>JAPUBQ010000031.1:1617216-4017216 GCA_035578125.1 Mellilla xanthometata
TTTGCTAACACAACTGATATACTACATATACATGCATTCAAATTCAAATTCATTTATTCCTTAAAAATATAGCATTACAGAGACATAGTCTCTAAAGCGCTACATTTCTTAAAAATAACATATGAACACTAAAAGTAAACATTTGCACAATACACATATTTTATATAGATACATCTTATATATATAAAATTTCCATGTCACAATGTTAGTTACCGATTTTTACCAAATTTCATATGCGTATTCAGTAGGTCTAAGAATCGGCTACTATCTATTTTTCATATCCCTAAGGCAAAACAACGTTTGCCGGGTCAGCTAGTCTTATATATAAAAATGTCCATGTCACAATGTTAGTTACCGTACTACTGTAACTAACATTGCGATATAAAGAGACATGCAGAGAACATTTCAAAAATCTGCAAATAATGACATCTGTATCGCAATATATTTTTGACGTGCTGAAATATGTTTTAATCACCTGCATATGTACATAATTAAAAACTGCAATGCCATGCAACAAAAGAAATACTCGTAAAAACAATGGCTTATTTCTAGAGAAGCCACGTCACCGACTTGCCATGTTAAATAAACTGGACAGAGTCTATTTAATAAACTACCAGAAGCAGTTAAAACTCTAAAAAATGAAGGTGTATTAAAATTCTATTACTTGACAAGACACTGTACACGGTCAAAGAGTATTTGAAGAATGGCTATAGTCACTTGGCTTTTGGAGATGGTCTTGTGTCTGTACACGCCAAACGATTTCACTAGCTTGTTTTTAATCTTATATAATTTTTATTTATTATAATTTTTTTCGCCCCTATACAGCGCCTATCTAAGAGTTTAATGTTATTTTTTGACGAATTGTTACAATGTACACATTTACGCGCTTACACTAAGTAAGCGCCACCATGTTATTTTTGTTTCAATAAATCGATCTATCTATCTATCTACTCCGAAACGGCTTGACCGATTTTTACCAAATTTTATATGCGTATTCAGGCAAAACAACGTTTGCCGGGTCAGCTAGTCTAATTTAATATTGAAATTTAAAATGTAAAATTTCTTAGGCTTTACCTTGCGGTTTTAGTGGACGCAATTTTATTATTTTTCATGAGTAGGGCGGGCCAGTGTAAAGCCTAAAGACAAGTTTGTGGGTCGCAAACCTTTTCCGACGGCCGCCATCTTGTAAATAGGGGTTGAAATGGTTTTTACGATATATCTCTTAAACTATTTAATTGGTAAAAAAATTGTTAAAACTTTTTTTTGCAAATTAAATTTAACTAGTTGCCTCACTTAGGGGTATGAAAAATAGATAGTGTAGCTTAAATGACACGTTCATAGATTTATCATAGCAGCGCCATCTATTGATTACTTACTCAACCCAGTCGAAAGGTATCGACATCTGTTAGAATCATTTGGAGTTAACAGTAAGCCGAGTGCAAGTTTTGTCGTATGCCTGACGCGCTCGACGAAAAACCGCGTTCGCACATGATTTGTATGAAAATTTGAATTCAAAAACGCGCCGCTAGGTGGCGCCCTATTTTTTCATACAAATCATGTGCGAACGCGGTTTTCGTCGAGCGCGTCAGGCATACGACAAAACTTGCACTCGGCTTACAGATAATTGTGACTGTCAAATAATAACAGACAATAATTAGCAATAAATTAAAATTGTGACTATAATTTGAGATTCAAACTATCCTATCTCTCAAGTTGGATCGAACTGCACATGGTGTGCGAATTTTATTATAATCGGTTAAGTGGTTTAGGAGTCCATTGAGGACAAACATTGTGACACGAGATTTATATATATTAAGATAAACACTTTATATCGATGTATCGATATACACCTATTTTACACCCAGACCGACAGACAACAATTTAGTTCATCACAAAGATGTTGGCCGTGCCGGGAATTGAACCCGGGACCCTCTGGTTGGCAGTCCGGCATGGTAACCATTACGCCTATGAAGTCATAAATTACATAATTAATATTTTAATGCAATTCACTGTAAATTTATTTTATCAAACCTAGCTTAGGAGATTGATTAGGGGATTACATAGATAGCAAAAATCTTTTACTGCACTATTACTATATTATTATATAAGAACGAAATGCCCACTTATAATATGATTAGTAAACATAAAGAAACTTAACAATGTACGTTAATAATATATTCTTAGTGGTTTCTTTAGCCGTATTGGTAATAGGTAAGTTTTATTTTTATTTTTTTAGCCTCTGAAACAAAAACAATGGCGTATTATCAAATCAAATCAAATAATTTATTTCAGACTTTCATATATGTTCATACAATGTTAACAAAATTTGATATGACTTTAGTGAAAAAAAAACACAATAAATGAAATTTAATTACCAATAATAATTGGCCAAGTGCGAGTTGGGCTCGCGCATGAAGGGTTCCGTACCATTGTTGTATGGGAGCTCCCCTTAAATATTTATTTTTACAAAATTGTATGATTTAATTTGAAAGGTAATGTACATTTATACATTCTGTGAGTTTTTGGTGTTTACATGCTACCGTTATTGATATATAGCCAAAAAATACGAAAAATACACTTTTACTGTATGTGGACCCTTGTGAGTTTTTTTTTTGTATTTGTTGTTATAGCGGCACGCAAAATACATAATATGTATCTTGTGAAAATTTCAGCTTTCTAGTTATAACGGTTTCTGAGATACAGCCTGGAGACAGACAGACAGCGGAGTCTTAGTAATAGGGTCCCGTTTTTTAACTTTTGGGTACGGAACCCTAAATGATTTTTTTATTATTCAGTCAACAATAATTGTAAGGGTAAATCAAGGAATAGTTTGTTTTTTACCCAGTCAACAATAATTTTAAGGGTAAATCAAGGAATGGTTTGTTTCATACCCAGTCAACAATAATTTTGTTTCAGGGTTGCCAGTGCAAGATCCAGTACTGTACAAGTTAAGTGAGGAGCGCTATCAATATGTAACAGACCCGGAGGGTCATCCGCACTTAGTCGATCTCTGGGTCAAGGTAAGAAAGACAAATGACGATTGACAACCTCGTTGAACTGCCAATCAAAAGGTTCCGGCTTCAATTTCCGGCACGGCCAACATCTTTGTGCTGAACTAAATTTGTTGGCTGTTGGTCTGGGTGTTTAATATGAATCAGTTGTGTTAGCAACCATAATATAAACTAGAAATGGTTTAGTATGGGGCTAACCAGCCGTGTGTGAAATGTGTTCAAAATAATAATAGTTTAAAAAAACTAAAAAACACGCTTATCTGACCGTTTTAAGTGGGTCAAAATCGCGCCCAAAGAAGTCGGTTACAAACAAACATACAAACAAAAATACAATAAAATGGAATAATTTTATCAAATTAGTGTAATGTCATCGGTCCTCAATAAATCTACAAAGTTTGAACGAAATCTGGCCGTTTAAAGTAGGTCAAAATCGCGCCCAAAGAATTCGGTTACAAACAAACCTCAGAATACAGAAAGGTGCGTACAAAAAGCGTGTAAAAGTGAGTGATTTTCAGAGTTGAATATCCAACCTTTCGTACAAAACGCTTTGCGTCAACCTTTATTGTGAGGACTGCGAAGATTTGAAACTCTCTACCTGAGTCTCTGTTTCCTGAGAGGTATCATCCGGGGGTCTTCAGTAGTAGAGTAAATAGGTATCTTCTAGGTAAGCGTGCAACATTGTATACTACAGCGTAGCTTTACATCAGGCAAGCTGTAGTCAAACGCAAACGAAGCTTACAATAAATTAATAAGGATAAAAAGAATCAAGAAACGATATTCACATTGAAAATTCTAAACATAGTATTTTTATGGTAGTTGTTTACCAGATATTTACATTAAAATATGGTCAAAACATAAAAATATATTTGGTTATTTCTTAAGTTTTTTAACTTAATTTTCTTACATTTTATTGTTTATTAATTTATAAAAATAATATTATTTTATACGCAATAAAAAAACCTTACAAATAGTAGATTATATCTAAGTCAGTGTCCGCGGGCAAGGTGTCTAAAATGCTGGCGGCATTACCTCGCTGGATCACCAAGCTTATACGTTGGCCGAGGTAAGCGCCAGCTCTTGGGTCATTTGTTCATACATTCTCAATCTTAATACAGTAATACCCCGACTTACGCTACTTCGACTTACGCGAATTCGGAGTTACGCGATTTAATTTTCTCGTCTATTTTAACGTTTTTTGTTTGAAAGCCGCGCACTTCAGATTGTGTTTATACATTTTATTAATATAGATTGTCATATTATCAAGAATTAAATTAAAATTTATTTCCTAAATTATTGTTTTATATTTCCTAAATTATAGTCTCCGGTCCCAATTAAACATACTTTGTATGACTTTATAGGTATGTATATGCAAAATTGTACCCCGACTTACGCGAATTCGACTTACGCGGATAGCGCTCGGTCCCACCTATCGCGTAATGTATATATAAATCTCGTGTCACAATGTTTGTGAGGACAAACATTGTGTTTAGAAGTCCATTGAGGAATGGACTCCTAAACCACTAAACCGATTATAATAAAATTCGCACACCATGTGCAGTTCGATCCAACTTGAGAGATAGGATAGTTTAAATCTCAAATTATAGTTGCAATTTTAATTTATTGCTAATTATTGTCTGTTATTATTTGATAGTCACAATTATCTGTTAACTCCAAATGATTCTAACAGATGTCGATACCTTTCGACTGGGTTGAGTAAGTAATCAATAGATGGCGCTGCTATGGTAAATCTACGAACGTGTCATTTATGCTACACTATCTATTTTTCATACCCCTAAGTGAGGCAAAACAACGTTTGCCGGGTCAGCTAGTATTCTATAAATACAAAACTGTGTGTATTGCTGATTTCAACTATCATCTTGTCTTTTTCAGATCAGTGATTTACGGAGCTCCGCCAGATACAGCCCCGACTCAGAAAATGAATATCATCTGTTTACAAGGTTCGTATATTACATACCTTATTATTATTATTATATACCTGACTGTGAAAGGTTAGTTTTGTAATAAGTAGATCTGATGATTTTTTGTGACTATACTAAACCATTTCTAGTTTGTACAGTAGAACCTCTATAAGTCGAACATCGAGGGAGATGCCAAAAAATTCGAGTTTCAGAGTTTTCAACTTATGGAGGATTTTTGCTTTAGATAATTTGGTTGTTCTGTTGTACTAATTGATGTGTATTGCAGTAGAACCAAACTACTTCTGACAGTATTTAAGTCGAAAACAAATAATTTGCTTAGCTAAATTTAAAAGGAAATCAAAATTGAACACCTGACACCAAGCAAGCAAACACGTGTTTACGTGAGTAATAAATTTATTATCGTATACTCCTAAAATGTTTTCTAAGAAACAATAGTGTACGCACATTGTCAGCAAGTTTTTAAAGTCGGTAACTTATTTTAATTCCAAATTATCAAGTTGTAAAGGTTGTAAAATAAAACGTTTCTATGTTCGAGATGCAGAGGTCAAATTTAATTTTTCGAGTTGTAGAGTGAAAGTATGTACCAAAATGGCTTGGAGGGACTCGGTGATTATTTCGACTAACAGAGGGTCAAGATTTCAAGTAATGGAGGTTTGGTGTTAGTAGAGAAGGGAACCAATAATTTTTTCGACATTTGGAGGTTTTTTACTTATCGAGGTTCGACTTAGACTCTACTGTATTATGGTTGCTAACACAACTGATATACTACATATACATACATTCATATCGATACATATTTTAACACCCAGACCGACTGACCACAAATTTAGTTCAGCACAAAGATGTTGGCCGTGCCCGGAATGAAACCCAGAACCTTCTGATTGGCAGTCCGGTATGGAAACCATTACGCCAACGAGGCCAACAATTAGATAATTAATCTTTTAATGCACTTGACTGTAAATATATTTTATCAAACCTAGCTTAGATATTGATAAGGGGATTATATAGATTGCAAAAATCTAACACTCCAAGCCTATATAAGTACCCTAATAAGTGCCGTTCTTCAACAGGACAGTTTAAAAAAAAATCCCTAATGGTTGGTTGGTTACAATATACTCACGTCACAAAAAATATTTCAATTCAAGTCAACCTTACCACTCTGTATCTTAAGGTCGAGTTTCGACTAGTGCCGTAATAAACATAAGCTATCTTGCTCCGCGATAACAGCTATAAAGTTTTATGACCGCACGTTGTGAGCGTTAGAAAATTCAACTGTATTACTATACTAATAACGTTTAAATTCCTCAAACTCAAATAAAACCACACTCTCACTTGTGGTCTTATTTTCCGTGCCGTTTTAAGAGGCATCATCTTAAATCTAGTACATTTTTGATCGAAGTTTACGGTGAAGGAAAATGTCCTGAGGAAACTGACAAGTTTGAGGACCACAATGCCCAAAGACGTATATCATCTGACAGGCCGCACGTTGGGCCAGCAGTGGGAACGTATAGACTGCTTATGCGAAATACCAATAGCTTAAAGATAAAGATAAATAACACAGCTCTACAATAAATTTTTTTTTTTTTTTTTGTTGTCCTGGATATCATCGCAAACTGATACGTTTTTAAGTGCCCAGATTACGAATATATTCGTAAAAGTACAAAATGTGCTCATTTTTAAAAATTGAATTTTGAACGATTTATCATCAAAATTAAATTTTTCAGTCCTTTGGTGAAAAAAATCCGAGCAAATCTTACAAAATTATTGATATTTTCACGAATTGTGTGTATAAACGGACCCAAAATCATCATTATATCAAAGGCAACAAAACCACTGTAGACCAGTGTAATTTATTGGCCTTACAACATCTCGTCGCATTTGGCAAGTCATTCATTACATTCAGATTTACATTGGATTTAAAATAGACAATTACATTATATACATTATTACTAACACATACATTATTACTTACATATTATACATTATTACTTATATAAAAATTAAATTGAATATAACTAATTAAAATCTATTCAGTCAGCTTAAATAAAGATTCCACTAGGTGCGTAGTTGTGAATTCCTTTAAGGAGTACAGTGGATTGTCTTGAAAAAATCAATCAATAAATAACTATAATTTGTCATTATCATGTTGCAGGGAAAATCAGAACGTGAGTCAACCGATAGTAATAAACCAGGAAGCGATACTGAACGCTACTAACTACGATGCTACCAAACGTACGGTCGTTCTAATCCACGGCTGGCAGAATTCTGCCACTTCGGAGTTATTCACTGTTCTCGTCCCGGGTAAGTCGAAGTTTGAGACCATGCTGAAGACAGTCTAGAGAATTTCTATCCCCAGCCGTATCAATCACAAAATTTTCGAAAAGCTTTGTGCGCACTGGAGGAATTTGCTCTTTATAGGGGTGATATATAAAGCTACTAGCTGACCCGGCAAACGTTGCTTTGCCTCACTTAGGGGTATGAAAAATAGATAGTGTAGCTTATATGACACGTTCGTAGATTTACCATAGCAGCGCCATCTATTGATTACTTACTCAACCCAGTCGAAAGGTATCGACATCTGTTAGAATCATTTGGAGTTAACAGATAATTGTGACTGTCAAATAATAACAGACAATGATTAGCATTAAATTAAAATTGCGACTATAATTTGAGATTTAAACTATCCTATCTCTCAAGTTGGATCAAACTGCACATGGTGTGCGAATTTTATTACAATCGGTTAAGTGGCTTAGGAGCTTATCGGTTAATTATCCATTGAGGACAAACAATGTGACTTGAGATTTATATATATATTAAGAAGATAAGCAAAGCAAAAATAACGAAAAGAATACATTTATTGTATGGGGACAACCCTTAATGTTATTATTTTCTATATTTTTAGTATTTCTAGTTACAGCGGCACGGGAAATACAATCTTGTGGAAGTTTCAGCTTTCTAGCTATTACGTTATCTGAGATAGAGCCTGGAGACAGACAGACAGCAATGGACTGTATTTAAATTAGGCTGAATTTTGTGAGCCTTTAGCCACCTATTGGCTAATGTTAGTAGAGTAATTGAAACAGCAGTTACATTGAATTATTACTACATTTATTTAAATCAAATTTCATTTGCGCCTTAGTGGTGAATAGCGGCCGGTTTGTTGCTCTCTCGCTCGCCCGCGCGCGCACCGCTCACACCTCGCTTACTATAAGTAAATATTTTCGGCCGGCGCGCGCGCAGTCGGCCGGAGTCTACGACGATGGGATGGTGTAATAACGTAGGCCTTTGTACAGCGTGTTTAAATAATTTAATTAAAAAATAATACTTAAGTTAAAAAAACACTCAAAAAACCATCACCTGTCTACCCCAGCTGAAGACCAGCACTGTAGCTGGCTAATGTTGTCTTTGTTTGTTGTGTATTGTGTTTTTTTTGTTGTTCGTGTTCCAAAAACAATGTTTCTGTGTTATTATTCCAGCGTTCCTGTCAGCTGAAGATGTGAACGTAATCGTGGTAGACTGGAGCGCCGGCGCCAGCAACATTCTTTACCTACCCTCAGTTATCAATACCGTTACTTCAGGTAATGTTTTTAACATTGGTGGCGATTCTGGCGTACACGTGACTAAACTAAATTTAAAGCAGCCCTGTCTCTTTCGAGCATTAGTTTGTTTATGATTAATAGGCTTACGTTTGACCGCAGCTTGCCTGATGTTAAGCTTGACTGTGGTCTAAGATGTATCACGCTTGCCTAGAAGGAACCTATTACCTCTGGATTTGAAAACCCCCAAATTGTACTTCTCTGGAAAAAGAGACTCAGGAAGAGAGTTCCAAAGCTTAGCAGTTCTCACAATGAAGGTCGAAGCAAAACGCTTTGTGCGAATCCTTGGAACTTCGACAGTAAATCGGTGTCTCTTCGCTGTGCCCCTGCTCTTTCTGTAGTGGAATGGAGAAGCGGGAATAAAATTGTGCAGCTCCATTGCACACTCTCCAAAATGTATCCGATTATTATTATTAGTAATTAGAAAGAAACAGCACGATCTCAACCATAGACAAAACAAATAAAGTCACGTCAAATATGGAAAATGAAGGTAGGGGCTGATTTATTTGGGAGCGTTCTAAAAAAGTCCACATATTCTTTATTTTACGTGACGTTAGTTGTTTTGTGTATCGCTCAGATCGTGCCGTCTTTTTATAGTCACTAACGATGAGACAGGGCTACTTTAACTTGATTTAGTCGTGTGTATGCCAGAATCACCACCATTATATAACTAGAATAAGTTTGATATTTTGTATCTGTCTGAAGCCCTTTTCTTCCTTGCCTTATCCCACTAGGCGGGGTTGGCCCCATATTTTCCACTTCCATTCTCCTCTATCAGCCGTCGTCTCTACACTCACTCCTTTCTCTTTCATGCCCTCATTCACACACTCCATCCATGACTTCTTCAGTGGGTTTCTTGCCTTTCTTCCTTGCACTACCATTTCTATACATCTCCTAGTGACATGCATCTCCTCTCTACCAGTTATCGCTTCTTCATCTTCTTTGTCTTATCCCGCTAAGTGAGGTGGGCACAGCTAATTTTCCTCTTCCACTCTCCTCTATCAGCCGTCGTCTCTACACTCACTCCTTTCTCTCTCATGTCCTCATTACCACACTCCATCCATGTCTTCTTCAGTCGGCTTCTTGCTTTTCTTCCTTGCACTACCATTTTCATACATCTCCTAGTAACATACCTACATCTCCTCACTACGCATCACAAGCCCATACCACGCTAACCTTCTACTCCTTATTTTCTCCCTCACTGGGGCTACTTTCACACTTCCTCTAATCTACTCATTTGATACACGTATTTATTTATTTGATTTATAGGCGAGCAGCAATATGCTGATGTGCCTATATCACACTGAGTTGAAATTAAATCTTTAACAGTTCATAAAATGTGTGAATGAAGACATGAGAGAGAAAGGATTGAGTGTGGAGATGACGTCTGATAGAGGACAGTGGAAGAAGAAGATTTGCTGTGCAGACCCCACCTAAATGGGATAAGGTGAAGAAGAAGAAGAAGATCAAATGAAAGACTTTCCAATCCCTTTCAAGTTATCGCTTACTAGTTGCTTCGAAACCTCAAATAGAAGGAAAATTGACGCATCATACAGAACAGACAAACTTGTACTTTTAAATTGTAGGCTATATTCTAGATAACAGCTTTGACATTATTTAAAACCTTGACATATTATTATTATTGAAATTTTTTTATATTGTATACTTAATATAATCTTTTGACATTTCTTTTAAATATTATTGCTTAGCTGTAAATTATAGTAGAGTGAAATTAACTTATAAATTTACTAATTAATTGACTTTTTGCACACCGCATAAGCGCTAGCCTACAAGGGACATTTTATATTATTTTCCATGTTTTTATATTACCTGTGGCTACGCAAATAAAATTATTTAATATCATTTCATTTCAATAATAAATAATTAAAATTGGATTTTCTGAGATTTCCCTTCGTGCGTGAGGTGGACTAGAACTTGGCCGGTTATTTGACAAGACAATTACGGTTCCAGGTGCGAGCGTAGCCAAGTTCGTGAACTGGCTGTGCAATACTACGGGTGCTTCTCCATCCGACTTCCACATCGCGGGTCACAGCCTCGGCGGGCAGCAGGCCGGGATAGTGGGCAGGAACCTCGACTCGCCCGCTGATTATATTACTGGTACGAAAAAAATAAGGTTTTTTTTTATTAGACAGATCTACGCTTATAGTCCGTTCGCGTTAAGAAAATAGTGAGTCATCGTCGTCCGGCTTGGCCACGCCCCCCGGCCAATTAAAATGCTAGAAATTAAAAAGTCGATTTCACAGTGACCAGTTGAAGTCTGACCTTCGAACAAAACGGTTATGTATTTTGCGTGACTCGATCAACAATAAATTTTGAAAATGAATACTTAACCAATTCGAAAGAATAAAAGTGGTTCAATAATCCATAGCGGAGAGAGACACATTATTTACAATGTTTATAAGTATTTTATCTATATATTTTATTTAAATCCATGGTGCTCAAAAGCACTATGTTCCCTCATAAAGACATTTATAAGGGGACCTGGAAATCACCTGATGGGTATACCATCAACCAAATAGACCATGTTCTCATAGACAATAGACATAAGGCGATGATAGAAGATGTAAGAGTATATAGAGGAGCAGATTGTGGCTCCGATCATTATCTGCTAATAGCAAAACTGAGAGCAAAAATTAAAACATGTACAACAAAAGGGAAGATATATGAAGACATAGTAGACACAGAAAATCTCAAGAACTTAGACGTGCGACAAAAATTTCAACTGGAATTAGGCAATAGTTTTAAAGATTTGGAGATATTAGAAGACATAAACGAAACATGGGACTCATTTAAAAGTATAGTTAAAGATGTAGGATTCCGAATATTAGGTAAGAAAAAACGTAAGAAAAACAGACGATGGATGACAGACGAATGCAAAAACATTCTTGACGAAAAAAGGAAATATAGAATACTAGCAGAACAAGATGACAGATGGTTGGATAAATTTAAAGAATTACAGAAGCAAGCTAAAAATAGCATCAGAACAGCTAAAAGGCAGCACTTAGAAAACATGGTTGAAAATATGGAAAATCTTATTACATCTAATAAATCAAGAAAATTTTATAAAGAAGTAAGATCAGTAAAAAGAGGTTACCAGCCAACTACTCAGTTTCTGGAGGATAACGATGGCAATCTAATTACGGACACCAATAGTATCAAAGAGACGTGGAGAAACTACTTCCAATATTTACTTAACTGTCCACTACCATCTCAGGAAATACAAGACTTAGGTTACGTTAATTCGGAAGAAGTGGAACCACTCACATTTGAAGAAGTCAGAGCAGCCATCATGAGTCTAAAAAATAATAAGTCACCAGGTATAGATAATATCCCATCAGAGCTCTGGAAGTACGGCGGAGGAGCAGCACAATCCAAGATTTACGAACTGATGACCAAGATCTGGAATGATGAAAAAGTACCTGCCCAATGGAATGTAGGAATAATCTGCCCAATACATAAAAAAGGCTCTAGAAAAAAGTGCAATAACTATCGTGGGATAGCCCTGCTACCAACCGCATATAAAGTCCTATCTTATGTATTGCTTAAAAGATTAGACCCGTACGCTGAAGCTTTAATAGGCGACTACCAGTGTGGTTTTCGACGCAACCGAAGCACAACTGACCAAATTTTCTTGTTACGACAACTCATGGAGAAGAAGTGGGAGTATGCGCAAAGCATACACTCGCTTTTCGTGGACTTTGCCAAAGCATACGATAGCGTCGACCGTCAAGCGCTCTTTACTATACTTAAAAATTTTCAGATACCTTACAAACTAATTAAGATGATAAAAGTAGCCACGAGTGACAGTAAAATGGTAGTCAGGGTAGGTTCTCAACTAACAGATACCTTTGACGTCATCAGTGGACTAAAGCAAGGAGATGCTTTATCACCGATGCTCTTTAATCTAGTTCTCGAGCATATCATTAGAAAAGTAATTACGATGGACGGCGGAGTACAACTGAACGGGCCACATCGGGTCATAGGTTATGCGGATGATCTGGCTTTACTGGGGGAAAATAGAGAACAGGTGACTGGCGCTGTGGAGACTCTAGAAAGAGAGGCAGAGAAAGTAGGCTTGAGGATCAACAAAGACAAAACGGAATACATGTATATGCATCGTCACCGAAATACTCGTGGGTTAAGAGGAGGCCTTCATACTGGAAACACTACCTTCAAAGGAGTAGATAAATTCAAATACCTGGGCTGCACTATAACTGACACGAACACCAGAGAGGAAGAAATCGAAATTCGAGCACAGAACACTCTCCGTTGTAGTGCAGCTCTGCACAAAATCTTAGTGTCCAAGCTCCTCAGTAAACGCACAAAAATACGCATCTATAAAACGGTCATCAGACCAGTCCTGATGTATGGATGCGAAGCTTGGACACTCACACAAAAAGAAGAGAACAGATTATTAGTAACAGAACGAAAGGTACTCCGTAAAATCCTTGGGCCGGCACGAAGAGATGATGGGAGTATACGTGTGCGGAAAAATGCCGAAATAGAAGAACTAGTGGCCGAGCCTAACATAATAGGCGAAACAAAATCCCACAGACTCCGCTGGCTCGGCCATGTGGAGAGAATGGAATCGGATCGTGCAGTGAAAAGAGCTTACCTGGGACGAGCGAGCGGTCGTCGACCGGTTGGACGTCCCAGGTATCGCTGGATAGACCAAGTGGAGGAGGACCTGCGCAATCTTCAGGTCACGCAGTGGCAGGAGAAGGCACAGGACCGAGAACAGTGGCGTCTCCTAGTATCGGAGGCCAAGATCCGATTCGGGTCGACGCGCCAACCCAGTTAGTTAGTTAGTTTAGTTATAAGTATTTTAAATTGTGTGATTTTAATGTAACTGTGGGAGCATAGTCATAAAAACGGCAAGTGCATGCGGTGTGTCCAAAAATACTGTTTATAAAATTATTAAAGAACAAAAGGATACTAACACATTAAAATCACCCGTGAAAAAAAGAGCTCGTCTATCCACAGTCGATAAATTAGATGAACTAATTTATTATTCGTGATTCTTAAAGCAAAATCTTGTATTTAGAGATTTTTCTTCTTTCAAAATCATGACACTATAAAATGTACTATTACTCAAAAACAAAAGGGAACAGTATTCAGCGGTCTCGCATTCCAAATATTACTTTACTCTTTCATAATAAAATTTACTATTACTCAAAAACAAAAGGGTACAGTATTCAGCGCTCTCGCATTCCAAATATTACTTTACTCCTTCATAATAAGATGTACTATTACTTAAAAACAAAAGGGTAAAGTATTCAGCGCTTTCGCATTCCAAATATTACTTTACTCCTTCATAATAAAATATACTATTACTCAAAAACAAAAGGGTACAGTATTCAGCGCTCTCGCATTCCAAATATTACTTTACTCCTTCATAATAAAATGTACTTTTACTCAAAAACAAAAGGGTACAGGATTCAGCGCTCTCGCATTCCAAATATAACTTTACTTCTTCATAATAAGATGTACTATTACTTGTTCCAGCCATGGATCCCGCCCTTCCAGGCTGGCAGCTTAACGTCAATAAGTTTCGCTCAACCGACGGCAACTACACTGAGATTATACACACCGACGCGGGAGTACTAGGATATCTTACCCCCCTCGGACAAGTGGACTTCTACCCCAACGGTGGGGTAACCATGCCTGGATGTCTGTTGCCTACGTGTAACCATTCTCGGTAAGACTTTTTTAACCCTCAATCGAGTCTATGAGTCTGCTTATCTGTGTAAGGTTCCATACCCTGAAAGTAAAAACGGAACCCTATTTCTTAGCCTCCGTTGTCTGTCTGTTTGTTTGTCTCCAAGCTGTATCTCAGAAACCGTGATACTCGTAGCTAGACCAACGAAGGGTAACCATGCCTGGATGTCTGTTGCCTACGTGTAACCATTCTCGGTAAGACTTTTTTAACCCCTCAATCAAGGGTCTACTTATCTGTTTTTAGGGTTCCGTACCCTGAAGGTGAAAACGGAACCCTATTATATATAGAATTATCTAGAATTAGATAATATTTAAATATATAATTTAATATGAATAATAATGTTTAATGGCGTAATTAGAATGTAATTTTTGACATAGTGATTTATTGACATTTACCTAACATATTTATTTAATTCACTTAATTTTTTTTTGTCCAATGATGTTATTAAACATATTTGTATTTGTACTATTACTAAGCCTCCGTGTCTGTCTGTTTGTCTCCAGGCTGTATCTCAGAAGCCGTGATAGCTAGAAAGCTGAAATTTTCACAAGTTATGTATTGTCCGTGCCGATATAACGACAAATACTAAAAATAAAAAATATGAAGGTGGGTGGTCATTTCGACCGTTAGTTTATTGTATGGAGACCCCTTTATATTTTTTTATTTTTAGTATTTTTTGTTATAGCGGCACGGGAAATACATAACTTGTGAAAGTTGCAGCTTTCTAGCTATTACGGTTTCTGAGATACAGCCTGGAGACAGGCAGACAACGGAGGCTTAGTAATAGATTCCCGTTTTTACCTTTGGGTTAGGTTATCAATATTGGTGGCGATTCAGCGGCACACACGACTAAACTAAATTCAAAGAAGCCCCGTCTCTTTTCATCTTAGGTGGCCAGAAAGAGACAGCACGTTCTGCACCATATTCAAACCAACTAAAATCACGTCAAATATAGAAAACATAGGCGACTTTAGACCGCACTCACTTGTGTCACCTCTAAAACTGCCTGCACATTCCATATTTGACGTGATTTTAGTTGTTTTGTCTGTGGTTCAGAACGTGCCGTCTCTTTCTGGCCACCTAAGATGAAAAGAGACGGCGCATCTTTAAATTTAGTTTAGTCGTGCGTGACGCTGAATTGCCACCATTGTTTCTCTCTCACAGTTCCTATGGGAGGGATAGAACAGATAAGTAGACCCTTGATTCAGGGGTTAAAAAAGTCTTACCGAGAATGGTTACACGTAGGCAACAGACATCCAGGCATGGTTACCCTTCGTTGGTCTAGCTATCACGGTTTCTGAGATACAGCTTGGAGACAAACAAACAGACAGACGAAGGAGGCTTAGTAATAGGGTTCCGTTTTTACCTTTTAGGTACGTTAGGTTATCAATACTGTTTCTCTCTCACAGTTCCTACTACTACTTCGCGGAGTCAGTATCAAACGGAGGCTTCACCGGGACCGAATGTGATTCTTACATTCACGCTGTGGCTGGCTCTTGTTCGCTCAACACCACATTGAGCATGGGAGGGATACAGGCGAAACATGGGTAAGATTCCTTAAGGCTTTTTTTGATCGACCGAGTGTATCGAACGAAGCGTGTGTGCCGATATTTTTTTAAAAAGAAAGAAAGAAAGAGAAAAAAAGTATATTTATTATGACAAATAAAGTAACACGCAAAATAACAAGTAGTAATAAATGAGTAATAAACATATAAATAGAGTACTTTGCCCATCGGAGAGATACAGCCAAAACATGGGTAAGATTCCTTGAGCCTTTTTTGATCGAACGAAGCGTGTGTGCCGACATTTTTTAGAAAGAAAGAAAATTGTATTCAAATTCATATTCAAAAACTTTATTTTCAAGTAACAAAGTATCATACATGTTAGAGAAAATATACCTACAATGTCAATTATTATTACTAGCTGTTTTTTAAACGTTGTTTTGCCGTTACATACAGTTACAAACACTATAATTGATCAGTTGTCAAGCGAAATGAAAAATTATTAAATTACTAAAATGGCCATAAAAAATAGGGGTTGGTGATATAAAAAATTAAAATTAACAGTTGAATGTATTTTAATGCCACGTTATAATAAAGATAAAAAAATTCGTCAATAATTAAAAGAAGAAATTTAAAACGTGAACAACCCTTGGGGGTATGAAAAATAGATAGTAGCCGATTCTCAGACCATACTGAATACGCATATAAAATTTGGTAACAATCGGTCAAGCCGTTTCGGAGGAGTACGGTAACTAACATTGTGACATGGAAATTTTATATATTAGAAGAAGAAGATTATAAAGAGGAAAAGTTTGTTTGTTTCTTTGACGCGAATAGGCTCCAAAACTACTGGACCGATTTTAAAAATTCTTTCACCGTTGGGAAGCTACGTTATCCCTAAGTAACATAGGTTTTATTTTGTTTCTCTTAACAACTTAATTATTATACGGATTATTTTATAGCCCGTGCGAAGCCGCACTGCTTACTTCATATCGATACATAATATTTAACACCCAGACCGACAGCCAACTAATTTAGGTCATCACAAAGATGCCGTGCCGGGAATCGAACTCGGGACCTTCTGATTTGCAGTCCGGCATGGTGGTGTGGTGACGTGGTTGTCGCAATTGAAACTGATTATAATAATTATTTTTGCTTACAGATCGACTGGTGTCTACCATTTGACAACAAACTCTGGTCAGCCGTTTTCACAAGGCTAAAATACATTAGAGTTATTTTTAAAACTAATTAATGTTAGATATCTGATTAATCTTAATTATTTTTGTTTAGTGTATCGTAGTATACAAACAGACAGCGGAGGCTTGGTAATAGGGTCCAGTTTTTACCTTTTAGGTACGGAAAAAGATCTAAGATGGCGGCTGCTGTTTTATTAAAACTAAACTATGTAAAACCACCAACTAACTATGTAGTACAAAGTCTATGTCTAGTGTCTCTGTTTAAGTATTATTATGCTACGATCAATGTCATATCATTTAAGGAAAATTAAACATTTTTACTTTACTTAAAAATCTTAGGGCGCATGGTCAAAATCTGAAGAAAAAAATCTGAGAAGAATTATTTATTATACTAACACTCGTCGCTCGCCCTTAACATGGATTCTAACGTCCGTCACTAACGTTTTGTGAGAATCAGGACCAATGATATTTATAATTAAAAGAGGTGATGAAAAAAGTGATGAAAATGATAGGGGAGAGGGGGGCAGATTTGAACATTTTCTAAACTTTGTGTTGTTTCTGAATAATATATTGTTTTTAACATCTTTACTGGATCATAATAATTATAAAATATCATTGATCAGGACATAAAGTAGTAGGTATGTACAACGAGCAGTGAACAAGTAGTTTCTTTTATGAGTTTATTTTAATTTTTAGTCCTTTTCTATATTTAAGTCCTTTTCTACGTGTAGTAAATAAAGTATTTATATAATATTGTACGTTTATTAAATTGTGTATTTATTATTTAACTAAGTTTAGTTATGTATAAATGTTTTCCGTATAGTGCTAATGTGTTAATTTTAAGAATGTATCACTTGAGTGACTATGTCCCTGTAATGCTACATTTTAAGGAGTAAATGAATTTGAATTTGTATATGAAAGAAAAGTGTTTTTATTTTTCGTTTTGGCTAAATAAATGATACAGACAGTTCTGTTAACAAGAAAACTAAACATTCAACAAATAATGCATAGTTTGTTAATGTCATTGTCAACGTTATAGTCTGAAAGCCAAAGAGGCAGTGATACCAGCTTAGGTACTTTTTCCTAAATTTATAGGGAATAAAGATGCCCATAGACTTTTTGGTGTGGAAAAATTATTCATTGGATTTTTTTACCCCAACCAGCTGGAGAATGGCGTATAAATCACCGTAGAGTATATTTATCACTAAAATTTGACAGACAGCTGACATTCCCCAAAGTAATTTGGTAAACATTTATTGAAAATTTGTTAGTTTTTCCGTTATTATGGCCCAATATGCGGCAAAAGATTGTAAAACCTTAGAAAGGCATACTCTAAAGATGTAAAAAGAAAAAAAAAGTGATACAGGCTTTAAATTTAATAAGCTAAATTTGCTTTGCGTTATTGCTTAGGTTATGATATGCGCAGCATTTAAAACCTGATGCTTTATTTTTGAAACAAGTGAGGCTCTTGTCTCTAAATACTGACATAACCCAATGATGTTATATGTTAGCTCAATGACATAACCACTTAATTCCCTGAAGACACATATTATTATATTATATTAATTTAAGATTATCTTCGAGTTTTTGACCGTCTTAGGGAGAAAATTCCTTAGAAGCTGGCAGCCCGAAATGAGCGCGTCTTGCCCGCAGTTCGTGTTTCTTTTCACGATTCTCAATAATAACTTTGTAATTAACGAAATCAACTGCAGTACGAGAATAAGTACAATTATTTCCAAAACCAGCCTGAACCAATTTCAGCCATGTTCACGACACACTCTGAAAAAGTCAAGCGGACAGAGATAAAATCGAAACCACGAGGAACCGAATGTTATTGTGAATGTGAAGTCTGTGATGATGGTACTATAATGGTTTCCGAGACAGACCTAGCAATACACAAGAAAGATAACCATGAAGGTTACTATACACACTTAATGCGGAAGCACCCAACACGGTTTTGCTCCGTAAGTATTCGAATACCTACCTATCCAAAATTATACATCTATTCAGTAAGTGAACAGCTTTAAAAACCAGCTTGATAGCTGGCTGCAGAAAACAAAAAAATCTCTTGCTAACCTGTGATCAGTGCACCAGTGGACTTTAAACCTTGACATAGAACAATGGACATTTTATGAACTGTTAAAAATTTAATTTCAACTCAGTGTGATATAGGCATGTCAGCATTTTGCTGCTCGCCTATAAATCAAATAAATAAATAAAATAAATAAATTATAAGTCTCCGAAGTAAAAACAACAACGAAAGAGCTCAAAATCACTAATGGCTTAAATTTTTGTTAACACTGTCAATTGTGAAATTTGACTTTTTAACACAAAGGGAGTAGGTAATTTCTTAGTAAATATTGTAAGTTTCACAAATACATTGATTTGAAGTATTATTTATTTATTTGATTTATAGGCGAGCAGCATTATGCTGATGTTTCTATATCACACTTGATCGAGTTGAAATCTATTTTTTATTAACAGTTCATATAATGTGCACTGTTGAATGTCAATGCTTAAAGTTCACTAGTGCACTGATCACAGGTTAGCAAGAGATTTTTTTTGTTTTCTGCAACCAGCTATCAAGTCGGTTTTTAAAGCTGTTCACTGATGTAGCACTGACCACTTCCTCAGGCAACTTATTCCAATTATGAACCACTCTGTTGCTGAGTATATGATGGCCTGTATTAGGTGGTGTCAAGATCATGCTGGATTTTCTGGTTATGGCCTCTATGCTCTCAACGATTACAGTTTTTAAAGCAATCTGCTAATTAAATTAATTGTCAACTTATTTCCAAAAATCTTCTTCTTCTCCTTTACCATTACCCACTAGGTGGGGTCGGCACAGCCTGTTTTTCGCTTCCATGCCAGTCTATCAGCCGTCATCTCTACATTCACTCCCTTCTCATTCATATCCTCCTTCACACAATTCATCCACATCTTCTTTGGTCTACCTCTCCTTCCGCTACTTCTTACAATCATATCCATACTTCTCTTAGTCACATGCATTTCCTATCTACGCATTACATGTCCGTACCACACTAACCATCCACTCTTCACTTTCTCTGAAACAGGCACCACTTTCAAACTTAGAGGAAGTTTATACTCATTTCTTACCTTGTCCATTCTTGTTACTCCACACATCCATCGCAACATTCGCATCTCTGCTGTATGCAATCATCTCTCATGCACTACTTTCGTCGCCCAACACTCGGATCTAAACAATATGACAGGCCTAATGATCATTTTGTAAATATAAAACTTATTTCCAGATATGCATGACTTTATTTAATAACACAGATGAGTTAACGGAGCATGTGAAGTTCAGACATCTATTCAGTTCCCCGTCGGCAATGAGAGTGGAAAGAGAGATATTCTTCTGTGACCACTGTGGCCGATGCTTCTTCAGTAAGAAAGTACTGGAGGTATGTTCAAATACATATACAGTAATACCCCGGACTTACGCGATAGGTGGGACCGAGCGCTATCCGCGTAAGTCGAATTCGCGTAAGTCGGGGTACAATTTTGCATATACATACCTATAAAGTCATACAAAGTATGTTTAATTGAGACCGGAGACTATAATTTAGGAAATGTAAAACAATAATTTAGGAAATAAATTTTAATTTAATTCTAGATAATATGACAAACTATATTAATAAAATGTATAAACACAATCTGAAGTGCGCGGCTTTCAAACAAAAAACGTTAAAATAGACGAGAAAATTAAATCGCGTAACTCCGAATTCGCGTAAGTCGAGGTAGCGTAAGTCGGGGTATTACTGTATAAATCAATTATTGATATAAACGTATGAGCCATAAACGTATGAGCTGGCACTGTCGTAGTACGTAATTACATTTAGATAAATATAATACTAATAATAATAATAATAATATAGCCCTTTATTCGGATCTCAAATAACATTGAAAAGTATACTCGACATAAAACTACTATTATTTTTATTTTTTTTATTAATTCACACGATTACTCCAGTATTCCTTTTTTGTTTATTTTCTGTAGATCCGTTTGCCAGTCGGCAAAGGCCTCTTCCAACCTTTTCCATTCTTTTCGTACTTGAGCAACTCTATTCCAGGTCACTCCTGCCACCTGTCTTATATCGTCGTCCCATCTTTTTTGGGGTCTGCCTCTCTTTCGCTTGCCTTCTCTGGGGTACCACGAGGTGACTCTTTGACTCCACTTATCCTGACCTCTCTGCATATGCCCTGCCCATCTCCATTTAAGTCTTCTGATTTTTAGAGTAATATCTGTGGCTTTAGTCTTGTTTCTTATAACACGGTTATTAATTCTATCAGATTTCTTGACATTGAGCATACTTCTTTCCATTGAGAATTGACAGGTTGCTAACTTTTTTGTCATTTCTTGAGTTATTGTCCACGATGGGCATCCGTACACGAGAACAGGTAGTATACATGTATTGAATAGTTTGCTTTTCATACTTATATGTAATTCTTTATCTTTCATAGCTTCTTTTAGTCCCCAGTATCTCTTCCATCCATTAGTAATTCGTTTCTCGACTTCTTTTTCCATAGCCTCTTGTTGACTTATGATCTGCCCCAAGTATATATATTCGTCGGAGTAATATATCTCTGCATGTTCTAATTGGATTGCGTTTTTATTTCCGTTTGTCATTACTTTTGTTTTTCCTGGGTTTAGTTTTAAACCTGTTTTATCGCTTTCAATCGCAAGCTCTCTTATCATTCTATTTATATCATCTGAAGTTTTAGCAAATAGCACAATGTCATCAGCAAATCTTAAATGTGTCAGTTTCGTCCCGTTTATATTGATCCCAAGGTCATCCCAATTAAGTTTTCTGAAAATTTGTTCTAGAATGGCCGAGAATATTTTTGGTGACATAGGGTCGCCCTGTCTTACACCTCTTTCTATTTTAAACTGTCTGCTTTTCTTTTCTAACTGGATCTTTGCTGTGTAAATATAATACTAGTAGCTAGTTATTATTTATAATAAGATTTAATTAGAAATTAGTTTATAACCTAGAGTACCTAGACATAAGTTTTAAAAGGCGTTGTTAGCCTAATAAAAACCTAGTATATTAAGTTAATGTTGTGTAGAATAAGAACGCTGTATATACATGTTATAATAATTATGTTAATAAAGTACTTTCAAAATCAAAATCAATAATTTATTACAAAAGTTACAAGTCTAATAATATAATATCCAGCGAACTAGAATAAACAGAATAGTAACTTGGCCGATAAAATGATTCCACCGTCCACGCGTAAAATACCGCAGTGGGCGGGGCAAAAACAGCTACCCGCGCGGCTAGTATCAGTGGCGTGACCTTGATGCGACCAATCGCGTGTGAGGTTTGTATGTGTGTGTTTCGTTGGGATAGCAGTATAATTGTGTGCATATATGCGCGGAGATGAGCGACAATTGTATGGAGTTACTCTTCCGTTTATTCTAATTCGCTGATAATATAATTAAAATAGTATATGATATTATTTCTAATGTCGATTTTCAGTTCTAAATAATCATCTATACCAATATTATAAAGAGGAAAAGTTTGATTGTTTGCCGCGAATAGGCTCCAAAAGTACTGGACTCATTTGAAAAATTCCATTGGGATGCTATATTATCCCCAAGTAACATAGGCATAAAGCATAAATAGAAATCAACAAAATTAAATAGAAATCCACAAAATTACATTGAATCCAAAAGCTTCAAACTAGTTCTACAAACTGTATATTGGCAGCCAATGCCTTCTCCCATAAAAAAAATAAACTATTCATATACTAGGTAGGTTAGGTTAAGTCGTACATATGTCAGTTTTCCAAACTAAAATATAATTATAATTAAATAATTTATTTTATATTATATAGACTACCTACTAGTTAGGAAATTAAACATTAAAATTTTGGAAATTGAGAATTCAAAATTAGTTTATTATTATGTGTTTCTCTTAGATTATTTTAGATATTGTGCGAAGCTAGGACAATCTATTAGTCTAGTATAAAAAGAAACTGAGATGCAGCCTCAAATGCTTTGTTTAATTTTTACTTTTTTTTTCAGATTCATATGATGTATTCGCATTTATATGGAGCTGATAGAAAAAAAAATCAGGGGATTTTTTATGAGTATCCAAGGTGTAACAAAAATCTTGAACTGAAATATACATGGTAAGTTTAACCTCAGGCGTTGCTTTGCGGAAATCCTTTGTAAATAGAAGACAAAATTAACTATTTAGTGTACTTCCACTGTGATCTGAAACCCAAATTAAGATAAGCAAAGGAAAAATTAAAACATTTAAAAAAATGTACATACTACTTGGGTACCGAACGCGAAACGACCTCGAGGTCGACCCAAACAAAGGTCAGCGTTCAACGTCATGACCTAGACGAACATGACACAAACTGGGCTACCAAAGCTGAAGACCGGGCTGTCTGGAAGGAGGGAAGAGAGACCTTTGCCCAGCAGTGGGACACAATAGGCTGAAAAAAAATAAAAAAAATGTTAGGTGTGTTCCTCCGACTGACCAACACACCTCCACTACAACTCACACCAGTAAAACAGATTGAGGAGACCAGCCACGCGGAGTGAAACTCCGTTGTGTTAGGAGGGTAGATTAGGGATTAGTTTTTAACTAGTTTTTCATATCTATTAAATTTAAAATACTACTTTTTACACGTGAATAACAATCACATCCCTATAGAAAATAACAAATCTTATAGTATGTTTAAACAGAAAATAAAGAGTTTTTGAGAAAGTAATTCTCTTTATAATTTAAGCAAATATGTGAATATGTCTCCATATTTGCTTATGTGAATATGTCACATATTATTATACATATATATATATTCTTTAATACATAGTACTTAGCTTTAAGTTATATCAGTTGTACGTCGTGGCTGAATAGAAAGTAAAACCTTTTTCACTGTACTATTTTTCTAATAATTTGACAGCTGTCAGTTGAAAGCGATTCTCCCTAGGGATGCAATGTATAATTTAGTTTTTTGTTACACACTTTCTATTAGCTTCACCTGTATGTTTGTTTGTAACCGACTTCTTTGGGCGCGATTTTGACCCACTTTAAACGGCCAGATTTCGTTCAAACTTTGTAGATTTATTGAGGACCGATGACAATACACTAATTTAATAAAATTATTCCATTTTTTTCTGTATGTTTGTTTGTAACCGACTTCTTTGGGCGCGATTTTGACCCACTTTAAACGGCCAGATTTCGTTGAAACTTTGTAGATTTATTGAGGACCGATGACAATACACTAATTTGATAAAATTACGGTTTTCTATAAAAAGCGTGTGTTTTAGTTTTTTTTAACTATTATTATATATTTCAGGTATCACTTTCAAACCCACGAAATACCAGGTCTGACGGTATGTGACATATGTTTAGCGCCGCACAACTCAGTCGACGATCTAATGAGACACCTCACTGAACATCCCATGTTCTATAAATGTGACACGTGCAACGAACTCTTCCAAAAGGCCGAAATTTTTTATGATCATGTCAACCTTCATAGACTGAAAGGAGCTACGAGAAAGGTAAAAGTTTTTGTTTGTTTTTGCCTCGCATAACAGGATCATATGATACTTAGCGTAGGGCGCAGTGGATATATATATATTTTTTATCCTTGATAGGTTAGCGTTTGACTACAGCTAGCCTGATGTTAAGCTGCACTGCAGTCTACGGTGTGGCACGCTTACCTAGAAGATACCTATTAACTCTACTTTTGAAGGCCCCCAGATGATACCTCTCAGGAAACAGAGACTCAGGTAGTGAGTTCCAAAGCTTCGCAGTCCTAACAATAAAAGTCGACGCAAAGCGTTTTGTACGAAAGTTCGGAACTTCAACTCTGTATCGGTGTCTCTTCACTGGCAATACGTACACTACTAATTCTTATTCTTATTCTATGATGGGGGCGATCAGACTTGCACTGACAACCCGCAGGAGGCGTTTTGTGCATTTCCCCTACCAGCCTACCCAAGCCATCCAAGCTCCTTAAAGTAGCGGAGCACGGTATTGGGTCGCTGGCATACCTGTTCCACTGTCATTGCGTCAGATGTTGTGGTACTTCTATTAAAACAGGAGGCGTCCGAGTATAGCGTCGTGTTTTGTTGAGATTCCCTTGCTAGTCCGATTTTCTCTCTTGTTTGGCTTGTAGATTCACAGTGTAACAGCACGTGCTCCACATTAACGTCTGTCTTCATTGTTATATTTATTTATTTTTTAATTTAAAACTGATTTAGTTTAGTTTGGATTTATGTATATACTTTTTTTTTCTTTTTTTCAAAAGATGTTGACTAAAGTCTCAAATAACTATGTTTGCAAATCTAAATATAACTTATTAGTACTTTGATGAATAGATTTATATAAATTAACTTTTTACCTACTCCCAATTTTCAAAATTTTATTTTTTAATTTTCAAACAATTTGTAAACTGATTAATTATATTTTAGTTTTTAAATACAACATATGTATATGGATAGATTTTTTTTTTTGGGAGAAGACATTGGCTTCCATTATACAGTTTTTACAACTAGTTTGGAAGCCTTTGGATTCCATAAAATTTTGTTGATTTTTATTTATTTACCATGTCAAATAAAGATATTTGTATTTGTATTCATACATCCCCGGGTCAGATAGTAATAAAAAAATGTCTTTTTTTCTTTCTTTCTAATTAAAAAATGACGATACATACGCTTCGTTCGATTCACTCGTTCCATCAAAAAAAGGCTTAAGAAATCGTTTCTTTGACGAGACTCCGAAAGTACTAGACCGATTCGAAAAATTCTTTCACCGTTGGGAAGCTACATTATCCATGAGTCACATAGGCTATATATTTTACTAGCAATTGCACGCGGCTCCACCCGCGTGTAGCTTGCTTTTCGCGTATCTGTTTAACATGCTAATTAAAGATTTTCCATACAAACTTTCACCCTTTATTACAAACCTTTAGTTCACCCCTGGAAAAAAAATGAATTTTACATAAACTATACATATTCTAAATTTCATTGCTAGAAGTTCAAATATAAAGAAGTTTCATATAAACAATTTTACCCCCTTTAACCCCCTTAGGGGTGGAATTTCCAAAAATCCGTTCTAAGTACACGTCTACATACTAAAACAAATACACCCTCCAAATTTCATAACCCTAGAACCAGCCGTTTGGGCTCTGCGTTGTCTATAGATGAATGAATGAATGAATGAGCCAGGACAAAGAGTCTTATAGTATAGTTTTCTCTTGACAACTTTGGATTATTTTATAGCCCGTGCGAAGCCGGGCTGCTTACTTCATATCGATACATAATATTTGACACCCAGACCGACAGCCAACTAATTTAGGTCATCACAAAGTTGTTGGTCAAGCCGGGAATCGAACTCGGGACCTTCTGATTTGCAGTCCGGCATGGTGGTGTGGTGACGTGGTTGTCGCAATTGTAACTGATTATAATTATTTTTGCTTACAGATCGACTGGCGTCTACCATTTGACAACAAACTCTGGTCAGCCGTTTTCACAAGGCTGAAATACATTAGAGTTATATTTAAAACTAATTAATGTTAGATATCTGATTAATCTTAATTATTTTTGTTTAGTGTATCGTTGTATACAAACAAATAGCGAAGGCTTGGTAATAGGGTCCAGTTTTTACCTTTTGGGTACGGAAAAAGATCTAATATGGCGGCTGCTGTTTTATTAAAACTAAACTATGTAAAACCACCAACTAACTATGTAGTACAAAGTCTATGTCTAGTGTCTCTGTTTAAGTATTATTATGCTACGATCAATGTCATATCATTTAAGGAAAATAAAACATTTTTACTTTACTTAAAAACTTTAGGGCACATGGTCAAATCTGAAGAAAAAAAATCTGAGAAGAATTATTTATTATACGAACGCTCGTCGCTCGCCCTTAACATGGATTCTAACGTCCGTCACTAACGTATTGTGAGAATCAGGACCAATGATATTTATAATTAAAAGAGGTGATGAAAATGATATAATAATTATAAAATATCATTGATCAGGACATAAAGTAGTAGGTATGTACAACGAGCAGTGAACAAGTAGTTTCTTTTATGAATTTATTTTTATTTTCAATCCTTTTCTATATTTAAGTCCTTTTCTACGTATAGTAAATAAAGTTTTTATATAATATTGTACAAAAAAAAATAAAAATTAAATTGTATATTTATTATTTAACTAAGTTTAGTTATGTATAAATGTTTTCCGTACAGTGCTAATGTGTTAATTTTAAGAATGTATCATTTGAGTGACTATCTCCCTGTAATGCTACATTTTAACGAGTAAATGAATTTGAATTTGTATATGAAAGAAAAGTGTTTTTATTTTTCGTTTTGGCTAAATAAATGATACAGACAGTTCTGTTAACAAGAAAACTAAACATTCGACAAATAATGCATAGTTTGTTAATGTCATTGTCAACGTTATAGTCTGAAAGCCAAAGAGGCAGTGCTACCAGCTTAGGTACTTTTTCCTAAATTTGTAGGGAATAAAGATGCCCATAGACTTTTTGGTGTGGAAAAATTATTCATTGGATTTTTTTACCCCAACCAGCTGGAGAATGGCGTATACATCACCGTAGAGTATATTTATCACTAAAATTTGACAGACAGCTGACATTCCCCAAAGTAATTTGGTAAACATTTATTGACAATTTGTTAGTTTTTCCGTTATTATGGCCCAATATGCGGCAAAAGATTGTAAAACCTTAGAAAGGCATACTCTAAAGATGTAAAAAGAAAAAAAAAGTGATAAAGGCTTTAAATTTAATAAGCTAAATTTGCTTTGCGTTATTGCTTAGGTTATGATATGCGCACCATTTAAAACCTGATGCTTTATTTTTGAAACAAGTGAGGCTCTTGTCTCTAAATACTGACATAACCCAATGATGTTATATGTTAGCTCAATGACATAACCACTTAATTCCCTGAAGACACATATTATTATATTATATTAATTTAAGATTATCTGCGAGTTTTTGACCGTCTTAGGGAGAAAATTCCTTAGAAGCTGGCAGCCCGTAATGTGCGCGTCTTGTCCGTGTTTCTTTTCACAATTCTCAATAATAACTTTGTAATTAACGAAATCAACAGTACAACGAGAATAAGTACAATTATTTCCAAAACCAGCCTGAACCAATTTCAGCCATGTTCACGACACACTCTGAAAAAGTCAAGCGGACAGAGATAAAATCGAAACCACGAGGAACCGAATGTTATTGTGAATGTGAAGTCTGTGATGATGGTACTATAATGGTTTCTGAGACAGACCTAGCAATACACAAGAAAGATAACCATGAAGGTTACTATACACACTTAATGCGGAAGCACCCAACACGGTTTTGCTCCGTAAGTATTCGAATACCTACCTATCCTAAATTATACATCTATTCAGTCAGTGAACAGCTTTAAAAACCGGCTTGATAGCTGGCTGCAGAAAACAAAAAAATCTCTTGCTAACCTGTGATCAGTGCACCAGTGGACTTTAAACCTTGACATAGAACAATGGACATTTTATGAACTGTTAAAAATTTAATTTCAACTCAGTGTGATATAGGCATGTCAGCATTTTGCTGCTCGCCTATAAATCAAATAAATAAATAAAATAAATAAATTATAAGTCTCCGAAGTAAAAACAACAACGAAAGAGCTCAAAATCACTATTTAATGGCTTAAATTTTGTTTGATAACACTGTCAATTGTGAAATTAGACTTTTTAACACATAGGGAGTCGGTAATTTCTTAGTAAATATTGTAAGTTTTACAAATACATTGATTTGAAGTATTATTTATTTATTTAATTTATAGACGAGCAGCATAATGCTGCTTTCCGATGCTGATGTTCCTATATCACACTGAGTTGAAATTTATTTTTTAACAGCTCATAATATAATGTCCACTGTTCAATGTCGATGTTTAAAGTTCACTAGTGCACTGATCACAGGTTAGCAAGAGATTTTTTTTGTTTTCTGCAACCAGCTATCAAGCCGGTTTTTAAAGCTGTTCACTGATGTAGCACTGACCACTTCCTCAGGCAACTTATTCCAATTATAAACCACTCCGTTGCTGAGTATATGATGCCCTGTATTAGTGTTGGCAAGATCACGCTGGATTTTCTGGTTATGGCGTCTGCTATGCTCTAAACGATTACAGTTTTTAAAGCAATCTGCCAATTAAATTAATTGTCAACTTATTTCCAGATATCTTCTTCTTCTCCTTTACCATTTCCCACTAGGTGGGGTTGGCACAGTCTGTTTTTCTCTTCCACGCCACTCTATCAGCCGTCATCTCCACATTCACTTTCTTCTCATTCATATCCTCCTTCACACAATTCATCCACATCTTCTTTGGTCTACCTCTCCTTCCACTACTTCTTACAATCTACTATATATATCCATACTTCTCCTAGTCACATGCATCTCCTCTCTACACATTACATGTCCGTACCACACTAACCGTACATTCTTCACTTTCTCTGAAACAGGTGCCACTTTCAAACTTCCTCTAATATACTCATATCTTACCTAGTCCATTCTTGTCACTCCACACATCCATCGCAACATTCGCATCTCTGCCGTATGCAATCGTCTCTCATGCACTACTTTCGTCGCCCGACACTCGGATCTATACAATATGACAGGTCTAATGATCATTTTGTAAATATAAAACTTATTTCCAGATATGCATGACTTTATTTAATAACACAGAAGAGTTAACGGAGCATGTGAAGTTCAGACATCTATTCAGTTCCCCATCGGCAATGAGAGTGGAAAGAGAGATATTCTTCTGTGACCACTGTGGCCGATGCTTCTTCAGTAAGAAAGTACTTGAGGTATGTTTAAATACAAATACAAATCATTTATTGATATAAATGTATGAGCCATAAATGTATGAGCTGGCACTGTCATAGTACATAATTACATTTAGATAAATATAATACTAGTAGCTACTTGTTATTTATAATAAGATTTAATTAGAAATTAGTTTATAACCTAGAGTACCTAGACATAAGTTTTTAAAAGGCGTTGTTAGCCTAATAAAAACCTAGTATATTAAGTTAATGTTGTGTAGAATAAGAACGCTGTATATACATATTATAATTATTATGTTGTACTTTCAAAATCAAAATCAATAATTTATTACAAAAGTTACAAGTCTAATAATATAATATCCAGCGAACTAGAATAAATAGAATAGTAACTTGGCCGATAAAATGATTCCACCGTCCACGCGTAAAATACCGCGGTGGGCGGGGCAAAACAGCTACCCGCGCGGCTAGTATCAGTGGCGTGACCTTGATGCGACCATTCGCGTGTGAGGTTTGTGTGCCTATGTTTCGTTGGGATAGCAGTATAATTGAGTGCGTAGATGGATTCAAATTCTAAGCGGCAATTGTATCGAGTTACTCTTCGGTTTATTCTAGTTTGCTGATAATATCATTAAAATAGTATATGATATGATTCAAATGTCAATTTTCAGTTCTAAATAATCATCTATACCAATATTATAAAGAGGAAAAGTTTGATTGTTTGATGCGAATAGGCTCCAAAAGTACTGGACTCATTTGAAAAATTTCGTTAGGATGCTATATTATCCCCAAGTAACATAGACTATAGTAAATAGAAATCAACAGAATTATATTATGGAATCCAAAGGCTTCCAAACTAGTTCTACAAACTGTATATCGGCAGCCAATGTCTTCTCCCATAAAAAAATTAAACTATTCATATACTGGGTAGGTTAGGTTATGTCGTACATAATTATGTCAGTTTTACAAACTAAAATATAATTATAATTAAATAATTTATTTTATATTATATAGACTTTCAAACTACTAAGTTAGGAAATTAAACATTAAAATTTTGAAAATTAAGAATAAAATATATTAAATATTAAGACACATTCACACACGGCTGGTTAGCACCATACTGAACCATTTCTAGCTCGTATTATGGTTACTAACACAACAGATATACTTCATATACATACATACATATTATATATAAATACATATTTAACACCCAGACCCACAGCCAACAAATTTAGTTAAGCACAAAGATGTTGACCGGGCCGGGAATCGAACCCGGAACCTTCTGAGTAGCAGACCGGCATGGTAACCTTTACGCCAACGAGGATCGTCATATAGAATATAAAATACATATAGAATACAAAATTAGTTTATTATTATGTGTTTCTCTTAGATTATTTTAGAGATTGTGCGAAGCCAGGACAATCTGTTAGTCTCTCCCCCATGGGCCCCGCATTGTCGAGGCGGGAGGGCTCAGTAACCGTGGCCTGGTCACCCACGGTGACGCGAAGACGGTCCCTGAGGCGGGCCACTCCCTACACTTGTATTCCCAGTATGCAAGTGCTAGATGGAGTGGCACCAGTAGGTTGCGGAACCTCGTAACGGGGGGGTTTCGCAACTGAGGCGGGCTGCGGTGTGGTTTTTGTGGAGGGTTAATGCGAGGAGCGGAACCTCAGCCCGCCCTTTCCGGTGAGGAGGTCATGGTGAGGTTTTAGTCGGTAGTGTTGTCCTTTAGACATCAAGCCCGACATACCCCACCCGCCTCCCCGGGTGTGTTCCCTGTGTGGTCCCTGAGGCGGGCCTACACTTTTTTCCCAGTACGCAAGTTCTAGATGGAGTGGCACCAGTAGGTTGCAGTGCACCAGGTGCACTGCAAGGGGAGTCATCCCCTGAGGAGGAGTCTCGCAGGCTAGCCGAGGTGGGCGGGGTGGTGAGTTAATGCGTTGAGCGGAACTTCACCTCGCCCTTTCTGGTGAGGAGGCCATCGTGAGGTTTTAGTCGGTAGTGATGCCCTGGTGGCATCGAGTCCCACATACCCCCACCCACCTCCCCGGGTGTGGTGGGTATGCGTAAATGCATTTCCTCACGTAAAAAAAAAAGAACATTCTGTTAATCTAGTATAAAAAGAAACCGAGATGCAGCCTCAAATGCTTTGTTTAATTTTTACTTTTTTTTTTCAGATTCATATGATGTATTCGCATTTATATGGAGCTGATAGAAAAAAAAATCAGGGGATTTTTTATGAGTGTCCAAGGTGTAACAAAAATCTTGAACTGAAATATACATGGTAAGTTTAACCTATTGACTCAGGCGTTGCTTTGCGGAAATCCATTGTAAATAGAAGACAAAATTAAATATTTAGTGTATTTGCTGCTTGATCTAAAACCCAAATTAAGATAAGCAAAGGAAAAATAAAAACATTAAAAAAAATGTACTACTTGGGTACCGAACGCGAAACGACCTCGAGGTCGACCCAAACAAAGGTGGCGTCATGACCTAGACGAACATGACACAAACTGGGCCACCAAAGCTGAAGACCGGGCTGTCTGGAAGGAGGGAAGAGAGGCCTTTGCCCAGCAGTGGGACACAATAGGCTGAAAAAAAATTAAATAAATAAAAAATGTTAGGTGTGTTCCTCCGACTAACCACCACACCTCCAGTACAAATCGCACCAGTAAAACGGAGTGAGGTGACCAGCCACGCGGAGTGAAACTTCGTTGAGTTAGGAGGGTAGTTTAGGGATTAGTTTTACTGGTGTGAGTTGTAGTGGAGGTGTGGTGGTCAGTCGGAGGAACACACCCAACATTTTTTTTGAAATATTAAAATTTTTCCTTTGCTTATCTTAATTTGGGTTCCAGATCACAGCGGATATATACTAAATAGTTAATAATTTTGTCTCCTTTAGTAAGTTTATTTACGAGCTTTTAACTCTTACCCCTAGACCTGGGGCTAAATCTGATCGCGATGCTGTCTTCAGTGGAGTATATAGCTCGGCTAGATGAGGTGATCTGACACGATCATCGAGTTTAAAACGATGGTATATGACAAAAAACTGTTTACAGAAAAACTATCGATTTAATTGCTTTAAGTCTAAAGTAAAGAATACAGAACTTTATTAACCATAAATACCTAACATACGATAAAGGCAAGTCACACTACAATCATTACTTAATACTTAAAAATACTAGTTAGAAATACTTTCTACCCCTATAATCTACACACAATAGCACTTGTTTTTCAAATCTATTAAATTTAAAATACTACTTTTTACACGTGAATAATCATCGTGATCACATCCCCATAACTCCATATTCACATATTTGCTTAAATTATCAAGGAAATTTTACTTTCTCAAAAACTCTTTATTTTCTGTTTAAACATACTATAAGTTTTGTTATTTTCTCTGGCAACTTGTTGTACATTAATATTTTTGTATTACATCCCTAAGAACACATATTCACATATTTGCTTAAATTATAAAGGGAATTACTTTCTCAAAAACTCTTTATTTTCTGTTTAAACATACTATAAGTTTTGTTATTTTCTCTGGCAACTTGTTGTACATTAATATTTTTGTATTACATCCCTAAGAACACATATTCACATATTTGCTTAAATTATAAAGGGAATTACTTTCTCAAAAACTCTTTATTTTCTGTTTAAACATACTATGAGATTTGTTATTTTCTCTGGCAGCTTGTACATTAATATTTTTTGTATTACATCCCTAAGAACACATATTTATACTTTTTTGGAACCAATTAGACTGTCTGTGATTAACGGGGAACCCGGAAATGCCCCAGAGATCTCCTTCTCTTATAAAATCAGGTGTTAAATTCATATCAGAATCAGATGAACTCATTTTATAGGTACAAATCTCTGCTATATGTATAAACAAATCGAAAAAATAAATGAAGATCGCTTTCCCACCATTTTGTTTGTTTTCTTACTGTGGTCGGCCAACTATTCTGCCATTATATTTTATTTTGCAAAAATGGTAAAGGTAATATTTTGCCCAAATCTAAGTTATTTTAAAGAAATTGTTGAAACTAAATTATAATAAAGCAATTTAAGCTTTTCATTAATTAATTAATTTAAATAATTTTGTCTTCAATATTTGCTAATTATTACTATTATTTTATTTTATGCCATTTAATATTTTTGTATCAGATGACCAAAATTTGTGTATGTTTGTCTGTGATTGTTTTAATTATGAAATGTTTTTATTGTATGGATTTTATTGTACCTTGTCTGAAATAAAAGATAATTTAATTTAATTTTAAATTCAATTATTCAATAAAAATATAAATATATATATTCTTTAATACATACTTAGCTTTAAGTTATATCAATTGTATGTTGTGGCTGAATAGAAAGTAAAACCTTTTTCACTGTACTATTTTTCTAATAATTTGACAGCTGTCAGTTGAAAGCGATTCTCCCTAGGGATGCAATGTATAATTTAGTTTTTTGTTACACACTTTCTATTAGCTTCACCTGTATGTTTGTATGTTTGTTTGTAACCGACTTCTTTGGGCGCGATTTTGACCCACTTTAAACGGCCAGATTTCGTTCAAACTTTGTAGATTTATTGAGGACCGATGACAATACACTAATTTGATAAAATTATTTTATTTTTTGTATTTTTGTTTGTATGTTTCTTTGTAACCGACTTCTTTGGGCGCGATTTTGACCCACTTTAAACGGCCAGATTTCGTTGAAACTTTGTAGATTTATTGAGGACCGATGACAATACACTAATTTGATAATATTATTCCATTTTTTGTATTTTTGTTTGTATGTTTGTTTGTAACCGACTTCTTTGGGCGCGATTTTGACCCACTTTAAACGGCCAGATTTCGTTCAAACTTTGTAGATTTATTGAGGACCGATGACAATACACTAATTTTGATAAAATTACGGTTTTCTATAAAAAGGGTTTTTTTCTAGTTTTTTTAAACTATTATTATATGTATTTTTCAGGTATCACTTTCAAACCCACGAAATACCAGGTCTGACAGTATGTGACATATGTTTAGCGCCGCACAACTCAGTCGACGATCTAATGAGACACCTCACTGAGCATCCCATGTACTACAAATGTGATACGTGCAACGAACTCTTCCAAAAGGCCGAAACTTTTTATGATCATGTCAACCTTCATAGACTGAAAGGAGCTACGAGAAAGGTAAAAGTTTTTGTTTGTTTTTGCCCCGCTTAACAGGATCATATCGTCCGTGAACTTCTGAGATCTCCTATCTGATTATACGCACATTTTACAAGAGGAACAATAAACTGATTTATTTAGCCACTGTGAAGACTATTGAAAAAATAAAAAATAAATACATGGTCATTTTTTAAATGCTTTTACTACTAATGTTGCAAAATAGCTATTATTTTGAGCTTTTCTTTATTGGACGGAAGTTTCGAGTTTTAAGTTTTCAAATTCTCAAATGTAAGTTAGGAGGTGTCAGAAGTTCACAGACGATATGATACTAAGCGCGGGGTGCAGTGGATATGTAGTATAATATGTACACTACTAAGCTATACTTTAGTATTTAATTAGTTATAGTACGTTTCACCCCTGTATTTGTACTGAATAAACTATTTGTATTTTTATTACGGTTCCGTGCTGTCTGTCTGTCTCCAGGCCGTATCTCAGAAACCGTAACAGCTAGAAAGCTGAAACTTGTACATGATATGTATTTCGTATTTCCCGTATCGCTATAACAACAAATACTAAAAATAAAATAAAATATATATTAAGTCTCCATACAATAAACTTATTGTTTTTGTATTTTTTTTGCTATATATCAATAACGTTAGGTGCTAGACTAGTAAAAGTATATTGGCTATCAAATTAAAATATAATAAATATTTAGGGGGGGCTCCCATACAACAATGGTACGGAACCCTTCATGTCAATTATTATTCACAAGCTGTTGCCCGCGGCTCCGCCCGCGTGTACGTTTTACGATTTTGGTTACGAATCGAATTTTCTCTGAACATTGTTTGCTACAAACCGATGAGGGGAACAAGAGTAGGGCATGTAAGAGGAGTGCATGCGGCTGAGATGCGAATACAAATACAAATCATTTATTGATAACACCAAAGTTACAAGTCAAATAATATGATATCATTACAAAAGTATATGATATGTATCCATGTCAATTTTCAATTATATTCTAGTACTATAATATCATTACAATAGTATATGATATTAATCATAATGTCAATTTTCACTACTAATAAAATCATTTATATTGTACAAAGTTTTATCTAATAGCCAAACCCTGAGTCTAGTCTTAAAGCTGGCGGTGAAAGGTGCATCCCGGACAGTCGCAGGTACGCGGTTGTAGATCGCGGGCCCCCAACACATAAACATAAAAAAAAACATAAAAATGACTTTATTCAAGAAAAGAATTTACAATATTAGTAAGTAGGAACTAGACTTAGTACTAAATATCGATGCTTGCTTGAGCTGCCACCAAACCCGAACTGAGTAACAATACTCGTATATCGGGATTAAGGTAGCTTCACAAACAAGCAGTCTCAGACTATTCTAAACTCCGGAGTTTAGAATAGTCTGAGCAAGCAGTATCAAATAAGTTTATTTTTGTTTATATTAGTTTGAGGCGAAGCTCTTACAATTTTTTGTTCCTACTTAAGATTACGACATTCAGTTAGGTTCTAGAAAGAACCTGCTCTTGAATGTCGATTAAACTATTTTAATATGTATACTTATTGTGGCCAGAGCCGAACTACGTAACTAGGTCAAATATGCCAAAATAATGATAAAGGTATGTAAACAATGTTATACATCTAATAAATTGTGTGTGTGTGTGTATGTGTGTGTTTGTGTGTGTGTTGTGTGTGTGTGTATGTTCATTGTTTTAGGGAAAGTGTACCTAAGTGTATGTTGACTAGTGCAGCATGAGAATGATTAATAATGGGATGTTTCCTGTGTGTGCTTGTTACGGGTATTTGCAAACTTCCTTATGCTTTAAAAGTGGTCAGATAATAAATAAACTAGATCTTTTATAAATAAATAAACTAAGTTCAATAAATCTTGTAAACGAATATTATTTTACTGTTATAATTAAACTTTCAGTAGTGGAATAATCTAACTTTAGCAGCCATTTTATTGTTTCTTTTTTACATTTGTGCTTGTTCATAGGGTAAATATTGAGCTCTTTATTAATAAGATTGTACAAGAGTGGTCCCAAGTATAAGAAAAATCTTCCGAAAAAAGCAGTGCGGGACTTTGGGGTCGTGCAAACGCGATCGGATCTCCTAATCAAGTATTGTGCCGGATTATATGTGGTCAATGAGTGAGTCCTTAGAACTGTTTGTAGAATGAATATCTTACGGACTGTAAGGACTTGACATTCATCATACAACTGGTGGGTTGGGTGACGGAAGGGTTTCTTTAACATAACCTTTAGAACGATGCGTTGAGACACTTCAAGTTGCTTCATTTTGGTTTTTTGGGCTCCACCCCAAACCGAGACACAATAGCGCAGAAGAGATTCACCTAAGGAAAAGTAGACTAACCTCAGTGTCACAAGGTCCGCTGATGATCGTAACATTTTAAATACGTAGATAAGTTTGCGAATCCTACCGGTAAGTACATCGATATGTGAATGCCATTTAAGAAGGTCATCAATGCAGACACCTAAATACTTAAAGCTGTTGGTTCTCGACAGGTTAGGACAATCACACCCTGCGCCACCTTCCAGGCATACGTGAGCTTTGATATCGTATGAGGTCCAAGAGGGCTGAGTAGCGGACACCAGAGAGTGAGTCATGTATTTGGTTTTGTCAACATTAAGTGTTAATAGATTATTCGCTAGCCATGCCGTCACAGACCTCATAGCCGTTTCTGCGTGATGCTTGACTTCTATCCAAGTTGTTCCATGCACAACCAACGCCGTATCATCGGCATAACATGAAATAGAGCAGTTTTTGAGGGAGAGGTCACAGAGGTCATTAATATAGATTTGAAATAATGTGGGACCCAAGATGCTTCCTTGGGGCACTCCATAGTCTAGTCGTTCCTCTTGACTTAGCACTGATCCTATTTTAACCACTTGCGTGCGATCTGATAAGTAATCATTGAAGATATCTAAAGCCGAACCACGAATACCTATCTCTTCCATCTTCAGCAGGAGTCGGGAGGCAGAAACAGTGTCAAAAGCTTTAGAGAGGTCCAAAAATATGCTGGCACATTTAGAACTCTGGTCAAGCTTATGTACTAAAGTATTTACTAATGTATTTACAGCATCTTCGGTTGATTTTTGTTTTCTAAATCCATATTGATTATCTGAAATAATTTTGTGTTTTTCGAGGTACTTTACGAGTCTTTTATTCAATAATCTTTCTAAAATTTTTGACATTGAGGGTAGAACCGATATTGGTCTATAATTATTGACACTGTTTCTGTCCCCGGACTTGTATATGGGATGCACTAGAGCTTTTTTAAGTAATTTGGGAAAGACGCCTGTCGATATAGAGAGGTTGAAAATATGTACTATGCAGGGAATCAGTTTGTGCCTAGTAAGCTTCAATATTTTAGATGATATACCGTCCCAACCTACGGCACAATCGTCTTTAAGAGCTAATATGAGATTTTCTACCTCAGTTTCATCCGTTTTCAATACAAAAAATGAGTTCTTAGGAGTGTTTTTTATCTTTTCATTGGTAATTTGGCGATTGATTGGTATAACTTTTTTAGCAAGAGTACGTCCAATATTAGCAAAAAAGGTGTTAACATGGTCAGCTGAAGTTTGTGGTGTAGGTTTAATTTTCAAAAGTTCGTTAGGTAGTTGTTTTTGCTGTTGTAAGTTCGTTATATTTTTAATTGTTTTCCAAGTAGTTTTAGGGTTATTTTTAGCTCTCTGAAATTCATTTTGTTCGTACTCACATTTTCGTTTTTTAATCAAATTGGTTAAATAATTCCGGTACCTAGTATATGTAACTTTTAAGGTTTGGTTTTCAGGGTCCGCTCTTAGTTTCAAGTGCAAGCGATCGCGGTTACGTATGCAACGTAGCCGCTTGTAATCCAGGGTTTTAGTATTCTAGTTTTATTTGTGATTGTAGATACCTTAGTAAATTTAGCAACTATTTTACTCATTGACTCTACAAGGTAAGACATAGCAGTATTTGCATCAGTATATTTCATAACATCAGTGAAATTAATTTCACAAATTTCCTTACAAACAGACGGGTAATCGACGTGAGTATGTGTACGTTTTGATTTAAGTTTGCCGCCGTGATCCCCGTACAAGCACATAACTGATGGTAAATGGTCTGTTACAACTGTTTGAATTACCAAAGAATTTGCTTCATGTTTAGTTTTTAAAATAATATGATCTAAGCAATTTCCGTCTCTAGTAGGGTAATAATAAGTCGGTAACATACCGTGAGATGATGTAATCATAAGGTATTCGTCTGAATTTCGATCTTTATTACCAGCTTTTATATCTATATTTGCATCTCCAGCAATACAAATGTTTTGGAAGGGAGATAATGATTTTAAGATTTTATCCAAGCTATCGAGAAAGTGAGTGGCATCATAAAAACATGGTGGCCTATAGAATGCTACTATTGCAGTGTGCTGTCCAATTTGACATACTAACCCCGTACCTTCTTCTAAGCTAGGTTCGTAAACCGAACACTGTATATCATCTCTAATATAGACCACAACTCCATCGTTCTTATTATATAAATTATTAGTTTTAAATGACACATAGCCCTGTATTATAGGTATTGAGGGAGTACCACGCAACCAACATTCTGATAATATGATTATATCACAAGAAAATTGCAAAGATGTCAATAAAATCTCTAACCTTGTAAAGTTTGCATTAATGCTGCGTATGTTCAAGTGAAATATTTTCAGGGATTTTCTGTTCATGTTAATGTGCTGCAGACATAAACGGACCTCTCCAATTTCACAAGTCTATGAACCGGCGTTTTCAGTTGCATCTTCTTCACGTTGCTACGTAGATCCCACGTTTAAATTTGGGTTGAATGTTGAGATGGATGTGTGGAGTGACAAGAATGGACAAAATAAGGAATGAGTATATTAGAGGAAGTTTAAAAGTAGCACCAGTTAGTGAGAAACTAAAGAGTGGGAGGTTAGCGTGGTATGGGCATGTGATGCGTAGAGAGGAGATGCATGTTACTAGGAGATGTATGGAAATGGAAGTGCAAGGAAGAAGGGCAAGAGGCCGATCAAAGAAGACGTGGATGGAGTGTGTGAATGAGGACATGAGAGTGAAAGGAGTGAGTGTAGAGACGACGGCTGATAGAGGAGAGTGGAAGAGGAAAATTTGCTGCCGACCCACCTAGTGGGACAAGGCAAGGAAGAAGAAGAGGTCGACAAACTTTATACCTATATACCTGTACTTAGTACCCACCCATGGCAAAAAAATATATAAAAAATGTGTCCTAACATTTATTTATTTGTATGTTTTCAGTTTACAAATGCGAAGAAAAATCAGTTGATATCTGGAATGGTGACGAAAACCCCGAGCAGACCCATGTACAACGTTCACCATGTGATTAAAGGTAAGACGACTAAACACGACTAAATAATTGGCCAAGTGTGTCTAATTCTAATTTGAAGTGGGGGTGATGAGACCTGCACTGACATCCCGCTAGGGGCGTATTGTGCATTCCCCCCTTACCAGCCTTCCCAAGCCAACCGAGCTCCTTGAAGTAACGGAGCACAGCCCTGGGTCGCTGGCATACCTGTTCCACCCCTGTTGCGTCAGATGGTCAGTTTGTTGGCCAAGTGCGTATGGGATCCCCTTTAATATTATTTTTGGCACGAAGCTCCTTATAGCGCGTTGTAAAAGGGGGCTAGACGGAAAAAAATCTTACGAAAAGTTGTCACGACACTTTTTGCTACAGTAAGCTATTGTAAGCTGTGCGGCGTGCGCATGTTTCTCTTTCTCTCTCTCTCTCTCTTATAGAAAGCAAGCCAGATATTTTCATTCCTATTTCGCATTGAACAGTGTGGTGTCGCGACGATTATTTTTGTTGAGTGTATACAGGTTTTTTGTAAATAATAAAAAATAATAATAATTAATCCTGACAGTTAAGGAACTTAGTTCCATCCAGGTCTCCGTTGACACCTCTCAAGTTTTTATTTATTTTAAAGTTATATTCTGTGAATGTTTAGAGGGTCTACTAAATCTATACTAATATTATAAAGAGGAAAAGTTTGTTGTTTGACGCGAATAGGCTCCGAAACTACTGGACTGTTTTGAAAAAATATTTTACTGTTAGGAAGCTACATTATCCCTGAGTAACATAGGCTATAGTTACAAAAAAAAAAAACAAAATATAAACGTATATTTCGTTCCGTAATAAATAATTTAGTAAAAAAATTATGAATAAAATTTTTACATTTTTACATATGTAAAAATTTTATTCATAATTTTTTTATTAAATTATTTATTACGGACTAATATCTTTATATTGATTTGGAAGTGGCTTTTGCGAAACAGGGTTCTCCTAGTGCAAAAGCCATAAGAAATCTTTATACCATAAATTAATTAGATACCATTACACTTCGATCAAATATATACCAGATTCAGCGTTGCATACAAACATAGCACAAAAAAAATGGCATGAGTTTACTATACTATTGTATCTATTACAATATACTACGTCACAAAAAATATTTCAATTCAAGTCAACCTTACCACTGTATATAAGATAAGATATCTTGCTCCGCGGTAACAGCTATAAAATTAAATGACCTTACGCAGTGAGCGTTAGAAAATTCAACTGTATTACTATACTAATAACGCTTAAATTCCTCAAACTCAAATAAGAGCTCACTCTTAATTGTGGTCTTAATTTCCTTGCCGTTTTTAGAGACATCATCTTAGATCTAGTACATTTTTGATCAAAGCCATAACATAACAGAATTGTATGTACCTATACATAATTAGTTAATTATGTGTGTAAATGCGTTTTGGATAAATAATCTATTATTATATAATAAGCAATATACAATGAACGCAATTTTAAGCAATTGTTTACTCCATTAGGTACAGAAATGTTTAAAAAAACCTTTTGACGTGACAACGTCTTAAATTAGGTTGCGGCTGGGAGTCACTTATGAAAAAGTGTAACGCCCGGTAACGTTACGATGAGTCACCGAACGAGAGAGAGGCCCGCCGAATGCCTTGCGTCTCTCTCCCACTCAACTATGATCGGTCTGCCGCGCGCGCAGCACGCGGCAGACGTTGTCACGTAAAATCTTCGCCCGTAAAACCGACTTTACAGGCAACCATTTTTTTATTTATTTCCAGGTACATTGCTACCAAGTATTGTAAGAGTTTGCTTCTTATGCAGAGAGATTCGTAGTAGCAAAGCCGAGGTAAATATCTTTGTATAAACTTTTTATTAAATCACATTGTATGTATTGTTTTTTACCGCCAAACTTTGGAATTCCTTGCCGAATACCCTGTTCCCCAATGACTACAATCTAGCGATTTTCAAGGCGAGAATGAACCGGTTCCTGCTAGGTAAGCGCTATCCACCGTAGACCTTAATATCACTTACCATCTATTGATTACTTACTCAACCCAGTCGAAAGGTATCGACATCTGTTAGAATCATTTGGAGTTAACAGATAATTGTGACTGTCAAATAATAACAGACAATAATTAGCAATAAATTACAATTGCGACTATAATTTGAGATTTAAACTATCCTATCTCTCAAGTTGGATCGAACTGCACATGGTGTGCGAATTTTGTTATAATCGGTTAAGTGGTTTAGGAGTCCATTGAGGACAAACATTGTAACACGAGATTTATATATATTAAGATATAAAATATAAATATAAAATAATTTTATTTGACCAACTTACATTCTAAACAAAACAAACATTATGTATAGGTACCATAACTTATTAGAATAGAATATTTTTTTTATTTCATTTTTCATTTACCTAATACAGCGCACATACCAATTTATATAAAGACTAGTTGACCCGGCAAACGTTGTTTTGCCTTAATAAAAAAAAAACTAAATATACAGTAGCCGATTCTCAGACCTAATGAATACGCATATAAAATTTGGAAAAAATCGGTCAAGCCGTTTCGGAGGAGTACGGTAACAAACACTGTGACACGGAAATTTTATATATAAGATATAAGATATATATGTGAATAATGTTTAATTTACGCTTGTTTATCTTTCAGATTGCATTGCATATGCTGACAGAACATTTCCTTTTGAACGAAGTGGTCCGAAGACTGTTCGTTTGTCGATGTGGTCTTTATTTTGACAGCCACGTCTTGTTGAAGCAACACGTGTTTAAAATGAAAAGTGACGAGCACGCTGTTATAAATGGTCCGCCGAGACCTACTAAACGCACAGGTAACACTCGATGATCATAATTGACATATATCACACTTGATACTAAGCACAATTGAAACCAAGAATACACTTGATACTAAGCACAATTGAAACCAAGTATACACTAAGCCACGTCTTGTTGAAGCAACACGTGTTTATAATGAAAAGTGACGAGCACGCTGTTATAAATGGTCCGCCGAGACCTACTAAGCGCACAGGTAACACTCGATGATCATAATTGACATAATATATCACACTTGATACTAAGCACAATTGAAACCAAGAATACACTTGATACTAAGCACAATTGAAACCAAAAATACACTACATTGACGACCTCGTTAGCGTAAAGGTTACCATGCCGGCCTGCTAATCAGAAGGTTCTTCTGGGTTCGATTCCCGGCCCGGTCAACATCTTTGTGCTTAACTAAATTTGTTGGCTGTTGTTCTGGGTGTTAAATATGTATGTATATATATGTAGTATATCAGTTGTGTTAGCAACCATAATACGAACTAGAAATGGTTCAGTATAGTGCTAACCAGCCGTGTGTAAAATGTGTCCTAATATTTATTTATTTTATGATCATAATTGGCATATATCACACTTGATACTAAGCACAATTGAAACCAAGAATACACAACACTTAGAGATGCGCGACTGCTAATAATCTGACCAGTCGAATTATCTACAACTACTAATATACACGTTCGACTTGAATATTAGTAATATACTAATGTCAATAATCGAATGATGCCTACTAATTAGTTACTAATGGCGTTTTGACTCGATTGTTAGCGAATCTTGTCAATGTCACTTGTTAGTTTCAAATGAATGAAATATGAATGAATCGTTGGAGTGGAGTCGACTCAAGTAGTAACTAATGTAATATTCATTCAGTCCGGTTAATTTTGAGTGGGTATCATGTTAGCTACTAATTTTCGGAGATCATTCGAATGAGTCGAATGATTTATAAAGTCGAATAATTCGACTAGAATCATTCACAGTCGCGCGTCGCTAACAACACTATTCGCAAATTAACGTTAGGTACTGTTCATTAATCACGTGACTTTTTTTGTGTTTTTTTTTAGCGTGATGGAGTAACAAAGATTCACACATACACTCGCCTTTATAATATTAGTAGGATTAATGTATATATAATCTTTGAATACCGTTTAAATATATTATATTGTATTTTTTATATTTTCCAGTACAAAACAAACGCAAAGATAATAAAGAGCTCATTGCGAGAATTCCACAAATAATGGGTAAAGTGATCCCAATTGATTCAAAACCCCAGAACAAAATTTCCGATTCAATGGACACTGATATCCCAATTAGATCAGAGAACCAAGAAATCGAAATTATACCCCTAAAATATGTCAACACTAAGACTTATGGGAGTAAAAAACGCAAAGAAATGACGCAAAGCTTAGAAAGCGTCATAGAATTACCAACGGACATTGAACTTATAAAAATCCCTGCGGAAACCGACATCGTGAGTAGTACTAAAGTTACAAATGAAAGAAAAGTCAAAAAATATGATAGGGCAGTCAAAAACACTCAAACACCAAGAACAACTCACAAAACAAGTGACAGTCAAGTTGTAAAATTTCCCTTTAAAAGTGACAGTCTAGTCATAGAATTGGTCAGTAAAAGTGACGGTCTAACCATAGGATGGGCTTGTAAAAGTGATAGTGACGCAATAGAATTACCCAATAAAAGTGACAGTCGAGTCATAGAATTGTCCAGTAAAAGTGACAGTCACATAGTAGAATTGCCTTTTAAAAGTGAGAATCAAATCGCAGAATTGACCGGTAAAAGTGACAGTCAAGCCATAGGATTGCCAGTCAATAAAGACAGTCAAGTAATAGACTTGCCCTTTACAAGTGACAGTCTAGTCATAGAATGGGTCAGTAAAAGTGACAACCAAGCCATAGAATTGTCCAGTAAAAGTGACAGACCAGTCATGGAATTATCCACTAAAATTGACAACCAAGCCATAGAATTGTCCAGTAAAAGTGACAGACAAGTAATAGAATTGTCCAGTAAAAGTGACGCACAAGTCATAGAATTGTCCAGTCAAAGTGACAGACAAGTAATAGAATTGTCCAGTAAAAGTGACAGACAAGTAATAGAATTGTCCAGTAAAAGTGACGCACAAGTCATAGAATTGTCCAGTCAAAGTGACAGACAAGTAATAGAATTGTCCAGTCAAAGTGACAGACAAGTCATAGAATTGCCTTTTAATAGTGACAGTCAAGTCATAGAATTGCCTTTTAAAAGTGACAGACAAGTCACAGAATTGCCTTTTAAAAGTGACAGTCAAGTCATAGAATTGCCGATTGAATCTGACAGTCAAGAATATGGAATTTTGGAACAATTGCAAAAGAATGGAAGCAAGCTCTGCGAGGATGGTAGTGGTGAGTTTTTTTATGTTTTTTTATATTTGAAAGTTACACTTACATTATTATTATTATTAAAATTTGGAATGATTTCCAACAGTTTTGGTTCTTTCTGTTATTTATTTAATTCATGTAATTGGTATATGTACCAATTTAATTAAATTCAATAAAAAAATATCTTCAAGGGTGAATGTCTATCGGACCGTCGCCGACGAGATCCGCGCGCGCATTCCTTTGCTACAAATGTTAATGGGTTATATTTAGGTATTACTAGCTGACCCTGCAAATGTTGTTTTGCCTTAAGTAAAAATTTAAGGGTGAACAACCCTTAACACTTAGTGGTATGAAAAATAGATAGTAGCCGATTCTCAGACCTACTGAAAACGTATATAAAAATTGGTAAAAATCGGTCAAGCCGTTTCGGAGGAGTACGGTAACTGACATTGTGACTGAAGACTGTGACTAGACTCAGGGTTTGGCTATTAGATAAAACTTTTATAATATAAACGATTATCTAGAATTGAAAATTGACATTTGATTCATATCATACAACTATTATTGTATTGATATTATATTACTAGAATTAGAAGTGAAAATTGACATTTGATTCATATCATATACTATTGTAATGATATCGGTGCCGATTCAGCGGCACACACGACTAAACTAAATTCAAAGAAGCCCCGTCTCTTTTCATCTTAGGTAGCCAGAAAGAGACGGCACGCTCTGAACCACAGACAAAACAACTAAAATCACGTCAAATATGGAATGTGCAGGCAGTTTTAGAGGTGACTCAAGTGAGTGCGGTCTAAAGTCGCCTATATTTTCTACATTTGACGTGATTTTAGTTGGTTTGACTATGGTGCAGAACGTGCCGTCTCTTTCTGGCCACCTAAGATGAAAAGCGACGGGGCTTCTTTAAATTTAGTTTAATCATGTGTGCCGCTGAATCGCCACCATTATATTACTAGAATATAATTGAAAATTGACATGGATACATATCATATACTTTTGTAATGGTATCATATTATATGACTTGTAACTTTGGTGTTGTCAATAAACGATTTGTATTTGTGGCATGGAAATTTTGTGTACTCGTTATTAAATAATATCATTACTTTTTACATTTCAGAAGATTCTCCTAAAAAAGTTGAGTGGGAGTAACTCTTTTCATTCTACACCAACAATGAATCAACTAATGGCTTTTCAAATTAAAGGTAAAGGTTTCTTATATGATTTTTTAGGGTTCCGTACCGAAAGAGTACCCACGGGGCCATATTAAGACTAAGACAAGACTACGCTGTCCGTCTGTAAGTTTGTCTGTCTGTATGTCACCAGGCTCTATCGAATGGACCTGAATTTCACATACGATACATTTCCTTCTGTTGTCTTTACTGCAAAAGTAGGTACTTAAAACAAAAAAAAAACATCTAATTTGTTTTTTCAAGTGGAATAAAGCAAAAAAAAAAACTAAAATTGAAAGCAACTAACTAACGTTTTTTACTTTTTTTTTTTCAGAAAACCCAACATTTGGCAGTTCTACGAAAACAGTATCAAATATCAAATAATTTATTAACCTTACGTCATTGCGTCGTACTGAGCAAGGCAAATTACAATACAGTGCAAACTCTATATAACGACACCGAAGGTACTGTGCATTTTATGGCGTTATAGAGAGTGGTCGTTAAATGGAGAGAATGTATCATTGTATGGAATACAAGCTAAACCAACTAAAGCCAATTGATTTCGACGCATTAGAGAGTTTGTCGTTAAATCGAGTGACGTTACATGGAGTTTACACTGTAATTTGATATGCCTTTTATGACGCGATGTCATAAGGTAAATAAACACCTATTCTATTCTATGCAAGTGTATATAAATTAAATTTTTAATATTGAATTACAGTGTAAACTCCATGTAACGTCACTCGATTTACCGACAAATTCTCTAATGCGTCAAAATCAATTGGCTTTAGTTCGTTTAGTAAATAGTTTTTGGAATACAAATTCCATACAATTATGCATTCACTCCATTTAACGACCACTCTCTATAACGCCATAAAATGCACAGTCCCTTTAGTGTCGTTATAATATAGTTTACACAGTATCACCCTATTTAACGACCAATCTCTATAACGCCATAAATTGCACAGTCCCATCAGTGTCGTAATTATAGTTAGTTTTATCGTCCGGTTTCTTCTGGGCAAGCGCGCTCCACTTTAGATCGCAATATCGCTTACCATCAGGTGAATTGCGATAAAGCGCAAGCCCATTATGTGTAAAAAAAAGACTGTACAATGTCAATCTTAATAACTATCTTATAGCTAAGCGTCTTTACTATTATTGTACATATTGAAAAATATATTTGTTAAAATAAGATTGTAAAAAGTTAACTTAGGATTTTAATGTAAGGTTTTTTTTAATGGGAGATCTCATAAAAGGTTTAAGGGTAACATTTTATAATAACTTTTATCTACACTTATGTTGTAACATTCTACTTATGTTTCCAATACTTGACTTATAATGACTACTGTTATAGCGCAGGCAACAAAACACTCAATTTAACCAATTTCACATGATGGTATAATATCCACATCGATGTCGTAAAATCTCATTATATACTAATGTTGTAACATACTACTTATGTTTCCAATACTTGACTTATAATTACTACTGTTATAGCGCAGACAACAAAACACTCAATTTAAGCAATTTCACATGATAGTATAATATCTACATCGATATCGTAAAATCTCATTATAACATCGCTCGCTCGCTCCTGATTGGCCCTGCGCGCGCAGCTGCGCTCTCATTGGTTAGATTTTAATGGCGACAAGTTCTCTGTGACAATACACGTACGCGTGAATTTAATGTTTCGCAATGTGTTTTGTTTTGTATATTACAAATTAAAAGTTAAAAATGGATAGCGACGATGATATTTGTACGCCTCCGGATATTATAGAATTGGTAACTCTTCACAATCTTATGCTAGAAAAATATTAGTAAAAGAATTATTATGAATAAACTATTGTCAGCATTTACTCTTGTAGTTTGATTAATTGCATTAGTGAAGATAAAGTAGTGATGAAGAGAGATGGTACGATCTAAACTATAGACAAAACATCTAAAATCACGTCAAACACGTCAGATTTAGACTTGATACAATTGGGTGCACTCTAAAATCGCTTACTTTTTTCATATTTGACGTGATTTTAGTTGTTTTGTGTGTGGTTCAGAACGTGCCATCTCTTTCTGGCCACTTAAGATGAAAAGAGACAGAGCTACTTTAAATTTAGTTTAGTCGTGTGTGCCGCTGAATCGCCACCAGTGTATGTAACTGCATATAACACGGGTATTAAAACACTCGTTTCATAAACTCACGCTCGAGTTTTAATACCCTTCATTATATGACAGTTGCATAAACTACTATTTTGTACAATAAATCTGTATTCAAGGCTAGACAAACAACTTGTATTCTTTGAATTTTGGAAATTCCAAATAGATTACCTTCTTTATTAGGGTTCCGTATCTAAAGGTAATATCAGGACCCTATTACTAAGGCTCCGCTGTCTGCTTGGCATCTGACAATTAATGAGCTGTCTCTTACTTGGCCTGTAATTTACGTTTGGGTGTATTTTTTTTTATAAATAATAAATAAATATATGGACACTTTCACACACGGCTGGTTAACCCCATACTGAATCATTTCTAGCTCGTATTATGGTTGCTAACACAACTGATATACTACATATACATACATACATATTATATATATATACATAATTAACACCCAGACCCACAGCCAACAAATTTAGTTAAGCACAAAGATGTTGACCGGGCCGGGAATCGAACCCGGAACCTTCTGATTAGCAGACGGGCATGGTAACCATTACGCCAACGAGGTCGTCTATTGTATTTTTTTCAGAACTACTCTATTAAGTTCGTGTTGCTATTTTTTTCTTACTCATTAATAATAATGTCAGTATTTGATTGTCAAAAACGTAATAAATGGCAATTATTATTACGTTATTTGGAACGAAGTTCCTTATCGCGCGTTGTGAAAGGGGGCTAGACGGAAAAAAATCTTACGAAAAGTTGTCACGACACTTTTTGCTATAGTAAGCTATTGTAAGCTGTGCGGCGTGCGCATGTTTCTCTGTCTGTCTCTCTCTTATAGAAAGCAAGCCAGATATTTTCATTTCTATTTCGCATTGAACAGTTTGGTGTCGCGACGATTATTTTTGTTGAGTGTATACAGGTTTTTTGTAAATAATAAATAATAAGGAAATTCGTTCCATCCGGGTGTCACTTGACACCTCTCAAGTTTTTTTTTTTAACAATATTGCCATATTATTACGTAAAAATCGATTTTTTTTACTCTATATTTTTTAATACTTAAACACCCATGTGTAAGATAATAAATACATTGTTGATTAAGATGTGCGTTTTTTTGTCTTTATTCTGTATTTGGGCTGAATAGTATTCGAACGGTATCCGAATAAATATATAGATACTAGCTGATCCGGCAAAAGTTGTTTAATAATTATTTCTAAATATACAGTAGTAGCCGATTCTCAGACCTACTGAATACGCATATAAAATTTGGAAAAAATCGGTCAAGCCGTTTCGGAGGAGTATGGTAACAAACACTGTGACACGGAAATTTTATATATAAGAAGATTAGGACACATTTCACACACGGCAGGTTGGCCCCAAATTAAACCATTTCTGTTCGTATCATGGTTGCTAAAGCGAGTGTGGCCCGGTGGTAATAACGTCTGCTTTTCAACCAGACGGCCCCTGGGTCGATCCCGGCCCTACACCAATAACTTGTTTTTCAAGTTATGTGTGGATTTGCACTCGCTTTACGGTGAAGGAAAACATCGTGAGGAAACCGACATGTTTGAAGACCACAATATCCGAAGACGTGTGTCATCCGCCAGTCCGCACTTGGCCAGCGTGGTGGATTATGGCCTATATCTCTCTCCTAGTGAGAGAAGGCCCCGAGTCCCAGAAGTGGGAACGTATAGTGGGCTGCTTATGCTATTATGGTTGCTAACTTAACTGATATACTACATACATAAATACTTTATATCAATACATATTTAACACCCAGACCGACAGTCAACAAATTTAGTTCAGCACAAAAACGTTGGCCGTGCCGGGAATTGAACCCGGAACCTTCTGATTGGCGGTCTAGCACCCGTCTCGCGACCCCCGGTTTCGATAGAATTCGCAGCTGAGACCTTGGATTGGGAACAATTTATTGTTTATGTAAACAAACTAAAATATTTTTTCCGGTAAGTACCTTTCTCTTTGAAACAAAGAAATGTAATATTTTCCTGTTTGTTAATCTCATATGGATATTTATACAGAGCTATCTGGCAAGACTTAACTAAACCAAAAAAAGTTTCAATTTGTTATATATATCTATATATATATATAAATCTCGTGTCACAATGTTTGTCCTCAATGGTTTCCTAAACCACTTAACCGATTATAATAAAATTCGCACACCATGTGCAGTTCGATCCAACTTGAGAAATAGGATAGTTTAAATCTCAAATTATAGTCGCAATTATAATTTGTTGCTAATTATTGTCTGTTATTATTTGACAGTCACAATTATCTTTTAACTCCAAATGATTCTAACAGATGTCGATACCTTTCGACTGGGTTGAGTAAGTAATCAATAGATGGCGCTGCTATGGTAAATCTACGAACGTGTTATATAAGCTACCCCTAAGTGAGGCAAAGCAACGTTTGCCGGGTCAGCTAGTCTTCTCTTATATATAAAATTTCCGTGTCACAGTGTTTGTTACCGTACTCCTCCGAAACGGCTTGACTGATTTTTTCCAAATTTTATAAGCGTATTCAGTATGTCTGAAAATCGGCTACTGTATATTTAGAAATAATTATTAAGGCAAAACAATACCTTTCGACTGGGTTGAGTAAGTAATCAATAGATAGATAGATAGATAGTTTTTCATACCCCTAAGTGAGTTAAAACAACGTTTGCCGGGTCAGCTAGTAGTATATATAACATTTAATATATGGGCTTATGGTTTCGTTAAAATTTTGTATTTTTTTCTCAAGCACAGTAATTTAGGCTTTCCTTTTTCGCAATAACTCTGAATTGTGTATTGGTGACCAGTGTAACTTACGAACCTATTCTTATGAAGGAAAAAAATTCATTCTATGCATAAGGGTCGAATGTTACCGTGAATTTCATACAGTGTTTCTCGTGACTCTGAAGTCTACAAATTTTATAATATTCTTTTTACATTGCAGGTGTATAATACTAAACAATACAAATATACACTCTCGACTTTTAGGCGTTTGCTATAATTAACTGACGGTTATAACACCTACTAACGTTTCAACAGTGAGTATGAATCAGATATTATAAACATTTTTCATCACATTCGCTCATAAAATGCCTCTTAATATCTCAATTAGACATATTATAGAGATACCTGTGACCAACCTGTGACAGATAAAAAAAATCAAAAATGAGTTATAGCTATACATTTACTAATTGTTTTGTCTAAATAAACTTTTGATATAAACACAATGATATTAGAGTATTATAATCTTCACAAGTAGTGTTGTAAAACGTCATAATATGATATTACGTGTAATTATTCTTACTTTTAAGGTTCTGTACCTAAAAGGGAAATGCGGGACCCTGTCTGTCACTAGGCTGTATCTCAGAGGGACCTAGGACGTCGGACCGGGGTTGTCCAGCGTCCATTGCACTCACGGTCCCCGAGGTGGTTGCGGTGCACTACGTGCACTGCAAGGGGAGTCATCCCCTGATGAGGAGTCTCGCAGGCTAGCCGAGGTGGGCGGGGTGGTGAGTTAATGCGAGGAGCGGAACCTCATCCCGCCCTTTCCGGTGAGGAGGCCATCGTGAGGTTTTAATCGGTAGTGGTGACCTTCTGGCATCGAGCCCGATATATCCCACCCACCTCCCCGGGTGTGGTGGGCGTATGCGTAAATGCATTTCCTCACGTTAAAAAAAACGGCTGTATCTCAGAAGCAATGAAAACTGTATCTAGTAAGCTGAAACTTTCACAAGTTATGTTTCTCCCGTGCCGCTATAACTAAAATAAAAAAATTTGGTGGTCTCCATACAAAACATCTTTTTGTTTTAATATTTTTTGCTATACATCAATAACGGTAGCTTTTAGACACTTAATTTTTACACAAAATACATAAATGTGTATTATTATTTACATTGAAAAATTAAAATGAAAAAAATATTAATTGGGCATACGTGATTTTAGTTCTTTTGTCTGTGGCTCAGAACGTGCCGTCTCTTTCTGGCCACCTAAGATGAAAAGAGACGGGGATTCTTTAAATTTAGTTTAGTCGTGTGTGCCGCTGAATCGCCACCATTTAATACGCAGAATACTCGTATTTAATATATATATCAGAATACTATCCCAACGTAGCTCATACTCTGTCCTCTACAAGTAACCTGGTATAACATGAGAAGTATCAACTTGCAAAGTAGTAGTTATCGGAATGGTACAAATCACAAAATACTAGCGGGTAAAATGAAAATTTTTGAAATAAGATCATTACATCATCATCATCAGCCTATATTTACCCACTGCTGGGTATAGGCCTCCTCCCTCTTATGCCAGTATCTGCGATCTTGTGCTCCACGGCCCCAGAGCGTACCTTCAATGGACCGGATGTCGTTGACCCATCGGGCTGGTGGTCTGCCTATAGGTAGCTTTCTATCCCGTGGAAGTGGTTATTTTGCTCCATCTATTGTCATGACGTCTGGCAACGTGTCCTGCCCAGCGCCACTTGAGTCCCGTAACACGGTCCCCCACGTCAGTAACTTTCGTCCTGCGTCAGGTTTCCGTGTTACGGACTCGATCTTTCAGGCTGATGACTAACATGGCCCTTTCCATTGCCCGCTACGCAAGTTTTATTTTGAGATCATATAAAAAAAATAATTAAAGTCATATTACAACGTCAAAACAACAAAAAAAGTCAGGACACCCCGGTGCAAAGGTGCCCCTAACGTTGGCCGCGTTTGCACGCTGAATAGCGATGGCTATCCTCTGCACCAAGTACTATCGAGAGCGGGAGGGGGAGCGGGAGCGGGTCTTATCCCTTAGTTTTAGGGCAATATCCCCCACTAGCTTCCTCGCTTCTGAACCTTAACTGCCCAGCGTCTCAACCGCAAAAGATTAGATAATATAAATACTAAAATTTAAATGCTAATTATTGTCACAGTTTCAATAAATATAGATGGAGGAATGAGATGTATGTAAAAGCATTTCTCGCTCTTAAGTAATTAATAAATAATAGAGGCATTGTATTGCGGTACTACAGTTTAAAAAAAAACATTATTTGAATTATATGCATAGGTAGATACCCTTACGTTGAAGAAATGGCGGAGGCACTCGTATGCCTATATATATATATTCAGAGCTGGCATGTTTAGCCTATAACAACCCTAGTTTTAAATACCTATAATTTTAGTCTATATTACAATAGTTAAGTTTAGTTTAGTTATAATATCATTCTGTGTTACTTAAACTAAATCTAAATGACTTGCCAAATGCGATGAGATTTTGTAAGGCCAATAAATATTATTTTTTTAAATATAATGTTAGCTTAACTTCATATAATGTAAGTAGTATTAGCCTCTGTTAAACCTTTTGGCATTAAATAAATTTGTATTTGTAAAGTTTATGTCTTGGACCATACCCCATCTCTGACGTATCGGCGCCCGCGCACCGCAAACTTGTCATTATTAATGACGGCCAGTTCTTAGGGCTGCCAAGAACAAGTTTTTATTTCTTTTAAAAAATAATTTATCAACAAAAAACCGCTAAAGTAAGTAAGTAAACAAAGTATGCACATAATTGAGAGGCTTTTAAAGTTTACCAGAAAAGGAAATAATAATAATAATATTACTTTATTGCACACCAACAGATAGAGAAAAATTCAGACAGGCAACCGAAGTCTATCATTATCATATATCTATAGCAACAAAAACATTATATCAATGTCATTATTAAAAAATCTAGCGCGCGCCAACCCTAATAAGATTCTTGGCGTGCCAACTCCGTAGTTCGAACACAACCTTTGCTTGTGCACATCGCTTCCATTCCAATAACTGAATATTAATAAAATAATTAAGTTTCAACAGTAAACAAGTTTTAGTGTGAAAGGAGAATCGACGCGTGGTCGATGCTGAACCTCTTTAGTTTTTAATATTTAAAGAAATCAATGGAAACTTTTTGAAGAACCTCCTTCGAGTTCTAGAAAACGGGATTAAAAGTTGTTTTTATTATTGCACGTAGACCTCCTTTCTAGGTTTTATTCCGTGCTTTGAAAAAAGGTTGAGCGTTTTTTTTATCTTGTTTTGGAATAAATCAAAACGAAAAAGTTTAAAGCGTGTGTTGTATTGATATTCGAAACAAGGAAAAATCCCACTTTTTAACTTATAGTGTTTCTTTTATGAAGAAAAAACTATGTGTTTGAAGTGAAGTGATTAGAATTTTAATTGTTTTAATTTGTTTTTAAAACAATGAGAGTGGAATGTTCTATTGTTTTTATCAGTGGCATTATATGATTGTGTATTATTAGAGGTCTTGGTGAGTACTTAAGCTCTATAATTACGTTTTTTTGTGCCTTCTCACGGTGGAAAATATTTATATTTTTTTGCTTGAACGGTTAAAACTATACAGTAGCATAAGCAGCCCACTATACGTTCCCACTTCTGAGACTCGAGGCCTTATCTCATGAGGAGAGAGATATAGGCCATAATCCACCACGCTGGCCAAATACGGGTTGGTCAATGACACACGTCTTCGGATATTGTGGTCCTCAACCTGTCGGTTTCCTCACGATGTTTTCCTTCACCGTAAAGCGAGTGCAAATCCACACATAACTTGAAAAACAAGTAATTGGTGTAGGGCCTGGATCGAACCAGGGGCCATCTGATTGAAAAGCAGACGTTATTACCACCGAGCCACACTCGCTTTTTTTTAACTATTCAGTACTATTGTTATTTTAAATCTTATTCCCTGTGTTGGCTAAGTTGCTAAACTTTGGTTCAAGACACCCAAAGAATCCGACTTGGGTTAACATAACTTGTCATCCGACCTACAGAAGCGCCTAGATGTAAATACCACGTTTTAGGGTTCCGTACCTAAAAGGTAAAAACGGGACTCTATTACTAAGCCTCCGCTGTCTGTCTGTTCTCTCAGCTGTATCTCAGAAACCGTAATAGCTAGAAAGCTGAAACTTTCACAAGATATGTATTTCCCGTGCCGCTATAACAACAAATACTAAAAATAAAATAATATTAAGGGGTTCCCCATACAATAAACGTGTTTTTTTCGTTTTTTTTTTGCTGTATAATCAATAACGGTAGCTGCTAGACACTTAAAATTCTCACAAAATATATAAATATATTTTAGCTATAAAATTAATAAAAAAAAAAAATGTTTTAGGGGGCTCCCATACATCAAACGTAATTTTTACGTAGTTTTTTTACTCGATCTTTATAATGATATCTGGTAGACCCTCGATATATTCACAGAATAATACATAATTTATTAAATTAAAAAAATTAATTATATAATATATAAAAAATAAAAATTTAAAGGGGTTCCATACAACAATGGTACGGAACCCTTCATGCGCGAACCCAAATCGCAATTGGCCAATTTTTACTGGAAAAAAGATCTCTAATATTCAACTGACAGGTAATTAGCCACAGAAGTTAGTTAACTATAATTATATTTCATTTTTTCTAATTCGTTTAGGCTTAAGAATTCAATTTATGAAGTATAGGTATAATAGGTAATTAGGCAAAACGCCCATTAAACTTATGACAAAACTAGCTGACCCGGCAAACGTTGTTTTGCCTCACTTAAGGGTATGAAAAATAGATAGTGTAGCTTATATGACACGTTCGTAGATTTACCCTAGCAGCGCCATCTATTGATTACTTACTCAACCCAGTCGAAAGGTGTCGACATCTGTTAGAATCATTTGGAGTTAACAGATAATTGTGACTGTCAAATAATAACAGACAATAATTAGCAATAAATTAAAATTGCGACTATAATTTGAGATTTAAACTATCCTATCTCTCAAGTTGGATCGAACTGCACATGGTGTGCGAATGTTATTATAATCGGTTAAGTGGTTTAGGAGTCCATTGAGGACAAACATTGTGACACGAGATTTATATAATTATATTAAGTTAAGATTTACTAAAGGTCAAATCCGAAAAAAACTAATGAATCTGATAGGCTGTAATGATGTAAAAACAAAAGAATCTGAGGCCCTTTTTTTTTAGAAAATGGTTGATAGACAAAGAGTATTATAATATGAATGAATATTAAGGAATAGCGTAAATTAATAAGAATGTATAGTTAATAAATAAAAATCTATATTATTAAATTTTAGTTAATAGATAGTTGTTATTTTTAGTTGATATTGGTGGCGATTCTGCGGCACACACGACTAAACTGAATTTAAAGAAACCCCGTCTCTTTTCATCTTAGGTGGCCAGAAAGAGACGGAACGTTCTGCACCATAGTCAAAACAACTAAAATCAAGTCAAATGAATATAGGCGACTTTAGAACGCACTCACTTGTGTCACCTCTAAAACTGCCCGCACATTCCATAATTGACGTGATTTAAGTTGTTTTGTCTGTGGTGCAGAACGTGCCGTCTCTTTCTGGCCACATAGGACGAAAAGAGACGGGGCTTCTTTAAATTTAGTTTAGTCGTGTGTGCCGCTGAATCGCCACCATAGTACAATATTCTTTACGAACAAGACTGTTGTAAACTAATCACTGTCTTAAGATCTCGTCTTTGTACACAAGACACGTAAAGGCAAATTAAAAAATAAATGGTCGTAACACTTTTAAATTTTATTATACCAATCAAGAAACGCTTGCGGTAAAAAAAAAACAAATATATTAAAAGGTATTGTACCAAACTTGAAAAACATAAAAATATATAAACTTTTAAGTATAAACACTATACAACACTAAATACAGTGTAAACTCTATATAACGACACTGAAAGGACTGTGCATTTTATGGCGTTATAGAGAGTGTTTGTTAAATGGAGAGAATGTATCATTGTGTGGAATACAAGCTAAACCAACTAAGCCAATTGATTTCGACGCATTAGAGAGTTTGTCGTAAAATCGAGTGACAGTTTAAATGGAGTTTACACTGTATTTATATTGAAATCATTTCAAATTCCAGAAAAAGATGCGATATTTAGGAGCGTAATCAAATATTTGTTTCCTCAAAATCGGTTGGGAATAAGAAGTAATGGATGGTTCAATATTTACTCCAAGCATTGCTTCAAACTTCTAAACAGAGTTGGATGCAGTTTAAATCTTCTTATCTTTTTCTAATCTTCTTCTAATATATAAAATTTCCATGTCACAATGTTAGTTACCGTACTCCCCCGAAACGACTTGACCGATTTTTACCAAATTTTATACGCGTATTCAGTAGGTCTGAGAATCGGCTACTATCTATTTTTCATACCCCTAAGTGATAAGGGTTGTTCACCCATATATTTTTTTTATAATGTGGCATTAAACACACAACCCTATATTTTTTTTATGGTCAGTTTAGTGATTTAATCATTTTTCATCCCGCTCGATAACTGATCAATTATAGTGATTTTAATCTTCCAATATATGAAATTTCCATGTCATATGAATGTACAACATGGTCTAAGAGTCATCGTTAGGAAATCCGATTTGTCACTTACAGTTTTTTATTTTGCTCACTGCATTTACACAGGACATATTATCTTCTAAGTTATCTTCTTCTAATCTTCTAATATATAAAATTTCCATGTCACAATGTTAGTTACCGTACTCCCCCGATTATGACCGATTTTTACCAATTTTTATATGCGTATTCAGTAGGTCTGAGAATCGGCTACTATCTATTTTTAAGGCAAAACAATGTTTGCCGGATCAGCTAGTAAATAAATAAATAAATCATTATTACATTATAAGAGCGAAAACGAAAAAGCTCACCGTAGTTATGCAACAAAAATGCGGCTTTAATTTAAAATATATGATTTAAACGATTAAGGTAAATGCTAATTATATCAACTGGTTTTACTATTTAATAAATAATACGAAACCAGAATACGGAAAGGTCACCTCATTTGGCCCCTTAAGACTGCTAATATAATATTTTCTACTGCTAATATAATATTTTTGATTACTAATATTATATTTTTGACTACTAATATAATATTTTTGACTGCTAATATAATGTTTTTGATTACTAATATAATATTTTTGACTACTAATATAATATTTTTGACTGCTAGTATAATATTTACCCAAAAAGGTTATAAAAGGTATTTAGTTCAATTAAAGATGACCTAGCTGGCATGACAGACTGCCAACTAGAGGGGCCCGGGTTCGATTCCCGGCACGGCAACATCTTTGTGATGAACTAAACCTGTTGGCTGTCGATCTGGGTGTGAAATATGTATTTATATAAATTATGTATGTGTAGTATATCAGTTGTGTTAGCAACCATAATACAAACTAGAAATGGTTTAGTGCGAGTCTGTCGGTATTCTACCGATTGCATTTCGGTGAGTGTGCGTCGAAATTACATGAGTTAGTTCCCCCGGCCCCTTTCCATTACCGAACGAGCAGGGAGACTGCTAGGAGGCATCGATATACAGTGGAAATGCCGAAAACGCGTAATAAGCGATTCGCTTCCACGTTTATAGTACGGACGGCCAAACTGTGGAACTCCTTGCCGGAATCCCTGTTCCCACTGAACTACAACCTTACTGTCTTCAAGGCGAGAGTGAACCGGTTTCTTCTAGGCAAGCGCGTTTCATCTTAGACTGCAAAATCACTTAACATCAGGTGAGTTGTGGTCAAACGCAAGCCTATTAAGCGTAAAAAAAAGGCTAACCGGCCGTGTGTAAAATGTGGCTTATCATTTATTCATTTAGTTAACTATACGATATACCGCTATTTAGGTACGTACATATATAAAAAGGATGTCAGATAAAACCCACGCTAGGAGATAACAAATAATCAGTTGTTAGAATTTATACTGCGAAGAATTCAGAATGGGTAGTCATAGCAATATATTTTTCATTACTCATACGCTGAAAGTACTGAAGTTGCCTGAGGAGCGGGATGAAAGTAATACATTGCATCCCTAGGGAGAATCGCTTTGCAACTGACTGAAATTCAAATAATTTAAAGTATTGATTAAAGAACACTCGCGAGCGCGCGCGCTCGTGTGTGTGTGTGTGTGTGCGCACGTTTGTGTGTGTGTGTGAGTGTGCGCGGTGTGAGTGTGCGCGGTGTGTGTGTGTGTGTGTGTGTGTGTGTGTGAGAATATGTGTGCGCGTGCGCGCGTGTGTATGTGTGTGTGTGTGTGTATTCGTAATGTAAAGCACAGTGTTTACCTCGGGTGAAAGACTTTTCAGCCAAACCCATTCTCGGACCTTAATAAGTTACTTTCATCCCTTGTGTAACAATGTACTATTAATCAGCCTCTTCCTCCCTCCTTTCCCCCCATTGTCCACATATTCCTATTCCTACCTTTCCCTTCTTTCCTTAATATTTAATTCAGGTAATTGTTTTACTAAAACGTATGGGGTGGCGATTCAGCGGCACACACGACTAAACTAAATTTAAAGAAGCACCGTCTCTTTTCATCTTAGGTGACCAGAATAAACTTGTGAGATGTTTTGTCTGTGGTTCAGAACGTGTCGTTTCTGAACCACAGACAAAACATCTAAAATCACGTCAAATATGGAAAGTGCAGGCAGTTTTAGAGGTGATACAAGTGAGTGCGGTCTAAAGTCGCCTATATTTTCTACATTTGACGTGAATTTAGTTGTTTTGACTATGCTGCAGAGCGTGCTGTCTCTTTCTGGCCACCTAAGATGAAAAGAGACGGGGCTTCTTTGAATTTAATTTAGTCGTGTGTGCCGCTGAATCGCCACCATTGTGTTTCTACATCACACCTATGCCAGTAAAACTCACCGTGAGAGACTGCGATACAAGTTTTTTAGTGCAGGGCTCGCAGGACCACCAATTTACAATTTTTGTTTCAAAAAATCAAATTATTTATTAGCCTTGCGGCATCACGCCGTACTGGGCAAGTCATTTTAAAATTTACTTAATTTCTAAAATGTATATACCTATATTACGAGTACACTCTTAATATTTTTTTTATTTTTTTTCACACACGGCTGATTAGCCCCATACTGAATCATTTCTAGTTCGTATTATGGTTGCTAACACAGCTGATATACTACATATACATACATACATATTATATATATGTTTTAGTTTTAATTACTGATATCATGTAATTATTTAGCACAGTGTTGTATGTATTAAGCGGAGCGGGAGTTTCTGATGCCCTGCGGCACAGACCTCGTAAGAGTTCTACAGCAGGGCACAGCGCTCCTACAATGCGTGACCACAACAATGTCATAGATTATAAGCAAATTTGTCTGTGCGCAAGTGATCATGATAATTGCAAATAAATATATTAAATATATTATAAAATATTATTATATTATATAAATACATATTTAACACCCAGACCCACAGCCAACAAATTTAGTTAAGCACAAAGATTTTGACTGGGCCGGGAATCGAACCCGGAACCTTCTGATTAGCAGACCGGCACGGTAACCTTTACGCCAATGAGGTTGTCATATCAATATTATTACTAAATCTATATCTATATTTTTTCTTCCACCTGGAATCGTTAGAAAGCTTTATAACTACATATAATATGACTGCTACAAGAATGAAGATTCTGATATTGACTGTGACATGAATTCATTGAGAGAGTAAAAAGGGTTCTGTTCGAAAATGTGTTTAATTTTTTGTTTGAAGTCACTCAAAGGTTACAAAAGTGTTTACGAGTAACTAAACTAGCAATTAGTGTAAAATAAGATTGTGTAATGTTTTAGTTAATAAATTATTTGTATTTGTATACGAGTATTCTGGGTACATTAGCTGCTTCTAGCGGTCTTACCCGTATTAAAAGACGATCGCATTTTTCTAAATTCGAATTTAGAACAAAGTGCAATGGAGCTGCACAATTTAATTGCCGCTTCTCCATTCCACCACAGTGCTAGGTACTACAGTACACTGCCAGGGTTCAACGAACTTTGTGTATGGAACAGCTGATATTTCGAAGGTGGAGGCAGCAAGAATTATATTACACAGTCAAAACAGAAGCTATCATTCTGCGGAATCGGTCTGTTGCTACCAATGATTAAATTCTTACTTGATGGCGCATAACATTAAACTTCCGAAACAAATAAGTGAATTCTACATTAACTCTTTATTTAATTACGATTTATTTTAGTCGAACTCTTTAGTCTGCCTGCTCTACCACAAGAAAACATTATAGCTCCGTCCTTTGCTAGCACCCCGTCCCACGACCGCAGAGGCGAACAGCGCTAATATGAGACATTGCTTACACTAAGTGGGATTCTATGACACCCCGTCGAACTCTTTAGTCCGTCCTGCTCTACCGCACGGACTGCATTATAGCTCCGTCCTTGTCTAGCACCCCGTCCCGCGTTCACAGAGGTGAACAGCGCTAATTCTATGACACCCCGCCGAACTCTTAAGTCCGTCCTGCTCTACCACACGGACTGCATTGTAGCTCTGTCCTTGTCTAGCACCGCGTCCCGCGACCGCAGAGGCGAACAGCGCTAATATGAGACTTTGGTTACACTAAGTGGGTTTCTATGATACCCCGTCGAACTCTTTACTCCGTCCTGCTCTACCGCACGGACACATTATAGCTCTGTCCTTGTCTAGCACCCCGTCCCGCGACCGCAGAGGCGAACAGCGCTAATGGTGGCGATTCAGCGGCACACACGACTAAACTAAATTTAAAGAAGCCCCGTCTCTTTTCATCCTAGGTAGCCATAAGAGACGGCACGTTCTGAACCACAGACAAAACAACTAAAATCACGTCAAATATGGAATGTGCAGGCAGTTTTAGAGGTGATACAAGTGAGCGCGTTCTAAAGTCGCCTATATTTTCTACATTTGACGTGATTTTAGTTGTTTTGTCTGTGGTTCAGAACGTGCCGTCTCTTTCTGGCCACCTGAGATGAAAAGAGACGGGCCTTCTTTAAATTTAGTTTAGTCGTGTGTGCCGCTGAATCACCACCAATATGAGAAAAATATATGAATATGTGCCCATCAAGTGGTTTTATCATTGGTTGGTACATTTATAATAAGTAGTCGACCTTGTAAACTTCTTGTTTTGCTTCGCCGGAACTTCGTCGAGACAGAACATGTAAATAGGTATTTTTAACCCCTAACGTAAAAAGTAAAAACTACATCGTCTTAAAAACAGTGTAAACTCTATATAACGACACTGAAGGGACTGTACATTTTATGTCGTTATAGAGAGTGATCGTTAAATGGAGAGTATGTATCTTTATTTGAAACACAAGCTAAACCAACTAAAGCCAATTGATTTCGACGTTTTAGAGAGTTTGTCGTTAAATCGAGTGACGTTACATGGAGTTTGCACTGAACATACTAGCTGCGCCCCACGGTGTTACCCGGGATAACCTTTTGACGACCCCCTTTTGTAAAGGTTACCATGCCGGACTGCCAATCAGATGGTTCCGGGTTCGATTCCCGGCCACGGCCAACATCTTTGTGCTTGATTAAATTTGTTGGCTGTGGGTCTGGGTGTTAAATATGTATGTATATGTAGTAGGTAAATCAGTTGTGGTAGCAACCATAACACAAACTAGAAATGGTTCCGTATGGGGTTAACCAGCCATGTGTGAAATGTGTCCTAATATTTAAATATTTTATAAAAGTAGCCTATATGTTAATTCAGGGTCTAAGCTAACTAAATACAAAATTCCATAAAATTCGGTTGAGCATGAATAAATAACAAACATACACACTTACACACAAACTTTCGCATTTATAATACCTACAAGCTGACCCGGCAAACGTTGTTTTGCCTCACTTAGGGGTATGAAAAATAGATAGTGTAGCTTATATGACACGTTCGTAGATTTACCATAGCAGCGCCATCTATTGATTACTTACTCAACCCAGTCGAAAGGTATTGACATCTGTTGTGATAATTGTGACTGTCAAATTATTATTTTACAGACAATAATTAGCAATAAATTAAAATTGCGACTATAATTTGAGATTTAAACTATCCTATCTCTCAAGTTGGATCGAACTGCACATGGTGTGCGAATTTTATTATAATCGGTTAAGTGGTTTAGGAGTCCGTTGAGGACAAACATTGTGACACGAGATTTATATATTATATTAAGATTAGTAGCATGTATCATCATTCATATGTACACAAATATTTTAATGGAATTCCCCTTGTATATTGGTTGTTTAGGAAAAAACAAAACGAAAAGACTTTGATCTTTATTAAACAAGTTTTATTTTTGACGACCTCGTTGGCGTAAAGGTTACCATGCCGGTGTGCTAATCAGAGGGTTCCGGGTTCGATTCCCGGCCCGGTCAACATCTTTGTACTTAACCAAATTTGTTGGCTGTGGGTCTGGGTGTTAAATATATATTTATATATAATATGTATGTATGTATATGTAGTATATCAGCTGTGTTAGCAACCATAATAAGAGCTAGAAATGGTTCAGTATGGGGCTAACCAGCCGTGTGTGAATGTGTTATAATATTTTATTTATTTATTTATTCTTATATTTTTGTGATTTCACCTTTATCAATTATGATAATATTAAATATAATAATAATAACTTATTGTTTAACTGTGTTACAAAGTCTTTAGTGAAAACATACATATTTAAATAGTTTATTGTCCAAATACATAACAAGATTAGCTATAGCTAACCCGGTGAACTCCGTTTAGCCACAAAGTTGATATTTTCCCTAAATTTTGTTCGCTACAAACCTCACGGAGCCCGAGACCTTTCCAACGAATGCTGTACCGTGGAAATCGGTTCGTGCGTTCTGGAGTTATAGCGTCTGGAAGGAAAACCCCACTTATTTTTATGTTACTTATAGAATTATTATTTTTTTACTCTCAATGGGCTTGCGCTTGATCACAATTCACCTGATGGTAAGCGATATTGCAATCTAAGGTGGAGCGCGCTTGCCCAGAAGAAACCGGTTCACTCTTGCCTTGAAAACCGCTAGATTATAGTTATCGGGGAACAGGGAATTTGGCAAAGAATTCCACACCTTGGCGGTACGCACAATGAGGGTGGAGGCAAACCGCTTAGTACGCGACTTAGGCACCTCCACGGTATAACGATGTCGCCTTGGTGTTTCCCTACTCGTCTGTCTGTCTGTCAATGATGGAAGGATTATTAGTGGTCAAATTTTTGAATGCACTTTCAGAGTTCATTCACACCTAACGACTAAAGATACCAGATAACTGTAAACAGAATTAATTTTTAATTGATTTGGTCATTATTATGTATTTGAGACAGCAGATTATAAAACAATTAACGGTATATTATGGCCTATATCTCTCTCCTCGGAAGAGAAGGTACGAACGAGTCTTAGCAGTAGTTCGCTCGATAGGTTATTTTTTTTAAAAGCAGGCGTTATAAAATTTTATGTGTTGTGCTTCTTAAGGTTACAATAATTTGCCAAGTGCGAGTTTGGCTCGCGCATGAAGGGTTCCGTACTTGATTGTTGTATCCGATTGCTTTTGTAATTGATATTATATCTTGTGAAAGTTTTTTTTCTGAGATACAGCCTAGAGACAGACAGACAGACAAATTTCCAAGATTTCATTTTTGTTTCTGCTTCTCTTATTCAATAGCCCTCGTCCTCGTCAGTTTTCTGGAAAAATATTTAATTTGCAGATACTCGATTTTTACTGTCTTATTATATGTACATATATACTAGCTGACCCGGCAAACGTTGTTTTGCCTGTACAGTTCTACTAAAATGGCCATAAAAATTGGGGTTGGTGATAAAAAAGTAAAAATATAGGTTTGTATGTATTATGTATTTTTATGCCACATTAAAACAAATAAAAATAAAAACTGTTGTCAAAAAATTTAAAAAATAATTAAGGCTGAACAACCCTTATCACTTAAGGGTATGGAAAATAGATAGTAGCCGATTCTCAGACCTACTGAATCCGCATATAAAATTTGGTAAAAATCGGTCAAGCCGTTTCGGAAGAGTACGGTAACTAACATTGTGACATGTAAATTTTATTTAATTGTATACTCGTAAGAATATTGGTGCTTATTATGAATAGGTTACTTGGTATTTCTGTATAAGAATAATATTATAAATCCAGTCATAAATAAAGTTTTTTTTTTTACTCTCAATGGGCTTGCGCTTGATCGCAATTCACCTGATGGTAAGCGATATTGCAATCTAAGGTGGAGCGCGCTTGCCCAGAAGAAACCGGTTCACTCTTGCCTTGAAAACCGTAAAAAAAAAACCAGTCATTAGTTTTTTTAGGTTACCTGCTTAAGTACGTCAAATTCCGTATTTTTAAATGCCTCTGGTAAAATTCCGTTGTAGAATAGAACTGGTTGAATCTAACTAATTATTTAGAGGCAAAATACATTGTATTCAGTAGATAGATTCGTACCATTAGTCAGTTGATTAGGCTTAATAATTCATTTGTGAACGCTCAATTCTATTTTTTTTTTACACATTTCACACACGGCTGGTTAACCCCATACTGAACCATTTCTAGTTTGTATTATGATTGCTAATACAACTGATATACTACATATATAATACATACTTTATATAGATACATATTTAACATCCAGACCGACAACCAAACAAAAATTTAGTTTAGCAAAAAGAAGTTGGCCGTGCCGGGAATCGAATGCGGAACCTTCTGATTCTAGTCCGGCATGATATCCATTACGCCAACGAGGTCGTTATTTTGAATCGATGATAGCTCAAGCGGGCTTGCGGTGGCCTTACGTCCGAAAGGTAATGGGTTCGATCTCTGATAATAAGATCGAGATTTCGGTGAAGAAAAATATCATATAATAATAATTTATTATAAATACTAGCTGACCCGGCAAACGTTGTTTTGCCTCACTTAGGGGTATGAAAAATAGATAGTGTAGCTTATATGACACGTTCGTAGATTTACCATAGCAGCGCCATCTAGTGATTACTTACTCAACCCAGTCGAAAGGTATCGACATCTGTTAGAATCATTTGGAGTTAACAGATAATTGTGACTGTCAAATAATAACAGAACGGATTTTTGGAAATTCCACCCCTAAAGGCGTGAAAAGAGGTAAAACAGTTTGTATGAAACTTCTTTGTTTTTGTACTTCCAGCAATGAAATTTGAAATATGTATAGTTTATGTAAAATTAAAAATAATAGAATCAAATTTTTGCCAGGGGTGACCCAGAGGGTTTGTAATGGGGGTTGAAAGTTTGTATGGAAAAATCTTTATTTATCATGTTAAAGTAAATTGCTATGGTTGTGGTTTATGGATATAAAAAAAATCCACAGGTTACGCGAAAAGCGACCTATACGCGGGCGGTGCCGCGGGCAACCTCTAGTACAATATAAGTAGGTAAATTAAATTCCTAAGCGTACAGTTTAAATGAAATGCTTAAGGAAATACCCGTCTATTAATATCATAGTTTCCCCTAAGTATATGAAAATGATGACCCAATATAAAGTGGTTACTTGTATGTATATATGAATGTATAACATGGGCTAAGAGTCATCGTTAGGAAATCCGATTTGTCACTTACAGTTCGAATCGTATCCTTATTTTCTCACTCACTGCATTTACACAGTACATACGTATAATCTTCTTCTTCTTCTGTCTTACTCGATCTTTATCTCGAAATTATAATTAATTGAAAAAATAATAGAAGACAAAATTAAATATTTAGTGTACTTCCGCTGTGATCCGAAATCCAAATTAAGACAAGTAAAGGAAAAATGAACTAAGATTAATTAAGATTAACGTTACCTATCATAATTCGGAACTTAACTCTACACGTGTTTCGCCTAACCACAAGGCATCATCAGATGCTGACTCTTCGAACGACAAGTCGAGAGTCGAGAGTTCTCTATTAGTTTTGTCTTCTATTTACAATGGATTTCCGCAAAGTAACTAACGCCTGAGTCAATAAGTTATTTGAAAAAATAATATTTAAGGGGGGCTCCCATACTATAATGGCACGGAACCCTTCATGCGCGAGCGCAGCACTTGGCCAATTATTATAACTTTAAGAAGCACAACACATACAATTTTAAAACGGCTACTTTAAAAAAAATACAAACGATATGCGCTGACATAGCTAATCTCTGCAAGCCGACAGCTATGGAAGCTAGAAATACACTTTTTTTTTTTTAAATACCCACTAAAACCGCCCCGGTGACCTGCCTCTGTGCTTAACGGAAGTCTCCAGGTTCTTCCGGGAAACACTCCGGAGACCTCCTTGCGGCTAGAAATACACTACGAGCACATCAAAATCTGTGGGACAAAAGGACTGATTGTAAAAACTCAAGACTCTTCTTACCCAAATTAAACAAAAAAGTAACAAATAATTTACTAAAACTCACAAGAGGGGATCTACGTATGATGGTCGGCATCATTACCGGCCACTGTGATCTCAACTATCACCAACATAAAATAGGGGCGACGGACAGCCCTCTATGTCGGGGCTGTCTGGAGGAAAATGAAACGGTAGAACACGTGCTACTGCACTGTGAGGCCACCAAACAAACCAGAAGGAGTTACGGCCTGATGATAGCAGCCCAAGATGAAAATTCCCCTTCCATTGCTAATCTTCAGACAAACAGACCATCTGACGCAACAGGGGTGGAACAGGTATGCCAGCGACCCAGAGCTGTGCTTCGTTATTTCAAGTAGCTCGGTTGGCTTGGGTAGGCTGGTAAGGGGGGAATGCACAATACGCCCCTAGCGGGATGTCAGTGCAGGTCTCATCACCCCCACTTCAAATTAGACGACCTTCATGCACGACCCATTTTTTTTTTAGATTTTTTTAAGAATGCTAGGCAACTCTTTATGTGCGAGCCTGACTCGCTCTTGGCCAGTTATTATATAAATAAGCTCATGGATTATATTTTTTTTCAGTTGCTGACGATGCAAACATGTCAAGGGGTCTCCTTATCAAAGCTTGCTTGCTCCTCGTCGTGAGCACACACTCACACGCGCAATATGGTAAGTCGATCCGGCGATTTTGTGCCGACTTTTTTTTTTTTTTTACTAGTAATGGGCTTGCGCTTGACCGCAATTCACCTGATGGTAAGCGAGATTGTAATCTAAGGTGGAGCGCGCTTGCCCAGAAGAAACCGGTTCACTCTTGCCTTGAAAACCGCTAGATTATAGTTATCGGGGAACAGAGAATTTGGCAAAGAATTCCACACTTTGGCAGTACGCACAATGAAAGTGGAAGCAAACCGCTTAGTACGCGACTTAGGCACCTCCACAGTATAACGATGCCGCCTTCGTGTTTCCCTACTCGTCCGATGGTGGAATGGGGCGGGGGGGATCAAATCACTTCAATTGCGCCATTCATATTTGAGCGAAGCGCTTGCACTGCGATAGGTGGTATTTTCTTTACCAATATTATAAAGAGGAAGTTTGATTTGATGAAAAACAGCAACCACATAGTAGGGGAGCCGAAGAGGGGATTTTTGTAGTATCTCGAGCGCGTCAGATAAAGATATGGGAGATACCTTGAACTCATTTTATTACCTCCACCAAATACAAGCTTTCCTCGTTGGTGGGATTGTCTTTAATAACGACTGAAAAAAAAAGTTGTATTGCAGACGTACTCCAAATTGTCAGATTAAGATATTGTAAGTTATTAACGTCCATAAGAGTGTATATTTAAAGAAATCTGACAATTTAAATGTAACACTTGGGAATGAGAGGGTCTCAAAATTTCAAACTTTGATGTTCAGTAACGGCCATATTTGTAGATTTATCTTCAAGGAGATAATTTAAAGATATTAGGAGACTTATAATCTGCAGATTAACACAAATATAATTTTAAAAAAAACATTGCTAAACATTTAAAAAACTTTTAAAAGAGCCTGGTGGCGCCCTCCTTCGGTGGACAAGATAGGTCTCATACAGTTTTTTTCATGTTATGATATCTACATTATAATCCAATAACCTCCAAACGCGCTCGAGTAAGTACACATTTAGCATCGTGGGCTCCCCTACTAACAGCGGAAGTACATCAAATATTTGATTTTTCTTTTCCTACAATGTGTTTCAGCAAAGTAACGCCTGAGTCATTAGTTATAAACTGACAAAAATCGCATCTATCATATATGCAGATTTTTTTAAAATATTCTTAAAAAAATATAATTAACTTCTAATATCTACATTATAATCCAATAACCTCCAAACGCGCTCGAGTAAGTACACATTTAAATTAACATAATTACATAAATAAAAACACACACACACAATAAAAAAAAACCTTACAATGTTACTATGGAGCCCCAACGCCCGTAAGTTATTTATTGATCTGTCCAAACGGCTGGTGGACAGAACAAATGACCCAAGAGCTGGCGCTTACCTCGGCCAACGTATAAGCTTGGCGATCCAGCGAGGTAATGCCGCCAGCATTTTAGGCACCTTACCCGCGGACACTGACTTAGATTTAGTCTACTATTTTTAATATTTTTTTTCGCTTTTCTAGTAAATAGTCAAATATTCTCCTGCCACGCAGTAGTGTGCAGAGATTTCGGTCGATCGGTCAATTAAGTGAAAGTAGGATAGTCTAACGGTTCTAAAGCAATTGATATTTCATTAAGTATTATCTAAACAAAAGAAATAATTGCAGTTTCGTGATCTAAGGGCGGAGTCAAACTAAAATATGGATCGATCTTCAATTCGATAGACAATAGATTCGATAGATTTTTTATTAGCCTTTATCGGTATTGCTTCGTGTTTTATTTTCCTTTCTCCACTAACGTTTATAGGTTTATAGGACAGTATTTCCCTTCGAAAAAAAAGCGAGTGTGGCTCGGTGGTAATAACGTCTGCTTTTCAATCAGACGGCCCCTGGTTCGATCCCGGCCTTACATCAATGACTTGTTTCAAGTTATGTGTGGATTTGCACTTGCTTTACGGTGAAGGAAAACATCGTGAGGAAACCGACATGATTGAGGACTACAATATCCGAAGAACTAACCCGCACTTGCGCTACTTGTGCGCACTGACAATGATTAAAACCTATAATGGTTAATAATTAAAACCTATAATATGTATAGTATGTATACCTAAAAAAATGGGTAATAATTAAAACCTATAATATGCAGACAACAATGACAGACACATTTCATAATATATTATATTATTATGAAAGCAAACTCTTCAACCAACGCCCTAATATAAATCACTTTAATCTGGTAATGTCAAATGTTTCTCACGTTTCAACAGCGCTAAAATCCTTCAGAAGAATTTCCAATCTGGGTTACCCGAGTTTGGGCCTCATGCGATATCTAACTGCATACATAGTCTAGTCAACAAGTGCCTTTTTGGTCAACTTTTTTCAGCAGTCTCCGAAAATTATGATTGAGGTGTCATTCGATTCGGAATGGCATCTAGATAGTTTTCGAAAAACAATGAAGTTCCGCAAAAAAAAAATTGAAGTTTTTGACCACGGATTATTGTTTATTGATCTGTCCTGTAGGCACCTGAATTTTTTCAAATTTTAATTTTCATATTTAATAAGTTTAAATAATATTTATTCATTCAAGGCCGAAGGAATGAATAAATATTATTTAAACTTATTCAACTATCTAGATGCCATTCCGAATCGAATGACACTTCAATCATAATTTTCGGAGACTGCTGAAAAAAGTTGACCAAAAAGGCACTTGTTGACTAGACTAACATACCTACGTAGGTACTTAAGACAGTAAAATATAATATAAAGTAAAGACATAAAGTAATAACTTGTTATCATTTTCTTCACTGAAACAGGCTTTGTGGTCTGCGATTTGTGACTTAAACAAAGAATTCTTTTCAACTTTGTATTTTTTTTCCTTCCAGATTTCTTCCAAGGCTTCAACGCGTTCCTCCAACCGTTCTCGACGCCCAAACCCAAAAACGACGTCACAAGGAAACCGGAAACGAAGCACAGACAAACAACCAAACAGAAGTACCAGGACTTCATATTTTTCGATAACGATGACTCCCTGAAACAACGGCAAACTTCCAGAACAGTCGACCCCTTCAACATTTTCCATACAACCGCAAAACCCAAAAGAAAGAGTACAAAATCAACAACTAGTCATAATTTAAATAACAGTCACACTACTTCGAAACCTAAACTAGATAATAGTAATAAGTTTAGCATTAACAATGATAGAAATAATCAAGAAACAATCATCGTCTCCGGTAATAATCGAGAAAGTAATAAAGATAGCAGAGCCATTAATAATGCGAGACGAATAGATAACTTTAATAACGCTTACGACAACAATGGTTATAACAATTACAATTTAAACAGCGCCACAACAAAAGCAACAAACGTTCCACACTTGAGACCGACAACGCAAAGAACAACAAAGTCAGACTACAACAAATTCGTAACAAACATTTACGGGGATAGAACGACACAAAGACCTTACAACAACGACAGATTTACGACAAAAAATCCTTTACTGAACAGACCTGGAGTCAAACCAGCAGCAGTCGATGAAAACCTTCCACCAATCACAAATCGACCCGTAACTTCAAGGCCTTCCAGCAATTTCTGGCCTATCACAAGGCCACCTGTGAACCCAAGGCCGGTAAACACAAGGCCTCCTTTTGAGGTGGAGAAACCTATTTCAACAGGTGTTGCTAGACCTTTCGAAGCAGAAAGGCCTATAGCAAAACCTTCTTACGAAACAGGGAGGCCGGTTTCAAATGAAAATACGGAGATTGATATCGAAATTGGACCTGACGAAGATGACATGGGAGATGCTGAGAAAAGGAGGCTGTATGAGATTTGTGAAAGAAGTGAGTTTTTATATGTATTTTTAACCTCTGAAGACCACAAAATAGTTGATTAGATATATATTTTTTTTACACGCTTTATATGAGCTTCACCTGTATGTTTGTATGTATGTAACCGACTTCTTTGGGCGCGATTTTGACCCACTTTAAACGGTCAGATTTTGTTGAAACTTTGTAGATTTATTGAGGACCGATGACAATACACTAATTTGATAAAATTATTACATTTTTTAACCGACTTCAAAAAGGAGGAGGTTATATACGACGACCTCGTTAGCGTAAAGGTCTGCTTGCTACCATGCCGGTCTGCTAATCAGAAGGTTCCGGGTTCGATTCCCGGCCCGGTCAACATCTTTGTGCTTAACTAAATTTGTTGGCTGTGGGTCTGGGTGTTAAATATGTATTTATATATAATATGTATGTATGTATATGTAGTATATCAGTTGTGTTAGCAACCATAATACGAGCTTGAAATGGTTCTGTATGGGGCTAACCAGCCGTGTGTGAAAGTGTCCAAAAAAAAAAAAAAATATTCGACGTGTATGTATTTTTTTTTTGTATTTTTTTTGTATGTTTTTTTGTAACCAACTTCTTTGGGCGCGATTTTGACCCACTTAAAACGGCCAGATAAGCTTGTTTTTTAGTTTTTTTTAACTACTATTATCTTTTAATAGAATAGATCTACGCTTGGCCACAAACTCACCTGATGGTAAGCGGAGCTGTGGCCGAAGATGAAGCACGTTGATCTAGAAGAAATCTGTTCACTCTCGCCCTGAAAAAATCCAAGTTATATTATTTACAAGATATATTATGGCGATTAGGTATATTATATATAATGATTAATATATACAGTGAAAATTCTATATAACGACACTAAAGGGACTGTGCATTTTATGGCGTTATAGAGAGCGGTCGTTAAATGGAGAGAATGTATCATTGTATGGAATAAAAGCTAAACCAATTAAAGCCGATTGATTTCGACGCTTTAGAGAGTATGTCGTTAAATCGAGTGACGTTACTTGGAGTTTACACAGTAATATACCTAATCGCCATAATCATCATTAAGCTACAGCTTTCAGTTGGAATGTCGGAATCGGATCCAACGATTTTCATGAAATTTTGTATATACGGGGTTTCGGGGGCGATAAATCGATCTAGCTAGGAATCATTAATAATATAATAATAAAGCATTTATTTGACCAGTAAACACATACAATGTTGGAACAATAAAAATACAGCCTTATTTAATATTTGCAATTGTACGTTCCCATTTTAGTTTGAACCCTATGTCCCACACTAGAGAAAACCCTGTGTTGTGGGACATAGTTCCTTCACCGCCAAATAATACAAGTTGAGACAAAGAAAGATGATGATGATGATCAAAGTGATAAAAATTATGACAAATGTTATAGTAAGCAAGTTTTGTAAAATCATTAATTATAGAAAATATCATTTGAAAAAAAAACAGGTCAACCAGGTACTATTTTCTAATTTTGCAAAATCTTAATTTCAGAATGCGATGAATACAAAGCAATGCGGGTGAGGAAGGTGGTAGCGCTTCCGTTGGCCGCAGGACAGGAGGGGGTGGAGGTTAACGTGTCTTCGTGCACACCGGACACAGCGCCTCTGATCATCGGAGGCCAAGTGGCCAGGATAGAGACCTTCCCGCATATGGCCTTACTGGGGTGGAAGAATTTACAGGTATATATACAGTGAAACCTGGTTAAGTGAGACATCAAGGGACCTGCAATGTCGTTTCACTTATAGAGGTATTCCACTTACCCAGTGTCTCAGATATACAGGTATAAATAAATATCTGTCTCATTTACAGAGGGTTCCATTAATAGAGGTGAGAATACAGGTTATTTCAGTTATTATTATTATTTTAATTATTAGTACTCATTTCACACACGGCTGGTTAACTCCATACTGAACCATTTTTAAGTTCGTGTTATGGTAGCTAACACAACTGATATACTACATATACATACATATATATTTTATATAGATACATATTTAACACCCAGATACACAACCGACAAATTTAGTTAGGCACAAAGATGTCGGCCGGGCCGGGAATCGAACCCGGAACCTTCTGATTAGCAGTCCGGCATGGTAACCGTTGCGTCAACGAGGTCGTCGTAAGAAAGTAACTAACACATAATAACCGGAATAAAAAAAAACAAAAACATTTTTAATAATGGCCAAAAGCGAGTCGGGCTCGCACTCGTATTGGTGTGTTTGTATGCAACACTGAATCTACACTAATATTATAAAGAGGAAAACTTTGTTTGTTTGGTTGTAATGAATAGGCTCAAAAACTACTGGAGCGATTTTAAAAATTCTTTCACCATTCGAAAGCTACATTAGCCACGAGTAACATAGACTATATTTTATTCTGAAAAAATAATAGGGTTCCGGAAGATATTTGGATTTTTCGGACATAAACTGAAAAAAAAACAACCAAAGAAGTTACTTATAATGCGTACGCTGCATAAACTACAAAAGATAGAACCATAAAATGTTATAATTTATAGGTAAAACAACGTTTGCCGGGTCAGCTAGTCTGGTATATATTTGACCGAAGTTTTTTTCAAAGTAATATTTGTATTGCAGAGTCAAGGCTACAAATGGAAGTGCGGCGGGTCGCTGCTCAGCGAGCGATATGTGCTGACTGCTGGCCATTGCACCTACCACGATAAAGACTATGAGGTTGTTAGGTAAGGTCTTCTATCAAAAATATACTAGATATAAGGTGATGTCTCTAAAAACGGCAAGGAAAATAAGACCACAAGTAAGAGTGTGGTCTTATTTGAGTTTGAGGAATTTAAGCGTTATTAGTATAGTAATACAGTTGAATTTTCTAACGCTCGCTGCGTACGGTCATAAAATTGTATAGCTGTTTTCGCGGAGCATGATAGCTTATGTTTATTACGGCACTAGTCGAAACTCAACCTTAAGATACAGTGGTAAGGTTGACTTGAATTGAAATATTTTTGTGACGTGGTCATATTTTGTATTTCTGTGTATGTTGTAATAGATACAATAGTATAGTAAACTCGTGCCATTTTTTGTGCTGTGTTTGTATGCAACACTGAATCTGGTATTAGTATATTTGATCGCAGGGTAAGTATGTAATTCCAGGGATCAGAATACTAGAGAGAATTGCTGATTCCAAAGCGTGGCGCGGAATTTTGCCATCATTATCGATGAAACCTAGATGGCGCTGCAAATCGAGCTTGCAGCCTAGCTGCCGCAAAATTTCGCAACGCGCTGCAGTCGCATAGTGATGTAACGATAGTAGATTGCGTGACCTGAGAGAAGTAGTGTCAAGTGTTGGGTTAAATGGTTAGTGGGTACAAATACCAGATAGAGTTTTCTGGCATCGTATGGAGAATGCCTTTTCAGAACGAGCGCTCTGATTGGTAGCGGGCGATGAAGTGCGACAGAGACGCGATAAAGACAGGAAGAAAAAGAAGAAAGTACTTTGAAAATCTAAATTAATCTCTCCTAGTGAGATAAGGGACAAATATTGTATTCACAAATAGTGTATTCACACTATTCGTCCCCACTGTTTGTTTTCTGTGGGTTCCTTATGCTTATTGCTAAGTTTTGTTCCCAGTGGCCCTCCCTCAGCAGTCCAACTTGGGTCCTCAGTGTACGATGACAGCTCAGCCACAGTGGTACAAGTGACGTTAGTTGTCCGACATCCGAAGTACAAGCTCAGACGTTCCTACTACGACGTAGCACTTCTCAAACTGGCTGTTGATGTCACGTAAGTATAATTTACAATTTTTTAATTTTTCCAACGGGAATCTATTCTAAGACCTTTGAAAAATAGCTCCACGAAAGGAAGAAAATCCTAGATTAATAGTTTAACAATTATCGCACTTGCCATGTTAATGTTCGTGCTACAAAAAATTGTTTATTAATTAATGGATAACTTATTGAAAAATCGTGATAAAAATTTTTTGACCACGGATTATTGTTTATTGATCTGTCCTGTAGGCACCTGAGTTTTTTCAAATTTTAATTTTCATATTTAATAAGTTTAAATAATATTTATTCATTCAAGGTCCGAAGGAGGCGTGGCTTGCGCAAGCCGGAGTACCCGTTTTCGGGCGTATTTTCAACCCTCTGGGAAAATTGTAAATTATAGTTCTACAATTCCGGGAGTCAACATTTTTTTTATGAAATTATCTCTTCTTTCTGAATCTTGTTTTAAATTGTAAAATCTTTATTAGTTTAAGAGATATTTGCAAAAAACTAAACCCCTTTTTTTTAGTTAATTGTTAATAACTTTTGTAATTTTTATTTGCGGAACTTGATTGTTTTCGAAAACTATCTAGATGCCATTCCGAATCGAATGACACCTCAATCATAATTTTCGGAGACTGCTGAAAAAAGTTGACCAAAAAGGCACTTGTTGACTAGACTAGAGGTTGAGCGTTTATTACACAGATATTTTTGCAAATAAATTCATCTTTATGTTTGTGATGAATACCTCAGGCTAAATTCCGTAATTTTTCAGCTTACCCGCCCATATGTTTCAGGTTTTCTGAAACTATAATGCCTGCATGCTTGGGGGTTCCGCCTCCCGTGGGAGACCCCGTAGTAGCTACGGGCTGGGGAAAGACAGAGTATGGTAAGTCATCATCATCATTTTTTTTTATCTTACCTATTTTGTCCCACTGTTGGGCAATTATGGCACATATGGGCCAATACCAAGTCATCATCATCGTTTTTTTTTATCTAACCTATATTGTCCCACTGTTGGGCAATTATGGCACATATGGGCCACTACCAAGTCAAGTTCATCATTTTTTTTTATCTAACCTATATTGTCCCACTGTTGGGCAATTATGGCACATATGGGCCAATACCAAGTCATTATCATCATTTTTTTTTATCTAACCTATATTGTCCCACTGTTGGGCAATTATGGCACATATGGGCCAATACCAAGTCATCATCATAATTTTTTTATCTAACCTATATTGTCCCACTGTTGGGCAATTATGGCACATATGGGTCAATACCAAGTCATCATTGTCATTTGTTTTTATCTCACCTATATTGTCCCACTGTTGGGCAATTATGGCACATATGGGCCAATACCAAGTCATCATCAGCGTTTTTTTTATCTAACCTATATTGTCCCACTGTTGGGCAATTATGGCACATATGAGCTAATACCAAGCATTCGTATAAAAAGAGCTGTGGGTGATAATGATAGATTTTGTTTAAACGTATAAGTAATAAATAAATAATTTATTTTAATTGATTTTAATTATTTATTATGTATGACTAGACCCCTTTACAGCTGAGAAATATTGTGTTTATTGTAAATTTTTTTACGCTTAATAGGCTTGCGCTTGACCACAACTCACCTAATGTTAAGTGACATTGAGGTCAACGGTGAAGCGCGCTTACCTAGAAGGAACCGGTTCACTCTCGCCTTGAAAATCGCTAGATTATAGTCATTGGGGAACAGGGAATTCGGCAAGGAATTCCAAAGTTTGGCGGTTTAGACAACAAAGGTGGAGGCAAAACGCTTTGTGCGTGCCTTGGGCACCTTTACCGTAAACCGATGCTGCCTTGGCGTTTCCCTGCTCGTCCGATAGTCCCTTTCACCAACGAACGATTATATTATATTTGATCGAAAGAAAGAAAGAAAGAAAAATTATTTATTATGCACAAATTAAAAAAACATGTATCAACAAGAATTTACCAATTTTATTTGTGCACAAAAGGTGCTGGTACAGCATAATGCTGAGAGTACCTTCAAGGTACCTCAGCGCTGGTTTTCAACCAGCACCTTTACATACTATACATGCACAACCTAAATATATTAAAGTATATAATCAATATCTTAAACACTAAGTAATATAAAATAGTATTTATGTATTTATACACAATAATAGAAACCAATATCTAGATAAGATGTTTTGATGATTTTGTATAATATACCTAGATTTGAGACAAACACACAAAACTCAAAATGCCTTCATACAGAAAAAAATATTATCTGATAATCCTAGTATATACAGTGAATAAAAATACTCAAAAATAAATAATTAAAAATCTTTCTTCTTTTATATAAATCTCGTGTCACAATGTTTGTCCTCAATGGACTCCTAAACCACTTAACCGATTATAATAAAATGCGCACACCATGTGCAGTTCGATCCAAGTTGATAAATAGGATAGTTTAAATCTCAAATTATAGTCGCAATTTTAATTTATTGCTAATTATTGTCTGTTATTATTTGACAGTCACAATTATCTGTTAACTCCAAATGATTCTAACAGATGTCGATACCTTTCGACTGGGTTGAGTAAGTAATCAATAGATGGCGCTGCTATGGTAAATCTACGAACGTGTCATATAAGCTACACTATCTATTTTTCATACCCCTAAGTGAGGCAAAACAACGTTTGCCGGGTCAGCTAGTACTCCTATAAAACAGTTATAAAATAAAATAAATAAATAATAAATCGAAATGAAATGAAATGAAATGAAATAATTTTATTTGCGTAGCCACAGGTAATATAAAAACATGGAAAATAATATAAAATGTCCCTTGTAGGCTACCGCATATGCGGTGTGCAAAAGGTCAATTAATTAGTTAGGTAATTTATAAGTTAATTGTACTCCACTATTATTTTACAGCTAAGCAATGATATTTAAAAGAAATGTCAAAAGATTATAAGTATACAATATCAAAAAAAAAAAAAATGTAAATACAATATCTAACAAAAAAAACTAGCTAACTGGGTTGGCACGTCGACCCGAATCGGATCTTGGCCTCCGATACTAATAGACGCCACTGTTCTCGGTCCTGTGCCTTCTCCTGCCACTGTGTGACCTGAAGATTGCGCAGGTCTTCCTCCACTTGGTCTATCCAGCGATATCTGGGTCGTTCAACCGGTCGACGACCGCTCGCTCGTCCCAGGTGAGCTTTAAAAGCTTTAAAGCATCAATTCTTTATCCCCAGGTGGTGACTCGTCTCTCGAGCTCCGTAGCGTCTCAATCCCAGTCTGGGATATGAATGACTGCCGCGACATTTGGGGAACGTCTCTCAAACTACCCAATGGACCAATGCCTGATAACCAGATCTGTGCTGGGGAAAAGCGAGGGGCCAAGGACACCTGTCAGGTACGTTAATGCGTTGACATTGGCAATAAATAAATAAATATTAGGACACATTTCACACACGACTGGTTAGCCCCATACTGAACCATTTTTAGTTCGTATTATGGTTACTAACACAACTGATATACTACATATACATACATACATATTGTATATAAATACATATTTAACACCCAGACCCACAGCCAACAAATTTAGTTAAGCACAAAGATGTTGACCGGGCCGGAAATCGAACCCGGAACCTTCTGATTAGCGGACCGGCAAGGTAACCTTTACGCCAACGAGGTCGGTAATGGTGGCCATTCAGGCCCAGTTTCAAGTAGGGTTACCATATCTCCGGATTTTTCCTGAGATTACAGGATTTTTCGACTTTTCTCAAGATTGCGGCCGGATTTTGCAAATCTCGTGATATCTGACGACCTCGTTAGCGTAAAGGTTACCATGCCGGTCTGCTAATCAGAAGGTTCCGGGTTCGATTCCCGGCCCGGTCAACATCTTTGTGCTTAACTAAATTTGTTGGCTGTGGGTCTGGGCGTTAAATATATATTTATATATGATATATGTATATGTAATATATGTGTATGTATGTATATGTAGTATATCAGTTGTGTTAGCAACCATAATACGAGCTAGAAATGGTTCAGTATGGGGCTAACCAGCGGTGTGTGAATGTGTCCTAATATTTATTTATTATTTATTTTATTTATCTCAAGATTTTTAATAAAACAAATGTTACATTATAAAATCTCTTTAATTAAAAGTTAAACAAACTAAAAATAATCTTCTTTTGATAACAATTGAACAGTTTAAATCAATACTTATTTATTTAAGTAAAACAAACTAAAAATAATCTTCTTTTGGTAATAATTGCACAGTTCAAATCAATACCTACTTATCCAAGTAAAATAAACTAAACATAGTCTTCTTTTGGTAACAATTGAACTGTTTAAATCAATACTTATTTGGAATAATAAGTATTGATTGAAACTGTGCAATTATTTCCAAAAGAAGATTATTTTTAGTTTGTGAGTTATTTCGGCAGTGTATAAAACGATAATAATACCTTTTTGAGAAAAATGTTAAACTGTATAAAATCTCAGGAGTTTTCCATGGAAATCAGGCCTTATCTCCGGTCTTTTGATTTTTTCATCTGGTAACCCTATTCAGGCCCAGTTTCAAGGCACATAGCAAGAGTATCATCGTGCTTTGTTCGGTATCCAATCCGTAAACCGTAATGTTATCCGTAAACGTTTGAGCGAGAGCAGATATCAAAGAAAGAAAGAAAGAAAGAAAAAACATTTATTTTGTGACACAAAGAAAAACAATACATAAAAAATAATGGTGGCGATTCAGCGGCACACACTACTAAACTAAATTTAAAGAAGCCCCGTCTCTTTTCATCTTAGGTGGCCAGAAAGAGACGGCACGTTCTGAACCATAGTCAAAGCAACTAAAATCACGACAAATGTACAAAATATAGGCGACTTTAGAACGCACTCACTTGTATCACCTCTGAAACTGCCTGCACATTCCATATTTGACGTGATTTTAGTTGTTTTGTCTGTGTATACTAATATGACACTTATTAGTAAACCTGGTTGACTTTGCTTGGTATTTTTTTTTTAATATGAAATTTTCTAAAAATAATTCCTCGCTAGATCGATTTACCGCCCCTAAACCCCCTATATACTAAATTTCATGAAAATCGTTGGAGCCGATTCCGATATTCCAATTATATATTTATACATATATAGAGATACCTTTACGGTAAATGTTGATCCGACGCGACTTATAGCGAGTTATTTGTTGATCCAAAAACGTATGTTGATCCGCCGCCTTTTGTTGATCCAATATGCATTTCTGGGAACAAACGTGGCTCCGACTGGATCAACATCTACAATCACGTGACCTTTTACTAGCGCTTGCATATGTTGATCCGATATACAAATCCACCTTGCGATAGTTACGGTAAATGTTGATCCGATTCAAATGAGCCAATCAGAGCACAGCAAGCGCTCGGATTGGCTGAAAACAGCCAAGACCTACTACTTATTATTCTGTGCCAAGACCTTTTTGTTATTAACAGATTCATGGTATCAACATATTATTTTTAACCGACTTCAAAAGGAGGTGGTTATAAATACGACTGTATGATTTTTTTTTTGTTTTTTTTTGTGTTTACCGATTTCTCAGCCATTTGTGGACCGATCCTCAAAATTATTTTTTTACGGTGTCACTATTTCCCATTGGTAATATTTTAAAGGCAAAAGTTTGTGAGAGAGCGTGTGTGCGAGTGTATGTTTCTAACGTCTTTACTCTGAAACGGCTAGACCAATATAGATTGAATTTGGTAGAGATGTAGTTGACAGTCTAATTAGTACGAGACATTTTTAGCCATAAAATATTCCAGTGGCCGAGGCTAACTAACGCTACGCGGAGTTAGCATAAAATGCATTGGTATAAATAATTGGCCAAAGGCGAGTTGGGCTTCCGCGTAAAGGGTTCCGTGCGATTAGCTATAAAAATCGGTCAAGTGTAAGACGAAGTCGCGCCTGTTTGTGTAATTTATTTTAATTATTTATTTACAAAGTTGATATATTACTGATACTATTCCAAAAGTCTATCAAAAGTCTTGATAAAGATTGAAAAAAAAATGCGTTTGTTTTATAGGATCCGCTCTTAAATACCTATTTATTTTATTTATTTTAGTATTTGTTACTGTAGCGGCAACAAAAATACATCATCTGTAAAAAAAAACTCGTGAAAGGCTCTCTAGTTATCAAGGTTTATAAGCTACAGCCTGGTGACAAACAGACAGCGGAGGCTTAGATAGTAATAGGGCGCCGTTTTTACCTTTTAGGCACGGAACCATAAAACAATAACTACTACTACTAATACTTTGCAGCTGACTGAAATTGAAATAACTTAAAGTAAGTGTGTGTGTGTCACTGTGTGTGTGTGTGTGTGTGTGTGTGTGCGTGTCTGTGTGTTGCAGTACGTGTGTGTCAATGTGTGTGTGAGCACGCGGACGCGTGTGTGTTTGTTTGTGTGTGTGTGTGTGTGTGTGTGTGCGCGTGCGCGCGTTTGTGTGTGTGTGTGTGTGTGTGTGTGTGCGCGTGCGCGCGTTTGTGTGTCTTAGTGTGTGTGAGCAAGCGCGAGTGGGTGTGTGTGTGTCAGTGTGTGTGTGTGTCAGTGTGTGTGTGTGAGTGCGCACGCGCGTGAGTGTGTGTGTGTGTGTGTGTGTGAGCACGCGGGCGTGTGTGTGTGTGTGTGTGTGTCACTGTGTGTGTGTGTCAGTGTGTGTGTGTCAGAGTGTGTGTGTGTGTCAGTGTGTGTGAGCCCGCGGGCGCGTGTGTGTGTGTGAGTGTGTGTCAGTGTGTGTGTGTGAGAGCGGGGGCGCGTGTGTGTCTGTGTGTTAGCGTGTGTCAGTGTGTGTGTTTGCGTGTGTATATTCGTAATGTAAAGCACAGTGTTTCCCTCGGGTTAAAAACTTATTTAGTCCCTCGAACTATTAGCACCCTCACTTCGTACGGGCGCCAAACTCATTCTCGGCCCTAAATAAGTTACTGTAGTAAATAATTTAATTTAAAATAATATTCAAGGTGGGCTCACATACAACAATGGTACGGAACCCTTCATGCGCGAGTCCTACTCTCACTTGGCTAATTATTTTTATTTTTATTTCTAGAAAGAAATAATGTCGTAGATTATCAACTCAATATCCTCATAAACCAGTTGGCGAATATTCTTACAAATCACGAAAACAAAATATTGAAAAAAATATTTTAGCAAATAGCAACAATTAACTTAAAATAAACAATTAACATAACAATTTTAAAAAAATCTGTTAGTTTCATATTAAACTAAATTTTTCAAAGAAAATCGATATAACACGAAACTAAAATATTATTAGCAACAATGAATTAAACAGGCTAAATACTCGTATTTAAAACATAGTCGTATGTTAACTAAATAACATGATATTCATAAGAAAATAATAGTTTGATACGGGGTATAAATGTAACTAGCAACAAAATAATTAATCCTCTTGATAATAAACTTTCATTAACTGGTTCAGTACAAAACAAGTATAAAATATTCGTTTTAACAAGCCAATGAGACAATTTTATATCGACAGACATCGAGGTATCCATAAAAAACAATTACACAAAAATATACATAAAAAAGATCAAATATCTATAACGAATCAGTCATCAGTTGAACCAAGATTTATAAGTTCAACCCTAAAGACAATTTTTCTTAGTATAATCTGCTCAAACTATCCTTAAAAAATAGTTAAAGTAAAATAAACAAAGCATTTCAAAGTACTCGTACTCATAATTATTAAAAAATATATATCGCTTTGTTTTCGAATACCTATTCGTCAATGTTGGCTCCGGATCTAAGAAATCACATTCAGTATGTTTTTTTCGACCGTTATTGGATCAAACGATGTCGGTGTATTTGGTGAGGAGTATACGGAAAACGTGCTAGTGCAGATCCACCGACGTCACGAGTATACCAAGGCTGGATCAGGGTATATCGGTCTTAAATGCGAGGAGCCGAAAATACACGCAAAATAGGTGGATCAACAATTGTTCCAACTTCGCATTGGATCAACATTTACCGTGAAAGGTTCATTATATATATATATATATATACATGTATATACAAGATTTGCTCATTTAAAGATATAAGATAGGGTCGCGTTAGCTCATTTTGATTCATAGAAACCATAGAGAAGGGCCTCTCCTGTACTTAACCTCCTTGATTGGTTGATGCTCGCAGGGAGACAGCGGCGGGCCGGCGCAGGTCCGAGACGGGTGCGCATGGCGAGTGGTGGCGGTGACGTCTGTGGGCAGGTCGTGCGGCGCTCCCGAGACACCAGCACTCTACGCTAGGGTGCCCAGAGCGTTTATCGCTAAACAGGTAGGTACATATTTAATTGCTAAACAGGTAGGTACATATTTAATTGCTAAACAGGTAGGTACATATTTAATTGCTAAACAGGTAGGTACATATTTAATTGATAAACAGGTAGGTACATATTTTATTGCTAAATAAGTAGGTGCATATTTTATTGCTAAACTGGTAGGTACATATTTTATTGCTAAACTGGTAGGTACATATTTTATTGCTAAACAGGTAGGTACATATGTTATTACTAATTTGGTAGGTACATATTTAATTGCTAAGCAAGTAGGTACATATTTTATTGCTCAACAGGTAGGTACATATTTTATTGCTAAACCAGTAGGTACATATTTTATTGCTAAACTGGTAGGCACATATTTTATTGCTTAACAGGTAGGTACATATTTTATTGCTAAACAGGTAGGCACATATCTTATTGCTAAACTGGTAGGTACATATTTTATTGATAAACAGGTAAGTACCTATTTTATTGCTAAACTGGTAAGTACATATTTTATCGCAAAACAGGTAGGTACATATTTTATTGCTAAACAGGTAGGTACATATTTTATTGCTAAACCGGTAGGTACATATTTTATTGCTAAACTGGTAGGTACATATTTTATTGCTAAACTGGTAAGTACATATTTTATTGCTAAATAGGTAGGTGCATATTTTATTGCTAAACAGGTAGGTACATATCAAATTGCTAAACTGGCAGGTACATATTTTATTGCTCAACAGGTAGGTACATATTTTATTGCTAAACCAGTAGGTACATATTTTATTGCTAAACAGGTAGGTACATATTTTATTGCGTAACAGGTAGGTATATATTTTATTGCTTAATAGGTAGGTACATATTTTATTGCAAAACAGGTAGGCACATATCTTATTACTAAACTGGTAGGTACATATTTTATTGCTTAATTAATAGGTACATATTTTTTCGCAAAACAGGTAGGTACATATTTTATTGCTAAACAGGTAAGTACATATTTTATTGCTAAACCAGTAGGTACATATTTAATTGCTTAACCAGTAGGGACATATTTTATTGCTAAATTGGTAGGTACATATTTTATTGCTAAACAGGTAGGTACATATTTAATTGCTAAACTGGTAGGTACATATTTTATTGCTAAACTAGAAGGCACATATTTTATTGCTAAACAGGTAGGTACATATTTTATCGCAAAACAGGTAGGTACATATTTATCGCTTAACTGGTAGGTACATATTTTATCGCAAAACAGGTAGGTACATATTTTATTGCTAAACTGGGAGGTACATATTTTATTGCTAAATAGGTAGGAGCATATTTTATTGCTAATTTGGAAGGTATATATTTTATTGCTAAACAGGTAGTTATATATTTTATTGCTAAACAGGAAGGTACTTATTTTATTGCTAAACCAGTAGGTACATATTTTATCGCTTAACAGGTAGGTACATATTTTATTGCTTAACCGGTAGGTACATATTTTATTGCTAAACAGGTAGGTACATATTTTATTGCTAAACTGGTAGGTACATATTTTATTGCTAAACAGGTAGGTACATGTTTTATTGATAAACCGATAGGTAGATATTTTATTGCTAAACTGGTAAGTACTTATTTTATTGCTAAACTAGTAGGTACATATTTTATCGCTAAGCACGTAGATTAATCGCTTAACTGGTAGGTACATATTTTATTGCTAAACAGGTGGGTACATATTTTATCGCCTAACTGGTAGGTACATATTTTATTGCTAAACTGGTAGGTACATATTTTATTGCTTAACAGGTAGGTACATATTTTATTGCTAAACAGGTAGGTACATATCTTATTGCTAAACTGGTAGGTACATTTTTTATTGCTAAATAGGTAGGTACATATTTTATTGCTGAACTGGTAGGTACATATCTTATTGCTAAACTGGTAGGTAAATTTTTTATTTCTAAACAGGTAGGAACTTATTTTATTGCTAAACTGGTAGGTACATATTTCATTGCTAAACCGGTAAGTACATATTTTATTGCTAAACTGGTAGGTACATATTTTATTGCTAAACTGGTAGGTACATATTTTATTGCTTTATAGTTAGGTACATATTTCATTGCTAAACCGGTAGGTACATATTTTATTGCTAAACTGGTAGGTACATATTTTATTGCTAAACTGGTAAGTACATATTTTATTGCCAAATAGGTAGGTGCATATTTTATTGCTAAACAGGTAGGTACATATTTTATCGCTAAACAGGTAGGTTCATATTTTATTGCTAAACAGGTAGGTACATATCTTATTGCTAAACTGGTAGGTAAATTTTTTATTGCTAAACAGGTAGGTACATATTTTATTGCTAAACAGGTTGGTACATATTTTATTGCTAAACTGGTAGGTTCATATTTTATTGCTAAACTGGTAGGCACATATTTTATTGCTAAACAGGTAGGTACATATTTTATCGCAAAACAGGTAGGTACATATTTATCGCTTAACTGGTAGGTACATATTTTATCGCAAAACAGGTAGGTACATATTTGATTGCTAAACTGGTAGGTACATATTTTATTGCTAAACAGGTAGGTACGTATTTAATTGCTAAACTGGTAGGTACATATTTTATTGCTAAACTGGTAGGCACATATTTTATTGCTTAACAGGTAGGTACATATTTTATTGCTTAACAGGTAGGTAAGTACAATATGTAAAACAGCTAGGTACATATTTTATTGATAAACAGGTAGGTACATATTTTATTGCTACACCGGTAGGTTCATATTTTATTGCTAAACTGGTAAGTACATATTTTATTGCTAAACTGGTAGGTATATATTTTATTGCTAAACAGGTAGGTACATATCTTATTGCTAAACTGGTAGGTACATATCTTATTGCTTAACTGGGAGGTACATATTTTATTGCTAAATAGGTAGGTGCATATTTATTGCTGAACTGGTAGGTACATATTTTATTGCTAAACAGGTAGTTACATATTTTATTGCTAAACAGGTAGGTACTTATTTGATTGCTAAACTGGGAGGTACATATTTTATCGCTAAACAGGTAGGTACATATTTTATTGCTAAACAGGTAGGTATATATTTAATTGCTTAACCAGTAGGGACATATTTTATTGCTAAATTGGAAGGTACATATTTTATTGCTAAACAGGTAGGTACATATTTAATTGCTAAACTGGTAGGTACATATTTTATTGCCAAACTGGTAGGCACATATTTTATTGCTAAACAGGTAGGTACATATTTTATCGCAAAACAGGTAGGTACATATTTATAGCTTAACTGGTAGGTACATATTTTATCGCAAAACAGGTAGGTACATATTTTATTGCTAAACTGGGAGGTACATATTTTATTGCTAAATAGGTAGGTGCATATTTTATTGCTGCTTTGGAAGGTATATATTTTATTGCTAAACAGGTAGTTATATATTTTATTGCTAAACAGGAAGGTACTTATTTTATTGCTTAACTGGTAGGTACATATTTTATCGCTTAATTAATAGGTACATATTTTTTCGCAAAACAGGTAGGTACATATTTTATTGCTAAACAGGTAAGTACATATTTTATTGCTAAACCAGTAGGTACATATTTAATTGCTTAACCAGTAGGGACATATTTTATTGCTAAATTGGTAGGTACATATTTTATTGCTAAACAGGTAGGTACATATTTAATTGCTAAACTGGTAGGTACATATTTTATTGCTAAACTAGAAGGCACATATTTTATTGCTAAACAGGTAGGTACATATTTTATCGCTAAACAGGTAGGTTCATATTTTATTGCTAAACAGGTAGGTACATATCTTATTGCTAAACTGGTAGGTAAATTTTTTATTGCTAAACAGGTAGGTACATATTTTATTGCTAAACAGGTTGGTACATATTTTATTGCTAAACTGGTAGGTTCATATTTTATTGCTAAACTGGTAGGCACATATTTTATTGCTAAACAGGTAGGTACATATTTTATCGCAAAACAGGTAGGTACATATTTATCGCTTAACTGGTAGGTACATATTTTATCGCAAAACAGGTAGGTACATATTTGATTGCTAAACTGGTAGGTACATATTTTATTGCTAAACAGGTAGGTACGTATTTAATTGCTAAACTGGTAGGTACATATTTTATTGCTAAACTGGTAGGCACATATTTTATTGCTTAACAGGTAGGTACATATTTTATTGCTTAACAGGTAGGTAAGTACAATATGTAAAACAGCTAGGTACATATTTTATTGATAAACAGGTAGGTACATATTTTATTGCTACACCAGTAGGTTCATATTTTATTGCTAAACTGGTAAGTACATATTTTATTGCTAAACTGGTAGGTATATATTTTATTGCTAAACAGGTAGGTACATATCTTATTGCTAAACTGGTAGGTACATATCTTATTGCTTAACTGGGAGGTACATATTTTATTGCTAAATAGGTAGGTGCATATTTATTGCTGAACTGGTAGGTACATATTTTATTGCTAAACAGGTAGTTACATATTTTATTGCTAAACAGGTAGGTACTTATTTGATTGCTAAACTGGGAGGTACATATTTTATCGCTAAACAGGTAGGTACATATTTTATTGCTAAACAGGTAGGTATATATTTAATTGCTTAACCAGTAGGGACATATTTTATTGCTAAATTGGAAGGTACATATTTTATTGCTAAACAGGTAGGTACATATTTAATTGCTAAACTGGTAGGTACATATTTTATTGCCAAACTGGTAGGCACATATTTTATTGCTAAACAGGTAGGTACATATTTTATCGCAAAACAGGTAGGTACATATTTATAGCTTAACTGGTAGGTACATATTTTATCGCAAAACAGGTAGGTACATATTTTATTGCTAAACTGGGAGGTACATATTTTATTGCTAAATAGGTAGGTGCATATTTTATTGCTGCTTTGGAAGGTATATATTTTATTGCTAAACAGGTAGTTATATATTTTATTGCTAAACAGGAAGGTACTTATTTTATTGCTTAACTGGTAGGTACATATTTTATCGCTTAACAGGTAGGTACATATTTTATTGCTTAACCGGTAGGTACATATTTTATTGCTAAACAGGTAGGTACATATTTCATTGCTAAACCGGTAGGTACATATTTTATTGCTAAACAGGTAGGTACATGTTTTATTGATAAACCGATAGGTACATATTTTATTGCTTAACTGGTAGGAACATATTTTATTGCTAAATAGGTAGGTGCATATTTTATTGCTAAACTGGTAGGTACATATTTTATTGCTTAACAGGTAGGTACATATATTATTGCTAAATTGGTAGGTACATATTTTATTGCTAAACTGGTAGGCACATATTTTATTGCCTAACAGGTAGGTACATATTTTATCGCAAAACAGGTAGGTACATATTTATCGCTTAACTGGTAGGTACATATTTTATCGCAAAACAGGTAGGTACATATTTTATTGCTTAACCGGTAGGTACATATTTTATTGCTAAACAGGTAGGTACATATTTTATTGCTAAACTGGTAGGTACATATTTTATTGCTAAACAGGTAGGTACATGTTTTATTGATAAACCGATAGGTACATATTTTATTGCTAAACTGGTAGGAACATATTTTATTGCTAAACCGGTAGGTACATATTTAATTGCTTAACCGAAAGGTACATATTTTATTGCTTAACAGGTAGGTACATATCTTATTGCTAAACTGGTAGGTACATTTTTTATTGCTAAATAATTTATGTTCTTAAGGTAGGTGCATATTTTATTGCTAAACTGGTAGGTACATATTTTATTGCTTAACTGGTAGGCACATATTTTATTGCTAAACAGGTAGGTACATATTTTATCGCAAAACAGGTAGGTACATATTTATCGCTTAACTGGTAGGTACATATTTTATCGCAAAACAGGTAGGTACATATATAATTGCTAAACTGGTAGGCACATATTTTATTGCTTAACAGGTAGGTACATATTTTATTGCTAAACCAGTAGGTACATATTTTACCGCTAAACAGGTAGGTACATATTTTATCGCAAAACAGGTAGGTACATATTTTATTGCTAAACAGGTAGGTACATATTTTATTGCTAAACAGGTTGGTACATATTTAATTGCTTAACAGGTTGGTACATATTTTATTGCTTAACTGGTAGGAACATAAATTATTGCTAAATAATTTATGTTCTTAAGGTAGGTGCATATTTTATTGCTAAACTGGTAGGTACATATTTTATTGCTAAACAGGTAGGTACATATCTAATTGCTAAACTGGTAGGTACATATTTTATTGCTAAACAGGTAGGTACATATTTTATTGCTTATCTGGGAGGTACATATTTTATTGCTTAACAGGTAGGTACACATTTAATTGCTAAACAGGTAGGTACATATTTTATTGCTTAACAGGTAGGTACATATTTTATTGCTAAACAGGTAGGTACATATTTTATTGCTAAACTGGTAGGCACATATTTTATTGCTAAACAGGTAGGTACATATTTTATCGCAAAACAGGTAGGTACATATTTATCGCTTAACTGGTAGGTACATATTTTATCGCAAAACAGGTAGGTACATATTTTATTGCTAAACAGGTAGGTACATATTTTATTGCTAAACAGGTTGGTACATATTTAATTGCTTAACAGGTTGGTACATATTTTATTGCTTAACTGGTAGGAACATAAATTATTGCTAAATAATTTATGTTCTTAAGGTAGGTGCATATTTTATTGCTAAACTGGTAGGTACATATTTTATTGCTAAACAGGTAGGTACATATCTAATTGCTAAACTGGTAGGTACATATTTTATTGCTAAACAGGTAGGTACATATTTTATTGCTAATCTGGGAGGTACATATTTTATTGCTTAACAGGTAGGTACACATTTAATTGCTAAACAGGTAGGTACATATTTTATTGCTTAACAGGTAGGTACATATTTTATTGCTAAACAGGTAGGTACATATTTTATTGCTAAACTGGTAGGCACATATTTTATTGCTAAACAGGTAGGTACATATTTTATCGCAAAACAGGTAGGTACATATTTATCGCTTAACTGGTAGGTACATATTTTATCGCAAAACAGGTAGGTACATATTTTATTGCTAAACTGGTAGGTACATATTTTATTGCTAAACAGGTAGGTACGTATTTAATTGCTAAACTGGTAGGTACATATTTTATTGCTAAACTGGTAGGCACATATTTTATTGCTTAACAGGTAGGTACATATTTTATTGCTAAACAGGTAGGCACATATCTTATTGCTAAACTGGTAGGTACATATTTTATTGCTTAACAGGTAGGTAAGTACAATATGTAAAACAGCTAGGTACATATTTCATTGATAAACAGGTAGGTACATATTTTATTGCTACACCGGTAGGTTCATATTTTATTGCTAAACTGGTAAGTACATATTTTATTGCTAAACTGGTAGGTACATATTTTATTGCTAAACAGGTAGGTACGTATTTAATTGCTGAACTGGTAGGTACATATTTTATTGCTAAACAGGTAGTTACATATTTTATTGCTAAACAGGATGGTACATATTTAATTGCTTAACAGGTTGGTACATATTTTATTGCTTAACTGGTAGGAACATAAATTATTGCTAAATAATTTATGTTCTTAAGGTAGGTGCATATTTTATTGCTAAACTGGTAGGTACATATTTTATTGCTAAACAGGTAGGTACATATTTATTGCTGAACTGGTAGGTACATATTTTATCGCAAAACAGGTAGGTACATATATAATTGCTAAACTGGTAGGCACATATTTTATTGCTTAACAGGTAGGTACATATTTTATTGCTAAACCAGTAGGTACATATTTTACCGCTAAACAGGTAGGTACATATTTTATCGCAAAACAGGTAGGTACATATTTTATTGCTAAACAGGTAGGTACATATTTTATTGCTTAACAGGTTGGTACATATTTAATTGCTTAACAGGTTGGTACATATTTTATTGCTTAACTGGTAGGAACATAAATTATTGCTAAATAATTTATGTTCTTAAGGTAGGTGCATATTTTATTGCTTAACTGGTAGGTACATATTTTATTGCTAAACAGGTAGGCACATATCTTATTGCTAAACTGGTAGGTACATATTTTATTGCTTAACAGGTAGGTAAGTACAATATGTAAAACAGCTAGGTACATATTTCATTGATAAACAGGTAGGTACATATTTTATTGCTACACCGGTAGGTTCATATTTTATTGCTAAACTGGTAAGTACATATTTTATTGCTAAACTGGTAGGTACATATTTTATCGCTAAGCACGTAGATTTATCGCTTAACTGGGAGGTACATATTTTATTGCTAAATAGGTAGGTGCATATTTATTGCTGAACTGGTAGGTACATATTTTATTGCTTAACAGGTAGTTACATATTTTATTGCTAAACAGGTAGGTACTTATTTTATTGCTAAACTTGGAGGTACATATTTTATCGCTAAACAGGTAGGTACATATATTATTGCTAAACTGGTAGGTACATATTTTATTGCTAAACAGGTAGGTGCTTATTTTATTGCTAAACAGGTAGGTACATATTTTATTGCTAAACAGGTAGGTACATATTTAATTGCTAAACTGGTAGGTACATATTTTATTTCTAAACATGTAGGTACATATTTTATTGCTAAACCGTTTGGTACATATTTTATTGCTAAACTGGAAGGTACATATTTTATCGCTAAACAGGTAGGTACATATTTTATCGCAAAACAGGTAGGTACATATTTTATTGCTTAACAGGTAGGTACATATTTTATTGCTTAACTGGTAGGTACATATTTTATTGCTTAACTTGTAGGTATATATTTTATTGCTAAACTAGTAGGTACATTTTTATCGTTATCAGGTAGGTACATATTTTATTGCTTAACAGGTAGATACATATTTTATTGCTAAACTGGTAGTTACAAAAAACGGGCTGTGCCGACCCCACATAGTGGAAAAAGGAGAAGATGATTGAGATATTTTTTTTTACTTGTATTGTTAACTTTCCGTAATTGTTTTTGTTTTATTCTATGAATAACAATCTTAAAATAGATAAACTCTATTCTATTCCATTAACATTTCTTTCTATCATTCCAGGTGTTTACAAACATCAAACCAGGACGAGACGGAATCGACCAATACGGAAACCAAGGCAGCAATAACAATAACTGGAATAACAATTATTATCAACCCGACAACAGAGGTGTAACAACTTCACTAAATCAATTTAATAATAATAATAATAACAATAACAATTTCGACAATAATAGGAGACCGGCAAATAATAATGGTCAATATTACGGCAATAACCAAGATTCTGTAAGCAATACTAATAATGGAAACAGTAATAATAATAATTGGGGAGTGACTACTAATAACGGATATAACCATAATAATAGAAATAATTATGGCAGCATCCACAACCAAAATCCTCAAACAACTAGCGGTTACCATCAAAGCTTCGGTCAAAATAATAATTATAACGTCAATAATAATAATAATCAAAACAGCCGTAACACTGATAATCCGAGCAGCATAAGTTATGAACCACAAAATAATAATGGATATAATAATTATAATAATGGATATAACAATAATAATGGAAGGACAGATAATATAGATCATAATGATAGGTATAATAGAGATCATAATGATAGGTATAACAGTAATGGATTTAATGCTTATCCTGGCTCCACTAGCCCATGGTGGACGAAATAGATTTAATTACAGAGAACTAGAATAAATAGAAAAGTAACTTGGCCGATATAATGGTTCCACTTTCCACGCGTAAAATACCGCGGTGGGTGGGGCAAAACAGCTACCCGCGCGCCGCGTGACTTTGATGCGCCAATCGCGTACGAGCTTTGTGTGTGTGTGTTTCGTTGGGATAGCAGTATAATTGTGTGCGTAGATGGATCCAAATTCAAAGCGGCAATTGTATGGAGTTACTCTTCCGTTTATTCTAGTTCGCTGATTTAATTCTTACAACCTTAAAGGGTATAAAAAACATATATTTAGACAATATGGCCAATTTTTGTGACGTACATCCCTAGTCCTAGGACGACCTCGTTGGCGTAAAGGTTACCATTCCGGTCTGCTTATCAGAAGGTTCCGGGTTCGATTCCCGGCCCGGTCAACATCTTTGTGCTTAACTAGATTTGTTGGCTGTGGGTCTGGGTGTTAAATATGTATTTATATAAAATATGTATGTATATGTAGTATATCAGTTGTGTTAGCAACCATAATACGAACTAGAAATGGTTCAGTATGAGGCTAACCAGCCGTGTGTGAAATGTGTCCTAATATTTATTTATTTATTGATTTATTTAGTCGGAAAAAAGCCATTTGCAATTAATAAAAAAGATATTAGAACACATTTCAAACACGACTGGTTAGCCCCATACTAAACCATTTCTAGTTTGTATTATGGATGCTAACACAACTGATGTACTACATAAATCTATATTTTAAATCGATATTTAACACTTAGACCATCAGCCAACAAATGAAGTTCATCACAAAGATGTTGGCCGTGCCGGGCATCGAACCCGGGACCTGATACAAGAATTACCATTCTAATGGCGATCAGAGGTCTGACTTGTCTTCTCATATAACTTATTCCGTAACTATGGAAAATAGAACGGTGACATCGATTGCCAATGGTGGCGATTCAGCGGCACACATGACTAAACTGAATTTAAAGAAGCCCCGTCTCTTTTCATCTTAGGTGGCCAGAAAGAGACGGCACGTTCTGAACCACAGACAAAACAACTAAAATCACTTCAAATGTTGAAAATATAGGCGACTTTAGAACGCACTCACCTCTTGTGTCACCTCTAAAACTGCCTGCACATTCCATATTTGACGGGATTATAGTTGTTTTGTCTGTGGTTCAGAACGTGCCGTCTCTTTCTGGCCACCTAAGATGAAAAGAGACGGGGCTTCTTTAAATTTAGTTTAGTCGTGTGTGCCGCTGAATCGCCACCACTGGCCTCTTTGCAGATTCGAGGTGCAGATGGAATATTTCGATCTGTCACCCTGGGACTCTGCTGGGACTCGGGGCTTTCTCTCACTAGGAGAGAGACATATGCCATAATCCACCACGCTGGCCAAGTGCGGGTTGACGGATGACACATGTCTTCGGATATTGTGGTCTTCAAACATGTCGGTGTCCTCACGATGTTTTCCTTCACCGTAAAGCGAGTGCAAATCCACACATAACTTGAATAACAATTGGTGTAGGGCTGGGATCGAACCAGGGGCCGTTTAATTGGAAAGCAGACGTTATCCCACCGAGTCACATTCGCTGGGGGAAAGATTAAAAAAAAAACCTGTTTGTTCCCAACAGAAATAAATATAGATTCAGTGTAAACTCCATATAACGTCACTTGATTTAACGACAAATTCTCTAAAGCGTCCAAATCAATTGGCTTTAGTTGGTTTAGCTTGTCTTCCATACAATGATACAAGCTCTCCATTTAACGACTACTCTCTATAACTTCATAAAATGCGCAGTCCCTTCAGTGTCGTTATATAGAGTTTACATCGTATATTCTTAAAAGTAAAACAATCTATTAACCTAAAACCTATTAGCATGACTTATAGACTCAGGCGTTACTTTGCGGAAATCCATTGTAAATAGATGACAAAATTAAATATTTAGTGTACTTCCGCTGTGATCCGAAACCCAAATTAAGACAAGTAAAGGAAAAATTAACTAAGATTTATTAAGATTAACGTTACCTATCACAATTCGGAAATTCTTAACTCTATACGTGTTTCGCCTAACCACAAGGCATCATCAGGAGATGCTGACTCTTCGAACGACAAGTCGACTTGAGTCTCTCTCTAGTCTTAGTTAATTTTTCCTTTACTTGTCTTAATTTGGATTTCGGATCACAGCGGAAGTGCACTAAATATTTAATTTTGTCTTCTACCTATTAGCATGCTTTGGAACCCAAACGTTTCAAAGAACATCGTACTGCTAAATATTGGTGATATATTGATATAGCCATAAAATGTATACTTATAAGACTTTATTTTTTTATTATCATAATAATAATGTAAATACTGATATTTTAATTTTTGTATATTTTTAATATAATATAATAGTTACAAATATTTTTTGTTTTATTTTTCATATCTTTTTTATCTTAATATATATAAATCTCGTGTCACAATGTTTGTCCTCAATGGACTCCTAAACCACTTAACCGATTATAAAAAAATTCGTCCACCATGTGCAGTTCGATCTAACTTGAGAGAAAGGATAGTTTAAATCTCAAATTATAGTCGCAATTTTAATTTATTGCTAATTATTGTCTGTTATTATTTGACAGTCACAATTATCTGTTAACTCCAAATGATTCTAACAGATGTCGATACCTTTCGACTGGGTTGAGTAAGTAATCAATAGATGGCGCTGCTATGGTAAATCTACGAACGTGTCATATAAGCTACACTATCTATTTTTCATACCCCTAAGTGAGGCAAAACAACGTTTGTCGGGTCAGCTAGTACTTTATATATGTGTGTGCCTAATGGCATTATCCGATATTTTATTATAACAAGATGCGTTTCGCTGTGTTAACTGCGTCCGGGACTAAAGAAGTTGAGCCGGGATAAAAAGTTGCCTATGTGTTCGATACAAAATGAGTGGACTGTATGCAAAGTTCTAATTCTCACAAGGAAATTGCGAAACTCAGATAGCACCACGTACCTTTCATCCACGACGCCACTCCCCGGGACAACTCGCGTCTGGCGGCAGCTCGGTGGGTAACGATCGTCAAGCTCCTTGTTGAAATGCAGAACAGTATTGTGCACGGCACAGAAAAATATCCTCGTCGGTGAAGCGACTCGCGACACGATTTAGGATATATTAAAGAGTAACTCTGTACTACGGCGCGGCGATGAGAAGCGCGGGTTGTCTCCCATACGATTCCAGAGTGACTGCCTCAGGCACAGAATAATAACTTGTACTTCGTACAGAAGCTTCACTTCGCAATGGTTTTCAAAGAAATATGAACTCAATCTGATAAACAATATGATTTAATTTAGCTCGCGGTCCAGTCGATCACGTGATGATTTTTGTACCTACCAATTTCTTTTCAATGGAATATGGGCCTTAATTCACTATGCTACGGTTCATAATATTGTAAGCCTATAACTATTTAATTACATTATTATATATATACAAGGAAGTAACTTATCATGTTTAGTTCATTAGTCAGTAGAAATATTATATAGACAATGTATTGATACCTATTGTAAGCCTATAAATATTTGATTACATATTTATATAATTTTCGAGCCAGTAATTAATCATCAATAGTTGTTAGAAATATTAAATAGACGATGTATTGGATTCATAGTAACAAATATAGAAGCAGTCATATTGTTTGTAAAGAGTGCGGTGATTGACTTGAGACTCGTGGGTAGTCGAGCGGTATCCGACAGGAGGACAAGCAGTGTAAAATTGTCAAGAATAAAATAAGTTATTGGAGCTCAACTGTTTTTATTTCTTACTTCTGAGGCTATCCCTACAGTCTCAGAAGTGGGATCGGCGAAAAGAAAACATTTTTTTCGATCTACGCCTACAAAAGGAGAAAAGAAAAACGTACCTAAGTAATATTGTTGCGTCATCTCAACAAATGTTATTACAAATAGCGAAATATTCATTTTATTGTGATTGCATGCTAGAACTGTGGAATTTCTTTCGTATTTTTTATAACTTTCCATACATCGAAATTTGTAAATTATTTTTTTTGTTTGTTTAAAGTTTTTCATGTACCTACCCACTTAATTAAATTAAAATCAAGCATGTAACGTTCCGCGGTTCGAGCATGTATCGCCATTCAGCGGTAAAGAGGAAACGAAATGACAGTTCATACAGATTGTTTTTCTCTTCATTACCGTATGATCGTCAATAAAATGCATTGTCTAAAATTAATCTGACAAATCATAATATTTTTTTTTTATCAAAAACAAATGATAAATAATAAGTGAGTAAACCAGAAAGTGAATAGGTAATGCCTGACGAGTTCTTCTTTCATTTGTTTTTTTGTGTGTTGTCTCTCGTTGATCTGCGAAAGTAGTAAGGTAAATTATTTAAATAATAAAAAAGTGAAAGACAAATATATTATTTTATTATTATATAAGTAATGATGAAATGAAAGTGCCGTTACTTATTACGCACTGCTATCACTGCTAATAAGCGCTTAATGTGAACGTTTTGAATGTCGTGACGAACTTGAGTAAGTAATTTTGGTACAAACAGAAACATGCTCAATATTAAACTCAGCATAACTGTTGCGCAACTTATACAACATTAACTTCTCAAGAAAAGAGGATTTTGAAGATTAAAATTGTACGGTGCATTTGCGGCTTACTAAGCGGTCGCCTGTCAGTTTCAGGTCTCAATATGAGCCGGCCGAAAGGTGGAGAACCAAATGATGCGGTGGTTGACCCAGGAGGATCCAGGTTTGAGGATCAGGGTCGAGACTTTCGGCAACGTGAGGCGAGTAATGGGACGTGGCCAGGGCGATCCAGGTTCGAGGGTCAGGCGAGAACACGTGTCCATTACTCGGAGCAACCAGGGGCATCGCGGGTGCGCGATGCTGAGGTTGATTTATATGGTGGACCCGATGGAGAGCATCAGGGTCGAAGAGTACTTAGAGCACACGCTAGTGGGGAGAGGTCTCTCCGGACGCCAGCGAGAGAGAGGCGCAGCCGGTCACGTTCACGTTCGCGCTCGCGGTACGAGTCCGAGAGGGGCTCGTGCCAGCTCAGGACCACACCGAGAGCCAGACGGGATGGAAGGGAGCGAAGTCGCAGCCAGTCAAGATATTACGGTGATGTACATCCGCCTAGTCCTAAGCGGTATAAGCCTAATGATTGTAATGATAACGTATTGGATAAGGTTTTGTCTATTTTGCAATCGGTCAAGAGTTCAGATAGACCCAAGCTAACTTTTAACACTAATATCGTACCCGAGTTTGATCCCATGTCAAAAGAACAAACTGTTTTGACGTGGTTGACAAAAGTGGAAGAGTGTGCTGAGATTTACCATTGGAAAGACAGAGAGATTATTCACTACGCTCTGCCCAAGTTGACCGGCATAGCCAAATCTTGGTATCAGGGCTTACCGTCTATGTTGTACACTTGGGCAGAGTGGAAGAAAAAACTGATAGAGTCATTTCCGGTTCGCGAAGACTATGCTGAACTCTTGACTGAAATGCTAGCCAAAAGGGTCAAGTATGGCGAATCATTAGAGCACTATTATTATGCTAAAATCAACATGTTGAATCGTTGTCGAATATATGGGCGACAGGCTGTAGACTGTCTACTATACGGTGTCGAAGACAGGGCGATTAAAGTAGGTGCGCAAGCGGCTCAGTTTTCTGAACCCGAACAGGTGTTGAAATATTTAAGGACTGTCAAAGTCGGGCAAAGTCGCGAAAACAATGACAATTTGAAATCTCGAAACGATCGCACTACCGCAAAATTCAGTAACTTTAAAATGATGTGTTATAACTGCGACCAAGTTGGTCACCCGAGTTTCAAATGCGAGAAGCCCCCAGCTAATTGCACCACGTGTAATAAGTCAGGTCATTTGTCGAACCATTGCTTCAGGAACAAAGTTGCTATTAAAGACCGCGATACAAACACGAGTAAGGACAAAAATAAAAATGAAAAACAGGTTGCTTAATTATGTACTACTAAAAACTTAACAGCTAAATACATTATCGATATCAAAGTTAACGGACATACCACCGACTGCCACTTAGATTTAGGTAGCCAGTGCTCACTTATAAAACTCGAGATAGTCAGAGAACTCAATTTAGATGTCGCGACGCCAGATGATTTGCCAGTTCTTAGGGCGCAAATATTGTTTCTCCGGTAGGTATGACGACGGCATCTGTGGAAGTCCAAGGAATTAAAGAGGTCATAAACCTATACGTAGTAGACGACTACGTTATTAATCAGTCAGTTTTATTAGGCCATTCTTTTACTGAGCGACCCGATATCATTATTATAAAGACCCCAACTGCTGTGATATTTCAAAGAATTTGCGGCGACAAATTACACCTCGTGTCTGATAAAAAGGTAGATATACCTCCAAACTCGCTGCACGGCATCTCAGTAGCTTCCAACTTTATTATAAACGCACGGGTCTATGTTAACGGTTCATTACGAGGAAATGATGGGAAAGAACATTATCTTCTTCCAGGAGAATATGAAATGAAGGCCGGCACCGGCGTGTTATTGGTTTATAATGCTACACCCAACACAATCACATTTGAAAAAGGCACGTTATTGACAAGAGTTCACCACAATGATACAGAGAGGGCTAAATATGAAGTGAACTCGTGTAATTACTCATATTGCGAAACACAAAGCAACGACAATCTAAACTGTAGCGACAAATTAAGCGACAAAGAACGATTAAAACTGCAACAGCTGATTGAAAAATACGGCAATTGTTTTTCGAGTGGATTACATAATTTGGGTTTAACAGACTTAACAGAGATGGTGATTGAGCTTGAGGACAATGAGCCGGTAGTCTATCGTCCTTACCGCATGTCGTACGCGGATCGTGCTTTAGTAAGGAAATGGTACAGGAAATGGCTGATCATGGTATAGTCAGGGAGTCGACGTCTGCGTATGCGAGTTCTATTGTCTTGGTGCAGGAGAGAACCGGGGAAAAACGTCTATGCGTTGACTACAGAGCTTTAGTCGCAAAACGAACGTACAGGAACAAAAACTCCATTCTTATGATCTCGAGACGTTGGCAGTAGTGGCATCACTTAACCGATTCAGAGTTTACCTTATGGGTATAGAGTTCAAAATATTTACGGACTGCAACGCGTTGCGGTCAACGCTAGTCAAACGCGATCTGATCCCTCGAGTCGCACGGTGGTGGGTACAGTTGCAAGAATTCAATTGTACTATCGAGTACAGACCAGGATCGCGGATGACTCATGTGGACGCGCTAAGCCGCAACCCAGTTGATGCGTGTGCAATTGAAGCCGAGAAGTGATTCGATGTCTTTGCTACCGAAAGTTGTGAGCCAGACTGGATTGCCACTGTTCAGTCAGCCGACGAAGAGATTAAAAGAATTAAGGAAATTCTAGCTGATCATGAATCGGTATACGTTATAGATGTTCATAAAAATTATAAACTCAAAAACAACCGAGTTTACAGAATGTGCACATCACAAAGCACCTGGCGGGAAGCGTGAGGGTGGATTGCACCCCATCGACAAACCAAGTGTGCCGTTTCATACACTCCACGCAGATCTCCTGGGCCCATTTATAAAGAGCAAAAAGGGCAACTGCTATGTACTGGTCCTCGTAGACGGCTTTACGAAGTTTGTTAATGTGAAATTCGTGAGAGACACCAAATCAGCGACTACAATTAAGGTTCTTAAAGACCACATCAGCTGTTTTGGTGTTCCCACGCGTCTCATTACGGATAAAGGTACGAGCTTTACTAGCGGAGCCTTTATGAGTTCACAACGACCTACGGCATCAAGCACATAATCAACGCCGTAGCTACCCCTCGAGCGAACGGTCAAGTAGAAAGGTTTAATAGAAACATTCTCGATGCACTTTCTACTTCTACGCACGGTAAAGACGAAAAGTGTTGGGACGAACAAGTCCCAGATATCCAGCTAGGCCTCAACACTGCAACACACAAGATAACCCAGAAGACACCATCTGATCTTCTCTTTGGGTTCAATATCAAGGGCAAAAGTGAAGGTATCCTAAGTGATGTCTTAGAGGACACCGCCCGTGTAACACGTAGGTGTAACACGTAGGTGTACACAGACAAACTGGTAGACATCAGGGATGAGGCTGCTGAAAGAATTAAGGAACAACAAACCATGAACAGAGACAGATTTATTAGTCACAGGAAAACAGCCAAATGTTATTCAGAAGGAGACTTAGTGCGCGTAGAAAGACAATTACCTACCACACGATGGACAGTCACAAAAACTAGTCGTTAAGTATCAGGGCCCGTACCGTGTCGCTAAAGCACTCCCTAACGACCGGTACGTTATTGAAGACACCCCACTTACTCGTAAAAATAATCGGCGATATGAAGCCGTAGTAGCAGTAGACAAGATACAGCCGTGGTTAAATTTCACTAGAGATCTCGTAAGTAGTGGGGAAGGTGATAGTTCTGATAATGACCAAGAAGATTGATTTATGTTATGTAAATTAACAACTATGTACAAATTACTATTGCAAACCTGCGGAGTTCATTCAAATTATAAACTTAAATATATTATATGTATAATTATCATGTTGATTATTAATAATCTAGTGTTTCATCAGGAATCACATCTGTAGAATAGCATCTTTGCTACAACATATTTTTAATCGTTATGTCAATTCAAACTGAATTAGAAAAATGCTCCATGCAAATGATTATAATAAGATCAAATTAAAATGTATTAAGTGTTAAGGAATCACATTTGTAGATTAGCACCTTTGCTACAACATATTTATAATCATATTTTCAATCGTTATGTCAATTCAAATTGAATTAGAAAAATATTCTATGCAAATGATTATAATAAGATCAAATGTGTTAATTAAGAATATTAGAATAAGCATTTTTTTTTTAATACTTATTTCTTTAATAGGAAAATCATAGTAATTAAGTAGATTAAATTTAGACTTAATAAGTACGTCTGTCTACAATACTAGAGAACGTGAATTTACAATGCTGCATTATTTCTGGAAATTCTTAATTGTCTAATGTGATTATCTTTAAATTTCTTTCACGTTTACGCGAGAGGACCCGCCTCAAACAGGAAGGCCGAGCTGTAAGCCTATAACTATTTAATTACATTATTATATATATATACAAGGAAGTAACTTATCATGTTTAGTTCATTAGTCAGTAGAAATATTATATAGACAATGTATTGATACCTATTGTAAGCCTATAAATATTTGATTACATATTTATATAATTTTCGAGCCAGTAATTAATCATCAATAGTTGTTAGAAATATTAAATAGACGATGTATTGGATTCATAGTAACAAATATAGAAGCAGTCATATTGTTTGTAAAGAGTGCGGTGATTGACTTGAGACTCGTGGGTAGTCGAGCGGTATCCGACAGGAGGACAAGCAGTGTAAAATTGTCAAGAATAAAATAAGTTATTGGAGCTCAACTGTTTTTATTTCTTACTTCTGAGGCTATCCCTACAATATGTTGTACATGGTTATACGTAGTACTAGTTATTATTCTGTGGTATTGAAAGAGCCACATAGATTGGCCCTTTGCGCAGTGGCCGCCGCCCGTAGGTATGTTTTTAACACCTACACGCGGAGTGACACAGGCCTGCCTCAGGCCGCGACGCGCGGACTGCAGGTTTTGTAGTTCTACCCTCATTTCACAATAATACCTTTATGAGAATCGAACATTATGTGTTAATCCAAGGGTTAACCTATATTTATAGTAAATCTCATCAAAATCGTTGCAGCCGTTGGAGCGTGAAGGAGTAAAATAGGGTTTGAAGTTATTTGCGTATCCCACGGGAACCACAATTATTTTCGGGATAAAAAGTAGCCTATGTGTTAATTCAAGGTCTAAAAAAAAAGGTCTAACCTATCTTCACACCAAATTTTATCAAATCGGTTGAGCCGTTTGAGCGTGAAAAAGTGACAAACATACACACTTTTACACAAACTTTCGCATTTATCATATTAGTAGGATAGTAGGATGTACTGTGAGTGACTGTGAGACTTATACGATACTAGCTGACCAGACAAACGTCGTTTTGCCTTAACCCTTAAATGGACAATGTTGTTTTAAACAACATACTAAAAATCAAACATAAAATTGACCTTCATTTATTTTATTTATTTAATTTTGCACAATGTAGTCTATATACAACACTATTATTACATATTATTGCAAAAAAGTATAGGAAATTAATGTTAAGATTTTTTTACTATTTTTTCCTAGACAGTAATATACGTCTATTACACAAATAATTTTTTTAAACGTGAAATAAAAATCGTCCATCTAAGGGTTAAGTTCATCCAAGGTCTAACAGTATCTTCACAACAAATTTCATCCAAATCGGTTCAGCCGTTTTAGCGTGAAGAAGTAACAAACATTCACATACAAACTTTCGCTATTATAATATTAGTAGGATTATTTCACTATTTACTGAAAAAGAAAGAGTAGAAAAAGAAGAGCGAAAGAGATCGAGTGAAGTTTTTCGAAGCGAAGACAGATCAGTTGGGCGTTCGTCTGCCTTACGTTCCGAAGGTCTGGCGCTCGATCCCCGCTAATGAGCTCAAGCTTTCATTAATGGAAAACATTGATAGGAAACCATCGCACCTATGTGTCTATTCTTGGTGAGCTCCGAATAACCACGAGGCTTTCCACTCTCTGCTACCAGAGAATTCTCAGATATTTTGGACATGTCGCTCGTAGAAACCCTGATTGTCTCGAGAAGCTCGTGGTAGTTGGCCAAGTTGACGGAAAAAGAGCACGAGGTCACTCTCCAGACCCGCTGGTCAGACCTATCCGACCGATCCTATTTAATTATAACCAACAGAAACTGGTATACTAAAAGCCCTCACTTCATTATTAATACACTAAGCGTGAGGTCTTTTGACCTGGTCTTCCTTTTTAATGGAATATTACCAGAAAATCAAGACCCCCCTACCCGCTGGTCAGACCTCGTAAAGACGCTCACTGGCCTACCTATTGCCGAAGCTTTTAAGACCGCCGAGGACAGGAAACAGTGGAAGACCATTGTTAACCGAGTGATCGACACTCCGTATTAGACACGACCTTCAGTAATGAAGATACGACTAAGAAGAAGATAGGAAACCATAGCTGATATTTATTTACTGCAAATAAATAAAATACATACTTAGTCAGGTCATAAGTTCTGTCACACAATAAAAGCTTTTGAATTTTCATTGCTGGCCACAAAAAAAAATATTGAATTTGAATACCCTATTTTTCATGTAAATAAAGATATATACTTTTTAAAATTTTCCTCATTTTTAAATATGGAATGGACACTTAAAGAAGACCGTGTCGGGGTTATTGCATTGCATCGTTGCGGTTACGCGCCAATTCAGATTTTCGACTTACTGAAAAATTTTAATATAACCAAAAGATTCATTTAGCGTACCATAAATCGATACAATGAAGACTCTAGTGTAGATGACAGATCAAGAAGTGGTCGACCTCGCTCTGTTAGGACTTCAGCAGTGATAAAAGCTGTGAAGGTGCGAATTCAAAGAAATCCCATACGTAAGCAGAAACTGTTGGCCCTTCAGATGGGGTTAAGCAGGACCACGGTGAAAAGGATGTTAAATGAAGACTTAGGGCTTAGGGCATATCGAAGAAAAACAAAACATCGTTTGGACGCTCGTTTAATGGACCCGAGACTGAAGAGATGCCGCGCTTTGTTGAAGCGGTACGCAGGAAAAAAGCGTCGGGAAATTCTTTTTTCGGATGAAAAAATTTTCACCATTGAAGAGAGCTACAACAAACAAAATGATAAGGTGTACACACACAGCAGTGAAGAAGCGAGCAACCGTATTCCGCGTGTCCAACAAGGTAATTTTCCATTCTCGATCATGGTTTGGCTGGGAGTCTCTTATTGGGGCTTAACTGAGGTACATTTTTGTGAGAAAGGCGTAAAAACGAATGCAGTTGTGTATCAAAATACAGTCCTCAAGAACCTTGTGGAACCTGTTTCTCATACCATGTTTAATAACAGGCCCTGGGTATTCCAACAAGATTCTGCGCCAGCCCATAGAGCGAAAAGCACTCAAGACTGGCTGGCGGCGCGTGAAATCGCCTTCATCCGACACGAAGACTGGCCCTCCTCCAGTCCAGATTTGAGTCCGTTAGATTACAAGATATGGCAACACTTGGAGGAAAAGGCCTGCTCATAGCCTCATCCTGATTTGGAGTCACTCAAGGCATCCTTGATTAAAGCAGCCGCCGATATTGACATGGACCTCGTTCGTGCAGCAATAGATGACTGGCCGCGCAGATTGAAGGCCTATATTCATAATCGCGGGGGTCATTTTGAATAAACTTTATTACCATAAGAATCTATGTTTTATTAAGTTCATTTTGATATATAAATGGTTACATAAATATTAAACATGTCTAAATTATCTCATATTACACATGTGACAGAACTTATGACCTGACTAAGTATATTTGTAAATATAAGAAGCTTTTATTCAATTTTTCACATTGTTCTTCAATTACAAAATTTAAAAATAGATTTAACTAATTACTTACACAGTGTTAACTCCATGTAACGTCACTCGATTTAACGACAAACTCTCTAAAGCGTCGAGATCAAATGGCTTTAGTTGGTTTAGCTTGTGCTCCAAACAATGATACATTCTCTCCATTTATCGACAGCTCTCCATAACGCCATAAAATGCACAGTCCCTTCAGTGTCGTTATATAGAGTTTACACTGTACTATATTTAACCTAAGGCGAATCATGTGACCTAACGCGTTTAAATATACCGCTAACCCGAAAACAGGGTCAATGGATTTATCATTTAACTAGCAATTAGTCCCGGCTTTCGTCATGATAACTTGTTTGTTACTTTCATTTCCATTTTCACATGTTATCATAACAATAATTGGCCAAGGGCGAGTTGGGCTCGCGCATGAAGGGTTCTGTACCATTGTTGTATGGGTTATAATTAAATTTTATAGCTAATGGTGGCGGTTCAGTGGCACACGACTAAACTAAATTTAAAGAATCCCCGTCTCTTTTCATCTTAGGTGGCCAGAAAGAGACGGCACGTTCTGCACCATAGTCAAAACAACTAAAATCACGTCAAATGTAGAAAATATAGGCGACTTTAGACCGCACTCACTTGTATCACCTCTAAAACTGCCTGCACAATCCATATTTGATGTGATTTTAGTTGTTTTGTCTGTGGTTCAGAACGTGCCGTCTCTTTCTGGACACCTAAGATGAAAAGAGACGGGGCTCCTTTAAATTTAGTTTAGTCGTGTGTGCCGCTGAATCGCCACCAATATACATTTCGTGAAATTTATGAGTGTCTAGCACCTACCGTTGTTGATATATAGCAAAAAAAAAAACGAAAAAACACGTTTATTGTTATAGCGGCACGGGAAATACATATCTTGTGAAAGTTTCAGCTTTCTAGCTATTACGGTTTCTGAAATACAGCCTGGAGACAGACAGACAGCGGAGGCTTTAGTAATAGGGTCCCGTTTTTACCTTTTAGGTACGGAACCCTAAAAAAACATAGTTTGACTATCGATCCACTGGTTACCTGGATGAAAAGGCTTAAAAAAACTTAAAATTCATGTGCCAATTAGCTGTCTTATCGCCTCAACGATTTTCGGTACAATATTTAGTACATTACCTTATTTCGGGTTAGCGTTAAATTTTTTAACCACAAAACTATTTCATAACTTACAATAAAACATGTTTATCTATCTTACATATTCAACTAAATAGTCATTTATATCAATCAATTCTTCAATAAAAAAAATAACATGTCACATATTAAAAACTAATCAAATAACCCACCCCTGCTCGCCCCCGGTGCAAAGGTGCCCATCACGCTCGCTGCATTACCGCGCTGAATAGCTATGGCCAACCTCTGCACCAAGAACGACCCGGAGCGGGAGTCACCGGTGATGTTATTTAACCTAAGATGCGCGACTGCGAATAATCTGACCAGTCGAATTATCTACAACTACTAATATACACGTTCGACTTGAATATTAGTAAAATACTAATGTTAATAATCGAATGATGACTACTAATTAGTTACTAATGGCGTTTTGAGTCGATTGTTAGCGAATCTTGTCAATGTCACTTGTTAGTTTCAAATGAATGAAATATGAATAAATCGTTGGAGTGGAGTCGGCTCAAGTAGTAACTAATGTAGTATTCATTCGGTCCGATTAATTTTGAGTAGGTATCATGTAAGTTACTAATTTTCGGAGATCATTCGAATTAGTTGAATAATTCGACTGGAATCATTCACAGTCGCGCATCGCTAGGCCTAAGACCCAGCTCGTGAGCAAAACTCTTCGACTAACTTATAATTACAATCTAATTAGCATCAGTGAATATATACAAGGATCCATCCATTAATCACGTAAGGTTCGAAAGGGGGGAGTGGATATATAAAATCACGAAACATCACAGAGGGGTGGGGGTTGTAATAATATATCACGTGTATTTATTTTTTCGGGATACTGAACCGAAAAGCGGCGTTCGTCTTTTTGACCTCACGCTAACTTATACGTTGCTAGCTAACTTATTTTCTATAATACAACTAGCTGACTCAGCAAACGTTGTTTTGCCACACTTAGGGGTATGAAAAATAGATAGTGTAGCTTATATGACACGTTCGTAGATTTACCATAGCAGCGCCATCTATTGATTACTTACTCAACCCAGTCGAAAGGTATCGACATCTGTCAGAATCATTTGGAGTTAACAGATAATTGTGACTGTCAAATAATAACAGACAATAATTAGCAATAAATTAAAATTGCGACTATAATTTGAGATTTAAACTATCCTATCTCTCAAGTTGGATCGAACTGCACATGGTGTGCGAATTTTATTATAATCGGTTAAGTGGTTTAGGTGTCCATTGAGGACAAACATTGTGACACGAGATTTATATATATATTAAGATTAGAAATTGTGTTGTTACTAAAAATATAGGAGGGGGGGAAGGGTAATCTAAAACCTCCCTAAATATCACCAAGAGGGAGAGGGGGATGAAAAAAAAAGTCACGTGATTAATTGACGGCCAAGCTACCATATTATAAGAAATTACATATCAGGCTTTTTAAGTATTAAAAATACTGATATAATTCTTTGGTGATAGATAAAACATCACAGCTTTTTTTTCCAAATGGCATCTAACTATAAAAATCATTTATTAAGTTTCATACGTCACTTTCGAAAAATATTGTCTGTGGAGCATTAACAAACCATTATTTTACGTAAATCATAGTTTGTTAGGCTTTATTTTTTATCTAAGTTGCAAAGGGAATCAAAGTATAGCCTATTTATTCAGGAATAATATAGATTCCCCAACGGTGAAAGAGTTTTTCAAATCGGTCCATTAGTTTCGGAACCTATTCTCATCAAAAAAACACAAAATCAAACTTTTCCTCTTTATAATATTGGTTTAGAAATATTGTCTGCATAAACGATTGTTTTACGTACCTATATGGAAGAAAATATAAAACAAAAATCTGGTATTTCAAATTATTTTCAAAAGGGAAATTTTCAACAGGTAAAGAGGAAAACAGGAAAAATCATTTTTCACATACAGCGCCATCTCTGATACATAGTATGTACTACAAACCAATATGGATTTGTTTGGTGGTGGAGCAGACGCTAAAAGCGACCAACACGCGGGCGGAGCCGCGGGAAACTGCTAGTGTCATATGTAATAATACCAGCTGACCCGGCAAACGTTGTTTTGCCTCACTTAGGGGTATGAAAAATAGTAGTGTAGCTTATATGACACGATCGTAGATTTACCATAGCAGCGCCATCTATTGATTACTTACACAACCCAGTCGAAAGGTATCGACATCTGTTAGAATCATTTGGAGTTAAAAGATAATTGTGACTGTCAAATAATAACAGACAATAATTAGCAATAAATTAAAATTGCGACTATAATTTGAGCTTTAAACTATCCTTTCTCTCAAGTTTGATCGAACTGCACATGGTGTGCGAATTTTACTATAATCGGTTAAGTGGTTTAGGAGTCCATTGAGGACAAACATTGTGACACGAGATTTATATATATTAATATATGACCTACAAAATTTGTGAAAAAAAATTGCTAGCAAAAGCAGTAGTCCTTATTTTTATCCCTAGTCGAGTCTTCTTTTAGCAACTGCAGTCTCATTTCTTCTACATCTCTCATCACTCTGAGATCTGCTGCGCAGTCGTCTACTATCTTTTGAAATAGTTCATCTGTGAATAAAATAAAATAAATATTAGGACACATTTCACACACGGCTGGTTAGCCCCATACTGAACCTAATATTATATTATTTCCTCTACATTCCTATTCTATGACCAATGCGCAAGAAGTACAGAGGGTATCAACTAGATGGCGCTAAAATCAATAGCACACCTATGAATGTTAATCTCTCCAAGTCATTGGTAACTCTTAAAACTTTAATTTCTTATCTAAAGCTAATCCAATTTTTTTATATATTTTTTTTTTTATTAGGACACATTTCACACACGGCTGGTTAGCCCCATACTAAACCATTTCTAGTTTGTATTATGGATGCTAACACAACTGATATACTACATAGCATAAGCATATTAAGCAGACCACTATACACATTCCCACTTTTAGGCCTCGGGGCCGTCTCTCATGAGGAGAGAGATATAGGCCATAACCCACCATGCTGGCCAAGTGCGGGTTGGCGGATGACACACGTCTTCGGATATTATGTGATCCTAAAGCATGTCGATTTCTTCACGATGTTTTCCTTCACCGTAAAGCGAGTACAAATCCACACATAACTTGAAAATAAGGTCATCCAGGTACTGTATATTTTAAACCGATATAAAAAGGGGGTAGACTGACCAACATTCTCTCCAGTCTTGCTCGATGTTAAGTAGTGCCCGCTCAGGCCAAGAGAGTAAGTTCGCACAGTGTCTTCCGGAACCTCTCTCAGTGTTGGATCTCGGTCCAAGATATCTTTTTTCGTTCCGCAAAGATACACTTTGCAATTCTGGAATTGGGAAAGAAAATACATAAGTTTTGTTGATTATATATATTATGTTTTCTATCGGTACATTTTGACGACCTCGTTGGCGTAAAGGTTACCATGCCAGACTGCCAATAAGAAGGTTCCAGGTTCGATTCCCGACCCACCAACATGTTTGTGCTTAACTAAATAAAACTGACAAGAGAAATCGCTTAATTCACAAATCATTCATTATATTTTTGACATTCTGAAATTTAAACTCACTATTATTTTACTTAATTACTATTATATAAAAACTAAAAATTAAACAAGAGATTTTTTTGATAATTATAATTATTTAAATTTAAATTTAGATAAATAGTGACATTGGTGGCGATTCAGCGGCACACACGACTAAACTAAATTTAAAGTAGCTCTGTCTCTTTTCGTCAAAAATTACCAAAAAGAGATGGTACGATCTAAACCATAGACAAAACATCTAAAATCACGTCAAACACGTCAGATTTAGAGCTGATACAATTGGGTGCGCTCTAAAATCGCTTACATTTTTCATATTTGACGTGATTTTAGTTGTTTTGTGTGTGGTCTAGAACGTGCCGTCTCTTTCTGGACACCTAAGATGAAAAGAGACGGGGCTTCTTTAAATTTAGTTTAGTCGTGTGTGCCGCTGAATCGCCACCACTGTTATTGTGATTGTGAATTTGAAACAGAACCTTATAATGATTGTAATTGAATAAATGGCTTTTTTACTTTTTACTTTTACTTTACCTCTTCAACAAGCCTAAGCTCTTGCATCCAGTGCCTGAGTCGTGCCCAGGACGCCAGAGAGGTAGGTTCATAGCAAATGACAGCCGCATGTGCACCTCTGTAGTAGATACGGGTCATTGCTTCGTATCTGAAATGTGGTAGAAGAAGATTTCTGTCAATCATTGAGTAAATATGTGTGAACTCTATTTAAAGACACTACACTGAAGTACCGTGGAAATTCCGATATTATAAAGAGGTGAGATGAGATTATAAAGAGGATGTGTTTTAAACAGTGACGTTATAAAGAGGTTACGGTATAAAGGATGGCGTTGTAAAGAGGCGGTGTTATAAGCAAGTGGCATTTTTTTTTTTACACTTTCACACACGGCTGGTTAGCCCCATACTGAACCTATTCTAGTTTGTATTATGGTTGCTAACACAACTGATATACTACATATACATACATACATATTATATATAAATACATATTTAACACCCAGACCCACAGCCAACAAATTTAGTTAAGCACAAAGATGTTGACCGGGCCGGGAATCGAACCCGGAACCTTCTGATTAGCAGACCGGCATGGTAACCATTACGAGGTCGTCAAATATATCACACTGAGTTGAAATTAATTTTTTAACAGTTCATAAAATGTCCATTGTTCAATGTCAATGTCTAAAGTCCACTGGTCCACTGATCATCACAGGTCTGTCAATTGTGGACTTAATACAGTGTAAACTCTATATAACGACACTGAAGGGACCGTGCATTTCATAGCGTTATAGAGAGTGGTCGTTAAATGGAGAGAATGAATCATTGTATGGAATACAAGCTAAACCAACTACAGCCAATTGATTTCGGCGCTTTAGAGAGTTTGTCGTTAAATCGAGTGATGTTACATGGAGTTTACACTGCAAATAGAGTGTCAACTTTATTTAACGACACTGAAGTACTGTGGAAATTCCGATATTATAAAGAGGTGAGATTATAAAGAGGATGCGTTTTAAACAGTGACGTTATAAAGAGGTTATGTTATAAGCAGGTGTCATTATAAAGAGGTGGCGAAAAAAAAGAGTGAAGATAAAAACATGTATAAAGTGATTGTATATATTGTATAATCAGCGAACTAGAATAAATAGAAAAGTAACTTGGCCGATAAAATGGTTCCACCCCACCGGGGTATTTTACGCGTCTAAAATACCGCGGTGGGCGGGGCTAAACAGCTATCCGCGCGCCCGCGTCACATGGTCGGTGGCGTGACCTTGATGCGACCAATCGCGTGCGAGCTTTGTGTGTATGCGTGTTTCGTTGGGATAGCAGTATAATTGTGTGCGTAGACAGATCCAAATTCTAAGCGGCAATTGTATGTAGTTACACTACCGTTTATTCTAGTTCGCTGTGTATAATAGTGTTAGTAACGCTCACATTATTTTATTCCAGTTTTTTAATAAAATAACCTGTTCCTTAGAAAAATTGTGTGTGGTGCAACAATCCAGTTTACAGGCCGGACAGCGAACTAGAATAAGCGGAAGAGTAACTTCATACAATTGCTGCTTAGAATCTGGATCCGTCAACGCACACAAATATACTGCTATCCCAACGAAACACACACAGAAAACTCGCACGCGATTGGTGCCGAGCCACACCATGTGACCCGCCCACCGCGGTATTTTACGATTACGCGTGGAATTATTTGGAATTTTTAGAGTATACCGTTCACTGCCAGCTGTGTCCCAAATGCCGACGTTGAATACTTTTCCATTGGACTCAATTGCTTTCGCACAAAATGCTGCACCTACAGTCTGAAAAACACATTTTTTTTTTTTAACAGAGGACCAGACCAAATAGAACCAAGTCATGAAGTTTGGGAACTAAGCATTATATAAGCTCAGAACTTTACTGGCCTTAAAAACGTATGTTAAAGACAAATCACACTACAATAATTACTTAAACACTTAAAAAACACACAACAAAGTTGGTCTTGCCAGGAATCGAACCTGTCACCCTCTGATTGGCAATCCATCATGGTAACCATTAAGCCAACGAGGTCATATGAGGATAAGGGACTAATGAAAGGCTATATAGGTGGGCACCTAAAGCTTTGTTTTATAACATAAATAACTCTCTATACCTAAAAGAAGAAGCCTGAAAGTAGCACCTATTACTGACAAACTAATGAGCAATAGGTTGTTGTAGTATGGTCATATTATGTGGCGTGAGGAAGACTATATCACAAGGAAAGTAATGAGTATGAGTGTGGACGGACAGATAGGAAGGGGACGGCCCAAGAAAGTATGGATGGATTGTGTGAATGACGATATGACCAGGAGAGGTGTGAAAACAGAGATGACGAATGACAGAGATGTATGGAATAAGCGTACATACTGTACCGACCCCACATGAGGTGGGATAAGGTGAAGAAGAAAAGAACTCTCTATAGCTAAAAATATACTATTATCATTGTAGGAAGTAAACAATGTTCAACATATTTTTATAAATGTATAATAGCTATAGTTCTTTGTATCCGAGAAATTAGTGACCAGTCATTTATTTTATACTTACATTTTGATAAGGAATGTTCTCGTTAAACCTGCAATTCACAAATCTGATAACCAGACTGGTTTTACCAACGTGCTCACTGCCTAATAGGACTATTTTAAAATCACAACGACTCATTATGTAGCAAAAAAAATAATCAAACTATATTTTATTATAAACTTTTTGTCATTCGAATTATTGAGACTAATAGCGAATATGAGACTATAGCACAGCTCATATAAGATAGCTTGTTTTAATTCAAAACGTCATGCTTTTTAGCTATCTAAGAAATAATAGGTTTTTAAAGTTTTTTTTACTATATTTATCTCTTTGTTTTGCACTTTTCCAATGCACCATCACACAATGCCCATTCACGAGCATAGACAAAAACAACACCCCCCTTTATGAGGAATGACGTTGACATACAAAAAACATTATGACATTGATATAAATTACCTCTATTATTGCCAGTAGCATTTATAATTTTCAATTAAAATCTAACTAAAATCTATCTAATTATTAATCATTAACTTGAAAAGAGATTTAAAATTAGGGTTGTAACTTTTGTTTGGTATTTGCTGTATTTCATTACGGTCATAAAGAGTAGGATAAGCTTTTCCTAATCTCTGATAGATGACGCTAGTTATTATTACACCTATATCCCTTTCTTATATTAATGAAAAGTACTGTAATATTTTTTTTATCACTCATTCATCGTTATTGATCTTGGCCTCTAATGATAAAATTCAGAAATAAGTTTGGTTAGTATAACATAATTAAAATTAATAAATATCACATAAATTCGTGAACTGTCATAAATTAATTTTATTAATGACAATATAGGTTAACAATATAACAAAATGAGCGCCAAATATTTATTTGTTCGAACAGTGAACAACCTTGCCTCCAAACATAACTGTTCCAATGTTTCGCTAAGTTTTATTCTGTGTCAGCCTAAAAACAAAGCCTTGATCCAACTCGGTCAAGGTTCAACGTAATATCGTTATGTAAGCACAATCACTTAATGAAGACTATCGAAAGTTAACGCATGTCAACCGCGTTCAAGAAAGCTGGCTGTGGCAGTCTGGATTTTATTGTAGAGAATTTGCGAAGTGGGTTTCTCTTATTTACAAAATTATGAGGTAAACATTGTGTAAATTCTGAGAAGGGTTTTTGTGTTGCTAATAAAGACATTTTGAATATGAAAAAAATGAAAATAAAAAAAAACAGTTATTTATTGAAATTTAAATTAAAATTGGCATTATTGTTTACAGATTTCATCATCTGATGTCTCCCAAACAACGACTTTAAATTATTAGTAGTGTTAATACTTTTGGTTGTTGTTTTAATCAATTATTTAAAAATAAAATACCAACATTCAGGTTTAAAAAAAAATTAGATTAATAAACTATTAACAAGTCAAATACGTTTCGTAATAGGTATGCATATTGAGATCCTTTGACTTAATCCTTTGAATTCGTATTAAAATAATACAAAAAAATATTACCATTTATTTAAATACCTGTAAGGTTTCTCTAATAAATACCCTAAATTTAGGGTAACTTTACCGGCAAAATGATTTTGATGGATTGGCAACACCGGTTGCCACTTGGCGGGCCGCGGCATTCAGGACGGTTGGAACCGAACAGGCGGACGCTGAAGGCCACCTACTTGTGTGAAATAAATATAGTTTTTGCCAGTGTAATATCTGGGTTTAATTACAATCCTCGTCGACACCTGCAAGTAGTGATGAATAGGCAGTTTACACCTCAGAAGCCGGGATAAACCAATAAAAATGTAAGTGCACGCCTACAATTTAATAATGACCTATAAAGTGCTATTGTTAAATATTGCAGTTCGTTGTGCTCGTAGAAAAAGTGTATTATAGTGATCCAAACCTAACGCTAAATAAAAAAAAAAAAAATGTTTAAACCGTCCTGTCATGTATGTACATTGAACGCACGATAATTCACAAAATACCACCTACCTTCAAAGTTCAAGCTGATGTTGTAATTCCCATGTAATCTTGTCTGATTTAACCGCATTAACTAAGAACATTTTAAATTAAGGGTAGTAAAAAGAAAAAAATAATAATTGGTTTCCTAATTGTGGGGGCCGGGGGTTCATAAGGGGGATCAAAATTAGTAATTTGTCCTTCAACATAACCGACATTGCTCAATTTTAAATCTAATGCAACCAATTTCTGGCTACGAGTTTCAGATAATGGAATCAAACGATGTTGGACGGAGCACAGAGACTCCCCGACGCAGCCGATCGCGCTCCAGGCGCAGCACCACTCGTGGGCGTGATCGTGACTCTGGTCGACGCAGCGGCAGCCGCGGTCGTCGGCTTCAGGATCGCGAAGAAGCACTGAAGCAAGAGCAGACGCGGATTCGGCAGCTGGAGCTCGAGCTACAACGACAGCGAGACGCGGAGCAACGTCGTCAACGGAGCGTGCAACGTCGGTCACTACGAGGGGTGACGCGTAACAGCCGCAGCCGCAGCCGCAGCCGCAGCCGCAGCCGCAGCCGCAGCCGCTGCCGCAGCCGAAGCCGCAGCCGTGGCCGCAGCCGTGGCCGCACCCGTGGTGACAGACACCGCCGCAGCAGCAGTCGCGTGCCCGATGGAGACTACCGAGGAAATTCAGAAAGGTTACGTAGTCCATCCTTTTCCTCTAAAGATGTTTGTCAAATAATTAAATCTATTAAAGATATCTTCCCGTCACAGCCGAGCCATAGCACACAAATTTCGAACAGAGATAGTAAAAACATTATACCTGAGTTTAATCCTTCAGAGAAAAACCAGCGTATGGATATTTGGCTTAAAAAGGTTAATGAATGTGCAATGGTCTACGGCTGGGACGAGAGGAGCACAGTACATTTTGCTATGCAAAAACTGTCAGGCTTAGCTAAAATATGGTATGAAAGTCAGAGCTCGATTTTGTATAGCTGGTCGGAATGGCAAGCCAAATTACTGAATGCTTTTCCTTGCGAACAAAATTATGGGCAGTTGCTTGAGGACATGTTAAAACGTAAAAGTAGGATTAATGAACCCATACAAAACTATTTTTACGAAAAACTTTCCCTACTTAACCAATGCGATATAAACGGCAAGCGTGCCGTCGACTGCATTATCCACGGCATCAGTGATAGGACCACGAGATCTAGCGCATTAGCGCTACGGTGCGATGAACCCGACGAGCTATTAAAGTTCTTAATTAGCAATAATAGAGATGCTTATGCTCCTCAACAATTGTTTGTGAAGGATCGCAATTTAAATACGAATGATAATAAAGTAAATAATCGCTCTGACGTTAAAACCAATCCTGGGTTGTTTTGCTACAATTGCAAAGAGAAAGGACACCCGTTTTCAAGATGTCCAAAGCCTTTAGTGAAATGCAGTAGTTGTGACAAAGTAGGACATAAAGCTGAACTATGTCGCTCGAAACAAGAGACAGGGGTGGCGAAAACTATGCTCATAAGTAGTTCAAAGCCTAACAATAAATTTACGAAGGAAGTTATTGTAGAAAACATGCCGTACCAAGCGTATATTGATCTGGGAAGTGAGGTAACCTTAATTGCACAGTCATGCTTGGCGAAACTAGGGTTGCCTCACGACCAAACTCCATCCACTATGAAAGGTTTTGGTAATAATCTAGTGGGTTCAGTGGGCTCCGTAAAGCTAGACGTATCTATAGATGGTGTAGAGGCGACTGTCTGTTGCCGTGTGGTAGAGGACCAGTTCTTAGAGAAGGACTTACTTATAGGGCAAACCTTCACCGAACAACCTCACGTCGTTGTTTATAAGGACGTAAATAGGCTGCAATTTATGCGCGTTGACTCGGAATTACCTAACCTAATTCAAAATAATGACGACGAACGGCTACATAAGATCAGTATTGCAGCAAGTTGTAACCTTCAAGGGACTGCTAGCGTCAAGATCAAGACTGAAACTTTATTTACCGGCAGTATGCTAGTTGATACGAAGGTAGTGGGCAAGCTAGGTGAGCAATACATTATTTATGGTGGGGTATACGAAGTCAAAAACGGTTCATCCTATGTCACAATTCAACCTTGCGCCGTACCATGTCAGCTTCAGGAAAACTTGGTGGTCGCCAGAGCCGAAAGAGTAGAATCTGTTTATAGACTTGTGAGCGGGGGAATTTCTACAGCTATAGGCACCCAAACCAAATTTACTCCAGCCACGAAATTGAACGAGAGTCTAATACAAATAGATAAGACGGTCCCCGATGAAGCCAGAACTAAGCTTCTAGACGTGCTACGGCGTCACGAACAGTGTTTTGCACATGGCTTGGCAGACCTTGGATGTACGGACGCGGCCGAAATGAACATAGAATTAAGCAGCCAGCGCCCCGTAGTTTATAGGCCGTATCGACTGTCTTATCATGAAAGAGAGAAAGTTCGTGAAATGGTGGACGAGATGTTGGAAGCGGGCATCATCCGTGAGTCAACCTCTAACTACGCTAGTCCGATAATACTCGTACGAAAAAAGAACGGCGGCGTACGACTATGCGTGGACTACAGGTTGCTCAATTCCCTGACCATAAAAGAGAGATACCCTATCCCCATTATAGAGGACGAAGTGGCGAGGTTATCAGGACAGGCGTGGTTCATTACACTTGACTTAATGTCAGGGTATTATCAAGTACCTATTGCGGAAGAGAGCAGGCATTTGACTGCTTTTGTGACCCCCGACGGTCACTACGAATATAATCGTATGCCGTTCGGACTAGCGAATGCCCCAGCTGTCTTCCAAAGGATGATGAATCACGTTCTGGGACAAGCCCGATTTAATAAAGCCACAGTGTATTTAGATGACTTACTAATTTTTGGTGAAACTCCATTTGATTGTATAACTCGTTTAGAAGAGGTTTTAAAATTGCTAGAAAATGCGCAGTTGAAACTTAATTTATCTAAATGCAGTTTCTTACAAACCAAGATCGACTACTTGGGGTATGAAATAAGCGCGGCTGGTATGCGCCCAGGTTCTGCTAAAATTCAGAGTGTAGTTGATTTTCCTTTGCCACAAAATGTGCACAACGTACGTCAGTTCTTAGGACTTGTGAGCTATTTTCGGAAATTCATACAGTCGTTTGCCCAGATAGCCTACCCACTCACCAAGTTGTTAAGGAAGAATGCAACGTGGGAGTGGACGACTGAGCAGAAAGACGCATTCGATGTCCTTAAGTCCAAACTGATAGATAGGTCTGTCTTGGCATTGTACGACCCTGCAGCCGAGACTGAGCTCCACACGGATGCTAGTAAGGTAGGGATCGGAGGGATATTGCTCCAGCGTCCAATGGGAAGTCAAGACTCGTTTCATCCCGTGGCGTATTATAGCCGTCAGACGACTCCAGAAGAGAGAAACTTCCACTCGTACGAGTTAGAAACTCTTGCAGTTATATGCGCTTTGAAGAAATTCCGGGTTTACCTCTTAGGCAAGCCGTTCAAAGTGGTTACTGATTGCAGCGCGTTGCGCTCTACTTTTGAGAAACGTGACCTGATACCCCGGATTGCCCGCTGGTGGATTGCCTTACAGGAGTTCGACTGCCATATCGAGTATAGACCGGGTACGAGAATGGGCCACGTGGACGCCCTATCCAGGAATCCTACACACAATACAGACACTACAGACCATGTAAGATACCCACCAGTGCTGGTAATTTCCGACGAAGATTGGCTGCTGACTTTACAACTAGGAGACCCGGACTTATGTAGGATTAGAGACATTGTCAGCAGTAACCTAGATTCCAAAGGATTAGCTTACATAAGAGACAATTATGTGTTAAAGAACAACAAATTATTTCGGTGCCTGGGGGGTGATAAAGATAATCTCAGATGGGTGGTTCCGAAGGGTGCAAAGTGGCAGCTGTGTAAGATGAATCACGATGACATAGGTCACGTTGGCTATGAAAAAACCCTGGAACGTATGAAGAAAAGTTACTGGTTTTCGAAAATGAAACGATTTACGAAAAAGTACGTAAGTGCGTGTATAGATTGTGCATACGCTAAAAAGGCTCCCAATGGACGAGAGGGTTTGTTACACCCCATAGAAAAAGTTGCGATCCCATTTCACACGTTACACGTCGACCACCTTGGACCTTTTGTGAAGTCGAAAAGGGGGTTTACACACACGCTAAATGTGGTAGACTCCTTCACTAAGTTCTTGTTTATCAAGCCTGTACGGAGTACTAGTACTCAAAATGTGATAAAAGCATTGCAAGACATTTTCGACGTATTTAGAGCACCCGATAGATTGATTAGTGATCGAGGTTCTTGCTTCACCGCTCATGCTTTTCGAAAGTTCTGCCTGGAGCGAGGCATCAAGCACGTGTTGAATGCAGTGGCGAGTCCTAGGGCTAACGGTCAAGTAGAGCGCTACAACAGGACCATACTTGACTGCTTAACAGCCCAAAATTTACGTGACAGTGAGAAGGAATGGGACAGTAAAATAGGAAAGATACAATGGGGCTTGAATAACACGATACAAGAAACTACAGGAAAGACACCAGCTGAAATTATGTTTGGTACAGCGATGAATAGTGAAGTTAGACCAGTCTTAAACGCAGTCGTAGAAGATACTCGCGAAGTCACCGACTTGTCTGATCTTCGTACTAAGGCCAAGGAAAAGATCGATAAAGCTCAAGCTGTGCAAAAGGAGCTATACGATCGGAATAGGCATGCTGCTCGTACATATAAAAAGGGGGATCTAGTTAAAATAACAAAGGTTGCGTTTCAATGTAAAGGTCAAAGCACGAAACTAATGCCTTCTTACGAGGGCCCTTTTAGAATCATTAAAGTCCTAGGGAACGATCGTTATAGGGTTGCTCCGATCGCGGGTTTTGAAGGTATGAAAGGGAAACGCAAAACCACGGTTGCCGCAGATAGAATGAAACCATGGATTCATATAGCCTCTTTATGTTTAAATGAAACAGATAATGAACAAAGTGATACTGAATCGATTGAGTAATTATGTTTTCAAGTCTTCAAATCCATTCCGGCCAGTTCCAAGCTACTTAGAGCACAAATGTGATTTTAGTTTATATATGTACGTAATGATTTAAATGTAATGTTATGCAAGGATGTTGCTTTGTGTTGCTTCAGGTCGGGCGCTAGTTGCAGACACTTTCGTGTCTGGCCTGATGCGGCACAAAGCAATCGTAAGATTTTATAATTAGAATTTAGATAATAAGATATTGTGATTTAAGCTATGTCTAACTATTGTTAAATTCAAGCTCATGAATTTGAGGTTAGATGTATAAATATCAAGTTTTGTTTAACAATTCATGCTAAAGTATAAAATGATAAAATGATTCCGATACTAAGTTCACTTAACGATTATAAATGTTTACAAGGTTATAAGGATAGTTATAAGTGGTTACAAGGTTACAAGGATAGTTATAAGTGGTTACAAGGTTACAAGGATAGTTTTAAGTGGTTACAAGGTTACAAGGATAGTTTTAAGTGGTTACAAGGTTACAAGGATAGTTATAAGTGGTTACAAGGTTACAAGGTTACAAGGATAGTTATAAGTGGTTACAAGGATAGTTTTAAGTAGTTAAAAGGATAGTTATAAATGTATTGTTAATAACAAAGATTAAAATAAGCATTTGTTGAATTATATAACGAAATATTAGTTAATTTCCACACATTGTCACTAAATTGTAATATACGTTTTTTTTGTTTTATATAATTGCAAATTTAACAAAATACTGTCATGATTATAGCAATTAAGTTCTATAAAATTTGATTTTGTATAATATGTTAGTTGAACGCCCCGTCCTGCCAAGTGTAAGGTTTTTATGGTTCCACCTGGTGCATGCATGAGGACATGCATGTCATCAGGATGGTCGAGTGTAAGGTTTCTCTAATAAATACCCTAAATTTAGGGTAACTTTACCGGCAAAATGATTTTGATGGATTGGCAACACCGGTTGCCACTTGGCGGGCCGCGGCATTCAGGACGGTTGGAACCGAACAGGCGGACGCTGAAGGCCACCTACTTGTGTGAAATAAATATAGTTTTTGCCAGTGTAATATCTGGGTTTAATTACAATCCTCGTCGACACCTGCAAGTAGTGATGAATAGGCAGTTTACATACCTATATATTTTTCATTTACTTATTGAGCCCATAATAAAAGTTTTTTTTTTAATAATACAAAAATCGCCACAAGAAATAAATAAATTAAATATTACACGCCCATAAAATATTATTTTCAACTTATTAAATTTACTCATTATTTTATAACTATTCATTAATGTAATGTACTTCTGGGAAGGTGATTAATTTTTACGCATTAGCACACACTAAAGCATAAACTGTACCCAACAGCTTTACACCCGTTTCCAGGTTTAAAAAGAAATCAGCAGAAATCACAAAGCATCTAAGTTAATTATAATTTGAAGTGGGGGTGATGAGACCTGCACTGACATCCTGCTAGGCGCGTATTGTGCATTCCCCCCTTACCAGCCTACCCAAGCCAACCGAGCTCCTTGAAATAACGAAGCACAGCCCTGGGTCGCTGGCATACCTGTTCCACCCCTGTTGTGTCAGATGGTCAGTTTGTCTGATGATTAACAATGGAAGGCAAACTTTGATCTTGAGCTGCTATCATCATCACCTAAGCTATATCGATACCAAATTTCATGCCAATCGGTTTTATCATTAGAATATGAAGGTTTATTAATGATACACACAATTATTCACATATTTATTAATTTAGCATGTTATTGTAATTGCTATTTGCTGTTGGGTTTTATCCAACAACTCACTTGTACTTTTAATAAAACTAAGATTTCGTATGGTGTCTTGATGTCAAATGAAACCTTTAATTTGCTTAACTGATTATTAAAAAATTAAACTAGTGTTATGTAGGTATGTAATCCTACTTCCTACTAATATTATGAGTACGAAAGTTTGAGTGTAAGTGTGTATGTTTGTCACTTCTTCGCGCACAAATGGCTGAACCGATTTGATAAAATTTGGTGTAGAATAGGTTAGACCTTGGATTAACACATAGGCTACTTTTTTCCCGGATTAACTTATTATTGTCCAGGGTTAACGCGAGAAACACCGCGGGGCACAGCTAGTAACTAATAACTGACTAATATATGGTTAGTTTTAATTCATCTAACTGAATTCTTATAATAATAAAATATAATAATAATATATTTTAATTTCATATAATATAATTTGATGAATGTAATAGAGTGATAATATAATGTAGTAAATATAATAAAATGATAATGTAATGTAATATAATAATAATTGATTTTGTTAGGATAAGTATGGTAAAGCATGTCACAAATATTTGGAATTCTAGTCCTATTACATGATGTACGACACTCTAATTTAAGTCATTGGAAGGAACTAACCTCCATGACACGGGCGCTCAGTCCAGTTTGAGGGTTAGGGAAAATAAAATATGTACAGCTTTTAATGAATAAAAACATTTTGAATTTTGAATTTTTTGAATACTACTGTATACTCTAAATGAACAGTTCTAATGATTTTAGGAATGTTGCTTTAGAACATATGAAATGTAAAAAAATATTAACCGTGTAATTTTCAGTTCAGACACTCAGGTCATTGTCCGGATGACTAAGTAAGTATACGTAAATAGCACAGACAAGACGAGCAATGAAGGAACTAACTAAAATATGTATACAAAGGAAGTTTGTTGTAAATTATTATAAGGAATTATTCATTTCCCTAATGGATGAATGCTGATAACTTCAACATACGTAAATACGATGACAACCCTTGTTTAACAAAGTATCGAATACGCTGATCAATATTAAACTTTCAGCTATGGAAATAAAGTGCAATTCAGGTTAATACCTCCAACATGCGTCATACCCATATCAGGTTGCAAAGTATTGATTGAGGTTTTTTTTTACTGCGTAACTAGTTGCCGATTCATAGTTGTAGTTACTGAATCTGAGTACTTGATACAACCTTATCAACATTGTAGAAGAAAATTGATTTGATAAATTATTAGGCAAAATATACTGGAAGTAAAAGTTAAAAAGTACACGCAATCGACGTCACCGAAGTAAAATATTAATAAATTAATAACGAAACAATTAATTCCCTCTTAAAAGTAGAAACAGATAATTCACAGTATTACAAAAGTTTCAACAAACTGTTAACAAAACAATACGCCCGTAGCGTCATTAATTTATATTTGAATATTTTGAATAAGAATTAAAAGTGGAAAAGAGATGGAAAAACAAACAAATATACAAGGTGAAGCGACACAAAAGAATAACCTCGGGCGAACGATAACGCGTGTTTCGATAACGGAGTCGGGTAGCGAGTAAATGCCAACTCAACAGCCGACCTACCTATAACTATCGTTTTTCCACACTGTCTTCCTCCGAATCTCTGTCCCACACCCAGTCCAGTGTTGCATCATTTACGACAAAAACGCATTAATCATTTAGCGACAAATATTTTTAAATTTTATCTCAATCATTTTGTTTAAAATGATATGAATTTTTGACGCCAATTGGTTTAATTTTCGGACAAGTAGAAGAGTTTTTGTAATTTTTAGTATAATGCGACTAATTTAAGATGGTACGCCATTATCTCGAAGTATAACAAGTGCTCACTATATTGAAACTTTTGAAGCGATCGCATTTTTATTTACTAAAACAGTAATATTTACGATGAAAAAATATTTACATATGTAAATATTTTTCGTTTCAAATTCGTTAGTGGGCAGCACTAAAATTATTTTAGAATTTCTCGCGCAAAATTAATACAACATAACATAATTAATATTACCAACATGTCAGTAATTTGATTTGAAAAATTCTTTCACCGTTGTGAATCTACATTATCCCCGTGTAATATAGGCTATATTTCGTTTCTCTTTACAACTCAGATTAATTTTAGGCAGGCCGTGCGAAGCCGGGACGATCTGCTAGTATATAATATAAAGAAAATATTTTTTATGTTTTCTTACCTCTTTATATGTAATATTTGCTGTTGTTACGTGTCACTGAATGAATATATGTACTAAATAAATGCGGAGTATATAATAATAATCCTGATTCATATTATAATGAAACTAAGAATAAAGCAGTCCGCGGTAAAGAACTAGTAAACTCCACGAACTAGGCCACGCTATGAATACACGACAACTAAAGCCGAGACAACCCTATTCAGCCGGCCTACCAACCTGTGTTGCCAGAAATGAAATATTCCTTACATTTTCACACCATTTCGTAGGCAGTTGCGTACCCATTGCAATCCAAATGGACGTCGACTCAATTCGTTTAGACTTCGCAAATTTTGTTTATATCTCCGATAATCGGCGTCCAAAACTTTTGTAATCACTTTTAAAAGCTATCCCTTCGGCCAATTATGTAGTGCGTGGTTACAAATACATCCTAAAACTTGTGTTTAGTCGTATTTTGCTTAGTTTTACTTAGCACTAGGGCTGCAAGCAAATTGATTTCATATTGTTAGATCTTCCAATGTATTTTTTTCCTCACGCGTTTTGTTACATCTCACAATAGTGGTTTTACTCAGTTTATATCGGTGTTAAGTCGTAATATAATCGTTTTCGTTTAAGTTTTCGTGTCGGAATAAGTCTTAATTGTGGTTTGGGCAAAATGGTTTCGTTATAAGGTAAGTTGGTTCACAGTCGTTTCATATGACGGGCACCGTTTAACTGCTTTCTGTATAGTAAGATAAGCATTAATTACAATTTCGTGGCATGTTTATGGTGAATCTTTAAATTGTTTTGGTTAGTAACAGTGGGCCTCTGGACCCCTTGAGTGACATTGACATTTTTTCTTTTATTTTTTATTAATTGGACAAGGTATCTAACCAAAAAGGTCCTATAATCAGTTCATTACCTACCACGAATATTCAAAGAGGTTGTTATTCATGTCTTTATGTAGATGCTTTAGTAAAGCATGAATTAGAATAGACTTTACCGTAAACTCCTGGTATCACTGACTGGCCATGCCCTGCTGGTTTTCTCGAGTTTATATGGATGCTTTTTAGTCCTTCTAGTGTTTAAATTAGGTCTATAGTATTTATCAGCCATATATGTAGGTTGTTGTTTAAAGAACAAGAAATAAAATTCATATACATATACTTTATTGATAAACCTTTCCTACAGAGGTAGAAGTGAGATATAAACAACTTTAAGGAGAAAAGTATTGAGGTCTTGATATGGGCAAAATCTTGTTGTAAGTCATAAACAGAAATAAATATTGAAATAATAGTGTATAGACCATCTTAAGAACTACTTTAAGAATGTTTATACCAGAATCTGCTCGAAGAATTTGCATTTCTAATATTTTTTTTAATTAATGTATAATAAAATTCCCATATATTCTCAGTAAAAAGTAAATTCATATAATTCCATGAAAAAACACACACACAATAAAAAAAGCCTTACAAATAGTAGATTAAATCTAAGTCAGTGTCCGTGGGTAAGGTGCCCAAAATGCTGGCGGCATTACCTCGCTGATTAATGTAGTTTTTGTTACACTGAAAGTGCTATAAATTATTTGACATTGAATTCTCAGATTTTTGATTTGAAAAATATTTTTTCCTAAAAAGGTTTAGAGAAAAAAGTCTTATGTCAAATGTGTATAGATTGTTTCAAGTTTAATTTTCTATACAAAGACCTAATATGGCCAGCATAATGGGAACCTTAGAAACCTTAGATTCCTAATTCCTAAAAACGAAAAAAAATTCCTTAGATCTAAAAAACCAGCTTAGAAATGGTCATAAACATAGATTTTTTTAGGAATAGGTAATTCATTAATGTTGATTTCCTATACATCTGTCTATACCAATATTATAAAGAGAAAAAAGTTAGATTTTATGTGACATTAAGAGATCCTAAAACACAGGACAAAATATAATAATTAAAATAGTACACATAATAAACTTTAATTAGTCACAACACAGCATTAACTCAGCATATTGCTTGCTCACATGTTTGTTTGTTTGATGCAAATAGGCTCCGAACCTACTGGACGGATTTGAAAAATTATTTTACCATTGGAAAGCTACATTTTCCCCAAGTAACATCATCTCTTTGAAATATGGATTATTTTATAGCTTGTGCAAAGTTGGGACGATCTGCTAGTCTGTTACCTATATATAAAACTCAAAATACTTACTTATAAAACTCAATATACCTATATATAAAATTCAAAATACTTAGTCAGGTCATAAGTTCTGTCACATGTGTAATATGAGATAATTTAGACATGTTTAATATTTATGTAATCATTTATATATCAAAATGAACTTAATAAAACATAGATTCTTATGGTAATAAAGTTTATTCAAATTGACCCCCGCGATTATGAATATAGGCCTTCAATATGCGTGGCCAGTCATCTATTGCAGCATGAACAAGGTCCATGTCAATATTTTCAGTAAGCCGAAAATCTGAATTGGCGCGTAACCGCAAAGATGCAATGCAATAACCCCGACGACGGTCTTCTTTAAGTGTCCATTCCATATTTAAAAATGAGGAAAATTCTAAAAAGTATATATTTTTATTTTCATGAAAAATTCGGAATTCGAATTCAATTTTTTTTTTGTGGCCATCATTCTAAATTCAAAAGTTTTTATTGTGTGACAGAACTTATGACCTGACTAAGTAAATAGTTGATTCAATAATTTTTCTGACATGTCAACAGTTTTGTTTATAATTATAAGGTAAGACAAAAAGGGTCAAATAACGTGAATGGTAACTTGATAATACAATAAACATATTTATTTTATCCTATAATCAATAACAGTAACAGATACAGAAAATTTTCACAGAATATAAATGTATAGCGGGCTCCCATACAAGAAAAGTAATTTTTACAGTCAAATATTATGTATGAACTCTGAAAATAAATAAATATAAAATTAATATTTTAAAGGGGGTTTCCTGAGAGGTATCATCCGGGGGCCTTCAAAAGTAGAGTTAATAGGTATCTTCTAGGTAAGGGTGCCACACCGTAGACTGCAGTGCAGTTTAACATCAGGCTAGCTAAAAAAAAAACGGGGGATCCCATACAACAATGGTATGGAACCCTTCATGAGCAACTCCGAAACCCGACTTCCACTTGGACAATGATTACTATTTCATTAATATAATTTATTAAATAAAAAGTAATTTACAACAAATTATGTAAATCGGTTTTGGTTCAGGCTTTTCCATCCATCCAGCTTCCCAAAGAACTTCTTCAATAGAAGACAAAATTAAATATTTAGTGTACTTCCGCTGTGATCCGAAATCCAAATTAAGACAAGTAAAGGAAAAATTAACTAACATCAATTAACTAAGATTAACATTACCTATCAAAATTCCGAAATTCTTAACTCTACACGTGTTTCGCCTAACCACAAGGCATCATCAGGAGATGCTGACTCTTCGAACGACAAGTCGTTTAGAGTTTACTTGTCTTAATTTGGATTTCAGATCACAGCGGAAGTACACTAAATATTTAATTTTGTCTTCTATTTACAATGGATTTCCGCAAAGTAACGCCTGAGTCAATAAGTTAACTTCTTCAATGTCTGCTATTCACAGTCTACGTGGTCTGCCTCTGTGTGGACCAGTTGGTAATAGTTTTTACAGCCCTATGATGATCAAGATCCATCCGCACTAGATAACCTGCCCATCTTAGTCACTGTACTCTGATAAATCTGACTGTCTCCTTTTCATTCAGCACATTAAGCTTGTGGTTCATTCTCGGATAAAGATATTTTTTTATTTTTTTTACTCTTAATGGGCTTGCGCTTGATCGCAATTAACGATGGTAAGCGATACTGCGATCTGAGGTGAAGCGCGCTTGCCTAGAAGAAACCGGTTCACTCTTGCCTTGAAAACCGCTAGATTATAGTTATCGGGGAACAAAGAATTTATCAATTCCACACCTTGGCGGTACGCACAATGAAGGTGGAGACAAACCGCTTATTACGCGACTTAGGCACCTCCACAGTATGACGATGCCGCCTTGGAGTTTCCCTACTCGTTCGATGGTGGAATGGGGCGGGGGGGATCAAATCATGCAATCCCGTTGCATACTTTCCGAAGTGTAACTTTTAAAAAACCAAAAGGCTGGCTACTATGCGGCGATGCTCAAGGCTCTGCAGCTTCGCCGTGCAAAGAGCATTATTGCTAATTAGCTTCTTCGTTCGACGTTCTATTGCCTCCAACACCTCAAACTAGGTATGATGATATACGATGATGATTAAATTAAAAAATAGCCTCTTATATATTATTATATCTGTTGCACTGTGAATCCACAAACCAAACAAGAGAGAAAGCCAGACTAGCAAGGGAATCTCAACAAAACACTACGCTACACTTGGACGCCTCCTGCTTTAATAAAAAAAAGTACCACAACATCTGACGCAATACAAATATAAAAAAATATATATTTTTAATATAACAAAGTAATTGTTACAAATATATAAAGAAATCCAAAGGCTTCCGAACTAGTTTAGAACTGTATTACGGAAGCCGATGTCTTCTCCCAATCGTAGGTATAGAAGTTAATTAGGTTTTCAGTAGATAATTTTTGTCACAAAATTTTCGAAAAAAAAAAGGAAAGGGATTAGAAAAAGTTTATATAAAAAATTACAAAAAAAAAACGCATGAAATTATCAAATATTTTGGATATGAGATTAGTAAAATTTTACGCTCTTGCAAACAATTTAACTGGCTGCAAAAAAATCTTACTTTGAGATAGGATATAAAACAAAAATTATTATTATTATTTTCAGCCTATTGTGGCCCACTGCTGGGCAAAGGCCTCTCTTCTCTCCTTCCAGATAAAACAAAAATAAAAAAATTATATTAAAACCTAAATAAATAACCTAAAGCAATGACAGTGGAACAGGTATGCCAGTGACCCAACACCGTGCTCCGCTACATTAAGGAGCTTGGATGGCTTGTGTAGGCTGGTAGAAGGAAATGCATTATGCCTCTTGCAGGTTGTCAGTGCAGGTCTGATCGCCCCCATCATAGAATAAGAATAGCCTCTTATATTACCTTATTGTTGTTCCAGTGGTAACAGCGTATCCATCATGGCAGTGTGTGAGAGCCAGCTGGAGTCAGGGCTTGCTCGGCTTAACAGAGAGACGAGTGATGAGACCAGCCAGGAACATACATGTGAGTTCTTACCCAAATTAAACAAAAAAGTAAAAACGTCTGCCGCGTGCTGCGCGCGCGGCAGACCGATCATAGTTGAGTGGGAGAGAGACGCAAGGCATTCGGCGGGCCTCTCTCTCGTTCGGTGACTCATCGTAACGTTACCGGGCGTTACACTTTTTCATAAGTGACTCCCAGCCGCAACCTAATTTAAGACGTTGTCACGTCAAAAATAAACAGCTTTAAAAACCGGCTTGATAGTTGGCTGCAGAAAACAAAAAAATCTTGCTAACCTGTGATCAGTGCACCAGTAGACTTTAAACATTGACATAGAACAATGGATATTTTATGAACTGTTAAAAATTTAATTTCAACTCAGTGTGATATAGGCATATCAGCATTTTGCTACTCGCCTATAAATCAAATAAATAAATAAATAATTTACTAAAACTCATAAGAGGGGATCTACGTATGATGGTCAGCATCATAACTGGCCACTGTGATCTCAACTACCAGCAACATAAAATGATGTGCGGTGTGGACAGTGATCAGTATAGTCCAGAATTTCAAAACCTTACTTAAGATTCAATTATTTTTAATTAGTTTATAATACCCTAAGAATGATTATTTTCTAAAAAATAATACTATTATGCCTATACTTTAACTTAATTAACCACCTTTTATAATCTTCACGTCTGAGTTATTTACACTGTTTGTAAATTTAAAATCCAATTATCTCAAAACTAAAGACAAAGGACATTCATCATTATTGCAGTGGACCCTTCATTATGAGCTATCACGGTTTATGAGATACAGCCTGGTGATGGACAGACAGACAGCAGATGCTTAGTAATAGGACCTTTTGGGTACGGAATCCTAAAAAAAACAGTTATGGGTTCTACAGCCTTTCTGATTTAGCAGATTGCTTTAAAAACTGTAATCGTTGCGAGCATAGCAGGGGCCATAACCAGAAAATCCAGCGTGATCTTGCAACACTAATACGGGGCATCATATACTCAGCAACAGAGTGGTTCATAATTGGAATAAGTTGCCCGAGGAAGTGGTCAGTGCTACATCAGTGAACAGCTTTAAAAACCGGCTTGATAGCTGGTTGCAGAAAAAAAATTGTCTTGCTAACCTGGGATCAGTGCACTAGTGAACTTTAAACATTGACATTGATCAGTGGACATTATGTGAACTGTTAAAAAATATAATTTCAACTCAGTGTGATATAGGTACATCAGCATAATGCTGCTCGCCTATAAATCAAATAAATAAAAATCATATATTCAATAAAATTATATAAAATTACGTCCAATATAAATGTCACGCACTAAAAACGAATACTAATCAAATAACCCGCCCCTGGTCGCCCCCGGTGCAAATAAATAAAAATATATTTTCCCCCCCTTCAGTGCCAGCGGGTCTTCCCCTGACGGTGGACTACCGGTCCCCCGTGTCTCACTTCGTGCCGCCTGCAGTGGAGCTGTACGCGCGGCACAAACAAGACCAGAATGTTAGCTCAGGTACGTTCAAGCGACCTTGTTGAACGAGCGAAACGGGTAAAGATTTCAATTAGCAAAATCGAATAGATAACACTGGTCTACAGTGGTTTTGTTGCCTTTGATATGATGATGATTTTGGGTCTATTTATACACACAATTCTTGAAAATATCAATGATTTTGTAAGATCTGCTCGTTTTTTTTTCAACAAATGACTGAAAATTAAAATTTTGACGATAAATCGTTTAAAATTCAATTTGTAAAAACGAGCAAATTTAGTACTTTTACGAATATATTCGTAATCTGGGCACTTAAAAACTTAACAATTTGCGATGATAAACAGGGCAACAAAAAAAAAATGTTTTTTTGTAGAGCTGTGTAAATTGTCATTCCAGGTTTTTTTTTATCCTTGATAGGTTTGCGTTTGACTATAGCTAGCCTAATGTTAAGCTGCGGAACAATCTACAGTGTAGCACGCTTACCTAGAAGATACCTATTAACTCTACTTTTGAAGACCCCCGGATGATACCTCTCAGGAAACAGACTCAGGTAGAGAGTTCCAAAGCTTCGTAATTCATTCCAAAGGTGGATAAATTGACCACTACGTGTGCTTGCCCCACTTTACTGTCAACCCCGTTTGTGTGGTTACCATGCTGGACTGCCAACCCGAGGGTGCTGGGTTCAATTTCCAGCACTGTCAACATATTTGTGATAAATTAGATTTGTCTGGGTTTTTATCTGGACAAGACATCGGTAGAGACTGGTGACCCCAGCCCACTCCCTGGCCAGGTCTGGGCAGTCGGTGTATGTTGGTGGACCCAGACTGTTTAACCTGTTGCCTGAGTATATCAGAAATACAGCTTCCCCTAACATATTTAAAAGTAAGTTGAAATTAGTGTAAACCCTATTTAACGACACTGAAGGGCCTGTGCGTTTAATTGCGTTATAGATTGTGATCGTTAAATGGAGAGAATGTATTTCATTGTATGAAATACAAGCTAAATAAAGCCAAGTGATTTCGACGCTTTAGAGAGTTTGTTGTTAAATCGAGTGACGTTACATGGAGTTACACTGTAATTCAAATGTTAATTTTCAATTTTAAATAATCTCTAAGATAAATAACATACGTCAAAGGCGACACAGTACAAGCATCAAAATGATGATGTTTCAGTCTTAGCAGTGGTAGCGAAATTCGTATATCCGTCTTTTTCTAATTGCAGCGGAGTCGAGCGAGACAACACCAATGAAGCGCAAGCGCGGCCGGCCGCGAGTCGACAAGACGTCTCCAGAGTACCTCGCTAGCTTGGCTGCGCGAAAACAGGCGCGAGAGATGGGTATGGATCTACGAAGATTGCGGGAATAAACTTCCGGAAATCCCATACCGCCGATCGATCTGAAATTTGGTATACTAACGTATTTTGACCACCATCATTATCATTGGTGGCGATTCAGCGGCACACACGACTAAACTAAATTTAAAGAAGCCCCGTCTCTTTTCATCTTAGGTGCAAATACAAATACAAATCATATATTAATAACACCAAAGTTACAAGTCAAATAATATGATATCATTACAAAAGTATATGATATGTATCCATGTCAATTTTCAATTATATTCTAGTAATATAATATCATTACACTATATGATATTATTCATATATATGATATTATTCGTACAATATATGATATTATTCGTATATGATATTAATCATAATGTCAATTTTCACCACTAATTCTAGTATCTAATATAAGGTCTAATATTGGTGGCCAGAAAGAGACAGCACGTTCTGAACCACAGACAAAACAACTAAGACAAAAAAGTTTTAGAGGTGATACAAGTGAGTGCGGTCTAAAGTCGCCTATATTCTCTACATTTGACGTGATTTTAGTTGTTTTGACTATGGTGCAGAACGCGCCGTCTCTTTCTGGCCACCTGGGATGAAAAGAGACGGGGCTTCTTTAAATTTAGTTTAGTCGTGTGTGCCGATGAATCGCCACCATTGGCCCATTTCATCATTCATTCATTCATTTATTTCGCGTTGGTGGCCCGTTTTACCTTTACGAGCTAAATGTTGAAACCAGGTATGACCTCCTAATCACGAATATCATAACGAAAATTGGCGCAAACGCCATTTTGAATCGGAAAACTAAAATATGTATGTATGTATATGTAGTATATCAGTTGTGTTAGCTACCATAACATGAACTAGAAACGGTTCAGTATGGGGTTAACAAGCCGTTTGTGAAATGTGTAAAAAAAAATATCCTTTCTGAATGTGCAATTATGGAACAAAACAGCTTCTGTTTTTCCTCCGTTTTTCCTATTCGTATGATATTTGTGATTATGAGGTCAAAATACGTAACTATACCAAATTTCGCATCGATCTGCAGTAGGTCTTCGGAAGTACACCCAATTGCGGAATTGAAAGTTGACTCTGACAAGAAAAGTATGGAAAGATCATCCTTATTTTTGTTAACAATTCATTGACCATCGGGACGAGCGAGTTGAGGAGTTATTACTTTATAAACGCTTAAAATTTGCAAAGGATATACAGTGTAAACTCTATATAACGACACTGAAGGGATTGTGCATTTTATGGCGTTATAGAGTGTGGTTGTTAAATGGAGAGAATGTTATGTATGGAATACAAGCTAAACCAACTAAAGCCAATTGATTTCGACGCTTTAGAGAGTTTGTCGATAATCGAGTGACGTTACATGGAGTTTACACTGTAGATGTATAATAACTTGCGAAATAAATAATGAAATGAAATAAAATAATGATTTATGGGGGGCTTACATACAACAAACGTGATAGATACAGATACGGAACATTTTATGCGCGGGCCCAACTCGCATTTGGCCAATTGTTATTATTAAACGTCGTTAAAACTTGAATTGACTTTCTTCATATTTGTAAAAGTTGGTGAAAAAAATTTTTTTTTTACTAAGTACCAAATGTTTCTGGTAACGTCACGCAGTAGGTTGCATAGCATTTGAAACGTGTTGCAAATTCATTGACTTCCTTTCGGCTCTAGCTCTTCGATAAAATATATCAGATTCAGTGTTGCATACAAACACAGTACAAAAAAATGGCATGTGTTTACTATGTACCAAATATGAACACGTGACAAAAAATATTTGAATTCAAGTCAACCTTACCACTATATCTTAAGGTTGAGTTTCGGCTAGTGCTGTAATTAACATAAGCTATCTTGCTCCGCGATAACAGCTATAAAATTTTATGACCGTACGCAGTGAGCGTTAGATGGTTCAACTGTATTACTATACTAATAACGCTTAAATTCCTCTAACTTAGATACGACGACTCTTACTTGTGGTCTTATTATCCTTGCCGTTTTTAGAGACATTATCTTATCCAGTACATTTTTGATCGAAGCTCTAAAAACCTTTTTTTTTTTAAAGCAAAAGGATGATCTTTCAAACATTTCTTTACTGACTCTATTTTGTATGGTAGCTGTGGGTGCAGTTCGTTAAGCCCACAATTTGTATGAAATTTTTACATACATCTTATTAAAGCCCAAAATAAAGAAATTACAAAAGTAAAGAAATATTAATAAAAGTATATTTTATGTAATTGTCCGTTCCAGTAGTTTGTTTTGTCGTATGTAGTTAGAATTTAAATGTTGAAGACGCAATAGATTACCTATTATAGATATCATAATAAAATCTATTCGAAATCAGAATTACTTTCTAAACGTAGTGCTTGATTTTTAATACAGTGTAAACTCTACATAACAACACTGAGGGGACTGTGCATTTCATGGCGTTTTAGAGAGTGGTCGTTAAATGGAGAGAATGTATCATTGTATAGAATACAAGTTAAACCTAACTACTAAAGCCAATTGATTTCAACGCTTTAGAGAGATTGTCGATTGATGATTTTTTTTTATACACATTTCACACAAACCCTTAAACATCACTGTATAAATTAATATATACGACTGCGATAGTCATTTGTGTCATAGTCAGTTGTAAAAATAACTATGCAGATTTTATTTTATTAATTGAAAAAAAATTGCGTTACGTACTTTTTTATTCGGTGTTTATTTTACAAATAGTGTTATAAGAAAATAAACTAATGTGATATCTATGAAAGGTAATCTATGAATCTGAATGTTATTTATTTAAATTGGTATTTTGGTCGATATTATATTTATAAAGTATATTAGATATATGTTGTATTGTTATGTCATGTATTTAATAATATAATTTTGTTTTTTTTTGTTCGCATCCGCAATTTAGTTCTTTTGCGCTTAAAGAGGCGGAGTTTTGAGGTCTATCTAATGACAAAGTTTTTTTTAAAGATTGAGTATTTATGCATTGAAACATTGAAATTGAAAAATTAAAACTAAATAAAGAAAAAATCCTGATATGTGGGATATGGGATTGAAATACAATATAGCAGAATTAACTTTCATACGAATTGAAACTATTCATGTGTATGATACCATAGACTAATAAATATAATAGACGCTCAATCTCTTGTTCGAAATCGTACTACGAGTATCATTAGATACTGTTAAATCAAGATTTTGCCCTTTAATAACAATATCCATAGTCCGATTACAGTAACGGAAAGTTGCCATAAAAACTTGTTAAAAAAATAGCAATAGATCGTGATAAATGAATAGAAAGTAGAGAGGCCTTTGCTCTTTAATGGGACAAAACAGGCTCATAATATAAAAAAAAAATGGTTGCCTGTAAAGTCGGTTTTACGGGCGAAGATTTTACGTGACAACGTCTGCCGCGTGCTGCGCGCGCGGCAGACCGATCATAGTTGAGTGGGAGAGAGACGCAAAGCATTCGGCGGGCCTCTCTCTCGTTCGGTGACTCATCGTAACGTTACCGGGCGTTACACTTTTTCATAAGTGACTCCCAGCCGCAACCTAATTTAAGACGTTGTCACGTCAAAACATAAAATCTGCGCAAACATAGACCTCTTCGATAGGCCTCTCGCTCCGCCTCTCTAAGCCTCTCGCATGCCCTAAAGCAGCAACCATGGCGCGCGGAGGAACTGACACGCCATCTGGTGTAAAACGCAAACGTGGCAGACCGCGTGTGGATAAGACCAGCCCAGAATATCTGGCAAGGAAACGTGAAAGAGAACTAGGTAGGTGTCTGTAAGGAATACGCCTGTCCTGCTCGCACTAACCATGTTTTCTATCATTCATCTCACTCTTCTTTCTTGTATAAAACATTTTTAAAGAGAGGACAAAACCAGCCCATTATAGGTACCTGGCAAGGCAAGGTGAAAGGAAAGACTATAGATGTATGTGAGAAATAAGGCTATCCTGTTCACACTAACCATGTTTTATATCATTCATCTCACTCTTCTTTCTTCTATAAAACATTTTTAACGAGGGGACAAAACCAGCCCATTATAGGTACCTGGCTAGGCAATGTGTAAGGAAAAATTGTAGATGTATGTGAGAAATAAGGCTATCCTCTTCGTACTAACAGTGTTTTATATCATTCATCTCACTCTTCTTTCTTGTATAAAACATTTTAAAGAGAGGTTAAAACCAGCCCATAAAAGGTACCTGGCAAGGCAATGTGAAACGAAAAACTGTAGATGTATGTGAGAAATAAGGCTATCCTGTTCACACTAACCATGTTTTATATCATTCATCTCACTCTTCTTTCTTCTATAAAACATTTTTAAAGAGGGGACAAAACCAGCCCATAAAAGGTACCTGGCAAGGCAATGTGAAAGGAAAGACTGTAGATGTATGTGAGAAATAAGGCTATCCTGTTCACACTAACCATGTTTTATGCCTTCATCTCACTCTTCTTTCTTCTATAAAACATTTTTAAAGAGAGGACAAAACCAGCCCATAATAGGTAAAAACTGTAGATGTATGTGAGAAATAAGGCTATCCTGTTCACACTAACCACGTTTTATATCATTCATCTCACTCTTCTTTCTTCTATAAAACATTTTTAAAGAGAGGATTTAACCAGCCCATAATAGGTACCTGGTAAAGCAATGTGAAAGGAAAGACTGTAGATGTACCTATGTCGGAAATATGGCTATCCTGTTCACACTAACCTTGTTTTATACTATTCATCTCACTCTTCTTTCTTCTATTAAACATTTTTAAAGAGAGGACAAAACCAGCCCATAATAGGTACCTGGCAAGGCAATGTGAAAGGAAAGCCGGTAGATGTATGTGAGAAATAAGGCTATCCTATTCGCACTAACCAAGTTATATACCATTCATCTCACTCTTCATTCGTCTATAAAACAAAATTTAAAGAGAGGATAAAATCAGCCCAGAAAGCCTGGCAAGGAAACGTGAAAACGAACTAGATGTCTGTGAGAAATAATGCTGTCCCGCTCACACTAATGCTGTAATTATATCACCTTTCTCACTCTGACGTTTGAATTCAAGGCTAGTTAATAAACGCTAATAATATCTTCAGAGCACAACTGAACAGCTCTACTGCTCGGAGTAATACAGTGCCACCAACTTAGCTTAATAGCCCTGATGGCCAAAATTGGAACTACATTTTTGACAGACGCCATTTTGAGAATGTCATTCCGCTGTCAGTTTCTAAAAACTAAAAAGCCTTACTATGCAGCTTTTTTTTTTGTTTTATTTTTCTCCAGTTTATAAAATTAAAAAATTACATGAAAAAAAAACACAATTATAAACCTTACAAATAGTAGATTAAATGAAATTAATTAATCCTTAATTAATTAATTAATTCTTCAGTTTATTATATTTTTATATTCAAATAATTATCGGAAAAAAGCAAATTCTTGACTGGCTTGAAAAAAGAGCCCAATACTTTAATTCTTTTTATTTTTGGTGAATTTCTTAGGTGGCAATACCAAAATCTACACGACGCTGTTAACTGAACAGCTAAGTTGGTGGCACTGTGCTAGTTTATCTGTTGCTTGCTCTTTCGCTCTTCATATTTCTCTGTCACTCTTTCTTCAGAAATTCATGTTTGGAAGTGTCTTTCAAATAATATTAAAAGGCCTGGTGTGCATGCGCTTTTATGGATTTTTTGTTTTAGTTTTTGTTGTTTTGGAGCATGAATTTATTTCGAATGAAATTGAATGCAAAGAAAGGCAAAAATAAAGTCAAAACTTTATCTTTGCATTTACTGTATGGGTCCCCTTACAGTAAACGTGTTTTTTTTTCGTATTTTTTTCTATATATCAATAATGGTAGCATGTAGATGTATAAAAGTACATTACCTTTCAAATTAAAACCATAAAATTTCAATAAAATGAATATTTGAGAGTGGCTCCCATACAACAATGGTATGGAACACTTCGTGCACGAGACCAATTCGCACTTGGCAATTTTTTTTAATATTGCTCTATTATTTTTCAGAGGCCTTAGAGCGCAAAGCAAAGAAGGAGTATAAACGCAGAAACACCGGAGGTAAGATTCAAATCTTTATATATTACTTTCTATATTTAATCTGTAGTATAAGACAAGATTAATAGAAAAAAGTGTAAAGCCAAAAAATGCACTCATCAAAAGAGTACGTCATCGATCAAGTTTGGGAACCAGTTTCCTTAAAGATTCTCTTTTACTTCTAAGTAACTAGTTTCTCAAAAGTTTCTACCCAATGGTTCTTATACACCGAAATAATCTTTATATATTACTATCTATATTTAATCTGTAGTATGAGACAAGATTAATAGAAAAATGTGTTAAGCTAAAAAATGCACTCATCAATACATCATCAATCAAGTTTGGGAACCAGTTTCCTTAAAGATTTTCTTTTACTTCTAAGTAACTAGTTACCCAAAAGTTTATGTCCAAAGGTTCTTATACATCTAAATAATCTTTATATATTACTATCTATATTTAATCTGTAGTATGAGACAAGATTAATAGAAAAATGTGTTAAGCAAAAAATGCACTCATCAATACATCATCGATTAAGTTTGGGAACTAGTTTCCTTAAAGATTTTCTTTTACTTTTAAGTAACTAGTTTCTCAAAAGTTTCTACCCAATGGTTCTCATACATCGAAATAATATTTATATATTACTATCTATATTTAATCTGTAGTATGAGACAAGATTAATAGAAAAATGTGTAAAGCCAAAAAAATGCACTCATCAATATGTCATCGATCAAGTTTGGAAACCAGTTTCCTTAATAATTTTCATACTTCTAAGTAAGTAGTTTCCAATAACTTATTGACTCAGGCGTTACTTTGCGGAAATCCATTGTAAATAGAAGACAAAATTAAATATTTAGTGTATTTTCGCTGTGATCCGAAACCCAAATTAAGATAAGTAGAGGAAAAATTAACTAATATTAATTAATATTAACGTTACAAATCACAATCCGGAAATTCTTAACTCAACACATGTGACCGACGAATCTTTCGATTCCGATTCGTCGTTCGAAGAGTCAGCATCTCCTGATGATGCCTTGTGGAAAGGCGAAAACGTGTAGAGTTAAGAATTTCCGGATTGTGATTTGTAACGTTAATCTTAGTTAATTTCTCCTTTACTTGTCTTAATTTGGGTTTCGGATCACAGCGGAAGTACACTAAATATTTAATTCTGTCTTCTGTTTAAGTAGATTCCCAAAAGTTTCTTCCCAATGGTTCTTATACATCTAAATAATTGATTAAATGTTTTTCATATTGAAAGATTAGACTAAAATTCTTGCTAAGCGGCTGATAGAGGTTGCTTCGGGTGTCCAGAATACTGGCTTTTATTTCGGTCAGAAACTAAGCATTGCCATCCAACGTGGCAATGCTGCCAGCATTTTGGGCACATTTTCCTCTACCCCTGGACTTATGTAGGTAAAGTTTTAGTTGAGTTAAGTTTCATATCTGATTATTATGTTGATTATAAATAAATACCATTATAACCCTTTTTCTGTTAATCTTGTTCAATTGTAAATAATACACCGTAAGGAGTGGAATTTACGTTTTGCACTAGAGGGAAAGAGAAGTCAAATGAAAAGAGCATTCTATCTCGTTCATTCCTAAAACCACCCTTCACGTGTTTCAATCATGGAATATAAAATATAAATGTTTTTGTTTTTCTTTTTAATCGGCTCAAAGATTGGTTTAAAAAACTTTTGAATTAAATAAATATTAAGACACATTTCACACACGGCTGGCTAACCCCATACTGAACCATTTTTAGTTCGTGTTATGGTTGCTAACACAACTGATATACTACATATACATACATACATATTTTATATATAGATACATATTTAACACCCAGACCGACAGCCAACAAATTTAGTTCAGCACAAAAATGTTGGCCGTGCCGGGAATCGAACCCGGAACCTTCTGATTTGCAGTCCGGCATGGTAACCATTACGCCAACGAGGTCGTCGTTACAATTAAAACCATGATTTATTTAATGACGATAAAATTAAGATGGCTGCCGCTACAAAAATTGAGGATGACATATTTTTTACGTGTGTCAATATGAATCGATTTAACTATAGTTAAGAATTAATATTAAAGAGTCTTGTTATTTTTCATGTCAAGAATTTCCTTTAACTGTAGTAAATTCGATTCATATTGAGAGAGTTCTGTATAATTGTCATCCGCCATTTTCGGGGCGGCAGCCATCTTGTTTTTATTGTCATTAAACACACCTTGGTTTTAATGTAATTAAGGTTGCCTGGAAGAGATCGCTTTAAGCGATAAGGCCGCCAATTGTGGCACACTAATTTGTAAGCTCTTTTTTTTTCTTTTTTAAATTTAATGAATGTGTCCAATAAAGAAATTTCTATCTATCTATCTTGGTTTTAATGTATTTCAAAGCTTTTTTAAACCAATTTTTGAGCCGAGTGATATGTGTAAAGTTAAAATAAGTATTTAGTACATAATCTATATAATATACATACATTTATTTTTATGTTCCGTGGTTCCTTAGATATTATGTAAATGTAAAATAGTGTGCATAGTTTTCGAGTGATTAACAAAAATGTCACTAACAAATTCACTGGTTTAATTTTGGCAAATATATTTTAGTATTGGTAAAAAAAAAATACAAATTGTATAATAAATGTGAAATTTTATGAAAACCGTTATTGCATTTATTAGGATTCCGTACCATAATACATATACATTATTCATATATATAAGTTTCAACAAAAGTTAATTACCTTTTTTGCTTGCCCGTTATCTCCCACTGCTGAGCATAGGCATCTATTTTCTTACGCCATTCGTACCAGTTTTGTTTAATTTAAATTACCAGTCAAAGGTCAATTAAATCAAATCATTTATTGCATCATTTAAATGTTATACAATATTATATTATCATAAGACATGAAATGTACCCTAATCAGGGCGTCGCAATGCTGGTTTGAAGCGAGCCAATTTAATTTTTTCCGGTAAATGATGCACATATCGATACCCTAATTTGAAAAGCTACTAACTCCTCTGCGGGTTTTTTTACGGGAGAGGCTCGAAACTTCATTGTGTTTTTTATTTTACGCAATAAAGAAAAACCAAAATCCCGTGAAAGACTATGCTTAATTTTTTTTATTATAAAAAAAATAAAGTTAAATTACTTTTTATTTATCTAAATAAAATACAATGACGTTTTGAGCCTCTCCCGTAAAAAATCTGCAGAGGAGTTAGTAGGTTTGCAAATTAGGGTAACGAAATGTGTCATTAAAACTTGAATTCGTCAACTATATCTCCTTCAGGGTTTTTTCGAATGTGTTATGATTATTAAAGTGTTACCATGATATAAAAAAATATTTGCCAAAGTAAAGCCAATACTCACCGCTTACACTGATCCACCCATATATAACATGGTATTTCCACCGCTTTAGCAAACGTCAACACGAAAAATATGTCACCGCACAACAGACATCTAAACTTGACTAACAACAGAAATGTGGCCAACCATTCCGCCAACAACAGGCACTCGGCCAACGATCTGGCCAGTAACAGAAACGTGGCTTACAGTTTAGTTAGTAACAGAACTTTGACCAATAACAGAACTGTGACTGGTAACAGAAATACAATAAACAACAGAAATATGGTCAACAACGTCAATAACAGAAGCGTGGCTAGAGCTTTGGCCAGCGACAGAACATTGGCCAATAGAGCCTTGGCCAACAACAGAAGTGTGACCAACAGAACTGTGGCCAACAACAGATCTGTACCAAGCAACAAAAGACCGCCAGTGCGCGCCTCGAAAAGGTTGCCAACGGCAAAAAACAAAGTTGCCACACGAAAATTACCCCAAAAATCGGGTAAAGTTGCCCCGCCAAGAAAGTTAACGGCAAAAAACGTTGTAGTCAGAAGAAATTCAAAGTTTTCCAAAGTAAAACGGAAAGGTAACAATAATAATGGTGGATTTTATGCATGGAAGTAGATTTGTCAAAAAGTTACGTGGTATATTTTTAATCTACTATTTTTGTAAAAAAAAAATATTTCTATTCGTTTTTCATTTAATTTTTTCAGTATATCATAAAATTTAATTTAATAAGTATCGCTAGAATCTATTTGTGGAAATTATTTTTATTTTGTAAATTTAATAAATTTATCGAGGTGGTATAAAAAATATCGCCTGGAATCGAATTTCAAACAGAATTTTGACATGTAATATTAGTAAAATTTGTCATATTTGTATGGAAGTAGAATAATATTAGTAGTATTTAAATTTATTTGGCATGGAATTTGTATGGAATGTTCTGTTTGTTATTTTTAGAAGAACGACTGGTGTTAGTTAAATGGTGAAAAGTAGAAAACATTAACTAACTTGAACTAATATTTGCATGTAAATAAGTAGTTAGATATCCTTTCAGCGAACTAGAATAAACGGAAGAACTCCATACAAATGCCGCTTAGAATTGGAATCCATCTACGCACACAATTATACTGCTCTCCAAACGAAACACGCATACACAAAGCTCGCACGCGATTGGTCGCATCAAGGTCACGCCACCGACCATGTGACGCGGGCGCGCGGATAGCTGTTTTGCCCCGCCCACCGCGGTATTTTACACGCGTAAAATACCGCGGTGGGGTGTAACCATTTTATCGGCCAAGTTACTTTTCTATTTATTCTAGTTCACATCGTAACTGGTAAGTATCGTAAAAAAATCTTTTAAGGGTCGGATTTAGTACGTACAAATAACTTTTAACAACAACTTTTGAAAATTCTCTAAATAATTATAACAATTATTGTTTCATACTTTGGAGCATTGAATTAATTAATGAATGATTTTATAACATTAGGTACATACATAGGTGGTTTATAAAATAAATAAATAAATATTAGGACACATTTCACACAAGGCTGATTAACCCCATACTGAACCATTTCTAGTTCGTATTATGGTTGCTAACACAACTGATATACTACACATACATACATATTTTATATAGATACATATTTAACACCCAGACCGACAGCCAACAAATTTAGTTCAGCACAAAGATGTTGGCCGTGCCGGGAATCGAACCCAGAGCCCTCTAATTGGCAGTCTGGCATGGTAACCATTACGCCAACGAGGTCGTCAAACTCGTAATTGATTATTTGTGTATATATTTACAGATTCAGGTGCTTCTTCGTCCACTGGAGATACGACACCCCGAGTAAAACGAAAGTATACAAAACGACAACCAAGTCAGAAGAAAAGCGACGGAGTGAGTAAAGTAACCTTTTACATTATTTATTTATATTATACTAGCCGTTACCCGCGGCTCCGCCCGCGTGTAGGTAGCTTTTCGCGTAACCAGTAGAAACTACATTTATCCAGACCTGTAATATAGACCCAAACAATTCTTTAGTATCTTATTACTGTGACAATTTTACGAGTATATAGACCTTACATTGCCAAGATATCGATCGCATCTGTCATTCCGCATTCGATTCCTGAATATTAGTTGCAGCGTGATGTTATGTAGCTTAAAGCCTTCCTCGATAAATAGTCTATTCAACACAACAATATTTTTTCAATTCGCACCAGTAGTTCCTGAGATTAGCGCGTTCAATCTAACAAACTCTTCAGCTTTATAATATTAGTATAGATACCAGCTGACCCGGTCAACGTTGTTTAGCCTTTTTACTAAAATGGCCATAAAAAATAGGGGTTGGTGATAAAAAAGTTAAAATGTAGGGTTGTATGTATTTTTAATACCACATAAAAAAAATATGGGTGAAGAACCCTTATCACTTAAGGGTATGAAAAATAGATAGTAGCCGATTCTCTTACCTACTGAATACGCATATAATATGTATGCATATATATGTAGTATATCAATCAGTTGTGTTAACAACCATAACACGAACTAGAAATGGTTCAGTATGGAGTTAACCAGCTATCGTATGTGTAATGAAAAAAAAATCCAACTCGCGCTTGGCCAGTTTTTAATAACACTTTTTTGTTAACAGACGCCTGGCACAGACAGAGTGAAGGGCAAACGAGGGAGGCCCAGAAAGAACGACCCTAATAATGCGAACAGACATCAGCAACCTAGTAAGTCTAAAATAATAATATATAGCATAAGTAGTCCACTATACGTTCCCACTGCTGCGACTCGGGGCCTTCTCTCACGAGGAGAGAGATATAGGCCATAACCCACCACGCTTGCCAAGTGCGGGTTGGCGGATGGCACACTTTTGTTTTTTACTGAATAAGGCTTGTCAATAGCAAATACAATCATTCACGTACTTATTTTCTAAAGTTGATGTGTTTTTACAGTTAATTGTTTCACTTGTTAAAACAAACACAACATACCCAATTAATATAAATATTGTAAAATTAATTAATAAATAGATGTATAAAAATAGTAGGTTATGGCAAACAAAAGATACATACATACATTAAAAAGTATAACAAATCATGTGCATAAAAACGGATATTAGGTCCTCAAACATGTCGGTTTCCTCATGATGTTTTCCTTCACCGTAAAGCGAGTGCAAATCCACACGTAACTTGAAAACAAGTCATTGGTGTAGGGCCGGGATCGAACCAGGGGCCGTCTGATGGAAAAGCAGTCTTTATTACCTCCGTGCCACATTCGCTCTAATAATATATAAATAGTCCATTACCCTAGGGGTGAAAGTAACTTTTAGTCCCGAGACGAGGTTTGGCTAATAGTTCGAGGGACTAAATGAGTCTTTAACCCGAGGTAAACACTGTGCTTTTCATTACTAATACAAGGAAAGTAAAAATAAAAACATATATAACCTAAATATTACTTAAATGACGACCTCGTTGGCGTAAAGGTTACCATGCCGGTCTGCTAATCAGAAGGTTCCGGGTTCGATTCCCGGCCCAGTCAACATCTTTGTGCTTAACTTAATTTGTTGGCTGTGGGTCTGGGTGTTAAATATATATTTATATATAATATGTATGTATGTATATGTAGTAGATCAGTTGTGTTAGCAACCATAATACGAGCTAGAAATGGTTCAGTATGGGGCTAACCAGCCGTGTGTGAATGTGTCCTAATATTATATTATTATATAATATTATATTATTAAAGAAAAAAATAGCGTATATATATACAGGATACATTTCTCACACGGCTGGTTAACCCCATACTGAACCATTTCTAGTTTGTATTATGGTTGCTAACACAACTGATATACTACATATACATATGCTATATAGATACACCCAGACCGACAGCTCAGTGCCGGGAATCGAACCAGAAACCATCTGATTGGCAGTCCGGCACGGTAAACATTACGACCAACGAGGTCGGCAAAATTAAATTAAAATTTTATTTTCCATGTAACAACAACTTTGATGAGATAATTTTATTTTAGAAGTTCGGAAAGTGGAATGAAAAACATTATGCTTTTTTTTTCAGAAATCCGTGTAAGAAGTAATTTGATGCCGATCAACAATGAACCGATTTCCTTAGACAGTGACGACGAACCTGACCTAGGTTAGTATTATCAGGATCAGAATACTAGAAACAGCGAACTAGAATAAACGGTAGAGTAACTCCATACAATGCCCGCTTAGAATTTGGATCCATTTACGCACACAATTATACTGCTATCCCAACGATGAACACATACACAAAGCTCGCACGCGATTGGTCACATCAAGGTCACGCCACCGACCATGCGACGTGGGCGCGCGGATAGCTGTTTTGCCCCGCCCATCGCGGTATTTTACACGCGTTAAATACCGCGGAGGGGTGGAACCATTTTTTCGGCCAAGTTACTTTTCTATTTATTCTAGTTAGCTGACTAGAAAGGATTGATGTTTCCCATACAATAAAGCGTGGTGCGGAAGTTTGCCATCATTACCTATGAAACCTAGATGGCGCTGCAAATCGAGCGTGCAGCCTAGCTGCCGCCAAATTTCGAAACGCGCTGCAGTCGCATAGTGATATGGCGATAGTAGATTGTGTGACGCGAGTGAAGTCGTTTCAATATAATAAGAATATATAGATGGCGCTACGTGTCTCGAATGATACACGTAGTACAATTTTCAACAAGAGTTTTAGCGTCTATTATATTTATTTTACGTGGGTGTATAGACATATAAAACTGTATTGGTGGATTAAAGGGGCCATTGTGGCACTGCTGTACAGACCAATCACTTTGGCCTAGTGCAGAGCACAGAGCTTTATCTAACTTAACACTAACTGTTATATCTATACCAATATAATGATATATATAAAGAGGAAAAGTTAGATTCTTTGTTTGTTTGACGCAAATAGGCTCCGAAACTATTGGACTGTTAGAAAAAATTCTTTCACCGTTGGGAAGCTACATTATCCCCGAGTAACATAGGTAATATTTTGTTTCTCTTTACAACTTAGATTATTTTATAGCCCGTGCGAAGCCGGGACGATTGGCTAATATATATTATGTATACACATATAAATACTAGCTGACCCGGCAAACGTTGTTTTGCCTTAAAAATAGATATGTATAGTCTGGCAAACGAAACATGACTCTGGAAAAGAGCGGCAAATTTAAAAAATCTGAGTATAGAAACCCCAAAACTAATATGAAATACCTGGAATAAACTAATTTGATACTTTGAAATTATTTAATTAATTTCGTCTGAATAAAAATGCTTAAAGTACTTTAGGAAGTAATACTTTAGAAATTATACAATCAATCTGAATAAAAAAGCAGTATTCTATAATGTTTTATTCACTGTCATAATTAAAATGTGAATCTAAAACTTAAATTAGAAAAGGTTCACCGGTGTCACTAGAATCACAGTTTTATTTATTTATTTTATTTATCAGTTTCCTACTATAATGAAACTTTCCAAATTATTTTCGTTGATCCTGTCCCGATTTTATTTTCATAATAATTTTCAATGTATACTACATTATCAGTCATATTATTCTTCCACTTCTCTGGAGTTATGGTTCCAAATGTCTCTTTAATCACTTTTTCTGATTCAACACCGCAAGACAGACAAGGCAATATTTTCACTTGACACTTTGCGTTTACCCAAACTCCATATCAGCTCAATGGCAGAATCCAGATTAAGAAAAACCTGTTAAAGAAAAAATGTGTTAAAATTACAATGTAACATTTTATGGTATGATAAATAACCAAAATGCATTATTAGAAAGGTGGGAAGGTTTTGACTAATGATAAAAGAATGTGAATCGAAATAGATAATTACTTTATGCAAAAAGATGTATAGTAAATACGAATTAAAACAAAGTATCAACTTAGTAGCGTCATACTAATCTAAGAAATCAAACACCACATGTAAACAATCTTGTTTTCGTTGAAATTACGCCAAATTTCAATTCTTTTTCTTATTGTTTTTTATGATACTTTGAGATCATGCGGAACAACAACTCCCGTACTCCACTTTTGATGATTTTTTTCATTTTTCGTTGAGAAATTAGTGTTTAACAAAATCATAACAACACGCCATCTTGTTTTGGATATTGACGTTGACATTATTATAGCATTGCCATATAAAAAGTTTGCAAATAATTCGAGTCTCATGTTTCGTTTGCCAGACTATAGTAGCCGATTCTCAGACCTACTGAATACGCATATAAAATTTGGTAAAAATCGGTCAAGCCGTTTCGGAGGAGTACAGTAACAAACACTGTGACACGGAATTTTTATATATAAGATACTTACATTTCTTTATAAATTAATTTAGGATTAATTATGTACATAGTTGTTGAATAAAAAAATATTCATATTTATTAGTCTATGGCAAGGTTTTCTAAATTTTTAATTTATACTTGTTAATATTCAGGTTCGCCCGGCGCCGCATCCGATTCCTTGAGCTTGGATGAAAATCTTCGCGCTCTGAGGCACCTGCACGAAAAATATGCCAACATCGATAAGGTAAGTTTCATGTTAACAAAACACGACGCTATACTCGGACGCCTCCTTTTTTAAAAGACCACAACATCTGACGCAATGACAGTGGAACAGGTATGCCAGCGACCCAATACCGTGCTCCGCTACTTTAAGGAGCTTGGATGGCTTGGGTAGGCTGGTAGGGGGAAATGCACAATACGCCTCCTGCGGGTTGTCAGTGCAGGTCTGATCGCCCCCATTATAGAATTAGAATAATAAGAAGGTAAGTTTTAAACTGTCAAAAACAACTCGATTCGAATACGTATTCGAATAATTCTGTAGAATGTTCTTCTTATTCTATGATGGGGGCGATCAGACCTGCACTGACAACCCGCAGGAGCGGAATATCATTACAATAGAATATGATATTAATCATATTATAGTACTAGAATATAATTGAAAATTGACATGGATACATATCATATACTTTTGTAATGATATCATATTATTAGACTTGTAACTCTGGTGTTATCAATAAATGATTTGTATTTGTATTTGCCGTATTGTGCATTTCCCCCTACCAGCCTACCCAAGCCATCCAAGCTCCTTAAAGTAGCGGAGCACGGTGTTGGGTCGCTGGCATACCTGTTCCACTGTCATTGCGTCAGATGTTGTGCAATGACAATGACAGATATTTATATTATACTAGCTGACCCGGCAAACGTTGTTTTTTCCATAAGTACAGTAAAAACACTATAATTGATCAGATATCGAGCGGCATGAAAAATGATTAAATTACTAAAATGACTTTAAAACAAAATAGGGATTGGTGATAAAAAAAAGTAAAAAGTTAGGGTTGTATGTATTTTTTAGTATCATTTAGGGAAATGGAATAAAGATCCGATATCCGATTCTCAGACCTACTGAATACGCATATAAAATTGGCTAAAATCGGTACGGTAACTAACATTGTGATATGGACATTTTATATATAAGAATATAGAATTAGAATTGAAAATTGACATTTGAATTACATATATCATATACTTTTGTAAAGATAGTATATTATTTGACTTATAACATTGGTGTTATCAATAAATTATTTGTATTTAAGGTTTAAATTAAATGGAAAAATATTTTTTTGGGTCCAGGATGAAATGTTCGAGTCTCACCTGTTGGCCGCCAACTTTAAGAAACCAATTGAAGGCCCGAGAGGACGTGACGATGATGTTCTTTCTATCAGAAGTTCTGAAGGTAAGTCCTACCAAATCTCATTTTTAGGGTTTCGTACCTAAAAGGTAAAAACGGGCCCCTATTACTAAGCCTTCAGCATAAGCAGCCCACTACACGTTCCCACTGCTGGGACTCGGGGCCTTCTCTCACAAGGAGAGGGGTATAAGCCATAATCCACCACGCTGGCCAAGTGCGGGTTGGCGGATGACACACGTCATCGGATATTGTACGACGACCTCGTTGGCGTAAAGGTTACCATGCCGGCCTGTCAATCAGAAGGTTCCGGGTTCGATTCCCGGCCCGGACAATATCTTTGTGCTTAACTAAATTTGTTGGCTGTGGGTCTGGGTGTCAAATATGTATCTATGTAAAATATGTATGTATGTATGTATATGTAGTATATCAGCTGTGTTAGCTACCATAACACGAACTAGAAATGGTTCAGTATGGGGTTAACCAGCCGTGTGTGAAAAAAAAAAAAATTGTGGTCCTCAAACATGCCGGTTTCCTAACGATGTTTTTCTTCATCGTAAAGCAAATCCACACAACTGGAAAAACAACTCAGTCATGGGTTCGAACCAGGATCCGTTTGAATGAAAAACAGATGTCTTTACCACGTAGTCACACTCGCTTTTATAAAAATACTAGTTGACCCGGCAAAAGTTGTTTTGCCTTATTAATTAATACAATTAATTTAAAAAAAATTAAACGTGAACAACCCCTTATCACAGGGGTATGAAAAATAGATAGTAGCGGATTCTCAGATCTACTGAATACGCATATTAAATTTGGTAAAAATCAGTCAAGCCGTTTCGGAGGAGTACGGTAACTAACATTGTGACATGGAAATTTTATATATAAGAAGATTATATTTGATATAAAAATTACGTATTATTTTTCAGGAGGCAATTCAGTAAAGGAGATGGAGACTCGAGTAGAGAAACTGGAAGACAGTTCCGGATCAGATTCAGATAGCAGTAGTTCAGGATCTGGTAAGGACACCTTGGAGTCTTCTCCTCATTCTTTTTTTGACGTGACAACGTCTTAAATTAGGTTGCGGCTGGGAGTCACTTATGAAAAAGTGTAACGCCCGGTAACGTTACGATGAGTCACCGAACGAGAGAGAGGCCCGCCGAATGCCTTGCGTCTCTCTCCCACTCAACTATGATCGGTCTCAGACGTTGTCACGTAAAGTCTTCGCCCGTAAAACCGACTTTACAGGCAACCATTTTTTTTAATATATATTTTGCATACCCAAGCATCCCTCTTTCCTCAAGTCAGCAGTTAGTACTCTTCAGAATGATAACCTAACCACTACTGCCTTAGTCTTTTTCCATCCTCGATCCAAGATAGTTGTCTAGTTAAATTAATCAAGCCTTTTTTTTTAAAACCATTTTCCCCTGAGGCTCATAACAATACGAATAGAGTAGCCGACCGAGTCTTCTATCCGAGAATAAAAAAATACGACCTCGTTGGCGTAATGGTTACCATGCCGGACTGCCAATCAGAAGGTTCCGGGTTCGATTGAAAGCAAGAACCCAATTATTTCATGGTAGTACTTTCTGTATGGGTGTAAAAATCTACAATAACTTGCCTCTGTCAATTAAAGAGACCAATTCTTTGTTTGCTTTTAAGATAAAATTAAAATCTTTCCTTGTACAAAAATGTTATTATAGCATAAAAGAGTTTTTAGAAGGTAAATGATTGAAATATTGCTGGATTATTTTATAATTGGATTTTTAGTTAGGACTGTTTATTGTGTTTATTTACCATAATGTAATGCCTAAATTTAAATTAGAATAAGTTTTAGTAATGTATAATATTTTTGCATGCCTTAATAAATCATGGTGAGACTTAGACATTATTTTCCACTATTATGTATTACCCGTGTTTTGCAAAATAAATTATTTGAATTTGATTCCCGGCACGGCTAATATCTTTGTACTGAACCAAATTTGTTGGCTGTCGGTCTGGGTGTTAAATATGTATCTATATAAAATATGTATGTATGTACATGTAGTATATCAGTTGTGTTAGCAACCATAATACGAACTAGAAATGGTTTAGTATGGGGTTAACCAGCCGTGTGTGAAATGTGTCCTAATTATACGCTATTGATGAATTTTTATCGGACATCTCTTTGGTAATTAATGTAGACTCTAAAATAAATGACATACTATTATAATATAATTAATCAATAATGTACGAGTATATTTAATTTGAAATAAACATAATTAATTTAATAATGTAAGTTATTAGACTGGTAAATTACAATAGCCTACACAAAGTAAGAAACAAAAAAGTTCATTGACATCTATGTTCTGTTCAGTTGTTTTTTGATATTTTTTTTGTTTGAAATTTGCTTCAAGGTTTATATTGTATATTATTTTTAATGAATTATGTAAAATATCCTTTTGTAAGTAGCTTTAAGTTTTGTCATAGGGCAGAATATGGTGCACTTTTTCTTTGACCGAATACCTGTCTGTACCTATACTACTACTAGCTGACCCGGCAAACGTTGTTTTGCCTCACTTAGGGGTATGAAAAATAGATAGTGTAGCTTATATGACACGTTCGTAGATTTACCATAGCAGCGCCATTTATTGATTACTTACTCAACCCAGTCGAAAGGTATCGACATCTGTTAGAATCATTTGGAGTAAACAGATAATTGTGACTGTCAAATAATAACAGACAATAATTAGCAATAAATTAAAATTGCGACTATAATTTGAGATTTAAACTATCTTATCTCTCAGGTTGGATCGAACTGCACATGGTGTGCGAATTTTATTATAATCGGTTAAGTGGTTTAAGAGTCCATTGAGGACTAACATTGTGACACGAGATTTATATATATTAAGATAAGATATTCGCAATAAATTGATTTGAATTAATTTTATTTATTTATTTACACTTGTTTTTTTCCACTGCAGGCAGTTCAAGCTCAGGGTCCTCTTCAACATCATCTTGCAGTTCCTCGTCATCAGACAGCTCTGACTCTGAGGCGGAACCGGAAAACAACCATGTTGATCAGAACAGGTAAGGAAAGCCTTTTTCGTCCCAGAACTTCTTCTTCTTCGTATGAGCTAAGTGGCCAAGCTCTGGTGTCGAGAGTTTTCCAACCACCCGAAGGCCTCTTAAGAAAAACTTGACTTAACGACTACTTGTACTAAGACTAACAGCTGGGACCTACAATTTAGCTAGGACCCGCAATGACGACCTCGTTGGCATAATGGTTACCATGCCGGACTGCCAATTAAAAGGTTCCGGGTTCGATTTCCGGCACGGCCAACATTTTTGTGCTGAACTAAATTTGTTGACTGTCGGTGTGGGTGTTAAATATATATCTATATAAAGTACAGTAATACCCCGACTTACGCGAATTCGGAGTTACGCTATTTAATTTTCTCGTCTATTTTAACGTTTTTTGTTTGAAAGCCGCGCACTTCAGATTGTGTTTATACATTTTATTAATATAGTTTGTCATATAATCTAGAATTAAATTAAAATTTATTTCCTAAATTATAGTCTCCGGTCTCAATTAAACATACTTTGTATGAATTTATAGGTATGTATATGCAAAATTTTACCCCGACTTACGCGAATTCGACTTACGCGGATAGCGCTCGGTCCCACCTATCGCGTAAGTCCGGGGTATTACTGTATGTATGTATGTACATATATATATCAGTTGTATTAGCAACCATAATACGAACTAGAAATAGTTCAGTATGGGGCTAACCAGCCGTGTGTGAAATGTGTCCTTTTAAAAAAAAATCTTCGCTCCCACAAAATGTTTTTCCTTTGTTTTATTTAAAAAAAAAAAAACTTTCTCAAACTACTATCTATCTTCATTCACAGCACCTACTCGGCTCCCGCCTGGGCAGCCCCTGCCTTCACCCCGCCCTCCGACTCTGGCTCAGAGTCTGACCCGGAGAGGCCGCGCGCCGCGGCACCAGCCGGCTCGCCCTCTGACCTCTCGGAGAGCGACAACGAGAGTCCCGACAAGAGTTTCCAATGCCACATCTGTCACAAGTGGTACTCCACCAAGGTCACGCTCAAGTAAGTAACGCCATCTCTCATGCAGAAACGAGAGTCTAGACAAGAGTTTCCAATGCCACATCTGTCACAAGTGGTACTCCACGAAGGTCACGCTCAAGTAAGTAGCGCCATCTCGGTACTCCACGAAGGTCACGCTCAAGTAAGTAGCGCCATCTCTCATGCAGAAACGAGAGTCCCGACAAGAGTTTCCAATGCCACATCTGTCACAAGTGGTACTCCACGAAGGTCGCGCTCAAGTAAGTAGCGCCATCTCGGTACTCCATGAAGGTCACGCTCAAGTAAGTGCGCCATCTCTCATGCAGAAACGAGAGTCTAGACAAGAGTTTCCAATGCCACATCTGTCACAAGTGGTACTCTACGAAGGTCACGCTCAAGTAAGTAGCGCCATCTTTCATGAAGAAACGAGAGTCCCGACAAGAGTTTCCAATGCCACATCTGTCACAAGTGGTACTCCACGAAGGTCACGCTCAAGTAAGTAGCGCCATCTCGGTACTCCACGAAGGTCACGCTCAAGTAAGTGCGCCATCTCTCATGCAGAAACGAGAGTCTAGACAAGAGTTTCCAATGCCACATCTGTCACAAGTGGTACTCTACCAAGCTCACGCTCAAGTAAGTAGCGCCATCTCTCATACAAAAACAAAATGTGTAAAGATATATGATATCCTGAACCTCCCTGAGTGTGAAGTTAGAAGACTAAGATAAGCGATGTGTGGGAGTCTCTAGGTTAAGGTTCCAAATTACAAGACGTTTATTTCAAGAAATATCACTCAACATCTTGTCAAATAGCTAATATAAAAATGAGAAAGTTTGTGTGTGTACTAAAATATCCGACGACGTGTGTCATTCACCAACCCGCACTTGGCCAGTGTGGTGGATAATGGCCTGTTTCTCTCTCCTCGTGAGAGAAGGCCCCGAGTCCCAGCAGTGGGAACGTATTGTGGGCTGCTTATGCAAATTAGTCGTGAATAATGAATTGATATATAAAATATTTATTCATAATAAAATTAAATAAAATTACGTCCAATTTAAATGTCACATCTTAAAAACTAAATTAATACTCAACAAATAACCCGCCCCTGGTCGCCCCCGGTGCAAAGGTGCCCATCACGCTCGCTACATTTAAATAAATAAGTATTTCTAGCTCCTATTATGGTTGCTAACACAACTGATATACTACATATATTATATATAAATACATATTTAACACCCAGACCCACAGCCAACAAATTTAGTTAAGCACAAAGATGTTGACCGGGCCGGGAATCGAAACCGGAACCTTCTGATTGGCAGTCCGGCATGGTAACCTTTACGTCAACGAGGTCGTCAAAACCGCGCTGAATAGCTATGGCCAACCTCTGCACCAAGAACGACCCGGAGCGGGAGTCACCGGTGATGTTTAAATATGATTTATCCTAAGAATTGATTGAAAAAATAGTTGATTGAGCCAACCCTGGTGTGCAGGATCCACCGGTGCATATATAAATTTTAAATATGATTTATCCTAAGAATTGATTGAAAAAATAGTTGATTGAGCCAAGTGTGATGTGCAGGATCCACCGGTGCATATATAAATTTTAAATATGATTTATCCTAAGAATTGATTGAAATAATAGTTGATTGAGCCACCTGTGGTGTGTAGGATCCACCGGCGCATATATAAATTTTAAATATGATTTATCCTAAGAATTGATTGAAAAAATAGTTGATTGAGCCAAGTGTGATGTGCAGGATCCACCGGTGCATATATAAATTTTAAATATGATTTATCCTAAGAATTGATTGAAATAATAGTTGATTGAGCCACCTGTGGTGTGTAGGATCCACCGGCGCATATATAAATTTTAAATATGATTTATCCTAAGAATTGATTGAAAAAATAGTTGATTGAGCCAAGTGTGATGTGCAGGATCCACCGGTGCATATATAAATTTTAAATATGATTTATCCTAAGAATTGATTGAAATAATAGTTGATTGAGCCAACTGTGGTGTGTAGGATCCACCGGCGCATATATAAATTTTAAATATGATTTATCCTAAGAATTGATTGAAAAAATAGTTGATTGAGCCAACTGTGGTGTGTAGGATCCACCGGCGCATATATAAATTTTAAATATGATTTATCCTAAGAATTGATTGAAAAAATAGTTGATTGAGCCAACTGTGGTGTGTAGGATCCACCGGTGCATATATAAATTTTAAATATGATTTATCCTAAGAATTGATTGAAAAAATAGTTGATTGAGCCAACTGTGGTGTGTAGGATCCACCGGCGCATATATAAATTTTAAATATGATTTATCCTAAGAATTGATTGAAAAAATAGTTGATTGAGCCAACTGTGGTGTGTAGGATCCACCGGCGCATATATAAATTTTAAATATGATTTATCCTAAGAATTGATTGAAAAAATAGTTGATTGAGCCAACTGTGGTGTGTAGGATCCACCGGCGCATATATAAATTTTAAATATGATTTATCCTAAGAATTGATTGAAAAAATAGTTGATTGAGCCAACTGTGGTGTGTAGGATCCACCGGCGCATATATAAATTTTAAATATGATTTATCCTAAGAATTGATTGAAAAAATAGTTGATTGAGCCAACCCTGGTGTGTAGGATCCACCGACGCATATATAAATTTTAAATATGATTTATCCTAAGAATTGATTGAAAAACTAGTTGATTAAGCCAACTGTGGTGTGTAGGATCTACCGGCGCATATATAAATTTTAAATATGATTTATCCTAAGAATTGATTTAAAAAAAATAAGTTGATTGAGCCAACTGTGATGTGTAGGATCCACCGGCGCATATATAAATTTTAAATATGATTTATCCTAAGAATTGATTGAAAAAAATAAGTTGATTGAGCCAACTGTGGTGTGTAGGATCCACCGGCGCATATATAAATTTTAAATATGATTTATCCTAAGAATTGATTGAAAAAAATAAGTTGATTGAGCCAACTGTGGTGTGTAGGATCCACCGGCGCATATATAAATTTTAAATATGATTTATCCTAAGAATTGATTGAAAAAAATAAGTTGATTGAGCCAACTGTGGTGTGTAGGATCCACCGGCGCATATATAAATTTTAAATATGATTTATCCTAAGAATTGATTGAAAAAAATAAGTTGATTGAGCCAACTGTGGTGTGTAGGATCCACCGGCGCATATATAAATTTTAAATATGATTTATCCTAAGAATTGATTGAAAAAAATAAGTTGATTGAGCCAACTGTGGTGTGTAGGATCCACCGGCGCATATATAAATTTTAAATATGATTTATCCTAAGAATTGATTGAAAAAAATAAGTTGATTGAGCCAACTGTGATGTGCAGGATCCACCGGCGCAGCCACCAGGCGCGCGGCGGCACGGCGCCCCGCTCCCGCCAGCGCTCCTCCGACCGCTACGAGTGCGACATCTGCAGCGAGACCTTCCCGCGCCGAGAGAAACTCTACGCCCACAGGTTAGTACTAGTACAAGCCTTTATATTCTTTTGTTGACGAAGTGGATATCTTTAACAAGATACCTCACTGAGTTGACGAGGTGGATATCTTCAACAAGATATTTATTTTTATTTATCTTCAACAAGATACCTCACTGAGTTGACGAGGTGGATATGTGGATATCTTCAACAAGATACCTCATTGAGTTGACGAGGTGGATATCTTCAACAAGATACCTCACTGAGTTGACGAGGTGGATATGTGGATATCTTCAACAAGATACCTCACTGAGTTGTTGACGAGGTGGATATCTTTAACGAGATACCTCTCTGAGTTGACGAGACGATGCGACGGTGTCCTATCTGGTCACAATGTCAGAGGGGGATATCTTCAACAAGATAATTCAATGTTGAAAGTCCTCTGGTGCACTAATCACTAGTTAGCAAGAGATTTTTTATCTATATACTACTGACCCGCTGACCCGGCAAACGTTGTTTTGCCTCACTTAGGGGTATGAAAAATAGATAGTGTAGCTTATATGACACGTTCGTAGATTTACCATAGCAGCGCCATCTATTGATTACTTACTCAACCCAGTCGAAAGGTGACATCTGTTAGAATCATTTGGAGTTAACAGATAATTGTGACTGTCAAATAATAACAGACAATAATTAGCAGTAAATTAAAATTGCGACTATAATTTGAGATTTAAACTATCCTATCTCTCAAGTTGGATCGAACTGCACATGGTGTGCGAATTTTATTATAATCGGTTAAGTGGTTTAGGAGTCCATTGAGGACAAACATTGTGACACGAGATTTATATATTAATATATATAATGATTTGGTAAAAATCGGTCAAGCCGTTTCGGGGGAGTACGGTAACTAACACTGTGACATGGAAATTTTATATATAATTCTAATTCTAATTTGAAGTGGGGGTGATGAGACCTGCACTGACATCCCGCTAGGGGCGTATTGTGCATTCCCCCTTATCAGCCTACCCAGGCCAACCGAGCTCCTTGAAGTAACGGAGCACAGCCCTGGCTCGCTGGCATACCTGTTCCACCCCTGTTGCGTCAGATGGTCTGTTTGTCTGAAGATTAGCAATGGAAGGCGAACTTTCATCTTGAGCTGCTATCATCAGGTCGTCTCCTTCTGGTTTGTTTAGTGGCCTCACAGTGCAGTAGTACGTGTTCTACCGTTTCATTTTCCTCCAGACAGCCCCGATATAGAGGGCTGTCCGTCGCCCCTATTTTATGTTGGTGGTAGTTGTGATCACAGTGGCCGGTAATGATGCCGATATATATAAGATTAAGCTAATTATTCTTTATCGTAAGGGCGGACGCACACCGAGGCGCGATGACGTTCCGCTGCGAAGTATGTCGGCGGTGTTTCGAGCACGACGAAGAGTTGCTCGCACACCGGGACCAACATACCGAGGACGAACGGAATGGTAAGTTTAGAATGCGTCTCATAAAAAAAAAATATGGCAGAAAAATTGCCGAGAGTTATAGATTTATTAAGGTTTACCTAAAAGGTAAAAACAGGACCCTATTACTAAGCCTCCGCTGTATGGTTACGGGACCCTATAACTAAGCCTCCACTATCTGTCCTGTAATATAGACTGAGGGATTGTGGAATTCGGCCTGAAGCGTCCATAAGAGTAAGAATAATCTACAGAAAACCAAACTGCCTGTAATTTTTTAGGGTTCCGTGCATAAAAGGTAAAAACGGCACCCTATTACAATCTCCAGGCATTATCTCAGAAACCGTGATAGCTAGAAAGCTGAAACTTTCACAAGTTATGTATTTCCCGTGCTGCTATAACAACAAATACTAAAATAAATTAACTAAGGGCCCTTCATACAATAAACGTGTATTTTTCCTATTTTGTGCTATATATCAAATTTGGTAGCTGTTAGACACTTAAATGGAGAGAATGTATAATTGTTTGGAATACAAGCTAAACCAACTAAAGCCAATTGATTTAGACGATTTAGAGAGTTTGTCGTTAAATCGAGTGACGTTACATGGAGTTTACACTGTATTGTTATACCTCGTCAGGTCGTTGTTCGGAGTGCGGTTCTTATGTATTATACTCAAAAATAATTAATTCTAATTCAAATTATTATGACGAGTAACACAGACTTACAACTAAATAAAATATTATAAACAATGGAATTAGTAAATAAATAAAAAATAATAATTAAGAAACAAGTCAAACATTCTATTAAAGTGTCAGAGTAAATTAAAATTAAATACAATTTTATCAATAAAAAAATAATTATAAAAATAATTTGCATAAATAATTAACTAATATAATTCAAATTCAAATTCGTTTATTTAGTTCAGAAAAATATTACAGGTTAATAAAAATAATCTTCTTTAACGAAATTAAAATAAAATTAATATCTAAAGGGGGGAGGGGGCTCCCATACAAAAAATGGTCGACTCGCTCTTAACTAATGTATAGAACACATTAGTTAAGAGCGAGTCGACCATTTTTTGTCGATCGAGTATCGTAATCGAGTGACGGAAAAATGTATTTCCCGTGCCGCTATAACAACAAATACTAAAATAAATTAAAATATTAAGGGCTCTTCATACAATAATATATCAATTTTGGTAGCTGCTAGACACTTAAATGGAGAGAATGTATCATTGTATGGAATACAAGCTAAACCAACTAAAGCCAATTGATTTCGACGCTTTAGAGAGTTTGTCGTTAAATCGAGTGACGTTACATGGAGTTTACACTGTATTGTTGACTTAGATTTATTTGTGTCCTCTATCATAACTATAAATATTAATATTCTTTATTGTGCAACCCCTCTTTTTCTCGTCTTTTTCAACATCTTTCCATCCAAAGGTTGCCTGGAAGAGATCGCTGTTAGCGATAAGGCCGCCGTTTGTGGCATACATTTGTGGTGTTACTATTTTATTTTGTGTTGTACCTTTATTTGCCCAATAAAGAGTTCATCTGTCATCTGTCTATCTATTTTTATACCTCCTCAGGTCGTTGTTCGGAGTGCGGCTCAGTGTTCTCGCGGTGGGAGCAGCTCCATTTTTTGTCGATCGAGTATCGTAATCGAGTGACGTTACATGGAGTTTACACTGTATTGTTATACCTCCTCAGGTCGTTGTTCGGAGTGCGGCTCAGTGTTCTCGCGGTGGGAGCAGCTCCATTTTTTGTCGATCGAGTATCGTAATCGAGTGACGTTACATGTAGTTTACGCTGTATTGTTATACCTCCTCAGGTCGTTGTTCGGAGTGCGGCTCAGTGTTCTCGCGGTGGGAGCAGCTCCGCCGCCACCGGAGCGCCGCACACCCATCCCTGCCGCCGGCCGCGGCCGACGGCGCCGCGCTCCCGCACGCGTGCGCTAACTGCGGCAAGCGGTTCTCTAACGTCCACTCGCTCACTCGCCATCTGCAGAACCACGCGAAGCAGCTGTACCGCTGCGTCGTTTGCAAGGTATGTATATATATACTAGCTACTAATTCGTTTCCATTGTATATTGTAATTGACAAGTCCATATTGTATCTTGTTGGTGATATAATTGTATTTCTAATAGGATACGTTATGATGAATAAAATTATTCTATTCTATTCTATTCTAGCTGACCCGGCAAACGTTGTCTTGCCTCACTTAGGGGTATGGAAAATAGATAGTGTAGCTTATATGACACGTTCGTAGATTTACCATAGCAGCGCCATCTATTGATTACTTACTCAACCCAGTCGAAAGGTAGCGACATCTGTTAGAATCATTTGGAGTTAACAGATAATTGTGACTGTCAAATAATAACGGACAATAATTAGCAATAAATTAAAATTGCGACTATAATTTGAGATTTAAACTATCCTCTATCTCTCAAGTTGGATCGAACTGCACATGGTGTGCGAATTTTATTATAATCGGTTAAGTGGTTTAGGGGTCCATTGAGGACAAACTTTGTGACACGAGATTTATATATATTACGATAAGATATAGTAGCTGGTTGACCGGTTTTTTTAGACGCTTTAGAGACTTTGCCGTTAAATCGAGCGACTTTATATGGAGTTTACACTGTATTGCTATACCTCGTCAGGTCGTTATTCGGAGTGCGGCTCAGTGTTCTTATCTATCTATACTATAAGACTCTTTGTCCTGACCTATTCATTCATTCATCTATAGACAACGCAGAGCCCAAACGGCTGGTCCTAGGGTTGTGAAATTTGGAGGGTGTATTTGTTTTGGTATGTAGACGCGTACTAAGAACGGATTTTTGGAAATTCCACCCCTAAGGGGGTGAAAGGGGGTAAAACAGTTTGTATGAAACTTCTTTGTTTTTGAACTTTTAGCAATGACATTTGGAATATGTATAGTTTATGTAAAATTAAAAATAATGGTATCAAGTTTTTTTGCCAGGGGTGAACTAAAGGTTTGTAATGGGGGTGAAAGTTTGTATAGAAAAATCTTTATTTATCAAGTTAAAGTCTTGAATGTTGTTATGGTTATAGTTTATATGATGGTAAAAATATATATTTTTTACAATAATTTAGTACAGTAGAATCCGGTTATAACGACTGCCAAGGGACCGGTGACATTACGTTGTACTAACCGGAAGTCGTATTAAACGAACATAAATAAGTTAGTTTTTTATATAACAGATATTACAGTATAGATATTGTCGAATGATTTACACCGAATTCCTTCGCAATCGTTACATTTGACTCATCAGCTTCTTACTGTTGTATTATAACACTTTTTTCTTAAATGGAGAACTATTCGTTTAGCGAAAGCCATTTTTTACGCGTAACTCATTACCTACAAATTCGTACTGCCATAAAATAAACAGACAATTTTCAATCAGAGGCGTCGCGCGGGTTGATAGTGGAGATAGCTATTCATTTATTTCATTCTTTTCTATGAATTATTTGTAAATACGGCAACGCTCGTCGTTGTAACCGGACAATTATGTGTGAAATTCGGTCGATAAAAGCGGAAAGTCGTTGTAAGCGGAGTCGTAATAAACGAATATCTATTTATTCAAGTTTATACTAAAACCAGTCAAATGCCTAAACTTTCGTCGCTAAAAACGGTTGTCTGCTATATGCGAAGTCGTACTAAACGGACTACACTGTACCTGGTTAATCGAGCTTTGCTAGGCATATTTTTATATGACACTTTCTAAAACTGATTCCTAGCTAGATCGATTTATCGCCCCTGAAACCTCCTATAATATTTTTTACTGTGTGTAGTGTTTTGTAACTTACAATTTTTATTACAGTTGTTAATTAATTTCATATTTATTTATTTAAAAAGCTTATCCAAGTAAGCTTATGTCTTTTTTTTTACTCTGAATATTTCTATACTCCTTATTTTTATATTCCTTACTTACCTTCCTTACTTACCTGATGGTAAGTGATATTGAGGTCTACGGTGGATCGCGCTTACCTATAAGGAACCGGTTCACTCTCGCCTTGAAAATCGCTAGATTGTAGTCATTGTCTTTGCGTTTTTACCAGTATTTATTTAGATTTTAGTAATTTTCGAGCTGATTTTTTTCTACTGTTTGGTATATGTTACGTGGCCAGACTTAAAAATTGACTCAAGTTAACTTACGTTAAAAAAAAAATACCCACAATTTTATTATGTACCTTGTATAAATAATATATTCTATGTTTTTTTTTGCAGGCTTCCTTCGCCAAGGCAGAGCAGCTTGCGCAACATCTGAACAGTCACCTTGCGAATTACAAACGACTCAAGCCTTAACATCTCACCACTTTCCGACGCGACAGGATACGCCGTAACCGTAATATGCGTCAAAAAGACGTCAATACGCGTCAAAAAGGCGTTAAGGGGCGTCAAAAAAGCTTCAAGGTGCGTCAAGAAGGCGACAGGGTGCGTCATATAGGCGTCGAGTTGCGTCAAAAATGCATCAGGTTGCGTTATAAAGGCGACAAATTACGTATTATATGCGTTATTACGCGTCGAAAAGGTAGGAAGCGTCATAAAGGTGTTATGATCGGCAGGATGCGTCAAAAGTCTTTCAAATTGCGTCTTAAAGACGTATAAAGACACAGGCGATTTTGTTAGGCGTCAATATATTAAAAGTCGTCATTTAGATTGCATTGTCTATCTTCGGGATGTTAAATTATGTACTTTGCAAGCAAACACAGCCTCGTTAAAGACGACAAAAACGTCTTTAAGGGTCGAAATATACCTGTCAAAGGTTTTGGGGCGTTAAAATCGTATTTAAGGGTTGAAATAGCACCTGTCAAAGGTTTTGGGGCGTCAAAATCGTATTTAAGGATCGAAATAGCATCTGTCAAAGGTTTTGGGGCGTCAAAATCGTATTCAAAGAGACGAAATAGCACCTGTCAAAGGTTTTGGGGCGTCAAAATCATATTTAAGGATCGAAATAGCATCTGTCAACGATTTTGGGGAATCAAAATCATATTTAAGGATCGAAATAGCATCTGTCAAAAGTTTTGAGGCATCAAAAGGTATTTAAGGGACGAAACAGCGTTTTCGACGTAAAAAAAATGGCGTCGATTTAGGTCAAAGCGTTTGGAAGTTAATGTAAATCAAAGTAAAAAGCGAGGAAATAAGCTTACTTGGGTAAGCTATATAAATAAATATGAAATTTAATGATGCGTGTAAAAAATTTGTAAGTTAAAAAAACTACACAGTAAAAAAAACATAAAACAATTTAGTTAAGGCTGTCGTTGATACATTTTATTAGATGTTTAAGATGCCACTACTGTCATACAAACCGAATTAATACAATCAAATTCAAATGCTAAGCTACCTAGGTTGTGACGCCACTAGTGACATTTGGTACATTTATCGAATACGCTAAAATATATATTTTACTAGCTGACCCGGCAAACGTTGTTTTGCCTAACGTAGATTTACCATAGCAGCGCCATCTATTGATTACTTACTCAACCCAGTCGAAAGGTATCGACATCTGTTAGAATCATTTGGAGTTAACAGTAATAATTTTGACTATCAAATAATAACAAACAATCGAACGAGGGGCCGTCTGATTGAAAAGCAGACGTTATACCATCGAGCCATAGTAGCTTTTTTTTAAAAGAAACTTGTTATATTTCAGCGTATCTTTTGGATATTGTACCCTATGGTAATGGCGTCACTGCCCAAGTTATTTGATAAGAGTTGTTCACAGATAGATATATAACAACTGCATATGTTACTAAGATAACCATTTAAGCGGCTTCAGTTAGTCTACACAAACAACTTTAGTTCCAAGTAATTAAGGAATTTCCAACAAAAAAAAAATTAGTAACTTTTTTCAAGCAAATTAAGGGTGGTTTGTTATCTTTGACATCATCGAACTAGAATAAATAGAATAGTAACTTGGCCGATAAAATAGTTCCACCGTCCAAAATACCGCGGTGGGCGGGGCAAAACAGCTACCCGCGCGGCTAGTATCGGAGGCGTGACTATGCGACCAATCGCGTGCGAGCTTTGTGTGTGTGTGTGTTTCGTTGGGATAGCAGTATAATTGTGTGCGTAGATGGATGCAAATTCTAAGCGGCAATTGTATGGAGTTACTCTTCCGTTTATTCTAGTACGCTGTTTGACTATTTTATATTAAGTTAAATAATCTAGTTTGTAAGGCAATATGTAAAAGTATTTGTAGTATATTAAATCAATTTTAGCTTTTCGGATATACATATTTCTGTTTTTTTTTTTTCAAGTATAGTATATCAAATGATGTTTGAGAAGTATTACCTTAAATAGCTACGAGCCTAGTCCGTTCCAAGTTTTATTTACCACAGACTTGTGCAAAACACAAATTCAAATTTACAATAAAAAAAGGGAGCCGTCTTGGGACGCCTGGCAGATGTGAATCATCGACATTATTATGTTATATGAACGCATGCGTTTCCACGCCAAAAATCGGTTTCACATCAAAAAAATACATATTTTTTTGTTTTACATCAAAAAAATTACATATATTTGATTTGTTCAGCTTCGTTGAGAACCTGCAACTCTATACTAGGCATGCTCCATGAGCTTAGTTTAAAACTGTTAAATTGAAACTTAACTATTCATCTGTGTAATGAACCTTATACAGCGTAAACTCTATATAACGACACTGAAGAAACTGCGCAATTTATGCCGTTATAGAGAGTGGTCGTTAAATGGAGAGAATGTATCATTGTATGGAATTCAATCTAAACCAAATAAAGCCAATTGAATTTGACGCTTTAGAGAGTGTGTCGTTAAATCGAGTGACGTTACATGGAGTTACACTGTATATATATATATATACAGTGTCCTGTAGTCGTGTTTATAATAAAAAAAATGTAGCATTGTAAACGTTTTTGTTATGTCTCTAAATATGTATTTTTTTATTAGTAAGTACATAACATTTGAGATGCACTATATAATTTTTGTGAAAAAAAGTTCCATAATTTTTATTTCGCTAGAATTACGTATTATGAGTCTAAAATTCACCAATTTTTTTTTCATATATTTAAAAACATATATGTATATATATAAACAAAACACTGTACATAGAATATGAGATCACAAAATAAGACTTCGATATATTAATAAATAAATAAAATAAAATTAATTTAGGGAATTTTACTCTTTCAGAATATAATTTTTAAGTTTTAACAACTATTTTGTTAGCTTGATAAGGTTTTAACAAGTAATAATAAATAAGATTCGAGTTGCGAAAAAAAAAACTATATATTTTAAAATGTTCTATTTTTAAATAGGTTGATCTGTAATAATTAAGCTAAGCCGAAATGGGGTCATTTTACTTCTTAGTACCAAAAACTTAATGCGATATTTTAACGGGTTCAATCTTCTTCTTCTTTTTTGCCTTCACCTGTTCCCACTATGTGGGGTCGGCACAGCCCGTTTTTTGCCTCCACACTCTTCTGTCAGCTGTCATATCTACAGTCACTCCTTTCTCTTTAATATCCTCTTTCACACAATTCATCCACATCTTCTTAGGTCGTCCTCTACTTCCACTACGCTGAGAAAGTAAGAAAAAAATTCTTCAATTTTTTTTGACGTGACAACGTCTTAAATTAGGTTGCGGCTGGGAGTCACTTATGAAAAAGTGTAACGCCCGGTAACGTTACGATGAGTCACCGAACGAGAGAGAGGCCCGCCGAATGCCTTGCGTCTCTCTCCCACTCAACTATGATCGGTCTGCCGCGCGCGCAGCACGCGGCAGACGTTGTCACGTAAAATCTTCGCCCGTAAAACCGACTTTACAGGCAACCATTTTTTACTTTCCTTGTATTCGTAATAAAAGCACAGTGCTTAACTCGGGTTAAAGACTTATTTAGTCCCTCGAGCTATTGGCGGGCCAAACCCCGTCTCGGGACTAAAGTAATTACTTTCATCCCTTTTTTTAAGAAACGAGATTCCACAGCCTACTGGTGTTACTCCATCATCTACTGCATACTGGGAATATAAGTCTAGGGAGTGGCCCGCCTCAGGGACCGTCTTCGCTTTACTGTGGGTGACCAGGCCACGGTTACTGAGCCCCCCGCCTCAACAATGCGGGGCCCCACGGGGGGGAGTTACTTTCATCCCTAGGGTAACAATGTACTATTTAACAAATAATTAGAAGAGAGACATATTCCCAGCAGTGAGAGAGAACTGCCTGTAGATAACGTTGATAATAACTAATAGTTATTTTTAATAAACTTCGAATATGAATTTCTTACGAGTTTATGATTATAACTTTATGCAATTTTCGGGTTTAAAAAAATATAAAAAATTTGGTGTAAAATTGATAAGTACAGTGACCCCTTATTGCAAACTTGCAAACCCTTTCTTTATGGGGTTAGGTTATTTTTATTGTACGCTTCGCATTAGCTTACCTTGTATATAACTGAGCACAAAATCTATGAATGATAAAAAAAGGGTTTTGTTAGTCTTTAATATTGAATTGGCTATTGAGGTATTTGTTATAAGTCATTATCTGTTTGTTTTAGTATTATTATTTACGTAGTGTTAAAAAAAAATATGAATTTCAATGGGTTTAGGCGGGTATAAAGCTACCCATCTGAATTGCTATAACTCAAACCCATTTCTTTACGTAAAAAAGTAATAGAATTGAGTAAAAATCATGTATAATTTTTATAATAGACTAGCTGACCCGGCAAACGTTGTTTCGCCTTAATAATTATTTCTAAATATACAGTAGCCTATTCTCAGACCTACTGAATACGCATATAAAATTTGGAAAAAATCGGTCAAGCCGTTTCGGAGGAGTACGGTAACAAACACTGTGACACGGAAATTTTATATATAAGATAATATTTTTTTTTATTATAGACCTATATTTTTTACTATGACAGTAACTATATATATTGTCTGATTTTTATTTTTCGGTTTTCAAAGAACCGGGTCACATTTTTTTTATTTATAAATCAATTTATAAAATAGATATGGGCAGAATTATGTATAGATAAATTAATTTAAGTCAAACATGGCTTATCTGTTCGATTATTTAAATAAATTATAGGGTCTTCAAAAAGGGGTTTTGATGATTTGACCCCATTTCGTTTTAGCATACCCTTTAGTGGTAACCGTAAAGCGAGTTAATATTTTTTTTTTTCAATCAAACACTGGACTTTTGATGGTTGTATAAGTAAATCAATTTGACTCAAACATGGCTTTTCTGTTCGATTATTAAAAATGATAGGGTCTTCAAAAAGGGGTTTTGATGATTTAACCTATTTCGTTTTAGCATACCCTTTAGTGGTAACCGTAAGGCGTGTATATCTATAGTTTTTTTCCAATCAAACACTGGACTTTGGTTGGTTGTATAGATCAATTTGACTCAAACATGGCTTATCTGTCCGATTATTAAAAATGATAGGGTCTTTAAAAAGGGGTTTTGATAATTTGACCCCTTTTCGTTTTAGCATACCCTTTAGTGGTAACCGTAAGTCGAGTTAATTTTATTTTTTTTAAATCAAACACTTTTGACTTTGGTTTAAGTGACAATGTCTAAAACTATGCACATAAAAAAAATGTTGTTTATAGTTAGTTTGAATACGCATAACTAAACATTTTAATTATTTACGCATAACACGTAGTTGTTGTGTATTTGTATAGTTGAATTTAAATTGGTTGCGAATATTCGTTTTGCCATCACAAACTCAAAGAACCTTTATATAGAGAGCCGTTTTTTTACATTTTCTTTGATTTTTTTAGTATTTCTCTTGCATTTTTAATTTGGTGTATGGGGGCGTCCATAAATTACGTGAGGTATTTAAAGGGGGGAGGGGCTCGAGTCAAATCCTGACGACCTCGTTAGCGTAAAGGTTACCATGCCGGTCTGCTAATCAGAAGGTTCCGGGTTCGATTCCCGGCCCGGTCAACATCTTTGTGCTTAACTAAATTTGTTGGCTGTGGGTCTGGGTGTTAAATATGTATTTATATATAATATGTATGTATGTATATGTAGTATATCAGTTGTGTTAGCAACCATAATACGAGCTAGAAATGGTTCAGTATGGGGCTAACCAGCCGTGTGTGAATGTGTCCTAATATTTAAAAAAAAAAAACTCTTATTTACGTTGAGGAGAGGGGGTTTCGGCAAATATCACGCAATTTTTTTCTGATTGAAACAAAAAATATAAAAATTATACTATTTTGGTTTATTTAATCCAGATTCTACATGCTTAAGATTGAATCTAGATCATAAAACATTTTTTTTTTCTTTTTACTATAACAACCCAACGCGTTTACGTAAGAAACCCACATTTTGAAAAAAATCACGTGAGATTGGGAGGGTGGGAAAGGGTTGAATAAAATCTCAAGACATCTCACCAGGGGTGGAGGGAGGGTCAGAAAATTAAAAAAAAAACACCTCATGTAATTTACGCCCCCTATCTAATAAAAATCAAATAAAAAACGGCCCCCAATAAACGGACACTTGTTTGGATAAAACCCATTTTCCTTAGCAGTCGGTCTTTCAACACTGCCATGGAAGTGTGTGTATGATTTTTTTAATAAGGTTTCTGATGGCAAGATTGTATTAAAAAAAATGGAGGACTGTAAGTACCGATAGGTATATAGTTTTTAGTTAGATTGAATGGGGAAAATAAGTGTACAGGGTGTACAACTCTGTATTTGTTATATCTGATGCTTTTGTGTAGATTTTAAGGGGAAAATAAACAGCACTATTTTTAATTTAATGTTAAACTAAGGTTTGCTCTGAAACTGCTCATCTAATAAAATAAAATTGCCGTTATTCTACAGATACAAAACAAAATTATCACATTTTTTTTCTTTTCACTCTTCCCTATTAATTTCTTCATTTGTTTCATATGTCGAAGTTGCCTTAGCAGCATAGAACTACCCTCATAGGACCATCTAATATGGCGAGTGAATTTGCTTAATTTTGGTTAAAGTCTATGAAAGATTTTGGTCCGCAGATAATTCCAATTTAGAAAATGTGATAAAAATTATTGTTTTCAAAATGCTTTAGATAATATAGAAAAACAGCACTGTAATCTTATTATCAATATATTTATTTTTTATAATTCATCACTATTTTTATGTTTAAATGTTTAGTATACAGTTTAAAAGATTAAAAACTAATAAAAAAAAACCACTCATAAAATTAATTTAATAGGCCACTCCGGATAGAACCTGACGGAAAGGTACCCATAACGCTCGTGGCATTGCCGCGTTGTATGGCTATGGATAGCCTTTGCGCTAGGTACGATTCGGAGCGGTATTCGCCTTATTTATTTATTTATTTTTTTGTTATAATTTACTCTTTTTTTGTGTATTAACCTCATTCTGAATTCGTAAAATAAGAAGGTTGTCAATCCGACTTTATGTATTATGCTAGATTTTATAAATAATTTCGTCCACATTTGTTTACCGACATTTTTTTTATTTCTGATTTTTTATTATATTTTGCTAAAGTTTTTTATTTATTGGCTTTATTCTACTATAAATATGTAATAAAGAATCGATTATTGTTTAAATAGAAAAAAGGTTAACTTTAAAATCTTTTCTTTGGGGCCGACCATTAATCACGCGACGTTTTTTTGACGCGACCCTTAGTGATACATAGTGAGGTTCCACAAACATATACATATATACATATTTAACACCCAGACCCACAGCCAACAAATTTAGTTAAGCACAAAGATGTTGACCGGGCTGGGAATCGAACCCGGAACCTTCTGATTAGCAGTCCGGTATGGTAACCTTGGTCGAGGTCGTCAATATACGTCGTATATATACCCCCTCCCCCCCTTTCGAACCTCACGTGATTAATGGATGGTCCCTTTTTAAGTCCAAAACGTTTATTATTGTAAGAGAAAATATCAACTTTTGAAATCAATTTTTTAACCGACTTCATTATTAATTAAGTACCCGACTATGTTGTAAAGGGATTATGAGTTTAAAGTGTTTGTAATGTAATTATGTAGTAGTAATTATATTTTCTATATTATGCCCCGTTTTTTAGCAAACCAAGTGTAGAATGAATTGTTCTGTTGAGAGGGAAGCGTGCAAAATGTATCGTACACGATTTATTATATTATATTAATATAGAGTTTTATTTAATTTGATTTGTTTTATTTCTTTTTAGGGTTCCGTTCCTAAAAGGTAAAAACGGATCCTATTACTAAGCCTCCGCTGTCTGTCTGTCTCCAGGCTGTATCTCAGAAACCGTAATAGTTAGAAAGTTGAAACTTTCACAAGATATGTATATCCCGAGACGCTTTAACAAAATATACTAAAAATAAAATAATAAGGGGGGTTCCGTTTCAATTTTCTAATTTAATTAGGTAGCCAATATACTTTTATGTATTTTATGAAAATGTTATGTGTCTGTAGCAAAAAAATAGGAAAAAACACGTTTATTGTATTTAAACGTGTTTTTCCTATTTTTTTGCTATATATCAATAACGGTAGGTGCTAGACACATAAAATTTTCATAAAATACATAAAAGTATATTGGCTCCCAAATTAAATTATAAAATTGAACGGGAAATACATATCTTGTGAAAGTTTCAGCTTTCTAGCTATTACGGTTTCTAAGATACAGCCTGGAGACAGACAGCGGAGGCTTAGTAATAGGGTCCCGTTTTTACCTCTTAGGTACGCACCTAAGAGGTAAAATCGGGACAGATCGTTTTAGGATTCTACGGAGTCCTAAAACGATCTGTGCTGACCCCATATAGTTGAAAAAGGTGAAGGCAAAGAAGACAATTCAAAATTAGTAATCATCATATCTTTTTATTCGAGTACCCTCATTTTCTTTTCCAGTCAAAATTCTGACGACGTCCCGTGTGAGCGGTTCTAGGTCGACTTCGACTGTTTTGTAAACAGCTGCCGCTTTTCGACTCAGTTTGTCGACGTATTTCTTCAGGGTGGTCGAGGAGAGGACGTCTTTCATGGCCAAGATCAATTTGTCCGGGTCCACGTTGTACACGGATGACTCGCCGCGGTCTAATCGGACTTTTTCTGGTCCTGAAAAATATATTATTACTAGCTGACCCGGCAAACGTTATTTTGCCTCACTTAGGGGTATGAAAAATAGACGTTCGTAGATTTACCATAGCAGCGCCATCTATTGATTACTTACTCAATCCAGTCTAAAGGTATCGATATCTGTTAGAATCATTTGGAGTGTGACTGTCAAATAATAACATACAATAATTAGCAATAAATTAAAATTGCGACTATAATTTGAGATTTAAACTATCCTATCTCTCAAGTTGGATCGAACTGCACATGGTGTACCTACGAATTTTATTATAATCGGTTAAGTGGTTTAGGAGTCCATTGATGACAAACACTGTGACACGAGATTTATATATATTAAGACTAGCTGACCCGGCAAACGTTGTTTTGCCTAAAGTACAATTTGTGGCGTCTCTGTCGCACTTCATCGCCCGCCACCAATCAGAGCGCTTGTCCTGAATCGCGCAAACGGTATTTACGAAATTTAAGAAAAGGAGAAAAAATTCTAGAATATTGTTCTTAATAAAATAATATCTAAGGTAGTAAATATATAAATAAGTTAGAAATGGAACAATACTTCCATGTAAATACGTAAGTTTATAATAGAAAGTGACTACCTATTATCGAATAAGTAAATTTATATATTGGTATGATATGTAAAATAAATTAATTTAGTGGAAGAGCCCGTGAAGATCGTCCTTCACCGATCTGATAACCAGATGAGACGTATTTTTTAATAATATTTTTTATAAACAAATGTGTCTAAAATTGCTTGCCCATTTTTAATTATAAAGGCTATTTGTAATTAAATAAACTTTTATTGATTTTTTTTTCATCACCTTCATACTTTTGATAACCAAATGAAATTTATTTCACTGATAGTTTTTAATACACAGAATATGCCTCGGTATGCTTGCCTACTCATTTCAGTGTATAACTACCTGGCAAGCAGGTGTAAACAGGTAAGTCAAAATAGGTGACTCATTCGATTTTGATGCGCTTCATAGGAGTAACAACGATTCTGAACAGTTTTATTTTATTTTTGATAATAGTAGCTAAATTATTATTTGACTATACACGAGCATGCGCAAAAAAAAAGCCATGAGCACTTTTCGATAGGCAAGCAATTTTAGCCATATTTGTTTATAAAAAATACTTAATAAAAAATATGTCTCATCTGGTTATCAGATCGGTGAAGGACAATCTTCACGGGCTCTTAGACTAATTGTTTAAAATAAGAAAAAACCTAGACTAGAATCCCCAAAACCTCGTTAACGACTTCGTTAGCGTAATGGTTACCATGTCGGACTGCCAATCAGAAGGTTTCAGGTTCGTTTGCCGGCACGATCAACATCTTTGTGCCAACAAATTTGTTGGCTGTCGGTCTGGATGTTTAAAAATGTATTTATATAAAATATGTATGTATGTATATTATGTAGTATATCAGTTGTGTTAGCAACCATCATACGAGCTAGAAATGGTTCAGTGTGGGGTTAACCAGCCGTGTGTGTAATGTGTCAAAAAAAATATCTGGAGAGCAGAATGACTAAACAAAAAAAATGGCTTTTTTTCTGGACTCATGATGCTGATTGGTTGGCTGTGAAGTGTGGTAGTGCCACCACTACTTACTGAATATAAAACCATCGTCTCGACTTCTCAGAACGGGTCCGGCTGATCCTTTCTGGATCTTCTTCCCAACTAACCCTATGACGTCTAGCAATGTCGGCTCCTTAGTGGTAGTTTCCGCGGACTCAGGGATCGATAGAGCGTTCACATCTTCAGAGTCGGATTCGGATTTACGAGTGTCTGTAAAAATGAGTACATTAAGGCAGTGTCCCACCAACTATGATGATGCGCGCTTACCCAGTTTTTTCTAGGTAAGCGCGTTCCACCTTAGATCATAATATTGCTTGCCATCAGGTGAATGTGATCAAGCGCAAGCCAATTTATAGTAAAAAATAAAACTAAAAATGTATGGAAATGGTAGTGCAAGGAAGAAGAGCAAGAGGCCGACCGACGAAGACATGGATGGAGTGTGTGAATGATGACATGAGAGAGAAAGGAGTAAGTGTAAAGATAAGACCCCACCTAGTGGAATAAAGCAAGGAAGAACAAAGAGAACTTCGCCCTTAGGGTTCCGAACATCCATTAAAAATAGCAAAAAATATGTTTATTTTAGGAACTTCCTTAAAATAATAATTGGCCTGGGTTGGCGCATGAATCGTTTCGTAAAAATATTTCGAAAAAATGCCCAATAAATAATAGTTGTTTATAAAAACTAAAAAACACGCTTATCTGGCCTTTTTAAGTGGGTCAAAATCGCGCCCAAAGAAGTCGGTTACAAACAAACATACAAACAAAAATAGAAAAAAATGCAATAATTTTATCAAATTAGTGTATTGTCATCGGTCCTCAATAAATCTACAAAGTTTCAACGAAATCTGGCCGTTTAAAGTGGGTCAAAATCGCGCCCAAAGAAGTCGGTTACAAAAAAAACAAACATACAGGTGAAGCTAGTTAGGAATCGGGAGCGCTTCAATATCTTTTTAAAAACTATTATAAAATTAAACTACTTAAAATAGGTGTTGAGTGTCGAAGATTTTATTCTAAACTGCTCTTAATACTAGGTCTTATTTCTAATGAAATGTTTGCTGATAAGGCAAAGCCCGGGTGGCCGGATTCTATGAATCGTCGCTATGCCGCATCAGGTTTCATACAGGGTTATATGCTTATACTTAAGACTACAGGGTTATATGTTTATATACCTACGACTATGGGAATATAACTCCTTCCCCCTCAGCTCGAAGTTAACGGGAAACGGGGTTTTCCGAGAACTTCGCTCACAAATTGTGGCCCCCAAAATACAATAGTCTGGTGTGGACTAGGTGATTAGAGGCTACGGAACTATGCTAGATTACATTTTCTTATGCTAATTCTTATTACTAGTGTTGTCTCCGCAATACGCGTCTCCTGCTTCGAGGGTGAGCAGAGGCAACGAGCTTATATTAATTACAATCGGGTAGTTAGTAAAATAGGGTTTTCATTTACATTTTCATTAACGTTTACAGTGATTTCCTGATTTTCACGAGATTTTTGCACAAGGGGCACTATTTTTGACCATATTAGGTATACCGAAAGTATTAAAACCATTAGATAGAGAACACTTGTGGCAATGCCAAGACTTTTCACTTCACTTTTCACATTTGGGTTATGGGCACTTTTCACACTTTTCTTTAGTATATAGTTCAGGTGTTGTACGTCATCCAGGTTAACGCCTTGCAAGTCTACGGTTTCGGTTTCTTCTGTAATATTTTCTGGTAAAACAGGTAAATGTATAACAGGCACGTAGTTATATATATTTCTTGATTCAAGGGAGCGGTTTGCTCGTAGTTGTAGAGTACCAATTGTAACGTCACAGGGTTTTTGAATAGTAAGGATGTATGTACCTTTCAATGGCTTCTGTGTGACGTCATCTCTGCATTTTTGTGTAAGTACTTTCTTATGTTTAGAGAATATAATCCAACTGTTATCAGAGATTTTCTGATTCTTCAAATCTTCAGTAATGACTTGTCGCAAGGTACATTTCGATACGTTTTGTCGATATTTCATTAGTTGTTCTATACAGGTTTCTCTGGTATACAGGACGACGTCGTTTTCAGAGCAAAGGTACTCTTTGGCTATTACCTCTTTACATCTTCGGGCAATCGTTCGGTAGCTTTTCTCACCCTGGAGTAAGTAAGGATATTCGGGGATGATGGTAAGGGTATTTTCGGTGGAGTGGTTAAGCATGGGTAATGGGTACAATTTGTAATATATATAACATTCTTTCTGTACAAGTGGGATGTCAATAATAAATCTTATGCTACTGTTCTTAAGGTAGGTTTTTACAGAAAACGTTTCCTCTAAATTAATTAAGTTCTTATCATTAACAGGATACATGAGGCTACCGTAGGTACTTATTTCGTTTAACAGTGTCAGTAGCTCTACAGAGTCTATTACAGTTTTGTGCAATACTGATACTTTACTAAGGGCTAAAGCTGTCTCTACATCGCTTAGTCTAATCGAAATGGTACGGAAGTTATTTATAAAAATATTAAATATATTTGTTATATGGAACATAAGTAATTCATCGTTTTCCTTTGATTTTATAAACATTTCTATTTTACTAACTCTATCGTTTATAATCTTAGTGTTCTCATTTACAATTTTACTTGAATTGACTATGTGGTCCAACATTTCGGAAATAATGGTGATCTTATTAGAAATAGCTTGCTCGCGAGTTATTGTATCTGTTAATAACTGTTCGAAATGGATAGCGTCGTCGTTATCTAGATTTCCTGTTATGACTTTGATTAGAGAGCCTAGTGGATTCATAAGACCGCGTTTTACGCGCTTACTCGGGATTAACTGTTGCAATTTCTCTGTAGCTTCATCGCGGATGTAATTTATTTGTAACTGGAAATCTTTTAGTTTATTAATAATGGAGGAAACATTTTTAGAAGAGGATAATTTAGCACAAAATTTAGAGTATTGTTTCGTGTTAAATTGTAAGTCAGAAGTTATACCTGTTAAATCTATAGTTTTTATAATTGACCAGTTTTCGTATTGTAGAAACGCACGGCCTTGCTTTACTGGGAGGAGACCTGGGTTTTCAATTATCTCTTGAAGTTGAAGGCCCTGGCTCGGGAGGTCTTGGGCTTGGATGACCATCGCCGTCATCAGGAGGAAACACCATCTGTGGAGGGCGTTTTATGTTTCTAATTGGGACCTTAGTATCTCTGTCTCTGATTTTTATGGATACTACGTATAGTTGTGCTTTACCGGTTACTATTGCTTTTTGGTATTTTGGTTTATCCTTCAATTGTCTTTTATTTATTGCCCTTGCGTGTAGCTCTTGACCTTCTTTAAAGGCTGGTAAAATCTCAGTTAAGGTCGAATGGAGTCGCTCTACTACTGTAAAATATGATTTTGATTCTATTGGAATTATGTCTATGAAAAGTTCCTGGAACGGGGCGTTTTGCTTTTCGGTGAGTTGTAAAAATGGTTTAAGGGGTTTACGATCGTACTTAGGGGCTCTACATTGATCACACGAATTAATTACTGCTGAGACGGTTTCGCGCATCTCTGGCCAAAAATAGTTTCTTTTTATTCTTTTTACTGTTTCTGTTATGCCGCGATGACAAGTTTTTCCTTCGTGTAATTTTTTTATTATAAGTTTCTGCTCATCCTCATTTTCGACATTTATTACTCGTTCGGTACATTCCTGGAAGTTAATTGAGTCCTTTTTAAATAATGACATCACAATGTTGCTAAATTCGCGTCGGTGTTGAGTCGTTTCGAAATACATGAAATATTTTAATTTTGGTTTTATGTACTTTTTTAGAAACTCACAGATAAAATCGGGTTTTCCGTGAGGTAGAAATATTTCTAAGATTTTTTGATGTTTTGTGGATAAATCGGTCATTTGCAATTCATTTTCATATTTGTGGAACACTAGTATTTGATTTGGTTTGGTGTCTATGGCTTCATGTAGTATTGGTATGCCTAATGATTCTAAGTCTCTACCAGATTGTATTGTTTCGGTAGCGCTGGAGCTTGAATCCGTGCGCACTAAACATTCGGGTTCCTTTTTAAATATATTATCTATTGTATCAGAGTCAGAAACAGTGGTGGGGCTGTCAGTTTCGGTCCTTTCAGAGTCTGAAATAGATATTGTATCTGAGTGATCGCGGTCGGCGTTGGAGTCACGGTTTTCTAAATTAACTATCATTGATATATCGTCGTCGAGTTCGTCAGTACTTAATGCATTAAGTTTTAGGTGTGACAGTGAGTCCGCGTTAGCGTTTAACTGCTCGTTCTTGTGTTTTAGTTGTTCTACTTCTACTTCAGCCAAAACGGTAGTATAGTTTATATCGCATGTTATATTTTCGTTGAGTTTAGGTGGTTCGTTGATAAGCGGTTTCTTACAGTTTACCGGTAGTTTCACGCGGTTTTCACTACACGAAGTAAAATTTAGGACCTGGTCACTGTCGAGTTTGATGGGGATCGAGGCGCGTTTAGTTTTGAAAATTCGATTTTCTAAATCTATTTTAGCGTCAAGTTTAAGCATCAAATCTAATCCAATCACGCCGTCATATTTTGGGTCTACTTCGTAGATATAAAACTTTTGTTCGCAGTCCGCATTAAAAACCGAAAAGAGTGGGATGTTAATTACTTCTTTATGCGCGCTAGAGGCATGCGTACTATTAACTGTAAACAATTTATAAGACTTGTACGCTGCGTAGTACTGATTGGCTTTAGATGGGCTAATGAAACATTTGCTACTACCACAATCTATCATAAATTTGCCGTTTATTTCAGGGATATTCATGTATGGTAATTTTCGAGAACGGTCGTAATTTAGTTCAACTACCTCGGGCTTTTGGACAAAGGTAATACAATAATTTTCCGCACTTATCTGTTCTTCCTTTTCGTCAGGATCCATTTCCGGTTGGCAAGGCTGCTCGGCGCCAGCTTCGGTGTAATAATTAGCGTCGATTGCCTGTTGCTCGTCGTATGTGCCATATATAGGGGTGTTATAATCGTAAGGCATGTACATACCTTCTTCCATTACTTGCATTTCGTTAATGGGTACCTTTGGCAGGGCTGGTGCAGTTCTCATTGTCACGTCGCCAGAGAATGGCTGTGGTGGTCGATAGCCTTGAGGTTGCGGGGGTCGATACCCGAATTGACCCGGCTGTGGTCTGAAGCCAAACTGTTGGGGTCTATATCCAAACTGTCCTACTTGAGGTCTAAACCCACCTTGATTCATCTGTAGCGGAGGTCGATACCCAAACGGTGCTGCTTGGGGTTGCGGAGTATACTGGTGAGCTTGAAAGTTTGGTTTGAAGCCTAACTGCATCGGAGGTTGTATAGGTTGCGAGGTAAATAACTGTGGCCTATACTGACCTTGGTTTGGGATTCCGAATTTAAATTGTGGAGAAGCTTGAGGCGGAGGTTTCGGGTTTATTGTGTTTTGGTTATTTAAGAGTTTAGCTTTTATCTGATATTGCTCATGGAAATTCACCTCTTCCATTACCTGTTTCAGGGCGTTCTCTAGGGTCGTCGGGTTTTTCAAACGTATAACCCTGACCATATGCTCTGGTAGGTTGTATAAGAACACATTTAGGGCTGTGTTGTTATGTATTAGTCTTTTAGCTTTCTTTACTTCGTCTGAATTTATTAAATTTTGGTTAATTTTTGCAAAAAGGGTGGCCCTTACGTTTTGAATGCGGCCGCAAAATTCTAGATACGTTTCCCCGGATTTTAACTTCATTGATTCTAATTCGATGGCCACTGACTCCTCGCTGCGAGGGTCTCCAAAATGTTGAATTAGTAGTTCTCTCAGGTTGTCGTAATTTAAAAAATCTTCCCTCTCACTGACTAACGCGGCGGCCTTCCCTTTTAATTTACTAGTGATGCATTGCATTAGATACTCATTTCGCTGGTTATTTCCTTGGAAATGTTGGATAACATACTCGCACTTTTTTAAGAACAATGTTAACGTATTCGCGTCACCCTCGTATTCAGGAATTAGTTTTAACATATCCCTTAGAAGGGGAGGTGCTAATTGCGCTGCGTTGTCAACCATTTTTCTTAATAAGTATAACACAAAAAAAAAAACTAAAAATATCTAAACACTATGTGCGGTTTAAGTCACGTTAACCTAATCTATAATTACTTAAAAATACAATTTCTTAACTAAAACGAGCAATTTTCGCTACGTTTTCCTTAATTTAATGTGTGCAGTTTCAGTCACAATTTTCTTAACTAAAACGAGCAATTTTCGCTACGTTTTCCTTAATTTAATGTGTGCAGTTCCAGTCACAAACTTAAACTAAATGTGTGATTTTAACACAAGATATTGGATGGGAATGGGTGGAACAAGCGGAGGATTTTACTCTGGGTGTGCCACTTACATGCCCCGCATCGCCGACGTCCAACTCATTTATTTGGTTCGTGGATAATCGGAGTGGCTCCACGCGATGCTGCTAGCCACCAATGCTGCCACGCTCGTACACTTTTCACGGATTCTACGCTCGGTACTCGCGATGACAGCAGCCGATTATCCTACCGGCTGCGCCAGTTAGGAATCGGGAGCGCTTCAATATCTTTTTAAAAACTATTATAAAATTAAACTACTTAAAATAGGTGTTGAGTGTCGAAGATTTTATTCTAAACTGCTCTTAATACTAGGTCTTATTTCTAATGAAATGTTTGCTGATAAGGCAAAGCCCGGGTGGCCGGATTCTATGAATCGTCGCTATGCCGCATCAGGTTTCATACAGGGTTATATGCTTATACTTAAGACTACAGGGTTATATGTTTATATACCTACGACTATGGGAATATAACTAGCTAATATAAAGCGTGTAATATAGAGGGTTGTAGTTATTAATTTAATTTACTTTATATTGCAATAAAAAGACATTAAATAATTCGGAAAAATTGTCTCGATTGTTAGCTTACCAACATCCCTTCTAGCGAAACTTTGAGCAAATACATTCAACTTGTCAGAAGGTACTTTCTTATGAATCAACGCATCTACGTTGGAATAGTTTGCGTCTTGTTTCCGCACTTGGAGTAAAACGTAGGCCTGTGTATCAAAGAAAGTGAAGGATAACCCTGAAAAAATAAAAAAAACTTGAGAGGTATCAAGGGACATCCGGGTGGAACTAAGTTCCACACATTGTTCAATGCGAAATAGAAATGATAATATCTGTCTTGCTTTCTATAAGAGAGAGAGAGAGACAGAGAAACATGCGCACGCCGCACAGCGTACAATAGCTTACTATAGCAAAAAGTATCGTGACCACTTTTCGTAAGATTTTTTTCCGTCTAACCATTTTCACAAAGCGCGATAAGGATCTTCGTTCCAAAATTTCGTTCCAATAAACATTTATAGAGCGACGACGGTCTGCCTCCATCTAGCAATGGAAATATCCCCCGGACAGATGTTGTGTCCGGAGACGGCCGTCATCTTCTTCTTCTTCTTTACCTTATCCCACTTAGGTGGGATCGGCACAGCAAACCTTCTTCTTCCACTCTCCTCTATCAGACGTCATCTTCACACTCAATCCTTTCTCTCTCATGTCCTCATTCACACACTCCATCCATGTCTTCTTCGGGCGGCCTCTTGCCCTTCTTCCTTGCACTACCATTTCCATACATTTCCTAGTAACATGCGTCTCCTCTCTGATAAGCTGTCCATAGGTCATCATTTTGCGTAATTATTTGATCTACCAATGCTCTTCACGTGCAATACAACAATATTTTTCGAATAATGGTGGGACTACCTCGATTTTGAATCTGGCATGTTTGCCGTTGCAGGAGTTGATACGCAATTTTACGTCTATGCATCTTTTCAATATTTAATAGAATAAGAAATAGCTTCAATATCATTCTTCAAGTCATTAGTAATAAATACATGCCCATTTATGAAACATTGGATTACAACAATAATACCCTAAGTTCTTTCATTTAGATTAGTTTATTTTTCTGTTGTGTTGTTAAGAAAAATGTATGCTTTGTTATTTTTAATAGTTTATTTTTGTATTTAAAATTTTATTTTTTCTGTACACCTTGTATGAAAATTATACTCTATGGACTTTGTGTCTTTTTTAATATTGTAGCTAAGAGCAGACGTACGTGCGTTGTAAATGACCCCCTATGAGCAATTGAAACCAAGTTGCACTTACCCAGAATGAAAAGAATCATTTTTATTTAATTTTGACTCAAAATAAAGCAACCTACATATTTTTCCAATAATCTGAAACTATTTCTTATCGAATTTAAGTGCTTCGTATTTTACGACTTGATATTTATATTTACGAAAACAATCGAAAGAGTAAGAATAATGGTGGCGATTCAGCGGCACACACGACTAAACTAAATTTCAAGAATCCCGTCTCTTTTCATCTTAGGTGGCCAGAAAGAGACGGCACGTTCTGCACCATAGTCAAAACAACTAACACGTCAAATGTAGAAAATATAGGCGACTTTAGACCGCACTCACTTGTATCACCTCTAAAACTGCCTGCACATTTCATATTTGACGTGATTTTAGTTGTTTTGGCTGTGGTTCAGAACGTGCCGTCTCTTTCTACGGAGAAAGAGAGGACGATATTCGATCAAGTGTTGCTGCTGTAATATTTTAACCTCTTTTTAGGGTAGGTACTCTATATATGTAGCATTAATTTAATATTATATAAAATTACGTCCAATATAAGATTATAAAATATATCTTATATCTTTAAATGAGCAATTCTTGTCTTGTATAATATATAATTGTAATCTCGGAATCGGCTCCAAGGATTTTCATGAAATTTAGTATATATGGGGTTTCGGGGGCGATAAATCGATCTAGCTAGGAATTATTTTTAGAAAATGTCATATAAAAAAAATACCGAGCAAAGCTCGGTCATCCAAGTACTATTATATAAAATTACGTCCAATATAAGATTATATTTATATTAAATACACATCACTTAAAATAAAAACAAAAACTGCACAAACACGAAAAACAACTAAAACAGACTGTGGCGTCTCTGTCGCACTTCATCGCCCGCTACCAATCAGAGCGCTCGTTCTGAATCGCGAAAACGGTATTTATAACGCGCGTACGACTGCTCCTAGCTACAGTCTATACGTCATGCATGACGTATGGACGGTCGTCTCCGGACACAACATCTGTCCGGGGGATATCCCTTTGCTAGATGGAGGCAGACCCTAGTCGCTCCATAAGACTATGATCTCCTCGCACTGCACCGAAGGTCCTCAAAATGCTGGCAGCGTTACCCCTCTGGATTGCCAAGGAAACTCGCTGCGTCTATATAAGTGAATATAATATAATATACTACTGTGCCCCGCGGTGTTACCCACGAATCCTGGTAAGAAAGTAGCAAATGTATTAATCAAGGGTCTGGCCTATCTTCTTAGTAAATATTAGTAGGATAATAAGAGCAAACATCATTATTATAGGTATCCAAAATATTTTATTTCAATCAATGTCTTTACAAAATCTTATTAATTAATTTTTTATTTCGTATGAATCAATTCTTTATTCTCGTAATAAATTTCACATAAAAATCTTCCACAAACATCTCGACGACTGGCCAAGAACTACGTAAGAAAAAATGGTTGCCTGTAAAGTCGGTTTTACGGGCGAAGATTTTACGTGACAACGTCTGCCGCGTGCTGCGCGCGCGGCAGACCGATCATAGTTGAGTGGGAGAGAGACGCAAGGCATTCGTCGGGCCTCTCTCTCGTTCGGTGACTCATCGTAACGTTACCGGGCGTTACACTTTTTCATAAGTGACTCCCAGCCGCAACCTAATTTAAGACGTTGTCACGTCAAAAAAAATGGCCAAGTGCGTGTTGAGCGCGCATGAAGGGTTCCGTACCATTGTTGTATAGGAGCACCCCGAAATATTTATTTTATTTAAATTTTATAATATGATTTGAATGTTAATGTATATTTGTATATTCCGTAAACATTTTAGGTGTCTACATGCTACCGTTATTGATATATAGCAAAAAAAATACGAAAATCGTTTACCCTTTTTTAGTATTTGTTGTTATAGCGGCACGAGAAATACCTATCTTGTGAAAGTTTCAGCTTTCTAGCTATTACAGTGTCTGAGATACAGCCTACAGACACACAAACAGACAGCAGAGGCTTAGTAATAGGGTCTCGTTTTTACCTTTTAGGTGCTGAACCCTAAAAACTGATATTTGCTTTTCACACGGATCAGAAAAAACCGTTTTCAGATACCTTTTAATATTTTTACGCTTTTAACACAGTTTTTTATTATAATTTCATAGAATTATTACTTACAGGAAGAATTACTGTGATTCTCCGTCTAAGAATCATTGTGATCAATTTGAATTCTTACGCAAAAACTATACAAAGCCTATGTCATTTGTAGTTCTAAAAGTTCACGCTAGATGGCATGACGTGTACAGTGGTTTTTAATACAAGAATTAAATTCATGCGTAAAATTGGCAATCAAAACTTGCGAAAGATCAGCTTGACCGCTATCTAGCTTTTATTATTTTTTGCATATTAAAAGTCATGCAAAAGTACATTGAATAATTCGTTTCTATGGCCAAGTTCTAGTTTAAAAAAAATCTTCTCCCTCTCCCGCGCATCTCGGCTCGCCTCCCCCCGCGTCGCCTACGCAATCACTTCGGCAAACGAGTGGTACGAACCGCGCGCGAATCCACGCAAACCGTGTCGCGAATTACAATTTAAAATTAAAAACATCAACTTTTTCCTAGAAACGATCGCTTTAACCTCGAGAACGCGTTAGTTGCGGCATATGTGTGATTTCTAGTGCTACATTGGAATGCGGTGCTAAAATTCAGTGTTTTGACAAAAAACATTCAAGGATTTTTTTGCAAAGGTGTGTTGTTTGCCGGAGTCGTTTCGCTTCGAGGTGAGTGCCCTAGATAGGCCTTCACTTTATTAATGGAAGACTCATGCTGATTGCAGAGCTAAATACGCAATGTTTAGTTTAATCTCAAGGTTTTTAATTCGTGGTAAATAATCTCAATAAGTGCGTATCAGATAACGTCATTCATAAAAAAAAAAGATAACGACAGGACGGATGGCGCAAATTTTGAATTGAGAATCGACGATTGTTGATGCATTAGTCAGTTTCTTTTGTTTTTGTAATCTAAGTAGGTAAATTACGTAACATTTAAAACTGTTATCTGTTTGTTTATGTATGCATTAATTGCTCAGTTAAACGACTTTATAGCTTATCAAAAACTTTAAATAAACAGTTTTGGTAGAATGTAGTTCTATTTGGTGTATTTTATGTGGCATTTTAGTGGCAAAATGTCAAAGAAGGATAAGATTTTATGTGGCCAAGAAAAAGTGTCGTTGATTTAGCTAATAAGTCGTCTAAAGTCTTAAAATACGCGTAAAGCCGCGAGATAAAGTGTATTGTCAACATATTGAGGCTAATGTAGAAGTTTGTTCACCGCCAGATATTCGTATATTTTCCTCAAAGCTGAATAAATTATAATACAAAATGGCTGGAGCAATATTAACATACCTTTTATTAACATGGCTTCTGATTTTGTTGGCATTTACCTTATACTGAACATAAGCTAAAAAACCAGTGTGGCTCGGTTGGAAAATGTCTGCATTTCAATCAGATGGCCCCTAGTTTGATCCGGGCCTTATACCAATGACTTGTTTACTAAGTCATGTGTGGATTTGCACACACTTTACGGTGAAGGAAAACATCGTGAGGGAACTGGCATGTTGGGGGACCATAATATCTGAAGACGTGTGTCATCCGCCAACCCGCACTTGGCCAGTGTGGTAGATTATGTTCTATTTCTCTCTGCCTATGTATGAGAAAAGGCCCGGAGACCCTGAGAACATATAAATAAATAAATAAATATTAGGACACATTTAACACACGGCTGGTTAACCCCATACTGAATCATTTTTAGTTTGTATTATGGTTGCTAACACAACTGATATACTACATATACATACATATATATTTTATATAGATCTATACATATTAAACACCCAGAACCACAGTCAACAAATTTAGTTCAGCACAAAGATGTTGGCCGTGCTGGTAATCGAACCAGAAACCTTCTGATTGGCAGTCCGGTATGGTAACCATTACGCCAACGAGGTTGTTTGTCTATGTATGAGAGAAAGCTCGGAGACTCTGAGAACATATAGTGGGCTGCTTATGCTTTATAATGCTTATGAGCATAAGATGTCTGCTATAAAATCTCACTGCTTTGAATGTTATCTGCTAATGAATCCCAGCTATCCAAGCTCCTTGAAGTAACAGAGCAAAGTTTTGGCTACAACGGCATGGAGCATGGTTTTAAAAGATATTATAGAAGACATTTTTGTAACCTTTTTTGACGTGACAACGTCTTAAATTAGGTTGTGGCTGGGAGTCACTTATGAAAAAGTGTAATGCCCGGTAACGTTACGATGAGTCACCGAACGAGAGAGAGGCCCGCCGAATGCCTTGCGTCTCTCTCCCACTCAACTATGATCGGTCTGCCGCGCGCACAGGACGCGGCAGACGTGGTCACGTAAAATCTTCGCCCGTAAAACCGACTTTACAGGCAACCATTTTTTTTACACATTTCCCACACAGCTGGGTAGTCCCATACTAAAGCTGTAATAGGTAGTTTGTAATATGGAAAATTGTTAATTCTCTATATGACTATTGCCAACCTTTTTTTTTACACATGGCGGGTTAGCCCCATACTAGACCATTTCTAGTTTATATTGTGGTTGCTAATAACACAACTGATATACTATAGTATACTAGTTGACCCGGCAAATGTTGTTTTGCTATAATTAACATTTCTAAATATACAGTAGCCGATTCTCAGACCTACTGAATACGCATAAAATTTGGATAAAATCGGTCAAGCCGGTTCGGAGGAGTATGGTAACAAACACTGTGACACGGAAATTTTATATATAAGATTAAACATACATATTTATAGGTAGTTGTAGAGCTGATATAAATAAGTGAATTCTATAATTGACTACAGTTTTTTTTACCTTTACTTATATCTTTTACCTTTTACCAACTTTTGATATGATTTAGTGGTTTTGTCTATGATTCAACTGTCGTCTTTTTTAGGATTCTGTACCTAAAAGGTAAAAACGGGACCCTATTACTAAGACTCCGCTGTCTGTCTGTCTGTGTCCAGGCTGTACCTATCTCAGAAACTGTAATAGCTAGAAATCAGAAACTTTCAAAAGACATGTATTTCCCGTGCCGCTATAACAACAAATACTAAAAGTAAAAAATATTAAGGGGTATCCCATACAATAAACGTGTTTTTTTCGTATTTTTTATTACTATTATAATAACGGTAGCTGCTAGACACACACTAGACACAAAATATATAAATGTAGTTATTAGCTTTCAAATTAATTTATAAAATTAAGTAAAAAAAATATTTAAACCCCCTTGTAAATAATTTTATTACTTAATTTTATGCTCCCACACAACAATGGTAGGGAACCCTTCATGCACAAGCCCAACTCGCACTGGGCCAATTATTTGTCACTTATACAAAAAAAAGACGGCACAATCATTATTTAGACGAGCATGACACAAACTGGGCCACCAAAGCTGAAGACCGTGTTGTCTGGAACGAGGGAAGAGAGGCCTTTGCCCAGCAGTGGGACACAACAGGCTGAAAATAAATAATGATGAAAAGAGACAGGACTACTTTAAATATGTTAAGGTTGTGTGTACTCAAGAAGTATGGAACCACAGATTTCTATCTCTTTCTATGTACGTATGGAACCCTCTTTGTTACAGTTTTTGAGACACCCACTTGACCAATATTCAGCAGAGAGTCAGAAAAATAATCAAAAATAGAATTAAACTGCAAAGTATACGCAATTACTAATTTTAGAAATCACCTATTTAACGAAATGCTCAATAAAATTGCTCTTCGACAAAAAACTAGGTCAAACGACTGTAATTTTTTTTTGTTTTTATTTTGGTACCTAGTTAGCTTCGTTAGCTTCGCACGATATCGGTATTTAGTCTTGGCAATAGTTTATTTATTTTTAGAGTTAACTGTGGTATGGGTATGTTACCATTGGTTACCATGCCGGACTGCCAACCAGAGGGTACCGGGTTCGATTCCCGACACGTCCAACATCTTTGTTGTGCACTAAATTTGTTGGCTGTTGGTCTTGTTTGGGTGTTATACATATATATTTACTAGCTGACCCGGCAAACGTTGTTTTGCATAAAAATAGATAGTAGCCGATTCTAAGACCTACTGTAAAGCCCTTTCGGAGGAGTACGGTAACTAACATTGTGACATGGAAATTTTATATATAAAAAGATAGTTTGTATTATGATTGCTAACACAACTGATATATTACATATACATACATACATAAATAAATACTTTTATATCGATACATATTTAACACTCAGACCGACAGCCAACAAATTAGTTCATCACAAAGAGGTTAGTCGTGCCGGGAATCGAACCCGAGATCCTCTGATTGGCAGTCCGGCATGGTAACCATTATGCGATCGTCAACTGAGACGACAACTTGTAAATAAATTAGATAACTGACCTGCATGTTCGAAACTCTTTGAAGCTAGTATGCTGTGGGTTTTTCCCGCAAGTCCGCGTCATTGCAATGCCATATACACATGTATAATATGTTTACATACAGTAGAACCTCGTTAAGTCGAACCTCGATAAGTCAAAAACCTCCAAATGTCGAAAAAATGTTTTGTTCCCTTCCCTTCAAACACCAAAACCTCCATTTTTTATTTAGTTACTTTGAAAACCAGTTATATCCTGCAGTATCACTTTTATTCTATCTTTATTTATAGTCTCTTTATATAGGCTATACTTATAACTAGTTACTTGAAATCTTGACCCTCTGTTAGTCGAAACAATCACCGAGTCCCTCAAGCCATTTTGGTATATTTTCACTCTACAACTCGAAAAACTAAATTTGACCACTGCATCTCGAACATAGCAACGTTTTATTTTACAACCTATACAACTTGATCATTTGGAATTTATCACATCTATTGTTCGAACCAAAAAAAAAAAGTGAATAATGTAAAAAAAAAGTGAATAACGTATAATGTGAAATTGACGAGAACGTATTGTATCCTTTTATTACCTGTAAGTTGTTATAATTAGGATACGTTATGACGAATAAATGGTATTCTATTCTATTCTATTCTAAATAAGTTAAGTACCGACTTTAAGAGTTTGCCGACAATGTGAGTTACACTCTTGTTTCTTAGAAAACATTTTAGGAGTATACGATAATAAATTTATGACTCACGTAAACACGTGTTTGCTTGCTTGGTGTCAGGTATTCAATTTTGATTTCGTTTGAAATTTAGCTAAGCTTTGGAACTCTCTTCCTGAGTCTCTTTTTCCCGAGAAGTATAATTTGGGGGTCTTCAAATCTAGAGTAAATAGGTTCCTTCTGGGCAAGCGTGATACATCTTAGACCACAGTTAAGCTTAACATCAGGCAAGCTGCGGTCAAACGTTAGCCCATTTATCATTAAAAAAAAAGCAAGTCATTTGTTAACTCGCTAACTCGAATTTTTTGGTGTCTCCCTTGATGTTCGACTTATGGAGGTCCTACTGTATATATATAACACTGGTACTTATGTACTGGCGAAGAAGTCGACAAACAAGTTTCATAAAATTAACATAAGTCGAGTTGAGTTTTAGTAATACATGTCCACAAAGTTGTCTGTCTAGATCTTTTTTTTTTTTTTTTTTTTTACTCTGAATAGGTCAGCGCTTGACCACAATTCACCTGATGGTAAGTGATATTGAGGTCTACGGTGGATCGTGCTTACCTAGAAGGAACCGGTTCACTCTCGCTTTGAAAATCGCTAGATTGTAGTCATTGGGGAACAGGGAATTTGGCAAGGAATTCCAAAGTTTGGCGGTTCGGACAACAAAGGTGGAGGCAAAACGCTTTGTGCGTGCCTTGGGCACCTCAACCGTAAACCGATGCCGCCTTGGCGTTTCCCTGCTCGTCCGATAGTGGAAGGGGGCGGGGGGAATTACTTCATGTAATTCAGTCGCACACTCGCCGAAATGCAACCGATAGAAGACCGACAGACTGGCAACAATGCGGCGGTGCTCTAGGCTCTGCAACTTTGCCTTGCAAAGATTGTCATTGCCTATGAGCCTTTTTGCACGCCGCTCAATTGACTCCAACGCCTGAAGCTGGTACTTTGCCGATCCATCCCAAAGGTGCGAACAATACTCCATGCATGATCGAACTTGTGCTTGATATAATATAAGCAGCTGTTCCTGCGTGAAGTACTTTCGCACCTTCGAGAGGATACCCAGCTTTTTGGCTGCTACGTGAGCCATATTCTCGATGTAGGAGCCAAAATTCAGTGTTGAAGACAATGTTATGCCAAGGAGTTCTAAGTTGTCGGTAACCGATACGGTTGCACCTCGGAAGGAAGGGGCCAGGTCAAAAGGCCTCCTCTTAGCAGTGAAAAGACACGCTTGGGTTTTGGCGGCATTGAACTTGACTAGATTGGCATCGCCCCATTCGGAGACTGCCTGAAGAGCCAAGTTTAAGCGCTCAACCATAGCTTCCCTATGAGACCGGATTTCGGCCTCACTGGCTCGTGCAGTGGATATGTAGCTCTCTACAACAGTGCTGTCATCTGCATACCCAAAGGTACCGGGTCTTAGCAGATCGTTAATATGCAGCAGAAATAATGTCGCAGAGAGCACCGACCCTTGAGGGACACCGGCATTGATCGCCATTAGATCCGACGAGCAGCCATCAATGACCACCCGTATAGATCTGTCCCTCAAAAAGTCCGATATCCAATCACGAAATCCAGCAGGCAGGCCGTAGGAGGAAAGCTTGCCAATAAGGCCGTCGTGCCAGACCCTGTCAAAGGCTTTAGAAATATCCAGAGAAACCGTAAGTGCTTCTCCGTACTTCTCAATAGCCTCACTCCAGATGTGTGTGGCATACGCTAGAAGATCCCCAGTAGACCGATTCCGGCGAAAGCCATATTGTCGGTCACTAAGGAGGTCATTCGCTTCTAGGTATGCCAGGAGCCTGCGGTTCAAGACACGTTCCATACTCTTGCAGAGTATGGACGTGACTGAAATGGGCCGGTAGTTAGCAGGGTCGGCGCGACTACCTTTTTTAGGCACGGGCTGCACATTAGCAAGCTTCCAAGAACTTGGCACTTTACCAGTCTCAAGAGAAAGCCGAAAAAGACGTGTCAACACAGGAGCCAACTCAGGCGCACAGGTCCTCAGAACTAAAGCTGGAATACCGTCGGGACCACTGGCTTTATTCACGTCTAGATCGCGTAGCGCTTTCCGGACCTCAGTCTGGCGTATCTTTATGTCAGACATCACTGACGCACAGACATGAGATGACGGAGGCGACGCGCCACCAGCATCAAGACGTGAATTTTCAGCAAATAGAGAAGCAAATAAGTTGGCTTTCTCTACTGCTGCGTGAGCCAGCGAACCGTCCGGCTTCAGCAGTGGAGGCAGTGAGGGGCGGCAGAAGTTCCCTTCGATCGATTTGGCCAGGGACCAAAATGCTTTACTACCCGCGGGGTAAAAAGCTAATTTGTTCCCTACACGGCTAATATGGTCGAAGCGAGCCTTCTGTAAAACCCTTTTGCAGGACTTGGCAGCCTTGTTAAATTCTTTCTTCTTCTGGCTAATATTCCTAGCCTTGCGGTGTCGGGCATCGACCCAGGCAAGGTATGCCTCTTGTTTCAGTGCTTCAGCACGTCCACATTGAGGCCCAAACCAAGGACGAGCCTTGTCGGACAGAGGTACATCTGAGTAGGGTATGAAATATTCCATACCCAGTCGCAGTACATGCGTCACGGCATCCGCGCTGACTGATGAATCACCAGAAGAGAAACAAACAGACTGCCAAGGATAAGATGCAAAGAATGACCGCATCTCATCCCAATCTGCTGACTTGTATCGCCACATCCGACGACTGCCCTTAGGGCTCGGGTCAGATGAGGAATAAACGGATACAGATTTCACCAGACAATGATCGGAATTACCCAAGGGCGACGAAATCGCCACAGAGTATCGGTCTGGATCAGTTGTCAGCAGAAGGTCCAAGCAATAAGGTGTATGCGTCTCAACGTCAGGTACCCGAGTAGCACCTTGGACCAGCTGAGTGAGATCTAACGTTAAAGCAAGCTTTCTCGTCTCTCTCCCAGCATGGTCTGTGTCCCGGTATGGGAATAACCACTCCTGATGGTGTGCATTAAAATCCCCCAGTAACACTAATTGGGCTGTCGGGTACTTTTGTTGAGCCGTGTCCGCTGCCTCACTGAGATAATCAGTGAGCCTGGTTGTCTCCTGGTCACCGCTGTGCGAACGATAGACACAGGCATAGAGAATTTTCTCTAAGCCTGTGTCTACAAGCGCCCACAGTACAGAGAAACTGCGATTTTCAAGGTTACGGAGACGCTGACAGCAAATGTTATCCCGGACGTACAGGCAAACCCCTGCCCGAGCCTTGAAATTATGCTCTAGGGTGTAACCGGGGTATTGCAAGTACGCCGTATCAGATGGACATTTGATCTGCGTCTCCGTAAGGAATAAGAGAGCAGGTTTGTCGGTCTCAAGGTGGTGATGGACCGCAACGAGATTACAGTGCAAACCTCGTATGTTGGAGAGGTGCACTTTGAGCGAAAGGGAGTGCGTCCGCTGTTGTACCCTGTTCTTTTTCCTTACTTTCATTTTTGCGTGAGTGAGTTCGGTGGGGAGATGGCAGTGGGACGAGGCTTCGCGATGCTTACCAAGACACATGAAACGTAAAAGACACCAGTGGGGAGCTAGTCCGGAGACTGCGGGGACGCCCGAGCCCCCCCAGGGATGTCCATCGGGCCCTTTCATCCGGTCGCTAACCGGCACGATGGCGCATCCCCGGGATTTTTCGCTAGTTGGCGGGACAGCCTTTCATGAGTAGCTAGCTCACTACTTGGGTCCCCTACTACCTGCGGTCGGCCAGCGGAGAACCGTGCCTCGGATCCCGCTACCCTCCGAGACTAGATACCCAGTGTCCCTACGTTCATGTGTCTAAAACCGGCTCAATGCATCAACGAAGCAGCTATCCCGACCCAACTCCCCCAACGGCGTCACCGGACAACGCGCCGGAACACGGCCAGGCCGCTTGGCGGCGTGACTTAGTCCGGTGGGTGGTCACTAGCCCCGGCCGAAGCCTACCACCAGTGTGAGTGTCGCCTGATTTGCACCACCCAAGGACCACGTGTGGGGAATCATATAAAGGGTATTTTCCCACGGACGGGGGCGACTCAATCCTCAAAATCTAGATATGTTTTTAGGGTTTCGAACCTAAAAGGTAATTGGCCAAGTGCGACTTGGGCTCGCGCATTAAGGGTTCCGTACCATTGTTGTGTGGGAGCCCCCCTTCAATATTAATTTTATTATTTATGTTGAAAGTTAATATATAATTATATTGCTGTGAATGAATAGAGGATCTATCAAATGTCGTAATAAATATGGAGTAAATAAATGCTTAAAAATTACATTTGTTGTATGGGAGCCCTTAAATATGAATTTATTTTAAATGGTAATTTACAACTGAATATACTGGGAAAATTTGAAGCGTCTATCTGTTACCGTTATTAAAATAAAGGAAATTTCACGTTTATTATATGGGGGCCTCCTTAATATTTTTATTACACGCTTTATATTAGCTTCACCTGTATGTTTGTTTGTTTGTAACCGACTTCTTTGGGCGCGATTTGACCCACTTTAAACGGCCAGATTTCGTTGAAACTTTGTAGATTTATTGAGGACCGATGACAGTACACTAATTTGATAAAACATTTTTTTTTTTTTGTATTTTTGTTTGTATGTTTGTTTGTAACAGACTTCTTTGGGCGCGATTTTGACCCACTTAAAACGGCCAGATAAGCGTGTTTTTTAGTTTAAACTACTATTATTTTTAGTATTTGTTGTTATAGCGGCACGGAAAATGCAAAACTTGTAAATTTTCCGAGTCTCTTTTTCCCGTGAAGTACAATTTGGGGGTCTTCTAATTATCATCTTCTATAAATCTATTTTCCTTTTTATGAAAGGTTCCCGTAACCTTTCATAAAAAATATGGCGGCGGCCATTTTTGAATGTTTTTTTAGCAAACAAGCTAAGAACACTCAACTAACACACTTTTAGAAGAAAACAATAATATGTAATTAATAATGGTTTCATCCCTTCAGGAGCTACAATATCACACACAGACTTACACACTCATAGACACGTATGAGAAACTAAAGAGTGGGAGGTTAGCGTGGTATGGGCATGTGATGCGTAGAGAGGAGATGTATGTCACTAGGAGATGTATGGAAATGGAAGTGCAAGGAAGAAGGGCAAGAGACCGACCGAAGAAGACATGGATGGAGTGTACGAATGAGGACATGAGAGTGAAAGGAGTGAGTGTAGAGACGACGGCTGATAGAGGAGAGTGGAAGAGGAAAATTTGCTGCGGACCCCACCTAGTAGGATAAGGCAAGGAAGAAGAAGACACACACAGAGACAATCTTATAACACCCCGTCGGTTTTGCGCCGCGGTTTAAAATAAGGAGAAATAAACAAAACGAAGCAAGAACCTGAAGCTTGTTTTGATTTCCAAGTAATGGAGACTGGAGATAGTGAGTTAAAAACATGTATGATAGGTATGACGTCATTTTATGCAAGGCGTCTGAGTCACAATGTGTTTTAAGATATCGTTACAGAATTGTAGTTTGGCTAGCTAAGGTGATCTGACGCAATCATCCAGGTTAAGACGCTATGGAAGCAAACCAGTATAGTGTAAACTCCATGTAACGTCACTCTGTAAAGCGTTGAAATCAATTGGCTTTAGTTGGTTTAGTTTGTTTTCCATACAAAGGTGGCGATTCTGACGTACACACGACTAAACTAAATTTAAAGAAGCCCCGTCTCTTTTCATCTTAGGTGGCTAAAAAGAGTTGTTTTGTGTGTGGTTCAGAACGTGCCGTCTCTTTCTGGCCACCTAAGATGAAAAGAGACGGGGCTTCTTTAAATTTAGTTTAGTCGTGTGTACGGCAGAATCGCCACCACTGTTACATTCTCTCCATTTAACGACCAATCTCTATAACGCCATAAAATGCACAGTCCTTTCAGTGTCGTTATATGCATAAATATCAACTTGAGCCAGGCAAGCCAGTACAGCACTGATAAACTACTAAAATAATCACAATGTTATTTTTTGATTTTGTTTATTTAAGTAGTTTATCAATGTTGTAAAGTCCTGCCTCAATTTGAAAATATGTTGCTAAACTCCTAACGTGGTCTTCCTGTGACGCGTCTTTTGTTTGTTATATAAAGTAGTGAGAACCTTTTACCTTGGATAAACCCCGGTTTTTTAGGTAAAATATTTTTATTATAATATGTATTCTTTTTGTACGTATGAGAACTATATCACGAGGAAGACAAATGGGTATGAGTGTGGACGGACAGATAGGAAGGGAGCGGCCTAAGAAAGTATGGATGGATTGTGTGAATGACGATATGACCAGGAGGGGTGTGAATACAGAGATGACGAATTACAGAGATGTATGGAAGAAGCGTACATACTGTACCGACCACACATGAAGTGGGATAAGGTGAAGAAGAAGATGTATTCTGTTTGTGATAATAATAAAAATAAATGACACATTTCACACACGGCTGGTTAATCCCATACTGAACCATTTCTAGTTCGTATTATGGTTGCTAACACAACTGATATAGGTACTACATATACATATTTTATATAGATACATATTTAACACCCAGACCGACAGCCAACAAATTTAGTTCAGCACAAAGATGTTGACCGTGCCGGGAATCGAACCCGGAACCTTCTGATTGGCAGTCCGGCAACGAGGTCGTCAACCTCCTTGAGATCCAGTAATTACAGACTAGGCATGCTCCGTCGTCCAGAGTGTCGTTGACTCGTCTGGTTACACGACCTGCTGGTCAAATACCTAGTTGTATAGTGTAAAAATAGCCGGCCAAGTCCAAATCACACTCGCGCACGAATGGTTCCGTACCATTATCTGAAAAAATAAAAAACAATCCTATATTTTTTAGTTAGTTGTACGTGAGCCTCTTTAAATATTAATTTTATTTAATTTTAATTTTATTATTACTGTGACTTTGGTTATAATTTGACATAATATGTATTGTAAATTGACTTAATAAAAAAATATATCTCATTGTATAAATATGATTTCGATTATTATTTTGAATATGAGTTTATTATTACATATTCTGCAAATATTTAAAGCGCCTACTAGTTGACGTTAGGAGAACGATAAAAAACAAAAATCTTTTACTTGTATGAAATTCTTCCATAAATATTTATTTTATTTTTATTTTCTTATGTATTTTTAAGAGATTAATTAAAAAAATATTCTGTCAAAATCTCACCTCTCTTTATAAAAATCAAGAAGAAAATTGCGAGAAACATCACTTTTTTTTTGTATTTTGTATAAATTAATTTTTATTTTTAGTATTTGTTATTAAAGCGGCAAAAGAAATCATCGGTGTCTTATCAATTTCAACAGTCTAGCCATCACAGTTCATTATTATAAGAAACAGCCTAGTGACAGACAGACAAACAGACAAAAAAGTCTTAAGAAAAAGGGTCCCGTCGGTACCATTTCGCTACGGTATCCTAAAAACATTGTACATATCATATACACCACTGAAGCGTTAAATGATTCCATTTGTCATCGCAAGGCGTGGGTCGCAATCCGTCTGGCTCTAAATATAATATTCTTTAATTATTCCACACCAATTTGACCATCCTAATATTAACCTAACTCAGCGAGGTAATGCCGCCAGCATTTTAGGCACCTTACCCGCGGACACTGACTTAGATTTAATCTACTATTTATAAGGTTTTTTTTATTGTGTGTGTGTGTGTTTTTTTTTTTCATGGAATTATATCAATTTACTTGTATTACATAAAGTTAAGTTAGACCTTAGTAATATAACCGTAATTGGTTTAACCTTACTAATATTACCTTATTTAATACTTACTAATATTTTCCTAATTCATAAGTCTGACTTCTACCAAAAAAAATATTCATAGAATTGTTCTTTAGTCAGTTTTCGATATTTGTTACCGTTTATGATATACTAGCAGATCGATCCGGTTTTGCACGGGCTATAAATTATTCTAAACAGCAAAAAGAAACAAAATATAGCCTATGTTACTCAGGGATAATGTAGCTTCCCAACGGTGAAAGAATTTTTCAAATAGGTCTTGAAGTTTCAGAGCCTATTCGTGTTAAAAGAACAAAAAATCAAACTTTTCCTCTTTTTAATATTGGTATAGATTAGGATTACCTTACTAATAGGCTAAAGTAACCTTAGTAAATACTAAAGGCAAAAGTTAATGTGTGTGTATTTTTGTCACATTTCAAACGGCTGGACCAAGAACTTGAGACAGCTATCAACATGCATTGTTATGCCTACCTGGAACATCGTTACGATAACCTGTGATCAGTGCAGTAGTGAACTTTAAACATTGACATTGAACAGTGGAAATTATGTGAACTGTTAAAAAATATAATAATATAATTTCGACTCAGTGTGATACAGGCACATCAGTAAAAAAACAAATACATAAATCAATTTGTCGATCGTGCATCATTAGCGTAACTAAATGCAGTCATTCTTCGTCTGTGTCAATTATTATAATCAATTCAGTCAGTCTTGCTACAGCTAGCTAAGGTGATGTGACGCGATCATCAAAGCTAAGCAACGGTCGATGCGGACGGTGTTTGGATGGGTGACCATGCACAAAACTTTCGTTTTTCAAGTGGCATTTCCATCTGAGCGCTACCGTGGGTCAGAAAACACCTTAAACTGTAGGTCCCGGCTGTGAGTCTTAGTACAAGCAGTCGTTATGCCAAGTCAGAGGCCTATGGGCGACTTGAAAAACTTTCGACACCAGAGTTTAGCCACTTAGCTCATACGAAGAAGAAGAAGAAGTCGTAGTACAGTCGCTACAATATTAACTTTAAATTAAGGTCAAACCTATTATTAAAACCTACTTTGTTACCAGTAGCATAGTACATACATATCAATATACTACTTATGTTATATATACTCTTTTATCATACGCAATTGACCGCAAATGTATACAACATACACTTACGTATATATGAGTTATTTACTGCTATATAAATGGCTAATTAATTGATATCCTGTTTTGTATTACTTGTGTAAGTTTATTTCAATATTTTGTTTTTATATAATTACTAGCTGACCCGGCAAACGTTGTTTTGCCTCACTTAGGGGTATGAAAAATAGATAGTGTAGCTTATATGACACGTTCGTAGATTTACCATAGCAGCGCCATCTACTGATTACTTACTCAACCCAGTCGAAAGGTATCGACATATTTCTGTTAGAATCATTTGGAGTTAACAGATAATTGTGACTGTCAAATAATAACAGAAATTAATTAGCAATAAATTAAAATTGCGACTATAATTTGAGATTTAAACTATCCCTATCTCTCAAGTTGAATCGAACTGCACATGGTGTGCGAATTTTATTATAATCGGTTAAGTTTTTAGGAGTCCATTGAGGACAAACATTGTGACACGAGATTTATATATATTAAGATAAACATGGTGATTACATACAGTATAATAAATAAAATTAAAATTTACAATATGCTTGCTTTGAACCTAGCAGAACATTATTAATTCTTTATTTATTTTTGATTTTTTTGTAATTGTTTATATAAACTTTTTCTTTTCCTTTTTTTTGAAAATTTTGTGTCATAAATTGTACTGAAAACCTAATTAAGTTCTATACTTTAAGTTCTATACCTAGATACGATTGGGAGAAGACATCGGCTTCCGTCATACAGTTCTGAACTAGTTCGGAAGCCTTTGGATTTCTTTATATATTTGTAACATTAACTTTGTCAAATAAATAAATTTTGTATTTTGTATTTTTGTATTAACAAATCTATTAAACATTAATGCGGGTAATTACTAGTTAAGTACTAAGTTAAGGATTACTGCGAGGTAAACCACGTACCTACTTGTTATATCCGATTCAATTTGATAGCGCAACTTGTGAACTAAATGAAATACAACTTTCACTGTAGGACGGTGACCGGACGCCCTGGTGGCGATTGCAAAGTTGCCATCTGTGGCAAAACATTCTCAGTGCGTAAGGTGCATTTAGCTAGCATCCTGTCCCGGCTTCGCACGGGCTATGATATTCAAATTCAAATCATTTATTGCATCATTTAAATGTTATACAATATTAAATTATCATAAAACATGAAAATGTACAATGTTGGTTTGAAGCGAACCGATTTATTTATTTTCCAGTAAATGGTTTACAAATGTGCCATTTAAACTTTTATCATTTAGGAATTCGTCAATTGTATAATAACACTTATACAATAATATCTCCTTCAGTGTTTTTTCAAATGTGCTATGGTTATTTACGTTTTTTAATGTGGCCGGTAGATTGTTATATATTTTTATTGCCATAGCATTTGGCCCGGAATATGCCAACAGAATATGCCCGGCTTTTCCATCAGACGGCCCCTGGTTCGATCCCAGTCCTAGACCAATGACTTGTTTTTCAAGTTTTGTGTGGATTTGCACTCGCTTTACGGTGAAGGAAAACATCGTGAGGCAACCGGCATGTTTGAGGATCACAATATCCGAAGACGTGTGTCATCCACCAACCCGCACCTGGCCAGCGTGGTGGATTATGGCCTATAGCTCTCTCCTCGTGAGAGAAGGGCCTAGTCTCAGCAATAGGAACGTATAGTGGCCTGCTTATGCTATATGCTTATGCTAAATACAGTAAAAACTTGACTAACCGGACTAATTAATGAAATGAAATAATTTTATTTGCGTAGCCACAGGTAATATAAAAACATGGAAAATAATATAAAATGTCCCTTGTAGGCTACCGCATATGCGGTGTGCAAAAGGTCAATTAATTAGTTAGGTAATTTATAAGTTAATTGCACTCCACTATAATTTACAGCTAAGCAATAATATTTAATAGAAATGTCAAAAGATTATAAGTAAACAATATCAAAAAAAAAAATTTCTAAACTAGCTAACTGGGTTGGCACGTCGACCCGAATTATTGTTATTAGGTATAACCCAAGGACGTATGGTCCCAAGAACGTACCACAAAATTTACTTATCCCACTCTTAGCACATAATTATTGTACGTACACAACCTTATCGTAAATAAAAAAAATTAATTTGTATTTGTATTCGGATAATCGAATGTATGAAGAGAATCGTATGTCTTTATTTTCTGATGAGAACCGGCGCCGGGGGATGCCAGTTCCGTACGACACTTTCATGTTGGCAAAAATATGACAGACAATTGTAGTAGAAGAGCCCGTGAAGATCGTCCTTCACCGATCTGATAACCAGATGAGACGTATTTTTTATTAAATATTTTTTATAAACAAATGTGCCTAAAATTGCTTGCCCATCGAAAAGTGCTCATGGCTATTTTTAATTAAATAAACTTTTATTGATTTTTTTTTCATCACCTTCATACTTTTGATAACCAAATGAAATTTATTTCACTGATAGTTTTTCATACACAGAATATGCCTCGGTATGCTTGCCTACTCATTTCAGTGTATATTAGTAACTACCTGGCAAAACAGGTAAGTCAAAATAGGTGACTCATTCGATTTTGATGCGCTTCATAGGAGTAACAACTATTCTGAACAGTTAGAATGTTATTTTTATTTTTGATAATTGTAGCTAAATTATCATTTGACTATACACGTGCATGCGCAAAAAAAAGGCATGAGTACTTTTCGATAGGCAAGCAATTTTAGGCATATTTGTTTATAAAAAATACGTCTCATCTGGTTATCAGATCGGTGAAGGACGATCTTCACGGGCTCTTAGATCATTGTTCTGTAGTCCGGATAATCGCGAAACCGTATAACTGAGGACCGGATCGAGGTTCCACTGTAATGTATATTTAACCCTTAAATGGACAATGTTGTTTTTAAACAACATACTAAAAATAACACATAAAATTAACCTTCATATAATTTATTTTTATTTTTGCGCGATGTAGTTTATAAACAACACTCACATTATTGCAAAAGAAAGTATAGTAAATTAATGTCTTGATTTTTTTACTAATTTTCCTTAGGCAGTAATACATGTCTATTACACAAATATATTTTTTTAAAACGTGAAACACAAATCGTCTATTTAAGGGTTAACCGATGATAACCCCTCCACATTAGATAAGAATTGGAAAACCCCAAAATATAAATAATAACACAGCTCTACAAAAAATCTATTTTTTTTTGTTGCCCTGTTTATCATCGCAAATTGTGCCCAGATTACGAATATATTCGTAAAAGTACTAAATTTGCTCGTTTTTACGAATTGAATTTTAAACGATTTATCGTCAAAATTTTAATTTTCAGTCGTTTGTTGAAAAAAAAACGAGCAGATCTTACAAAATCATTGATATTTTCACGAATTGTGTGTATAAACGGACCCAAAATCATCATCATATATCAAAGGCAACAAAACCACTGTAGACCAGTGTTATTGGCCGGATCGAGGTTCCACTGTAATGTATATTAACCAATGATAACCCTTCCACATTAGATAAGAATTGGAAAACCCCAAAATATAAATAATAATCATTGTTTATAAATATTTAAATATCTATCACTTGACCCGAGTAGATAACGTAATCAAATCTTATCATTAGCTGTAGTGATAAAAGAATTATCTTTTAGGTGGCTTGAAAAATCGACACCTGAATTAATGAATGAATGGACTTATTTTTTTAAGATGCCTGGTGTCCTCACGATGTTTTTCTGCACCGAAAGCTAGGGCTCGTACCAGGTTCGATTCCCGGCACGGCCAAGATCTTTGCGCTGAACTAAATTTTTGTTGTTGGTCTGGGTGTTAAATATGTTTCTATATAAAATATGTATGTATGTATATGTAGTATATCACTTGTGTTAACAACCATAAATATGAACTAGAAATGGTTCAGTATGGGGTTGACCAGCCGTGTGTGAAATGTGTCCTAATATTTGATAAGTATTTAGTACAATAAAGTTGTTTTGTCCCACATTTAGCAACAATGTTTAAACAGCAATGACTCACAAATTCCGCCGAAAAAAATGTTTCACACGAAACTATTAACTTTTTTTGTGTTGATACGTAATAGCATATAATCTGATATACTTCTAGGCCGTATATGTGACCTTGAGACGTGAAATGTTGTGCCTGACTCGGTTTTATTGAGGACCGACGACAATACACTAATTTGATAAAAGTATTCCATTTTCTGTATTTTTGTTTCTATGTTTGTTTGTAACCGACTTCTTTGGGCGCGATTTTGACCCACTTTAAACGGCCAGATTTCGTTCAAACTTTGTAGATTTATTGAGGACCGATGACAATACACTAATTTGATAAAATTATTCCATTTTTTTGTATTTTTGTTTCTATGTTTGTTTGTAACCGACTTCTGTGGGCGCGAATTTGACGCACTTTAAACGGCCAGATTTCGTTCAAACTTTGTAGATTTATTGAGGACCGATGACAATACACTAATTTGATAAAATTATTCCATTTTTTTGTATTTTTGTTTCTATGTTTGTTTGTAACCGACTTCTGTGGGCGCGAATTTGACGCACTTTAAACGGCCAGATTTCGTTCAAACTTTGTAGATTTATTGAGGACCGATGACAATACACTAATTTGATAAAATTATTCCATTTTTTGTATTTTTGTTTGTATGTTTGTTTGTAACCGACTTCTTTGGGCGCGATTTTGACCCACTTAAAACGGCCAGATAAGCGTGTTTTTTAGTTTTTTAAACTACTATTATTTTTGACACATATCAAACACTTAAAATAAGTGTCGGTTTCCTCACATTGTTTTCCTTCGCAGTAAAACATAACTTGAGAAACAAGTCATTTGTGTAGGGCCGAGATCGAACCAGGGACCGTCTGATTGTAAAGTAGACGTTTTTACCACCTCGCCACTCTCGCTTCTCGGTTACATTACGGTGTGACGGAATCCCGACCCATTCCCTCTGGCCTCGAGCCATGTTTTTATTTTATATGCAACGTTATTTACATTCGTGGAAAGAAGATTACGTGGGTCGTAGCCGACCTTCGTTGGGACGGACGGCTTGTTGATTCTGATGGACCATTTATACTACCACTAGAAGTTGCCCGCGGCTCCGCCCGCGTGGAATTTCCAAAAATCCGTTCTTAGTACGCGTCTACATACTAAAACAAATACACCCTCCAAATTTCATAACCCTAGAACCAGCCGTTTGGGCTCTGCGTTGCCTATAGATGAGTCAGGACGAAGATTCTTATAGTATAGATTAATCTTTATAACACCTATCTAGTCTTTGATTGTATCGCCTAAAGCTCGGCTAACTAAGGTGATCTGACGCGATCTTTTTTTTTATTTATTTTGGTTCACAAAACAGAAAATAATCAAAACTATAACTAAATAAAATTGTTTTAAAAAACAAACAAACGACTTCAAAAACACAACTAAAAAGGGAAAAATAATTTTAAGCCTAAATCAAATCAAGAATATATAAATAGAATAGGAGAGTTTATTTCATGTACTTACAAAAAACTATTTGCAATTTTTACTAATCCTGTATTCTTGGAGTGGGTGCCAGCAAAGAAAGACAATTGAAAATAGTTTTTTTTAACAAACATTAATTTGTTCTTATTAGATGGCACCGACTTCAAGAATACAGGATTTCTAAAAATTACAAATAGTTTTTTGTAAGTACATGAAATAAACTCTCCTATTCTATTTATATATTCTTGATTTGATTTAGGCTTAAAATTATTTTTCCCTTTTTAGTTGTGTTTTTGAAGTCGGTTGTTTGTTTTTTAAAACAATTTTATTTTTACATTTTTAGTGGTTGGTAATGATATTTTGTTTAAGTTTTAGCTATGGGGAGCCAAATAAACTTCACGATGAAAAAATTTGGCGTGTGTCAGGCAGGCAACCAATTGGGAGCAAATCGAGCTGGATGCGAGCGAAGCGAGCGCGAAAATTTTCACCGTATTTGTTCCAACCGTTTGAGCATAAAGAAGTCCAAAGCAGCACCAATTACATAATGTTTGTTGTGTCAAAGCTTACTAGAACCAAGTGCGAGCGAAAAGAGGTGGATGCGAGCGAAGCAAGCTGTGCGCGAGCGAAGCGAGCGCGAAAATTTTCACCGTATTTGTTCGAACCGTTTGAACATAAAGAAGTCCAAAGCAGCACAAATTACATAATGTTTGTTGTGTTAAAACTTACTAGAACCAAGTGCGAGCGAAAGAGGTGGATGCGAGCGAAGCGAGCTACGCGCGAGCGAAGCGAGCGCGAAAATTTTCACCGTATTTGTTCCAACCGTTTGAGCATAAAGAAGTCCAAAGCAGCACAAATTACATAATGTTTGTTGTGTCAAAACGTACAAGAACCAATTGCGAGCGAAGCGAGCTGGATGCGAGCGAAGCGAGCTGGATGCGAGCGAAGCGAGCGCGAAAATTTTCACCGTATTTGTTCGAACCGTTTGAGCATAACGAAGTCCAAAGCAGCACAAATTATATAATATTTGGAGTGTCATAAGCCCAGAACATCCTGGGGGAAATTCGAACGAAGCGGGATAACTCCTAGCGAAGCGAGCGCGTAAATATTTTCCTTATCCGTTCGAGGGTCTTGTCTATTAATATATCAAATTTTACAGTTCCTTCTTCCACTAAGTATGACCCAAGTGGCCAAGCTCTGGCGTCGAGAGTTTTTCAAGCCCCTGATTTAGTTTGACCCCTGCTTGTACTAAGAGTAGTGGTCCAGGCCCAACAAATTAACGTGTTATCCGAAGCACAGTAACGCCCAGATGAAAATATCATATTTTTTTATGGAAGTCTTGTGCATGGTTACCCATCCAAAGACTGGCCGCATGGGCCGTTGCTTAGCCTCGATGTTCGCGTCAGATTACTTTTGTTAGCCAGGCTGCTAATTTTATGAGCGAAATCTGTATTGCCGTATGAGCGCGAAGAAGTAAAATAGGTTATCCAGTTATTTGGGCTTCCCACGGGAATAGCAATTTGACTAATTGGACTTTTAAGATAAAAAGTAACCTTCGTGTTATACAAGGTCTAGTCTACCCCCTATATCAAATTTTAGCGAAATCAGTGTGTCATGTGTTATTTGGTGCATCCCACGGGAACAATAATTATTTTCGGGATAAAAAGTAGCCTTTGTGTAAACACATAGTCTAACCTATCTTCATTCCAAATTTCATCAATGTCAGTACAACCGTTCGAGCGTGAAGAAGTTAAAAAGATTTATATGTTATTTGGTGCATCCCACGGGAATAGTATTTATTTTCGGGATAAAAAGTAGCGTATGTGTTAACACATAGTCTTACCTATTTTCTTCTCAAATTTCATGAATATCAGTACAGCCGAACGAGCTAGAATCTGTCTTCATGCGTAAAAATAACCTAACTTTTTAGGTTTTTCTTCGATTTCCCTAGGAGTCCATCATCAGAACCAGTTTTGGTGACAATGGGACCAATTCAGAACCATACTCTTTCAATTAAAAAAAGAATTTTGAGAATCGATCCACAAATGGCTGAGAAATCGGTGAACATACATAAAAAAAAAAAAAAATACATACACGTCGAATATATAACCTCCTCCTTTTTGAAGTCGGTTAAAAAAGATTAATTAACCAGGATCAAAACTAGATTATTTTCCTAACTATGTGTACCCAACATAAACAAATATAAGTACTAGAAAGAAACAAAGAATCAAAATAAAACTACAAAACTAGTTGGTGACAATTAGGTTAAGCTGCAATTTAATTTAGTTTAGTATAAGTTTAGTTTTATTCTAATTTCAATAAATCAAAAATATTTTTCTTAAATTAGACTAAGCTACTATTAAATATATCAATGGCGAGGTTTTTTTTTACTCATAATGGGCTTGCGTTTGATCGCAGTTCAGGGAATTTGGCAAAGAATTCCACAACTTGGCAGTACGCACAATGAAGGTAAGTACCTGCAAACCGCTTAGTACCTACGCGACTTAGGCACCTCCACAGTATAATTTCAATTTTAAATCAAAATTATTTTTCTTAAATTTGACTATGCTACTAATAAATATATCAATGGCGAGGTGATGGTGGATAAGAATATCATTATATTGGCAACACATTCTAATTACAGGATTATATAAAGAGGTATTATTTTTATAAATATTAATTGAGAATATGATCATCGAGGTTAAGCAACAGACTTTGGACCATACACATGATTATCATTTTCGTCTTGGTGCTACCGTGGAGCGGATGACACGTTAAATTGTAACTTCCAGCTGTTGGTCTTAGAATAAGCAGTCGTTAAGTCAAGTCAGAGGCCTTCGGGCGGCTTGAAAACTCTCGACAACAGAGCTTGGCCACTAAGCTCATACGAATAAGAAGAAGTTCTTCAATTGAAATTAGCTTCTGTAGACTTATTATATGTACTTAGAATCATCAGTTTTCCATATCTATACTAATATATAAAGAGGAAAAGTTAGAGTTTTTGTTTGTTTGTTTGACGCGAATAGGCTCTGAAACTACTGGACCGATTTGAAAAATTCTTCTTTCAACATTGGGAAGCTATATTATCCCTGAGTAACCATAGGCTATATTTTGTTTCTCTTTGCAACTTAGATTATTTTAAAGTCGATCTGATAGTAAATAAAAAAACGAAAAAAAAAAAACTTGAGTAAAGGCCGTAACTTGAAACCGATCTTAACAAGACTTGGTTTACAAGTTCTACTATTCAATAGACTTTTTGCCGTCGAAGTTTTTTGCGTACGGAACGAACGGTGAATGCCTGTGTAGAAAAAAAATGAACAACCCATAGATCCGAAATCGAAATACCTTACCGGCCTCTATCTTATATCTATCTCACACTAATATAACGGTAAAGTTCTAAATCTAGATAACGTCATTGAAATTTGAAGCATTCAAAAGCATTTTAGGGTTCCGTGCCTAAAGGTAAAAACGGAACCCTATTACTAAGCCTTCGTTGTCTGTCTGTCACCAGACAGTATCCCAGAAGCCGTGAAACTTTCACAAGCTATAGATATCCTGTGCCGCTTTTATAACAAAAGCTAAAAATAAAATATACACGGGGAGTCCCCCCCATACAATAGACGTGTTGTTTTTCGTATACAGTGTAAATTCAATGACACTAAAGGGACTGTGTATTTTATGGCGTTATAGAGAGTGGTCGTTAAATGGAGAGAATGAATCATTGTATGGAATACAAGTTAAACTAACTAAAGCCGCTTTTTGGTTTAACTTGTATTTCAGTAGTAATTGATTTCGACGCTTTAGAGAGTTTGTCGTTAAATCGAGTGACGTTACATGGAGTTTACACTGTATTTTTAGATGCCTAAAATTGTCACAGAATATATAAATCTGTATTACTTTTCTATATTTATAATATAATAAATATTTAAGGAGGTTATCTCATACAACAAACGTATTTTTTGAGCATTTTTTTTAATCCATCTTTATAACGACTTTTGGTAGACCCTCTATACATTCACAAAATATTTAATTGTGTTACAACTTTAAACACAAATTACTTAATTATAATTAAATTATTATTGAAGGGGGCTCTTATTACAACGAACGTGTTATTCCGTTTTATTTTAAAGATCATTATCTTTACGGTACGGAACCCTGCATGCGCGAGCCCGACTCGCACGTGGCCTACTTTTTTACTGTGTAGCCCCATCGACCAAACCATGCCTAATAGTAAAATTATGAAAATGTATGTAAGTCTCTCACTGGAATTAAGTGGTGCTTTGTCATTTGACTGAACAAGCGAAACGTTTTTGATTTAAGGCGCTTCTTTATTCTTCTTTGCCTTCATCTTTTCCCACTATGTGGGGTCGGCACAGCCCGTTTTTTGCTTCCACACTCTTCTGTCAGCCGTCATATCTACATTCACTCCTTTCTCTTTCATATCCTCTTTCACACAATTCATCCACGTCTTCTTAGGTCGTCCTCTACTTCCACTACCTTGTACAATCATATTCATACTTCTCCTAGTCACATGCTTCTCCTCTCTTCGCGTAACATGTCCATATCAAGATAACCTTCCGCTCTTAACTTTCTCTGGCATAGGTGCAACTTGCAAACTTCCTCTGATATATATACTCTTTTCTTACCTTGTCCATTGGTTACTCCACACATCCATCGCAACATTCGCATCTCTGCCGCATGCAATTCTTTCTCATGCCCCACTTTCGTCTTCGATTTGAGGCGCTAAGGAAGAAAAATAACTAATTATTGAAAAAACATATAAAATCCTGGGTATAATAAAGATAAAGATAAGATAAAGATAAATTGATTTGTAAAATAAAAAAGTGTACGTACAAAGTTCTTACGTCTACATGACACCTTAAAGATAAACTGGTACGCTGTAGGGAGCACTACGCCCTGCTATAGGACTACCAGGAGCCTGTATCACAGGGCCGTAGGAATTGCCGCTTCATTTGAGAACGTGAATACACACAATACATACACATAGGGCTACGATTTGTCAGTTTTATTATTTTTGAGTAATCTCTTTTTTTCTTAATTTGAGTCTGAGTAACATAGGCTATATCTTGTTTCTCTTAACTTAGATTATTTTTTATAACCCGTGCGAAGCCGGGACGATCTGATAGTTGTATATACTGGCTGAACCGGCAAACATTGTTTTGCCTTAAAAATAGATATGTAGTAGCCGATTCTCAGACCTACTAAATACGCATATAAATTTTGGTAAAAATCGGTCAAGCCGTTTCGGAGGAGTACGGTAACTGACATTGTGACACGGAAATTTTATATAAGTACTTGCTGACCCGGCAAAAGTTGTTTTGCCTCACTTAGGGGTATGAAAAATAGATAGTGTAGCTTATATGACACGTTCGTAGATTTACCATAGCAGCGCCATCTATTGATTACTTACTCAACCCAGTCGAAAGGTATCGACCTCTGTTAGAATCATTTGGAGTTAACAGATAATTTTGACTGTCAAATAATAACAGACAATAATTAGCAATAAATTAAAATTGCGACTATAATTTGAGATTATAACTATCCTATCTCTCAAGTTGGATCGAACTGCACATGGTGTGCGAATTTTATTATAATCGGTTAAGTGGTTTAGGAGTCTATTGAGGACAATCATTGTGACACGAGATTTATATATATTAAGATAAATTTTTATCTGTTATAATAAAAAAAAAAGTAATTTTACACTTCGGTGTAACAGAAACCAGTTCACTACTCATCAATTCAGACACTCAGTATGCGATTTCCAAAGAAAACGCAGATTTATTCAGATTCAGTGTTCTGAAGGAATTTTCCTCAGAATTTAGGTCGTTACGCGCTGATGTTTGGGAATGAATAATTAAGCTTTTAAAAATACATAAAGTGTTATGTTCGCGTTTCCAATAATACTTGACTATAATCAACAGATTTTTAAGGCGAGAGTGAACCGGTTCCTTCTAGGTAAGCGCGCTTCACCGTAGACCTCAATGTCACTTACCATCAGGTGAATTGTGGTTAAGCGCTGACCTATTTAGAATAAAAAACTTAAAATAAATTCTGACGGCCTCGTTCGCATAATGGTTTCCATGCCGGACTGCCAACCAGAGGGTTAAGAGTTCGATTCCCGGCATGGTCAACATTTTTGTGCTGAACTAAATTTGTTGGCTGTCGGTCTGGGTGTCAAATATGTATAGATATAAAGTATTTAGATAGATAGATAGATAATACTTTATTGGACACAAACTTAAAACTAAAACTAAAGATATAATAATAACTAAGAACAAAAAAATAGTGTGCCACAATTGGTGGCCTTATCGCTTAAAGCGATCTCTTCCAGGCAACCTTTGGATGGAAAGGAGTTAATAAAAAAATATATAATAAAAAATAAAATAAATAATAAATAAAAAAATATAATATTTATGTATGTCTATGTAGTATATCAGTTGTGTTAGCAACCATAATTAATACAAACTAAAAACTAGGTTCATACGCGACCCTTAATAGCACTCGTTATGTTTTATTATTAGTGTTCGTTGTTATAGCGGCACGAAAAATACATATCTTTTGAAATTTTCAGCTTTCTAGCTATTACGGTTTCTAAGATATATCCTGAAGGCATACAGAGAGCGGAGTCTTAGTCATAGGGTTCTGTTTTTACCTATCAGGTACGGAACCTTAAAAAGCTTCTTCTATTGTCTTTTTTTACACGCTTTTATTAGCTTCACCTGTATGTTTGTTTGTAACCGACTTCTTTGGGCGCGATTTTGCCCGACTTTAAACGGCCAGATTTCGTTCAAACTTTGTAGATTTATTGAGGACCGATGACAATACACTAATTTGATAAAATTATTCCATTTTTTTTGTATTTTGACGTGACAACGTCTTAAATTAGGTTGCGGCTGGGAGTCACTTATGAAAAAGTGTAACGCCCGGTAACGTTACGATGAGTCACCGAACGAGAGAGAGGCCCGCCGAATGCCTTGCGTCTCTCTCCCACTCAACTATGATCGGTCTGCCGCGCGCGCAGCACGCGGCAGACGTTGTCACGTAAAATCTTCGCCCGTAAAACCGACTTTACAGGCAACCATTTTTTGTTTCTATGTTTGTTTGTAACCGACTTCTTTGGGCGAGATTTTGACCCACTTAAAACGGCCAGATAAGCGTGTTTTTTAGTTTTTTTAAACTATTATTATTTTAGATTTTTTTTATACATTTTCATATTCATGCAAAAGTTGCCTCTTGGATCTCCCCTGTTATTCTCTAGCTTTCATTCTTCTTCGCCTGTCTCATCCATGCTGCTCTCTTTTGAGATTTTTTGCTCTTTCAGAAAGCCCCATGGATAAGTTCATTAACCTCGACATAAAAGGCATGGCTTACTTTAAATAGAAGCCAGTTCGATCTGAGCCTTAAAAAATATCAACTCGCGTGACTTTTACAGTTAAGGCGGTATTGTATCAAGTTCAGCAATGCCAAACATATTTGAGCGAAGCGCCCGAACTGCGGCTGACGTTATTTCATTTCACGAAATAAATCTTAATATATATAAATCTCGTGTCACAATGTTTGTCCTCAATGGACTCCTAAACCACTTAACCGATTATAATAAAATTCGCACACCATGTGCAGTTCGATCCTACTTGAGAGATAGGGTAGTTTAAATCTCAAATTATAGTTGCAATTTTCATTTATTGCTAATTATTGTCTGTTATTATTTGACAGTCACAATTATCTGTTAACTCCAAATGATTCTAACAGATGTCGATACCTTTCGACTGGGTTGAGTAAGTAATCAATAGATGGCGCTGTACCCCTAAGTGAGGCAAAACAACGTTTGCCGGGTCAGCTAGTTAATATATAATGCACAATTAACAACAGTTATTTATTGACCGAACAAATGACCCAAGAGCTGGCGGCTTACCTCGGCCAACGTATAAGCTTGGCGATCCAGCGAGGTAATGCCGCTAGCATTTTAGGCACCTTACCCGCGGATACTGACTTACATTTAATCGACTATTTGTAAGGTTATTTTTAATTGTGTGTGTGTGTTATTTTTTCATTGAATTATATCAATTTAATTAACAACATTGGAATCATAGTTAGGCTTAAAGAATAAAAAAAGTTAGATTTGTTATAATATCTTTATTACTTTTAGAAACACAATTTTTTATTGTACTTAACGCTCCAATGGCTGGATCGATTTTGATGAGATTCACTAGGAAGATAGGTTAGACTGTGGACTAACACGGGCAGCTTTTTATCCCTATCTATGATAATCTAAGTAGCATAGAGAAACAAAATAAAGTCTATGTCACTCAGTGATTAACATGTAATTTAAGATATGATTGTAATTGTATGGAAGCCATTATTTTTATTTCATTCAACCAACCCATTTCAAATCAGTATGCTTCACGAAGTCACAAAACATACATACATATACATACTACCGTAGTGACGTCAGCAGATTTATTCATGCTAATTTTAGCACATGCGCCGGCGCAGGCTCTGTCAAAACAAGTCTGATGTTTTGTGTTCTATGTTCAACAGGATGTAAAGAATATAAATATCGAATATTTTATTGTGCCTCGAGCTCGGCTAAGGTGATCTGACGCGATCATCGAGGTTTATTGTCAAGATAAGTCTTTGAATAGGTAACCGTGCGATTTTAGTGTAATTTTAAATTTTAGAGCAACCTTAAGATTAAATGGTTATTTTGACTTGAATTGAAATGTTTTATGTCACGTAGTATATTGTAATAGATACAATAGTATAGTAAGCTCATGTCATTTTTTTGTGCTGTGTTTGTATTCAACACTGAATCTGGTATATGTTTGATAAAAGATAGAACCGTAACAAAACGTAAACTATAATGTAGCTTAGAAGCGAAGACAGCTCAGTTAGACGTGCGGCTGCCTTTCGTCCCGCAGGTCTGATGTTCGATCCCCGCCAATGCGCCCAAGCTTTGGTAGAAGAAAAACATCGTGAGGCAACCATATGGTGGTAGAGTGATTTCTAGCCTGGCTAGCAACCAGCATAAAGTTGACAAAGCACTTAACGAAGTGTTCCGGCAGCTTCCTTAAAAACTAGTTATTACAGACTAAGCATGCTCCACCTCGAGCTAGAGTATCGCTAACTCGTGTGGTTACGCGCCCTGCTAGTCAAATGCCTTTTTTTTTTTTTGACGAGGGGGAAATCTTCAATAAGATCCAGCTACGATGGGGCGCAGCCAGGTTATGTGGGATTTGTACCCACTAAAACCCCCCGGTGACCTGCCTCTGTGCTTAACGGAGGTCTCCGGGTTCTTCCAGGAAACACTCCGAAGACCTCCTTGCACTGTGCTGTGGCCCTTCCCGGATTGTTTCCGCCAACGACGCGACGGCGACGGTCACGCGACGCCGTCGTTCACCCCGGACTCGATGAAGCGGGTGTCGGAACCCCATCTCCGAACACCCTCGAGTATGATGCCCCTTTAAGTCGCCTCTTACGACAGGCAGGGGCAGTTTCGAAGCCTTATTCTTTCACCCAGGCTGCAGGGTTAGCTGTTCAAATGCTTAGCTGTATAGTGTACAAAAAAAAAACTTAATACTTCTTTAAATTAAATCTTTATACAATGAGTACAGAACTAAAAATAATTGGCTAAGCGTCAGTTAAAAACGTTGCACAAAGACTCACAAAATTCAGCCTAATTTGAATACAGCCCATTGGGAAAGATTTTGACAACCAAAATTGTAATATGGTTGTCATGGTTACATTAGAATAGTAAAGTTAGTTAAGTATATTTTATGTATTAGGCTGCGAAGTTTTCTAATCCACCTTCGTATGTTTGTTGTATGGGAGCCTCCCTTAAATATGTATTTTATCAAAATTTTATAATTTAATTTGATAGCTAATACATTCATATATTTTGTGAAATTTTTAAGTGTCTACCGTTATCGATATATACCAAAAAAATACGAAAAAATCACGTTTACTGTATGGGGACTCCCCTTAATAGTATTTTTTTTTACTTTTAGTATTTATTATTATAGCGGCACGGGAAATACATGTCTTGTGAAAGTTTCAGCTTTCTAGCTATCACGGTTTCTGAGAAACAGCCTGGAGACAGACAGACAGTGGAGGCTTAGTAATAGGGTCCCTTTTTACCTTTTAGGTACGGAACACTAAAAAAATAAAGCTTGATACTTCTTTAAAATCTTTATACAATGAGTACCATGCTAAAAAAACAGCCTACAAGGAAAAAATACTTCGGATTTGAACTCACGACCCTGTAGCACGTAAGTCGATTATGTAATAACTGAACTAGAGTCATTCGTTAGAATAAAAAAAACTTCTAGTATCATTACTTCAACTTAATGGTGATGTTTTGTGGTTTAGTCATTCAGCAATCATTTTTATGTTGGTGTTTAGGGTTCTGTTAGTGATCAGTGTAAGTGGCCAAGCTCTAGTGGCGAGAGTTTTTAAGCCACTGACTTGGCCTAAAGACTAAGCAGCCGGTACTTACTATATAATAAAAGATTTTTCCGAGTCATAGTAACGCCCAGAAAAAATGCCACTTTTAATAACTACGACAGTCTTTTTCATGGTCACCCATCCAAAAACTGTCTGCATCGATCGCTTAGCTTCTATAATCGCGTCAGACATATTAGTTTGCCTACCTAAACCCTTTTGTTATAATAAAATTTCTTCTTTAGTTAAGTGGCCAAGCTCTGGTGTCGAGAGTTTTCAAGCCACCCGAAGGACTCTGACTTGTCTTAACGACTGCTTGTACTAAGACTAGCAGCTGGGACCTACTTTTTAATTAACTTGTTATTCGACCCATGGTAACGCCCAGAAGCTAATGGCACTTTTAAAATTACAGTCTTGTTCGTGGTCAGTGGTGGCGATTCTGCGGCACACACGACTAAACTAAATTTAAAGAATAAGCCCCGTCTCTTTTCATCTTAGGTGGCCAGAAAGAGACGGCACGTTCTAAACCACAGACAAAACAACTAAAATCACGTCAAATATGAAAAATGTAAGCGATTTTAGAGCGCACCCAATTGTATCAGCTCTAAATCTGACGTGTTTGACGTGATTTTAGATGTTTTGTCTATGGTTTAGATCGTACCATCTCTTTTTGGTCATTTATGACGAAAAGAGACAGAGCTACTTTAAATTTAGTTTAGTTTAGTTTACAACAATGGTACAGAACCTTTTATGCGCGAGCCTAACTCGTTCTTTGCCAATTTTTATTTTTTGTGTCAGTTTCTTTGCCCCTAGGGGCAAAGAACGGGCAAAGTAGACTTTCGCTCTCGGTTAGGTCGCGAGTTGGATTTTAATGTCTAAATTGTAATACGTTTCGAATGCCATACTTGATTGACCGAGATGTATCAAGCTGAATAAACGCTTCACAGTGGGGTATTTTAACAATCTACGCGGCCAAAAGTCAAAAATCACAAAGTTAAAGAAATGCAATTAAATTCAATTACCTGGGGTAGGGGACAGTCCAACGAACAATATTTTACCTCCCCCACCCCTCTCCCGTTGCGCGATACCCTGCAATCTCAGTCGGAATAGTAGAAGAGCCCGTGAAGTTCGTCCTTCACCGATCTGATAACCAGATGAGACGTATTTTTTATTAAGTATTTTTTTATAAACAAATATGCCTAAAATTGCTTGCCTATCGAAAAGTGCTCATGGCTTTTTTTTGCGCATGCTCGTGTATAGTCAAATGATAATTTAGCTACAATCATCAAAAATAAAAATAACATTCTAACTGTTCAGAATCGTTGTTACTCCTATGAAGCGAATCAAAATCGAATGAGTCACCTATTTTGACTTACCTGTTTACACCTGCTTGCCAGGTGATACACTGAAATGAGTAGGCAAGCATACCGAGGCATATTCTGTGTATTAAAAAAAAACTATCAGTGAAATAAATTTCATTTGGTTATCAAAAGTATGAAGGTGATGAAAAAAAAATCAATAAAAGTTTATTTAATTAAAAATAGCCATGAGCACTTTTCGATGGGCAAGCAATTTTAGGCACATTTGTTTATAAAAAATATTTAATAAAAAATACGTCTCATCTGGTCATCAGATCGGTGAAGGACGATCTTCACGGGCTCTTCTACTATGTGTTAGCCTGGTGGAGCCAGCGCGCTGGTTGGATGAAATGGCGACAGGTATCGGGAATAACTTGCGGGTCCCTTAAGGGAAGATCTAAAAAAACGATAATTAGACCTGCCGTACTTCTTGAGTAGACTACAAACTTGTCTTCGTTTAAGTACGGTATTAGTTTTTTGGTCATTATTGAGACTTCATTGTCCTTATGTAGGCTATCTATTTATTTGACTTATTTATTATTGTATCTCATGAGCCGTGATAGCTGGAGAGTCGATGTTTTCACTGATAATGTATTTAGATTTTTTTATTTAAGAAAATTAATGCTATGGTTATGTTACTAAATTTTCTTCGTACGGCGACCGTCTATACTATAATTGCTTCAATGTTCGATTTGTACCAATACTTTGTTTTTCCTCTTTTCCAGATGCCCTACATTTAGGTGGAAGAAGTGAGAACGATCGACTCTAAAATCACCACAGCTATGGGCAGTGCCAAAGTTTGGAACGCCAAACCTCAACTGCCAATGGAGAACCGACCAGCCAAAATGCCTTTCCTGTCTTCCATAAAAAACTTTTTCCGAGACAAAAAAAAGGAAAAAACCAAATGTGAGAAAGAAATTCATAACCAAAAGCCTACAGAGCTAAAACCAGAGACAACAGGGAACATCGATCCAGTAGCGCACCTAAGGCAAAGAATTGAAAACATCGCTTTAAATCGAGAACAAGAGAAGAAAAGAGAAGAGACAAAAAAAGAGGAAGATTCACGCAAAGAATCCACGGAAGACGAGTTCAGACATTTCAATTTCAAAGTCATCGAAGACGATAGAAGAAGACACTCTTCTGAAGACAGCGGATTTTCAGAAGCGAAGGAAGAATTCTCACGAGAAGACCAGGAAATCATAGATTCTTTCCACCATTTGAAAATAGAAGACAGTGAAAAGGAAAGAGACGGCGAGAAGTTCGAAGAAGATAATAAGAAGAAAGAGGATGCTGAGAGGAAGAAGAAGCTGCAAGATGTTCTGATTTCGAGGGCTCCGATTAGAACGAAAGTCAGCGACTATAATGTTGACCCTTATTCTGCGAGACAGGTAAGATTTTTTTTCTTAACAATCATAAAGTCAATGTCCGAAATGCTAACCAATGGGTTGGCTCTCATTAGGGGCCGCCATTAATCACGTGACGTTTTTTAGCTTTATTTTGCCCCCCCTTGCCCTTGGTGATACATAGTGAGGTTTAAGAATACCCCCCACCTCCCTTTCTATATCATGTGTATTATATATTTTATAAATATTTTTAAAATACAGCTTTCGGTATAAGTAATCTATAATCGATAATGACACAATAACCTTAAACTATAATGTTGATCTATCGATAATAGATGGCGCAATATTAGTGTTTCACACTAAAGTTGGTAAAGGAATATCGTTTTGTTAAAAAAATACGGCTCTTGATCCTTTTTTAGTCAAAATTAAAAGGCGCAATTAGAGAATTTGCCAGAAATTATAGAAAAATTTGATTATGAATTATTCGCATAACTCTAACCGCGTATAACTTTTAATAGAATGATTTTAGCGAAAAACTCAAGGACCTTTTTTTATGAGCGCAAAATTTTGTATTAGAATATTTCTTTATCAAAGCTGTAGGTTTATTTGCTTCGGAGATAATAAATAAAATGCAAAAAGTACAAAAATCCCATGTTATTTAAATCAGAAAAGTAACATGACACTGGCACGGTTTAACTTGAAAATTAAGAGCTTGTTTACGTTGCATAATTTTTTTAGGGTAAAAACTAAAACGTCAGGGAGAGGCTGCAAAAAAAAAAAAACAACTTGGAAAATAACGGACACCCTAACAACCCCCCCACCCCTCCGTGATATTTCGTGATTTCATATATATCCCTCCCCCCCTTTTGAACCTCACGTGATTAATGGACTGCCCCTTACGGTCTCTAGATTTGTATCCAGAGACCTATTCGATCTAGCCCGAGACCTTTCCAACGAAAGGTCTCGGGCTCCGTGAGGTTTATAGCAAACAAAATAAAGGGAAAATTCGATTCGCAATTCGACCTACACGCGGGCGGAGCCGCGGACAACAGCTAGTCGCTTTTATAAATAGCTTGTGTAGCCTTAATTATACTGGACAGGATTTGCCAAAGAACAAATTGAGAAGGAAAAACTTAAAAGGAAACGTTGGCCAAGAATAACTATTAGATATATGTATAATTATATATACAATACTTTGTATAGTCTGAGGATAAAGCATTAACATGTGATTGTGAATGAACAAAACACGACGACCTCGTTGGCGTAAAGGTTACCATGCCGGTCTGCTAATCAGAAGGTTCCGGGTTCGATTCCCGGCCCGGTCAACATCTTTGTGCTTAAATAAATTTGTTGGCTGTGGGTCTGGGTGTTATAAATATGTATTTGTATATAATATGTATGTATGTATGTATGTATATGTAGTATATCAGCAGTTAGCAACCATAATACGAGCTAGAAATGGTTCAATATGGGGCTAACCAGCCGTGTGTGAATGTGTAAAAAAAAATAAAAAAATATACGTGTATTATTCATATCTTATATCATTTACATATCTAAAAAAGAATGAGTGAGTCAGTTTATATAGTGGTACAGCATTTTATAGTGCTCGCCTCGCTAATCTCCAATAATTGGCCAAGTGCGAGTTGGTCTCGCGCATAAAGGGTTCCGTAGCATTGTTGTATGAAAGCCCCCCCCCCCCCCCCCCCCCCGTAGATATTTTTTTTTAATTCCTTTATAAAATTCAAAAAGTAATGCAATTTTAAGTTTACCAGCTACCGTTATTGTATATAAATCGGAAACAGTACATAATATGGAAAATATAGCTCAAAGACCGTCTCAAGAACTACTCTAAGAATATTACTCTATTTATACTTATTTTGATATCAATCAAACTTATGAAATAAAAATAAAACTGGTTATAATCAATTATTTTATTTTATATTGCGTTATATTACTTTAGCATACCTAAGAGTAAACTTACCGTAGAATAAACCTTGGTGATGCCATTGGTTCCCATAACACACTTTTTAAAACTATTTTGGAAGCCTTTGGAATCCTATTACTTTTATTACTATCATGTAACTATTGCCAAACAAACGTTTTTTGATTTGTTTATATTTTTTGGTTCAAAAAGCTTAAATTAAATTTATTTAACCAGTTTAAAGACGGATTGGTACCAAAATTAGTATAAATATTCTCGAAGTGGTTCTTTAGACGCCCTTAAGCATTTTTACACGCTTTATATTAGCTTCACCTGTATGTTAGTTTGTAACCGACTTCTTTGGGCGCGATTTTGACCCACTTAAAACGGCCAGATTTCGTTGAAACTTTGTAGATTTATTGAGGACCAATGACAATACACTAATTTGATAAAATTATTACATTTTTTTGTATTTTTGTTTGTATGTTTGTTTGTAACCGACTTCTTTGGGCGCGATTTTGACCCACTTAAAACGGCCAGATAAGCGTGTTTTTTTTAGTTTTTTTTTAATTATTATTTTTCATTATAATATTCGCTTTACGATTTATAGCTAAAAATCTGTTAAATCATCTAAGCGTTTTGCCTCCACCTTCAAGGTGTGGAACTCTTTGCCAAATGCCCTGTTCCCCGAAAACTATAATCTTGCGGTTTTCAAAGCACGAGTGAACCGGTTTCTTCTGGGTAAGCGCGTTCCACCTTAGATCACAATATCGCTTACCATCAGGTGTATTCTGATCAAGCGCAAACCCATCTTACTTAGTATAAAAAAAAACACGTTTGTTCTTATCTTTGCCTTAAGGTAAGCTCGCTGTCCTATCACTGCGTGGCAGAGTTCTCAAAAAGCAGGCAGCATTGCCCGTTGCAAAAATAAATAACCAATCTATATACCCTTTTAAAAATCTTGACACATCCCTGACAAACAAACAGTGCCTTGTCTCCTTTGCAAGTTATTCACAACTATCGCTTTGCCAAGATTTATTGACACAGAATAGAAAAAAGCTTTGTTCTGAATACATTTGTATTCTGCTCAAAGTCCCAAGTTTTATAGACTGTGGCTTTGTATAAAAAAGCTGTTTGTGCTGTCTGTCCATGGTATTCGACCAAAAGTAGACCCATTTTTTTTGACGAGATCAAAGTCTACTACAATATACCTGGTTTATGTTAATTACAACGAGGACAACAGTAAAGCTTAACATCAGGGAAGCTGCGGTCAAAAGACGGAATTGTTTTTAGCTATGTTTGATAAGAATAATATAATAATTATAAATCAATAAATATTAGGAGTGAGAAACTAAAGAGTGGGAGGTTAGCGTGGTATGGGCATGTGATGCGTAGAGAGGAGATTCATGTTAGTAGGACATGTATGGAAATGGTAGTGCAAGGAAGAAGGGCAAGAGGCCGACCAAAGAAGACGTGGATGGAGTGTACGAATGAGGACATGAGAGTGAAAGGAATGAGTGTGTAGAGACGACGGCTGATAGAGGAGAGTGGAAGAGGAAAATTTGCTGCCGACCCCACCTAGTGGGATAGGGCAAGGAAGAAGAAGAAGAAGAAATAAATAAATATTAGGACACATTTCACAAACGGCAGGTTAGCCCCATACTAAACCATTTCTAGTTTGTATTATGGTTGTTAACACAGGCTCTGTTTCCTGAAAATGACCATCCTGAGATCTTCAAATCGAGAGTGAATAGGTTCCTTCTAGGTGAGCGTGCTCCAACGTAGGCCGCAGCGTTGCTTAACATCAGGCAAGCTGTAGTCAAACGCAAACTTATTTCTTAATAAAAAAAATGTCTACCTAACTAAGTTACATGTAACCCTATGTACAGGGTACAGTAATTAGTTAATAGGGTACAGTAATTAGTTAGCTACGAGTATAAGCTAAAGTAATTATTTGTAATGCTAAGTAAAGTAAATAAATAAATTCAAATTGTTTATTTCAGATATTTGGTTCATAAAATATTATCTAATAAGTATTAAAATTATCATTAAATACAAAAATACACAGAAAATACAGATTACATACACAAAAATGTCACAAAATTAAAATTAAAATCTAATACAACAAAACTATATCTTATTACCTAAATACTTTACTACCTATACACAGTGTGTATATGAAATATGTACTAGACATGGTTTAGTATGGAGTAAACTAGCCGTGTGTGAAATGCGTCCATATTTTTTATTTTTTCGGGGTTTAAATGTAAACAAACCAAGGTGCTTAACATAGCAACTTGATAATGAAACCAATCCTTGCGTGGCCGGATTGACAGCCACACTCTATGAATACCAAACAGAGTTTTACAATCATCAAGTACTTGACTTGTTTAGGTAAGAGGGAAAACCGTGCGTTAAGTACTTCCCGTTTTTTAAGGCTCCGTAGGTACCTAAAAGGTAAAAACAGGGAACCTATTACTAAGCCTCCGCTGTCTGCCTCTCTGTCTCCAGGCTGTAGTAACCAACGACATTTATAATACCTTATAAATGTCGTTGGTAGTAACTCAGAAACCGTAATAGCTAGAAAGCTGAAACTTTTACAAGATATGTATTTCCCGTGCCGATATAACAACAAATATTAATTATTTATCAAAGATTATGGGGGTCCTCTTTTTTTTTTTTTTTTTTATAACTTATAGGTTTGCGTTTGACCACAGCTTGCCTGGTGTTAAACAATACTATGGCCTACGATGTTACACGCTTACCTAGAAAATACCTATTAACTCTAGATTTGAAAACCCCCAGGTGGTACTTCTCAGGAAACAGAGACTCAGGAAGAGAATTCCAAAGTGTTGCAGTTCCTCATACAATAAACGTGTTTTTGCCCTATTTTTTTGCTATATATCAATAACGGTAGCCACTAAAATTTTGACGAAATATATAAATGTATATTACCTATCAAAATAAATTATAAATTACATGCTATCTTCATATTTTTTTTTTACGTAAATTGGTATCAGATTTCTGAACGTGAAGAAGTATCATAACACAATTACATAGAGACTTGCACAATATTTCGCATTTATATAAGTAAACAATATAAGTAAACTACCGACAAAAGCTAAATTGGACAGTTAAATTCAAATCAAATCAAATCTTAATTTATATTAAGTGTTACAACAATCATGTGTAGGTACATATTTTTAAGCTATAAGATTTACCTATTGCAGTGACACTCCCCAGAGATCAGAGTTCGGCTCCGATCTGAGCGACAAGCTTGTGTTTCACACTCCGGAGATCTTTACTCTAGGGAAACTATCTCAATTCAGTATATCATAATAATAACAGTACATAAATTGAACTTATCAGTTATAATACAGTACTAAAATTAGAGACTGCCTGTTTCGCTCGTCAATTATTTAATACAAAATAAATTATAAATTATACTAGCTGACCCGGCAAACGTTGTTTTGCCTGACTTAGGGGTACAGCGCCATCTATTGATTACTTACTCAACCCAGTCGAAAGGTATCGACATCTGTTAGAATCATTTGGAGTTAACAGATAATTGTGACTGTCAAATAATAACAGGCAACTATTAGCAATAAATTAAAATTGCAACTATAATTTGAGATCTAAACTATCCTATCTCTCAAGTTGGATCGAACTGCACATGGTGTGCGAATTTTATTATAATCGGTCAAGTGGTTTAGGAGTCCATTGAGGACAAACATTGTGACACGAGATTTACATATATTAAGATTTCTTAATTTTTCCAGGTCAACCACCAAATCAACCAACAAGCACTTTGCGGCGGGCAAGTCTTCGTTTCTACCCCCGACAACTATTCCGAGGTGGACATAGCGTTACAACAAGTTGAAAAGCTCACACAAACCTCCGTCAACACCCCGGAGTACTGGCAAGACCTGCTCGAAGTCATCGACGAAGACTCCCAAAAGCAGGAGAAACTTATCAATGATATGCTCAAGGAAAGACCGGAAGATTTGCTAAAAGACTTCAAAGACTTCGTTGAAAAGGAGTCCAGCATTTGCATCGACGTTGTCCCTAACGTGACTCCGATACCCAATCCTATTGAAGAATTCACGGAGTCACATAACTTACCAAATTTCGAGGAAACGATCGATTTGAACAATCCACTTCTGAGTTTCGAATCAGCTCCAGATTACTCCAAAATGGATTCGATCTTCCCAACACCGCCGAGGTCCGATGTGCCTAGTCCTATGTCGGAGTCTCATACGTCATTCTACCCTTCAAACTGGACCGAGAACAGTCTTTCTCCCGAACGGTCTTCTCCTATCTACAACTCAGACTACGAGAAATACCAGGAAATCTCACAGTTCGAAGAGCTGTCTCCTATCTCGGAAAAAGACGAGAAGAAACGCGAAAGAACAAACTCCATCTCCTCTATGACTATGAAGAACTTCAAAGACATGCAGAAGGAAATTGCCAATGAGTTCTCCAAAAAGGACTGCTGTCAGATCAGTAGGAAGACCTGCAAGGAACTCTTTGATGAAAACATGAGTAAGCTGAAGACGATAGAACGGAAGAGTTTGTGCTTCAAGGTGTCGAAGATGGACCTCAAAACTGCTTATGGGTAAGTTGGTCTTTTTTGGAAAGAAGTTCGTTAACGCGCGTTGTGAAAGGGGGCTAGACGGAAAAAATTCTTACGAAAAGTTGTCACGACACTTTTTGCTATAGTAAGCTGTGCGGCGTGCGCATGTTCTTCTCTCTCTCTCTCTCTCTCTCTCTCTCTGTCTCTCTCTCTCTCTCTGAGATGAATGAACTTCGTTCCATCCGGGTGTCCCTTGACACTTCTCAACTTTTTTTAACTCTGAAAAGGTCAGCCAACCAGAAAAGACCCCGAGTGATAAGCATAAGCAGCCCACTATACGTTGAAGAGGGATATAGGCCATCAACCACGCTGGCCAAGTGCGGGTTGGCGGATGACACTCATCTTCTGTTATTGAAGTCCTCAAACATGTCCGTTTCCTCACGATGTTTTCCTTCACCGTAATGAAAATCCACACATAACTAGAAAACAAATGATTGGTGTAGGGCAAGAACGAACCATCGGCAGTCTGATTGAAAAGCAGACGTATTTACCACCGAGCCACACTTGCTTTTTTCTTAAAAAGGACAGCGCTTGATGAGCCAGCGCCTGCTAGTCATATACTTAGCTGTAATGCTATGACGACCTCGTTGTCGTTACCATGTCGGACTGCCAACCAGAGGTTCCTGGGTTTGATTCTCAGCACGCCCAACATCTTTGTGATGAACTAAATTTTTTGGCAGTCGGTCTGGGTGTAATATGTATCGATATAAAAGCATTTATGTACGTATTTTTTATATTAGGACACATTTCACACACGGCTGGTTAACCCCATACTGACCCATTTCTAGTTCGTATTATAGTTGCTAACACAACTGATATATAACATATACATACAAACAAATTTTATATAGATACATATTTAACACCCAGACCCACAGGGAATCGAACCCGGAACCTTCTGGTTGGCAGTCCGGCATGGTAACCATTACGCCAACGAGATCGTCAAATGTATGTAAATTTGTAGTATATCAGTTGTGTTAGCAACCATAATACGAACTAGAAATGTTTTAGTATGGTGCTAACCAGTCCTATTTGTGTGTAATAAAATAATTTTGCAATGAGTATGTTATGAGTCGTTATAACAAATGAGTTCATTGCTTTGTAGTATAAGCAGAAATTGATAACAACTAAATAATGTTGAGGACTTACATTTATAAGTACCTATAGTATTTCCGTCATTTATACACATTATATTAATATGGTTGTCGTTTTTTAGGGTTCCGTACCTTAAAGGTAAAAAAACGGGACCCTATTACTAAGCGATAGCTAAAAGACAAAAAGAAAAACAAATTAATGTTAAGTATTTACATTCATACGTACCTATAGTAGGTTTCCGTTATTTATACTCATTTATATTAAATATGGCTGTATTTTATTAGGGTTCCGTACCTAAACAGTACGACCCTATTACTAAGCCTCCGCTGTCTGTTTGTCACCAGAGAGCGAGAGAGAGAGAGAGAGAGGGTCTATTCAGAGTAAAAAAAAACAGGCTGTATCTCAAAAACCGTACCAGCTAGAAAGCTGATACTTCATAAGTTACGTATTTTTCGTGCCGCTATAACAACAAATACTAAAAATAAATATAAAGTATATTAACACACGATAAAAACACGTTTATTGTATGGGGACCCCTTTCATATTTTAATTAATTTTTTAGTATTTGTTGCTATAGCGGCACGGGAAATACATATCTTGTGAAAGATTCAGCTTTCTAGCTATTACGGTTTCTGAGATACAGCCTGGAGACAGACAGACAGCGGAGGCTTAGTTATAGGGTCCCGTTTTTACCTTTTAGATACGGAAATCTAAAAAACATATAAATTATACGTAAAAATGTTAGTATTATGTTGATTGTAAATAAAAACATTTATAAACGTAAAAAATAAAAGAAACTCTAAAGAGAAAGTCGATGATCTACCAGCAATAAAGGTATTTCTGTATTTCCAGTGTACTCAAGCACATCATTCTGAGTCTGTCTTCAAGCAGTGGGCAAGAGGAGCTGCAGTATGCCTTGTTTGTGCTTATTTGCCAACGTCTGCTGGTGGAGAGCCCCGCACTCTTCTACGACGACTTCGGTGAGTAACCATGTAGGTCGGCAAACTAAGCTGATCTGACGCGATCATCGAGGTTAATTGACGACATTCTTCGGATGGATGACCTTTGCACAAGACTTTTTTCCAAAAAGTGATATTTTCATTTGGGACTCCCAAGCTTCGATCAGAAATATACTAGATATAAGGTGATGTCACTAAAAACGGCAAGGAAAATAAGACCACAAGTAAGAGTGTGGTCTTATTTGAGTTTGAGGAATTTAAGCGTTATTAGTAAAGTAATACAGTTGAATTTTCTAACGCTCACTGCGTACGGTCATAAAATTTTATAGCAGTTATCACGGAGCAAGATAGCTTATGTTTATTACGGCACTAGTCGAAACTCAACCTTAAGATACAGTGGTAAGGTTGACTTGAATTGAAATATTTTTGTGACGTGGTCATATTTTGTATATAGTAAACTTAGTAAAAAAATGGCATGCATTTTTTGTGCTGTGTTTGCATATAACACTGAATCAGGTATGTTATTATATTTGACCGAAGAGCACAGAAAGAACATAAATCATGGTTACATCAAGTTTAGTTATTTTAGAGTAAAAATCTATAATATAAAATAAGTCGTGTTTTCCTTCCTGACGCTATAACTCCAGAATGCACGAACCGATTTCCACGGTACAGCATTCGTTGGAACGGTCTCGGGCTCCGTGAGGGCAGTAGCAAACATATTTCAGGGAAAAAATCGACATACACGCAGGCGGAGCCGCGAGCAACAGCTAGTATAGAACGAAATCTTCTTCTTTACCACTTCCCACTAGGTGGGGTCGGCACAGCCTGTTTTTCGCTCTACATTCTCTACATCTCTACATTCACTCCCTTCTCATTCATATCCTCCCTCACACAATTCATCCACGTATTCTTTGGTCGACCTCTACTTCCGCTACTTCTTACAATCATATCCATACTTCTCCTAGTCACATGCATCTCCTCTCTACGCATAACATGTCCGTACCACGCTAACCGTCCACTCTTCACTTTTTTTTAGGTGCCAGTTTCAAACTTCCTAGTGTAGAATGAAATATAAACTTTAATTTCAGAAAGTCCACAAATAGACGAATGCAAAAAACTGCTGTCGGGTTTTCACAAACAATTACCTTACATTTATAAATACATATTCGAAACAAGTCCACAGACTAGTTTCAAAAGTAGTTTTATGATGGGTATTTCAAGGGCGACAGCTCAGGTACTAAATGCAGTACGCGGATAAACTTATGTATTATAGCGACTGTTGACTTCTTCGTTTGAGCTAAGAGGCCAAGCTCTAGTGTTGAGAATTTTCAAACCGCCCGAAGGCCTCGTTGGGTCCCTTTTTTGCCTTTTAGATGGGAAACCTCAATAAAAGACAGACATCTTGTCTTATATGTATATAAAATGTCCATATCACAATGATAGTTACTCCGAAACGGCTTGAACGATTTTTTTCGAAAGTTTGTTTGGATAATTCTTTATTTATCTTATATATAAAATTTCCGTGTCACAGTGTTTGTTACCGTACTCCTCCGAAACGGCTTGACCGATTTTTTCCAAATTTTATATGCGTATTCAGTAGGTCTGAGAATCGGCTACTGCATATTTAGTTTTTCTTTTTTTATTAAGGCAAAACAGCGTTTTCCGGGTCAGCTAGTATGTATATAAAATGTCCATATCACAATGATAGTTACTCCGAAACGGCTTGAACGATTTTTTTCGAAAGTTTGTTTGGATAATTCTTTATTTATCAAGTTAAAGTCTTGAAAGTTGTTATGTTTGTAGTTCATATAATGGTTAACAAAAAAAAGTTCAACGGGAAAAAAGGGTTTTGTGTTTTTGAAATTAAATATTTATGAATTGGAATTCAAGTATGTGGTTCAGTGGTATGGTTTACGTATTCTAATTATTTAAATTAAAATAATGGCTTGGAAAAAACGATCTAATCTGTCGCATCATCACCAAAGTAGCTAAAAACAGAGGTTAACTAGATCTCTGGAATCGAATGCGGAAAGACAGTTGCGGCTCATTTTGATATCGTAGCAATGTAATGTTTATACAAAATTGGGACGGGAATAGGATACAATAGAATTTTTCCACAGGTACACGCGGGCGGAGCCGCGGGCAACCCCTAGTATTATTATAAAACGGCACCTTATTACGAAGCTTCCGTTGTCTGTTTGTCTATCTCAGAAACCGTGATAGCTAGAAAGCTGAAAGTTTCACAAGTTATGTATTTCCCGTGTCGCTATAACCAGGCCTGTGTCACTCCGCGTGTAGGTGTTAAAAACATACCTACGGGCGGCGGCCACTGCGCAAAGGGCCAATCTATGTGGCTCTTTCAATACCACAGAATAATAACTAGTACTACGTATAACCATGTACAACGTATTATGAACCGTAGCATAGTGAATTAAGGCCCATATTCCATTGAAAAGAAATTGGTAGGTACAAAAATCATCACGTGATCGACTGGACCGCGAGCTAAATTAAATCATATTGTTTATCAGATTGAGTTCATATTTCTTTGAAAACCATTGCGAAGTGAAGCTTCTGTACGAAGTACAAGTTATTATTCTGTGCTATAACGACAAATCTTAAAAATATAAAATAAACTATTAAGGGGCGCAGCGAGTTTCATGATAGTAACGAGTGTTTTAATACCCGTGTTATATGCAGTTGCATACACTACTTTATCTTCACTAATGCAATTACTCAAACAACAAGAGTAAAAATTCACGCGTGTATTGTCACAGTGAACTTGCCGCCATTAAAATCTAACCAATGAGAGCGCAGCTGCGCGCGCAGGGCCAATCAGGAGCGAGCGAGCTATGTTATAATGAGATTGTTCGATATCGATGTGGATATTATACCATCATGTGAAATTGCTTAAATTAAGTGTTTTGTTGTCTGCGCTATAACAGTAGTCTATATAAGTCTAGTTTTGGAAACATAAGTAGAATTACAACATTAGTGTAGATAAAATAAATTATTTTATAATTTCCAGGTCTCAGCATACTAAAAGCCGCAGTATTCCGTTGCCCGCAGCGCCCTCTGTTGACGCGCTTCATTGTGCATTTCATCTACACTGCACTGAAGCAAGCCAATTGCGCTAAGGACACCGACTGTGTTTTCCACGAGGTACGTGTCTTGGATCATAGACGTTTCACGGTTTTCAAATAGCATTTGAAAGAATTTTCAAATGCTATTAGAAAAAAGTGGGAAAAACACCGACAATTGTCTATCTATCTAATCTCCAAAATGTATGTTACAGGTAGACCCCCAAGGAGACAACCTTATCATCGCGTGCGCACGCGCCGGCGACGCGTTCGCCCTGGTGTTGTCCGAGATAACGCGGCTCGATGTCCGGGGAGACCTCCCGCCTCTGTTCCGCATACTCCACACCAACGCTGACGGTTAGTTCATTAGTTCGCGGTTTTGGATAAGAGATGGCGCTGTATGCTCATTTTTACTTTTTACTGCTAATTCATTATGCTAATTAAAATAAATTTATGCTTATATAGGCATTTTAATAATAGTAATTGTTTTTTGAGGTAAAACAAAAAATCATTTTTTAAGACATTTGAACATTACATTATTCATTTTAAAGATTACAGTACAGACGATTATAGTAAAATATAATTAAAATTTATCATCATTAAAATACATAAAGAAATATTAGGACACATGTTACATACGGCTGGTTAGCCCCATACTAAACCTTTTCTAGTTCGTATTATGGTTGCTAACACAGCTGATATACTACATATACATACATACATATTTTATATAAATACATATTTAACATCCATCCAAATTTGTTGGCACAAAGATGTTGAACGTGCCGGCAATCGAACCTGGAACCTTCTGATTGGCAGCCCGGCATGGTATCTATAACGTCAACGTAGTCGTCAAATAAATATCATAGTCCAATCATTGTAAAAAATCATTGTAAAAATCTGAGAAGAAGCTGAACTTATTGCGATGATGTTTGTTCCAGGACACACAGCGCTGCATGTGGCCTGCATCCAACACAGCGCCACCTCTCCGCGTCTTCACATACAGCATGTACTGCTCGAGCACGCGCGCGCTGACTTGTGGAAGGGGGTAAGTTACTAGCGCCATCTGTTAGCGGTGACGTGACAACTCTTAGTACTACAGGTTTCATGTGACATGTGGTGCCATCTATTAGTATCAACATGGCAACTCTTAGTACTAAAGGTTTCATGTGACTTGTGGTGCCATCTATTAGTATCAACATGGCAACTATTGGTATAAGTATAGTCACTCTCCTCGTCCCTCACACACTCAGCATGTACTGCTCGCGCACGCGCGCGCTTACTTGTGAAAGGGGGTAAGTTACTAGCGCCATCTGTTAGCGGGGACGTGGCATTTCTTAGCACTACAGGTTACATATAACAAGCGGTGCCACTTATTATTGTCCATAGCAACTATTATATCATAATGCAATCCCGACACTGTTGCACAATATTTAACCCCCAACAAATATTATTTATTTTCTTTCATTGTTTTTCAAGAAAGCACTGTTTGAAAACAACGCCATCTATTATCAGTTAGCGGTGACGTGGCAACTCTTAACATTACAATGTATATAAATATAGCATCTATCTATTATCATATAGCATCTAATATTATGATAAAGCAATCTCGACGCTACTGCACAATATTTAACCCAAGACGAATATTATTTTTCAAGAAAGCTTTGTTTAAAAACAGCGCCATCTATTATCCACATGTAACAAGTAACACTTGTTCCAGGACGTAAAGGGCGGCGACACGGCGCTCCATCTAGCGGTGAACTCGGCGAACTGCGACCTGCGCGTCATAATGATGCTGTTCAAACAGCTTGATAGGAAGATGTGGAAACAACTCGCGCATTGTCAGAATATGAGGTTTGCTAATATCTTCTTCTAATATATAAAATTTCCATGTCACAATGTTTGTTACCGTACTCCTCCAAACCGGCTTGACTGATCTTTACCAAATTTTATTCAAATTTAAATTAATTTATTGCGAATATTGTGGTATAGTTACAGACAGGTATTGGGTCAGAGAAAAAGTGCAGCATATTCTGCCTAGCGGCGTGCAATAATAGTCTATGATAAAACTTAAAGCTAATTAAATTATACGCATTATATGCGTATTCAGTAGGTCTGAGAATCGGCTACTATCTATTTTTCATACCCCTAATTGATAAGGATGGTTCACTCGTAAATTTTTACTTAAGGCAAAACAACGTTTGCGGGGTCAGCTAGTTTTTTTTTATAAGCTAGATACGAGAAGATATATATTCATAGATAGATAATCTCTTTATTGTAACACAGCAGACCACCCCGGCTTCGCACGGGTTATATAAGGTCTTTTGTTCCAAATTTTGTTAAGGATCTCTGATATTTTTGGAAACAAAATACATATAGCCTATGTTTCTCAGGGATAATGTAGCTACTCAATGCTGTAAGCAATTTTCAAATCGGTCCAGTACTTTTGGAGCCTATTCTCGTCAAACAAACTTTAATCAACTTTTCTTCTTTATAATACATATTGTAATAAGATATGTTTGCGTCACGTTTTTTTCGGTAGATTTATAATTATTTTTAAAGGGATTTGTTATTCATTAATCCCAAAAATCGATTTCTCAATGAATGTGTACTCGATTTAACTAAAGTATTTTGTTATTAATCAATTATTTTCTATTTTTTTGACTATTTTTACTATTTTTTTAATAACTTAATTTGACTATTTTTTTCAGTTCCGTGACACCACTCGAATACGCCCGTTCTGCCGCAAAATCGACTACAAGACAAAACTACCCGAAAGAGGTGCTCGATTTCCTCAAAAAATGCCGTTGAATTTTTGAAATTGGAACAAATGTCAAAACTCATAATTGGTCTCATCTGGTTAGTGCGTGAAGCACAAAAGTTTCCTGAATTTGGATAACAGATGTCAGCACTCGTATACAAAAAAAAATTAAAAACACACAGTTTTTTTTCAGATTTACAAAAAAGAAGTTTCTGTGTTTTATTTCGTTAAAGCGTTTGTTAAAGATATTGAATACAAAATTTAAAAAATAATAAAACTATGGAATTAATTTGACACAATTTAAAACATCTCACCTGAAATGATGTAATTTAAGTTTTTAATCTTAGTTTTACGTGTTTTTGTAAGATTTTAAGTATTTTCTTTAACCTTATAAAATAATGACACAAAATATATTTTTTTCTAATCAACTTTAAATATTCTTATTTTCTAAAAGCTATCTATATCTGGGTAAGCGAAAAATTGTTTTTAATTGTTTTTTTATTTCGTCAGATATATATTGTATCGGATCTCTTCAGAAATATTAAATTAACTAACCATAAGTCATTTGGAATTTAAAATATAATTATCACCTTTATTTTTAATTTTTTAATACTTTTTTTATAATATGTCTTCCATAACTATATTTTTTAATCATGTAATTAATTAATCATAGATTTTACAATGTCAATTATTTTTTGTATTACAAACTGAATTTTAATTATATGCATCTAGGTTTATCCTAAAAAAGGCGAAAGCTTGTACATTTGTATTTTTCTTACTCCGCTGTACATTATCGGCTTGACCAATTTGGATAAAATATTGTTTTTATACAGTTATATAGCGGGGAGTAAATAGTACGTATTTACAATAAAATATTTTTGGAACAATATAAGCTCTCAAATTAAGTTAATTACGAATTTTTACATAGATAATGTATTAATTACATAGATAATGTATTTAAGATTTTTTCATTAGATTTAAGGCGTTACTTTAGGTTTACTTTATCATAAAACCCACCCTTACTAATGACATTGATTTAATTTTTCAACAAATTTAAACAAAGATTTATTTTTTTATGTAAATAAATGAATTTTTTACTAATAAAAAATCAGCTAACTAGAATAATAGAATTTGTATCCATCTACGCACACAATTATACTGCTATCCCAACGAAACACACACACAAAGCTCGCACGCGATTGGTCGCATCAAGGTCACGCCACCTATACTAGCCACGCGGGTAGCTGTTTGGCCCCGCCCACCGCGGTATTTTACGATTACGCGTGGAACCATTTTGTCGACCAACCTACTATTCTTTTTATTCTAGTTCGCTGTAAAAAAAGTATTGTAAAATCGAGCAAGCTAAAGCGTCAATCAAATAAAAGTCCATCTTATAGTAACCAACCTGTATTTTTTTCGGAGACAGGGCTTGGGTATTTTTGTTTTACATAAACGTAAATTACGTCTATTCCATACTATGTATGCTCCATCAAGCCAGAGGGTCGCTAATACGTGTAATTACGCGCCTTCTGGTCAAATGCCTAATTGTAAGGAGAATAAAAACGTTTTAGAGTGAAGTGTAGAGTATGTTTTGACGTGACAACGTCTTAAATTAGGTTGCGGCTGGGAGTCACTTATGAAAAAGTGTAACGCCCGGTAACGTTACGATGAGTCACCGAACGAGAGAGAGGCCCGCCGAATGCCTTGCGTCTCTCTCCCACTCAACTATGATCGGTCTGCCGCGCGCGCAGCACGCGGCAGACGTTGTTACGTAAAATCTTCGCCCGTAAAACCGACTTTACAGGCAACCATTTTTTTTCTTTTTAAGTATTTCATGTACAATTATAATAATAAAGTTTATTGTAAAAAAGCCAAATTGAGTTTTTTTTTCTCCAAAAATTTGAATTTGTTGTGAGATTTATTGATTCAGTTCTAAAACACCACGGATACTTTATAGAAAAAATGTATAGGTAGGATAAGTGAGAAAAAGTCAGTCTATGATTATGCCAAATTGGCACAGCTGAAAACAAAATGGCGTAACATAAATAATAATAATAATAAATAAGTAGTAGAACACATTTCACACACGGCTTGTTAACCCCATACTGAACCATTTCTAGTTGGTATTATGGTTGCTAACACAACTGGTATACTACATATGTACACATATTTTATAGTTACATATTTAACACCCAGACCGACAGCCAACAAATTTAGTTCAGTACAAAGATGTTGGCTTTGCCGGGAATCAAACCCGGAACCTTCTGATTGGCAGTCCGGCATGGTAACCATTACGCCAACGAGGTCGTCTCGAATACTTTATATCGATACATAATTAACACCCAGACCGATAGCAATCAAATTTTAACCATTACAAACCACTTCTTGGCAATTTGTTATTGCTATTGATCTTTAAATACAGTAAATATGACTTTTCGATTGAAATTACAAAAAGTCTGGACGACTTTTATGACAAAATATACAAAATTATGATAGCCGAAGCACTTTCTTGAAGTGATAACCCTAAAATTGGATTTTTTTTGTTTGTTTACATTTAGTTCACATCGAATTTGGCGGAAGTATAGGTCAAGAAATCTTATACGTTTTGGATTTAGGTTAGAACAACCTATGGATATGGTTGAATTGTGTAAATGAGGATATGAAAGAAAAGGGAGTGAATGTACCTAGATATGACAGCTGACAGAATCGTTTGGAAAAGAAAAACTTGCTCTGCCGACCCCACCTAGTGGGAAAAGGTTGAAGAAGACGAAGAACCTAAAACTTATAATATGGCTAACGCCTTTAGTACACCTACGCATTCGCATGCGGCAGCGAAACGACGAAAAAACTGCAAGTTGTGTGGCAACGTTTCGTATGTATTATGTCTCGCTCTACTATATAGCTAGATGAAATAGTTGCGTCCTCGTCGGTATTGTTTCGCAAGTAACTGCGAAATGGCCGTTACACAGACGCAGCTGTTTCGCTAGTGGAGTTTCGCATCGCATAGCGTCAACACGCGTTCTGTCAGAGAGGACAGAATTTTGCAAAATGGATGCCGAAAATATGAAATGACAATGACATTTCCTTGCGAAAGAACTGCAGTGTACTAACGTTCCGCAGATGTTTCGCTACCGCAATTATTTCGCAGACACGCAGCCGCATGCGAATGCGTAGGTGTACTAAAGGCGTAAGAAAAACAAAATAAATATTTTACCAGTATTTATTCATTAAAAAACTTAAAAAATAACATTTTATTTGTTCGATGTTTATATTAACACTATCTGACTCATATGCTGAGTGATCTGGGCTGTGACGCCATTAGTGGAGTTAAGTGCAATTAGCAAATCAAAATAATTATTTATTTATTTATTTGTTTGATTTATAGGCGAGCAGCAATATACTGATATGCCTATATCACACTGAGTTGAAATTCAATTTTTAACAGTTCATAAAATGTCTACTGTTTAATGTCAATGTTTAAAGTCCACTGGTGCACTGATCACAGGTTAGCAAGAGATTATTTTGTTTTCTGCAGCCAGCTATCAAGCCGGTAGGTATTTATTGTTACTTACGTTTGTTTAATTTGACATTATTTTAAAAAAAACGTAATTGAATTATAATGATACGCGAAAAGAGACCTACACGCGGACGAAGCCGCGGTATCAGCTAGTCTATTTTAAAAGAAATACTATTTATAATATTCATGAAATAAAATAAATAAATAAATATTAGGACACATTTCACACACGGCTGGTTAACCCCATACTGAACCATTTCTAGCTCGTATTATGGTTGCTAACACAACTGATATACTACATATAGTACATACATATTATATATAAATACATACATATTTAACACCCAGACCCACAGCCAACAAATTTAGTTAAGCTCAAATATGTTGACCGGGCCGGGAATCGAACCCGGAACCTTCTGATTAGCAGTCCGGCATGGAAACCTTTACGCTAACGAGGTCGTCAAGTCATTATATTATTCTCATTTACAATTTACCAGGTTACTAATGACGTCGCGGACCAGGTCGCATAGCATTGGAATCGGATTAGACATAATTTAAATAAGTACAAAATTAAACCTACCACTTATATTCTATGAACACCTTATAAATTAACAATACGTGATTGAAGAGAATCTTGATTTTACAGTTAAAAAAAAAATACATACAGTCGAATATATAACCTCCTCCTTTTTTGAAGTCGGTTAAAAATAGCTTAAAGGCTAATAGCTAAATGCTTAATGCACTCAGACTTATGAATTAGAAAAAAAAAATGTTTAAAAAACCTTATACAGTAGAACCTCGTAAAGTCGAAGCTCGATAAGTCAAAAACCTCCAAATGTCGAAAAAATGTTTTGTTCCCTTCCCTTCAAACACCAAAACCTCCATTACTTGAAATCTGGACCCTCTGTTAGTCGAAATAATCACCGAGTACCTCCAAGCCATTTTGGTACATATTTTCACTCTACAACTCGAAAAATTCAATTTGACCTCGGCATCTCGAACAAAGCAACGTTTCATTTTACAACCTTTACAACATGATCATTTGGAATTTAATAATGTTGATTTATAATAAATAATAATATGTTCGTCGCCTCTGCAAGTTATATTTTTATTTATTTTCTAACTTAAAAATTTTAAGAATAAACCCCAATTTCTTTATGTCGGATCAAAATCCACTTGAGTCGAAATCCTCCATAAGTTGAAAACTCTGTAACTCGAATTTTCTCTTGATAATCGACTTAAAGAGGTTCTACTGTATTAAGTTTTATTTTCGTATTGATATTGATAAGCCTGATTGGTACCAAACCAAATATAAATATTCTCAGAGTGGTTCCTGAGACGACCTTTAAGTTATTTTTTTTTGCTATATTTTTCGTTTACGATTTACCAGTATAGCGAAAAAACTGTAAAATCAAAATTTTGGCATAATAATCGCTATGAGACGAATTTAATAAAATTTAATTTCTTGTTAAGAGTTGAAGTTTTTTTACACGCTTTATATAAGCTTCACCTGTATGTTTGTTTGTTTGTAACCAACTTCTTTGGGCGCGATTTTGACCCACTTTAAACGGCCAGATTTCGTTGAAACTTTGTAGATTTATTGAGGACCGATGACAATACACTAATTTGATAAAATTATTATTTTTTTTTGTATTTTTGTTTGTTTGTAACCGACTTCTTTGGGCGCGATTTTGACCCACTTAAAACGGCCAGATAAGCGTGTTTTTTAGTTTTTTTTTAAACTACTATTATTTTCGTTGTTTTTCTTTTAAAGTATAAATTCTTTTCTCCCTTTACATATTTTGTCGGAACATCGCAGTGATTTCTTCGATAGTTTTGTTCTTTGTTTCCGGAACTTTGTAATGTATGAAGAATATGAAAATGAGTTGAAGAACACCAAATATCATAAACACGTTAGTTCCCATCCGGAGCTGTGGGGACAGAAAAAAATAGGTTAATATAAAATCTTTTCTTAGATTATGTTAATATTTCAATCGTTTCAATCGTCAGCTTAAAAAAATAGGTTAATATGAAATCGTTTCTATCATCGGCTTAAATAATTAGGTTAATATAAAATCGTTTCTATCACCGGCTTAAAAGATTAGGTTAGTATAAAATCATTTCTAACGTCAACTTAAAAAATCAGGTTTAATATAAAATCATTTATTGCGACTATCACCTGCTTAAAAAAATTGGTTAATATAAAATCGTTTCTAAGGTTGACTTTAAAATTAGGTTCATATTAAAACGTTTCTATCGTCGGCTTAAGAAATTAGGTTAATATAGAATCGTTTCAATAGTCAGCTTAAAAAATTAGATTTATATAAAATCGTTTCTGTCTTCGGCTTAAAAATTAGGTTAACATGAAATCGTCTTTGGATTAAGAAATTAGGTTAATGTAAAATTGTTTCTATCGTAGGCTTAAAAATTTGTTATGTTAATATAAAATCGCGTCCATCATCCGCTTAAAAATTAGGTTAGTATAAAATCATGTCAGCTTAAGAAATTCGGTTAATATAAAATCGTTTCTGTCTTCGGCTTAAAAAAAAGGGTAATAAAAAATAGTTAATATCTTCTGTTTAATAATTTAGGTTATTATAAAATAGTTTCTATCGTTGGCTTACAAAATTAGATTAATATTAAATCGTTTCTGTCGTTGGCTACTAAATATAAAGTTAATATTAAGTCGTTGGCTAGTAAAATTAAGGTTAATATTAAATCGTTTCTAAAGTTGATCTAAAAATTTGGTTAATACAAAATCATTATATCATCGGATTAAATAATAAGGTTAATATAAACTCGTATCTACTTTCGGCTAACAACCAGGTTAGTATAAAATCGCGTTTATCGTCCGCTTAAAAACAGGTTAATATTAAACCGTTTCTATCATCAGCTTATAAAATTAGGTTAATATTAAATCGTTTCTATCATCAGCTTATAAAATTAGGTTAATATAAAATCGTTTCAATCGTCAGCTTAAGAAATTAGGTTCGTATAATATCGTATAGTTTTGTGTTTGTATTGTATTTATTGTATAGTATTGCGTTAGTGTTTGTTTATTTTATTTTGTATGGCTAGGTTATAAGTACAATCAATCTGTTTGTAAAATTGAGAAGGCACTGGCTTTTGTAACACAGTGCATACTAGCTCAGAAGCCAGGGCTACCTTTTAAAATGTTACTGTAAATTTGTTTGCTTCAATAATTATATATTTGATTGCTTGATTGATTGATATTATCGTGTTCTGATCCCTGGTACTTACAGAGAGCGGTAGGAAGCTGAGTCCGACGAGGAAGTTGGCCAGCCAGTTGATGGTCACCGCCACCGCCGAGGCCGCGGGCCTCGAGGACTGGTTAAACAACTCTGCGGCACAATAGACAGACAAATATTAAGAAAGAAAAAAAACATGCACTAAAAATATACTACAGAACGAGCAGAGAGTCAGTGAAGAGACACCGATACAGAGTTGAAGTTCCAAACTTTCGTAAAAACGCTTTGCGCCGACCTTTATTTGACGACCTCGTTGGCGTATTGGTACCCATGCCGATCTGCCAATCAGAAGGTTCCGGGTTCGATTTCCGGCACGGCTAACATCTTTGTGCTGAACTAAATTTGTTAGCTATTGGTCTGGGTGTTAATACATATGTATCTTTATAAAATATGTATGATGTATATGTAGTATATCAGTTGTGTTAGCAAACATAATACGAACTAAAAAAAAATGGTTGCCTGTAAAGTCGGTTTTACGGGCGAAGATTTTACGTGACAACGTCAAAATGGTTCAGTATGGGGTTAACCAGCCGTGTGTGAAATGTGTCCTTATATTTTTTTTGACGTGACAACGTCTTAAATTAGGTTGCGGCTGGGAGTCACTTATGAAAAAGTGTAACGCCCGGTAACGTTACGATGAGTCATCGAACGAGAGAGAGGCCCGCCGAATGCCTTGCGTCTCTCTCCCACTCAACTATGATCGGTCTGCCGCGCGCGCAGCACGCGGCAGACGTTGTCACGTAAAATCTTCGCCCGTAAAACCGACTTTACAGGCAACCATTTTTTTATTGTGAGGACAGCCAAGCATTGGAACTCTCTACCAACACCCAGAGTCTCTGTGTTACCCACATTAACCCGGGACAAAAAGTTAATCCGGGTTACAAAGTAACCTATGTGTTAATCCAAGGTCTAATCTCTATTTGTATAATGTTTTATTTGTTATACTGTCTTGTTAGAGGTTAAGTTTATTTTAAAATGCAAACAGGTTGTATTGGACTACTTAGATTCAGGCCTTGCCTAGTAAAGTTGTCACAAGAGAATATGTAATCTAGTAATAAGTTAGTAAATAAATATTTTTCATTTTCATTTTCATCTATCTTCACACCAAATTTCATCAAAATCAATATAACCGTTTGAGCGTGAAGAAGTAAAAAACATACAAGTAACACACACACGCACAAAAACTTCCACATTTTTTGTAATGGGCTTGCGCTTGATCGCAATTCACCGGATGATAAGCGATATTGCGATCTACGAGTAACGTGGAGCGCGCTTGCCCAGAAGAACCCGGTTCACTCTTGCCTTGAAAACCGCTAGATTATAGTTATCGGGGAACAGGGAATTTGGCAAAGAATTCCACACCTTGGCGGTACGCACAATGAAGGTGGAGGCAAACCGCTTAGTACGCGACTTAGGCACCTCCACAGTATAACGATGCCGCCTTGGTGTTTCCCTACTCGTCCGATGGTGGAATGGGGCAGGGGGGATCAAATCATGCAATTCCGTTGCACACTCTCCAAAATGTAACCTACAAAAAACCGAAAGGCTGGCTATTGGGCTTGCGCTTGGCCGCAATTCACCTGATGATAAGCGATATTACGATCTAAGGTGGAGCGCGCTTGCCCAGAAGAAACCGGTTCACTCTTCCCTTGAAAACCGCTAGATTATACATATTACGTTTGTTATTATTAATATGTATCCTTATGTTCAAAATAATAATCATAATTATGAATGTCATTATAATATGTGAATGTATGTTTTGCCTGAATAAACAATTTATTTATTTTTTATTATTATTATATGTAACTAATGGTGTTATTAATAAATATTTGTATTTGTATTAAGTAGTATGATGTTCACCGATTTCTCAGCCATTTATGGATGGATTCTCAATGACGACCTCGTTAGCGTAAAGGTTACCATGCCGGTCTGCTAATCAGAAGGTTCCGGGTTCGATTCCCGGCCCGGTCAACATCTTTGTGCTTAACTAAATTTGTTGGCTGTGGGTCTGGGTGTTAAATATGTATTTATATATAATATGTATGTATGTGTAGCATATCAGTTGTGTTAGCAACCATAATACGAGCTAGAAATGGTTCAGTATGGGGCTAACCAGCCGTGTGTGAATGTGTAAAAAAAAAAAAAGTTTTTTTTTTACTTTTTTCTTAACTCACCGGTAACAAGGAACCAGGGAATGGAGCCAGGACCGACAGCGAACATAACCACAAACATGATCACAAACGCGATGCACAAATACGACACCCACTCGTGGTTCGTCTGAAACAACACACACAAACAAAGTGGTTAGCTCTGGTTGGCTGGAAGATATCGCTTTTAGCGATAAAGCCGCTATTGAAAAATTGCGAAATTTATAGCGAAAAAAAAAGTGAACTCAAGATTTTACCCTTTCAAATTCAAATTCTGTTTATTTATATAAATTACACTTACAGCTAAACCAAACGTATCACTTAGACTATTAGAAAATTAATTACATAAAATTATTAATAAAATAAATTACAATGCTAAGAATTATTATTATGACTATGCTTAAATACTACATTAAGATTAAGTAAACTATTTACAATTATATACAATGAAAAATAAAGAACAAATTCAGAGAAAAATTATATAAAACATAACAAACATATTGAAAAAAATACTAATGAAAATATAATAAAATAAACCTTATCATTATGCCTTCTTCTTCGTATGAGCTAAGTGGTTAGGTCTGGTGGCCGGCAAGAAATCGCTTTTACCGATAAGGCCGCCATTTTCACTAATCTAGATTTTACAGATTTTTCGCTATAAATTGGAAACGGAAAAAAATCTAAAACGCCATTTACATACAGTTTTTCGCTATAAATGGTAAACGGAAAAAATATCGAATAAAATTGCTTAAAAGACCTCTAAACGTATCTTATTATATCGTAACTTATTATCGTATACTCCTGAAATGTTTTCTAAGAAACTATAGTGAAATATACACTATAGTCACATTGTCGGCAAGCTTTTAAAGTCGGTAACTTATTCGTACAATATAAGTAATAGATTCCCAATGATCAAGTTGTAAAGGTTGTAAAATGTTTCGAGTTGTAGAGTGAAAATATGTACCAAAATGGCTTGGAGGGACTCGGTGATTATTTCGTCTAGCAGAGTGTCAAGATTTCAAGTAATGGAGGTTTTGGTGTTTGAAGGGAAGGGAACAAAGCATTTTTGAAAATATGTACCAAAATGGCTTGGAGGGACTCGGTGATTATTTCGACTAACAGAGGTTCAAGATTTCCAGTAATGGAGGTTTTGGTGTTTGAAGGGAAGGGAACAAAACATTTTTTCGATATTTGGAGGTTTTTGACTTATCGAGGTTCGACTTAACGAGGTACTATACTTACAAACAAGCTAGCAACACACAGCCCCACAGTGCAGAGCAGCATACCCGAGAAGCCAGTGAGAAGGAGAGTCTTCCGTCCCGCTCGCTCCACCAGGAGCAGGCTCAGTACTGTCATTATCACATTCATGGCTCCCATTCCTGAGGAAGACACCAGTTCATAATTGGAACAAGTTGCCATAAAAATAAGTGTGAACATCATTATTACATAGACGTTTGAAAAATAGATAGTGGTGGCGATTCAGCGGCACACACGTCTAAACTAAATTTAAAGAAGCCCCGTCTCTTTTCATCTTAGGTGGCCAGAAAGAGACGGCACGTTCTGAACCAAAGACAAAACAACTAATCACGTCAAATATGGAATGTGCAGGCAGTTTTAGAGGTGATACAAATGAGTGCGGACTAAAGTCGCCTATATTTTCTACATTTGACGTGATTTTAGTTGGTTTGACTATGGTGCACAGCATGCCGTCTCTTTTCATCTTAGGTGGCCAGAAAGAGACGACACGTTCTGCACCATAGTCGAAACGACTAAAATCACGTCACATCAAAAAAAAACTCTTGTTTAATTTTTAGTTTTTAGAGATGTTTATTTTTTGCTTGTAAATAATTATTTACATGAAAAAATGTACATAATTATAATAATAAAATAAAATAATAGTGAATAAAAAAGTCAGAATGTCAAAAATATAATCAATTATTTGTGAATTCCTCTTGCGATTTTCTTGCGATTTCTGTTGTCAGATTTAGGTTGTCGCTTCATTGGCGTAGTATTTACGCCTCCCCCAATAAATATTACGGAGTCTTATAATTATTTTAATAATTAATGTATTATTTATTTTTGTTGGGTACAGGTTTTTTTGTAAATAATTTAAAAAACTTAAAGGTTCAGGTAATTTCAATTTAATTTGTCGCCGTGGATTTGGGTCTGTTTCAAAAAATGGGTTTTTTTTTTATATTGATGAATAGGCTTACGTTTGACCGCAGCTAGCCATATTTTAAGCTTGACTGTGGTCTAAGATGTAACACACTTGCCTAGAAGGAACCTATCTACTCTAGATTTAAAGACCCCCAAATTGTACTTCTCGGGAAAAAGAGACTCAGGAAGAGAGTTCCAAAGCTTCGCAGTTCTCACAATTAAATTCTCAAAATTAAATGTAGGTGGAAGCAAAATGCTTTGTGCGAATCCTCGAAACTTCGACAGTGAATCGATGTCTCTTGGATGTTTACGTACAAAATACTTACCATAAATAATTACCAAATACTTACTTCTAAAATACTTACCAAGCGTAGCGTACTGTGAATTAGTCTTTCCCAGATTGACTTTCAAAAATATATCGGTAGAGAAGTATATGACAGCGTTGATTCCAGACAGCTGCTGGGAAATCATGACAGTCGCAGCAATGATGAGCGGTGAGCGAAGCGAGCGATTTCTTAATAACTCTCTTAAAGTCACTTTCTTGCTAACTTTGTTCTTTTCCGCTTCCTGTGGATTAGAAATATGAATATATGACCACCTCGTCAGCGTAATGGTTACCATGCCGGACAGCCAATCAGAAGCCGAGCTACAGGCTTTACATGATGAGGTGGGTCCGCTCGGACTGCGGACAGCGGCCTGGGTGGGGAGAGCAGCGGCAATGCGCTGTGCGGTCCTGCATCCCTGCCCGCGTCGTGAGATGGGACACCGTGAGGTTGTAGTCGGTAGTGACGGCCCTCTGGCCCTCGAGCCCGACATACCCCGCCCGCCTCGTCCAGGCTTGTAGCGGGAGATGCGTAAATGCATTTCCTCGCGAAAAAAATGGCTCTACATGATAATAATTCTTACTTGATGCATTTCCTCCATCTCTCCGTGAACAGCTATGTCGCCGCGTAGCCAGGTCAAAGCTGGAAAAGTACATTAAAACAATTAAATAAACATTAGGACTCATTTCACACACGGCTGGTTAGCCCCATACTGAACCATTTCTAACACAGCTCTACAAAAAAACATTTTTTTTTGGTTGCCCTGTTTATGATCGCAAATTGTTACGTTTTTAAGTGCCCAGATTACGAATATATTCGTAAAAGTACTAAATATGCTCATTTCTACAAATTGAATTTTGAACGATTTATCGTCAAAATTAAATTTTTCAGTCATTTGTTGAAAATAATCCGAGGAAATCTTACAAAATTATTGATATTTTCACGAATTGTGTGTATAAACGGACCCAAAATCATCATCATATCAAAGGCAACAAAACCACTGTAGACCAGTGTAATTTGTATTATGGTTGCTAACACAACTGATATACATACATAAATACTTTATTTAGATACAAATTTAACACCCAGACCGACGTTCATGACAAAGATGTTGGGCGTGCCGGGAATCGAACCCGGGACGGCCGACAATTGTATTCGTAAACACAAGTTTACACATCAAAGGTAATTTTTTTTAAAGTTATAAGGGCTGGTGTTATATTATTGATTTTTTTAGTTAAGATCATTTCTATTTTAGGAAATAAAACACTGAACTACAAAGCAGTACATATTTCAATTATAATATTATCTAAATATAATTACGGTTATTCATTGTTTTATTCAAATTTTCCATGAGAATCAATAAATTCGTTAAATGAATAGAAAGTTTGCTCGAAGAGCCACATTTTCAACTTATTTTTAAAGTTACGCGTTAGCTATCACGTTTTATGAGACATATCGTGGCGACAGACTGACAGCAGTTTACCTTTTACAAGCAAAACCCTGAAAATAAATATTACCTAAAGAGGTAAGTTGCACGCTCAAAGGAGCGTGCAACTTCAATCCTTTATTAAGCAACAGGTACTTCGGTGACTCGTCTTTACCTAAAACTTCATGCTCGGGACATAGCGGCAAAGTGACGCATTGTATGACTGTGGGTATAGCTGTTAAGGCCAATAAATAAGGCCAGCCGCTATCAGTGCCTAGGAGCGACTGGAGCCCAAAGACTTATAAAGCTCACTAATTTTGAAAGGAAAAAAAAATGAATCTTACCTCTTTGAGCGTGCAACTCCAATCCTTTATTTAGCAACAGGTACTTCGGTGACTCAGGACATAGCGGCAAAGTGACGCATTGTATGACTGCAGGTATAGCTGTTAAGGCCAATAAGTAAGGCCAGCCGCTGTCAGTGCCCAGGAGCGACTGGAGACCGAGGACTTGTGAGAGGAGAATTGTCATGGTTATCACTAGCTGGTAGACGGTTCCTATCTGGAAATTAACAATTCCATATTACGTTATTTATTGACGAAACTAGAAGTAATGTTAAAAAAAAAAATCAGTAAATAATTATATAAATAAAAACACTCACAAAAACCTCACAAATAGTAAATTAAATCTAAGTCAGTGTCCGCGGGTAAGGTGCCTAAAATGCTGGCGGCATTACCTCGCTGGATCACAAAGCTTATACGTTGGCCGAGGTAAGCGCCAGCATTTTAGGCACCTTACCCGCGGGCTGACTTAGACTTAGATTTAATTTCCTATTTGTGAGGTTTGTGTGTGTGTGTTTTTATTTATATAATTATTTACTGTATAATAATTATAATATTAATAGTACGAGTAAAAATGAAAATTTTGTAAACTAAAAAAAATAACGAAACGAATAGTTTCCAAAGTTTGCCTGGAAGAGATCGCTTCAAGCGATAAGGCCGCCAATTGTAGTACACTTATTAGAAAGCCCGTTCTTTACACCTTTCTTTTAAATTTGTTGTTTGTGTCCAATAAAGAATTTTCTATCTATCTATCTTAATATATTATTTATAATAGTACTTATCTTGGTACCAATCAGACCAATCAATGTGTAAAAAAGATAAAAAAACTTAATTTTAGATTTTTGAACCAATTTTACTTCTAATTCATAAGTCTGATTCGTACCTAAATAAGTATAAATATTCTTAGAGTGGTCCTTTAGACGGTTTTTAAGCTATTTCAATATATTAACTGCAAAATTCAAGATTTTGCTCTCGTCTTCGACCTAATATTTATTTTTAGTATTTGTTGTTATAGCGGCACGGGAAATACATATATTGTGAAAGTGTCAGCTTTCTAGCTATCACGGTTTCTGTGGTACAGCCTGGAGACAGACAGACAGACAACGGAGGCTTAGTAGTAGTAGGCTCCCGTTTTTACCTTTTAGATACGGAACCCTAAAATACGAAAAAAACCCTTAATTACATGGTAACCCCCCTACATTTTTTAAATTATTTATTTATAGTATTTGTTGTTATAGCGGCACGGAAAAAAACAGCTTTCTAGCTGTTACGGTTTCTGAAATACAGCCTGGAGACAGACAGACAGCGGAGGCTTAGTACTTAATAGGGTCCCGTTTTTACCTTTTAGGTAAAACCTAGATACTTACAGAGCCTCGAAGCGAAACTGGAGAGATTTCCGACAAATAGAGCGGAGCCAAACCCGCGTTCAAACCGCTGTTTATGCCGATAAATAACCTGCAAAGAATATTTTATTTTATTTATTTCAGCATATAAATATAAACATTAGGACATATTTCACACACGGCTGGTTAACGCCATACTAAACCATTTCTAGTTCGTATTATTATTAGTTGCTAATACAACTGATATACTACATATACATACATACTAGCACCCGTCATGTAGCGATTTGCAGCGCCATCTAGGTTTCATATAGGTAATTAAGACGCATTAAGCATAAAGTGTATGTGTGTATTTACGTTCTCAATGGAAGCGGCAATTCCTACGGCCTGTGATACAGGCTCCTGGCAGTCCTATAGCAGGGCGTAGTGCTCCCTACAGCGTACCAGTTTATCTTTAAGGTATCATGTAGACGTAAGAACTTTGTACGTACACATTCTTGTTTTTACAGATAAAGATATATTCATAATTTGATTCCAGCATATCCGTTCTACTACAGAACGAGCAGAGAGCCAGTGAAGAGACACCGATACAGAGTTGAAGTTCCAAATTTTCGTACAAAACGCTTTGCGTCGACCTTTATTGTTAGGACTGCAAAGCTTTGGAACTCACTACCTGAGTCTCTGTTTCCTGAGAGGTATTATCCGGGGGCCTTTAAAAGTAGAGTTAATAGGTATCTTCTAGGTAAGCGTGCCACACCGTAGACTGCAGTGCAGCTTAACATCAGGCTAGCTGTAGTCAAACGCTAACCTATCAAGGATAAAAAAACTTTTATCTTTATCTTTCATAGAAAAATTCCGCTTTATTGTATGGGAATCAGCAATCCTCTCTGGTATTCTGGTACCTTGCTTCACACGTCCTTTATGTCTAATGCGGTATTATTTTCTAAGTAGCCATTTTTACTGCACTCCAGAAGAGAAACTAGCTTTCTCAAACTCAGGGAATCCTACTGAGAAAGCTAGAACCTCAAAATATGCAAAATTTAGCTAAAACTAACACTAGTTTAAGAATTTTATTTAATTTATAACAACAATTTTGTATAACAATGTAACAATTCTTTTGCATAAATAAAAATTATTATTATATCCGTAAAGTTTTATTTCTCGGAATTTTAAGAATTCCGGTAATTTACGACACATCACGGGCCTAGGCCAAGTGAGTGTCGAGTTCTGAAGTTGGGTTTGAAATTGTGTCGTCTTGTAAGAATTTTCTCACAATACGACACGTGTTTAGAATAGCAGCCTTCTGCATTGTAATAAAGACATTTTTGGGTAAATCTAACAACTTAAGAGAGTGATGTAAATATTTGGGAATGACTCCTGTGCTTGAGAGCACCAACGGCACAATGTAAACTTTGTTCATTTTCCAGATCCTGATGATTTCTTCTTTTAGTTCTGTGTATTTGTGAATTTTTTCGGTTATCGTTTTTTGAATATTATGTGTATTTGGTATTGATATGTCTATTAGGTAAACGCATTTTTCTACTTTGTCTATTAGAGTTATGTCCGGTCTATTATTTATTATTATTATATTATTATTATTCTGATCTGGTATTTCTCACCTTCCTAAAATGAGTAGTACGGCAGATTGTGCCGGCTTAGCGCCACCTTCCATTGCAGCACCGATGAAAACCAACACATTGTTCAGTAGAAGACCACCTTTACGACCGAATCTGTAAGTAATAACAATTTAAAATTACAATATTTATTTGAGGGATAACTTATGGAGCGACGACGGTCTGCCTCCATTTAACAAAGGGATATCCCCCCGGACAGATGTTGTGTCCGGAGACGGCCGTCCGACGGTCATGCATTGTAGCTTGAACCCGTCGTACGCGCGTTGTAAATACCGTTTGCGCGATTCAGGACAAGCGCTCTGATTGGTAGCGGGCGATGAAGTGCGACAGAGACGCCACACCACTCCCCCAAAGAGAACGGAGTCCTGAAGGTGTTTTTTTGTATGACGTGCGCCGATCAGAGTATCGAGGTGAGGGTCTAGAGCGCTCCTAATGCCTCAGTGAGTCGAGACTGGGTAGCTGGTGTCCACAGTGAGTCGGGACCCAAGAGACCAACAGCGTGTGGCGTCTCTGTCGCACTTCATCGCCCGCGACCAATCAGAGCGCTTGTCCTGAATCGCGCAAACGGTATTTACAGCGAGCGTACGACGGGTTCAAGCTACAATGCATGACCGTCGGACGGCCGTCTCCGGACACAACATCTGTCCGGGGGGATATCCCTTTGCTAGATGGATGAGACCGTCGTCGGTCCATAAGCGGATAATCGGATCACGTCGGGGTCACCAATATGGAGCGACGACGGTCACAGGCGGCGGATTTGTACAAATTCAATATAACTTAATGTAAATCTAATCTAAAATTAATTAAATTAAAAGTTTATCTAATCTAAAAAAGCAGTGCCAGTGGGAAGAGTACCTAAAATGCCAGCCGAGTTGCCTCTTTGTATAGCAACGCTAATTAAAATTAAAATTTAAGACAAGAACCATTTCTTTTTATATATATAGATATATTAAGACACAATTCACATACGGCTGGTTAACCCCATACTGAACCATTTCTAGTTCGTATTTTGGTTGCTAACTCAACTGATATACTACATATGCATTACATACATATTTTATATAGATACATATTTAAAACCCAGCCAACAAATTAAGCTACAGCTACTTTAGGCGTTATATTTTACTACTAGATACGCTTCCCGGCGTTACCCGTTTTAATCCGGAACATAAAGTCACTTATTAAGTCCAAGGACTAAACTATCCTCATACTTAATCCAGCCAAATCAAATCAGCCGGCGCGTGAAACAATAACAAAATTACACACTAACACACAAAGAAAGAGAATTGTAAATTGTTACCCAAATACAAATTTAAACCTTATAGTGCTAGTAATAACCATAAGGGTAGCTCTTAGGTTACAAAATGTGACCCAGATTAACCATATAGGTCACACCAATTATTAATCAAACTATTATTTTATGTAATGTAATCTTATCTTATCATATATTATATCTTTAAATGAGCAATTCTTGTATATATCTATATAATATAAAATATATATATATAATTGGAATCTCGGAATCGGCTCCAACGATTTTCATGAAATTTAGTATATATGAGGTTCCGGGGGCGATAAATCGATCTAGCTAGGAATCATTTTTAGAAAATGTCATATTACAACTTTATTATTGTTGGTCAACCAGGTATAATGTTAATAATAAATAATAAGTTAGTTAATAAATATTTTTAATTTTTTTCATTTTTCATTTTCAATTGATTGTGTTAAGATAAGTAAACTAAAGTATGTCACAAATATTTGAAATTGTAGTCCTATTAACTGATGTACGACATTCTAATTTAGTCAGTGGAAGGAACTAACCTCCATGACACGGGCGCTCAGTCCAGTTTGGGGGTTAGGGATATTAATTTATATACATACATTCCATGAATAAAAACATTTAGAATTTTGAATTACAATGGTCCTAACTACCATATGGGAGAACCTTGAAGGAGATATTAAGTGTTATTATACAATTGACGAATTCCTAAATGAAAAAAGTTTAAATGACACTGGAAAATAAATAAATCAGCTCGCTTCAAACCAATATTGCCACACTCTGATTAGGGTACATTTTCATGTTATTATTATCATTTAATATTGTATGACATTTAAATTACGCAATAAATGATTTGAATTTGAATTTATTTAGTCCAGCATTTAAACTATGATTATACCAAATTTCAGTCAAATCAAGTCAGCAGCTGAAGCCGTATCTTAATTTTACTTTGGATAACATATAAAATAAACTATTGACAAAATTCTTACAATGTTAATCCATATCGTCCGTGAACTTCTGACACCTCCTAGCTTACATTTGAGAATTTGAAATCTTAAAACTCCTAACTTCCGTCCAATAAAGAAAAACTTAAAATAATAGCTAACCCAAATGGGTAATTTATCTCATAACATGTAATTTATCTCATAATATGAGATAATATATTACCCATTTGGGTCAAACTAATACCCAAAAACCACACAACCCAAACCCAAAACCAACGACAGAGAGACAGTGAAGAGACACCGATACAGAGTTGAAGTTCCGAACTTTCGTACAAAACGCTTTGCGTCGACCTTTATTATTAGGACTGCGAAGCTTTGGAACTCACTACCTGAGTCTCTGTTTCCTGAGAGGTATCATCCGGGGGCCTTCAAAAGTAGAGTTAATAGGTATCTTCTAGGTAAGCGTGCCACACAAAAAATTCAAAAACTCAAAAACCCAAATAAATGGCTCACCTGTCAGCGACCACCCCAGTGAGGGTTCCCCCGATCATCCCGCCGACGCAGTAGATGGCGACCACCACCGACCAGATCGCCGTCACTTGAGGGTCTTCCTTTGCCTGCACGGTCATGTTCGTATCAGACAGAGCGTCCTTGTGAAGCCATTCTGACATCACCTGGAACAAAACAAAACAACAACTTAGGAATTCCTTGCCGAATTCCCTGTTCCCCAATAGGCACGTCCACACAGAGCGAGCAGCCTCGCGCGGCAAATGCCTCGCGAGGCTGCTCGCTCTGTGTGGACGTGCCTCGGCCGAGGCAAGCGCGCGCTCTTTTTTTTTTTTTCGAAGTCAAACCATTTATTGCAATATTATGTCACTCTACAGTTACATAATTACCCATAAGGCATTGCAATTATTTACTGGAGATGAGCAACCCTGTTAATTCATTAGATTTTTTAAGTGTTCCGTCAGTTAAAAAGTCTTCTATTTTATAATAACTTTTTGTTATGAGTAAGTTTTTTAAGTTTGTTAGGAAAGTTTTAATACTATCGATACGCTTTAGGTCATCTGGTAATTTGTTAAATATTTTAATAGCCATAGAATGTGGGCCCGAGCTCTGCATTTGTAATCTACACCTTGGTACTTGCAAATTGTATTTATGTCTTAGTACGTGTTTGCGCGGTATATCTGCTAGTTTTTGGAACAGATACGGATATTTTTTTAACAAAATAGCAAATTTCATAAATATAAATACATGCCACTGTCAGTATTTTAAATTTAATAAAATATTGTTTATGAAATTGGGATTTTGTGATATCGCCGCGGGCGAGCGACCGAGCGCCCGAGCCATCGAGTGTCGGCTTTTGATTTTGCTCAAAGGCGCCTCAGTCGTTTGCCTCGCGCACTCTGGACGCTCGCGTTTTTTATTTCGTGCCTCGCTCGAGTATAATACGAATTATGAATAGGCGCGTCCACACAGAGCGAGCATCCTCGCGAGGCATTTGCCGCGCGAGGAAACTACCCACGAACGAGCGCGGCAGCCTCGGAATCATCGCGAGGCTAACGCGCGCGGCAAGTCCGAGCCTAAATTATGAATAAAGATCACTGTTTGAAATTAATATCGTTCTATGGTGTAAACACCTGGCTATGGAATGCAAGTGATCCTAATGACTACAATCTAGCGATTTTCAAGGCGAGAGTGAACCGATTCCTTCTAGGTAAGCGCGATCTGGTGAATTGTGGTCGAGCGCTGACCTATTCGGAGTAAAAAAAAAAAAACAAAATACTCATTTACTTCTCAGATAAAATTAAAAAAAATAGCCAAGTGCGAGTTGAACTCGCGCATGAAGGGTTCCGTGTCATTGTTGTATGGGAGCTCCCCTTAAATATTTAACACTCGATTTTTGATTTTTACTGTCGTATTAAAACAAATTGGCGATCCAGCGAGGTAATGCCGCCAGCATTTTAGGCACCTTACCCGCGGACACTGACTTAGATTTAATTTACTATTTGTAAGGTTTATTTTTCCATTATTAGAAATTAATAATTTAATTTATTAATTATTATTGAATTAAATAAAAAAAAACAAATTTATATTGATTATTTTGACTAATAATTTTAAGGGATCCGTACCAAACGGTAAAAATGCGTCCCTATTACTAAGCCTCCGCTGTCTGTCTGTCACCAGGCTATATCTCAAAAGCTCAAAAGTGATATATCAATAACGGTACCTAGCTCGTACAAGCCTGAATTTTTCACAAAATTTTACCTTTGAAAATATATTATACGAAATAAATAGATATAATAAACGTGTTAATACCTATTATTTATTTGAAAACAAATTACGAAATAATTATGGAACCGTATACAGTAATACCCCGGACTTACGCGATAGGTGGGACCGAGCGCTATCCGCGTAAGTCGAATTCGCGTAAGTCGGGGTACAATTTTGCATATACATACCTATGAAGTCATACAATGTATGTTTAATTGGGACCGGAGACTATAATTTAGGAAACATAAAACAATAATTTAATTCTAGATAAGCTAGCTATTCAGCGCGGTAATGCAGCGAGCGTGATGGGCACCTTTGCACCGGGGGCGATCAGGGGCGGGTTATTTGATAAGTATTAGTTTTAGTTTTTAGTGTGTGACATTTGTATTGGACGTAATTTTATATAATTTTATTGAATAAATGATTCTAGATAATATGACAAACTATATTAATAAAATGTATAAACATAAAATGAAGTGCGCGGCTTTCAAACAAAAAACGTTAAAATAGACGAGAAAATTAAATCGCGTAACTCCGAATTCGCGTAAGTCGAGGTAGCGTAAGTCGGGGTATTACTGTATATGACTATTGATGACTGACTATGATACTCATACGGATATTACTGAAATTTAAACCCACTATTATTTTACTTAATTATTATTTACAAGAAATATTGTCATATTAAAAAAAAAAATAAAAAAAAAACAAGAGATTTTTTGATAATTACATTTATTTAAATTTAAATTTTGATAAATAGTGACATTGTGATTGTGAATTTGAAACAGAACTGTAATTGAATAAATGGCTTTTTACTTTTACTATATATGACTTTAACTTATTTCGACAGGCTATATTTTGTTTTTTTGCAACTTAAGATTATTTTATAACTCGTGCGAAGCCGGGCCGATCTGCTAGTCTTAAATAACCTTTTGCAACACAGACGTTTTGAGAAAAAATCTAAATGTCTATAATTATGCTTCTTTAATTGTATAATATAAAGTATAATTTACGAATAAGAATAAGAATATATTTATTGTTCAACTGTGTTAGGTACAAGATCTTAAGTGTAAATACAGGTATCAACAGTCGTGTCCATTGCGAACATACAATAATGATGTATTGCTACTGAACAATACAAATACAAAAAAAAATAGAAAAAAATATACATTAGGTTTTACAAAAATATTTTAGTTAGACTACTTAAATTAAAACAATTACTATCTTGAATACCTATTCTTTATGTTATAACTAGCTGAACCGGCAAACGTTGTTTTGCCTTAAAAACAAATAAAAAATCTAAATATACAGTAGCCGATTCTCAGACCTACTGAATACGCATATAAAATTTGGAAAAAATCGGTCAAGCCGTTTCGGAGGAGTACGGTAACAAACACTGTGACACGGAAATTTTATATATATGATAAGATAAAGAGAAAAGGTTTGATTTTTTGTTTGTTTGACGAAAATAGGCTCCGAAAATACTGGACCGATTTGACCTTCTTTCACCTTTAAGAAGTTACATTATTACTGAGTAACAAGCTATATTTTTTTTTTTTTTTTTGCAACTTAGATTATTTTTTAGCCCGTGCGAAGCCGGGACGATCTGCTAGTCTTAAATAACCTTTTGCACGTTTTGAGAAAAAATCTAAATGTCTATAACTATGCTTCTTTAATTGTATAATATAAAATACAATTTACGAATAAGAATAAGAATATATTTATTGTTCAACTGTGTTAGGTACAAGATCTTATGTGTAAATTACAGATATCAACAGTCGTGTCCATTGCGAACATACAATAACGATGTATTGCTTTTTAACAATACAAATACAAAAAAAAATAAAAAATATATACATTAGGTTTTACAAAAATATTTTAGTTAGACTACTTAAATTAAAACAATTACTATATTGAATACCTATTCTATATATTATAATATATTAAATCCCTCGCACATATTCATAATACTTTTAATTTGCATTTAAATCTCTTTCCACTCAGCATTTTTAATTCTAATGGTACCTAAATGGTTATATATTTTGCGTGCCTGTTACAGAAACGAATTACTTGAGACACATTATTTTAGTATTTTAACAAGGTATATTATTCATTTTATAATATTAAAAATTTTGTAGGATATTTTAAGACGCGCGAAGCCGGGATAGTCCGCTAGTGTATTATAATATGAAGTCGGTTAAAAACGAGACACTTAGTCATTCGGCACATTCTCTTGGCTTATCGAATATCCGCGCTAGAGAGAGATGGCGCGATGCGTCGCGCGGGCTAGACAGAGATAGCACGTCTGTTTTCCCGCGACGCACGGCTGGGCGACTTGGCTGCGTGAATCCGCCATTTTGTTTTGAAGGTCAGTCGCCTCAGTAAACCGAGTGCGAGCAACGTATCGACCGAAGTTTAAAGTTTTTGCGTCGTATTCGAGCAATATTATTCCCTTCTTTCTTCTATTAATATTATTATTTCCTTTGCACAAGTCTCTATGTGACAATGGCGAGTAAAAGAACGCACAACGATGTAGAAAGTTTTGAAATATTGACACATACGACTCCACCCGACCGGCCTAAGCAAGCGAAAGGTATGTTGTAATTTTTTTTTCTTTTGTAATGGTTAATTCGTTTTTTTTATTTAAAATGTTGTTTGCGACTTTCCTTCGATGTGAATTAGCAAAATCGTGACTAGGGCGTAAAGACGAATTTCGCCAACAACTGGTGGTAGACAAAGACAGAAATATGGTTGGTTCCAACGATACATGCCACTTGACGGCCAATAGAAATACCTATCTCTATTCCGAAACAAGTAAGAGATTCACTAGTTATCTCTTTCCGTGCAGTGTGCTACTTTTTTTTTGTTTATGAGAGGGAAATCTTCGACAAGATACCTGGCTACGATGGGGCGCAGCCAGGTTATGTGGGATTTATACCCACTAAAACCCCCCCCGGTGACCTGCCTCTATGCTTAACGGCGGTCTCCGGGTTCTTCCGGGAAACACACCGGAGACCACCTTGCGTGCAGTGTGCTACTTTGGGTTGACTTACTACGTAGGGGAGGGGGTATGGAAAGAGAGGGGTTGGGAGAGGGAATCCCCTCGCGACAAACCCTACCTGCCGGAGGCGATTTATTTTTGAGTTATTAATAATTCAACATTTTGAGGTTAAGTACTAAATGGTAAATATTTAGAATCGAGGATCCTAAAAAGATAGAGGCGGAAAATAGGGAGAGAGAGAGACCTGCCGGAGGCGAATAGATTTCGAGATATTAAAGCTAAAAAAATTGGAGGTGGTGCCCTGTATATAGGGTGTAGCTACATGAAACTAAGACAGTGGTCCCACCGGCGACGATGAACGAGAAACGAGTAGAACTAGAAACTATAAACGAGTTGGCGATCAGCGGGAAGCGAGTGTCGTTTCGATAGTTTTGTCGCCGGGCTACAGGCGAGTGTGTAAGTGCGACGAGCGATTACTCGCGCCACTCGCTCAGTCCTGTGCAAACGTGCGTACGTGTCACATGATGAAGCGGGCGAGTATCGCTGAACGAGTTTTGCTGAGCGAGTTTATTTTTGAAAGCTCGTCGCTTAAGCGATAAATCTAGTAAAGCGAGTCGTCGCCGGCAGTGTGAACAGTCGGCGATCAACTATTTGTATGTGCATCTCATTTACACGGAATATTATATCTATTGAACGTTTCTTGAGCGAGAAAATAGTCGATAGTTAACCGTTTACTCGCCGTTGGTGGGACCACTGCCTTAAGCTATGTATTATTGGTAGACATATTCATATTATATATATTTTAACGAACAAACGGTCACACGTACTTAAAAAACGTTGTATATATAGTTGTAGTATACAGCTCATGTACGCGTCGGCGTCAACCGCCTAGTGCGAAAGAACACTAGCGGTTGACTCAGGCGTCAGTGCACGTGCGCGTGAGTCACGGCGCCCCACCACTATATAAGGCCTGCACTCGGAGGCCGGAGGACAGTCGCACACGGACCGCCGAGCTAGCAACACGTCTCCACAGAGTGATCCAAGCAGTATAGTGTAACGTAACTATGGTCTATATACTATGTGTTTGATCTATACCTATATATGTGTATATACCTATATGTGTGTAAGGTGATATAAGTGCACCCGGCCAATGGGAGCACACTACATATGGCGCAGTCGGTCTAAAGAACCGAGAGTACGTTCCAATTTGAAAAAAAAAAAAAAAAAAAAAAAAATGGAGTAACGATATACAGTAACTGCGGTATTAACTATGGTACCAGTATAGTACCGTCGACTACATTTAATGTTTTGCCTACAAATAAAAAATATTAGTTGAAGGTATTTTCGCTTAACTTGCGAAAGTAATCGAGTGAGTGTAGTTTAATCTCGTGGTACTCCCGATAACGAAATTCATAGTATGAATTCGGCGTTAGCTAAAAATTAAAATCATCACGTGGTAGTTTACCACAAGTATAAAATATTAGTGGAAGGTAGTTTCAAATAAACTGTGAATATAATCGGACCGAATCGGTGCTGAAATATTCGGTTCTATAATTATTGGCCAAATTTGGTGTCACGTTTATAATCGATTTATAATTCTCTATGGTTCATATTGGTACAATTGTAATAAATTGTAGTTCTACTTTACCTACAACAGTTTCAAATTCCCAATTACTAGTCCGTGCTGAGTTGTCCAAAATAATAAAAGTTATCAAAGACAATGACAAAGAAGAACATTTTTATAACTAAATAGTCTGTATTACATGCACAGTTCAGGTGTTTAAGAAAGTTTCATAGAGTAGCTAGCACAGTCTAGTGTTCAAAAGTCACACGTAGCAAACTAAATAAATTAGATGGATTGTAATAAATTGCGCTGAGTCTTTAGACAACTAAAACTATAGCTTATCATGTGTGACCATTGATCCATGCCGAGTTCTTAAAAAGTAATAAAGTGAATCATCTGATCATGATTAGTTTGGTATTGATGTTGAAGCTTTTAAGACAGCGATGCCTACGTACCATTAAATCCGATATTATAAATTGTTGTTTGTCTGGCATAATGACTGATAAAATTTGAAAAAAGATTCAAAGTGTTTTGACTTTACATACCTACGTATAGCTTGAAACTTCATGATGGTAGAATTTATAAATAACTAGTTAATAATAGGTACCTTTATGTACAAATCTGCACAGATACAGTGTTGGTGCATGGAAGAAAACTGCTGATTTAGCTAAATTATAATGATGAGGCAATCATAAATTACACTGCTATAAGTTATTGTTTTAGTCTTGCCAGTAAACGGATTTGGTTAATTAATCTGAAATATACGCCACTAGGCGAAACGATCCTACTATTAAGATGGCCCAAAGAGGCAATGACATAAGTTAACCACCATCGCAATGAAAAGTGCGTAAGCCGTCATTGGATGAAGTGACCCAGTGTACAAACCGAACATGAGGAAATCGCCATCGAGATGAAGCGAGCAGACCGTTCTTAAATGAACAGAACATGAGGTTCTTAAATGAACAGAATATGAGGTTCTTAAATGAACAGAACATGGGGTTCTTAAATGAACAGAACATGAGGTTCTTATATGAACAGAACATGAGGTTCTTAAATGAACTGAACATGAGGTTCTTAAATGAACTGAATATGAGGTTCTTAAATGAACTGAACATGAAGTTCTTAAATGAACATGCTGCAATACCATCTGATGAGGCAGCCCTAGCGTTCGACGTAATCCAAAGGGTATGGACGCAAAATGCAGCCAACATTACAGTCGTAAATGGTCAAGTCACAATAATGACACTGTGGCTTCACCGTCTTAACAGGTATTAATTCCCATAACCAGCTATTTATACGACCTATAGTTTTGATTTGGTTGACCCGTGGCTTACACGCGGTAAATTTGAAGTGGAGCAGTTCCTCTTTCCCTATACCACGAAAGTATCCTACTATCTTTGGAATACCTAAATTATGATTACTGATACATTGTCGCGCTGGAAAGCAAGTTTTGCTGGGTATGTTATTGTCCTCTCTAGAGAGCTCCAATAGTGGACGCGTCATGTCGCTGCAGGGTTCAGAGTACTATAGGGGAAGTTGCGGTCTCCGTCGAGCTATTTATGAGCGCGCTGCCGCCGCCCCGACTGGCCGGTACCACCGCGAGCGCTACGTCCGCGCCCGCAATTTTAAATTGGTAATATTCATTTGAATCTTGTAATGTAAAGGACTATATAGATCAACAATGCATTTGTCTATCTTAATACATATAAATCTCGTGTCACAATGTTTGTCCTCAATGGACTCCTAAACCACTAAACCGATTATAATAAAATTCGCACACCATGAGCAATTCAATCCAACTTGAGAGATAGAAATAGAAAAAAAAAAAAAAAAAAAAAAGAGATAGAATAGTTTAAATCTCAAATTATAATCGCAATTTTAGTTTAATGCTAATTATTGTCTGTTATTATTTGACAGTCACAATTACCTGTTAGCTCCAAATGATTCTAACAGATGTCGATACCTTTCGACTGAGTTGAGTAAGTAATCAATAGATGGCGCTGTACCCCTAAGTGAGGCAAAACAGCATTTGCCAGGTCAGCTAGTATTATATATACGGTATTTCGTTGGATAGGGATTGGTGCTGTATTGGTTGGAATCGCTTCGGAAATTTGCCATTCATGGTAGTAAGGGGTAAGAGACAGAAATGATATTGTGGGATATCCGTGGGAGATGGACGTGTACCATCCCGGAATTTTCTATGGACCTTTTCAATGTGTATAAATAATTGGTACATTATGATGATAGATCTCGTAGACTTCATTCAGCCTGCGGTTGCAGTGAGGGAGGTTGAAGGGATTGATAATTAGAGATCTCAAAAATAACAGTATTTCTCTACTATTTCAGTGGATGTTATCATACATAGAGATCTTCCTCTTGAAACGCTCTCTCTATTAATCCGTTCCGTAATTTTAAACATTTGGGCATACCAAGAGACATAGGGGGACATAGAGAAGGCGACTTTGTTTTATACTGTGTAGTGGGGCTAAATGCCATGCTGCAGTACAGCTGTCAGCTCTGCAGCAGCTATCTACTACTTCATTACCTTTTCGTAAGTACTATTAAAAGAAAAAGAGGGTAAGGTACCAACCAGTAGGATAAAAAAATAATTTTAACGGTTCAGCTTGGAACTGGATGTTCATGTTGACGACGGATGTTGCTCTATTTTGAAATAGGCATGCATGATTCAAGAACTTGTACAGAGTTTTGAAACCCATTTAAGTTCATTTTAATTGGAAAAAGGTTTTTCTTCATTTGAAGTAATGACTGTTATAAGATCTTACAAATAGCACGCTTCAGTGCAGGTTACACAAAACACATTTAAAATCTATTATCATCTATCTGTTTGGCGGGTTTTACCTAAGCTTTTCCAGAGAACACATGTCAGTATATATTGTTCAAAAATTAGGAAAGTACCCTCTACTTAAATACAAATGTGCTACAATGAATTATATAATATTTTATGGGTCTCATTTAGTAAACAGTATAATATTATGCACAGCTTACACAGAATATGGGTTCAGGCCTAGCCAAGAAGAATTTCCATTTGCAATAATAAAATATCTCTTCTTGTAAGCTAAGTAAGTTTAAACAGTCATTAGAACATTTCTATCGCCAAGTGTTAATAATCGCCAAAAGTTAATAAAATGAAAATATTATTCGCCAAATAAAAGTTAAATATCTAGTAGTTGCTCTACTGGGTGGTTGGGCTGTATCGAGGTGATCTTATCTGGTACCAACAATGAAACTGAACCTCTAATCAAAACTACAACAAGTATTAATCAGTTTTATATTTACTCTATCAGTGTTAGTATTTATCATCCGTATTATTCATTTAGATCTGGATTGACAAAATTACTTTTATGCAGCATAAGGTAGACAAGGATCATGACCACATGAGTAGAGTAGGTATGTTCCATAAACTACCAATGATGTTTTATTTCCCAGATCACGGAGCTTTGGTACAATGTTTCTATTTATTGTATATTTATACGGTGCCTGGGTGAGTGGGTGCCTTTCTCAAAGCGAAACTAGTCCAAGTGGGCGTAGTGTCGTGAGCTCCTGTTAAGATGCCTGGTAAGACCAGATCCCGTAGTTGTTTGTAGCATCGCGGCACAATAGAGGGAGTGGTCGTCCATCCCGCTCCAACATAGGGATCTTTTCCATGGTGTCCTGTTCTCAGATAATCTTATATTCAGTGTGTTGGTTCATTTGTATTCTTAGTGGAAATCAACTTAGCGGAGCGGTAGAAAAAGCAGAAGTACACCTCCAAAAAGTTGAAATATTACCAGAACTTTAATTTGTTAACTTGCTTTAATTGGCTCTTTACAAGGGTAAATCAAACCGTGTGAAACGTGGCGTTTTATGTTCAGCATTGGTTAGTTTGTGCGGAAGGGTCTGCAAAGTTTAGTATTGCTTCGTATACAATCTTATGATTATAAATACATAACTGGCCCAGAGCTCTACAGAGCACGGACGACAAATCCTTGGGTGCCCTACACATGGACAAGGCAAGCAGACGTTTTTATAACATCATCATACATTATGCATACACACTAGGCGCAATAAGTCAAAGATAGTCGTTGTCAGTATTTTGAATTCAGGTCAGATATATTTCTTCTGAGGTGTTGTCATCGATATTTGTCATGCTGAAAGAAGATGTGATTAGTTTCGAAACGTTTCACCACCGCGGAGGATGGAGATTTTTACTTGACATGGACTGGATTTGCTCAGTCCATCATGGGGGAGACTCCCGCAGTACCAAAAGTCTCAATCCAGTGTCATTGTAGATCGCATTGGTTTTGTATTACTATTATTTTACACGTATGATTAATTGACTCTGAGAAACCCAACAAAAAAACAAAGAAGAGAGAGAGAGAGAAGAACAGATCGAGATCAAATTACTTAAGTGCGTGTTTAAGATCAGTGGTTTAAATAGTCATGACCAAGTGGTGATGATTCAATGCTCAATATGGGTTATTGGTAAACTCTTTTAAACTCTTCATAAAAAGGAAGAGATGTAGTATACAGCTCATGTACGCGTCGGCGTCAACCGCCTAGTGCGAAAGAACACTAGCGGTTGACTCAGGCGTCAGTGCACGTGCGCGTGAGTCACGGCGCCCCACCACTATATAAGGCCTGCACTCGGAGGCCGGAGGACAGTCGCACACGGACCGCCGAGCTAGCAACACGTCTCCACAGAGTGATCCAAGCAGTATAGTGTAACGTAACTATGGTCTATATACTATGTGTTTGATCTATACCTATATATGTGTATATACCTATATGTGTGTAAGGTGATATAAGTGCACCCGGCCAATGGGAGCACACTACAATAGTGTAAACTCCATATGTTTGTAACTTCACTCAATTTAACGACAAAGTCTCTAAAGCGTCGAAATGGCTTTAGTTGGTTTAGCTTGTATTCCTTACAATGATACATTCTCTCTATTTAACGGCCACTTTCTATAACGTCATAAAATGTACAGTCCTTTCAGTGTCGTTATAAAGAGTTTACACTGTATATCCAACGGGTTTCGAGGCATTACGAGCGTCATCATCGGGGACGAGCTTCACACGGACTGCCACCGACGAGATCCGCGCGTAGTTAGAACCATTACGATAATAGTTTACAAAGTACATATTCATATAATTAATTAGTTAGGGCTTGTGCAGCCGCAGAATCTGCAGGGAATCTCAAAAGGCGCAAATATAGTAACCTGAATAGTGGTTATTTATTTGTTCCTTTCGGGGTAGAAACTTTGGGGCAGTGGGGACCGGGAGCTAAACCTTTACTCAATGATTTAAAGAAGCGTTTGGTCGACGCTACTCGTGACCAAAATGCCGGCCTCTACTTTGCACAGCGAATGAGCGTTGCTATACAAAGAGGCAACTCGGCTGGCATTTTAATTACTCTTCCCACTGACACTTGTTTTTAGATTAGATATACTCTTAATTTAATTAATTTTAGATATAAATTTATTCATGTCATAATATATACCTAATATGTCAATTTTAGATTAGATTTACATTATATAATTACCTGTTCATTTACTTATTTAGCTCTAAATTAATATTATTTACGAGTTTTTCTTTCCAGGTGGATCTTCGGGTATGATGCTTGAAGTGCCGCCGATATCTGACGGTGTGCCTATCATAGTATCGGTGGCTTCGATGAGTTTTGGCTGTGAAACCCAGACTTACACCAACGCTTCGACGAGTACCAGCGGATTCGCACTTAATACTCAAAATGTTATTGCAAAGGAAAATCTAGATCTAGATCTACACGAGAGCGAAGATTTAGAAGCGGATTCGGACATAAAAGAAGAAGCAGATGACGCACCTAATGAATTGGAATGTACGGACGATTTAGGATACCGATACTTGGTATCAGAGGAGTCCGATATGGACGAGCCGGAGACGCCGGCCAGCGACCACGTAGACGACACTGTCTGTGTGTTACTAGATACAGATGGAGAAGACAATGAAGATGATGGCGCTCACGTGGATGAAGAAGAAGATTTGAAGAAAGCCCCGTGGTCCACGACTCCGACTCAGATGAATACATTTCATTTTATAAAGGATACTGCACGGTTCTTACCTATTCCAAAAGCTCCGTACGACATGTTCCGTCTGTTCTTTGACGACCAATTCATAAATTTAGTCGTCAGCGAGACAAACAAGCGCGCATCGAGGAACTACCTGTACAATTGGGTACCAACCACGAAGGAGGAAATACTCACTTTTATCGGTCTCATACTTCACACCGGAAGTATAGGCATGCAGCGACTTGCTGACTACTGGAGCATCCACTATCTGTACGACTTGAGAGTGTTCGGCCGGTACATGAGCCGGACGAGGTTCTTGCAGATTCTAGACTTTCTCAGCTTCTCCGAGTGCTCGGATGTGGAGGACATAAACAAAGTACAACCGTTAATAAGCAATTTTAATAGCGTAATGAAAAGAATCTACTGCCCAGAGCAGGAGCTCATAATAGACAAGACTACGAATATCCGTAGCGGGAACATTGTAACGGAGGAGAAGAGACGCATGGTTCCGGCCCGAGTGACCAACATTCACGTGCTGGCCCAAGCGAAGACGGGAATCGTGTTGAAGCTGGCCGTGGTCCACGGCGTTCCTCAATACGAGAAGATCGTCGACTACCTACTCCGCGACAAACTGTATTGCGGCCATTCAGTGTTCCTAACCGAACACTACACGAGCTTACAGACGGTCGCCAAATTAATGAAGCGACAAACTTACTGTACGGGCCTCGTGCCGGTGGGCCGGTACGACTGGATGGAGCAAAAAACAGCTGCGTGCTCATCGCTCTTCTATAACGGTATGCACCTCTGCAGGACGAACAAAGACTATTATCTGACCTCGCAGTTCCATATGTCATCGTGTCGGATCATAGCGACGACGGTCAAACCCGAAATTGCGTGCGAATACGAACAAGCTATGAAGACGGACTACAACGAGACCGTGGCCTCGTACTACCCGTGTCGGGATATCTCGATGCTCTGGTACAAGAAGGTCTTCATCCACGTACTGCAAGTAGCGATGGTCAACGCCTACAAGATGAGCACGTTCAACCGCTTCCAGGTGTTCCGGAATTTGGTGATACAGCGTCTGCTGCCAGCGGATGGGAGTCGCAAGATGTCGGAACATAAACTGACAGTGATAACGAAGAAGAGACCGAGGCAACAGCGGAACAAGAGCGGGGAGGTTAAGACGGTGTTTGAGACAGTGAGGAAAGGTTGCCGAGGGTGCGCACGGACTGGCATTAAGAGGAAGTTCTCGATCTTCGAGTGCCAGCAATGCCCGGGCTCGCCAGGTTTCTGCCGTCCATGCTTCCAACGGGAACATGAGATTACACCAGCTGAGGAGACACCCTCAACGTCGACTGGTACTACATAGAGAAGTTGTGTTGTAGCGGGAAGCTCGGCTAGCTAAGGTGATCTGACGCGATCATCGAAGCTAAGCAACGATCGATGGATCGATGGATCGAGGGACGGGTGACCATGCACAAATCTGTCGTTCTTCTAATCAGAAGGTTCTGGGTTCGTTAAATATATTATGTATGTATGTACTCGTATTTGTAGTATATCAGTTGTGTTAGCTACCATAATACGAACTAGAAATGGTTCAGTATGAAGTTAACCAGCCGTGTGTGAAATTCAAAATTCAAAATATTATTTTCAAAATTCTAAAATCAAAATATTTTTATTCAATAAAAGCTGTACATATTGTAATAAAGAAATGTGTCCTAATATTTATTTATAATTTCGGTAATTTCTTTAAGTGGTAATTTCATCTGGGTGCTACCGTCGGCCCGGTGATACGTGTAATTGTAGCGCTCGGTTGTTAAGTCTTAGTACTAGCAGTCGTTAACCAAGTCAGAGGCCTTGGGGCGACTTGAAACTCTCAACACCAGAGCTTCGCCACTTAGTGCTTACGAAGAAGAAGAGTTTAACATCTGCTAGTGTCAAGTACTAACTAAACAAATTCGAAGAAGAACTCACTACTTGTACTAAGACTAAACAGCCAGGATCTAAAATTTGACGTGTAATCCGACACACGGTAGCGTCCAGGTTAGTAGGAGATGTATGGAAATGGAAGTGCAAGGAAGAAGGGCAAGAGGCCGGGTGAAGAAGACATAGATGGAGTGTGTGAATGAGGACATGAGAAAAAAGAGAAAAGAGTGAGTTAGTAAAAGTAGAGATGACGGCTGATAGAGGAGAGTGGAAGAGGAAAATTTGCTGCCGACCCCACCTAGTGGTATAAGGCAAGGAAGAAGAGAACAAACTAGCCACTTTTTAAATGACAGTCTTGTACATGGTCACCCATCCAAAGAGAGTTCGTATCGACCGATCATCTGAATTTTTTTTTACAAACTTATACCAAATTTCCTATTTTGTAGTAATAAGTTGTTTTTGTAAATAGATGTTTAAAAAATTGGGAAGTTTTTTATTTAACTAGTAGCAACTAACAATACTATAAACCAAACACAATTTGACGACCTCGTTGGTGTAATGGTTACCATGTCCCATTGCCAACCGGAGGGTCCCGGGTTCGAATTCCGGCACAGCCAATTGTGGTCCTCAAACATGTCGGTCGGTTTCCTCACGATGTTTTCCTTCACCGTAAAGGGAGTGCAAATCCATACATAACATAAAAAACAAGTCATTGGTGTAGGGCCAAAATAGAACCAGATGCCGTCTGATTGAAAAGCAGAAGTATTTCCCACGAAGTCATACTCGCTTTTTAAAAGAAAAAAAAAATAAAGTATTTTTCTTCCTACTTTAAGTTTTGGTAAAACCTGTAATTACAAACGATGTTTTTTTTTACACTTAATAGTAACTTAGTAACTTGCGCTTGACCACAACTCACCTGATGTTAAGTGATATTGCAGTCTAAGATGAAGTGCGCTTGCCTAGAAGAAACCGGTTCACTCTCGCCTGTAAGGTTGTAGTTCAGTGGGAACAGGGATTCCGGCAAGGAGTTCCACAGTTTGGCCGTCCGTACTATAAACGTGGAAGCAAATCGCTTAGTACGCATTTTCGGCATTTCGATTACGTTCGGTAATGGAAAGGGGCCGGGGAATTAACTAGTTTCTAGAAATTTAGTTCATGAAAAATATTATAAGTATTTATTATAATCGTAGTCACGTTTTCTATAAAAAATAAATTAATATGCCGTATCAGTATGGCAACCTATAAAACTTTTACTTATCAATACTGATTTTTTACAACCTTAAACTAGGTATATGACATTTTAACGGTTTGCACGCTTGCAGCTCGGCTAGTTGTTTTGACTATGGTACAGAACGTGCCGTCTCTTTCTGGCCACCTAAGATGAAAAGGGACAGGGCTTCTTTAAATTTAGTTTACTCGTGTGTGCCGCTAAATCGCCACCACTAGCTCAGAAGCCAGTGCTACCTTTTAAAATGTTACTGTAAATTTATTAACTTCAATAAATATATATTTGATTTTGATTTAATATATGCTACTTACATTTTGGGGTGCGTTCAGAACTCCTGTATTGTAGCCGTGTTGGAACGCAGACCAGCAGGTTGAAGATATGATGGCGAACGCCAGGCGGATATTCATACCCTGGAACATAAAAAAACAACTACAAATCGCTATTCAGCGTGGAAACGCTGCCAGTGTAATGGATATCTTTGCGACAGGTACGGTCATGGGCGGGTCGTCCTAAAATGTAATGTTTTTGACATTATAAATTTCTTAAACAAGATAAACCATTTATTGATAATTATTAAATTATACGTCAAAAATTAAAAATGTCAATATGTAATACAATCAATTTGTTATTAATGTCAATATGTAATGATGTCAATATTAATAAAACAATAATAACATTAAACAATTACATGTAAACACATTATTAAAATAAATATTTTTTTTCGATACTAAGAAATTCGTCCACAGAATAGATGGTTCTTAGCACTCAACCGTGCTATTGAGTTGGCAACCCTGCCTCCCGGTATTGTGGTCATCTTATTCTTGTTCTTTATAGTTAAACCGGTTCTGTAGGAGAACCCATTTATACAGGCTTACTGCGAAAAATTCAACCAGTTAATATTATTATGGTATAGTCATACTAGTTTCAGTTTATTAAATGGTTCTGTTTAATCGACCTCGTTGGCGTTATAAATAAATCTTAATACGAGTATATATAAATCTCGTGTCACAATGTTTGCCCTCAATGGACTCCTAAACCACTTAACCGAATATAATAAAATTCGCACACCATGTGCAGTTCGATCCAACTTGAGAGATAGGATAGTTTAAATCACAAATCGTAGTCGCAATTTCAATTTATTGCTAATTATTGTCTGTTATTATTTGACAGTCACAATTATCTGTTAACTCCAAATGATTCTAACAGATGTCAATACTTTTCGACTGGGTTGAGTAAGTAATCAATAGATGGCGCTGCTATGGTAAATCTACGAACGTGTCATATAAGCTACTCTATCTATTTTTCGTACCCCTAAGTGTGGCAAAATAACGTTTGCCGGGTCAGCTAGTAAATAATAAAAAGTCTTTATTTCAGGTTAGTTGTATCCATATGATTACATAAAGTCAATATTAAATTGTTGACACTGTAGAGGTGTGCCAGTCATATGTTAAATGTATAAAATAAAATAAAATACAACGGCACGAATATGTGCCAGGTTACTTTTTGTTGTGGTTACTATGCCGGACTGCTAACCAGAGGATCCCGGATTCGATTCCCGGCACGGCCAACATCTGTGTGATGGACTAAATTTGTTGGCTGTCGGTCTGGTTGTTAAGTATGCATCGATATAAAGTATTCATGTATGTATGTGAAGTATATCAGTTGTGTTAGCAATACAAACTAGAAATGGTTTAATATGGAGTTAACCAGCCGTAATTAAATAAAAGCTCAAAATAAGTATTAATATTCTTTATTGTGCATCGCTGGTTGCCTGGAAGAGATCAAATTTAGCGATAAGGCCACCGTTCGTGGCACGATGTAAAACTATTAAGTGTTGTTACTTTTTTTATTTGATTTGTACCTTTTATCTGGCCAATAAAAAGTTAATTTATCTATCTATCGAGCAAAAGTTCAATTTGGGCCGAAACTGAAAGCTAGGCCGAAAGTGTGGTATCACTATATATTTATAATTGTTTAATAGAAATTTACAACGAGAAGGATGTACCGGCTTCGAATAAAAAATATAGCTTAAGGAAACAGGATCATTTGAAAAACCAGCAAACAGACTAGCCAAAGTACAAAAACAAGGAATATTTAACAAAATAATAATGTTTAACAAACTGCCACTTAAAATGATTGAATTACCAGTGATCAAATTCAAAAGGACGCTCAAACATTTTTTTAAAACTAATCCATTTTATTCTATAAAAGAATTCTTGAATATGCAACTTGATGAATCTTCATTTTCTTCTTCTGATATAATTTTGCAAAAGCATCCCTAATTTTAAATACCCACAATTTTTAGTCTATGTTATAATATTTAACTTTAGTTTAGTTAATATCATTCTGTGTTGCTTAAACTAAATGTAAATGACTTGCCAAATGCGATGAGATGTTGCAAGGTTAATAAATGATTTTATTTTATTTTATTTTTTACATCAAGTAACCCTGAATAAAATTTAACGACCATACCATACAGTCGTGGATAGATGTTAGGATAGGATACGCTCCAATGGGCTACGTGAGTCATACATAAAAATATAGGGCCAGGTATTTTATTACTTTGGGCGTCAGAGGCCTTTGGGTGGCCTAAAAATAGGGTTGTTGACTGTGTATTAGACAATCTTGTTACAATAAAAAAGTGTATTTTTTAATTTATATAAAAAAATATAAATAATAAAATATAAGATAATTATAGGAACGGCTTTTAGGAACGGAACCCTAAAAATGTCTAAAATAAATATAATGAACAATGTGTGATACGTATTCTAACCATTTGGTAGGCAAATATTTACTGGTGACGATTTCTTAGGGTTGTCTCTTGTCAACATTCTTACTTATTATTAGGACACATTTTCACACACGGCTGGTTAGCCCCACACTGAACAGTTTCTAGTTCGTATTACGGTTGCTAACACAACTGATATACTACATATACATGCATACATATTATATATAAATACATACACATTTAACACCCAGACCCACAGCCAACAAATTTAGTTAAGCACAAAGATGTTGACCGGGCCGGGAATCGAACCCGGAACCTTCTGATTAGCAGTCCGGCATGGTAACTTTTACGCTAACGAGGTCGTCACAGTCAGGTTTATGTTGCAATACAAGCTGTTTTCAGCGCATTCGTTCGCGCAAATCCGGATTAAAGTAATGCCTTTGTATTTCTATACTAGACAGGATAATTCTGTAATAACAGTATAGTCTAATAATTCTGTAAAACAGCATCTGTATTACATAGTAGTAATCTTCTTAATCTTATCTTAATATATATAAATCTTGTGTCACAATGTTTGTCCTCAATGGACTCCTAAACCACTTAACCGATTATAATAAAATTCGCACACCATGTGCAGATCGATCCAACTTGAGAGATAGGATAGTCTGGATCTCAAATTATAGTCGCAATTTTAATTAATGCTAATTATTGTCTGTTATTATCTGTTAACTCCAAATGATTCTAACAGATGTCGATAACTTTCGACTGGGTTGAGTAAGTAATCAATAGATGGCGCTGCTATGGTAAATCTACGAACGTGTCATATAAGCTACACTTTCTATTTTTCATACCCCTAAGTGAGGCAAAACAACGTTTGCCGGGTCAGCTAGTACATATATATATACAGTTTAAACTTTGTATAACAACACTGAAGAGACTTTGCATTTAATGCATTACAGAGTGTGGTCTTTAAATGGAGAGAAAGTATCATTGTATGGAATGCAAGCTAAACCAACTAAAGGCAATCGAGCTTTAGAGTTTTTCGTTAAATCAAGTGACCTTACATGGAGTTTACACTGTATAATATATTAATTAATTCTGACGTTTTATATACTTTACTGTTTTTATTTATAAATAATTTGAAGATAAAACTATTAGTGATGATAAAAATAAATTTAAACATAACTAAAGAATAATAAGGTGGAAGCTATTTACAAAGCATATTAAAAACGAAAATTTTATTAACTAAAAAAAGGAACAAAACAAACATTGAAAAGACAACATAAAGCCACCCAAAAAAATAATCGAATAATGTAAATATCGAATCGAATCGAACATTAATTAATTTTTGCCCGTCCAAATACCAACGGCTGGCGGTATTTCTTCTCCGAATACTGCTGGGCTAAAAAGTAGCAAAAATTTATGTAGTGCGTTTCAAAAATGTGACAACCCTAAGCTAAGAAACGGTAGCCATTTTAGGTGAGTTTTGAACAAACATAGAGACAGATTCGGGTTACTAACTCTTTACTTATTCTGTGTACACCTCGGCTCTCTATACAGGGTGTTATAAATTAAAGAAGTGTAAAAATAATAATTCCATTATTTTTACAGAAGAGAAGTGTAAAAATAATCATTCCATTATTTTTACAGAAGAGAAGTGTAAAAATAATCATTCCATTATTTTTACAGAAGAGAAGTGTAAAAATAATCATTTCTTTATTTTTACAGAAGAGAAGTGTAAAAATAATCATTCCATTATTTTTACAGAAGAGAAGTGTAAAAATAATCATTCCATTATTTCTACACTTCTCTAAACATGGATGGAGTGTGTGAATGAGGACATGAGAGAGAAAGGAGTGAGTAGAGAGACGACGGTCGCGCTCCGCACTAAGTATCATAATATGATCCTGTTATGGGGGGCAACAGTACGAGTATTTCGCTTTTTGTTACACTTAAATTAAGAAGACATTGTGCTTACCTAACACAATTTAATATAATTTATATCACACTATGTCAACTTACTTTCCTTAATTTAAAACACTCTGTATAAAAACGAATGTCGGAAACACGTGTTTCTATTGAGTTTATTTACATAGGCACATTAGCTCCTCTAATTTTATCATGTCATCGATATCATCATCATCCTATGGCCTTATTTCCGTCACTCGGATGACTTGTTGAAATTTAGGTTCCGGTTATGCAAATAATTGACTGAGCAAGCGTAGCGAGAGAAGTTTAAGACCAGACTCAGGGTTTGGCTATTAGATAAAACTTTGTACAATATAAATGATTATCTAAATTTGAAAATTGACATTTGATTCATATCATATACTTTTGTATTGATATTATATTAGATACTAGAATTAGTAGTGAAAATTGACATTATGATTAATATCATATACTATTGTAATGATATTATAGTACTAGAATATAATTGAAAATTGACATGGATACATATCATATACTTTTGTAATGATATCATATTATTTGACTTGTAACTTTGGTGTTATCAATAAATGATTTGTATTTGTATTTGTTTCTGGCTCTTGTCTAGAGTGTAGGGCCCGTAATTTTGATCTACGATTTCGACAAAGCTTGGTATACAATGGTGGCGATTCAGCGGCACACACGACTTAACTAAATTTAAAGAAGCCCCGTCTCTTTTCATTTTAGGTGGCCAGAAAGAGACGGCACGTTCGGCAGCATAGTCAAAACAACAAAAATCACGTCAAATGTAGAAAATATAGGCGACTTTAGTCCGCACTCACTTGTATCATCTCTAAAACTGCCTGCACGTTCCATATTTGACGTGATTTTAGTTGTTTTGTCTGTGGTTCAGAACGTGCCGTCTCTTTCTGGCCACCTAAGATGAAAAGAGACGGGGCTTCTTTAAATTTAGTTTAGTCGTGTGTGCCGCTAAATTGCCACCAATGTTTTGTTCTTCGTATAAGCTAAGTGGCCAAGCTCTGGTTTATAGAGTTTTCAAGCTGCCCGAAGGCCATTTTTAGGACTCCGTGCCTAAAAGGTATAAATGGGACCCAATTACTAAGACTCCGCTGTCTGTCAGTCTCCAGGCTGCATCTCAGAAAGCGTAATAGCTAGAAAGCTTTCACAAGATATTATGTATTACTCGTGCTGCTAAAACAAAAAATACTAAAAATAAAATATATCAAAATATTAAGGGGGGCACGCGCATGCAGGGTTCTGTACCATTGTTGTATAGGAGACCCCCTTAAATATTTATTTTGATTAAATTTTATAATTTAACTTCATAGTCAATATACATTTATATATTTTGTGAAAATTTGAAGTGTCTAGCAGCTACCGTTATTAATATATTATAGCGAAAAACACGATAAAACATGTTTATTGTATATGAACCCCATTAATATTTTTATTTTTATTTTTAATAGTTGTTGTTATAGCGGCACAGGAAATACATATAGCCGTATTTGTCTTCCAAACAAATTTTGGAGATGCGACGTTGCCGTACCGTGCGCAAAAAGTGTCGTGACAACTTTTCGTAAGATTTTTTTCCGTCTAGCCTCCTTTCGTAACGCGCGATAAGGAACTTCGTTCCAATATTTAGTTATTAGTTCCAATGTTTAGTTTAGTTTTTATTATTTTTGACGACCTCGTTGGCGTTAAGGTTACCATGCCGGTCTGCTAATCAGAAGGTTCCGGGTTCGATTCCCGGCCCGGTCAACATCTTTGTGCTTAACTAAATTTGTTGGCTGTGGGTCTGGGTGTTAAATATGTATTTATATATAAAACTTATGTATGTATATGTAGTATATCAGCTGTGTTAGCAACCATAATACGAGCTAGAAATGGTTCAGTATGGGGCTAACTAGCCGTGTGTGAATGTGTAAAAGAAAAAAAATCATAAATCTCAGCATTATCTCAAGTGCCATTCGCACCAAACTCAATTAATGACGTCATAAGCCAGCTCGCTTTACTTTTGAATTGGATTGTAGAATTGTAAGTAAAAACCTTGAATGTAAATACTTTAATACTATAAAAGTAGGTTTCAGGAACAAAATCGTGTATTTCTTGTCTTAAAGGTGAACAAGCTTGCGTGTTTAAAAATGTTAGTCACTTTTAATAATAATCATTTCGCACACAATCGCTAGTTAATAGGGTTCCGTATTTTAAACGGAACCAACAGAACCTCTTCTTCTTCAACCTTTTCCCACTAGGTGGGGTCGGCAAGTTTTCCTCTTCCACACGATTCTGTCAGCTGTCATATCTACATTCACTCTCTTTTCTTTCATATCCTCATTTACACAATTCAGTTACGTCTTCCTTGGTCGACCTCTACTTCCGATACCTCGTACAACCATATCCATACTTCTCCTAGTCACATGCATCTCCTTTCTACGCATCACATGCCCATACCAAGATAACCTTCCGCTCTTCTCTGGCTCTGTCACTGGAGCTACTTTCAAACTTCCTCTAATATACTCATTTCTTATCTTGTCCATTCTCGTTACTGAAACTCGAAACCAGCGAAACATATTTTGAAAACACCCATAACTTACTTTTAAATGATAAGGCTACGATTTTTCAGTTTAATTATCTTTTATTCAGTAATAAGGCGAAAATAAGGGCATTGTTTTTTTGTTTTTTTTTCGTAATAAATTGTAAACGATAAAATAATACAGTGTTTTAACTCTATATAACGACACTGAAGGGACTGTGCAATTATTATTCATGGCGTTATAGAGAGTGGTCGTTAAATGAAGATGTCAATGTCAAAGTCAAACCATTTATTGCAATATTATGTCACTTTACAGTTACATAATTACCCAAGGCATTGCAATTATTTACTGGAGATGAGCAACCCTGTTAATTCATTTGATTTTTTAAGTGTTCCGTCAGTAAAAAAGTCTTCTATTTTATATCATTGTATCATTGTATGGAATACAAACTTGAGAGATAAGATAGTTTAAATCTCAAATTATAGTCGAGTCGCAATTTTAATTTATTGCTAATTATTGTCTGTTATTATATGACAGTCACAGATGCCGATACCATTCGAATGGGTTGAGTAAGTAATCAATAGATGGCGCTGCTATGGTAAATCAACGAACGTGTCATATAAGCTACACTACCTATTTTTCATACCCCTAAGAGAGGCAAAACAACGTTTGCCGGGTCAGCTAGTTATTATATGAATAAAAAAAAATGGTTGCCTGTAAAGTCGGTTTTACGGGCGAAGATTTTACGTGACAACCGATCATAGTTGAGTGGGAGAGAGACGCAAGGCATTCGGCGGGCCTCTCTCTCGTTCGGTGACTCATCGTAACGTTACTGGGCGTTACACTTTTTCATAAGTGACTCCCAGCCGCAACCTAATTTAAGACGTTGTCACGTCAAAACACACACGCACAAAACCTTACACATTGTAGATTAAATCTAAGTCAGTGTTAAAAAAGTTAAACATTCTAAAGCTACAAAAATGATAAAATAAAATTTGGGCCTCGACTCCTTTACGATGTTCCAAAATCTCGAACTTTCCATAGCGGTGTCCTTCGGTAGAGTTGTCAAACCACATTCTTATCCTGCTACTTGCCCGGTCGCCTTCGGGAACCGCGCCTTTGTTAGCATGCAAGTGCTCAGATGCCGCTAGATGGCGTTAAATTTTCATAAGTATGTTTTCTTTATCCTAGCGGCTCAAATTATCCCTTTCAGAACTTCTGAATCGTAACGCGAAATCTATTGTTAATGTATTACACAGCTCTACAAAAAAAATTTTTTTTTTTTGTTGTCCTGTTTATCATCGCAAATTGTTACGTTTTTAAGTGCCCAGATTACGAATATATTCGTTAAAGTACTAAATTTGCTCGTTTTTACAAATTGAATTTTAAACGATTTATCGACAAAATTTTAATTTTCAGTCATTTGTTGAAAAAATAACGAGCAGATCTTACAAAATCATTGATATTTTCACGAATTGTGTGTATAAATAGACCCAAAATCATCATCATATCAAAGGCAACAAAACCACTGTAGACCAGTGTTATTTTTAGGGCTCATCACAAAACACCATCTACTAAGGCGTCGGTAGCAAAAGTGAAATAGACCCTAATCTACTATCATCTATTCTGTGACGACGCGTCTATACGATACAGTACACTCACACTAGCATTGTTCAAGACCATTTTAAGTCTATTAAGTGATTACTATTTAAAAATCTTAGAGGAAATGGTTGCCAGTCTGAGAAGCATAAGCATTTAGTATGGGGCTCGTAAAGCCTTAAACATAGCTTTACTATAAGACCAGCCCCTTACTTCGACCGAGCAAGCGAACCAAGACGACGACCAACTCGCTCCAATATGCGCCAACATTCTAAGGTGACAACAAAGGGATTTGGTGTTTGGCGTATTGGAGCGAGTTGGTGGCTAAATTGGAGGCGAGTGAGTCTGACGTTCCAGATTAATAATGGTTTGTAATGGGGGGTGAAAGTTTGTATGGAAAATTCTTTATTTATCAAGTTAAAGTCTTGAAAGTTGTTATGATAGTAGATTATTAAATGGTTACGCGAAAAGCAACCTACACGCGGGCGGAGCCGCGGGCAACAACTAGTTTGCAAAAAAAGGCGCTAAAACTTTCAAATCAAATCTAATCGTTTATTAACCTTACGGCATCGCACCGTACTAGGCAAGTCAATTTACAATTATTTATTAATAACTTACTTTTTCTACGAGAAGGAAGATTCTGTTATTGTTTGCGACATACATTCAATAAGTGAGTAAAAAGGGTGCTTCTCAAAAAAGTGTTTAATTTTGCGTTTAAAATCACTATATGGCAGTTCTGAAACGCTTAGTGGCAACTTATTGAACATACAAATTTAATAATCCTTGTTTTTGAACTTTAGCTAGCCCGTTTGCAGGTTTTCTTAAATTTATATTATGATACTCTTACTTATATCACTGCACGAGCTCACCTGGGACGAGCGAGCGGTCGTCGACCGGTTGAACGACCCAGGTATCGCTGGATAGACCAAGTGGAGGAAGACCTGCGCAATCTTCAGGTCACACAGTGGCAGGAGAAGGCACAGGACCGAGAACAGTGGCGTCTATTAGTATCGGAGGCCAAGATCCGATTCGGGTCGACGTGCCAACCCAGTTAGCTAGTTTTTTTGTTAGATATTGTATTTACATATTTTTTTTTTGATATTGTATACTTATAATCTTTTGACATTTCTTTTAAATATTATTGGTTAGCTGTAAAATAATAGTGGAGTACAATTAACTTATAAATTACCTAACTAATTAATTGACCTTTTGCACACCGCATATGCGGTAGCCTACAAGGGACATTTTATATTATTTTCCATGTTTTTATATTACCTGTGGCTACGCAAATAAAATTATTTCATTTCATTTCATTTCATTTCATTTCATTTCATATCTGCTACAATATTTTTTAAATTACAACAAATTATTTTATTCTTAAATGGTACTTTTGTAACTCTTTTTCGGTAGAACTAAATAAATAATTGATAAATATGTTTTAATAATGTTTTTTTCTACGGAACCCAACACATAATCCACTTTAACAGACTTGGCAAAATGTTTTTTTCCCAAAACACGTTCAAAAAGTACGTGGCCTTGAGACAAGATGTGTCATTTTAAGAAGTTCGTATAGTTTGTTTCAAGTTATTTTACTTCTACTGTCTTGTCAAAGTATTGGTTTTTTTATTTGCGATTTGTATATATTTGTATATACTAAAGGTTAAAGACACTGGCCTAGTTTATGAGTTAATGAGCTTCTACTTATTTCGTAAAGCTAAGTGGCCGAGGTCGAGAGTTTTCAAGCCGCCCGAAGGCCTCTGACTTGGCTTAACGACCGCTTTTACTGAGATAAACAGCCGGTACCTATAATTTAACGTGTCATCCAACCCACGGTAGCGCTCAGATGGGAATGCCACTTGAAAAACGACAGTCTTGTGCATGTTCACCCACCCAAATACCGTCCGCATCGACCGTTGCTTAGCTTCGATGATCGCGTCAGATCACCTTAGCTAGTTGAGAACTTTTTATATACAGTGTAAACTCCATGTAACGTCACTCAATTTAACGACAAACTCTCTAAAGCGTCGAAATCAATTGGCTTTAGTTGGTTTAGCTTGTATTCCATACAATGATACATTATCTCCGTTTAACGAGCACTCTCTCTAACGCCATAAAATGCACAGTCCCTTCAGTGTCGTTATATAAAGTATACTGTAATAGGTTATAATACGTTTTTTGGTAAATAAATATTTTTATTTTTTTAACCTTTGCGCGAGCCTGACTCGCACTTGGCCACTATTTTTTAATATAACTTGTTTATTTTCGACTGAATATTTTTTTTTACTGTAAAAATTGCAGGGATAACATGTTTTGAAACTGACTATAGTCGTTTTAGATAACTTCTTATCTATATGATTATAATATTAATAAATTAATCAATCAAGCGTTATCTTATTTTATAAATGAATATTTTTATTACGTTTCGTTACGTTATATTACGTATATAACTTACAGAGACTTTTTTTATAAAATATCTTTTACAAGAATTTCGTTGGAACTTTTTGAATGAGAAAAAAATAGCCTACGCTATTTATTTAGCCTAAGCTATTTTTTTCTCATATTTTTCGCTTTTTATGTGTTATTACGAAAAAAAACCTATAAATTCAATACTTTGACCCAATGACTACAATCTAGCGATTTTCAAGGCGAGAGTGAACCGGTTCTTTCTAAGTAAGCGCGATCCACCGTAGACCTCAATATCACTTACCATCTGGTGAATTGTGGGCAAGCCTATTCGGAGTAAAAAAAAAATATCTTGTTGAGAATCCGACTTCAAACTTTGAAAAAATGATTTGTGAAAAAGAAACGCTTATAATATAAAAGGATTTCCTTCCTGACGCTATAACTCCAGAACGCACGAACCGATTTCCACGGTACAGTATTCGTTGGAAAGGTCTCGGGCTCCGTGAGGTTTGTAGCAAACAAAATTCAGGGAAAGTTCAATTCGCAAAAAATAACGACCTACACGCGGGCGGAGCCGCGGTTAACAGCTAGTGATTTACTTATAACGAAAAAAAATTTAAATCTAAAAATCCAACTTCAAACAAGCTTTATTCAAATTTCAGGCTTTTTTTAATACTTTCAGTTTCTTACTATTAAGTTTTTTTTTTTTTTTCCTTGATAGGTTAGCGTTTGACTACAGCTAGCCTGATGTTAAGCTGCACTGCAGTCTACGGTGTGGCACGCTTACCTAGAAGATACCTATTAACTCTACTTTTGAAGGCCCCCGGATGATACCTCTCAGGAAACATAGACTCAGGTAGTGAGTTCCAAAGCTTCGCAGTCCTAACAATAAAGGTCGACGCAAAGCGTTTAAGTAAGAATAATAATAGTTTATTTATCTAAAAACACTTGTACATTCACAGTTTTACAAAAATCCACTGTTATGGTATCAAATAAATTTACGATATAAATATTTCTTGTAGCTTCTGCTCTAGGAGAACTCTGTTTCGCTAAAGCCACTTCCAAATCAATAGGTATAAAAATATTTGTTTTTCCAAACCGATGCGAATTTTAACCAGGTATAATATTTTGTATTTTTAAAACTAAAAGAGTTTATACAGTTAAATCACTTAGTTTGTTAAGTTGCATTTTGAAAGTTTCAAACAATATGTATGTACGTGTAAGACTGTGTGTGTGTGAGTGTGTGTGTGTGTGAGCGTTCTTGCACATGGTAGCTTATGAAATAAATATTATTTTTATTTGTCAATTTTGAGCAGAGCCTCTGTATCTTTTTTCTCGTCCTTTCAACTCCTTTCCATCCAAAGGTTGCCTGGAAGAGATCGCTGTTAGCGATAAGGGCGATGTTTGTGGCACATTGTAAATAATTTTGTGTTGTTACTTTTTATTTTGACTTGTACCATAGACAAAATATACTTTAGTATATTTTTAAAGTATATTTTGTCTATGTTACAAGATAAGATTTAAGTATAGGACAAAATATACTAAATACTTTAGTTATATTTTGTCTATACTTAAATCTTATCTAAAATATACTTTAGTATATTTTGTCTATGGTTTAACTATCTATCTATCTATCTTGATATGAAAGAAAGAGATTTCTTATTAAAAACCTTCTTTAACTTCCTTTTTAAAAAGATTTCATAGTTGCCATATACATAAGTATGCGAACTCTTTGCTTCCCACCCACAACCAAAGAGTCTCGATTGTTCGCGTCGCTTCGATTGTTTTCCACACAGTTAAACGTCTCTGATTACATTGAACCCTAGATCGGAGTAACGGGACCTCTTTGCATGCTATATACATACCAAATTACATCAGAATCAAGCCGTTCGAGTTTTTTTTTAATTTAGCGAATGTGTGTGTTTTAGATAGCAGCATAAGCAGCTCACTGTAAGTTTCCACTGCTGAGACTTGGGGCCTTCTCTCACGAGGAGAGAGATATAGGCCATAATCCACCACGCTGGCCCAGTGCGGGTTGGCAGATGACACACGTCTTCAGATATTGTGGTCCTCAAACATGCCGTTTTCCTCACGATGTTTTCCTTCCACGTAAAGCGAGTGCAAATCCACACATTACTTGAAAAACAAATCATTGGTGTAGGACTGGGATCGAACCAAGGGCCGTCTGATTGAAAAGCAGACGTTAAAATACTCGTATAATTAAAAATAATATTAATTCATTTTGTATGTAAATTATTACTCCTATTTGCATAAAAAATTACATCAGAAGAAAAATATTTATTGTATTTCATTACAAGTTAAATAGGTATTATACAAACATTATTAAAATATGACTCACGAAAGTTTAGGTACAGGGTACATTAAGTAATAGTATATTATATTATATTAGTATATAGGTACATTAAGTAATAGTATATTTTATTAAATTACTAGCTGACCCGGCAAACGTTGTTTTGTCTCACTTAGTATGAAAAATAGATAGTAGCCGATTCTCAGACCTACTGAATACGCATATCAAATTTGGTGAAAATCGGCCAAGCCGTTTCGGAGGAGTACGGTAACTAACATTGTGACATGGAAATTTTATATATATTAAGAAGATTTAAAATTGTTTTCCATCAACAAAGAAAACATTGTCGTTTCGTTTATTTTTGGGTCTTTTATAAGTTAACCTGTCATCCGACCTACGGTAGCACCCAGATGAAAATGCCAACTTTTAAAACGATGAGTCTTATGCATGGTCACCCATCCGAACATTGACCGTTGCCTAACTTCGATGATTGCGTCAGATCACTTAAGCTAGTCGAGCTACGGGCGCTTTGCCACAAAATTCGTTTTCGACATGTGGTCTGGTACCTACATTTGTTTTGGTCAAGAAAAAAATCATTTGAAAGTTATGAAAAAAAATATCGAAAAATGGCTTAAAGGCCGACTAAAGAACAACTTAAAGAATATTTATATACTTATTTTGGTACCTACCAATCAGACTTATCAGTTTGTGAGAAAACCGGTTAAAAAACTTAATTTTAGATTTTTTTCAAACCAGTTTTATTTCTAACTCCTTAGTCGGTTTGGTACCAAAGTATTAATATCTTTATAGTTTTTCTTTAGACGCTTTTTAAGCTATATGTATTTAAAAAAAATACCTTTTACGATTTACCTATAACGAAAATAGGATAAATTCAAAATGTTGCCCATAAGACCTAATCAAGCCATAAGAAGAAACTTACCGCCATTCTTTTTTCAAATTTTCACGTAAAATCCAAATACAAAAGGCACTACAGGTATCACTATAATCTGTGTATATTCACTATTCAGTCACACACTAAACAACAATTGAATTATCAACAATCTTCTGTCTTCACATTTCGCGGCATTTTAGTTCTTTTGTTTTTAAAAAGTTTATTAATATTCGAATTTAGAACGGTATTGTCGGTCAGTGCTCGCGGCGTCACACAATGAGGCTGCGATTCGAATTTCAAATGGAGCGACGCGACCCGCTTCGCTGCTACTGTAACTTTTTGCCGGAAACCAGTTACTTTTATTTTTTGTACGGATTGTGTAACTTTTAGTTTTTTTGGGGATTCTTTATTAAAGAATAAAGAATATTTTTAGAAAAAGACAATTATGTGTACAAATTACAAAAGATTATAGTTAGTAGATTTTGATTGTAGTTAGTAGATTTTGTTGCCTAAATTCTATAATAAAAAAATGGAGCTCTACTTACATACTAAATATTATGTAAATATGACGCCCTAAAACGTATTGGATGGATTGTGTTAATAATGACGAATAATAAAGTCGTATGGAAAAAGCGAACGGGCTGTACCAAGTACATGAAGTGAGATAAGGTAAAGAAGAAGAAGGAACTGTATTTAGATAGATAGTTAGATAAATTCTTTATTCCACACACTTATTATTACATAAAATTATTAACAAAAAAAACTTAAACCGATTGCTAAAAATGGTGGCCTTATCGCTAAAGCGATCTACCTATTTACCTACTAATAAACTTTTTTTGTTATTGTATTTTCTTTGGCGCCCTAAAACTGTTTCTTTGTTTATTTCTTACTTAGAACATTAAGAAATATGATACGTATAACTGTGGTAAACTAGCTAAATAATAATTAAATAAAAAATAATTTATTTACTAAATATTTAAAGTAATAGGTAACGATATTTTTCATGTATTTCAATTTTAAATTCATAGAAATTACAAACACTTAATGTGTGATACGCATTAAAAAAAAAACTTAAAATCTTACATAGGTACTAAAAGTATTAGGACTTAAAATTTACATTTTATGAGAAAAAATAATTTTCCCTACCAAAATCGATATTATTAAATGATCGCAAATTGTAAAAAATGTTATTGCTAAATACTATTCTTTTGGTTACAAATATCAAAGTTGATATCGTAATGGTTTTTCATAACAATAAAACATTATGAGAGGGTTAAACATACAGCATTGCAGTAAACCGAGTGAACCGGTTTTTCCTGAGAAAGCACGCTTCACCTACACAGACCATACCCATATACAGTAAAAAAATGTTTTAACTAGTTAATGAAATAAAATAATTTCCAAAAATTACAGTTTAAAATTCAACCGCAAGAAAGATTTATCAAAAATGTGTAACTTTTAAAATCAAGTACTGAGCAACACCTTTCCTGCGCTTTGGTTTATTATGACGTCATGCGTTACCGGATGGTTTGCTTTTAAACTGCTACTTAAACTGTTACATTACTGAATAATAATTTTAATTACAATGTTTTTAATTTATATACATACCTACGTAAAAATGTAATAGTGAAAGGGACTTCATTCTACCAAGTTAGCCAACCTCTTTTTATGCTCGAAAGAAATACAATGAGGTCGTATACTATGTACACCATTTTTTTTACAATGTGACATTACTTAGTATATTTTTTGAAACTTATTTGGGTAAAAAATAATAATAATAATCAGAGTCCTTAGAATACAATGTTTATAAAAGGTGTTCAAAGTAAAAATAAAATATTAAAAATAGAGGTAAAATATTAAATGTAACTATAAAGTTTTTTTTACAAAACAGCAGAAGTACATGAAAAAACTTAAGGTATTATTGTTGCTATCCAATGTTTCATAAATGGGCTATTGTATTTATTACTTTTGACTTGAAGAATGGTGAAATGTACATTTATACTAGAATAGATTAAATAGGAACTGGACTAAATTCTACAAAGTCAGCCAACCTTTTTTTATGCTCGAAAGAAATACATGAGGTCGTATATGTACACCAATTTTTTTTACGACGCTCCGCAGCAATGACTTTCTGTTATAATAGGTACTTACTAGGTCTAATTATTTAAACTTATTTGGGTGAAAATTAAATAGGAACGGGACTAAATTCTACAAAGTTGGCCAACCTTTTTTTATGTTCGAAAGAAATACAATGAGGCTGTATACTATGTACATATTTTTTTAATACCACCGCAGCAACAACTTTCTGTTATAATGTAAGATTAAACTTACTATATTTTTTTAAACGTATTTGGGTAAAAATGTATAGTAATAAATCTTTATTATCAGACACAGAGTCCATAGAATACAATATTTATACAAGGTGTTCAAAACAAAAATAAAATATAAAAAGAGGTAATATATTAAATGTAACTAAATATGTTTTTTTACAAAACAGCAGAAATAATGTACATGAAAAAACTTAAGGTATTATTGTTGCTATCCAATGTTTCATAAATGGGCTATTGTATTTATTAGTTATGACTTGAAGAATGGTGAAATGTACATTTATGAATAGATTAAATTGGAACTGGACTAAATTCTACAAAGTTAGCCAACCTCTTTTTATGCTCGAAAGAAATACAATGAGGTCGTATATGTACACCAATTTTTTTCTGACACACTCCGCACCAATAACAACCTTCTTCGAGTGTCATTTTCAAAATTTTATTATACGTCAAAAAGGCGTCCATCTTTTTCTTATGCCCATATGAAGTGACATGCTGGTTAATGCAATCGTTTGATGTTTTTGAAGTAAATTGACACAATTTGCAAGAAAGCGTTTCTGGTGTCCATTTTAGACAGTTTGCTACGGCAATTTGTTTAGTTTTTTGGGTTAGACCTTGATTTAACTTGAATTTATTGACATTTTCATTATGTTCCTTGCTTGTTGTATGTTCGTTTGCTTTGGACGATAGATGAATGCTGTTGCACAAAACGCAGTGGAATGTGGTATCGTTTATCTGAAATAGAAATAACTAGTTAGGTTTAGTAATGTTAAAGTCATAGAGTTTAAAACATTGTATAGTTTTTAGGATTTTGACGTGACAACGTCTTAAATTAGGTTGCGGCTGGGAGTCACTTATGAAAAAGTGTAACGCCCGGTAACGTTACGATGAGTCACCGAACGAGAGAGAGGCCCGCCGAATGCCTTGCGTCTCTCTCCCACTCAACTATGATCGGTCTGCCGCGCGCGCAGCACGCGGCAGACGTTGTCACGTAAAATCTTCGCCCGTAAAACCGACTTTACAGGCAACCATTTTTTTTAGTACCTATTTGTTATTAGCGGGAAATACATAACTTGTGATAGTTTCAGCTTTCTAGCTATCACGGTTTCTGAGATACAGACTGGAGACAGACAGACAGCGGAAATTTAGTAATTGGGTCAAGTTTTTATCTTTTAGGTACGGAATCCTCCGGTCTACCAGGTAAACTATATTTAATATATATACCACTACAAATTCTCGCAAACCTTTTATAAAAAAATCACAATAACAATAATTGAAATTCAAAGTTCAATTTGAATTTTGAATTTCATATCATTCAAATTAAAAATTCAATTTGAATTTTAAATTTGAATTTATCAAGTCAAAGTATTGACAGTTGTTATGTTTGTAGATTAATGGTCAGGCAATAGTGTTTACATTTCATATCCTCTTAAATATAGTAATTGTCATTTCTTATCGGCATGGTAACCATTACGCTGATGACAATTACTAGTTGGTGACAATTAAATTAGGCTAAGACATTACATTTTGATCATTAAGATTAGTATTCAATTTTTAATCATTCAATATTCAATCATTAAGATTAGTATTCAAATTCTTATTTAAAATTCAAATTGAATAGGCGAATACCGCTCCGGATTGTACCTGGCGCAAAGGCTATCCATAGCCATACAACGCGGCAATGCCACGAGCGCTATGGGTACCTTTCCGTCAGGTTCTATCCGGAGTGGCCTATTAAATTAATTTTATTAGTGTTTTTTTTTGTTTACCTTGTTATGTATTTGGTCAATAAATTAAAGGTAAATGACAATTACTATATTTAAGAGGATATGAAATGTAAACACTACTGACTTAACCATTAATCTACAAACATAACAACTTTCAATACTTTGACTTGATAAATTCAAATTTAAAATTCAAATTGAATTTATAATTCAAATTGAAAATTCAATTTGAATTTTAAATTTGAATTAAAAATTTAATGTCTTAGCCTAATTTAATTGTCACCAACCAGTAATTGTCATCAGCGTAATGGTTACCATGCCGATAAGAAATGGTTCCGGGTTCGATTCCCGGCACGGTCAACATCTTTGTGCTGAACTAAATTTGTTGGCTGTTGGTCTGGGTGTTATATGTATCTATATAAAATATGTATGTATATGTAGTATATCAGATGTGTTAGCAACCATAACACGAACTAGAAATGGTTCAGTATGGGGCTAACCAGCCGTGTGTGAAATGTGTCTTAATATTTATTTATTTTATTTTATTTCCTAATGAGTGTAGTTGTGTACTTGTGACACTCATTAGGAAAATGATCCAGTTTGCATCCTGGTAAATTACTGTCTGTATCTACCATAATCTATACTATAAGACTCTTTGTCCTGACTTATTCATTCATTCATTCATTCATTCATCTATAGACAACGCAGAGCCCAAACGGCTGGTCCTAGGGTTATGAAATTTGGAGGGTGTATTTGTTTTAGTATGTAGACGCGTACTAAGAACGGATTTTTGGAAATTCCACCCCTAAAGGGGTGAAAAGGGGTAAAACAGTTTGTATGAAACTTCTTTGTTTTTGAACTTCTAGCAATGAAATTTGGAATATGTATAGTTTATGTAAAATTAAAAATAATGGTATCAAGATTTTTTGTCAGGGGTGAACTAAGGGTTCGTAATGGGGGGTGAAAGTTTGTATGGAAAATTCTTTATTTATCAAGTTAAAGTCTTGAAAGTTGTTATGGTAGTTGATTATTAAATGGTTAACTTAAAATTATATATTTTTTTGCCAGGAGTGCATTAAGGGGGATGCCAATGGGGTTGAAAGTTAAAAATGAATGTTTTGTGTTTTTGAACTTAGATGTGTAAAATTTGGAGTGTGTATATATTTTAGTATTTAGACGTGTACTAAGAATAGATTTTTGGAAATTCTACCCTTAAGGGGGGTGAAAGGGGGTAAAACTGTTTGTATGAAACTTCTTTGTTTTTGAACCTCCAGCAATGAAATTTGGAATATGTATAGTTTATGTAAAATTAAAAATAATGGTATCAAGTTTTTTTGCCAGGGGTGAACTAAGGGTTCGTAATGGGGGGTGAAAGGTTGTATGGAAAATTCTTTATTTATCAATTTAACAGTCTTGAAAGTTGTTTTGGTTGTAGTTTATATGGTGGTTAAAATAAATTTAAAATGATATTTAAATAAGTTTTGTGTGTTTGAAATTAAATACTTCTGAATTGGAATTTAAGTATGTGGTTTACTTAGTGGTATGGTTCGTGTATTCTTATTATTTATATTAAAATAATGGCTTGGAGAAAACGATCTAATCTGTCACATCACCACCAAAGTAGCTAAAACAGAGGTTAACTAGATCTCAGGAATCGAATGCGGAAAGACAGAGCAGCTCATTTTGATATCGTAGCAATGTAATGTTTACATAAAATTGGCACGGGAATAGGATACAATTGATTTTTTCCACAGGTTATGCGAAAAGCGGCCTACACGCGGGCGGAGCCGCGGGCAACCTCTAGTACTTATATAAAATACCCTAGATTTTAAGAAATGTTTATTTCTTTTTTTTTACTCTGAATAGGCCAGCGCTTGACCACAATTCACCTGATGGTAAGTGACATTGAGGTCTACGGTGGATCGCGCTTACCTAGAAGGAACCGGTTTACTCTCGCCTTGAAAATCGCTAGATTGTAGTCATTGGGGAACAGGGAATTCGGCAAGGAATTCCAAAGTTTGGCGGTTCGGACAAAAAAGGTGGAGGCAAAAACGCTTAGTGCGTGCCTTGGGCACCTCAACTGTAAACCGATGCCGCCTTGGCGTTTCCCTGCTCGTCCGATAGTGGAAGGGGGCGGGGGGAATTACATCATGTTAGAAGAAATATTTAGCACTTGCCTGTCTCAAATGCTGCTTTGAAAGTGGCATCATTATATTTCTCATATGCACATCCGTCCATTTGTGCTTCTTCCCGTCAACAGAGTTTATATCTAGACACAGTTTGCACACGACTGCTTGACCAGTAGCATGGAATCCGTGGAAATTCACTAACGGTATTCGTACTCTGTCCACATTCGCTCCAACAATCTCGACAGCATCTTCAGAAACCGCGGTTGGATAGATTGTGTCTTTATACAAAAATTTGGCGATATGCAAAAAATGCTTTAGATCGTCTAAATTTTCTTTGTACTGCGACCCGTCTGTTTTTGCTCCTACGTCTTCTTTAGAGCCAGATGTGCCTGCAATGGGTTCTCTTTCAGGATTTGGTATATTGTTATGACATGTATCTTTGTCACCTTTGACATTTGTGTCATTTTTAACTTTAGTGTTTGGGTTATTTGGCAGCGTTTCTGTAATTGGCGTTGCTATGTTACTTTTAATCTTATTTATCTTAGCAAGCCTCGGTTCTGTGTTTGTATTGTCAACACTTGGGTTTGGATTTGACACTTTGTTATTTAAGTGTTTTTCGTTTGACACTTCAGATTTTTCTTCATCTACTCGGTTGACACTATTTGAAGATACAATATCTTCATCACCTAGAAAACTTTTTTGAGGATCTTCGTATATGTCAGCCAAATGTCGAAGCAAAGTTTCATTTTTGACATTATTCAGATGTGTGTCTGACTTCGTATGTTTTTCCTTGTCATTATTATTGACTATCAACGCGCAAGAGTCACAAAAGTATGTCTCTTTCACTTCCAACTTTAATTTGCTCATATTATTAAACAAGTCAGTTGTCAAATGTTTTTGTGTTCTTTTTAGAGCAATATTGGCAATTTTTGAAAATGTCAAATGTTTGACACTTACCAAGTGTTCTTGTATGTAGGAATTTGGTACATTTATGTTGCAAATGTGACATTTACGTGTATTTATGTTCAATATGTCATCTGAAACGAAAAAATAATGCAGAAAATTAATTAAAAAGGTGATACTTTTCAGGCATATCCAGGATTTGTCAATACCAATATTATAAAGAGGATAAGTTTAAATTTTTGTTTGTTTGTTTGACGCAATAAGGCTCCGAAACTACTGAACCGATTTGAAAAATTCTTTCACCATTGGGAAGCTACATTATCCCCGAGTAACATAGGCTATATTTTGTTTCTCTTTGCGACTTAGATTATTTTATAGCCCGTGCGAAGCCGGGACGATCTGCTAGTGATAAATACATTGTGCGCGTATATTAAACGAGTTTTAACTCCTTCATTTTTATTTTTTTTATTTTTAGTATTTTTTGTTATAGCGGCACGGGAAATACATATCTTGTGAAAGTTTCAGCTTTCTAGCTATTACGGTTTCTGAGATACAGCCTGGAGACAGACAGACAGACAGCGGAGGCTTAGTAATAAGGTCCCGTTTTTACCTTTTAGGTACGGAACCCAAATAAAGAAGTAGAAAGAAAAATACATACCAATATCCTTGCTAATTTCCAGCTGGTTCTCTTCGGAATATATTTCTAAATCAAATAACTGTTGTCGATTTATGTAAACCGCATTTTTCGACCAAAGGGGCAAAACACTGTGGTTGTTTTGCAAATGAAATTGCGAATTGTTAAGCGATGCCATTTTCTTACCTGAAAAAATATAAATAAAATATAAAATAAAAAAGCCTCTATTCTACTGTCACAAAGAAGTTCTTATATACTTATATACTAATTAGCTGACCCGGCAAAAGTTGTTATGACTAAAAACACTTTAACTGATCAGTTATCGAGCGGGATGAAATACATATGATAAAATTACTAAAATATACATAAAAAATAGGGGTTGGTGATAAAAAAGTAAAAATGTAGGGCTTTATTTTTTTTATAATATGGAAATATTATAAAAAAAATAAAGCCAAAATATGTCATCATAAAATAAAATAAAAAATATTTATGGGTGAACAACCCTTATCACTTAGGGGTATAAAAAATAGATAGACGCAGATTCTCAGACATACTGAATACGCATAAAAATTTGGTAAAAATCGGTCAAGCCGTTTCGGAGGAGTACGGTAACTAACATTGTGACATGGAAATTTTATATATAAACAATTTAATGTGTTATCCGATAACCACCACCCACGGTAGCGCCCACATGAAAATGTCACTTTGAAAAACGACAGTCTTGTGCATGGTCACCCATCGAAACACCGTCCGCAACGACCGTTGCTTAGCTTCTTGATTGTAACAAATACACATTTAGCTATTGAAGTGTCACCACATCAACTGGTACTATTTTATCGCCTGTCTGTCTGTATGTTTGTTTATATCCGTTAGGCCTTCCACACATTGCTATTGTATGACGAACATAGTTGGCATTTTTTAAACAAACAAATATTGTTTACGCTACTAAGTACTTCCCGTTGAAACCACTTGTAAGCCGACATCGAAAAGTATAATATAAATTAATTACGTAGAAACTTAAAAAAATAATTAAAAAAATATATTTTTCATTACTCATACTCTGAAAGTAGGTCTGAAGTTGCCTGAAGAGCGGGATGAAAGTAATACATTGTATTCCTAGGGAGAACCGCTTTGCAAGTGACTGACATTAAATTGACTTAAAGCTAAGTGTGTGTGTATGTGTTTGTGTATGTATGTGTGTGTGTGTGTGTGTGTGTGTATGTGTGTGTGTGTCAGTGTGTGTGTGAGCACGCGGGCGCGTTTGTATGTGTGTGTCAGTATGTGTGTGTGTGTGTTCTCGGGCCTAAATAAGTTACTTTCATCCCTTGTGTATAACTTCTATGCTTCTACTTCCCGCAGCTGAAACCACTCTTTGACCGACTTCGAAAAAAATAATATAAATTAATTACGTAGTAACTAAAAAAAAAAGATATATTATATATTTTTAGGCTCCTGTCGTTATTTTTTGACGATAAAGATGTTACGGAACCCTTCAAGCGCAAGTCTGACTCGCAGTTGGCCAAATTTTTTAAAATTGGTGAACTGCGATTCAGACTTGCGTAGAAACTTTAAAAATAAATTAAAAAAAGATTTTTTTAAATAAGGATTTTTTTAATTTATTTTCGAAGTTTCTAAATTTTTTTAAAATTTGTTTATTAATTTTTTTTCGGATCACAAAAGGTTTATTTTTCAATCAATTATAAATAATTTTAATAAAATTAGTTCAAACATCTCATATCCAGTTAAACATATTGTATATCAATATAGAAATACTTGCCATAAAATTTCACTTTATTTATATTATATTTATATTCTTTTATTATAAATTAACAAATTGGAGCTAATTCCAGACCTTGGTGAGTTAGCTCATACGAAGAATTTAATAACCATTTTTTTCTTTTAACCTTTTTTTTATCATAAACAATTAACGACATTTATAAAAAAACTAGCAAACCCGGCGAACTCCGTTTCGCCACAAAGCATACAAGTTATTATTCTGTGCACAAAGTATAAATTTTCCTTAAATTTTGTTTGCTACAAACCTCACGAAGCCCGAGACCTTTCCAACGAATGCTGTACCGTGGAAATCGGTTCGTGCGTTCTGGAGTTATAGCGGCAGGAAGGAAAACCCGACTTATTTTTATATTACAGATTTTTGTTGGTTAAAAAATGTAGCTAATTCCAGAGCTTGACCACTTAGCTAATACATAGTAAAAATAGCACAAATTTAATAATAGTTTTTTTCCTTTTGCTTTTTTTTTAATTACACAAAATTACGACATTTATAAAACACCACACCAAATAGAATGACTTAAAAACTCGTCGCTGGCAATACTTAAAACGAAATGAAAAATGAATGATTCATTTAAGTCACCATACTTAAATGCCTATTCAAGTGTTTTAAGTACCTACTTAAGTAATGGTTGTAATCAAGCATTCAGGGTTAGAGGTACAGTAGAAACTCAATTAACCGGACTGATTGTTGTTGTTAGGCATTCGGATAATCGAAATCCGGATAATCGAAAGTATGGACAAAATCTAATTTTTTTCTCATCATTTTATTTTAAGCATTTAATAAAAAAAATATAAAGATTGTTTTCTCTATAACGCACTACATAAAGCTAGCCTTAAGCATTTTGCGATATAAATGTCGTAGAACATTTTTTTTCTCTATAACATAATAATTGAAGCAGTCCTTAAACATTCAACGTTATGAATGTAGAATAAGTTATTTATTTCCCAATAACTTGCCAAAACCGCCCTTAAGCATTCTGCGTTAAAAATTATATAAAACAAAAAGGTGTTCTTTTAGGATGTATTAAAGCCGGTCTTAAAGGGTTTAGCATTAGTTGGTAAGCGAGTGTGGCTCGGTGGTAATAACGTCTGCTTTTCAATCAGACGGCCCCTGGTTCGATCCCGGCTCTACACCAATGACTTGTTTTTCAAGTTACGTGTGGATTTGCACTCGCTTTACGATGAAGGAAAACATCGTGAAGAAACCGACATGTTTGAGGACTGCAATATCCGAAAACGTATGTCATTCACCAACTATGGCAAGCGTGGTGGATTATGGCCTATATCTCTCTCCTAGTGAGAGAAGGCTCCGAGTCCCAGCAGTGGGAACGCATAGTGGGCTGCTTATGCTATATTCTTACAAAAGATTTATTTTTGAAAAATAAAATACTGCATAACCCTGTTTAAATTAGTTAATCACTTTGCTATCAGGTTACATTAAACGACACAGAAAAGATAAACAAGCAGATGTATAACTCTTAGCTTCGCTAGCGCCTGTAGCTCGCCTAACTAAGGTGATCTGACGCAATCGTCGAGGTTAAACAACGGTCCGACCGTCTTTGTATGGGTTACTATGGACAAGACTGTGTTTTAGAAGTGGCATTTCATCTGGGCGCTACCGTAGGTTGGATGGCACGTTAAATACAAATACAAATAAAAATTACAGCAAATACAAATAAAAATTACAGCAAAGTTATACAATTTTGTGACTTAAGGAATATGAGATTACCTCAAGCTACATTTATCATACGGAACTGGTTACAATTGTTATCATATGACTCAACAGAAGATATGTTAAAAATTGTAAAATAAATGTAAGACATTAGATATATAGTACAGTTAGTGAAATAATTTGTGTTGTCTTGTTTAGAGGATAAGTTTTTAGGGTAACTGGAGAAGGTTGCTTCGATTCAGGCCAACCGCCCAGTGAAGCAACCGCTAGATATACTTTAAGTTATAATAAGTTTTTTGGTTAATAAATATTTTTCATTTTCATTTTCAAATCATTTATTGATAACACTAAAGTTACAAGTCAAAAAATAGAATAAGTAAATTATAAGTCCAGTATATCCATATAATTAATAGTAAATTGTAGGTTCCGGCTGTCAGTCTTAAACAAGCAGTCGTTAAGCCTTTGGGTGGCTTGAAAACTCTCGACACCAGAGATTGGCCACTTAACTTATACGAAGCACAGAATATCTTAGTTTTCCATATCTATTAAATTCAAAATACCTATACCTACTACTTTTTACACATGAATAACGATTCTGCAAGTTCCATCCTACTACTTCACGCTCAAATAGTTGAACCGAATTACATGAAATTTGGTATGAAGATAGCATAGACTATGGATTAATTACTTTCACAAAACTCTTTATTTTCTGTTTAAACATATTATCGACTATTAAGATTTGTTATGTCTCTGCCAACTAGTTGTACATTCATATTGGAAAGAAGTTCCTTATCGCGCGTTGTGAAAGGGGGCTAGACGGAAAAAAATCTTACGAAAAGTTGTCACGACACTTTTTGCGCACGGTATGGCAACGTCGCATCTCCAAAATTTGTTCGGAAGTCAAATACGGCTATTAATGAAAGTATTCACTAATTGACAACAGCGCCATTCGTTTCAGGCGGAGTTGCGATTGAGCCTACTCATTAAGTTTATATCACATTATATTTGTTAATAATAAAACATATTATTATAACTTAAAAAAATTAAACATTTATTACAATTTCTTCACTAATTAATCGAAAAGAACTTCCATCCGGGTTTCCCTTGACACCTCTCAGGATGTTTTTTGTATGTCTGTCCTTTGCTAATCTGTGCATTCCGATTGTTCTTTGTGTACATTATCGATACTAAGAAACTTAAATGGGGAATTACCTCTAAATATAGTAGACATTTCATCTGGGCGCTACCGTGGGTCGAATGATACGTCAAATTGTGGATCTCGGCTGTTAGATTTAGTACAAGCATTCCTTATGCCAAGTCAGAGGCCTTTTTCGGGCGGCTTGAAAACTCTCAACACTAGAGCTTGGTCACTTAGCTTATACGAAGAATATAATACCTAAGTAATAATTTTCCCATGTCTACTAAATTTAAAATACTTACACTAGTTTTTACAAGTGTATAACGATTCTGCAAGTTCCATATTCATATATTCGCTTAAATTATAAATAGGACTAGCAGTTGCCCGCGGCTCCACCTGCGTGTAGTTCGCTCTTCGCATCTGCTCCACCAACGTGCAAAGCCATATTGGGTTGTAGTACATACTATGTATCAGAGATGGCGCTGTATGTGATCAATGATTATACCTGTTTTCCTTCTTTTCTGTTGCAATTTTCCCCGAATTTTGTTTGTTACAAACCTCACGGAGCCCGAGACCTATCCAACGAATGCTGTACCGTGGAAATCGGTTCGTGCGTTCTGGAGTTATAGCGGCAGGAAGGAAAACCCAACGTTATTTTTATATTATAAATACATATTACTTTCACAAAACCTCTTTATTTTCTGTTTAAACATATTAGTTACTATTAAGTTTTGTTATGTTCTCTGGCAACTTGTTGTACATTCATATTTTAGTCTCTCTGTCCTTTGCTAATCTGTACATTCCGATTGTTCTTTGTGTACATTATCGATACTTAGAAACTTAAATGGGGAATCACCTCTAAATATAAGCTTTCATTTTCTAATGAAGCGAAAGAATAACTCCATACAATTGCCGCTTAGAATTTGGATCCATCTACGCACACAATTATACTGCTATCCCAACGAAACACACACACAAAGCTCGCACGCGATTGGTTGCATCAAGGTCACGCCACTTATACCAGACGCCAGCCCACTATTACGTTGCCACTGCTGGGACCCGGGGCCATCTCTCACGAGGAGAGAGATATAGACCATAATCCGCCACGCTGGCCAAGTGCGGGTTGGCGGGCGTCAATTACTGTGTAATAACATTTATTTAAGTAACATTGGTGGCGATTCAGCGGCCCACACGACTAAACTAAATTTAAAGAAGCCCCGTCTCTTTTTTATCTTAGGTGGCCAGAAAGAGACGGCACGTTCTGAACCACAGACAAAACAACTAAAATCACGTCAAATATGGAAAATGTAGGTAGTTTTAGAGGTGATACAAGAGAGTGCGGACTAAAGTCGCCTATATTTTCTACATTTGACGTGATTTTAGTTGGTTTGACTGTGGTGCGGAACGTGTCGTCTCTTTCTGGCCACCTAAGATGAAAAGAGACGGGGCTTCTTTAAATTTAGTTTAGTCGTGTGTGCCGCTGAATCGCCACCATTATCTCTTTTAGAGTTAGTTAAAATCAGCCCTTTGCATAGGAAACCCGTTGTACGTTCCCACTGCTGGCACTCGAGGCCTTCTCTCACTAGGAGAGAGATATAGGCCATAATCCACCACGTTGGTCAAGTTCTAATTAGCGGATGACACACGTCTTCGGATATTGTGGTCCTCAAACATGTCGGTTTTCTCACGATGTTTTGCTTCACCGTAAAGCGAGTGCAAATCTACATGTACCTAACTTGAAAAACAAGTCATTGGTGTAGGGCCGGGATCGAACCAGGGACCCTTTGGTTGGCAGTCTAATATATTCATAAGCTATCTGTTCAAAAACTAATTTAACTTTATAACGTTTAACCATTACCATTACCGGCAACCATGGGTCGGATGAAACTCTAAATTGTAGGTACTGGCTGTTTGTATCAGTCTTACGGCAGCCATTAAGCTTTTAATCTACTTAAAAACTCTCGACACCAGAGCTTGTCACTTAAATCATACGGAAAGTGTAAGAATAATAAAACAACAGTTTATTTTTCCATACCTTTATTAAAATTCAACATATAAATTTATGCTAGGATAATTAATATAATTTAATAACATAAAAATTTAAATGCAATTTTTATTTCACATAAAAGCATAATTTACCGTGTTTTTAACCGACTTCAAAAAAGGAGGAGGTTTAATATTCGACTGTATGTATTTTTTTATGAATGTTCATCTATAATTATAGATTACTAGCTGACCCGGCAAACGTTGTTTTGTCTTAATAATCATTTCTAAATATACAGTAGCCGATTCTCAGACTTACTGAATACGCATATAAAATTTGGAAAAAATCGGTCAAGCCGTTTCGGAGGAGTACGGTAACAAACACTGTGACACGGAAATTTTATATATAAGATAATCTATAAGAGCTTTATTTTTAACTGACTTCAAAAAGAGTAAATACCCTCTTTTTGACAAAATGATTTTTCGTATGTTTTTTTTCACGGTCACAAATAGTTCAAAAGGTAATATGAACGATTTTTTTCTTGTAATAACTCTGTGGGAGAGGCCATTGGTGTTGAAACACAGTCTATGACTATATCAGCACTAATGGTTTCATTTTAATTGTGTATTTCTTACTTTTGTCAATAAAGGATATTTATTTTGTTTAACAACAATTTTATTAGCAGATCGTCCCGGCTTCGCACGTGCTATAAAATAATCTAAGTTGTAAAGAGAAACAAAACATAGCCTTTGTTACTCAGGGATAATGTAGCTTCCCAACGGTGACAGAATTTATCAAATCGGTCCAGTAGTTTCAGAGCCTATTCACGTCAAACAAACAAACAAAAAAATCTAACTTTTCCTCTTTATAATCTTAATATATATAAATCTCGTGTCACAATGTTTGTCTTCAATGGACTTCTAAGCTACTTAACCGATTATAATAAAATTCGCACACCATGTGCAGTTCGATCCAACTTGAGAGATAGAATAGTTTAAATCTCAAATTATAGTCGCAATTTTAATTTATTGCTAATTATTGTCTGTTATTATTTGACAGTCACAATTATCTGTTAACTGCAAATGATTCTAACAGATGTCGATACCTTTCGACTGGGTTGAGTAAGTAATCAATAGATGGCGCTGCTATGGTAAATCTACGAACGTGTCATATAAGCTACACTATCTATTTTTCATACCCCTAAGTGAGGCAAAACAACGTTTGCCGGGTCAGCTAGTATTGGTATAGATATAGAAAAATAGGGATACAATCCTAGGGAAATTTTGATGTTAGTGTGGCTCGGTGAGAAAACGTTTGCTATTCAATCTGACGCACCCAAGTTCGATCCCAGCCATACACCATCAATGACTTGTTTTTCAAGTTACGTGTGGATTTTTCTCTCATAAGGAGATATAGGCCATAATCCACCACGTTGGTCAAGTTCTAATTAGCGGATGACACACGTCTTCGGGTATTGATCCTCAAACATGTCGGTTTTCTCACGATGTTTTCCTTCCCCGTAAAGCGAGCGCAAATCCACACATAACTTGAAAAATAAGTCATTGGTGTAAGACCGGGATCGGGAACCAGGGGCCGTCTGATGGAAAAAGAACGTTTTTCCCAAAATATGAAATATGAATCTATAAATGAACAAAATGAAATTTTCGTGAAATGTGTCCTAATATTTATTATTATTACCCATACATTTTAACCCTATATATAAAATTTATTTTAAGTTTAAAAACTTTGTGACAGCAGGCACATATTGCTTTCTAGACGCACGAAGATTTTTTTGATTAAAATAAATCACATCTGCTAAATTGGCGTCTGGTATCTTCGGCAACTCTTCTGATGTTAACTCCAAAGATGGCTCCCAGGAAACCAGAAGATCGCTTAACTGAAAGAAAAGGCCAAGCGCGAGTCAATAATTAGGTAAAAAAATGGCCAAAGCGAATCAGTGTCGCGCATGAAGGGAACTAAAAAAATTGGTCAAACGCGAGTTAGGTATTAGCTAAAAAAAATGGCCAAGCGCGAGTCAGGTATTAGCTAAAAAATTGGCCAAGCGCGACTCAATATTAGCTAAAAAAGTTGGCCAAATGTGAGTCAGGTATTAGCTAAAAAAATTGGCCAAAGCGAGTCAGGTATTAGCTAAAATAATTGGCCAAAGCGAGTCAGGTATTAGCTAAAAAAATTGCCAAGCGCGAGTCAGGTATAATCTACAAAACTTGTCCAAGCGCGAGTCAGGTATAAGCTAAAAAAAATTTCCCAAGCGCGAGGTTTATAATTTTTTTTGCACACCATGCACTTTGGTAATGACGTTAGCGCGTATTATTGAGCAAGATGGCGGTTTGACAGTCCTATTCTTAGTTGGCACGCATAGTACAAGAAGTGACAGCTAGTGTGCTTGAACGGAAACCAAATCGTTGTATTCTGCTTTGTACTGGAACTGTCTGTCTACTTTAATATACTTTGTCTATGGTGATATTTAGATACCTTTTAGATACGGAACCTTAAAAACCACTGTAACCTACCCGTCTGGCCGTCTCCAGGTTAGGGCTCCAAATGGCTGTGTCCCTTTTGAGACCCTCACTAAGATCCATGCCTAAGAGAAGCGCCACCGAGCACCCCTCCCTAGTTAGGGCTCCGTCGACGGCTTTCAAGACTTTCGGCCTCTTTAGGAACTCCTGAAATACGAAAACATTTTTTTTTTTTTTTTTTTTTTTTAATATTATTATTACACATTTACACACGGCTGGTTAGCCCCATACTGAACCATTTCTAGCTCGTATTATGGTTGCTAACACAACTGATATACTACATATACATACATACATACATATTATATATAAATACATATTTAACACCCAGACCCACAGCCAACAAATTTAGTTAAGCACAAAGATGTTGACCGGGCCGGGAATCGAACCCGGAACCTTCTGATTAGCAGACCGGCATGGTAACCTTTACGCCAACGAGGTCGTCGAATTCATAATTCAGGAATTATCCATATTCTACTCGTCAAGCCTTCGATCAATAATGTACAAGATATAAGGTGATGTCTCCAAAAACGGCACGGAAAATAAGATAGATTCCAAGAATACAGGATTAATAAAAAATTAAAATAGTTTTTTTTTAGTACATGAAATAAACTCTTCGATTCTACTTATTTATTCTTGATTTGATGTATAGTCCGGTCAAATTAGATATTCGGTGCTACATAAATTCGCAACAAGCTGAATTTTGGTACAATTGTTCAAAACACGATTATAAACAATAGCTGAAAGTTCCCCATCATTCCCGTGTGTGGAAATTTTTTTATTCAAGGTCAAAGGTCAAAAAAATGAGTTTTTCGCGATTTTCAGCAAATCGGTAAGTTTTATCAAAAAACTATTTCATACAAAAATTGTAGATCATAATGTTATCTACAAAAAGTTGTTTGATACTTTTTTTTCTACGAGCCACCGTTTTTGAGATATAACGATTCAAAAAGTTGCACATTTACTTTCACCTGCGCCGAAAAAAACTGCTGAACTCAATTTTTGCAACTGTAAAAAGGGATGCAGTGCTAAATGTGGTTGCACATAACTAACTATAAAATAAAACTATTGAAAAATAATGGATATTAGCAGAGATTGAAAAGATAAAAGGAATTTAAGTTAAAAAAAGTAGTGAAATTTAATCGTCCGAGTCGTAACTTTCAAAATCTTCTTCTTGATCTTCTTGTTCTTGTTCTTGTTCGTCTTCATCCTGAGTGCATGTAAACTGCGTTAATAGCGATGTATCATCGCATGTTGCCTCGTTGGAATCAAACGGATCCTCTTCTGTTGGTGATTCATTATTAGAGCACAACCGGCCTTGAGAATGTGTACATGCATGAGAACAGAACAGTCCGTTTTTGCAACCACATTTAGCACTGCATCCCTTTTTACAGTTGCAAAAAATCGAGTTCAGCAGTTTTTTTCGGCGCAGGTGAAAGTAAAATGTGCAACTTTTTGAATCGTTATATCTCAAAAACGGTGGCTCGTAGAAAAAAAAGTATCAAATAACTTTTTGTAGATAACATTATGATCTACAATTTTTGTATGAAATAGTTTTTTGATAAAACTTACCGATTTGCTGAAAATCGCGAAAAACTCATTTTTTTGACCTTTGACCTTGAATAAAAAAATTTCCACACACGGGAATGAATGATGGGGAACTTTCAGCTATTGTTTATAATCGTGTTTTGAACAATTGTACCAAAATTCAGCTTGTTGCGAATTTATGTAATTTCACCCTAATTTTTTGGTCTAATTTGACCGGACTAGTAGGCATAAAATTATTTTTCCCTTTTTAGTTATGGTTCTTCGGTTGTTTATTTTTTGAAACAATGTTATTAACTTTTAATTTGTATGTTAAAAACAAAACACATTGCGAAATATTAAATTCACGCGTACGTGTATTGTCACAGTGAACTTGCCGCCATTAAAATCTAACCAATGAGAGCGCAGCTGAGCGCGCAAGGCTAATCAGGAGCGAGCGAGCGATGTTATAATGAGATTTTTATTATCGATGTGGATATTATACCATCATGTGAAATTGCTTAAATTGAGTGTTTTTAATTATACGTCAAGTATTGGAAACATAAGTAGAATGTTACAACATTAGTGTAGATAAAATTTATTATATACTAGCTGACCCGGCAAACGTTGTTTTAGGGGTATGAAAAATAGAATATAATAATAAATAGTGTAGCTTATATGACACGTTCGTAGATTTACCATAGCAGCGCCATCTATTGATTACTTACTCAACCCAGTCGAAAGGTATCGACATCTGTTAGAATCATTTGGAGTTAACAGATAATTGTGACTGTCAAATAATAACAGACAATAATAATTAGCAATCAATTAAAATTGCGACTATAATTTGAGATTTAAACTATCCTATCTCTCAAGTTGGATCGAACTGAAAATGGTGTGCGAATTTTATTATAATCGGTTAAGTGGTTTAGGAGTCCATTGAGGACAAACATTGTGACACAAGATTTATATATATTAAGATATACTCACTTTGACCAGTATAGGAAAACTAGGCACGAGAATATCTCCAAAGACCTTAACATCTTTCCGTAGTAACTGAGCGGCGTTCAAATCTACCACATTCCTTCTAGCCGCCAACAAATTGTCCAACTTTGATAATCTAAAAGCAAAAAACAAATTATCTATACCAATATTCTAAAGAGGAAAAGTTAGATTTTTTGTTTATTTAATAACGTGAAGGAGTAACATAGATTTCAACTTATTCAGGATAAAAGTAGTCTATGTGTTAATCCAAGGTATAAACTATCTTCACACCGAATTTCATCAAAATCAGTCCAGCTCGCCCATGTGGGGTTCCGTACCATTATTTAAATTAATGGCAATAAAACACATCTGTTGTATGGGATATAATATATTATTACTAGCTGACCCGGCAAACGTTGTGTTGCCTCACTTAGGAGTATGAAAAATATATAGTAGCCGATTCTCAGACTTACTGAATACGCGTCTAAAATTTGGTTAAATCGGTCAAGCCGTTTCGGAGGAGTACGATAATAAACATTGTGACATGAAAATTTTATATACAAGATATATTAATTTTATATTATATTTCCATGTCACAATGTTAGTTACCGTACTCCTCCGAAATGGCTTGACCGATTATTACCAAATTTTATATGCATATTCAGTAGATCTACTTCTACTATTTATTTTTCATACTCCTAAGTGAGTCAAAAACACGTTTGCCGGGTCAGCTAGTAATAATATATTGTTGGAGAGAAACTACCCTCATCTACCACGTGATGACGTCACAGCGACGAGTATAAAACGCCGAGCAGACTGGACATCGGGACACTTTGCTTTCGGCTACCGTAGCGACAACATCGTCTGACTTTCTCACTGTTACTCTGCCCACTTTTCCATTTAATTGTTTTGATTAGTTGATTGTTTGTATAATTGTGTAAACCTTTGCTGTTGTTCAATGATTTCTCTGTAATTAAATAAAATCAAGTTGTATTCTGTAAGATTTGTTTTTCTTTTTTTCTAAATAGATTTTGGCCTTATTGCCAAAATCAGAAGTGGGATTCGAATTCAACGTATAGCCTATCACTGACTTAAATTATTTTTGTGTTATTTGTCGCATACGGGGTTTAAAATGTCTGATCGCGAATATCGTCGCAACCGTCATGGCAGTCGACATGGTAGCCGTGAGCATAGTTCTAATAGACGCCGAGAGCGTACGCCTGATGGTGCTTTTCGGAGCGCCATGGAGGCGATCTTTTCACGTCTCACAGCATTAGAAGAGCGGTCAGCACGGCGACCCAGCCGGTCTCCTGAGCAACGAGTGCATCGCAGTCCACGTCGGTCAACTTCGCCATCACGACGTCGTCGTGTGGGCGCTTCTCCGGCTGCGGCGTCGTCGGGCGGGTCACCGCCAGTGCTGGTACACGCCGCTGTACCGACATCAACACCACGGCCGACTAGTTCAGTCGCAGCGCCGCCTACTGAGCTGGCGCGCGCCGTGCCAGCGGTGCCTAAGGAGTCACCGGACACCGTTTTGGAGTTCAGCATGCCGACGCAGCGGGCATCGCGTGCTGATGCTGAGCTGGGCACAGCGACATCGGCGCAGCAGGAGGTCACCGGGGCATCTCCGAGCTCCGCGCTGTCTTCGGGTACCGACCGCATTGTCGAGGCAATCCGGTCCATAGGAAGCGTGGTGAGATCTAACCAATCTTATTACATTTTTGTTTTCTTGTACCTTTTGCAAAAAGCCTGGACATACGGTTGAATCTTGCTTTGCCAAAATGAAAACCGTCTCGTAACCTTAAAAACGTCAATTTTTGTCGCGAAAGAGTAACTGCTGATGTTAAGGATGTGGCTGCTGAGGAACTCGTTTACATTGATAATTTTTTTGAAGATGATGATTTAAGTGTTGTAAGTATTAGCTGAGACAGGCTTTTCCATAAATTTACGCAAGTGTACATTCTTGGCCACAGAATTTGAATACTTAAAATCGAACTATTAGTCAAGGTCAGGTACGACCGAGCTCTGGTAAAGTTAAAGCGTTGACTTAATTACTGATCCCAAGAATGGTAAGCAAGTACGTCAATTGTTGGGCCTGTCGAGTTATTTTTAGTGGTATATTGCCAATTTTGCTTAAACTGTCTGTTTTGCGGCGTAGACTGCAGTACTATGGCTGCGGCTATGCCGACAAATATGTGCAGGTAACGGCGTGCGGAGCACCGTCGGCAGCGGCCTGCCGTGCAGCGTCGGCAGGGGCCTGCTGAGCAGCCGAGAACTCTGAAGCGGAGACTGCGGCGGCGTAGACTGCAGCACTTTGGCTGCGGCTATGCCGACAAATATGTGCAGGTGGCGGCCAGCCGAGCTCCGTGGGCAGCCGAGCTCCGTGGGCAGCCGAGCACCGTGGGCAGCCGAGCACCGTGGGCAGCCGAGCACCGTGGGCAGCCGAGCACCGTGGGCAGCCGAGCACCGTCGGCAGCCGAGCACCGTCGGCAGCCGAGCACCGTCGGCAGCCGAGCACCGTCGGCAGCCGAGCACCGTCGGCAGCCGAGCACCGTCGGCAGCCGAGCACCGTCGGCAGCCGAGCACCGTCGGCAGCCGAGCACCGTCGGCAGCCGAGCACCGTCGGCAGCCGAGCACCGTCGGCAGCCGAGCACCGTCGGCAGCCGAGCACCGTCGGCAGCCGAGCACCGTCGGCAGCCGAGCACCGTCGGCAGCCGAGCACCGTCGGCAGCCGAGCACCGTCGGCAGCCGAGCACCGTCGGCAGCCGAGCACCGTCGGCAGCCGAGCACCGTCGGCAGCCGAGCACCGTCGGCAGCCGAGCACCGTCGGCAGCCGAGCACCGTCGGCAGCCGAGCACCGTCGGCAGCCGAGCACCGTCGGCAGCCGAGCACCGTCGGCAGCCGAGCACCGTCGGCAGCCGAGCACCGTCGGCAGCCGAGCACCGTCGGCAGCCGAGTAGCGTCGGCAGCGGCGGCAGCGGCCTGCCGAGCACCGTGCCGAGCGGGGCTGGCGGTTGCAGCATTGTTTCGACATCATAGTTCTGCCTTACGGGGAACTATGGTGGGGCTGTATATCGGAAAAGGTTCCGTCAGCATTGTGGGCTGTATATCGGAGAATGTTCCGTCAGCATTGTGGGCTGTATATCGGAGAATGTTCCGTCAGCATTGTGGGCTGTATATCGGAGAATGTTCCGTCAGCATTGTGGGCTGTATATCGGAAAATGTTCCGTCAGCATTTCGACATCATGACCCGGTCATGGTGGGGCTGTACAGCGGTTCCCATAAGGAGCCGTCAGCATCGCGTATTTCGACATCATAACACGGTTATGGTGGGGCTGTATAGCGGTTCCCATAAGGATCCGTCAGCATCGTGTATTTCGACATCATAACACGGTTATGGTGGGGCTGTATAGCGGTTCCCATAAGGATCCGTCAGCATCGTGTATTTCGACATCATAACACGGTTATGGTGGGGCTGTATAGCGGTTCCCATAAGGATCCGTCAGCATCGTGTATTTCGACATCATAACACGGTTATGGTGGGGCTGTATAGCGGTTCCTGTAGTGAAACACACGATAGTTGGTCGAACACTGATTTATTGACTGCCTACTTGAGGGTAGTCGCCCCACTAACTGAGAGTACATACATATAATATACTACATGTTCCCTTTTTTTTTTTGAAGTGAAACAATATCGGTATACAAAATAAAAAGCTAGTTTACAATATTAACTAATCTTTAACAAAGAAGTAATACTAGAATTTTAACATCGTTAATATTTCTTTATTTTACATGCACATACAACTATGACTACACTAGATGTATTGTTCTTAAATACTAGATTACTAGACTACACATTATTTTAAGTATTTATTAGGTATACAGTTATATAATGAAGTCTACTAAATAAGAAATAACAATATTGGGTTTCAATCATTACTAGATCTAAACAAAAAGTCTTTTAACATTCGTGCCGTTCGTGCTTTTGACCTAGTTATGGGTACTAGTGGTGAGGAAGAGGTACACGCATCCGAAAAATCATCATGCGAGTCCCCGTCAACGCTCCCTGTGACCTCTGGATGGGAACACAAAGAGCTATCGATATCGGTCGAAGCCGAGCTCGCGCCCTCAGTGTCAGCCGGCAGCTGCACCGGGGGGCTCGGCGACCGCTGCTCCTCAGCCACCGCTCGGGATCTGCGCCTACGCACGCTTGGCAGCCAGATATCCTTACCTGGGCATACGACTGCGTTGCGTGCCGCATGAGAAGTGGTGGCGCGTGAGCGCACAGGCGCAGGCCCCGCCGGAGCCGCGCGCGCCACCAGCTGGCTGCGCGTCCGCCGGTACTGCACGCCGCCGGCATCCTCCACCACATAGGAGCGCGGTGCCGGCCCGCGAGCTACCACCGACACCGGCTTCCTCGAGTTGTTACTGATTAATGTCGCTTGTTCACCTGGGCGGAGAGACGAAAGCGGCTGCGCTGTCCTATCATAATGATCCTTGACCTTTACTTTTTGGCTCATTAATATTTTATAATTTTTCTTATTATCTACCGTTTCAGTAAGTAATCTTGGGTTTATTGGAAGTTTTGTATTTATTCGCCTGCCCATTAGCATCTGTGCAGGGGAATCTAATCCGTTACGTGGCGTCGCTCTGAAATTTAGTAGCGCTAACGACAGATCTTGTCCGGAATCCACACATTTTTTTAAGAGATTTTTTATAGTTTGCACTGTTCTTTCGCTCTTACCGTTCGACTGCGGGTAATGCGGCGATGACGTCACGTGCTTGACTTCCCATTCTTGTAGGAATTTTTTGAATTCGTGTGAGGCGTACGCTGGGCCGTTGTCAGTCACGAGCTCGTCCGGTATACCGTGCCTCGCAAACTGCTCCCGCATGAAATGTATCACCTGCCGTGAAGTAATGCCGGACAGCTCGCCGACTTCCACATAGTTAGAGAAATAATCAACCAATACTATGTACCTTTTTCTTCTGTACTCGAATATATCGGAAGCGAGCTTGCGCCAGGGCAGCGGCGGCACGTCGTGCTGCAGCAGCGGCTGGCGGCGCGCGCGCGGTGCGTGCAGCGCGCACGCCTGGCAGGCGCGCACGGCGCGCTCCACGTCCTCGCACATCCCCGGCCAGAACATGACGTCACGCGCTCGCCGCTTGCAGCGCTCGATGCCCAGGTGGCCCTCGTGTACTCGCGACACCATGCTATCGCGCAGTGCACGGGGAATGAACACGCACTCACCCTTAAAAATGACGTCGTCTAATACGTGCAGCTCGTCTCGATAGGGCCAAAATACACTAACCTCCGGCTTAACATCACGTCTGCTTCTCGGCCAACCTATGGTGATATATTCGATCAGCGATTTGCAATCAGCGTCCTTTTCTGTTTCCGTTCGAACCGCCCTAAATTTTTGATCGCTGAACGGAACGTTGGACAATGCGAAACACGTCTGCACGTCGACATCGTCCGTTACCTTGTCGTGCATCGTGTCTTTCAGCGGAGCCCGCGACAGAGTGTCCGCGATATACATGTACTTACCTGGAGTGTATATGACGTCGATATCGAATCCTTGCACTCGCATCATCATCCGCTGCAGGCGCGCAGGCACCGAAGCGAGCGGTTTCTTGAATAAAGCCTCTAATGGCTTGTGATCCGTGTGCACGGTGACGTCACTCCGGCCGAGGATGTACTGCCTGAAGCGCTCGACCGCGAACACGATGGCGAGCATCTCCTTCTCGATCTGAGCGTACCTGGTCTGCGTGTCGCTGAGCGTCAGCGAGGCGAACTCGACCGGGCGGCCGGCCTGCAGCAGCACCGCGCCCAGCGCCGCGCTCGACGCGTCCACCGACAGCACGACGGGCGCGCGCTCGCAGTACAGCGCCAGCACCGGCGCACTCACTAACTTACGTTTGAGCTCGTCCACCGCCGCGGAGTGGTGCGCCTCCCACACCCACTCCGAGTCCTTCTTCAGCAGCGACCGCAGCACGTTCACACCTTCCGAATAATTTTGAATGAATTTAGACAGATAATTAACCATACCCAAGAACCTTTCCAGCGATTTTCTGTCTGTCGGATATGGCATGTCGACGATGGCCTCGACCTTAGCGTCGTCGGGTCGCATGCCCTTTGCGTCAAACTTGTGACCTAAATATTTAATTTCGTTTACACCGATCTTGCATTTTTCCCGATTAAATTTAATACCTATTTCTCGTGCGCGCTGCAATAGCTTACCTAGCCTCTGGTCGTGCTCCTGCTGCGTGCGGCCCCAGCAGATCACGTCGTCGATAAAGGATTCGACACCTTCCAGGTCTTCGAGGTGTTGGCGAAGTCTCGCGTGAAACACCTCCGGCGCGCAGTTAATCCCGTAAGGCAAGCGCAGAAATTGGTACCTACCGAACGGTGTGCTGAAGGTGCAGAGGTCCGCACTCTTATCATCGAGGCTGATCATCCAGAAGCCACAGCGCGCGTCGAGCACGCTGAACACGGCGGCGCCGCGCAGCCGCACCGCCAGCTCGGGCACCGTGGGCAGCGAGTAATGCGCGCGCCGCACCGCGCGGTTCAGCGGCCGCGGGTCCAGGCACACGCGGATACTGCCATCCCGCTTGGGAACGAGCACGATCGCATTTACCCATTCCGTTGGATGCGTGACCTTCCTCACCACACCTAACGCTTCCATTCTACGCAATTCCTGCAACAATTGGTCTTTCAGACCAAAAGATATTTTCCTAGTAGGGCACACGACCGGCTGCACTGTTTTATCTACACAAATCGTATATTCTCCGGGTAACTTACCTAACCCTTTAAACAAATCATTGTATTGTTCTATATTAACAGTATTTACATAGGTAATCAGTCCGAGAGCAACACACCCCCTATAACCTAGTATACTTTTACATTTTAAATCCGTCACAACAAAAGGTAATTGATAATGTTGACCTTCGTACATAAATGACACGCTATTCATACCTAGCGTTGGCACTTTAGTGCCGGTGAAAGATTCCGTTCGTTTCGTGTACGGTTTGAGATCATCTAATGACAAACCTACCCTTAAATAATCTTTTTTAGAAAGTACATTTATCATTGCTCCAGAATCAATTTTTAAAACAATTTGTTGACCATTACAATAAATAGACTCGTACCATTCGTCTTCCGATGAGTAGCGTTCGTTGACCTCATTTACAACGTTTACGTAATATGGTTCCTCGCAACCGTCTTCACTATCACTAGCCGTGGTTTCAATGTTTAAATTCATCACTTTATTATTAAGCTTTTGCTGGCACACTCGCGAATAATGGCCCTTACGATCACACACATAGCACATCGCGTACCGCGCCGGGCACCGATCGCCGCCGGCGCACCGCGCGCTCCCGCAGGTGAGACAGCGCGCCCGCGCCGGCCCGGCGCCTGCCGCCGGCCGCGCTGGCGCGCGCTGTGAGCCCCCGGCGCCACCTCCGCGCCGCGTGGCAGCGTGCCGCGCCCCGCGCGCACTGCTGCCGCTGTGCACTGCCTCCACCTGCACATTTTCTGCCACTGCTTCTAAACATTGACCTTCTTCTTTCGAAATTTCCGCCGCCTGACACATTTGTATTGTTTTGGCCAGCGTACAATCGTCCGTTCGAAGCAACCGGTCCCGTACCGTGTTGCTAGCGATACCGCAGACGATTCTGTCTCGCAGCAAGCTGTCGTTCAGTTCCCCGAATTCACATTGTTGGCTCAATAAGCGCAGCGCCGTCACGTACTGGTCAATATTCTCTCCGTTTTCTTGTGTTCGCGTAAAAAACTTGTATCGCCGTAATGTAATATTCGGTTTCGCAACAAAATATTTTTCGAATTTCTTGAGAACACACGTGACGTCATCTTCGCTCTCGCCCGCGTCGTATGTGAACGTCGTGAAAACCTCGTACCCCGCCGAGCCGATGAGGTTGACCAACAGAGAAGCCTGCACTTCCTTAGGCTGCTTGCTCACTCCAGATGCTTTTAGAAATACTTCGAACTGCTTCCGCCATTTGCGCCACGCGTCCGAGCGCGCGGCCGGACCGCCGTCGAGAGATAATTCCGCTGGAGGACGCGCGTGTTCCATTGTTTATGCACTGATTCGATGCACCGGTTAACAATTAACTTCTCGAAACACAACTTAACGAGTTTCAATAGGAGAAATGAATAAAATAACTTTAACCGCTGCCACCATGTTGTGAAACACACGATAGTTGGTCGAACACTGATTTATTGACTGCCTACTTGAGGGTAGTCGCCCCACTAACTGAGAGTACATACATATAATATACTACAGTTCCCATAAGGATCCGTCAGCATCGTGTATTTCGACATCATAACACGGTTATGGTGGGGCTGTATAGCGGTTCCCATAAGGATCCGTCAGCATCGTGTATTTCGACATCATAACACGGTTATGGTGGGGCTGTATAGCGGTTCCCATAAGGATCCGTCAGTATCGCGTTGATTTTCTGTTTAATATGAACATGTTTTGTCATGACTGCAGCATGTCTGAACATGAGCTTATTAATTTGTACCTATCTTGCTTCTAACAATATGACACTGACAAATTGTTAGGAACAAGTTTGTTTCTCTTAAACATGATTTGAGCATTTGTGTTGTACTGTTCTCAGATTCTGATGACAAAGTCGAGGAGTCCACATAGAGATCCGAGGACGGATCTCCGTCAGGAGAGGCCGTGTTGGAGAGAAACTACCCTCATCTACCACGTGATGACGTCACAGCGACGAGTATAAAACGCCGAGCAGACTGGACATCGGGACACTTTGCTTTCGGCTACCGTAGCGACAACATCGTCTGACTTTCTCACTGTTACTCTGCCCACTTTTCCATTTAATTGTTTTGATTAGTTGATTGTTTGTATAATTGTGTAAACCTTTGCTGTTGTTCAATGATTTCTCTGTAATTAAATAAAATCAAGTTGTATTCTGTAAGATTTGTTTTTCTTTTTTTCTAAATAGATTTTGGCCTTATTGCCAAAAATATTATTATATCCCATACAACAGACGTGTTTTATTGACATTAATTTAAATAATGGTACGGAACCCCACATGGGCGAGCCCGCACTTGGCCAATTATTTCCTTAATTTGGTAGTAGTTTTATTTGCATTACCTTTCAGCGACTATATCTTTAGGTTGAAGTATAGTTTCCAAATAGTTCGCCATTTCTACATCACGAGTTGTGGCCTTGTCCACTTGTTTGGAAAAATTCACCGTGTCCAAAATAATTGTGGCTGTAAAACACAAAAAAGATTTAGTTTTTTAACAATATGCTTTATAGTTACAATCATTTAATTAGTCTTTACATCATCTTATTGATATCAGATTCTCATTGATATCAGGACGACCTTGTTGGCGTAAAGGTTACCATGCCGGACTGCTAATCTGAAGGTTCCGGGTTCGATTCCCGGCCCGGTCAACATCTTTGTGCTTAACTAAATTTGTTGGCTGTGGGTCTGGGTGTTAAATATGTATTTATATATAATATGTATGTAAGTATATGTAGTATATCAGCTGTGTTAGCAACCATAATACGAGCTAGAAATGGTTCATTAAGGGGCTAACCAGCCGTGTGTGAATATGTCAAAAAAAAAAAGATTAAAAATATAATATAATATAATTAATTAATTAATATTGGTATAGATACGCTAACATTTTTTTTTTACAATTTCATAAATTAAGCTATCCACCCAAAAGTGCCCATCAGGCTTGCCGCTTTGCCTCTTTGGATTGCAAGCGAAAAATATTTTTTTGTTTTTTTATTCAGGCGTGCGATAGTGTTCTTAAGTATGTATCCATCAACTGGCAACCAGATACTGGTTGTTTTAAAAACATTCATCTGGCAACCGGCCAGATACTGGTTCTTTTAAAAACCATTCATCTGGCAACCGGCCAGATACTGGTTCTTTTAAAAACCATTCATCTGGCAACCGGCCAGATACTGGTTCTTTTAAAAACCATTCATCTGGCAACCGGCCAGATACTGGTTCTTTTAAAAACCATTCATCTGGCAACCGGCCAGATACTGATCGTTTTTTTTAAATGTTATTCTTTGGAACCACAGTTTGGAATTGGAATCTACGTTTGGAACCACAGACCAAGTCTTATGCATAAATTAAATATAATATATCATCATCAATATATCTAGACTCAATGTTGGTTAAAGGCCTTCTCTTTTATGCCAGTGTGTTTCGATCTTATGCTTTACGTTGATATATTATAAAAAAAAAAAAAAAAAAAATTAGGACACATTTCACACAAGGCTGGTTAGCCCCATTCTGAACCATTTCTAGTTCGTATTATGGTTGCTAACACAACTGATATACTACATATATGTACAAACTTTATATCGATACATATTGTATGTTAACAATCTTTGTTTTATTTGGCTATCTCTGGCGTTCTTATAATTATTTAGTTGTAATATTCATGGCCACACGTGATTGTCCATTAGAAATCCCGGGAAGGTCCATATAATATCAATATTTAATTCCGACCTCTGATTATAACCTATATCTCTCTCCTCGTGAGAAAAAAATTGAGAAAAAAAAAAGAGTTTGAAACTACTTACAATACAACAAATCCGCACACATCCTGAAAGTATTGTAGAAGTCGTCTTGTTTCGCGACTAATGAACTCAAATCCTTAATCCTTTGAGACACTAGAGTACAGCACGAGCCCACAGTTTCTATTGTACTTCTGGAAAGAGAATTATATTACTATAGTTACGTGCTGGACGGGGCACTCGGGATAAAGGTTTGGGTATATGACTAAAACGTCGGTTTCGTGGATAACTATGATTTATTAAGTATGGAATCCACACACTGATACGTGTCTGGTCTTCCAACTCGTCGAAACGTCCAAATCGTATGCAGTCGCAATCCTTGTTCCTCGCCGGAGTCGTATACTCGTAGACACTAATCGCACTTTTCGCTCGGGGTATCGTTCGGAGTTAACTCTACGACAACTCGCAGTTAACTGTCCTCGCTAGTCCGGTCCGCTCCCTTATATACGGTAAACAAGTCTCTAGAAAGTTGTAGGTACCGAACTTTCCATACTACTCCTCAGTACAATCTAGAATGTTCGAGTTACTGTGTGAGGGAGACAACAAATACGTGTGAGAGCGAGGCCGAAGGTGTTCGGGTGTTTTCTAGAACATTCTATTCTGGGAGCTTCGCGACAATATTTTATCATACAACGTCTATTCTTCTTCTTCCTTGACTTATCCCACTAGGTTTAGACAGCAAATTTTCCTCTTCCACTCTCCTCTATCAGCCGTCGTCTCTACACTCACTCCTTTCACTCTCATGTCCTCATTTACACACTCCATCCATGACTTCTTCCACTCTCCTCTATCAGCCGTCGTCTCTACACTCACTCCTTTCACTCTCATGTCCTCATTTACACACTCCATACATGACTTCTTCCACTCTCCTCTATCAGCCGTCGTCTCTACACTCACTCCTTTCACTCTCATGTCCTCATTTACACACTCCATCCATGACTTCTTCCACTCTCCTCTATCAGCCGTCGTCTCTACACTCACTCCTTTCACTCTCATGTCCTCATTTACACACTCCATACATGACTTCTTCCACTCTCCTCTATCAGCCGTCGTCTCTACACTCACTCCTTTCACTCTCATGTCCTCATTCACACACTCCACCCATGTCTTCTTCCACTCTCCTCTATCAGCCGTCGTCTCTACACTTACTTTTTTCACTCTCATGTCCTCATTCACACACTCCACCCATGTCTTCTTCCACTCTCCTCTATCAGCCGTCGTCCCTACACTTACTTCTTTCACTCTCATGTCCTCATTCATACACTCCACCCAAGTCTTTCTTCTTCCACTCTCCTCTATCAGTCGTCATCTACACTCACTCCGTTCACTCTCATGTCCTCATTCACACACTCCATCCATGTCTTCTTCGGTCGGCCTCTTGCTCTTCTTCCTTGCACTACCATTTCCATACATCTCCTAGTAACATGCGTCTCCTCTCTACGCATCACATGCCCATACCACGCTAATTCAATTTTAAAAATAATTGAGTAATACATCAAGGTTAGATTAGGTTAAGGTGATGTTAATGGCAAAAACATGATTACTAATTACAGTATTTTCGCTATAAATCGTAAACGTTAGTCGCATTTATAATATTACAAATACAAATACAATATTGGCGGCAGCTAGGCTGCACGCTTGATTTGCAGCGCCATCTAGGTTTCATCGGTAATTATCTTCCATCATCAATACCAAGTTGGTATTGATGATCGAAGGTAATGATGGCAAACTTCCGCGCCGCGCTCTTTTGTATGGGAATAAACAATCCTCTTTAGTATTCTGATCCTTGTAGTTACCTAGTATCGTCTTTGAATCCCCACTGGCTCTTGTCCAAAGGTCTGTGATCAATGATCTCCGTCACATATGGAGTTAAGAACTGATCACTTTTGCTCAGCACATGATGGTCAACTATGATCACCTTGGTTGGGGTCACTTTGACCAGCTCTGTCAGGTCATAGTCATCTCTGGAAAAGAATAGGAAATACTTTAGTCTTAACAGGAACCCTTTAGTACTATTTGGTTAGTTACCATTGGTTGGTCCTGAGTGAAACTTTTTTGGGTAACAGGTAACAACGGGACTCACTGTATGTCTGTCTGTCACCAGGTTAATTAATTAAATTAATTAATTTATTCTTTATTTATATTATCTGTATATTATGTGAAAATTTTAAGCCTCTACCTGTTACCGTTTTTGATAAATATGAAAAAAATTGCCAAGTGCGAGTTGGGCTCGCGCATGAAGGGTTCCGTACCATTGTTGTATGGGAGCCCCCCTTAAATACTTATTTTTATTAAATTTTATAATTTAATTTGATAGCTAATACACATTTATATATTTTGTGAAAATTTTAAGTGTTATAGATACATAGCAAAAAAATATGTTGTATGGGGACTCCCCTTAATATGTTAATATTTTTAGTATTGTTATAGCGGCACGGGAAATACATATACTTCAGCTTTCTAGCTATCTCGGTTTCTGAGATACAGCCTGGAGACAGACAGACAGAGGAGTCTTAGTGATAGAGTCCCATTTTTACCTTTTAGGTACAGAACCCAAAAAACATGTTTATTGTACCCATATTTAATATTAAGGGTAAGGCCCACCATACCCTTAATATATTTTTTTTATATGTATTTGTTGTTATAGCAAGCAGCACATAAAATACATAACTTGTAAAAGTTTCAGCTTTTTGGCTATTATAGTAAGACTAAGATACATTTTAACCTTTTAGGTTTAAGTACATTTATTGAAAGAAAACATTTGTAACTTATTTTCGGAATATTTCAATCAGCGTTCAAAAGATAAAGCTATCTGGTACCGAACTATCCAACCAAATGCCTTAAAACAAACCTGGATAACAAACTCCACTCTGTCAAGGAAAAATATTGTAATCTCCTTGAGGATGCGTTCTGGGCATATCCCATGTAACAAGTTTTACCACATGATTAAAAAAGTTGATTCCCCCTTAAAAACTTAAGAGAAAGACCTAACCTAGAGGTGGGATATTGTAACAGTGTTCTGGCAGAACCCAACTCGGATTCTGCCAGAACACTGTATAGATTAATAGATAGAATATAAGATTAGATAGTATAATTTTATTATAGTCTTATCAGGCAACATATTCTTTCATAGAATAAGCCTTTCCCTAGATTAAAAAAAAAAAAAACCTTTTAGGTATGGAACCCTGAAAATAAATAAATTACCTAAAAACGAGATTCTCCTTGGTGATGCCGGCTTGTTTGAAACAGTGTACTACCTCAGTTTTGAGCGCGTAGTCTTCTCTGCTGACATTCAGTATTGGCACAAATATATCATCCTTATATGTTGTCTCGTCGCGGTTCACCCTTGTACACACTTTGCAGCCTGCAAAATGTACACAATATAGGTTAAAAAATTCAAATATTCCTACTAATTTTATAAATGCGAAAGTTTATGTATAAGTATGTATGTTCATGCTCAAATTGCTGAGCTGATTTTCATAAAATTTGTGTGAAGATAGGTTATCCTTGTTTGTTAGACGCGAATAGACTCCGAAACTACTGGACCGATTTAAAAAATCTTTTACCGTTGGGAAGCTACATTATACCCGAATAACGTAGGCTTTTTTTGTTTCTCTTTACAACTTGGAATATTTTATAGCCCGTGCGAAGCCGGGACGATCTGCTAGTAGTCAAATAATTTGTTTTTACGGTTTTTACTTACATTTGATTTTATTATATTGCCAGTCGAGAAAGGCCGCGTAAACTACTGCTGATACCGCTGAATCTAGATCACAGCTTTCGTTGCCAATAACGATGTTTAATTCAGCATAATTATTGGTTTTCTGTTGAATAAAATCTGATGTTTAACAAACTGCTTTGAAGTTAGGTTATCTTACCCAATGTTTAAAAAATTACGTTACCAATTTGTCCAAAGTGGTTGTGAGATAGGTATCCATGATTATTTTGATGTTGATGAAGCTATTGCATTTCTTGTCACGGTGTAATTTAATTATTTTTTTTGCAGAAAATTCTACGATTTGTTTTGTTTTCAAAAGTTTTTATTTTACTAAGCTGTCACGGAAACTCTATTTCTCACTATCAATGCCTTGAAAATGTAAACTGTCAATGTCATGTTCCATAATATTCGATTGTCGATTCGAAGCAGAGCTCTGTAATTATGTTCTTGGAGAAATATTATTTTTATTTCGTAAATTACATCAAGAGAACCTAAATAATCTTTCAATATTAATTAAATTAGTACAGCTAAAGTTTCACGTGTAGTTTCATAATGCTGTGTTAGTGTGCTGTGAGAAGCGCTAACTTCGAACATTGTTTTGTTGCGGTAGTTACATTTAACTAGTAAAGTTTAACGTAAGATATGAAAAATATAATATTCTGAAACAGTTATAAAATTATTTGTGCTGAAAATAATCCAAAATCACGGTAAGAATCTACATTTTAATGTTTAAAGAAGCTTGGGTAATTAGGCACAGGTTATTTAGTAGTTAGTATGACTTACCCGCCCGCCGGGCCGCGGTGTTCAGTTGGCCTATTATGTGCTGCAAAATGGATTTCCTTGGAAAGAAATGACTTGACGAGTCAGTTTTTGAAGTGATATCGCCTTATGATCGTGGGCCCCATTCCCTCCAAATATCTAGAGCTTTCAGTGAAGGCAAATATCGTGAGGAAACCATAGCAACAGTATGCATTACTAAAGTGTTTGTACAGTGAAACCATAACAAGTTGAAAACTGTGGCCCAGCACCTAAAAGAGTGTTCCAACAGCCTCCTTGAGTGTCTTTTTTTTTACTCTAAATAGGTCAGCGCTTGATCACAATTCACCTGATGGTAAGAGACATTGAGGTCTACGATGAAGCGCGCTTACCTAGAAGGAACCGGTTCACTCTCGCCTTGAAAATCGCTAGATTATAGTCATTGGGGAACAGGGGATTCGGCAAGGAATTCCAAAGTTTGGTGGTTCGGACAACAAAGGTGGAGGCAAAACGCTTAGTGTGTGCCTTAGGCACACACTAAGCGTGGGTTTACTAACTGTAAACCGATGCCGCCTTGGTGTAGGTCCAGGCTAGGCATGCTCTAGTTTAACACTGTGTTGCTGACTGATGTAGTTGGAGATAGGCTTTTCAACTTGAAGGTAGTAGCTAGCAAGGTGTACTGTAGAAATTGCTATAACCTCTTGTATGTTGGAACACCGGCTCCCGGTATAAACACATTTTCGCCACAACTGTTGACATACCGGGAGCCGGTGTGGGTAAAACTCAAACTTGGAACTTGACTTTTTTTCAACAGATAATACAAAATGGGCTAATGTCATTCAACATACGAGCAGCTAATACCATTCAGAATAGTTAACACTAAAATATAACAAAACTACTTAATGTAGGTATATTAAAGCAAAACACAATAATCTTATATAATCACTGTATTAAAACTTTCTGAGGCATATTTGAATAATGTTTGTATAACCAGCTATAACTTATGTTTATTTTGTTGGTATTAGATAAATGTAAGTGATAGCCAGTTATACAAACATTAATCTTATTTAATACTAGCTGAGCTGCCACAGTGTCACCTGCATTATTCAGATGTTAAAAGTAGCCTATGAATTATCTACAGTCTAAACTATGCCATTATCAAATTTAATTGAAATCAGTTTAGCTGTTTGAGCGTGAAGAAGTTACAAACATATAGAAACTTTTGCATATATATCTTATCTTAATATATATAAATCTCGTGTCACAATGTTTGTCCTCAATGGACTCCTAAACCACTTAACTGATTATAATAAAATTCGCACACCATGTGCAGTTCGATGCAACTTGAGAGATAGGATAGTTTAAATCTCAAATTATAGTCGCAATTTTAATTTATTGCTAATTATTGTCTGTTAATATTTGACAGTCACAATTATCTGTTTACTCTAAATGATTCTAACAGATGTCTATACCTTTCGACTGGGTTGAGCAAGTAATCAATAGATGGTGCTGTACCCCTAAGTGAGGCAAAACAAAGTTTGCCGGGTCAGCTAGTTCTTAAATATGTTTATGTATACAGCATTAAACTGTTTAAAAGTTTTGAAGCAGAGGTTCAAATAATTTTTCAACTATCCATAACTTCTTTTTCCGTCAAGGAAAAATAAAGGCATAATCTTGATTGCAAGAATATTATTCTTCCAATTTGCAAATGCAACTTTTTTCTATATATTTTTCCGTTTAAGATTTTTATAGCGGAACTTTAAAATCAAGATTATGCCTTTATTTTTCCTTGACGGAAAAAGAAGTTATGGATAGTTGAAAATTTATTTGAACCTCTGCTTCAAAACTTTTAAACAGTTTAGCAAGAATATTATTCTTCCAATTTGCAAATGCAACTTTTTTCTATATATTTTTCCGTTTAAGATTTTTAAGCGGAACTTAGAGTGGTTCTTTAGAAGGCCTTTAAACTTTTTTTTACCAATTACTATTTATAACTAAAATCTTTATTCAAGATTTTGCACTTAACCTTAGCCAAACTTCTTTAATCACTCAGTATTTTTTTTTAAATATTGAATGTACCGGTACTCAATATTTACTGCCATATTATACATTTATATTTAGCCTCATTTCGGACATGACAATATTATTTTCCATATCATGTTTTTTTTGTTCCATTTTTGCTTGTCCGTTTGCCAGGTGGCAAAGGCTTCCTCTGATCTTTCCATCCTGGTGTTTATATGGTCACTCTACTCCGTAGTGTTCTTGCAACATGTCTAATGTTGTCATGCCACGTCGTTGTCTGTTTCCATTTCTTGGGTACTATTCTGTGAGTATTTTACTCCTTTTGTCCTTTCCCCAATCCAGATTCAATATGTATAATATTTAAATAAATATATATACATATTGATATTGATTCATTTTTTATTTTGTTGTTGACATAAATTTGGTAATTTTACCTTTTACATAAATTTGTCACAAAATGTAAAACTTACATTATTTAACTGCATTGAAACTAAGCCTAATTATTTTGGTATATTACAAATAAAACAAATCTATGCTGAAACTGTGATAATGATAAAACAAATGTTGAATTGGAAAATATAATTTTACCTGTTAATTCACAAGATATTAAGTTGTTAATTGTTAACTTTATTGTCTCACCTTTCAGGCCAAACCATGGCTGAGCAACAGTTTTAATCAGACAGAGCATTCAATAATTAATCATTTTAAATCAGCATGAGTGAGGAAAATTCAGATATAGATTATGAAATTGAAAACAATCATGATGAAACCTCATCCAGTAAGAAAGTTAAAAAAAGTCATAAATTGAAGCGCAAAAAACAATCTCGTAGTGGTTCCGAGAATGGAGTTTGGAGTGAATCACACACTCCTATTGCCATTAAAATGGCAAGCATGAGTAAAAACTCTAAAGAAGCTGATAACTCTGATATAGAACAAGATCGTAGTAAACGTAAAAGTAATAAATATATGGCAGCCTACAAAGATGTGCTGAATGAAAAAGATGCTAAGACTAACAGTGAAAAGAAAGTCAAGTATGGTAAAGAAACTAAAACGCAAAAGAAAATGTGTGATCTTGAAGACAGCGCCGAAGTTAGAATTAATGATCGTGAAGATTTAGTTAGAAGTGAAGAAGACGTTAGTGACTTAGAAAAGAGTCAAAGTGATACGGAATACGAAGCCAACAGTCAAAAAGACCCTATAAGTGATACTGAAAATCAAATCAAAAGTAAAAAAGACACTCAGAGTGACTCTGAAAACGAAGATAAAAGTCAAAATGACAGGGCAAGTGACAAAAGTTATCAAGAAAGTGAAAATGAGACTATGAGTGACGATGAACTGATAGCACAAATCAAATGTGACGTAGAAATGAAAACTGACTCTGACAACGAAGAATACAATTATCCACTACGCACTAGAAAAACTAAATTAATGGACGGCACAACTTACTCAATAACAATTAAGGCAATAAACGAAGTGTTGGAAAAGAAGAAAACAAAGAAAAAGCGTCAGAAAGCATACAACTGCGAATCCTGTGACTACGTAGCATCTTCGGCCAAAAATTTAAAGAAGCATAAGAAAATTCACACAACGCAAAAATCCTTTACGTGTCATTGTTGCAGTTTTAAAACGAATAAGTCTGCCAATTTGAGACAGCATATACGGATTCATACGGGCGAAAGACCGTATCCGTGCAACCATTGTGATTATAGATCTACTACTGCGTGTATTTTAAAACAGCATGTTATGTCTCAACATACTGGTAAGTTTTATCGGTTGCTTAATAACCTCAAAAAACAGGGGCACAGTACTAAATTTTTTTTTTTTGACACTTTCACACACGGCTGGTTAGCCCCATACTGAACCATTTCTAGCTCGTATTATGGTTGCTAACACAACTGATATACTACATATACATACATACATATTATATATAACAGCCAACAAATTTAGTTAAGCACAAAAATGTTGACCAGGCCGGGAATCGAACCCGGAACCTTCTGATTAGCAGACCGGCATGGTAACCTTTACGCCAACGAGGTCGTCAAATGTACTAATAATTTTAATGTTTGGATATAGGATTTGATCCTAAAATAAATGAATATGTTCCGTACCTAAAGGTAAAAATGGTACCCTATCACTAAGCCTCCGCTGTCTGTCTGTCTCCGGGCTGTATCTCAGAAACCGTAATAGCTAGAAAGCTGAAACATTCACAAGATATGTTTTCCTGTGCCGCTATAATAGCAAATACTAAAAATATAAAAAATGAAAATATTAAGGGGGTCCCCATACAATAAACGTGTTTTTTTCGTATTTTTTTATCAATATATTAATAACGGTAGATGCTAGACACTTCAAATTTTCACAAAATATGTAAATGTATGTTTTTATATATATTATACGTATTTTTAACTATCAAATTAAGTTGTAAAATTAAAATAAAATAAATATTGGAGAGGGGGCTCCCATGCAACAATCGGAACCCTTTATGGTACGTTTACACGCTTGCCAAGCCTTGGCAAGGATCGACAATCGCAAGCATGTAAAAAGGGCGTTTGGCTTGGCTTGCGTGGGCTTGTGCCTGCTTGCTTCTGATCCAGTCGAGTGTCGGTTTTTTACGCAGATCAAGGGGCGTTTGCTTGGATGTATATTGCAGACTGACGTATTCACAAGCGTATAAACGCCTTTCAAACGATTTGTGGAGATATGTGGAGGCTTGGGACTGTTTGCAGTTTGCCAAGGCTTGGCAAGCGTGTAAGCGTACCATTATGCGTGAGCCCAACTTGCACTTGGCAAATGATTTATGTTAAACAGAATCAATATAAATTACATTTCTAATATACTATTTCTACATGTTTCAGGTGAAATATAAATTACATTTCTAATATACTATTTATACATGTTTCAGGTGAAAAACCCTACGTATGCACTCTATGCGACTACCGTACCGCCACGTTGAGCAATCTAAAGCAGCACATTCGCACGCACACTGGAGAGAAACCCTTCCAATGCCCCGAGTGCGAATTCAGATGTTCTACTTCCAGCAATCTAAAGCAGCATAGTAGAAAACACACAGGTGAGTGTGATAATCTTACTTCCTATCATAATATAATCTTTTAAATATTATTGCTTAGCTGTAAATTATAGTGAAGTGCAATTAACTTATAAATTAACTAATTAATTGACTTTTTGCACACCGCATATGCGGTAGCCTACAAGGGACATTTTATATTATTTTCCATGTTTTTATATTACCTGTGGCTACGCAAATAAAATAATTTCATTTCATACTATAGTTGATCCAACCGATCCAACAGTGGAGATTTAGTAATAGGGTTCCGTACCTAAAAGGTAATAACTAGCCAATGTGCGAGTTGAACCCGCACATGAAGGGTTCCGCACCATTGTTGTATGGGAGCCCCCCTTAAATATGATTTTTTAATTAACTTATTTAAAAACGCGTGCCGCTATAACAACAAATACTAAAAATTTAAATATTAAAGGGGGTCCCCATACATAAAAATGTTTTTTTTGTATTTTTTTGCTATATACCAATAACGGTAGCTGCTAGATATTTCAAATTTTCACAGAATATTTCAATGTTTATGATCTTTTAAATTAAATGATAAAATTTAAATAACATAAATATATAAGAAGGGCTTCCATAAAACAAACGTAATTTTTAAGCATTTTTTATTCCATCTTTATAACAACATTTGGTAGACTCTATACATCCACAGAATATTTAATTATGTATTAACTTAATAAATAAATCTTATATATAAAATTTCCATGTAACAATGTTAGTTACCGTACTCCTCCGAAACGGATTGACCAAATTTTATATGCGTATTCAGTAGGTTTGAGAATATATGTAGAAAATATGGGCACTTTAGAACTCACTCACTTGTATCACCTCTAAAACTGCCTGCACATTCCATATTTGACGTGATTTTAGTTGTTTTGTCTGTGGTTCAAAACATGCTGTCTTTTTCTGCCCACCTAAGATGAAATCACCATCTATCTTTTAACGCAAAACAACGTTTGCCGGGTCAGCTAGTTATAATATAAAAATAAAATTTATATAAATCCCAACAATGGTACGGAACCCTTCATGCGCGAGTCCAACTCGCACTTGACCATTTTTTTTCCTATTTTCAGGTGAAAAGCCTTACTCCTGCCAAGTTTGCGGTTTCAAATCAACGACAGCAAGCAACGTGAAACAGCATGCTAGAATACACTCCGGTGAGAAACCCTTCTCCTGCCCTTTCTGCGAATTTAAGTCCAGAACACCAAGCAACCTCAAACAACACCTGAAGAGACATTCAGACGGAATCCTACAATGCGGCATTTGTACGGAATTCAAGTGTGCCACGGAAGTCGAATTGAAAAAGCACATGGCCGACCATACGCCGGAAATGGTGGTCGTGGAGTCAAAAATGGAAGGGAGAAGCGTGGAGATGAATTAGGGGTTTTGACGTGTCAAATTCAAAGTCTAACTATGTATTAACCATTGACACATTACCACTTGGATTCGTCATATATTGGTCGTGAAGTCAAAAGTGGAAGGGGTTTTGACGTGTCAAAGTCAAAGTATTTATTAACCATAGACAAATTAGATGCACTTGGATTCGTCATATCGATACCCTAATTTGCAACCCTACTAACTCCTCTGCAGACTTTTTACGGGAGAGGCTCAAAACGTCATTGTATTTTATTTAGATAAATAAAAAGTAATATAACTTAATTTTTTATCATAATAATAAAAATAAAGCATAGTTTTTCACGGGATTTTGGTTTTTCTTTATTGTATAAAATAAAAAATACAATGAAGTTTCGAGCCTCTCCCCAGTATGAAACCCCCAGAAGAGTTAGTAGATTTTCAAATTAGGGTATCGATATATTGATCGTGAAGTCAAAAATGGAAGGGAAAAGCGTGGAGCAGAATAAGGGTTTCTGACGTGTCAAAGTCAAAGTCAAACTATTCATAAATCATACGCAAATTACATGCACTTGGATTCGTCATATATTGATCGTGGAGTCAAAAGTGGAAGGGAGAAATGTGGAAGGGTTTTTGACGTGTCAAAGTCAAAGTATTTATTAACTATAGGCCAATTACATGCACTAGGATTCGTTATATATTGGTCGTGAAGTCAAAAGTGGAAGGGTTTTTGACGTGTCAAAGTCAAAGTATTTATTAACTATAGGAAAATATGCACTTGGATTCGTCATAATATATGTATATATAAAAAGAACATTGAGGTGACAACAATTTGTATCGATTGGCGAGAAATAAAGGTATGTGGACAAAAAAATCAACGGTAATTTACTTTCAACAATTTTAAAAATAACTTAGATTTGGACAAAATATTGGCTAATAAAGCTGGGCAGCCACAGAAAAAAAAACAAACAAAATGGCGGGAAAGCGGCAATTCGATCTTCATGTATTTTTTCAATTTGAAGACTTGTTTATACGTATATCATTGTACCTATAAAATGAGTTCATCTGATTCTGATATGAATTTAACGCCTGATTTTATAAGAGAAGAGGCTAAAGCGGTAGTGGTAATAAAACTTACTCATTTTTTTCTTCAGCTAAATCATGTTTTTATTATATTTTTACTTTCCTTGTATTCGTAATCGCACAGTGTTTACCTCGGGTTAAAGACTTATTTAGTCCCTCAACCCCGTTTCAATATACTAGCAGCCAGTCCCGGCTTCGCACGGGCTATAAATTAATCTAAGTTGTAAAGAGAAACAAAATACAGCCTATGTTACTCAGGGATAATGTAGCTTCCCAACGGTGAAGGAATTTTTCGAATCGGTCCAGTACTTTCGGAGGCTATTCGCGTCAAACAAACAAACAATCAAACTTTTCCTCTTTATAATATTGGTGTAGACATAAATATATTACATAGGACATTATCAATATATTAGGATGAACGTCTTTTTATGTCAGTAATTTAAAGAGAAATTAATAATAATTTGAATGTAAATAACTAGTTCCAAATTTAGTATTATGTAATTAATTTGAAGTAGTTTTAGCTATGCCTTTTTTTTTAGGGAGGAAATCTTCATAGATCCCCGACTACGTTGGGGTATGTGAGATTTTAACTTACTAAAACCTCCTCGATTGCCATCCCTTGTGCTTTCAAAAAGGAGTTCTGGGATGTCATTTTGATTGCACCAGAACCCCTGCACTTTACTGTACTTCCTCTCTGTCTTTCAACCTTCCTAGACTTGACCCCAAGTCCGGGTACTAACAGGCCCAAACTTGACTTGACCCCAAGTCCGGGTACTAACAGGCCCAAACTTGACTTGACCCCAAGTCAGGGTACTAACAGGCCCAAACTTGACTTGACCCCAAGTCCGGGTACTAACAGGCCCAAACTTGACTTGACCCCAAGTCCGGGTACTAACAGGCCCAAACTTGACTTGACCCCAAGTCAGGGTACTAACAGGCCCAAACTTGACTTGACCCCAAGTCCGGGTACTAACAGGCCCAAACTTGACTTGACCCCAAGTCAGGGTACTAACAGGCCCAAACTTGACTTGACCCCAAGTCCGGGTACTAACAGGCCCAAACTTGACTTGACCCCAAGTCAGGGTACTAACAGGCCCAAACTTGACTTGACCCCAAGTCCGGGTACTAACGGGGCTGTTAGCTATGCCTTAATAAAGAAGCACAGGGTGCATAATTTTTGTATATTTGTGTTGCTAATAAAGACATTTTGAATTTTAATTTATCCCGGTTTCATGCTGGTAACATAGCGGGATTCAGCTATTTATACCAATATATACCCATATTGTATTAATAATTAATACATTATAATAATTATGAATAATCTAACAATAACTGTACATGAATTGATCACCATTACAAATTATACAAACAAAAATATAATTACCTATACTTGTAAAAGCTTAAAACATGAACAAACATATTTCAAATAGGAAAAGAAAGATTTATTATATAAAGAGGAAAAGTTTTTTTCTTTGTTTGTTTGACGCGAATAGGCTCCGAAACTACTGGACCGATTTGAAAAATTCTTTCACCGTTAGGAAGCTACATTATCCCCGAGTAACATAGGCTATATTTCGTTTCTCTTTACAACTTAGATTATTTTAAATTAAAAGCCCGTGCGAAGCGATCTTCTAGTATATAAGTACATACAATACATATCCAGATCGACAACTAACAAATTTAGCTTTTCACAATATCGTTGGCCATGCCTGGAATCGAACCCGGGATCCTCTGGTTGGCAGTACTATAACGCCATCGAGGTCGACAAAATATTTTGAAATGTTTTCTTTATTGAGTCGGGTTCTACTTATATATCAAAATAATGTTATGTTTATGTAATTATATAATAGTCTTAGTATAAGAATTATAGAATTAAGTATTTAGTAAAAAATCATAAGGTATTATGAAATACAAATAATAAGCATTAACATATGTTTTTATTTACCAATTCTTTATTCAATCAAAACACATTATACAATAGTAAAAACATATACAGTGTAAACTCTATATAACGACACTGAAGGGACTGTGCATTTTATGGCGTTATAGAGAGTGGTCGTTAAATGGAGTGAATTTATCATTGTATGAAATACAAGCTAAACCAACTAATGCCAATTGATTTCGACGCTTTAGAAAGTATGTCGTTAAATCGAGTGACGTTACATGGAGCTTACCTACACTGTATTAACTCGTAGTGTATGTAACCTTGTAAACTAAGCCCGCCTCAGTTGCGAAACCCCCCGTTACGAGGTTCCGCAACCTACTGGTGCCACTCCATCTAGCACTTGCATACTGGGAATACAAGTGTAGGGAGTGGCCCGCCTCAGGGACCCTCTTCGCTTCACCGTGGGTGACCAGGCCACGGTTACTGAGCCCCCCGCCTCGACAATGCGGGGCCCCACAGGGGGAACGGGACAGTGCTCGCCTAGCGAACAACCAACCTCAAGTTGAAAAATCTATGGAGCGACAACGGTCTGCCTCCATCTAGCAAAGGGATATCCCTCCGGACAGATGTTGTGTCCGGAGACGGCCGTCCACAGGTCATGCATTACTATGCGCGCTTGCTTCCAACTTCACACGATAACTGTCAAAATCATCTCATATTTTTTACTCTTCGCACTCATTTTGAGTTACGGTGTTCCATTGTAGAGCACGAGAAATCGTTTTTAATGTGCACAAGTACTTCAAAAATGAAAAAATGCCAACGAACTTCTGCGAAGTTTAAAATTAGCATTAATAAAAAATACTCCAGATGGTAACATAATATCCGTATTTATAAATAAATAATTATAAAGAACTTTACTACCGATTCATAAAAACTGAAAATATATGTATATTTTTTATAAATATGCTTTTTTTATATCCCATTCATTTATAATTAATTTGGCGTGAAAAGTAAAAGAAATATAAAAAAATGGTTGCCTGTAAAGTCGGTTTTACGGGCGAAGATTTTACGTGACAACGTCTGCCGCGTGCTGCGCGCGCGGCAGACCGATCATAGTTGAGTGGGAGAGAGACGCAAGGCATTCGGCGGGCCTCTCTCTCGTTCGGTGACTCATCGTAACGTTACCGGGCGTTACACTTTTTCATAAGTGACTCCCAGCCGCAACCTAATTTAAGACGTTGTCACGTCAAAAGCGCACATTAAACAAATAAGTAAACTGAAAAAAAATTGTTTACTAAATGTTTGGCACACCATACATTCACTTTGGTAATGACGTTAGCGCGTATTACTTAGCAAGATGGGGCTTGACAGTCCTATTCTTATTTGGCACGCATAATAGCTAGGAGCAGTCGTACGCGCGTTGTAAATAACGCGCGCGTGATTCAGAACGAGCGCTCTGATTGGTAGCGGGCGACAGATCGCGAATCGCGACATCTGTCGCGAAAGAACCTAACAGTGTGTTCTTGCAGCCTTATTGAGAGCCAGTTAATGCATCCTAGGCATGTTCCATCTCAGGATAGTTTCGTTGGTTCGTAAGATTAAGCGCCCTACTGGTCAAATGCCTAGATAATTGTTAATAAAAGAGATCAATCATTTTAATAATATTATAAATGTTGATAATTACAAAATTGGTATTGTTCCACTATTTAGAAGTTTGGGTTAATTAAGGTGATGTTAAGGACAAAATCATGAATATACATTTTTAGCTTTATTTCGTTTACTGCAAAAAGTATCGAAAAAATAGATTTAGGTACCTTACTGTCTTCAAGGCGAGAGTGAACCGGTTTCTTCTAGGCAAGCGCGCTTCATCTTAGACTGCAACATCACTTAACATCAGGTGAGTTGTGTTCAAGCGCAAGCCTATAGCGTAAAAATTAAAAAAAAAACTAATATATATACTTTTTTGGTACTAATCAGACTTATGATTTAGAAATAAAACTGGTTTTAAAAATCTAAAATGAAGTTATTTTAACCAGTTCTTTATATTTTTAAATGTTTTTAGACTTTAGACGGCCTTTAAGCAATTTTTACCCTTGTCCCCCCGCCTCAAAAAGAGTTATAAAATATGAATAGTTGTTGATCGCGTCAGATCACCTTAGTTAGCCGAGCAACAGTTGCTGTAAGTTATTTATATGACAAAAGGAAATAAGGAATGTCAAGAACCGTGAAAAGTCGATAAAATTGATTGAATAATACGAATTTCAATAAAACAATGGAGTTAGTGCCATGGTGAAATTTAAACTGTTATGTTTGATATTAGGTAACTTTTTATTATATTTTATTTACTATTTGATTATGGTTTAACTGTTTATCAGCGAACTAGAATAAACGGAAGAGTAACTCCATACAATTGCCGCTTAGAATTTGGATCCACCTACGCACACAATTATACTGCTATCCCAACGAAACACACAAGCACAAAGCTCGCACGCGATTGGTCGCATCAAGGCCAAGCCATCGCTACTAGCCGCGCGGGTAGCTGTTAGCCCCGCCCACCGCGGTATTTTACGCGTGGACGGTGAACCATTTTATCGGCCAAGTTACTATTCTATTTGTTCTAGTTCGCTGTTGTTTATGATATACTCATATTGACAATATTCTTAGGATGTCATTTTTAGGGTTCCGAACCTAAAAGGTAAAAACGGTACCCTATACTAAGCCTTCACTGTCTGTCTATCTGTATGTATGTATCTCAGAAACCGTGATAGCTAAAAAGTTGATATTCATTCACAAGTTATGTCTTTCATGTGCCGTTATAAGAAAAAATAGAATATGAATCCCCATACAAATATAAATAAATGTGATTTTATTCGTATTCATTTGTTATAATATATTAATTACGTTAACCGGTAGACACTTAACATTTTCAGAGAATATATTGTTTTTCGAAATATATAATTAAATTAAATTTATTAAATCTATTTAAGAGGTGCTGCCATACAACAAACGTAATTTATAAAAAAAAATACTCGATCTTTATTACAACAGTATACTTTATACATTCACAGAATATTTAATTATGTATTAACTTCAAAAATATATATAAATAATTAATATTTAACCGACTTCTTTGGGCGCGATTTTGACCCACTTTAAACGGCCAGATTTCGTTCAAACTTTGTAGATTTATTGAGGACCGATGACAATACACTAATTTGATAAAATTACGGTTTTTTTTATAAAAGGCGTGTTCTTTAGTTTTTTTAAACTATTATTATTATTTAATCTTACATTTTCAATTCACAGCTATAAGCATACATACATCTTTGACAACAAATTATGAATTGGAAAAAAAACTACCACCGTTACCAAAAGTGTTTAAAGTACCAGACGAATTAGCAAGAAAAAACGTTTCGCAATCCGAATTCAATGCAAAAATGTCCAAAGTGATGACAGACATAAAAATGTACCAACACAAATTAAAAGAGAACGAGAAAGAACATTCGAGACTGCTAAAGAAGCAACGGAGGGCGTTTCTGAGAAGCGTTCCCTTGAAATGCAGAAAAATAAAGTGTCCGCTCGAAGAAAAACCAATTTGCGCGAAGTTTTTTCACAAAGATGGGAAGCTTGAGCCTTATTTTGCGACCGTCATGAATACATGCGAAATGAAATTCCTGAAATGTAAAGAAGGTTAGTAAACCATGCTTGCTTGTTTGCTTTTGACTGTCCTATTTTCCTGTAATTGAAAGGTAAAAACGGGTCCCTATTGCTAATCCACCGCTGTCTGACTGTCTGTCTCCAGGCTGTATCTCAGAAACCGTAATAGGTTGAAAGCTGAAACTTTCACAAGTTATGTATTGCACGTATAAAAACAAATTGTATAAATAAAAAAAATAACTATTAAGGGTATCCCTATACAATAAACGTGACTTTTTCGTATTGATTAATCGAATTAAATCTGAAAGCGCGTCATTTCTGACCAATCAGGCGCTAAGAATTCTTTTCCCTATTATCTCGACCCGTGGAACTGACCACATTAATATGTATATTTATGAAATGTTTATGAATATTTCCAGGATTAGAAGCTAAAGTCGTCCCAGCATCGAACTGCAACTCTTTGCTAGATAAGTTAGACAAAGAAGATAAAACGAATAAGAAATCACTTTCTCTTACACCCGGTTTGTAGTTTTTACATATTTATTTTTTTGTACTTTTAAAAAAAAATTACACTTAAAGGGCTTGCGCTTGATCACAACTCACCTAATGGTAAGCGATATTGTGATCTAAGGTGGAGTGCCCTTGCCCAGAAGAAAGCCTGGAACAGGGCGTTTGGTAATGAATTTCACACCTTGGCGGTTCGCACAACGAACGTTATGGTGGTTAACTAAAACTAACTAACTAACTGGGTTGGCTCGTCGACCCGAATCGGATCTTGGCCTCCGATACTAAGAGACGCCACTGTTCTCGGTCCTGTGCCTTCTCCTGCCACTGCGTGACCTGAAGATTGCGCAGGGCCTCCTCCACTTGGTCTATCCAGCGATACCTGGGACATCCAACCGGTCAACGACCGCTCGCTCGTCCCAGATAAGTTCTAAGTGGTGGTTAACTAAGATTAAAAATAATATATTCTTCATTCTAGCTATTTGGAATCGATAATTTTGTTCGCAAATAGATGCTAATGAAATGGTACTTAAGAAAATAGTAGTATATATGACAAAGGTCACAATTTACTATTATACATTAATAGCCTTTTACTTTTATTCTACTATTTTTTTGTGTTTTACAATTTAATTAATATTAAATACCAGCAAACCCGGCGAACTCCGTTTTGCCGTATGAATTTTGTTTGCAACAAACCTCACGGAGCCCGAGACCTTTCCAACGAATGCTGTACCGTAGAAATCGGTTCGTGCGTTCTGGAGTTATAGCGTCAGGAAGGAAAACCCGACTTATTTTTATACTACTTACAGATAGCCTTTTATTTATAATATTTTATTTTTTTCAGCAAGTCTACGTAAACGACGTGTCAAAAGGGATATAGAAAGTAAGCCGTATTTACATTTTAAACTAAGATGAAAATGCTTAACCTTTCTTAACATCACCATACAAATTTTTGCAGATAACCATGAAGCCGAAAATGAAATAAGCCGAAATATACTTGCAGAAACAAACATACAAACAAACAAAAACAACAACATAGATTTAGATCAAAAGCCAACAGGTGTTAGAAAAGAAAATAAAATCATTCTGAATGAAAAGAAAACTTCACATGTGGCAAATGCCACTCCGGAAGCAAAAATAGTCCCTAAAGTCAAAACAAAAGAAGTCACACCTGCAACTGGTTCTGTAAAAACCACCACTAATAATAAAAACATTAAACGCAAAGGAAAAACATCAAAATCGAAAACAATTCGTAATCCTAAAAACAGAGGTTTTCTAAGAGGCAAACGGCTCCTTAGAGCAAAAAATAAAACTTTTAAAACACAGAAAAGAAGTGCAAAAAGAATAAAAAAAGGTAGAGAAATTAAAAAGAAATTACGCAAAGCTGTGAAAACTTACACAGATAGTAAAATAAAAGAAGCGAATAAAAATCTAAAACCAAAACTTGAAACGGGCCTAAAAAAAGTACTTAGAGCTAAAAGCGATGAAACTTCAAAATCTAAAGTTGATATAACTGATCAAAATCTAAACAAAACTAAACACGCTGAAAGCAGTAAAGTAACATCGAGTGAAAATATCACTACACCTTCTAATGATAAATACTTAAAAATCAATACTAGTAAAGAAATAGGACAGAATATTAAAAAGCTCACTTTGAAAAACAAGGAATCATCTAAAAACAAAAGTTCTTCAGAACATAAAACAGACGCTAAGACGGGAAAGATGATTGCAAGACAAGGTAAAACAAAGCATTTTACTAGATATAAGGTAATGTCTCTAAAAACGTCAAATTCTTAATTTACACTCCTTAGCTAATTAATCTCGCATCTAACCACATGTTGCTTTGTCTGGAAGGTTTACTCTAGATTTGAAAATCTTCAAACACCTTTTTTAGGAAACAGAGCCCTAGACTGTGATTCCAAAAATTTTCGCAGTCTTCTTTTCAATTTTCTTCACTATGAAAATTGGCACGAGGTACAGTTTCAAAATTCTTTCAAAGGAGTTTGGTTACACTTAAAACCTTTTTTCGTAGATTAGAAAAAGTTTTTATTATTGTGATTAAAACCTTTTTTCTGAGAAATCTAATCTAATCATTCGTTTAGCTGTAATGCAGTAACAAAAAAATACTAAATGTAATTATTGTACGTAACACCCTAAATATTGTTCCAAATAAACTTTGTGTATTGGTATTTGTATCCTCAGACGGAGTTACAAACCTTGTTATTTTATTAGTAAGGATAATGGTAGTAAGGGTTAGGTTAAGATCAGCGAACTAGGAATAAACGGAAGAGTAACTCTATATAGTTGCCGCTTAGAATTTGAACCATCTACGCACACAATTATACTGCTATCCCAACGAAAAACACATACAAAGCTCGCACGCGATTGGTCGCATCAAGGTCACGCTACCGATACTTGCCGCGCGGGTAGCTATTTTGCCCCGCCCACCGCGGTATTTTACGCGTGGACGGTGGAACCTTTTTTCGGCCAAGTAACTACGTATTCTATTTATTTTAGTTCGCTGGTTAAGATTAGTAATCAGCATAATGCTCGTCCACTTCTGCACATAGGCCTCTCCCAAGGAACGCTACTTGGTCCAATTCAATTTTTCTTTAAGTCATTCACAAGCCCCTACCTTCCTCCGATCAATTAAGAATTGTTTACTCTTTTTCTTATTATTTTCCTAAGTAACAAAGTATGTCATTAAATTACATACCTAATTACAGGAAAGGAGTATCTCACAAAGAACTCTGATGAAAACGACAGAATGTTTAAGCATAAAGTATTTGGCAGTGATGAAAAAATTTTCAGTAAGTACATAATATATTATTATTTAATATAGTAAGTATATTTTACTATTTTTTTTATTTAAACATACAATACATCATCTTATTAATATCACACTAAAAATATAATATACTTAATTAATTAATATTGGTATAGATACGCAAACATTTTTTTATAATTTCATAAATTAACCCAAAATTTAGACAAAAATTAAAGCCCAAACGTGCCCATCAGGCTTGCAGCATACAATAATACAATACAATACATATACTTTATGATAATTGACTAATTTTAAGTGATTGTATGAATTGTAATTCGACTTGCCCTGACGCGATGTCATAAGGCTAATAAATATCTAATATTCTATATATCAACTATAGTATATATATCAACGTTTTGTGTTAGTGGCTACCTTAAATTTGAAATTTTTCATCGTGTATATGTTCTACTAGTCAAGCTATTTCATTCTACTTGTAGTATAAATGTGAAAGTTTGTTTATAAGTGTGTATGTTTGTTACTTCTTCACGCTCAAACGTCTCGAACCGATTTTGATGAAATTTGATGTGAAAATAGGTTAGATCTAACCTACCTAGTGTCTAGGTTGGATTAACACCTAGGCCACTTTATATCCCGTCAACGATTGTGTTTCCAGTAGGATACGCAAATAACTTCAAATTCTATTTTACTCCTTTACGCTACAACCAAATTTGTTGCAATTTACAATGAAGATAGGTAAGACTTTAAATTAGCATTGGTTACTTTTTATCCGGGATTAACTTCTTTATTTTCCAGAATTAAAGCGGGTAACATCGTGGGGCGCAGCTTGTTTTATATTTTGAGGAAGTTGCTAATAAAGCTAATTTTGTAGCAGCAGCCATAGTGAACCCATTTTAATCAAACATAACTAAAAACATTCTTGGCAAACACGCCTTTTAAATAAATAAAATAAATATAAAATTAAAATAGATTAAGCTAACGATGATTAAAATAACGATAAAATGAGGACGATTAAAATAACGATGCCATAAATAGAGACACACATACACACAGCATACCTTCGTGGATACATCCACATATAACTTTTGTAAAAAAATTCAAATCATTGGAGTAATTCCGGGACCGTTTTACCACCAAATTACAGTTTTTTATCTTCTTTTAAATTAATTTCGTATTTGTATGAAGACGCGGATGAATTGTGTGAAAGAAGATAATAAAGAGAAAGGGGTGAATGAAGATATGACGTCTGATAGAAGATTGTGGAAGCAAAAAACGACCCCACATAGTAGGAAAAGGCAAAGATAATGAAGAAGACGTCTCTGTATATTATTCAGGACATGTTATTCAAACAAGAAAACAATAATTAGCCATTACCTAAAAAGTGAAGCAAATAATTGGATTTGCATTTCCACCCTTACCTGCTTAAAAAAATCATAATCCTATCTATACATTTTTCAGATAACTTAGGAGCGGCTGGTAATGACAATACTATTAATAAAGGCGGTGGCGATGAAGATGAATACATCGAAGTTTCAATAGAAATAAGCGACAAAGACATTGAAAACTCAAATGAGAATGATGACTTCATTAATGCGCCTGCGTATAACAACCCGGGTACTTTAGAGAACACAGACACAGCTTCTAAAGAAAACAGACAAGATATAAATTTACCAGAAGACGAGTTAGAACCCGCTACTGATCCAGATTCTGGTTTCTATCCAGATTCTGGTTTCTATCCAGATGATAGTATAAATGTAGATGTCCATTCCAAAACAAATGGAGAAGACTACATAGAAGGCGAAATAGAAATGGACGATGAGGACTTAGAAAAACTGCTCGAACCTGGTGGCGATTTGCATGTAGACATCAGTCAAGACTTACAATCAGAAAATGATCACTTACCAGAAGAATATCCAGAAATTGATTCAGAAAATAACGAGAGCATAGGATCACTTGATGTTGAAATAAATTCAAACTTAGAAGAAGAATCTGAAGATCACAATGACAGTCTGGTCGTTGAAGAGGATCAGAACCCAGCAGTAGAAGGTCTTCCTTACGACCCTGACAATCCTCTAGTGGTGGAACCAGAAGTAGTTTATCCTAACCCTAAACTACACGATGAAGATTACAGCTTTGTTCCTGGACAGGAAAATATTATAGGTATCACCAATGAAGACCATAGTGAAGTCTCGTCTGAACTAGATATGCCTACGAATGAAGGCACAAATGATCCAGGATATGGTAACTCGGATATACTGAATACATCAGATCCGTTAGAGAATGATGATGGAAATAAAAATAATCCGCCGAAAACCAATTATGAGACATCAAACTCCGGTAGTGGTGAAGGTATTTATTTATTTATTCATAAAGCATTACAGATAATTACATTAACTTATTAGCTAATTAATAATATTGTACCCTGTACATAGGGTGTAGCTACATCTAACTTAATCCATGTCTACTTATAGTTAAAAATTATTTAAAAAATATATATATATCTAGATGAAAAATCAAAAAATCTAATAATACTGCTATTTTATGTCATCTTCTAAAAAATCTGATATATTATAATAGCATTTGGCATTGAGGTATTTCTTTAGCTGGTTTTGGAAGTTAATGACTTTTGTTTGGTTTCTTATGTTCTGTGGTATTTTATTGTAGATTTTTATGCTCATATATTCAGGTCCATTCTTGAAAATTTCGAGTTTGGGTTCTGGCAGGACAAGTTTGTTGTTTCTACGAGGGTTTGGATCTATTGTGTATATATTTATGTTTTTTTTTACAAATAATGCTGCTTCACAGATATATATACATGGAGGTATGTACTTTACAAGTCTTCATAAATTTTAATCCCTGATAAAAAATTGTCTGTGTTTTAAAACAGGGTTTAAACTATCAACATAATTCTTTGCCAAGCTCCCTGTTCCCCGAAAACTACAATCTAACTATTTTTAATGCGACAGTGAACGGGTTTTTTTAGGTAAACGCGCTCCACCGTGAACCTCATTGTCACTTACTATCAGGTGAATTGTGGTCAAGCGCAAGCCCATTTATTGTAAAAAACGCGCTAGCGGTATTTTACAATATGCGTACGGCCGGTCCTAGCTACGAAAACTTCGAGCTTCAGCAAGAAAACAATATAAAATAATATAACAGTCGCGAAAAATTGTGAGGCGTATTCGTTTTTGTTCGACTGAAAGCAATCTGGGTACCCACCGTACAGAAACTTTAGAAAATCCATCGACTACCTACAGCTAACTGGAATAAACGGAAGAGATTCTCCCAATGTCGTTGCCATAACTTCGTGATCTCTTTTGGAGTTAGCTTTTGACGTGACAACGTCTTAAATTAGGTTGCGGCTGGGAGTCACTTATGAAAAAGTGTAACGCCCGGTAACGTTACGATGAGTCACCGAACGAGAGAGAGGCCCGCCGAATGCCTTGCGTCTCTCTCCCACTCAACTATGATCGGTCTGCCGCGCGCGCAGCACGCGGCAGACGTTGTCACGTAAAATCTTCGCCCGTAAAACCGACTTTACAGGCAACCATTTTTTTTTAAAACCGGTATTTGATATCCGCACGATGCTCAATTTTCTCCAGTCTTTAAAAACGCTGCACAATGGATCACAAAATTCAGCCTAATTTAAATACGCTATTGCGATAGAATTTTACATTTTGACAACCAGAGAGTAAACTATTCGAATGAGGTCAGTTACATTATAGTAGTTTATGCAACTGTCATATAATGAAGTGTATTAACACACTAGTCTGAGTTTATGAAACGAGTATTTTAATACCCGTGTTATATGCAGTTGCATACACTACTTTATCTTCACTAATGCAATTAATCAAACAACAAGAGTAAAAATTCACGCGTACGTGTATTGTCACAGTGACCTTGCCGCCATTAAAATCTAACCAATGAGAGCGCAGCTGCGCGCGCAGGGCCAATCAGAAGCGAGCGAGCGATGTTATATTAAGATTTTACGATATCGATTTGGAAATTATACCATCATGTGAAATTGCTAAAAATTTTGTTTTTGACGTGACAACGTCTTAAATTAGGTTGCGGCTGGGAGTCACTTATGAAAAAGTGTAACGCCCGATAACGTTACGATGAGTCACCGAACGAGAGAGAGGCCCGCCGAATGCCTTGCGTCTCTCTCCCACTCAACTATGATCGGTCTGCCGCGCGCGCAGCACGCGGCAGACGTTGTCACGTAAAATCTTCGCCCGTAAAACCGACTTTACAGGCAACCATTTTTTCCAGTGGATACAGAGCAAATGAACGCAGAATGTCCCTCGTCATGCCCGGCCCGATATACTATGGTGTGCGCTAAATCCAGTGGAGGAGTTTACAGAACCTTCCTAAGTGTATGCCATATGAGGATGTTTACATGTCGAGGAGCGCGTAAGGGGGAAAGTAAGTTGCTTTTGATGTGAAACATCTATAGCCGCACATAAAACCGATTTCTGGTGTGGCTACGAATTCCGTGGCGACGCGGCGCCACGCTTTATGATGGTATAAAAATAAATATTTTTTTATAATAAAATTTATTTTGTTAGTATTTTCATATCCTACTACTGTATGTGTGCTTTACTTTCTTCAGCCGTTTCTCTCACGGTACAACATATTTAGTTTTGTTTGTTACCTTAGTTACGTATGACAAGAAGTTAGGCTACTGCTTTCATTTCTGGACTGTCACAATTAGCTGTGCGCGGGTGATTTACCGGAACATTAGGGGCGCAAATGACGATTTCGTTAAAACTTTAGAACCTTATTTCAAAAACTAAGAGGCTTTTCGGGAACTGCTTGAACAAAAGACGTTCAGAATGATGTGTACTTTAGCGTGTTTTCGGCTTACCATACCCTTTCCTGATAACCCTGTATATATAGCCTATATGCAGTAGAGTTTGCGGTGTGGCGAAGCGTCACCATGCGTAATCGACTGTGATGAATTAAGTAGTCACGATTTGGAATAAATTCGTATTTTTTTTTGTATTTCATGAAAATAAATGTTTATTCAATAGGTAAACAGTTTAATCAAACAATCATCTGAAAAAAAAACGTAATATTTTATCATTATAACATATTTAGTTCCTATCACAATATGTTCTTTTCTTCAAATTACTTTAACAAAATAATGTCGATGTTTCACATAGCCAGGCGTCCCGTGACGGCTCACATTTTTATTTCTTTTGTGTATTGTTTTTCGTGTCACAAAATAGATGTTTCTTTCTTTCTTTCTTTTAGGGTTCCGTACCCGAAAGGTAATAAAATAATTGGCCGAGTGCGTGTTGTGCTCGCGCATGAAGGGTTCCGTACCATTATATTATAATACGTTTATTAGTTGGGGCCCCCTTAATATTTTGATGTTTTTAGGGTTCCTTACCTTAAAGGTAAAAACAGGACCTTATTATTAATTTCCACTGTTTGTCTTTCACAAGTTATGTATGTCTCTTGCCGCTATGACAACAAATACTAAAAATAAAAAAGAACGCAGGCGTAAGGAGGAGCGTGACAAGTTTGGAATAACTCGCTCACTAGCTTCTTTAAACTTTATTTCAGAGTTGGAATTAATTTCGCATCGTCCCTGCGTGATGTCCTCGCCTCTTATTACCGACGATCCAAACATGGAACCCAAAGGCCATAAGTCGTATCCGAATGACAGGGACAGAGTACTCATTTATGTACGGTGCAGAGAGAGAGGGCTGATCGGGAAAAGTAAGTCTTTGAATCTTTGAGTAGGCGCGTCCACACAGAGTGAGCAGCCTCGCGAGGCATTTGCCGCGCGAGGAAACTACCCACGAACGAGCGCGGCAGCCTCGGAATCATCGCGAGGCTGCTGCGCGCGGCAAGCCCGAGCCATTACGTTCGTTCAGTTGGCAAATAAGACATCATGGAGGAACCGGTACATGCATCTCGCGGCTAATAGTAGGCGTCTTCCCTAAGTCCTCTATTAGTATAATTAGGATCACTTGCATTCCATAGCCAGGTGTCCGCGCCGGCTTCTCATCGGAAAATAAAAAAAACTATTATCATCATACTTCCGATCATCCGGATTTTCGGTTATCCGAATACCTAACAACAACAAATAGTCCGGTTAATCGAGTTTCTACTGAAACAATAAAAATGAAACGCGACTACAATATTTTTTTTTATTACCGAAGTCACTTATTTAAACGAATTAAGTAGTCATGATTTGGAATAAATTTGTAAATATCTGTATTTCATGAAAATAAATGTTTATTCAGTAAAATTAAATCATTATATTTGGTTTGCTTTTGGCTACAACTAAAAAGTTCAGTAAATAGTCATTGTTATCTGAAAAAAAATACAAAATATTTTATTTTATCATTATGACATATTTAGTTCCTATCACAATAATGTTCTTTTCTGCATATTAGGTACTCTAACAAAATAATGTCGATGTTTCACATCTTCCAGACGTCGCGTGATGGTTCACATTTTTTTATTAAAATCTAGATACATTTACATTTATTATCTAAATATACAGATTTGTACTACAAACAGAATATATGGATGTATGTGTATGCGTATGTTTTAAGGATTATAACTGCCGGATGAACCAATTTTGATTCAGTTTATTTGGTTGACAGGTGTGCTAGTCGAATGTTAGCTAAGTTTGCTAAGGTTAATTTATTTTTTGTTTTTTTTTTTAGGTCCCAAATGTAAGTTTGAAGATACCATGAGGCTGAATCAGGAATTGAATGGTCCAGACACTGCCCCAAAGGAATATTAGCTTCTATACATATTTTAATATAAAAATAAAACTATTAAAATTGTTTTTGTATACCTTTCCATACATTCTGAATTACTTCAAATTTCTTTCATTTTTTATTCCTTTTAACTAGGCATTTGTCCAGAAAAGCTATGTTGTGATATACTTATAGTAGGTCTAAAAAATAAACAAAATAATCTTATTTTTCAAAGTATCTACTTTGGAAAATTATCAAAAAAGTTAGAAATGATATAAAATACATTTATATCATCTTTATATTGAATGCTTATTATTGGAAGCCGTGTAAAGCCTCTAAAATTGTGGTAAAGCCAAACACACGCCTATCACTGTCATAATTTTAACTATTGTTATCATAGACAAAGAATTATCTGTCTACGATTGTTATATTTCTTTTCTTCAGTTTTGGCTAAAACGTATGAGCTCACATAAATAGTAGTATTATTTACTATGGGATTTGTTGCTTTGAATAATTTACCTAAAGTAAATAAAATTTACAATAGCACTTGTCTACCTTCCAAGAGTGTAACTTATCATATAGATAGACAGATTCACGAAATAGAAACGTAAAAACTATAATAAAACATGTAAATAAAATAACAACAAAAGCTAAATGTTTAACATTAACAAAGCAATAAGAATATAAAAAAAAACAAACAAATACTTTCTCTCTATTATCTGTCAACGTCACTGATACTACTAAATTAATAAAAATCAAAACAAACAAAATATCCGAAGCCAGAAAAGCTGAAACTACAAAAACTACAGCTAAATTTATATCTAGAATATAACCGACCCATATTCAAATACAAACAAGGCAATATTAAACACGGGTATAGACCTAGGTAAGAAGTGCGTAGCAGAAATTATGTACCTCACTCAAACAAAACAAAAAGCTTTTCAAGGACACTTAAATAAATATTAGGACACATTTCACACATGGCTTGTTAACCCCATACTGAACCATTTCTAGTTCGTATTATGGTTGCTAACACAACAGATATACTACATACATATTTTATAAAGATACGTAATTAACACCCAGATCGACAGTCAACAAATTTAGTTCAGCACAAAGATGTTGACCGGGCCCGCGAACCCGGAAGCTTCTGATTGACAGTCCGGCATTTGTTATTTAGTATGTAGTTTATTAATTAGTTATTTTTATTTATTTTGTATGACAAGGCCCCTTTACAGCTAAGAAATATTGTATTTATTGTAATGACATCTTTTGACGATTCCAATTTGAAGTTTAGCATTAGTATAAGTGAAATATCTTTGTGACTTATTGGAAAATAAATAACATTCATTCATTCATTCAGCAAGGTAACCATTACGCCAACGAAGTCGTCAACATATAGGTACTTATTGCTACACAAGTGATTCACTTTTCTGTGGTTTTCTTCGACTTTGGCTTCGCCGGGGCCCTCTTGCAGCTCTTGTGACTCGGTGATAATAACGTCTGCTTTTCAATCAGACGGCCCCTGGTTCGATCCCGGCCCTACACCAATGACTTGTTTTTCAAGTTACGTGTGGATTTGCACTCGCTTTACGGTGAAGGAAAACATCGTGAGGAAACTGGTATGTTTGAGGACCACAATATCCGAAGATGTGTGTCATCCGCCAACCCGCACGTGGTCAGCGTGGTGGATTATGCTCTATATCTTTCTACTCGAAACCCAGCAGTGAGAACGTATAGTGGGCTGCTTATGCTATGCTTATGGGGCCCTCTAGACCGCAGGGCCAGCAGGGTTAAGCTTGTCAGCTGGAACATCCTTCAATTGTATGGCTACAAGTTCAGAGCACAGCTAGACTGGGCTGCGTTCAAAAAGCTGGAGGACATCCCAAAGTCACTGCAAATTCCACAGTGCCTTAAATCTCGCCTCTACAACCAGTGTCCGTCCTACCCACCATGACATATGGTGCCGAAACATGGACCCTCACCGATGAGGCGGTGCTCAAACCTGAGAGTCGCACAGAGAGCCATGGAGAGGTCCATGCTCGGCGTCAAGCTTATAGATCGCATCTGTAACACTGAATGAAATCCGACGGCGAACGAAAGTTCGAGACGTTATCTACAGTTATGGGCCTTAAATGGAGCTGGGCGGGACACCTGGCTAGGCGAACTGACGGCAGTTGGAGCAAGGCTGTGACCGAATAGTGGCCGAAATTAGGAAAACGGAGTGTCGGTCGTCCGCCGGCAAAATGGGTCGACGACATCATATCAGTCGCAGGTCGAATCTGGACACGATTGGCACAGGACCGAAATGAATGGCATGTTAAAAGAGAGGCCTATTCCCAGCAGTGGGAGAACCGGCTGTGGATGATGATGATGAAGTTCAGCACTGCAACTTACTCGTTGCCGGGTGCCCTCAGGACTCACATTTCGAAACACCGAAACGCGAGACGTCGTGACGTGCCTTCGTAAGAAATTCTGATAAAGTGATGCACGAACCACACGTCTTTGCCGCCCACATCTCATCACGAAAAGCATCATCCCATAACTACCTTAAAAATAAAATGGGTAGAGGTCTATCTGAAACAGCACATCCTATGTGATGACACCTGCTTGTATCAGCAGTAGAGAAGCCGGACCACTTGTTTTAATAAAAGTACCACAACATCTGACGCAATGACAGTGGAACAGGTATGCCAGCGACCCAAGACCATGCTCCACTATTTTAAGGAGCTTGGATGGCTTGGGTAGGCTGGTAGAGGCACAATATGCCTCTTGCAGGTTGTCAGTGCAGGTCTGATCGCCCCCATCATAGAATAAGAATAAGAAGCTGGACCACTTAAGCTGCTCCACCACTACAACTACCTTATCAGTTTCCTCTTTTCCAGCTTCTGGCAGCCCGTGTACAAGCAGAATCTTGCGTCTGGTCCACTTGCAAGGCCTGCAAGGCTACCAGGCTCTGTAGTGCCCGGAATGTGGCAATCACAAAGGTTTTTAAGGAAGCAAACTCCTGCGAAAGTCCGCCAACGCTTCCTGAAGGGGAAGCCGAGAGCTGATCCTGGATAGAATCAAGGCGATGTGTAAAACCCTGCATCATCTGCTCCAGTGATTTTTGAACAGAATCCATGTTTGGTAAAAATGTGAGGTGCAGTGCTTGAGTTGTAGACGGAGAAAATAACCTCTGTCTACGGCTTGAGTGAAGTGTGGTTTGTAGTAAAGAGTTGGGAGGACACAGGTAGACAACCTTTTTTGACACATCACAAAGTTTTTACTCAAAAAAGACACTTTTTGCCAATAATGCACTGACCTCTATTTCTACTAGTATGCTAGAAATAGAGGTCAGTGCAATAATGCCAATAACTTTAAACATTGACATTGAACAGTGGACATTATGTGATCAGTTAAAAAATAAATTTCAACTCAGTGTGATATAGGCACATCAGCATAATGCTGCTTGCCTATAAATCAAATAAATAAATATTTATAAATAAATAAAATACTTTTAAAATTATTAATGGGTTCTATCTACATCCTTTCTGATTTAGCAGATTGCTTTAAAAACTGTAATCATTGTGAGCATAGCAGAGGTCATAACCAGAAAATCCAGCGTGATCTTGCCATCACTAATACAGGGCATCATATACTCAGCAACAGAGTGGTTCACAATTGGAACAAGTTGCCTGAGGAAGTGGTCAGTGCTACATCAGTGAACAGCTTTAAAAACCGGCTCGATAGCTGGCTGCAGAAAACAAAAATCTCCTGCTAACCTGTGATCAGTGCACTAGTGTACTGTAAACATTGACATTGAACAGTAGACTTTATGTGAACTATTAAAAATTAAATTTCAACTCAGTGTGATATAAGCACATCAGCATAATGCTTTTTTTTAATCTAGAGAAAGGCTTATTCTATGAAAGAATATGTTGAGCATAATGCTGCTGGCAATATAAATCAAATAAATAATAAATAGATAAAAAATACAGCAGATATTTTAAAACGCGTGTTTATCTTTCAACTACCTAATGCTGCCTGAAAAAACCAATACATACTATATACTTAGTCCCATACTAAATCATTCCTAGTTTGTATTATGGTTGATGACACAACTGATATACTATACATACATACATACTTTATATAGATACATATTTAACACCCAGACCGACAGCCAACAAATTTAGTACATCACAAAGATGTTGGCCGTACCAGGAATCAAACCCGGTTTCATCTGGTTGACAGTCCAGCATGGTATCCATTATTTATTTATTTATTAGGCACTCAGACAGATTACAAACATTCATTTTAACATTACTAAACTACTAAGAACAAAAACATATCTGCAATCCAAAATAGAGTACACAGCATGTTAGTATAAACTTAATAAGAAGGTAGGTTCAGCTCTGATATACATATAAAAAAAGGTAATCTTAAGTACTAAGCAATTTACCCTATAACTTAGTATTTCTAAATTGACTGAGGCTGTTACTAAATACATCCAGGTTCAGTAATGTGAGTCTTACATTGGTTGTTATCTGAGGCGTCACAACATTTGAGTACCAGCTCGTTATAATATGAGTGACACATGCACTGTATAAGACTATTACTAGAAATTACTAGACTATTACTAGTCGTTTTTATACAATTCATTAGTATGAAACAGTTTAGTTTTTTACTTTTTGCTTCTAAGCCGAAGGCTGAAATTAAAGTTTATTTTTATGCATAGCATTGATCTTGATATGTTTTTTTTTTCAGACCAAACTTTTCCCTGGATTGTTTGGTAGCCTCACAGTGTAGCAGCACATGCTCTATAGTTTCATCAGCTTACAGGCACAACACAGAGGTTTTTCTGTCTCCCCTTGACGGTAGTTGCGGTTATTATGATGATACTTGAGGCTATCAGGATGGTAATTGAGGCTATGTTGATGATAGTTGCAATTAATTTTACGGTAGCTTTTGTTATGATTATTTTAATTTTGATTATGATTATGGTACTTCAGTGTATGATAAAGATAATTGAGTTTATGATGAACGTAATAGAGGTTATGATGATGGAAATTGAGTTCATAATAGCGTCTTATTGATGCTGAAGTATGAGCTCACTTTCTAAGACAGTACTTTAATTATTGCTAATAATTACTGTTTCAATAATGATGACATATAAATACTTATCTTTTTTATATCTTTCTAATCTAATATCTTAAAATGAGCAATTCTTGTATGTATATAATTGGAATCTCGGAATCGGCTCCAACCATTTTCATGAAATTTAGTATATAGAGGGTTCTGGAGGCGATAAATTGATCTAGCTAGGAATCATTTTTATAAAATGTTATATTAAAAAAAAAAACGGTCATACAGGTACTTTTTTATTATGTATGAATTATTTGAATGTTTTTTGGTGTATTTTAGTTCATATTATTATTTAAATTGGTTTGTTGTATTAATATATACCATAAGTCAAACTTGTTTGTGCGTTTTATTTATTAATTTGGTAAGTAAATAAGAGAAAAAACTGGAAATTGTCACATCTTTAAAGGGTGTCCGCAACTGTCCTTTTTCTTTTTAGAGCAAGCAATGATATACCCTGGAAAGGAAAATAAGAAAATTTTAATCAACTCTATCATTAGACCTGTTCCCCAATGACTACAATCTAGCGATTTTCAAGGCGAGAATGAACCGGTTCCTTCTAGGTAAGCGCGATCCACCGTAGACCTCAATATCACTTACCATCAGGTGAATTGTGGTCAAGCGCTGACCTATTCAGAGTAAAAAAAAAAAAAAACCTGTCATACTGTATGGATCAGAGTGTTGGGCGACCAAGGTAGGGTATGAAAGAAGAGTGTCAAAGTCAAACAATTTATTGCAATATTATGTTACATTACAGTTACATAATTACCCATAAGGCATTGCAATTATTTACTGGAGATAAGCAACCCTGTTAAGTTGAGTGCATGCGGCAGAGATGCGAATGTTGAGATGGATGTGTGGAGTGACAAGAATGGACAAAATAAGGAATAAGTACATTAGAGGAAGTGTGAAAGTAGCCCCAGTGAGGGGGAAAATAAAGATTCGAAGATTAGCAAGGTATTGACATGTGATGCATAGATAGGAGATGCATGTCACTAGGAGATGTATGGTAATGGTAGTGCAAGGAAGAAGAGCAAGAGGTTGACCGAAAAAGACATGTATGGAGTGTGTGAATGAGGACATGAGAGAGAAAGGATTGAGTGTGGAAATGACGCCTGATAGAGGAGAGTGGTAGAAGAAGATTTGCTGTGCCCACCCCACCTAAATGGGATAAGGTAAAGAAGAAGAAGTTAATCAACTGAATATGATCAGCACTTTACACTTGCCCTACTAATATTATAAATGAGAAAGTTTGTGTGAAAGTATGACACGGCTGTCTATCCTTTCCATTTGTGAGATGATTATGAAATGATGATAATAAAAAAAAGAATATGTATGTTTGTTACTTCTTCACACTCTAATGGTTAAACCAATTTCGATGAAATTTGGTTCCGGTGAGACCATGGATAAACACTTAGGCTACTCATTATGCTGGATTAATGCAGGTAACACTGTGTATACAGATAGTAAATTATAATTGATTTAATTGGTTCCGAAAAAGCTTATTTAATTAAGAATATCAGCAACACACAAGCATAAGTTATGAAGAATATAATAAGTACAAAGACTTTAAAGCAGCTCACTATACATTCACAAGGAGAGATATATAGGCCATAATCCACCACACTGGGAAATGCGTATTTGGCCAATAACACAAGTCTTTAGATATTGTGGTCCTCAAATAGGTATGGTGGGTTCCTCACAATGCTTTCCTTCACCGTAAAGCGAGTGCAAATCCACAAATAACTTAAGAAACGAGTATTTGGTTTTAGGGCTTGAACCACGGGCTGTTTGATGGAAAAGCGGACGTTTTCCTACTGATCCACACTCGCTTTCACACGCTTCATTTTGTGTGTACATATATAGTTAAATACAAGCTGTGCCCCCGGCTTTTCCTGCATAGCTTTCCATCCGCGGACTATCGTTGACGAAGCGAAGGCTATCGGTAAGACCTGGAGCGAGATCAAGCGAGACGCTCAAGACAGACCGGGTTGGCGACGCACTGTGGACGCCTTCTGCCCCATCTAGGGGACATAGGACCTTGAGTCAGTCTAGTTTCCATAGAAATACAGGTTAAGACTAAAGAACTCATCGCGTAATATGGTTTGATCCAGGCTTATGAAACCTGAACAACTTAGTTCCAAAGTCATAGGCAGGCAAAGCACCACATATTAATCATTTTTCAATGATTTTCCTTGATAATAAATACTCTATAGGTATGTCATTATCTCATAAATATCACAACACTCCAACTGGTATTTAGGCACAAAAACAGTTGAGAGGAATGGGATGCTTAATACGACGTCGTTAGAGGCATCTTCTCTTTCTACGTTAGAGGCGAAGATAACAAAATTATTATGGTGAGAAAAACATTTCTTCTTCTTCTTCTTCTTTTGAGTATGGCTCTCTGCGGTCGGTATGGCCACAATTTAGCCAATGTCGCGTGGTGTGTTGCAGACAAACGCTGATTGGGTTGGACAGTGACAGATAACTAAAACAGGCACTGGGCAGATGGCCAGTGGCAAAATTTTGAATTCTGAGATAATTTGTTAGTTTTTTTTTTTTTTTTTTTTTTCCTTTTTTTTTCCCACATATAGCTGAAACAAACACAGGACATATACAGGACGGCACAAATGTTAGTAAGTTAGTTCTATCTATATACAAAACACACTCTTATTATAATTTAATATTGTTAATGCTAATAAATCTACTAAGTATATATACAAAATTTGTATGTACAAGAGGGAGAAGAGACGAGAAGTTGGAGGGACGAGGGAGATCAGAGGGGATCAAATCATATAGAGAGCAGCGAAGCTTAGGGCAATCAAAGAAAATGTGATCGGTGGACCCTATGTCGATACCACACTCACAAAGAGAGCTGTCACGGACTCTGATCTTAGTCAGGAACACTGGGGTGCAAACATGGCCAAGCCGTAGGCGGCATAACGTTGATGTAACATTTTTGTTAATTTTTTTTGAATTTTGAAAACCATGGTTTAGTTGGGAGATCGTTTTGGATTTGGCCATAGAATTTACTAACAGTCAATTTGGATATCTGCCATAGACTTTCCCACGTACCACGCAACACGGATTGACATACAGAGGAGAGGTCATGACAGTACAAGGAATAGTGATCTTTATTACCAGTGGACACAGCATTTTTAGCACATACATCAGCAGTTTCGTTACCTGGGATGCCAATGTGACCTGGGATCCAGGCAAGAACAACTTGAATACCTAGAGAGTGGCATTGCATCAACTCTTTTTTAATTTGAAGGATAATAGGGTATTTATTTTTAGATGAAAACTGGTTAGCTATCAGTGCTTGCAGGCAGCTTTTGGAGTCAGAGAATATTATGGTTTTTCTAATATTGTGTGATTTAACATAAACAATGGCTTCAAGTATCGCTGTGGCCTCACCAGTAAATATTGAGGCAAGAGGGGGGCTTTTGAAGCTGAGAATGACATTATAGTGAGGGATCCACACTGCAGAGCCTATGTCATTATCTTTGTCCAGCTTGGATGCATCAGTAAATACTTGAAGCCAGTCCGACCAATCTTTGTTTATGTTGAAAGAGAAGGTTTTTGAGGGTTCAGGAGAATTTTTGTAAATACCAAAATCTAGAAGGATAGAGGGCTGATAAATTAAAGTAGCAAAATCTGTAAGAAACAAGGGATTACCAGGGAATTGAGATATTTGGTAGTGAATGCCATACCAATATTTGGAGAAACTTTTGACTAAACAAGGGATATGAGATTGTACAGGTTGTTCATAGATGGAGTTGTGAAGTTTTTCTAAGGGGAACCACAGAAGGTGGTTAGAATTTTGAATGATTTTACAGAAGAATCTGTCCGACAAAAGCTGCCTACGCAGGTGGAGAGGGGGGTCCCCACTTTCCACCTGCATAGCATTAATAGGAGAACTTTTCATGGCCCCTAAGATGATCCTGAGACTTTTGGCTTGAATTTTTGAAAATTTAGCTAGAGCAGTTTTGTTCTCATGGTCTAACAAGAAAGACCCATAATCTAAATGGCTACGGATTATCGAGTTGTATAAGAGTTTTTGGGAAAATGGATGAGAGCCCCACCAGACTCCAGAGAGAGATCTAAGGATATTAATATTCTTTTCACATTTGTTTGTAATGTAGTCAAAGTGTGTCTGTCCTGTAAGTTTAGTGTCTAGCCAAATACCTAAAAATTTTACTGTGTTGGATTGGGGGATGGGTTCATTGTTATAGATAATGCTAATAGGTGGGGTTTCCCTTTTTTTAGTAAAAACGACTGAGGAGCTTTTTGAAACAGATAACGATAATCCGTGGTCAGATAGCCATAAGTCAAGATAGACCAGAGCATTATTTATGTTTTCTTCCGCATCAGACAAATTTTTGGAAGATACATATAAGGCCAGGTCATCCGCATATTGGAGAGCTTGGCAATATGGGCTAATTGAATCTTCTAGGTCAGTTGTATATAAGCTGTATAAAAGGGGACTTAGCACGGATCCCTGAGGTAAGCCTTTCCAAATGGTTCTGGATGTTGTAGCCGTGTTCATGGAGCGAATAGTCACATGTCTCTCCATAAGGAAGCAGGATATGAAGTTTATCAGCTTCACTGAGATTCTCAGCTGCAACATTTTGTTTCTGAGGATCGGAAGGATGATATTGTCATAGGCCGCTTCAATGTCAAGAAAGACAGCTATCAGAAATTCCCGTTTTTTATGAGCTAATCTTATTTCTGTGGTAAGGATACTCAGGCTGTCTAAAGTGCTATACCCTTTCCTAAAACCAAACTGAGATTTAGCAAGTAATTGGGAGTTCTCAAGGTACCATTCAAGTCTATTCTTTATAAGTGCTTCGGTAATTTTGGCGGTCACACAAGAGAGGGCTATGGGACGATAGGAGTTAGGATCAGATGGATTCTTGGAGGGTTTAAGGATAGGTATTATAATTTGGGATTTCCATGAATTAGGGATTTCTCCTTTTTCATAAAATTCATTGATTATATTTAGAAGGGTGTGTTGGGATTTTGTGCTAGCTTTAGTAATAAAGGAATATGGGATACCATCGATTCCAGGGGCAGAATCTGTAAGGCCATTCAAAACAAGCTGAAGTTCGCTGAATGAAAATGGGGGATCAAAGTGGGATGAAGAGGAAAAGGAGCGAATGGGGAGGGGGGGGGGTTAAATAAGGGGCATATGGAGGAGCCAGTTTATTAGCAAATGCTTCCAGCCAGGAAGAAGGATCGTTGGAGGCAATGTCTTTATGGGTATATGAACCACGGAATCTACGAATTTGCTTCCATACAATGGAGGAAGGGGTGGTAGGGGAGAGGGATTGGCAAAAAGAGATCCATCCTTGCTTTTTATTGGTAGATAAGGTTTTTCTACACTTTGCTGCAGCTTTTTTATATTCTAGGAAGTTGCTCTGAGACATGTCTAGGTTGTACTTTTTTTCAGCCGTCTTTCGCAACTTTACTGCATGAGTGCAGTCAGCATTCCACCAGGGGGGAGAGGAGAATTTTTGGTTTTGATTTTTTACTGGAATATGATCATTAGCTGCAGATAGAATGGAATCTACAAAAGAATCATATCTGGTTGCTAATGATGAATCATTAGAGGGGGGAAGAGACTCTAGCTTTATATCTAGGGAAGAGGAATAGGTGCCCCAGTTTGCACTAGAGAGCCTATATTTTAGTAGTGGAGAGGGGGGAGGGGGAAGGGATACACCAAGGGATAAGGTTATATGCAAGGGGAAGTGGTCACTTCCACATGTAAAAGGATAGGTTTTCCAGGAGACAGAAGGAAGAAGGGAAGGGGAGCAAACAGTTAGGTCAGGGGCCGATCTAGGGTTCTGGGAAGGATAGGATCTGCGAGTAGGGGAGCCATCATTAACTACACAGATGTCCAGATCAGAGAAAAGATCAATTAAAAGGAGACCAAATGCATTACATTCATGTGAGCCCCATGCAGTATGTTGTGCATTGAGGTCTCCCATGAGGATGACAGGGGGGGGAACAGATGATAGAATTAGGCTTATATCAGGAATATGACAGGGATTTGGGTGGGGGATATACATAGATACGAAGGATATATTGAAAGCGCGGACAGCCACAGCATTGATCTCTGTGCTGAACGCAGGAAGGGTAACCTGGGTGAAAGGCAGGTTACGCTTGATAAAGAGAGCACATCCAGCAGCCCCATCCTGTCGGTCATCCCGGAGGCATGAGAATCCTGAGACTCTGTAATGAGCCGCAGGGGCAAACCATGTCTCCGAGACCGCCACCAGGACGGCGCTAAACTTACGGATGAGGTAAAGGAGTTCAGGCACCTTCTGACGAAGGCTCCTGCTGTTCCATTGGAGAAGGGACAGATCCATTATTGGAGAGACTGGAAATTTGGCTGATCAGTTGGGCAATGTGGTTCGGTAAATGGATGGAGCGTTGGGATATAATACTAATGATGATGGATAGTAATTGGACAAGGAGGTCATTTTGGTCATTTCCAGCGGGAAGGGATGAGGGGAAGGTCTGTAGGGATTGTAAGGCAGAGCCATTTGGGAGTGAAGATTGGACGGGTGCGATAATGGCATTGTGAGAGGATTTGTCATACATTTTACCTAGAGGGGCTCTAGGTGAGGGATTCCGGACAACAGTTTTTCTGTATGAATGAGTTAGATGGGATGGGGATTGTTGGAAGGGTTGGGAAACAGTTGGAGAGGATTTTACAACCTCATTGTATGGTTTGGAGGGGTGGAATCTGGATTGCGCCTCTTGATAAGAAATTCCATCTTTAGCCATGGTGGCTTTAATATTTTTCTGTCTTGTGTGTTCAGGGCATGCCCTATTTGTGGCACTGTGGGGGCCTTGACAGTATAGACAGGAAATGGAGGATTCAGGGATGGTGCATTCATCGCCAGGATGCGGCTGGGCACATTTGTAACATCTTGGCTTGGATCGGCATTGTGACTTAATGTGGCCAAAACGGCAGCATGCCATGCATTGAATAGTGGGATATTCATATATTTCCACATTAAGGGCGGAATAAAAACAGTAAATTTTTTGGGGCAACTGCTGACCTCTAAAAGTAACCACTACCGTTTGGGTGGGTACCCAGGATATCAAGTTGTCTTCCTTAACTTTTCTATTCAGCCTTCTGGCTTTCAGAATGTATGTAGGGCTGCCTGAGATCTCTGCGGTTCTTACAAAATCCTCCATAGACCATTCAACTGGGACTCCTCGAACGACGCCCATTCGTGTAACGTTGTAAGTTGGGATAGTGGCATTTAACTTTTGTGCTGTGAGTATAGGGTTTGTGAGAAATTTATTTGCTGATTCAGCTGATCTAAACTGAATGGACATTTTGTTACGGCTAATCCTTTTGATCCCGTCGCGACAAATATTTTCGATTTTATTAACGTATAGGAATTGACCAAATTTGATGGGCCGGAAGTTACCGCCTACAGATGGGTCATCATCCGATTTGGAGACGTGAACGACATAGGGACCCGAATCAGTAATTTCGTACTGCCTGATTCCCATAATTGTAAATGTCGGATGTGTGTACGTCGTTTGGACAGAGGGATTCGCTGCCTCTCTATCGTCTCCGGTAATTTTTTTACCCCGATGGCCTGTATCTCCGACTGAAGCGGCATGAGGTCGTTTTCCCAGAGCTGGCGCAGAAAGTAATGGCGCCGACCCCGGAGTTATCGCCGGTGTAAGGTCCGGCGGGACCGGTGGATTGGGGGGAATGGGATCCATTTCCCCCAATCGAAAACACACAAAACACTTACCGTAACCAGGTGTTAGTAATTAATTATATCAGAATGAGTAAACACAACCAAAAGTAGAAAATAATTGATCTCAACCACGACAACACGTTTATCTCCAAGCACGGAGGAATGGCGACCAGAAAAACATTTAAAAGACATTTAATATAAGATTTGCGCAAAAAGGCAACGAAAACAACTTTTTAAATGTATTTCATGATCATGGATACAAGTCCTTCAGTCATGTGAAATTTTAAATTAACTTTGGGTGTCCAGATTCATACATTAAAATATCATAAAATATTACATGTATTACTTTTTTATGTCTTTTTTTTAATAAACCATCGAATGTCATAAATTACATTAAATATTTGGTAGGTACTCAATAAATAATTATTATTCATATGGATTCTTATATTTAACTTTTTTTTTACACGCAACATCGTTCTGGCTGGTTTAACAAACTTGCCTTGGAAGCCGACCATTACTTGATGGCCAAGAAAAAAAAAACTTCTGCCATTAACTAAATCTAATACGACGTTGTAAAAACTAATTCAAACAATTGTGCCTACCCGTAATTCCAGTTAATCTGTCGAAAATGTGAGGAGAAGCTGCAAATTTAGTTGGTTTCTGACTAATTGAGTAAGAACAAAAAACAATTGCTGATCTTTTACGGTAAGGGGCCATTTTGTTTGTATCAAAGCCGTTTTAATGCGTAATGTTATACGGCATTTGATTTCTTTCTTTTCTTGCCGGTACATTTACGATTTGTTGAAAAATAGCTGAAATATACATGTTTCAAGGTGAGCACGAACTTTAAGCAAGATTATGATATTTATTACGAGCCTTAACATATTTTTTCATGCAAAGTGCGCATTTCTTTTGTTTACCGAAGGATCAAATTTTGCGGTAAATGGCCAATTTTTCTTTCCATTTTCTGGAGGTTTGGAAGATGATTCTCGCGAAATTTTGATCCAATCTTCCAACTTGTTATGGATTTTTTGTGTTCGTTTTTAATTATTTATAGTTGCAAAATATTATTTTTAATTTGCAATATTTACTGAGTACTGATGCACTGATTAGTTGGGCCATCATGCCCTTGAGTTTAAGTGATTTTAAGGTCCTAACCACTTCCTAAAGCAACCAGTTCCATCCATGATTTTTATTTATTTATTTTTAGGGTTCCATACCTAAAAGGTAAAAATTACCTCAGTTGTCTGTCTACTGAAATTTTCACAACTACTGTATTTCCCATACCAACAAATACTAACAATGACCTCATTGGTGTAAAGGTTACCATGCCGGACTGCCAATCAGAAATTCCTGGGTTTGATTCCCAGCACGGCCAACATCTTTGTGCTTAACTAAAATTGTTGGCTGTGGGTCTGGGTGCTAAATATGTATCAATGTAAAATATGTATGTATGTATATTATGTAGTATATCACTTGTATTAGCTACCATAACACAAACTAGAAAGGGTTCAGTATGGGGTTAACCAGCCATGTGTGAAATGTGTCAAATAAAAAAATAACTATTTCTAATGGTAACAGGTAGACGCTCAAAATTTTCACAGAATGTATACTAAATGCATATTAGGGTTTGAAATAAAAAAAACAAATAAAATAAAAATAAGGGGGCTCCCATACAAGAAACATAATTTTTTAAGCAAATTTTACTTAATCTAGATTGACACTAACATATGGTAGACTTTCTAAACATTTACTGAATATGTTATCTTAATATATATAAATCTTGTGTCACAATGTTTGTCTTCAATGGACTCCTAAACCAATAAACCCATTATAATAAAATTCGCACACCATGTGCAGTTTGATCTTACTTGAGAGGTAGGATAGTTAAAATCTCAAATTATAGTCGCAATTTTAATTTATTGCTAATTATTGTCTGTTACTACAATACCTTTCGACTGGGTTGAGTAAGTAATCAATAGATGGCGCTGCTATGGTAAATCTACGAACGTGTCATATAAGCTACACTATCTATTTTACATACCCCTAAGTGAGGCAAAACAACGTTTGGCGGGTCAGCTAGTCATGTATAAACTTCAAAATAAATTTTAAAATAAAATTAATATATAATAGAGGTTCCCATACAACAATTGTGTTTTTGCCCTAAGATAATGGTATGGTCTCGCACTTGGCCAATTATTTTTCTTTTCTTGCCTTGGTAGAGCTTGCGCTTCATTAAGATTCACTTGATGGTAAGCAATGAAATGAAATGAAACAATTTATTTGCGTAGCCACAGGTAATATAAAAACATGGAAAATATTGTAAAATGTAGAATTGATTAATAGATTTAGGTATAAATTAATTTCCCACTATGATTTACATCTAGGCAATAATATTTAAAACAAATGTCAAAAGATTATAAGTATACAATATAAAAAAAGAATTACAAAAATATTGTGATCCAAGGTGTAATATGCTAGCCAAGAAAAAACTGTTCCACTCTTGCCTTGAAAACTGCTAGATTAACATATTCAAGTATCGATATAATAATTATATAACCACATAAAGCAATGTTCCTACATTGTGTGATCTTGCTTAAAGTTTGTATTATAAATTGTTAGTTACTTACAAATAACTCTTATAACTCTATTATTTAGCGACCATATTGGCATAATGGTTGCCATGCTAGACTGCTAAACAGAGGGTTCAATTCCTGGTATGGCCAACATCTTTGTGATGAGCTAAATTTGTTGGTTGTAGCTCTGGGTATTTGAGATGTATCTATATAAAGTATGTATGTATATGAAGAGTATACCAGTTGTGTTAGCAACCATAACACAAACTAGAAATGGTTTAGTATGAGGCTTACCAGTTGTGTGTGAAATGTGTAATAAAATACTCTATACATAGCATAAAGCAGCCCACTATAATATGTTCCCACTGCTGGGACTTGTGCCTTCTCTCACGAGGAGAGAGTTACATGACATAATCCCCTTTGCTGGCCAAGTGCAGGTTGCTGGATGACACTTGTCTCCAGGTTTTGTTGTTGTCAGACATGTAAATTTCCTCACGATGTTTTTCTTCACCATAAAGTGTGTAGGTGTGTACCTACACATCCACAGATGACTTGAGAAACAAGTCATTGGTGTAAAGCCGGGATCGAACCAGGGTCCATCTGATTGAAAGGCAGTTATTATCCCACCGAGTCACACTCGCTATTATAATTAACGACCTCGTTGGCGTAAAGGTTACCATGCCGGTCTGCTAATCAGAAGGTTCCGGGTTCGATTCCCGGCCCGGACAACATCTTTGTGCTTAACTAAATTTGTTGGCTGTGGGTTTGGGTGTTAAATATGTATTTATATATAATATGTATGTATGTATATGTAGTATATCAGCTGTGTTAGCTACCATAATACGAGCTAGAAATGGTTCAGTATGGGGTTAACCAGCCGTGTGTGAAATGTGACAAATAAAAAAAATAACTATTTCTAATGGTAACAGGTAGACGCTGATTGAAAGGCAGCTATTATTCCACCGAGTCACACTCGCTATTATAATTAACTAATTAATTCTATTAATAATCATTTTATAATGTTAGGTTAGTTCTTTTGTTTATTTATTATGTTTTTTTTTCTTTCTTTTAAGTTTGTACACCACCCTCTGTTTATCCGTAACTTAAATCCATCCAAAGGTTGCCTGGCAGAAATCGCCTTAGGCGATAAGGCCGCCTAATGTACTACCTCTGTTATTCTTTAACGCTGATTGAAAGGCAGCTATTATTCCACCGAGTCACACTCGCTATTATAATTAACTAATTAATTCTATTAATAATCATTTTATAATGTTAGGTTAGTTCTTTTGTTTATTTATTATGTTTTTTTTTCTTTCTTTTAAGTTTGTACACCACCCTCTGTTTATCCGTAACTTAAATCCATCCAAAGGTTGCCTGGCAGAAATCGCCTTAGGCGATAAGGCCGCCTAATGTACTACCTCTGTTATTCTTTTTCATGTCATAAAACGTTTTTTTTGTATTTTGGTGTGCAATAAAGTCATATTGTATTGTATTGTATTGTAATTCTTGCAGGACTCACTAAATGGAGTCGCACCATGATTTACCCAACATATGTAAGCCTATTTACAAACCCCATCATAACACACCGATGGGTGATAAGGGAGGAACGGTATGGTCTAAACACTATGATGACACATTGATTGAAGTGGAAATATTGAAAGACAAGCCTGATGATGATAACCAAGAATTTCATAAAGATATGGGTAAGTTATTTTACCATACACCCATTCACACTACACTAACATACATATGTGTGTGCAGACATTCTTATTCTATGATCAGACCTGCACTGACAACCTGCAAGAGGCGTATTGTGCATTTCCCCCTACCAGCCTACCCAAGCCATCCAAGCTACACTATCTATTTTTCATACCCGTAAGTGAGACTAAACAACGTTTGCCGGGTCAGCTAGTTTTGAATAGATATTGATAACTTGGTATACAAATAGATACTCGATAGAATTTGACAGTGCTGTTGCCAGCGTTGTCATCATACCTGAACGTATGAAGTGATTTTGATTTGTTTTTTTTTTAGGGTTCCGTACCTTAAAGTTAAAAACGGGACCCTATTACTATGCCTCTGATATTTGTCTGTCTGTCTCTAGGCTGTATCTCATAAAGTGCGATAGCTAGAAAGCTGAAACTTACACAAAATATACAGTATTTCCCGCGCCGTTAGAACAACAAATACTAAAAAATGAAAATATTAAAAGAAGTCCATATATATTTTTTTAATATGTCAATAACGGTAGCTTGCAGAACTTAAAATTTGCATGGAATGTATAAATGTACATTACCTTTCAAACATATTCTTCTTCTTCTTCACCTTATCCCATTTAGGTGGGGTCGGCACAGCAAATCTTCTTCTTCACTCTCCTCTATCAGACGTCATCTCCACACTCAATCCTTTCTCTCTCATGTCTTCATTCCCACACTCCATCCATGTCTTTTTCAAACATATTATAAAAATAAAATTAAATATATACTTAAGGGGCGCTCCCATACGGCAATGGTACGGAACCCTTCAATCGCGAGCCCGACTCGCACTTGGCAATTATTTTTGTTCTTTTTCTGTTTCATCTATGTGGCCAAACTCTGGTGTCAGAGAGTTTTTCAAACCGCCCGAAGGGTTTTGACTTGCCAAATACTGCTTCTAAGACAAAAATAAGTATAAATATTCTTAGAGTAGTTTGTTAGCCGGTCTTTAAGCTATTTTTTCGATATTTTTACCGTTTACAATTTATAGTGAATAAACTGTAAAATCAAGATTTTACATTAAAAACAAAACTTCATGTGCTTTCAGACCAACTCCTGAACTCCAATAAATATTTGTGCCATATCTGCAACTTGGACGTGCCAAAATCTTATGCCAAAGAGCACAATGATAGTAAGAAGCACAAACTTTGCAGCGAAATAGCCTTTATTGCTTTGGGAAGAGTCCAAAAGCAAACGCAACTAGAACTTTTCGCGCCACGCAAGATAGATATTACAGATAGTTATTTCTGTGAATCATGTTCCAAAGTCATTCTAAATTCTGATAAAGAAAATCACGAAAAAACCCAAATACACGCAATTTCAGTAAAACACGATGAACTGTTAGCTGATTTGCTCAAAATATATAAAGATTTCGAAGAAGTTAAACTTTCGGAAACAGTTGAACATCAATTAGTAAAAAACGTGATTGAAAATGAAATTTTAAATGACGTCAAAGCACTAACAAAAGAAAATAAAGTGTCCCCACGTTTGGAAGGTGATGAAGAACATAAACAGGAATATAAAGGCGGAAAACGCAGTATCAAAGAATTCTTTAAAGTTCATCACAAAGAATTAGCGAATAGAGGTATTGATGTCGGAAAACTTAAAAGAGGTATATTGGAAGCTGCAGAAAATCAATATAAGCAACCATTTTTGGAAAAGCTTCAATTAACAAAAAATGTGTTCATAAGAGCACAAACACAATTAGAATTGTACGATCAAAAATGTCAGGTACTGGACAGTAAAATAAATGATTACGAAGATGTGAAACTTGACTTAAAAGTTAGATTAACAAATTTAGAAAGTCAAGTGGATGGAAGTGATGTGATTACATTGCCTTGTGCAGATAACAAAACAAAAAGAAATATTAATCGAGCAAAAGCAAGAATGTTAAAAAAATTACAAATATCTAAAACGAACGAACAAAATTGCATTTCTTGTTCAACAAGCACAGATGCACAAATCAACTTTGATAATCCAGTACCAATCAAAGACAAAGCCAGTGATGACAAAAATGTAGTAAATACTTATTATCGTCTTTCCGATGAAACAATGTCTGCAATTGACGCGTTGTTTGATTATGTTGAAATCTACACAGAAGATGAAGAAAATAATCAATGTGAGAAAGATGAAACTGATATGCAAGAAAAATGCACAAGCTTAGACGATAAAAACAAGGAAAAACATTCTAAAAAAGAAGAAGTCACAAAGCCAGTAGCAGAAAAAAGTCCCACAAAAATTCAACGTAAAGAAAAACAAGATCCTATAAGTGCTAGCCATAAAATACACTCAATTATTCAAAGATATTTCAACAAAAATTTCGTCGTCGATGCTTTGAAGGACATTGATGTTGAACAGGATAAAAATGAGGTAAAATCCGATAATAAAACAAAAAAAGTTCAAAGTGATAAAAATTTACAAGTTAAGCATAATTGTGATACTTCTTCAATATCAAAAGAAAAAATAGACAACAATGTTGATCGAAACAGCAATATTTTTACTCTTAAAGACAAAAACAATATAATAAAAAATAAAATAGACAAGAAACAAACTAGCTCTCAAGGAACACAAGATGTGAAAAATACTGGTCAAAATGAAATTAAAAAAGCTGAAAATCAAGTCACACAGAATCCAGTTCATAAAAAAACTGCAGAAACAATTAATAAAGCTAAGGACAGCGCAACAGAAAATAAAGACCCAATACCAACAGACCAAAAGAAAAAAAAGAAAGCAACTCGAGAACAAACGTGTCAAAAGCATTCACCATGTCATTCAGAACTGAACACGGTAGAAGCAAATAAAGTCTCTTCACCAACCAAAGACAAAGGAACTGAAGAGCAAAAAACGGAAATCGACCTCGCAAATTATTTGACAGTCTTGAAGAACAAAAGCAAGAAACCAACCCATACAGTGGAACCAGTTACGGACAACGAGGTCGAAATCACAGCTAGAAATGGCGATAAATTCAAGGTTCCACTGATCCATTTTCATAGCTTGTGTTGTAAAGGTGATTTAAAGACCTGCATGATGTGCCGGTGTAAATCTTGTTCCAACAGTCATGTAACAAACAATGATCATATGGTGAATATTATGACACCAATAAAAGATTGTAACGGAATTAGAAAGGTATGACAAAAATACTCGTAATTGCAGCGAACTAGAATAAACGGAAGAGTAAGTCCATACAATTGTCGCTTAGAATTTGGATCCATCTACGCACACAATTATACTGTTATCCCAACGAAACACACAAACACAAAGCTCGCACGCGATTGGTCGCATCAAGGTCGCGCCACCGACCATGTGACGCGGGCGCGCGGATAGCTGTTTTGCCCCGCCCACCGCGGTATTTTACATGCGTAAAATACCAAGGTGTGTAGTGCCAACCATTTTATCGGCCAAGTTACTTTTCTATTTATTCTTGTTCGCTGCGTAATTCATTACATGTTAGGACACATTTCACACACGGCTGCTTAGCCCCATACTGAACCATTTCTAGTTTGCATAACGGTTGCTAACACCGCTGATATACTACATATACATGAACAGATACTTTATATCGATACACAATTAACACTCAGACCGACAGCCAACATATTTAGTTCATCACAAAGATGTTGGCCGTGCCGGGGATTGAATCCGGGCCCTGGTTGGCAAAAAGGCATTACGCCAACGAAGTCAAATTGCATTGCATTGACGATTATGGTATGATTGGAAGAGAGTGTGGCTCAGAGTGAAAACATCTGTTTTCATTCAGACAGCCCCTGGTTTGATAACAGCCTACACCTAAATGGATGCACTTACTGTGAATGCAAACATCGTGAGGAAACCGTTTGTGGCCACAATATCCGAATACGTGTGTCACCCGCCAACCCGCACTTGACCAGTTTGGTGGATTATATTTATCTCCTCGTGAGAGAAGGCAATTAACTTTTTCTCTCACTCTATTAATAACGGAAACATGAAGAATGTTTTTTATACCTTTCAGAATAAATTCTAAAATATTTAAGGCGCTGGTTATACAACAAACGTGTGTTTTCACAATTTTCTTTGTTCCTTATGTGTGAGCCCGACTAGCACTTGGCCAATTTATTTATTATAATATTATTATTGAACTCAACTTTTATGTTATTTTATTTCAGATAGAAGATTACTTAAGTCATTGTGTACTTTGCAATACCTATATTGAATGTACGATGCACCATATCAGAGCGCCATATCACAAAGATAACGTGAAAAAGACACTCGTAAAACTTGGGCCGAAGTCAAAGAAACACATAGGTGACTATGAAGTCATTAACGTTGATTTTAAAGAGTGCGAGTCCAAGAACGGAGCCCTGATTGAGCTCATTGAAAAAAACCGTTTCGTAATGTGCGATAAGAACTATTTACATTGCATCGTTTGCGATGTGATCATTAACAAAAACGTCGCATCTGTCAATAGGCATATCGATTTGACCACGCATTTAAACAAAACTGAAGAGAAGCTCGCAAAAAATCACATAATAAAAGTGCGTGAAGGTAATCATTATTACTGTGTGCCGTGCGACGCTCAAATTGACGAAACAGCGGTGCTTTCCCATTGGCAGTGTAAGAAACATACGGGAAAGATGCTCGAGTTTTGTAAAAAGATTAATAATAATAAAGAAATAAAAGAACAGCAAGATGACGTGATCGTACTGCCTTCGATTTCACAGAAAATCAAGAAAATAGATAAGGATAAAGGTAAATAAAATACTATATACTAACTTAAAGATAACAAGAAAAATCAAAACAATACAATTTAAATAAAAAAAATAAAATAAAAAAAACCACTCGTAAAATTAATTTAATAGACCACTCCGGATAGAACCTGACGGAAAGGTACCTAAATAAAATAAATATTAGGACACATTTTAGACACGGCTGGTTAGACCCATACTAAACCATTTCTAGTTTGTATTATGGTTGGTGACACAACTGATATACTTACATATTCATGCCCTAATTTGAAAAGCTACTAACTCCTATGCGGGTTTTTTACGGGAGAGGCTCGAAACTTCATTGTATTTTTTATTTTACGCAATAAAGAAAAACCAAAATCCCGTGAAAAACTATACTGTATTTTTATTATTATAATTTAAAATAAAGTTATATTAATTTTTATTTATTGAAATAAAATACAATGACGTTTTGAGCCTCTCCCGTAAAAATATCTGCAGAGGAGTTAGTAGGTTTTTAAATTAGGGTATCGATATACATCACTAGCGAGTGTGGCTCGGTGGTAATAACGTCTGCTTTTCAATCAGACGGCTACTGGTTCGATCCCGGCCCTACACCAATGACTTGTTTTTCAAGTTATGTGTGGATTTGCACTCTCTTTACGGTGAAGGAAAACATCGTGAGGAAACCGGCATGTTTGAAGACCACAATATCCGAAGACGTGTGTCATCCGCCAACCCGCACTTGGCCAGCGTGGCGGATTATGGCCTGTATCTTTCTCCTCGTGAGAGAAGGCCCCGAGTCCCAGCAGTGGGAACGTATAGTGGGCTGCTTATGCTATATGCTCATGCTTATACATCACTAGCAGATCGACCCAGCTTAGCCTGGGCTATAAAATAATCTGAGTTGCAAAGAGAAACAAAATATAGCCTATGTTACTCGGGGATAATAGCTTCCCAACGGTGAAAGAATTTTTCAAATCGGTCCAATAAGTCGGTCCAGTAGTTTCGCCCGAAGGCCAGCTAAAAATTGTATTTAGTGTAGTTAGGGTTCCGTACCTAAAGGTATAAAAGGGACCCTATGGGATAAGACTAGGCCTAGGACTGACTGTCACCTCAGAATCCGTGATACTTAGAAAACTGTTATTTTCACAAGTCATAAAAGACAAAAATATATTAAAGGACATATAATAAATGTTCTAACTATAATACTAGAATTGAAAATTGACATTGATACATATCATAATATACTATTGTATTGACATCATATTATTTGATGTGTAACTTTGGTGTTATCAATTTGATTTGTATTTGTTCAGTTCATTCCTGTTCTTAATTCTTCGTACCACAAAATAAATGTTATTTCTTTCTTTCTAACAGTGTGTCCCATCTATGAGTGCCATTTATCCTAGACTGAGCATGCTCCATTATCAAACTAAATTAATTTATATCCTTCTGCATTTCAGACACCATAATCGGATCTGAATTGATCTGTTATGTCTGCAACATCATAGTTTTCACAATCGAAGACCATTTGGGGACATCTGAGCACAAACAGTGTTACAAAACATATTTACAAGACAACAAGTTGCAGGAATTAGAAGCAGATATATATTTGTGCATACCTTGCAACACTGAAATAGGTATGAGGACCCTTATGTGCCATTGCATGAGTCTCAAACATAAACGTGGATTAGAAACTGTTAAAAATGCCACGGCACCTCAAGTCAATACAAAAAATGACACAACTGTGTCAAATGTGTCTAAGCCAAATAAGAAAGTGTCAAACTCGGCTACATCGAGCCTTAGTGTGCCTGAAACGGTGTCAAATCCGACTATTTCACACCCAAGTCAGTCGGGCTCGTCAAAAACAACGTCAAATGCGACCACGTCTAAGTCAGATGTACTAATGTCACCGTTATTGCCCAAAACTATTTCAAACTCTGATCCAGTTTCGTCTAAAAATGTGTCAATGTCAAAGTCAGCTAAATTGAATGCTGATCAGCCTAAAGAGAAGGCAAATTCAGCGATCTCGACCTTGAAAACGTTGAAGCCAGCCATGTCTAAAAAAGGTTACTTTGTCCCGGACAAAATATCAAGCCCGGATACAAGACCGGCGATGTCAAAACCATTAATGCCTTTAAAAGCCCTCTTCCAATTCGAAGAGTCACAAACCTCGACAAACATGCTGTGCCTCGTTTGTGATGAAGAGGTCTCTTACAATGAAAAAAACACATTGCAACATATTGGTACAGAAAACCATATTCTAGCCTACAATCTAATGATGGTTTGCAATAAAATCAAGAAATGCGATAACAATTACTTTTGCGATTATTGCTCTGAAAATATGACATATTTTTGCGAATTGGAACATGTGTTTGGAAAGGATCACGAGGAGGTTCTGTCTAAAGCGCCAAAGACAACAGTTTATGCATTCGACGACACGATTCTCACTCATGATTATGCTATATCGCATGATGTTGGTAACCTAATCATTTCTTATATATAGGTAAGCTTTTGCAGTTATCTAAATCATAAAATACAGATTCGGCGGGGCTATCACGGGGAGTGGAAAGTTTATCCACCGGGGGAAGAAATAATTTGTTAGTTTTATTTAATCTTTTGTTAGTTTGTGTATTCACCGAGGGAAGAATTAATTTGTTAGTTTTTGCTATTTTTATTTAAGCCTTTTGTTTCTGTGCTGCGTTTGAAGTTTCATTTTTGTAGATTATTCTAAATATTTGCAATTCAAAAAATAATTCTCATGCTAGTAATATTACAAATGCGTAAGTTTGTATGTAAGTGTGCATGTTTGTAAAATCGTCATGCTCAAACGGGTGAAATGATTTTGATGAGATTTGGTGTGAAGATAGGTTAGTACTTCGATTAATACATAGGCTACTATTTATCCCAAAAACAATGTGATTCCCGTGGGATACGCAAATAACTTCAAAGTCTATGTTACTCCATAACGCTCCACGCTGACCAATTTCGATGTGATTTACTATGAAGAAAGCTCAGATTTTGGATTAACACATAGACTACATTTTATCCCGGATCAACTTCTTTTGTCCCGCATTAACGCGGGTAACACTTCGGGGCGCAGCAAGGTTTAGTATAAATAATGAAAACTCAAACTGATTAAAGTAATCATTTTTATGCTTTTTTTCCCCACCTCCATATTATGACAATAGTTTGTCCCTGCCATATGTCAATTGAAGTGTATTTATCGTCGTTTTACTCGAAACAGAGAATGTAAAAATACAAAAAATGAAAAAATATAGATATAAGGAATATTTTTTGCTACAAATTGTAAAAATAGAAACTACAAATAAATTATTTGAATTTGAATTTCGCCAAATAATTAAATTAAATAATCAAATAAATACACAGTCAATACAATAAAAAAATAATTTAATATGTCAAAAAAAAAAGAATAGTGACATAAAATGCCCACGATTAACCTCAATTGAAAATATTCTGTTAGGGATTTCTCTTATGTTCCTTGTTATTATGCTATTAACCCTTTTTACGGCTCTGTCCATATTATGTATTGTTCCATGCTTTGCCGAATTCCATATTCCGTAGTAAGGCTCTGACCAAATAATGGACACCATGTTTTTTTTAAATTTTACAAAAAAAAATATTTTCTTAGTAAAGGGATCCTAAAGGTCATATTTATCTATTTTTTATTTCCATACCATAAGCAGTTTCTTTGGCCTTATAAAGGGTTAAGGTGAATCTCCACTGAGGTGGATAAATTGGTGGAAATACTTAATTCCTCGCGTCCCGTACTAGCCCCGCTGCAGAATTAAAAAACTCGGAGTCTAAATATTTTTTTTTATGTGTTATTGCAATCTGTTTTTTTTTAAACATTCAACATTCAATTTAAACATTCAACATTCAACGGTTAAAATGTTTTTTGTCGTGGAGGGCAGTCAGTCCAGTGACATCTTCCCTTTGATTCAAAGCTAAATGTTAATACGGAATTTAATTACTTTTAACAAACGGAAAACATTTTAATGGCGCCTTTAGTACTTCTAGAATAAAAAAAAAACAACTTTTGTTCTACGGTTTGCAAAAAAAAGAAACAGCCGGTCAATAGACTTTCTTATTATTTTTATTCTTATTCTATGATGGGGGCGATCAGACCTGTACTGACAACCCGCAGGAGGCGTATTGTGCATTTCCCCCTACCAGCCTACCCAAGCCATCCAAGCTCCTTAAAGTAGCGGAGCACGGTGTTGGGTCGCTGGCATACCTGTTCCACTGTCATTGCGTCAGATGTTGTGGTACTTCTATTAGAACAGGAGGCGTCCGAGTATAGCGTCGTGTTTTGTTGGGATTCCCAATAGACTTTATTAATGGACCAAAGTTTTTTTTTTTTATAAGTAAGCCCTTGACCACATTCACCTGATGGTAAGCGAAATTGTGATCTAAGGTGGAGCGCGCTTACCCAGAAAAACCCGGTCCAATCTTGCTTTGAAAACCGCCAGATTTTAGCTTTAGGGAAAAAGGGAAAAGGGAAGCGGCAATTGTATGGAGTTTATTCTAGTTCGCTGGCTGAAAGCTTAAAATATCGTAGATTTTTTTTAAAGTACTAAAGTCTCTATGAAATTATTTAATGTTTCCATTAAGGCGACGATGAAGGAAAAATATTAAATTTACAGTTTTTTCGTTATAAATCATTAACGATATAAAATATCGTAAAAATAGCTTAAAGACTGTCTAAAGAACAACTGTAAAACTATTTATACTTATTTTGGTACCAATCAGACTATCTTATCTTTCTTAATATATATTAATCTCGTGTCACAATGTTTGTCCTCAATGGACTCCTAAACCACTCAACCGATTATAATAAAATTCGCACACCATGTGCAGTTCGATCCAACTTGAGAGATAGGATACTTTATGTACCTAACTCTAATAGCCCAAGAGCCCATACGTTTCTGACCTTCGTCATTTAATAAAAGCTGAAAATTGTTCTATGTGTGTCCCTAGTAGAGGTAAGAATAATCCCCAAACATGAAGCTGAGGCAGCAGTGGCTTTGGCAGATAACTGGTAACAAAGGTGTATAAAATTCCATCTCAAATTCGTTATAGTATAAAACCTGATTTTTTCACATTTGATTCATAATAATATCAAAAGTCGCGTTGCTCATTGCCAGACGGTTATTATGGTGGCAACCCTCTGCCAGACACCCTTAAACTATTATAATTTATGAGTATACTTACGTTATATTATAAAACCTAAATTTTATATATAATCTTTTGGGGGCCTATTAATCTATGTTTACATAAAAGCCGGACAGTTTCGATAGTTCTATCATGTTGCCAGACGCATTCAAAGTGAGCAGTTGTTCGGGGAGCAAGGAGCGTATACAGTAACTAGTGCGAGTTAGACAGAGCGCTTGGTCTAATGCAGCCCTTCACTGTGCATCCACTGTAATCAAGTTTTTTTATTATTAATTTCTTAATCAAAAAATTTCATTTTTTTTTTACATTTTGAATAATATTTTTTTTTTTTAAATATTAGGACATTTCACACACGGCTGGTTAGCCCCATACTGAACCATTTCTAGCTCGTATTATGGTTGCTAACACAACTGATATACTACATATACATACATACATATTATATATAAATACATATTTAACACCCAGACCCACAGCCAACAAATTTAGTTAAGCACAAAGATGTTGACCGGGCCGGGAATCGAACCCGGAACCTTCTGATTAGCAGACCGGCATGGTAACCTTGACGCCAACGAGGTCGTCAAAATAATATAAATGAAAAATAATATAAATAAAATTATTAGAGTTTCGATATGATTGAAGTTGTATTAGAACAATTTTAATAGGTATTGTTTTAAATATTTGTTATTCAAACTGTAAAAATAAAGAATAATAAAATTTTTTGATTAAGAAATTAATAATAAAAAAAACTTGATTACAGTGGATGCACAGTGAAGGGCTGCATTAGACCAAGCGCTCTGTCTAACTCGCACTAGTTACTGTATACGCTCCTTGCTCCCCGAACAACTGCTCACTTTGAATGCGTCTGGCAACATGATAGAACTATCGAAACTGTCCGGCTTTTATGTAAACATAGATTAATAGGCCCCCAAAAGATTATACATAAAATTTAGGTTTTATAATATAACGTAAGTATACTCATAAATTATAATAGTTTAAGGGTGTCTGGCAGAGGGTTGCCACCATAATAACCGTCTGGCAATGAGCAACGCGACTTTTGATATTATTATGAATCAAATGTGAAAAAATCAGGTTTTATACTATAACGAATTTGAGATGGAATTTTATACACCTTTGTTACCAGTTATCTGCCAAAGCCACTGCTGCCTCAGCTTCATGTTTGGGGATTATTCTTACCTCTACTAGGGACACACATAGAACAATTTTCAGCTTTTATTAAATGACGAAGGTCAGAAACGTATGGGCTCTCGCTCTATAAGATGTATACACAATAAACGAATTTGAATTTGATAAGATTATTGTCTGTTATTATTTGACAGTCACAATTATCTGTTAACTCCAAATGATTCTAACAGATGTCGATACCTTTCGACAGGGTTGAGTAAGTAATCAATAGATGGCGCTGCTATGGTAAATCTACGAACGTGTCATATAAGCTACACTATCTATTTTTCATACCTCTAAGTGAGGCAAAACAACGTTTGCCGGGTCAGCTAGTCTCTAATAAATTAGTGATTAGTTAGTTGGTGAATAACATAATTCTGTAAATTTGTATTTGAAATTTGTATTTGATTTATGAATTATGAGTTTTATGACTGTGATTATTGTGTGATTAATAAAATGAAAGTGTTATTTTTAATTATTTTTTTCTTTAAAGTCTAATGTAACAAATAATTTCTCATATGCAAATATTAATCGATAAAAATATTAAGTTGTATATTACATTTTAAAATTAATTTAAGACCACAAAACTAATTTAGAAGAGCACTCCTGATAGAATCTGGCGGAAAAGTACCTATAACGCTATATAAAATATACCTATTATGCATATAAAAATAAGTCAGGTTTTCCTTCCTGCCGCTATAACTCCAGAACGCACGAACCGATTTCCACGGTACAGCATTCGTTGGAAAGGTCTCGGGCTCCGTGAGGTTTGTAGCGAACACAATTCAGGGAAAATTCTAACTTTGTGGCGAAACGGAATTCGCTGGGTTTGTTAGTTATGAATAAATGTGAGTAAATATTTAACTTAAGATTTTTAAATGTGTTAGTCTACTTGTATTTTAGAAACCTATATAATTTTTTATTGCCCTGTATATCATCGCGCATTTTTACGTTATCAAATGAAGAGTCATATATTTACAGTTAATGCAAATTGTACCAAATGTTATATGTAATTTTAAATACAAACGAATGTATAACTTATTAGTAAGTACATAAAATAATATGCATTTAAATAAGTAAAAATACATACAGTGTAAACTCTAAACGACACTGAAGCAAATGTGCATTTTATGGCGTTATAGAGAGTGGTCGTCAAATGTAGAGAATGTATCATTTAGTCTAGTCAACAAGTTCAAAAACGTGTTAAATAGACATAAAGCTCCTAAAAATATGTGCCATAGCTCATTCGATGCGGAATTACGTCTAGAAAAATGTTTTTTAAGGGTTTTTTAGCACATAAAAAATTGCGATTGTTATTAAAAAAAAAGGTATTTAGGTTTTCGTCAATAACTTTTAAAATAATGATATTTAAGGAATTTTGAAAAAAGAACATGAAATAGGAGAAAATTTCCAATAAAAAAGTCCTAACTTCCGGAACTCTTATCTATTTTATTTATAAAAAAAAAATATCGCTGAAAATAAAGCTCCGCGAGGGCGTTACGGCATAGGCGCGTCGCCTAAAAAGCCGGTATATCACCTAAAATATTTTTTTATTAATAATTATAAAAAAATTCTTAACAAATGACGTAACGCCCTCGCGGAGCTTTATTTTCAGCGTTTTTTTTTTTATAAATAAAATAGATAGAGTTCCTGAAGTTAGGACTTTTTTACTGGAAATTTTCTCCTCTTTCATGTTCTTTTTTCTAAATTCCTTAAATATCATTATTTTAAAAGTTATTAACGAAAAACTAAATACCTTTTTTTTTCTTATTTTGTTAATAACAATCGCAATTTTTTATGTGCTAAAAAACCCTTAAAAAACATTTTTCTAGACGTCATTCCGCATCGAATGAGCTATGGCACATATTTTTAGGAGCTTTATGTCTATTTAACACGTTTTTGAACTTGTTGACTAGACTAATTGTACGGAATATAAGTACATAAAATAGTATGCATTTAAATAAGTAAAATACATGCAGTGTAAACTCTATATAACGAAACTGAAACGAATGTGCATTTTATGGCGTTATAGAGAGTGGTCGTCAAATGTAGAGAATGTATCATGGTATGGAATACAAGCTGAACCAACTATTTTATTATACTATTTTTTCATTACTACAGCTTTGTTAAAATTCCAATAAGACCTTTTAATTTAAAAGGGGAAACTAATGCCAATTGATTTTGACGCTTTAGGGAGTTGGTCGTTAAATCAAGTGACGTCACATGGAGTTTACACTATATAAATTAGAGCGAGTATTGATGTTAATTATAAGCTATTTGATGTTGTATTTAAATGTTAAGCTAAGATTATTGTAGAAATTGTTAACTGGAAATATTTTTATATGTTTACTTATTTTGGCCTCAATAAACGATGTTGGCCCATTTGATTTTTAGTATGGAGCCGTCCATTAATCACGTGAGGATCGAAAGGGGGGGGGGGGGTATATATAAAATCACGAAATACCACAGAGGGGTGGGGGGGTTGTAATAATATATCACGTGTATTTATTTTTTGTGGACATGTTTGAGGACCACAATAGCCGAAGACGTGTGTCATCCGCCAACCCGCACTTGGCCAGCGTGGTGGATTATGGCCTATATCTCTCTCCTCGTGAGAGAAGGCCCCGAGTCCCAGCAGTGGGAACGTATAGTGGGCTTGCTTATGTTATGTATGTTTATTTATTTTTTCGGGATACTGAACCGAAAAGCGGCGTTCGTTTTTGGCCTCACGCTAACTTATACGTTGCTAGTTAACTTATTTTCTATAATACAATTAGAATGGTGGCGATTCAGCGGCACACACGACTAAACTAAATTTAAAGAAGCCCCGTCTCTTTTCATCTTAGGTGACCAGAAAGAGACGTCCAACGCTGCACCACACACAAAACAACTAAAATCACGTCAAATATGAAAAATGTAAGCGATTTTAGAGCGCACCCAATTGTATCAGCTCTAAATCTGACGTGGTTGACGTGATTTTAGATGTTTTGTCTATGGCTTAGATCGTACCATCTCTTTTTTGGTCATTTATGACGAAAAGAGACAGAGCTACTTTAAATTTAGTTTAGTCGTGTGTGCCGCTGAATCGCCACCATTGTATCGAAAGCTGTATTGTAGAAATATTTAAAAATAGTTACGAAATTGTGTAGTTACTAAAAATACACGTGATATAAGAAGGGGGGGTCTTAAACCTCACTATGTATCACCAAGGGGGGGGGGGAGTGAAAATAAACGTCATGTGATTAATGAATGGACTATTTGAATTGGATTTTATGTTTATTCGGATTAATTATTACAAAGATTTAATGAGCACACTTCCTGTATGTTTGGAGTCAAATTAATGTTATGGGAATAAAATATGAATGATTCTATTTAAATATTAATCGTTATAATATTTCTAAAGTATTGTAACTAATTCGATAAATGATAATGATTACCTTTGTATGATTTCGGTCTACAATTTTTTTAACTCTGAAATTTACATAATTCTAAACAAAGATGATGTTCGATAAATGTAATAATTTTTATAATTTTTTGCATCATTTCAAAGCCTAAAATTATACATGAATATGATGATGTATGAAGAATAATAATTATCCTAAATAATTTATTGACTCAGGCGTTACTTTGCGGAAATCCATTGCAAATAGATGACAAAATTAAATATTTAGTGTACTTCCGCTGTGATCCGAAATCCAAATTAAGACAAGTAAAGGAAAAATCTATTAACCAAGCTTAATTAACTAAGGTTATTAACTAAGATCAATTAACTAAGATTAATTAAGATTAACGTTACCTATCACAATTCGGAAATTCTTAACTCTACACGTGTTTCGCCTAACCACAAGGCATCATCAGGAGATGCTGACTCTTCGAACGACAAGTCTTTGTTAATTGATCTTAGTTGATTTTTCCTTTACTTGTCTTAATTTGGATTTCGGATCACAGCGGAAGTACACTAAATATTTATTTTGTCATCTATTTTTAATAATTATCCTATGCATAATTAATTTCTTAATTTCGGTCTAGAATAATTGTAGACTCTGAAATTTTCCATCATTTCAGAGTCCAGAATTAGGTATTCTAAACTTTGAAATGATGTACGAAGATGGTAATGTATGAATGAATAATAATTATCCTTTGCATAATTTCAGTCTAGAATAATTGTAGACTCTGAAATTTTGTATAATTTCAGTGTCAAAAATTATTCTAAACTCTGAAATTATGTACGAAGATGATGATGTATGCAGGATAATAATTATAATTTCCATAATTTCAGTCTTTTTTCACGAAGCATAGTCGAGAATTGTTTATTAAAAAATCCAGTTTCTACTGTATTCCAAAAATAATAGTCATTCTAAAGCTGTCACAATTTGTGGTCTCAATACTTTGCGTTAGTTATTATTATATTACATGTAACTTTAAAAAATGTTTCTTACAAATAATTCTAAGAAGACTAGTTTTAAGAACAAGTTTTTTTATTTAATAAAGGGTTTTTAAGTTAAGTTTATTTTTTTATAAACAGTTTATCGGTTTTGTAATGCTGTAAATGGTTTTAATAATAAATGTTTATCGTTGTATACTACATTCTTGTTTTATATGAATAATAATTTCCCGTCCAACTTGAGCTGCAGGCGCTACTTTTGGGCATTATTTAAAGATCTGCTAGAAGTAATGCATTTGAATTATAATTATTTGGCCATTATTTCAAAAGAAAAGGCAAGTTAATATGTAATTATTTTGATAAAAAATACGTGTTTCAATAATATACATATATTTTGTGGGTCTACCAAATGTCGTTATAAAGATCGATTAACTCTCACTTGGCCAATAATTATTATTTAATTAAAGGAGTAATACGCTAGTAGTGGCAAAGCCAACTACCTATAAAAAAAATATCTTTGTGTTGAAAATTCGAATTCTATTGTCTATGGTGTCGCGTATTTTGTTTGTATCGATTTGTTTATTTATTACATTTTCTCATGTAAATTGCGAGAATGTCCTCTTAATTTCATAAAAATGCAATCTGCTATGCATTGTGCTTCAAATAAGACACAAAATATTCGTTAAAAGAACTGATTACAAATTGTAGAATATAAATTATAACCTCAAAAATGTCGTCGATTCAAGAGCGTTTACAATTAAAAAGAGTGCCTTTAGACACTTGGAACATTCGTGAACAGCTATGTTTAGCGTCTGCTGTGGTCCGTAGCGGCGATCAGAACTGGATGTCGGTCTCTAGGGCTCTAAAAACCATCGGAGAACCAAACAGACCCGCGGATTGGTATTCTCAAAAAAGGTTGGTAATTGGTTGTATTACTCTAAAAAGGTTTGTAATTCTAATTTAAGGTAGGGGTGATGAGACCTCCACGGACTTCCCGCCTATTGCATATTGTGCATTCCCATCTTACTAGCCTACCCAAGCCAAACAAGCTCCTTGAAGTAGGCTGGTATACCTGTTCTCTTTTATTGTTGATATTTTCAATTCTATGAGGAATACTGGACTCATTTAATTTAGGACACATTTCACACACGGCTGGTTGACCCCATACTACTAACACAATAATTAAGATTAATAATAAAACTACATAATAAAAATAAAATTAATATCAAAAATCTATTTTATGTCACTGAATGTAATTTATATAGAGAGTCAAGAAGATGTTTTATTATTATTTATTTATTTGATTTATAAGCGAGCAGCATTATGCTGATGTGCCTATATCACACTGAGTTGAAATTTACTTTTTAACAGTTCACATAATATCTACTGTTCAATGTCAATGTTTACAGTTCACTAGTGCACTGATCACAGGTTAGCAAGAGATTTTTTTGTTTTCTGCAGCCAGCTATCAAGCCGGTTTTTTAAAGCTGTTCACCACTGATATAGCACTGACCACTTCCTTGGGCAACTTATTCCAATTATGAACCACTCTGTTGCTGAGTATATGATGCCCCATATTAGTGTTTATTTATTAATCTTGTCATGTCCAAACTAATTGCAACTATTTATAACATGTCTAAGCTTAAATTACTGCAATGTCAAATTTTAAATGTGTATTTCTGTAATGACACTATATATACCATTTCAGCTGCGCAGCCCAATATGGAGTACTACTTGAACATGTGGAGACACCTAAGCGTAAGAAACGCAACTCGGAAGGTGCAGTGGAGACCCCACAGGAGAGTATCTTGAAGAAACTGACGCAGGACAGAATTAATGAGATACAAAGCACCATCGCTGAGATGAATAAACAATATGAACAAATTAAGGTTTGTATTTGTTTGTAAAAGCTAGTGTGGCTCAGTGTTACAAATGTCTGCTTTTCAATCAGACGGCTCATGGTTTAAATCCTGGCCCTACACCAATGATTTGTTTTTCAAGTTATGTGTGGATTTGCACTCGCTTTACGGTGAAGGGAAACATTGTGAGGAAACCGACATGTTCTAGGACCACAATATCTGAAGACGTTTTTCATTCACTAACCCGCACTTGGCCAGCATGGTGGATTATGGCCCATACTTTCTCCTCGTGAGAGAAGGCACCGAGTCTCAGCAGTGGGAATATATAGTGAGCTGCTTATGCATTGTTTGTATAAATTGGTTGTGGCGCCTGTAGCTTGGCTGACTAAGGTGATAGACAAAAGTCTGACTGATCATCGAGGTTAAGCAACGTTCAATGTGGACAGTATTTAGATGGGTGACTATGTACAAAATTGTGATATAAAAAGTGTCATATGAATTTATTTTGTTACAGAATGAGATAGCAGAAGCGCGTAATCAGGACACCTCCGAAGATCGCCTCAAGGAAATCTGGGCGAGCATAGAAGCGTCTAAACGTAACCAAGAGAAAGAGAACGCACGACGCGCCGCCATGATGAAAGAGAGAGAGGAACGACGTGCTCGACTCATACGGAGCCCGAGGGGGTCTCTTTCTAACGAGCCGGGAGAAACTACAGGTAAGACGGAGATAGGTATATGTCAGTGGAGAAAGAGTGAAATGGAGAGATTGAGTTGTCATGATGAAATAGAGAGAGAGGAAAGACGCGTTCTGCTTGTTAGATGCCCGTGGGACTATTTTATAATGAGTCGAGAGAAAGTACAGGTAAGACAGAGATAGGTATATGTTAGTGGAGAAAGAGCGAAATGGAGGGATTGAGTTGTCATGATGAAATAGAAAGAGAGGAAAGACGCGTTCTGCTTGTTAGATGCCCGGGAGACTATTTTATAATGAGTCGAGAGAAAGTACAGGTAAGACTGAGATAGGTATATGTTAGTGGAGAAAAAGTGTATCCGATCCTTGATGTATCCATCTAGCGAGAGCCTTTCGAGATGTTGGTCAAGATTCTTCGCTATGAGGCCGTTTACCGATACAACTGTGAGCCAAGTCATGGTACTTGCTGACTTGGCTATATTATTATGGGTATCAAATAAAAGGACTTGACCAGTAAAATACTATCCACTGTGATACTTTTCAAAGTCCAAGATATCCTCCGACACCACAAAAATTTGTAAGGGGTTTTTTTTTTAATTTATAAATAACACACATACCATAATTATTTTCAGCAGCCCCTGCGCCCGCGCCGCCTTCGAGCCCGCTCCTGACGTCTCTGCTCAAGTCGTCCCCAGTCGTTACAACGCCGCAACACATCACCCACCCGGCCAAACTTGTCGGTCAGTGTTCCAACCATAAACCTACTACGGCCTACCGGCTAAACTTGTCGGTCAGTGTACCAACCATAAACCTACTACGGCCTACCGGCTAAACTTGTCGGTCAGTGTACCAACCATAAACCTACTACGGCCTACCGGCTAATCTTGTCGGTCAGTGTACCAACCATAAACCTACTACGGCCTACCGGCTAATCTTGTCGGTCAGTGTACCAACCATAAACCTACTACGGCCTACCGGCTAAACTTGTCGGTCAGTGTACCAACCATAAACCTACTACGGCCTACCGGCTAAACTTGTCGGTCAGTGTACCAACCATAAACCTACTACGGCCTACCGGCTAATCTTGTCGGTCAGTGTACCAACCATAAACCTACTACGGCCTACCGGCCAAACTTGTCGGTCAGTGTACCAACCATAAACCTACTACGGCCTACCGGCTAAACTTGTTGGTCAGTGTACCAACCATAAACCTACTACGGCCTACCGGCCAAACTTGTCGGTCAGTGTACCAACCATAAACCTACTACGGCCTACCGGCCAAACTTGTCGGTCAGTGTACCAACCATAAACCTACTACGGCCTACCGGCTAAACTTGTCGGTCAGTGTACCAACCATAAACCTACTACCGGCTAAACTTGTCGGTCAGTGTACCAACCATAAACCTACTACGGCCTACCGGCCAAACTTGTCGGTCAGTGTACCAACCATAAACCTACTACGGCCTACCGGCTTAACTTGTCGGTCAGTGTTCCAACCCTAATTATCTTGCGGTCAGTGCAGTATAAACATTGACTTTGAACTGTGGACTTTACATGAACTGCTTAAAATAATATTTCACCTCAGTGTGATATAGGCACAGGCGATCAGCATAATGCTGTTCGCCTGTACATCAAATAAATTTGCCAAATTTTTATGATATTCGTACGGAACCCTTCAAGCGCGAGCCCCGCTCGCACGTGGCCAATTTAATATTTTTTTCTTTTTTTTTACAGATTCCGTGCCCCCCTCAGTGACAGCGCCGACGCTGTCGATGCTGTTAGAGAAGAATTCCCCCCAGCAAGACAGCAAGCGAGCTGCGATCGAGCATATCAAAAGCCAGCTTGTACAGATTGAGCAACAACTTAAAGGTAAGATCCTTTACCCCTCCCCTCCCCCCCTTAAAAACAGCAACCAACTAAGTTCTTTCGCCTTTGAGTATTATTTGTTATATGTTCATGTTGTATCATATCATAACATCTTATATTAACGTTATGCCATGCCATTCTTATGTTAAATAATGTTTTGCCATTTTCATGTTACGTTCAACAACCAAGTCCTTTCGCCTTTGAGTCGGTCTCGGTCTATTATTTGTTATATGTTCATGTTATGTCATATCATACCATGTTATATGTATTATTTTTTATCGTTTTTATTTCGTGTCATAAAATAAATGATTCTTTCTTTCTTTCTTTCTATATTAACGTTATGTCGTGCCATTTTTATGTTACGTTATGTCATTATCATGTTACGCTATGTTTTGTAATGTCATATTAAGATATGCCCAAGTTCTAGTTTTAATACTTTATATCATATCGAATGGATACCATATTATGATGATCATAAAAAATGATATATTATAACAAATCATAATATATCATTAAGACTCATTACCAAGTTCGAACGGTAACGTAACTAATTTCTAAATCTAATTTAATTTCTCTACTGTTGTAGTGCGTAGTGATTTACCAAGAAACATTGTGATGCCATTCGAACGTTATGATCTACCATTGTTCATTATGTCTCATTCTTATGCTATGTTTTGTCATTTTTACTTTATTATATAATGAAATAGCTAAAGATAATACGTTGATAATATCATTGATACATAATTTGATGGCACAACTAAATTTGTTGGCTGTGGGTCTGGGTGTTAAATATGTATTTATATATAATATGTATGTATGTATATATAGTATATCAGTTGTGTTAGCAACCATAATACTAGCTAGAAATGGTTCAGTATATCAGTTGTGTTAGCAACCATAATACGAGCTAGAAATGGTTCAGTATGGGGCTAACCAGCTGTGTGTGAAAGTGTCCTAATATTTATTTATTTATAATGTCATAGCGTAAAAAATTCTGATAGAAGTGATATTATCAAACGATATGACATGTCATTCTTACGTTATGATATATCAATCTTAAGTTATTTACACGAAACAAACGGTCACACTTACTTAAAAACGTTGGATATACGTCAGTCGGACAGTCCGTGTGCAGCTCGTCCCCGATGATGACGCTCTTAATGCGTTGAAACCCGTTGGACGTATATCCAACGTTTGAGTAAGTGTGACCATTTGTTTCGTGTAAATATATAATATGCCTTACGATAACAGTTTACAAAGTACAATTCTTAAGTTATGTTATGACTTACGTTACTGTATGTTATTCCAGCGAACACCCCCCCGTCCCCCGCGCCGCTGGCCCCGGCGCCGGCGCCCGTCGCCGCTGCCCTAGACATCGACGATATAGAAATAAACGCAGAAGACGTCTACGTATTTAGAGATGTGGATATACATATACCTACAGTGCATAACCAGCCTGCGAATGACAAGTGAGTTTCTAAACATTGTAAACTGTTCACGTAAGGCATCTTAATATTTTCGCGTAGAAAACGGTCACACTTACTTATTATTAAAAGTTGGAATGAGTCCAACAGTTTCGGTGCTTTCCGAGCACCATCTTCAGGGGCGAGTGTTACACGGACCGTCGCCGACGAGATCTGCGCGTGCACTCGTACACTTCCGTCCGTCGTCGGCGGCGGTCCGTGTAACACTCGCCCCTGAAGATGGTGCTCGGAAAGCACCGAAACTGTTGGACTCATTCCAACTTTTAATAATAAGTAAGTGTGACCGTTTTCTACGCGAAAATAAAATAAATAAAAAATGAGTTTCTTTTGACGACCTCGTTGGCGTAATGGTTACCATGCCAATCAGAAGGTTCCGGGTTTGATTCCCGGCACGGTCAACATCTTTGTGCTGAAATAAATTCGTTGTCTGTCGGTCTGGGTGTTAAATATGTATCTATATAAAATATGTATGTATGTATATACATATACCTACAGTGCATAACCAGCCATCTTTGTGCTTTGTTTTTAATGACAAATTGTGATCTATTTTTACACGCTTTATTTGTATGTTTGTTTGTAACCGACTTCTTTGGGCGCGATTTTGACCCACTTTTAACGGCCAGATTTCGTTCAAACTTTGTAGATTTATTGAGGACCGATGACAAACTAATTTGATAAAATTATTACATTTTTTTTGTATTTTTGTTTGTATGTTTGTTTGTAACCGACTTCTTTGGGCGCGATTTTGACCCACTTAAAACGCCCAGATAAGCGTGTTTTTTTAGTTTTTTAAACTACTATTATTATAATATCCTGACCTAATTTTATTTGTATTTAGACTAAGTTTTATAAACCATAGATAATGTACAATGTTTGTGTAACCGGCTATCACTAACTTTTATTTTGTTGATCGATATAGATGATGTACTTACATTAGTGTTAGATCCAACATTTGTTACAATGTTCTTAAACATTAACAATTTTTATTGTTATAATAATTTTTAAAAAACATTAACGTTCTGCAAATGTACATTAACGTTTTGTTTATGTTAAATTAACCAGGCGCAACCCAGTTTAAGAGTGGTTGTTTTATTTTCAGGGTGTCTGAAAAACCGACAGAAGACAAGAAGGAAGACAGCAATAATGTTGAGATGGAAGATGTATCGGTCGCGACGCCACAAGAAGATATTGCTGTTGTAAAGGTAAGCTTTTTTCAAGGATCAGAATACTAGAGAGGATTGCTGATTCCCATACAATGGTGGCGATTCAGCGGCACACACGACTAAACTAAATTCAAGAAGTCCCGTCTCTTTTCATCTTAGGTGGCCAGAAAGAGACGGCACGTTCTTCACCATAGTCAAAACAACTAAAATAACGTCAAATGTAAAAAATATAGGCGACTTTAGAACGCACTCACTTGTATCACCTCTAAAACTGCCTGCACATTCCATATTTGACGTGATTTTAGTTGTTTTGTGTGTGGTTCAGAACGTGCCGTCTCTTTCTGGCCACCTAAGATGAAAAGAGACGGGGCTTCTTTAAATTTAGTTTTGTGGTGTGTGCCGCTGAATCGCCACCAATAAAGCCAGGCGCGGGAATTTGCCATAATTACCGATGAAACCTAGAAGGCGCTGCAAATCAGGCGTGCAGCCTAGCTGCCGCCAAATTCCGCAACGCGCTGTAGTCGCATAGTGACATAACGATAGAGTAGATTGCGTGACCCGAGTGATGTCGTTTCAAGTAATTACGAATAGATGGCGCTACGTAACACACATGTAGTACGATTTTCAACAAGTGGTCTATCATGTTTATTAGTCTGAGGTACTATGGTTTCTAACACACCTGATACAGTACATATACATACAAAAATACTTTATATCGATACATATGTAACAACCAGACCGACAACCAACAAATTTAGTTCATCACAAAGATGTTGGTCGTGCTGGGAATCGAACTCGGGACCCTCTGGTTGGCAGTCCAGTATGGTAACCATTACGCCAAAGCCAAGTCTTCCCTCTTCCCATCTTCTATTTGGTCTCCCTCGTCCTCTTTTGTCTTCTATCGGTACCCATTCTATTATCTTTCTTGTCCAACGATCACAGCTCATTCTACGAATCAACTTTTGATTACTGAACATAATATGTATGAATATCCATCCTTATACAAGCGAAACCCTTTTTTTGTTTTCAGGAAGAAACGTCAGAAACCATGAAGGAGATCAAAGAAGATGCGCCCGCGGATGTTGAAATTACGGTAATTGTGTTGTTAAATCTTATCTTATATCTTTAAATGAGCAATTCTTGTATATATATAATTGGAATCTCGGAATCGGCTCCAACGATTTTCATGAAATTAAGTATATATACTTAAAGCTATTTTATGGCATATTTAAGTATATATACTTAATTTCGGGGGTTTCGGGGGCGATAAATCGATCTAGCTAGGAATCATGTTTAGAAAATGTCATATTAAAAAAATATATATATATTATATTATTAGGACACATTCACACACGGCTGGTTAGCTCCATACTGAACCATTTCTAGCTCGTATTATGGTTGCTAACACAACTGACATTCTACATATATTATATATAAATACATATTTAACACCCAGACCCACAGCCAACAAATTTAGTTAAGCACAAAGATGTTGACCGGGCCGGGAATCGAACCCGGAACCTTCTGATTAGCAGACCGGCATGGTAACCTTTACGCCAACGAGGTCGTCAAATACCGAGCAAAGCTCGGTCAACCAGGTACTGAGATTTAAACGATGACAAATGTGTGTGTGTGTGTGTGTGTGTGTGTGTGTGTGTGTGTGTGTGTGGGTCACTTTGTGACAAGTCTGTAACAAGGGTAAAATATTGAATTTGAAGTGTTTTTGTTATAAATTGTAAATGGTAAAAAATATCGAGAAAATAGCTTAAACGCCGTCTAAAGAACAACTGTAAAATATTTTATCTTAATTTGATACCAATCAGAATTATGAATTAGAAATAATACTGGTTTAAATAATGTACAATTAATTTTTTATCCACTTGTATGTTGAAACACCGGCTCCCGGTATAAACACATTTTCGCCGCAACTGTTGACATACCGGGAGCCGGTGTGAGTAAAACTAAAACTTGGCACTTGGACTTTTTCAACAGATAATACAAAATGGGCTAATGTCATTCAACATACAAACGGTTTTACCACTTTTTTTTATATTTCATATAAGTCTGATTTGTACCAAAATAAGTAAAAATATTTTCAGAGTTGAACTTTAGACGGTTTTTAAGCTATTTTATGGCATATTTTTGCCGTTTATGATTTAAAATAAGTAAATTCTAATTTTAAAAAATATTCAAAAGATTTTTTATTTTGTTTTGTATAGTAGTGAAATACTAAATATATATGTAGTATATCAGTTATGTTAGCAACCATAACACGAACTATAAATGGTTCAGTATGGGGCTAACCAGCCGTGTGATAAATGTGTCCAACTTTTTATGATTTAAAATAAGTAAATACATTTATTTTTATATTAACAAGATTGTTTTCTATTTTAAAACATTTTAAATAGTCTAGTCAACAAGTGCCTTTTTGATCAACTTTTTTCAGCAGTCTCAGTATAAATAATATTTATTCATTCCTTCGGACCTTGAATGAATAAATATTATTTAATTATTATTAAATATGAAAATTAAAATTTGAAAAAAATCAGGTGCCTACAGGACAGATCAATAAACAATAATCCGTGGTCAAAAACTTTGAAATATATTTTTTATTATATATATTTTTTGCGGAACTTCATTGTTTTTCGAAAACTATCTAGATGCCATTCAGAATCGAATGACACCTCAATCATCATTTTCGGAGACTGCTGAAAAAAGTTGACCAAAAGGCACTTGTTGACTAGACTAAAAGTAGTGAAATACTACTTAATAATAATTACTTTAATATTACTTTCAGCCTGAAGAAGTAAGCCCAGAAGTACAAAAGCCAGATGAGGCACCTGCAGAAGTAGAAGATGTTAAGATTTCATTCCCGGAAGTGAAATTCCCGACTACAGAAATTAAGGTCATACCTCCAGATGAACAAAAGGTAAGAACTTATATACGCTTTGATCTGTAATATAAAAATAAGCGGGGTTTTTCTTCCTCACACTATAACTCCAGAACGCACGAACCGATTCAATTCGAACATTCCAACTTTTAATAATAAGTGTGACCGTTTTCTACGCGGAAATATTAAGATGCCTTACGTGAACAGTTTACAACTTTTGCTACTTATTATTATTATAAGCATTTGCGTTTTAATTAATATATTAAAAGTATTAAATAAAGGATATATTTTTATATACATTTTATATCATTACTAGCTGACTTATATATGTTATTTTGCCTTAAAAAATAGATAGTAGCTGATTCTCAGCCTACTGAATACGCATATAACATTTGGTAAAAATCGGTCAAGCCGTTTCGGAGGAGTACGGTAACTAACATTGTGACATGGAAATTTCATATATAAGATATTACAATTTTATAATACAACAACAAAACAAAACTAGTTGTCATGATAAAAATAAAATTAAACATAACTTAACACTAATAAAGTACAAATTATTTACAAAGGATAGTAAAAACGAAAATTTTGTAAAAAAAAATATCAATTAAATGTTTTATCTTATATATAAAATTTCCGTGTCACAGTGTTTGTTACCGTACTCCTCCGAAACGGCTTGACCGATTTTTTCCAAATTTTATATGCGTATTCAGTAGGTCTGAGAATCGGCTACTGTATATTTAGAAATAATTATTAAGGCAAAACAACGTTTGCCGGGTCAGCTAGTAAGCATATAATTGTTCTTCTTTAATTTCAGATAAAAGAAGAAAACAAAGAAGCGGAAGTAGAAGTAGAAAGTCCAGCAGAGAGTGTTCCAGAAGTAGTTTTGGAGGTTAACCCCGGGCCCGCAGCCGACGCAGCGTCACCGGTGGACCCGGTCGAACAACAGATGAGGTTAGTTAATTTTAATTTATATTTATTTTACCGATTTGAATTTAGTTTTTTTTTATTTATTGAAAAGTTCAGCAGTCTGGAGTGTTCTTAGCTATTTTTGGTAAAAAGTCATGACCATCATAAAAATTATGATCATCATAAAAATCATGATCATAATAAAAATCATGATCATCATAAAAATCCATTTTCATCATAAAAATAAAGATAATAAAAATCAATTTTAATAATAAAAATCATGATCATCATAAAAATTATGATCATTATAAAAAAAATCATCATAAAATTAATGATCATCATAAAAATCAATTTTCATAATAAAAATCATGATCATCATAAAAATCAATACTACTTATTATTATCCCTACTTATATAACTTGCACTTGTTTATTTCATGCATCTATTGATTGTTGACGACCTCTTTGGCGTAATGGTTACTGCCAATCAGAAGGTTCTGATTTCGATTCCCGGCACGGTCAACATCTTTGTGTTTAACTAAATTTGTTCGCTGTGGATCTTTGCCGGGTCAGCTAGTTAATTATAAATTCGTCATAACGTATGTATAATACATACATACATAATAATACATACGAAATGTGTCCTAATATTTGTTTATTTTATTTAATATGAGTTTTTTTTTCAGCGAACTTCACGCAGAAGTCGCTGCACCAGTTGTCAAATCTCCGTCACCTGCTTTACCCGAGCCTGAGGAAAAGGAGGTTCTACCTCTTACACAGGACAGCGAAGTGCCGGAAACGAAACCTGAAGCTGGTTTTAATATTGACACCGAGGACATACCATTGCCACCGGAACCCGAAGTAACAGGTTTGTGTTTATATCTATCTATCTTTTTTTTGACGTGACAACGTCTTAAATTAGGTTGCGGCTGGGAGTCACTTATGAAAAAGTGTAACGCCCGGTAACGTTACGATGAGTCACCGAACGAGAGAGAGGCCCGCCGAATGCCTTGCGTCTCTCTCCCACTCAACTATGATCGGTCTGCCGCGCGCGCAGCACGCGGCAGACGTTGTCACGTAAAATCTTCGCCCGTAAAACCGACTTTACAGGCAACCATTTTTTTTATACATAATAGGCTTGCGCTTGACCACAACTCACCTGATGTTAAGTGATATTGCAGTCTAAGATGAAGCGCGCTTGCCTAGAAGAAACCGGTTCACTCTCGCAGTTCAGTGGGAACAGGGATTCCGGCAAGCAGTTCCACAGTTTGGCCGTCCGTACTATAAACGTGGAAGCGAATCGTTTAGTACGTATTTTCGGCATTTCCACTGTATAACGGTGTCTCCTAGCAGTCTCCCTGCTCGTTCGGTAATGGAAAGGGGCCGGGGGAATTAAGTCATGTAAAGTCATGTAAAGAACAGACTATTAGTAACAGAACGTAAGGTACTCCGTAAAATCCTCGGGCCGGCACGAAGAGATGATGGGAGTATACGTGTGCGGAAAAATGCCGAAATAGAACAGCTAGTGGCCGAGCCTAACATAATAGGCGAAACAAAATCACACAGACTCCGCTGGCTCGGCCATGTGGAGAGAATGGAATCGGATCGTGCAGTGAAAAGAGCTTACCTGGGACGAGCGAGCGGTCGTCGACCGGTTGGACGTCCCAGGTATCGCTGGATAGACCAAGTGGAGGAGGAGCTGCGCAATCTTCAGGTCACGCAGTGGCAGAAGAAGGCACAGGACCGAGAACAGTGGCGTCTCCTAGTATCGGAGGCCAAGATCCGATTCGGGTCGACGCGCCAACCTAGTTACTTAGTTAGTTAAGTCATGTAAAGCCACGGTTCTGCAGCGCATCGAGCATGTTCGCCGATGCACGGGTTCCGGACTTCTTTGCCATCATCAGGTCTAGAGTAGCATCTTTCTGGGATGGGTTGAGGGTTTCGCGGAATGGCATTTTACAATGCCTTAATGACTACATTGATAGCCCGATTTTTAAAGCGTGGCGCGACGTGCACCAGAGTGCGAACCGCAAATGACTGTGATATTTTTGTCACTTTTATAGGTATTAAGTTTTATTTATATTTTATTGACGTGACAACGTCTTAAATTAGGTTGCGGCTGGGAGTCACTTATGAAAAAGTGTAACGCCCGGTAACGTTACGATGAGTCACCGAACGAGAGAGAGGCCCGCCGAATGCCTTGCGTCTCTCTCCCACTCAACTATGATCGGTCTCGGCGCGCGCAGCACGCGGCAGACGTTGTCACGCAAAATCTTCGCCCGTAAAACCGACTTTACAGGCAACCATTTTTTTATTTATTTTAATTTATATGTTTAACTAATACATGAAATAAATGCTTATTATTATTATTATTATTATTAATTCCGACGCACACTCACCGAAATGCAACCTGTAGAATACCGACAGACTCGCAACCGTGCGGCGGTGCTCCAAACTTTGAAGTTTCGCACTGCACAGGGAGTCATTACCTATCTATCTAAGCCTATAAATCAGCCCACTGCTGGGCAAAGGCCTCCCTACCATCCCTCCACTTTTGTCTGTCCTGGGCAACGGTCGTTGTGTTTATATACATTACTTTATTTTGTAATTATAGCGGCTATCTTTTAAACTGACTTATTAAAGCTATATTTTAAAAGCCTAGTTATAAAAGCTTCCTTTTAAAAGCCTAGTTATAATAACTATTTTTTTAAAGCTTCATGTTTTAAAGCTATATTTTAAAAGCCTAGTTATACAAATACAAATACAAATACAAATTCATTTATTAACAAAGGGTTTAACAGAACCTAATATTACTTATTTTATGAAAAGTTAAGCTAGCGTTATATTAAAATATACTTAAGTACCTAACCTAACAATTGATAGGCGACTTATAAAAGTTGCCTTTTAAAAGCAAACTTATAAAAGTTACCTTTCTAAACATAGTTATAATAACTATTTTTATTTGACGACCTCGTTGGCGTAAAGGTTACCATGCCGGTCTGCTAATCAGAAGGTTCCGGGTTCGATTCCCGGCCCGGTCAACATCTTTGTGCTTAACTAAATTTGTTGGCTGTGGGTCTGGGTGTTAAATATGTATTTATATATAATATGTATGTATGTATATGTAGTATATCAGCTGTGTTAGCAACCATAATACGAGCTAGAAATGGTTCAGTACGGAGCTAACCAGCCGTGTGTGAATGTGTAAAAAAAAAAGAAAAAAACTCAAACTTAACTCAATCCCATTTTTTTTTTAACAGAACCGGAACCTCCTGTCCCACCGGAAGCGGAACCGGAACCACCGCTGCCGGCGGAACCGGAAGTGGAACCGCCACCGGAAGTGGTCGAGGAGAAACCGGAAGCGCCTCCCGAGCCGCCTGTTTTGGAGGAAGCGACGCAAGAGGAGGCAGTCGTTGAGGAAATTAAGAAGGATGAAGATGCTGAGGTAAATAAAGCCGTTTGCTATTTTTACACGCTTTATATTAGCTTCACCTGTATGTTTGTAACCAACTTCTTTGGGCGCGATTTTGACCCACTTAAAACGGCCAGATTTCGTTGAAACTTTGTAGATTTATTGGGGACCAACAACAATACACTAATTTGATAAAATTATTACATTTTTTTGTATTTTTGTTTGTATGTTTGTTTGTAACCGACTTCTTTGGGCGCGATTTTGACCCACTTAAAACGGCCAGATAAGCGTGTTTTTTAGTTTTTTTTTAAACTACTATTATTTTATTACTTTACAAACAGTAACACACACTTGAAAATAATCTATAAAAAAAAACTTGAGAGGTGTCAAGTGACACCCGGATGGAACCAAGTTCCTTCACTGTCAGGATTCATTATTATTATTACTTTTTATTATTTATAAAAAACCTGTAGTATACACTCAACAAATATAATCATCGCGACACCACACTGTTCAATGCGAAATTGACATGAAAATATCTGGCTTGCTTTCTATAAGAGAGAGAGAGAGAGAGAGAGAGAGAGAGAGAGACAGAGAAACATGCGCACGCCGCACAGCTTACAATGATGGCGTTTCAGCGGCACACACGACTAAACTAAATTTAAAAAAAAACCCGTCTCTTTTCATCTTAGGTGGCCAGAAAGAGACGGCACCCCCTGCACCATAGTCAAACCAACTAAAATCACGTCAAATGTTGAAAATATAGGCGACTTTAGTCCGCACTCACTTGTATCACCTCTAAAACTGCCTGCACATTCCATATTTGACGTGATTTTAGTTGTTTTGTCTGTGGTTCAGAACGTGCCGTCTCTTTCTGTCCACCTAAGATGAAAAGAGACGGGGTTTCTTTAAATTTAGTTTAGTCGTGTGTGCGGCTGAATCGCCACCTAAAGCTTACTATGGCAAAAAGTGTCGTGACAACTTTTCGTAAGAGTTTTTTCCTTCTAGCCCTCTTTCACAACGCGCGATAAGGAACTTCGTTCCAATATTACTTAATAAACTAATGAAAGTATGCAACCAAACAATAGTAAACCTAGCTTACAAATATATAATAATTAATTAATTTTACCTACAAATAAATACAAAATTTTTAACTATGCCATTACAAAAACTTTAGCCAACGAAATTGAAAAAAAAAACATCATATATGTAATAAAAACAAATTCATCTTAATAATTTAAATATTTTTGATTTTACATAAAGGAGCGAATTATTTGCAAATATAGTGTTAACTCCATGTAACGTCACTCGATTTAACGACAAACTCTCTAAAGCGTCGAAATCAATTGGTTTTAGTAGGTTTAGCTTGTATTCCATACAATGATACATTTTCTCCATTTAACGACCAGTCTCTAGTATAACGTTATAAAATGCTCAGTCCCTTCAGTGTCGTTATATAGAGTTTACTTTTTAGCTGTAAATTACATATACAGCAGCTATAACATCAAATACTAAAAATAAAAAACAAACAATTACTAAAAAAACTATTCGTATTTTTTTTGTTATATATCAATAACGGTACCTAGGTTACACTTAATTTTTTTTATAGAATATACAAATATTTATTAGCTATCGAGTTAAATTATAAAATTATGAAACTCATTTAATTAACAATATTTGCACATTTATCCCATACAGCACATTTTTACTACAATCTTATAACATTATAATATTTTTTTTTTTGCCATTTTATAAATGTATAGTTTTTGACATTATGTAGGTATTTTCTTTAACATGTATGTATAAGTCCTTGTTACTTGAAATAAATGATTTGAATTTGATTTGAATAACATTTGGTAAACCCTATATACATTCACAGAATATAAGCAATATAAGTAATTATTAAAATTGATTCCGCATCGGCAGGACTCGATCCCGCTACAACAGATGATAAGAGAGGAATCTCTGCGCATTGTCAAAGAGGATGTTCATACAGAAACAGATGATGATACACCTATGGAGGTAAGTTATTACATCCTACTAATCTTTCTAATATATAAACTTTCCCTTTTGTCACATTGTTAGTTACCGTACTCCTCCGAAACGGCTTGACCGATTTTTACCAAATTTTATATGCGTATTCAGTAGGTCTGAAATGGACTACACCCTCAAAATTTCACAACCCTAGGACCAGCCGTTTGGGCTCTGCGTTGTCTATAGATGAATGAATGAATGAATAAGCCAGGACAAAGAGTCTTATAGTATAGATGAAAATGAAAATGAAAAAAAAAAAATGAAAAATATTTATTGACCAAAAAACTTATTATAACCTAAAGTATATCTAGTGGTTGCTTCACTAGGCGGTTGGCCTGTATCGAAGCAACCTTCAAGACAAGAAAGCATTGAAGACTTTTTAATATCTTGTTAAAATTCGCATTATCGTGTCGTTTCAGCTGAGCAGAGAAGAAGAGAAGGACGGGAAGAAGAAGAGAGATTATTCGCGTAAGAAGAAACCGGATTCCAGAAGTAAGTTATTCAATGTTTTTTTTTTTTTCAGAATCTCACTGTTAAACATTGTGTATTTTCTTATTTTATATTAATATGCCCGTGCGAAGCTGGGATGGGCTGCTAGTATTATAATAAATAATCTAACTTTTCACCCTTTACCGAAGAAGCCAGAAAAGAAAAGCGAGTGTGGCTCGGTGGTAATAACGTCTACTTTTCAATCAGACGGCCCCTGGTTCGATCTCAGCCCTACACCAATGATTTGTTTTCAAGTTATGTGTGGATTTGCACTCGCTTTACGGTGAAGGAAAACATCGTGAGGAAACCGGCATGTTTGAGGACCACAATATCCGAAGACGTGTGTCATCCGCCAACCCGCACTTGGCCAGCGTGGTTGGTGGATTATGGACTATATATCTCTCTTCATCAGAGAAGGCCCCGAGTTCCACCTGTGGGAACGTATAGTGGGCTGCTTATGAATATATATCTCTTAATATATATAAATCTCGTGTCACAATGTTTGTCCTCAATGGACTCCTAAACCACTTAACCGATTATACTAAAATTCGCACACCATTTGCAGTTCGATCCAACTTGAGAGATAGTATAGTTTAAATCTCAAATTATAGTCGCAATTTTAATTTATTGCTAATTATTGTCTGTTATTATTTGACAGTCACAATTATCTGTTAACTCCAAATGATTCTAACAGATGTCGATACCTTTCGACTGGGTTGAGTAAGTAATCAATAGATGGCGCTGCTATGGTAAATCTACGAACGTGTCATATAAGCTACACTATCTATTTTTCATACCCCTAAGTGAGGCAAAACAACGTTTGCCGGGTCAGCTAGTATATATGTCGCGGATTCAATTAGATTAGAATCAGCGTGGTCGTCGTCGTTGTCTGCCATTATGGATTTTAATATTGTCAGTGCGCACAAATGGCGCAGGCGCTGTTTCGTGGCAGACTGAAGCTCATTCAAGTCAAACCGCGAGTGAACGCACTACTGACCAATAGGAAACAACTTCATTCGTACATTCACAATCGTTCCTTCAATCAGCACAGATAACAAACTCTTGCGTTTACAGTGCTGCCATTCGATACTAATCGAATGGAACTACTAATCGAATAAATTAAAATAAAACATTTCTCTAACATATACGAGGGTGAATCAAAAAGTTCTTAGAAGTGCATATATATGAAACTTTTTTGGATCAAGTTCGATATTAAAATTAAAGAGTGTCTATCACACTATATTTATGCAGACTGTCACTTGTTTTTGTCAGTTAGTTCGCATGTAATAATTTTTTTTGTGCAACGAGTTGCTAAAAAGTTAAAATTATGGATAAAAGTGAGTTACGTGCGGTGATAAAATATCTCAGTTTGAAAAAAATGTCTACGAAGGAATTTTTTTTGGACATTCAGCAGACATTAGGGGGTGATGTTGTACCCTATTCTACGGTTGCGTACTGGGTGGCTGAATTTAAAAGAGGTAGATCAAGCTGTAAAGATGACCCGCGTTCTGGGCGGCCTTCAACCTCCGTTACAGAAGAAAATGTCAAAAAGGTTGAGAATCTGGTTTTGGAAGACAGAAGAATGACTATAAAACATATAGCTGAGATCCTAAAGATATCTTTTGGTAGCGTTCAATCCATTTTAATTGATTCACTGGGGTTCAAAAAAGTGTCTGCAAGATGGGTGCCACGAATGTTAACCGACGAAAACAAAAAGCGACGATTGGAAATTTCCAAGCGTAATCTCGAAATGTCCCAGCGTGATTCGGATAATTTTTGCCGTCGTCTTGTCACCATGGATGAAATGTGGGTCCACCATTTTGATCCTGAAACTAAAAGACAAAGCATGTCTTGGAAACGACCATCCTCTCCATCCATTAAGAAATTTCGAGTTGCTCCTACCGCTGGCAAAGTTATGGCCTCTGTGTTCTGGGATAGTGAAGGAATCCTTTTTATTGATTACATGCCAAAAGGCCAGACGATTACTGGACCCTATTATGCAAATTTAATCCCGAAAGTGCGTGAAGCGATTAAAGAAAAACGTCGTGGAAAACTGTCGTTGGGCGTGTTGTTCCTTCAAGATAACGCTCCTGCTCATCGATCGGAAGTTGCGCTCAACGCAATCCGCTGTGCTGGCTTCAATCTCCTTGACCACCCACCATATTCTCCGGACTTAGCCCCAAGTGATTTTCACTTATTTCCAAAATTAAAAGAGGAAATTCGTGGAACAAAATTTCACGATAATGACGCGGTTATAGCTGCCGTAGAGGACTTTTTCGAGAGTCAAGAAAATATATTTTTTTCACAAGGAATAAGGAAGTAAGAAACGCGTATCTAAATGCATTGCATTGGAGGGATATTATGTAGAAAAATAAAATATTATTATTTAAATCTTTGCATTTTTTTATATTGATTCCAACAATTTTTTGATTCACCCTCGTATATATATGTGTGTGTTATAGCGTGCTCGGGGTCGGAGAGCGCGGCCGAGGCGAGCGCGCCCGAGTCTCCGCTGTCCAGCGAGGCGGAGAGACAGCACCGTCTGTGGAAGAAGTCCGTCATGCTTGTCTATAGCAGGTATGTGTGTGTATGTGTGTGTGTTTATTTTATATATACATACAAAGAAACAGAAAATTTCCTTAATATTACAAATTAAATCTTTTGGAATCTAAGCTAACACTTTAATTCTTCTGCCAAAATCACTTTATTCATACTGCATACACATGTTTTTATAATGTCGCCGTACAGCTAATTATATTTATTATCCGCACCTCAATTTATATCTACCGGTAACGATGTCTGTCGTGAGCGTCTACGATACAGGTCTCGAACCTAGTGTAGAGCTCTCTGGCACACTTACTTGAACCTTCATTATTGTCACTTGTATTTCATATGTAATACTATTTTACTTGTAACACTGGCACACCCTGCCATAATTATTCAGGGCTTGCATGGTTAGTCACTTATTTTAATATAATGTTAGCTTAACTTCACATAAAATAAGTATTAGTATTAGGTTCTGTTAAACCCTTAAATAAATTTTATTAATAAATAAATTTGTATTTGTGTGTGTGTGTGTGTCTGTGGCAGCTAGTTGTTTTTTTTTACTCCGAATAGGTCAGCGCCTGACCACGATTCACTCGATGGCAAGTGATATTGAGGTCTACGGTGAAGCGCGCTTACTTAGAAGGAACCGGTTCACTCTCGCCTTGAAAATCGCTAGATTGTAGTCATTGGGGAACAGGGAGTTCGGCAAGGAGTTCCTATGTTTGGCGGTTCGGACAACAAAGGTGGAGGCAAAACGCTTAGTGGGTGCCTTGGGCACCTCAACCGTAAACCGATGCCGCCTTGGCGTTTCCCTACTCGTCCGATAGTGGAAGGGGGCGGGGGGGTTTGTTTATTTCTTATTTGTGTAGTAGTTATTCAAACATTTCCTTTCGCATAAATGTGTACCTACAATATTTACGTTGTTAGCTGTACAAGTTGTGGTATAATTGTATCGTAGTGTGTGATATCTCTGCTGCTCTCGGAAAACTCAGTTTTCCGTAGGAATATCTACCGAAATTTTCATAGTTAAACTAACGGTTGATTCTAGCTATATACAACGCATTTTGCATTGTTTCGCATCGATTCAGTACAAAATTAGACAATTCTAGCAACTTTCGCAAATTAGTCAATTTTTGTAACTTTAGCAAATTAGACAATTTTAGTAACTTTAGCAAATTATGCGATTTTTGTAACTTTAGCAAATTAGACAATTTTAGTATATTTAGCAAATTAGACAATTTTAGTAACTTTAGCAAATTAGACAATTTTAGCAACATTAGAGCGGGTAGGCCTAGCAGTATTTTTTTTTATATGCAATTCGCTAGCTTTAGCTCCTTTTTTAGCTCCCACAATAGGATATACTGTGAAGCTCATACAAAGAAGAAGAGACATCGATTCACTGTCGAAGTTCCGAGGATTCGCACAAAGCGTTTTGCTTCGACCTTCATTGTGAGAACTGCGAAGCTTTGTAATTCTCTTCCTGAGTCTCTTTTTCCCGAGAAGTACAATTTGGGGGTCTTCAAATCTAGAGTAAATAGGTTCCTTCTAGGCAAGCGTGATACATCTTAGACCACAGTCAAGCTTAACATCAGGCTAACTGCGGTCAAACAAATACAAATACAAATCATTTATTGATAACACCAAAGTTACAAGTCAAATAATATGATATCATTACAAAAGTATATGATATGTATCCATGTCAATTTTCAATTATATTCTAGTACTATAATATCATTACAATAGTATATGATATTAATCATAATGTCAATGTTCACTACTAATTCTAGTATCTAATATAATATCAATACAAAAGTATATGATATGAATCAAATGTCAATTTGTCAATTTAAATGTCAATTTAAATGTCAATTTTCAAATTTATATAATCATTTATATTGTACAAAGTTTTATCCAATAGCCAAACCCTGAGTCTAGTCTTAAAGCTGGCGGTGGAACGTAAGACAATTCATCAATAAAAAAAAAGAAGAATGTTAACGTGTATTGTGTGTGTTTTTCTTTTCAGACTATGCGCACACAAATACGCCTCGCTATTCCTTCGGCCCATATCCGATGAGGAGGCACCCGGTTACAGCGTGGTAGTTAAGAGGCCTATGGACCTCTCTACTATCAGGAAGAACATTGAAAGCGGAGTCGTAAGGTGACTGTCATTTTAAAATCTTATTAAAAACACAAATCATACACCGTGGTAGTTAAGAGGCCTATGGACCTCTCTACTATTAGGAAGAACATTGAAAGCGGAGTCGTAAGGTGACTGTCATTTTAAAATCTTATTAAAAACACAAATCATACACCGTGGTAGTTAAGAGGCCTATGGACCTCTCTACTATCAGGAAGAACATTGAAAGCGGAGTCGTAAGGTGACTGTCATTTTAAAATCATATTAAAAACACAAATTATACAGCGTGGTAGTTAAGAGGCCTATGGACCTCTCTACTATTAGGAAGAACATTGAAAGCGGAGTCGTAAGGTGACTGTCATTTTAAAATCTTATTAAAAACACAAATCATACACCGTGGTAGTTAAGAGGCCTATGGACCTCTCTACTATCAGGAAGAACATTGAAAGCTGAGTCGTAAGGTGACTGTCATTTTAAAATCTTATTAAAAACACAAATCATACACCGTGGTAGTTAAGAGGCCTATGGACCTCTCTACTATTAGCAAGAACATTGAAAGCGGAGTCGTAAGGTGACTGTCATTTTAAAATCTTATTTAAAACACAAATCATACAGCGTGGTAGTGAAGAGGCCTATGGACCTCTCTACTACCAGGAAGAACATTGAAAGCGGAGTCGTAAGGTGACTGTCATTTTAAAATGATATTAAAAACACAAATAATACAGCGTGGTAGTGAAGAGGCCTATAGACCTCTCTACTATTAGGAAGAACATTGAAAGCGGAGTCGTAAAGTGACTGTCATTTTAAAATTATATTAAAAACACTAATAATACAGCGTGGTAGTGAAGAGGCCTATGGACCTCTCTACTACCAGGAAGAACATTGAAAGCGGAGTCGTGAGGTGACTGTCATTTTAAAATTATATTAAAAATTGGCTTGACACTACGTTCGTAGTACACTATGTATATAAGGTTAATTATTATTATTATAATATTTTATTATTTAAATAGACATTATTCCCCTAACTTAATTAGGGACATTTTGCATCTTAATAATATATAAATTTTACATACTAATTGCGTTTGATATTCTTACATTTTTTAATGTTTCTGGAACAAACTTATAATTTAATATATGTTTTCCAGAATATTTATATATCTAAAGTCTTGTAGTCTATTGTAAAAATAAGTTACGGCGATTTTTATTACACATAATTTCTATGACATTTCCTTTTTCAATATTGATATTACATTCATTTTCTAAATTAAATCTACTCACAGAGTAAGCTGGGCATGCAAAAAGAACATGGGGTATTGACTCAGGTGTTCCCGGTTCACAAACGCATGAAGGATTACTTTTTAATTTAAAACGGTTCAGGTACTCCGAAAATCCTCCATGACCAGTCAGCACCTGCGTTAGCTAAGGTTAATTATAAATTATTGATTTATACTTATATATAAAATTTCCGTGTCACAGTGTTTGTTACCGTACTCCTCCGAAACGGCTTGACCGATTTTTTCCAAATTTTATATGTGTATTCAGTAGGTCTGAGAATTGGCTACTGTATATTTAGTTTTCTTTTTTAATTTTATTTATTAAGGCAAAACAACGTTTGCCGGGTCAGCTAGTTGATTTATATTTGACATTTATATTTGAATTTTTAGCGACATTTGTATTAATTATAATATATTTAATTTGATTGTGTGACTTGTAACTGTATTGTTATCAATAAATTACTTTGACTTTGACTTTTTTTTTAATATTTCTAGTTCTCTGTTCCAGAACGACATCGGAGTTCCAACGCGATGTTCTACTGATGTTGTCCAACGCGCTTATGTACAACAGCAGCGAACATTCCGTCTATACCATGGCTAAGGAGATGCACCAGGAGGTTAGTTATTTTGAAAGCGACGACAGCACAGTCTGTATTATTGTCGCCTTTTGTCCCGCTGTTCGAGGGTTCGATCCCCGCCATTGAACTTGATCTGTGATACTGTTAAAAGAAAATATCGTGAGGAAACTGTAGCATATTAAGACATTCTCTAGAGTTTGCCTGGCAATACAATAGATTGTAAAAATATACACATAAACTCATTTATTTATCTATCTATCTATCTTAATATATATAAATCTCGTGTCACAATGTGTGTCTCAATGGACTCCTAAGCCACTTAACCGATTATAATAAAATTCGCACACCATGTGAAGTTCGATCCAACTTGAGAGATAGGATAGTTTAAATCTCAAATTATAGTCGCAATTTTAATTTATTGCTAATTATTGTCTGTTATTATTTGACAGTCACAATTATCTGTTACCTCCAAATGATTCTAACAGATGTCGATACCTTTCGACTGGGTTGAGTAAGTAATCAATAGATGGTGCTGCTATGGTAAATCTACGAACGTGCCATATAAGCTACACTATCTATTTTTCATACCCCTAAGTGAGGCAAAACAACGTTTGCCGGGTCAGCTAGTCTAATATAAAATTAGATTACCATTCATCGACTTGATTTTTTTTTAATTCAAAATTGGCCCATATTTACCCCTTTTTGAAAACACCCCCGCTTAGGGAGCTTAAAACCTCACCATAGCTAGCCGAGCTACAGGCGCTACAAGAAAGTGATATCTTTACTATGCGTGCCAACTAAGAATAGGACTGTCAAAACCGCCATCTTGCTCAATCATACGCGCTAACTTCATAACCAAACTGTATGGTGTGCAAAAATTTTATGAACAAATTATATTCAGTTTAAATGTTTAATGTACGCTGTTATGCTATTTCTTATACATTTTACGGCAAATTAGTCATAAATGAGTAGGATTTGAAAGTAAAAGCATATTTATAAAAATATAATTTCTTTTTCATTGCTGTCACTTCTTTTTGTACCAAATAAAAATAGTTTATTATACTGCTTACAGCACTTAAGTCGAAACTAACCAAAACCAATGTCTCGTCACGCGTTTTTTTTAGGTGTTGTTAATTTGCCTTGGGTACTTGTTACCTGTAGAATTAATTAATCCAAAATTATCCAGTAATAAAATCAAGAATAATTAAACAATAATTAAATTTATATCTATGAACCAAAAAAAAAAATTATAAAATTTCTTTTTTACGCTGTCTTTGCTAGTAGTACATTTTTGACAGTTACCGTGTGAAGTTGAAGCAAGCGCGATCCTATTCTTAGTTGGCACGCATTATACCTTGTTATGTTTGTGTCCAGGCGCTGAGTCAGCTGGGTGTCCTGCTGGCTGCGCAGGCGCACGCGGCGCTGGAAGACGAGCCGCCCTCGCGCCGCAAGCGACGCCGCACCAACGACCCGCGCGCCAGTCTACCTAAACGTGCTATGTAACCTTCACGACAATATTAATCAAATAAAAATAAAATAAAAATAAAAAATCTAAATTGTTTTTTTTGACGCGACAACGTCTTAAATTAGGTTGCGGCTGGGAGTCACTTATGAAAAAGTGTAACGCCCGGTAACGTTACGATGAGTCACCGAACGAGAGAGAGGCCCGCCGAATGCCTTGCGTCTCTCTCCCACTCAACTATGATCGGTCTGCCGCGCGCGCAGCACGCGGCAGACGTTGTCACGTAAAATCTTCGCCCGTAAAACCGACTTTACAGGCAACCATTTTTTTTTATATCCACTTGTATGTTGAAACACCGGCTCCCGGTATAAACACATTTTCGCCGCAACTGTTGACACACCGGGAGCCGGTGTGGGTAAAACTAAAACTTGGACTTTTTTAAACAGATAATACAAAATGGGCTATTAGTGGCGATTCAGCGGCACACACGACTAAACTAAATTTAAAGAAGCCCCGTCTCTTTTCATTTTAAGTGGCCAGAAAGAGACGACACGTTCCGCACCATAGTCAAACCAACTAAAATCAGGTCCATAAGTAAATTTATATCAATTTCATACGAGTTTGAAAAAAATATTTTCTTTATAAGACTGTAAATTGAAAGTTTTGGTCCTGTTCGTACCTTAAAGAGGTGTAATAGTTTAAGATTAATGTAATATTTAAAATATATTAAAAGTACATATTGAAATAATGTTTGTTTTATTTTGCATCTTCTTCCTTGCCTTACCCCACTAGGTGGGGTCGGTACAGCAAATCTTCTTCTTCCACTCTCCTCTATCAGATGTCGTCTCTACACTCACTCCTTTCACTCTCATGTCCTCATTCACACACTCCATCTATCCGGGGTTGCATGATTTGATCCCCCCCGCCCCATTCCACCATCGGACGAGTAGGGAAACACCAAGGCGTCATCGTTATACTGTGGAAGTGCCTAAGCGGTCGCGTACTAAGCGGTTTGCCTCCACCTTCATTGTGCGTACCGCCAAGGTGTGGAATTCTTTGCCAAGTTTCCTGTTCCCCGATAACTATAATCTAGCGGTTTTCAAGGCAAGAGTGAACCGGTTTCATCTGGGCAAGCGCGCTCCACCTTAGATCGCAATATCGCTTACCATCAGGTGAATTACGATCAAGCGCAAGCCCATTAAGAGTACGAACTTGCTTTTAGCCAGTTATTTTAATGATTTTCTTTTTTACAGACACTCTTCTTCTTCCTTGTCTTATCCCACTAGGTGGGGTCGGCACAGCAAATTTTCTTCTTCCACTCTCCTCTATCAGCCGTCGTCTCTACACTCACTTTTTTCTCTCTCATGTCCTCATTCACACACTCCATCCATGTCTTCTTCGGTCGGTCTCTTGCCCTTCTTCCTTGCACTTCCATTTCCATACATCTCTACTAACATGCATCTCTCTACGCATCACATGCCCATACCACGTTAACCTTCCACTCTTTAATTTTGCATGATAAAAAATTCCTACTTAACAAGGCCTACTATTCTCTAAAAGATTTCTTTATTGACAAATTGTGAGCTTACTATAAAGCTTACCAAACCTTTATTCGATTTATACATGTTTTTGTAGATATGCTACTAATATTACAAATGCAATAATTTTTGTGTAAGTGTGTATAATAATAATAAAATATTCCTTTAATGACATAAGTAAGAAATGCACACGAAAAATGCACTTAATCGTCATAGAATAAATTAATATGTGAAAAAAAATAAAATCCAGGTTTTATTGTAATAAAACAACAAATTATCGTGTCAATTTTCATTTATTATGGTATAAGACTTATTTTTAATACTTATATTACGAATGAATGAATGAATTATTTATTTGTCTATAAAACTAGGTACATAGGTGGTATCATAAAATGTCATAAAAGTTAAAACTATTTACAACTAAAATGTATGTAGTGAACCTCTAGTTTTTGCCCGTAGGGCTTACAGACATGAGTTTTATATTTAGCCTGAAGTTAATACATATTTGCAAAAACAGTAAGGTCTACCATTAAAGTTAAATCTGAATCTTACGTTTTGGTATTCCAGGAAAATAAACAAATTGTAAATTCAAGCAAGTAATTGTATTTATACAATATACATAGAAAAGTTAAATCTGAATACGTTTAGGTATTACAGGAAAAAATACAATTTGTAAATTCAAGTATGTAATTATACAATATACATAGAAAGGTTAAATCTGAATCTTACGTTTAGGTATTACAGGAAAAAATACAATTTGTAAATTCAAGTATGTAATTGTATTTATAAAATGTACCGCTGCGATTTAACTTTACCATTAAAGTTAAATCTGAAGCTTACTTTTAGGTATTACAGGAAAAAATACATTTTGTGAATTAAAGTATGTAATTGTATTTATACAATATACATAGAAAAGTTAAATCTGAATCTTACGTTTAGGTATTACAGGAAAAAATACAATTTGTAAATTCAAGTATGTAATTGTACCTATTTATAAAATGTACCGCCGCGATTTAACTTTACCTTTAAAGTTAAATCTGAATCTTACGTTTAGGTATTCCAGGAAAAAATACAAATTGTAAATTCAAGTACGTAATTGTATTTATACAATATACTTAGAAAAGTTAAATCTGAATCTTACGTTTAGGTATTCCAGGAAAAAATACAATTTGGAAATAAGCAATATGTAATTGTACTTATATAATTATTATATCATTGGTAAGTATTTATAACCCTGGGAGAAAGAATAAGTCTGCGGAACTGCCCCTGCCTGTCGTAAGAGGCGACTAAAAGGGGCATCAGACTCGAGGGTGTTCGGAGATGGGGCTCCGAAACCGGATTCTTTAAATATATAGTAACTTAACGACGGTGGCGTGTGACCGACGACATAGTATTTACGTTGATTATCTCGATTCGGTCTCGGTTATATTGCTGAAATATTTTATTGCCAATCGACCTTACTTGATTACCTTACTTTAATCGCCATTTTGAAAAATTGTAATGTGTGTTAATTCTTATTAATTGTGATTTTGCCTTAATTAAAACAATAAGAAATGTTTTAAAATACTGTGGCGTCATAACTCCACATAACATATACAGAAATATTTAATATTAATTAAACTGTGCTTACACATACAATAGCGAAGGTAAGTCACGTCAATAAGTATTTTTATAGGCCACTCACTTTGTAACAACGTCTGACCAACGGAAACCATAGAATTGGTTTCTGAAAATACAATCAAGAGAGTAAGTAAATAGATACTTCCTCTTGGGAATTCTATCCCATGTATCACCGTCTAACAAATAGAAACCACAAGTTAGAAACCATACAATTGGTTTCTGAAAATACAATACAATCAAGAGAGTACCCAAATGAATAGATTCTTGCTCTTGGAAAAAAACATTGATTATAGCAACGTTTAACAAATGGAAACCATACAATTGGTTTCTGAAAATGCAATACAATCCAAGAAAAAGTAAATACTTCTTCTTGGGAAAAACCGTCCACTATATCAACGTCTGATCAATAGAAACCATACAATTAGTTTCTGAAAATACAATACAAAGAATGCGGTAATGCAGCGAGCGTGATGGGCGCCTTTGCACCGGGGGCGAGCAGGGGCGGGTTATTTGATTTGTATTAGTATAAGTTTTTTATATGTGACATATATAAAACCAATATTGACATAAATAGATTTGAATTTCACTAATTATATACAAAGAAAAGTAAATAGATACTTTGTTCTGGAAAAAAGTTTGTCGATGCTAAAACGTTATATGTATTTTTTTAAATACATTGTCAAACAATTTGGTGTACATACAGGTGTACATACAAATTCCGTGACGTGACTTTAATACAGACAATAAGAAATGTTTTAATGGACCGTTCATGGGAACAAAATTGAAAATGCAAAAACCCATTGTATTCATGTTTAAGCCATTGAAACCATTTAATAAGAAATAAAAAAAAAACAAAGTGTGATTGTAACAGAGTGAGAGTGATTGTACGATTTTTCTAGAGAGGTAAATAAAAAAAAAACAAAACAAAACCTAATGAGAAATCAAATCTTTATTAACAAATAATACATGTAATACATTGCAAGTAAATACAAAAATATTAAAAGTTATTGCGTATACGAATCACGTGAAAAGAAAGTGTACATTGAACAGTACCTCCTACTATCCTTATAATCAACAAACCGAAACAAAATATGTATTTGTGAACCATAGACTATATATTTTCCATCTAATTTGTCTATGGTATAACTAAATAGATTGACACATAGATATTGACCTACTTACTTTATTTAAAAGAGAAATTTACTCATGAAAAACTATTAAACTTTTCCGTTAACAACAACTTCATTGTCGAGAAAATAGTTTACAAAGTTTACATTATGCAGTGTTAACGATAACATCAAATTGTGTTCCCATATAAAGCGATCACGGAAACCATATTTTAGTTTCTTTGTCATAAGAAAATAATATCAAGAGCAAGTCTATACGTTGTCTTGGAAAGAAAAGCACCATTAAGAAATTGACGATCATTTTAAAATGTAGCTCCATCACATTGCATAATCAACAGGCAAAAAATATTTGGGTACTAATAAATACAGACCCATTACTTTGGACTACAAATTAGGGAGTGCTGGTTCCAGGGCCGTTTGTTTTATAATTTTGATGACTATCTAACTTTAGTTAGATAATATTATTAAGAAATAAGAATTTTACTTTATAATTTATCGATTGACATTTTGATTAATCGATTTTTTCGACATGTAACTAATGGTATTATGGGAGTGCTCCCGTATCTGGTTGCGCTTACAAATTTGCGTTACACATATCCGAAAAAGCTGTTCGAACACAATGTATTGGTTGTAGACTTTATTAGGTAATAGCAATAAGAAGTGTTTTAATGGAGCATTTTTTTTTATCCATGATCCATGAGCATTCAGCGAAACAGGCCAAAATGATTTCATGTAAATCTATCTAAACTATCTAGACCACTTATTCTGGTGGTCTAGGAAAACGAGTCATATTTTGTCATTAGTTTTTATGTCATAGAAACAAAATAACCAAGAGATTTCCTCTTGGAAAAAGTTTCAAAATATAGGCTCAATTAACAATTGCAACGACAAAAATCTTGAATATCTCCGAAGCTTCATTGCTATATAACATACCTTTTTCCCGAGTGCCCTGTCCAGCACGTGACAATATGTTGTTTAGTTTTTGTATGAAAAACAAATTAATTAAGAGAACCTTTCCCTTGGAAAAATACTCCAACGCTATGAGCTTATCTACCTTCAACAGCAAACATGGCTTCGGGAAAATATAAGTTTAGTTTCTGTATGAGATCAAGAAATCAAATTCAAAAAGGGATCTCTTGGAAGAAACATTTCTACAATATGAGATTTGTATTCTGATCCAATGAGATCTGGAGTGACGAGTGAAACACCGTTACGAATAGACCAAGAACTGGTGCAGCTCCGCCCAGTGTGGCAGACGCGGAAACTAACCATAAGGATCAAATTGAAGATCTTTAGATCCAACATTAAGACTCGCCTACCCTACGTGTGCGAGGCCTTCTATAAGTGACGAAAGACCTCATGCAGAAGCTCCAAGTGTATGACCTAGGAGAATAAGTAATCTGATCCAATAGAAGTATTGGTTCAAAACTTGTATAGACAATAAGAAGTGTTTTAATGGACCATTCAGTGAAACAGGCCAAAATGATTCCATGTCAATGTTAAAGCTATCTAGAGCACACCTCGTGGTGGTCTAGGAAAGCGAGTCGTATTTTAATTGGGTAAGAATACACATTGTACACATTATTGTTTAAGCCTTTTGTTTTGTTATTCGTTTTTATGTCATATAAGTAAAATTATCAAGAGATTTTCTCCTGGGAAATATCTCCTGTTTATACAACATACATAGAAAAATAAAGGTCAAAATCAAATAATTAATTTCGGCTTAAAACAAAATTTACTTACGCTTACGTATTCAAAGAAAATAACAATTTGGAAATTCATCTGGAGCATACGTTCAGGCAATCCAGGAAAATTTACAATATGTAGAAAACTTAATTATGGAGGTTACGCTTAAGTATTCGAGAAAAGAACACAATTTTTAAATTCAAGTATGTATACTATATATTTATATATATTATATTCGTACAAAATATATATAAATATTATAAAAAAGTTAATCTGGAGCTTACGCTTCGACAATCCAGGAAAATTTACAATATGCAGTTGCATATATACAATATACTCGTAAATAGAAAAGTTAAAAATCGAGGTTATGCTTAGGTATTCCAGGAATTGTATTTATAAAATATACCGCAACGATATTACTTAATTTATAAAATGTACCGCCGCGATTTAACTTTACTATCAAAGTTAAATCTGAAGCTTACGTTTAGGTATTACAGGAAAAAATACAATTTGTAAATTCAAGTATGTAATTGTATTTATACAATATACATAGAAAAGTTAAATCTGAATCTTACGTTTAGGTATTCCAGGAAAAAATACAATTAGGAAATATTCAATATGTAATTGTATCTATATAATTATTATATCATTGGTAAGTATTTATAAACCTGGGAGAAAGAATAAGTCTGCGGAACTGCCCCTGCCTGTCGTAAGAGGCGACTAAAAGGGGCATCAGACTCGAGGGTATTCGGAGATGGGGTTCCGAAACCGGATTCTTCAAATACATTGTCAACTACGGAGGAGTGTGAGAGATGGTGTCAACCTATTATCTCGATCCGGTCTCGGTTATATTGCTGAAATATTTTATTGCCAATTGACCTTACTTGATTACCTTACTTTAATCGCCATTTTGAAAAATTGTAATGTGCGTTAATTCTTATTGTTTGTGATTTTGCCTTAATTAAAACAATAAGAAATGTTTTAAAATACTGTGGCGTTATAACTCCACATAACATATACAGAAATATTTAATATTAATTAAACTGTGCTTACACATACAATAGCGAAGGTAAGTCACGTCAATAAGTATTTTTATAGGCCACTAACTTTGTAACAACGTCTGACCAACGGAAACCATAGAATTGGTTTCTGAAAATACAATATAATCAAGAGAGTACCCAAATGAATAGATTCTTGCTCTTGGAAACCATACAATTGGTTTCTGAAAATACAATATAATCAAGAAAGTTAGTAAATAGATAGCTCTTGGGAAAAACCACCTACTGTATATCAAACGTCCACTGTATTGACGTCTGACCAATGGAAAGCATGCATAAGGTTTCTGAAAATTCAATACAGAGAAAAGTAAATAAGTACTTTCACTTGGAAAAAGTTTGTCTTTGCTAAAACATTATATGTTATACGTTACCTGATACCGTTATATGATAACCCGAGATTTGGTCACTTTACTCCCAGCTTTAAAGAGAAACTAAAGTCCTGGTTACAGGGCCGTTTGTTTTATGATGCACTTGAAATTTGTTTTGTAAAATCCAAGAGAAAGTAAGAACTTCCTCTTGGGAAAACCCGTCTGTTTCAACGTCTGACCAATAGAAACCATACAATTAGTTTCTGAAAATACAATACAAAGAATGCGGTAATGCAGCGAGCGTGATGGGCACCTTTGCACCGGGGGCGAGCAGGGGCGGGCTATTTGATTTGTATTAGTATTAGTTTTTAATATGTGACATATATAAAACCAATATTGACATAAATAGATTTGAATTTCACTAATTATATACAAAGAAAAGTAAATAGATACTTTTTTCTGGAAAAAAGTTTGTCGATGCTAAAACGTTACATGTATTTTTTTTTTAATAAATTGTCAAACAATGTTGTGTACATACAGGTGTACATACTAATCCCGTGACGTGACTTTAATACAGACAATAAGAAATGTTTTAATGGACCGTTCATGGGAACAAAATTGAAAATGCAAAAACCCATTGTATTCATATTTAAGCCATTGAAACCATTTAATAAGAAATAAATGAAAAAAACAAAGTGTGATTGTAGCAGAGTGAGAGATTGTACGATTTTTCTAGAGAGGTAAATAAAAAAAAAAACAAAACAAAACAACCAAACTTAATGAGAAATCAAATCTTTATTAACAAATAACACATGTAATACATTGCAAGTAAATACAAAAATATAAAAAGTTATTGCGTATACGAATCACGTGAAAAGAAAGTGTACATTGAACAGTATCTCCTACTTACCTTATAATCAACAAACCGAAACAAAATATGTATTTGTGAACCATAGACTATATATTTTCCATCTAATTTGTCTATGGTATAACAAAATTGACACATAGATCTTGACCTACTTAATTTATTTAAAAGAGAAATTTACTCTTGAAAAACTATTAAACTTTTCCGTTAACAACAACTTCATTGTCGAGAAAATAGTTTACAAAGTTTACATTATTCAGTGTTAACGATAACATCAAATTGTGTTTCCATTTAAAGCGATCATGGAAACCATTTAGTTTCTTTGTCATAAAAAATTATATCAAGAGCAAGTCTATACGTTGTCTTGGAAAGAAAAGCGCCATTAAGAAATTGACGATCATTTCAAAATGTAGCTCCATCACATCGCATAATCAACAGGCAAAAAATATTTGGGTACTAATAAATACAGGCCCATTACTTTGGACTACAAATTAGGGAGTGCTGGTTCCAGGGCCGTTTGTTTTATAATTTTGATGACTTTCTAACTTTAGTTAGATAATATTATTAAGAAATAAGAATTTTACTTTATAATTTATCGATTGATTGATTTAATTAATCGATATTTTTGACATGAAACTAATGGTACGGAGTGCTCCCGTATCTGGTTGCGCTTAAAACTTTCCCAGGTTACCATGCCGGACTGCTAATCAGAAGGTTCCGGGTTCGATTCCCGGCCCGGTCAACATCTTTGTGCTTAACTAAATTTGTTGGCTGTGGGTCTGGGTGTTAAATATGTATTTATATATAATAATATGTATGTATGTACCTATATGTAGTATATCAGCTGTGTTAGCAACCATAATACGAGCTAGAAATGGTTCAGTATGGGGCTAACCAGCCGTGTGAGAATGTGTCCGAATATTTTTATTTTATATTTATTTTATTTACTTTATACATATCCAAAAAAACTCTTTGAACATGACGTATTGGTTCTAGACTTTATTATAAACGAGTCATATTTTGTCATTAGTTAACAATAAGAAGTGTTTTAATGGAGCATTTTTTATCCATGAGCATCCAGCGAAACAGGCCAAAATGATTTCATGTAAATCTATCTAAACTATCTAGACCACTTATTCTGGTGGTCTAGGAAAACGAGTCATATTTTGTCATTAGTTTTATGTCATATAAACATAATTAATAGTCAAGAGATTTTCTCTTGGAAAGTTTCAAAATATAAGCTCAATTAACAATTGCAACGACAAAAATCTGGAAGATCGACATATCCAGACACACTCATATTGCAGAGAATTGAAAATATGATATGCAAACTATAAGAAACATGTGAGAAAAATTTTAAAATGGGACAGTATTTCTTACTAACCTTATAATCTACGGAAATAACTCACCAGTATCACGACCGGGTTCTGTATCACGGTCTCCATCACATACCCAAATATTTCACAACAGCCTAGAGCATCGGAAATATTATCCCGTTACATTGAGGCTAAAAAGGAAGAGGACTCTACGGATTATTTTTTTAAAAGCATGGGAAGTAAAGTCAAAGGAATGCCTAATAAAATGAAGGCAGAAATTGAACGCAAGATCTTCCAGATAGTTAATGACTCAGAATTAAAATTGACAGAACAAGAAGAAGTTAATTTGTTATATTCACAATGTCACAAATACGAAACCGAAAAAAATACCACCTACATGCCTTCAAACATGAGCAACTTTCAGGCCGCCAGAAGATCAGCTCCATACACATACACGCCATCATCCGTCAGTAATGATAAAACTGAAATAACAGATGCACCTTTCACTGATTACGAGATTACGAAAAACTAACGCCGTCGCCATAAGCCACCATATATCAATAATTAATTAATAATAATTGTGAAATCGACAGAATATGTGATTTTTTTAAGTTTCTTAACATTCCTGATTTTGTTACTTTAGCTAAAAATTATTAAGTGTAATAAAAAAGAGCTTGCCTATCTACAATAATGTTGTTATTTTATAACTAAAACCAGCGACCCGCCCCGGCTTCGCACAGGTGGAATGCTGATACTAATTATACTACAGGATGTCTTTTCATATGTATATATAACGTTAACAGCTTTTTTGTCATTAGACAATACAAACATCCGGTGAGTCAAGTGGAAGAAACGAGTCGAGTCGGTAAGTCGAGTAGATGAGTCGAGTCGATGAATCGAGTCGCTCAATCAAGCCGGTACCTATCAAGCCTAGTAAATTAGCATTACTTGCCTAAGACAGAGAGATAACCGCTCTTCAATCGAAATACTGGGCCTGTAATTAGTTTCTTGTTTTTCTATATATGGCCGCAACACATTTAATAAGTTTTGAAACTTTTGGTAGTCCATTTTGTAATAATCATAAAACTTTTCTGGATAGTTGGCAATCTGGCCAATAGACAACGTATGAAATTCACCATGAATTCCAATAAGAAGTGTTTTAATGGAGCATTTTTTTTTATCCATGATCCATAAGCATCCAGCGAAACAGGCCAAAATGATTTCATGTAAATCTATCTAAACTATCTAGACCACTTATTCTGGTGGTCTAGGAAAACGAGTCATATTTTGTCATTAGTTTTTATGTTATATAAACATAATAGTCAAGAGATTTTCTCTTGGAAAAAGTTTCAAAATATAAGCTCAATTAACGATCGCAACGACAAAAATCTGGAAGATCAACAAATCCAGACACACTCATTGCAGAGCATTGAAAATAACGATTATTGATAAATTATGCATTGGATATAATTTATATACGAGTACATATATTTTTTCCTTTTCTCAAAAATCTTCGCTTTTCATTCCACTCTTAACAAGATGACTCAAAGTTTAGCTCATGTTATAAGAACGCACTGTATGAATGTTTAAGACATTAACATTTGGTTAGAGATTAAAAAACAAAACAATTTGTGATGTAACAGTGTGAGTTCGTACCATCTCTCGAGACGTAAATAAATAAAAACAAAACAGCCAAAAATATTGAGAAATCAATTCTTTATTAACAAATAATACATGTTGACATGTTAAGGAAATAAAAAAATATGAAAACTTATTGCGTATAATAAACACATGGAAATAAATTTTACATCGAACAGTACCTACCTCCTACTCACCCCATAATCAACTGAAATAAAATATGCAAGTATTTGTAAAACAAACATTGTAGTAGCAATGTCTGAGCACTGGAAACCATATAATTGGTTTCTAAAAATACAATTCAATCAAGAGAGTAGGTGAATAGATACTTGCTCTTGGGAATTATATCCATTGTAACAACGTCTAACAAATGGAAACCATACAATTGCTTTTTGAAAACACAATACAATCAAGAGAGTACCCAAATCAATAGATTCTTGCTCTTGGAAAAAACATTGATTGTAGCAACGTTTAACAAATGGAAACCTTACAATTGGTTTCTGAAAATGCAATACAATCCAAGAAAAAGTAAATACGTCTTCTTGGGAAAAACCATCCACTATATCAACGCCTCACCATTGGAAACCATACAATTGGTTTCTGAAAATACAATACAATCAAGAGAGTACGTGAATAGATCCTCTTGGGGATTCTATCACATGTATCAACGTCCTACAAATAGAAACCATACAATTGGTTTCTGAAAATACAATATAATCTAGAGAGTAAGTATATAGATACTTGCTCTTGGGAAAAACTATCAAATGTAACAATCGTCCACTGTATTGACGTCTGAGCAGTGGAAACCAAACATGTGGTTTCTGATAATACAATACAATCCAAGATAAAGTAAATCCTTGCTCTTGGGAAAAACCGTCCACTCTATCAACATCTGACCAACGGAAACCATACAATTGGTCTCTGAAAATACAATTGTACTCAAGTAAATTGAAAAAACTTGCACTTGTAAAAAAGCGTTACTCTGATTGCCTCAGTTTAACTAAATAGCTCCAAAACATGAATTGCAATTTATACAATCACGAGAGCACCTAAGTGAATGGATACTTGCTCTTGGGAAAACCACTCACTGTATCAACGTCTAACCAAATGAAAACCATAGTATTGTTTTCTGAAATACAAACAGTACAATCAAAAGAGTTCGTAAATAGATATATACTTACTCTTGGGGAAACCATTCATTATATCAACTTCTGACTAAAAGGAAACCATGCAATTGGTTTCTGAAAATACAATACAAAAAAAGTAAATAGATATATCTCTTGGAAAAAAATATCAATGCTAAAACGTTGTATGTATTTTTTTTCTTACAAAATGTTTTTGTTCGTATTAGTATAATTAAAATATATTTCGTATGTTTTAGCGAATACACAAATTATTACCAGAATCCCAACATCACCACCCCACGCCCCCAGCTTTAAAAACACACTAAGGTCTTGGTTACAGGGCCGTTTGTTTTATGATGTACTTAATTTATTTTGTAAACTGTGCTTACACTTACAACAGTGAAGGAAAGTCTTGTGACGTGACTTTATTAAAGAAAATATAAAGTAATTTATTAGACCATTCACGATGTAGCAGTCCTAATACCTCTTATCCCATAATTAATCTATGAATATATTAAAACTATGGCGTGCATCAGAATCGATATACATAAGTTATCGAATCTTCTGAGCAAGGAAAACCATATAATTGGTTTCTAAAAGACAATACAATCAAGAGAGTAAGTAAATAGATACTTGCTCACATATGGTTTCTGAAAATACAATACAATCCAAGACAAAACAAAAACTTCTTCTTGGGAAAAACCGTCCACTATATCAACGTCTGACCATTGGAAACCATACAATTGGTTTCTGAAAATACAATACAATCAAGAGAGTAAGTAAATAGATACTTGCTCACATATGGTTTCTGAAAATACAATACAATCCAAGACAAAATAAAAACTTCTTCTTGGGAAAAACCGTCCACTATATCAACGTCTGACCATTGGAAACCATACAATTGGTTTCTGAAAATACAATATAATCAAGAGAGTACCCAAATGAATAGATTCTTGCTCTTGGAAAAAACATTGATTATATCAACGTTTAACAAATGGAAACCATACAATTGGTTTCTGAAAATACAATATAATCAAGAGAGTTAGTAAATAGATAGCTCTTGGGAAAAACACCTACTGTATATCAATCGTCCACTGTATTGACGTCTGACCAATGGAAACCATACATAAGGTTTCTGAAAATTCAATACAGAGAAAAGTAAATAAGTACTTTCTCTTGGAAAAAGTTTGTCTTTGCTAAAACGTTATATGTTATACGTTACCTGATACCGTTATATGATAACCCGAGATTTGGTCACTTTACTCCCAGCTTTAAAAAGAAACTAAAGTTCTGGTTACAGGGCCGTTTGTTTTATGGTGCACTTGAAATTTGTTTTGTAAAATCCAAGAGAAAGTAAGAACTTCCTCTTGGGAAAACCCGTCTGTTTCAACGTCTGACCAATAGAAACCATACAAATAGTTTCTGAAAATACAATACAAAGAATGCGGTAATGCAGCGAGCGTGATGGGCATCTTTGCACCGGGGGCGAGCAGGGGCGGGTTATTTGATTTGTATTAGTATAAGTTTTTAATATGTGACATATATAAAACCAATATTGACATAAATAGATTTGAATTTCACTAATTCAATACAAAGAAAAGTAAATAGATACTTTCTTCTGGAAAAAAGTTTGTCGATGCTAAAACGTTACATGTATTTTTTTTAATACATTGTCAAACAATGTTGTGTACATACAGGTGTACATACAAATTCCGTGACGTGACTTTAATACAGACAATAAGAAATGTTTTAATGGACCGTTCATGGGAACAAAATTGAAAATGCAAAAACCCATTGTATTCATGTTTAAGCCATTGAAACCATTTAATAATAAATAAAAAAAAAACAATGTGTGATTGTAGCAGAGTGATAGTGATTGTACGATTTTTCTAGAGAGGTAAATAAAAAAAAACAAAATAAAACAACCAAACATAATGAGAAATCAAATCTTTAATAACAAATAACACATGTAATACATTGCAAGTAAATACAAAAACATAAAAAGTTATTGCGTATACGAATCACGTGAAAAGAAAGTGTACATTGAACAGTATCTCCTACTAACCTTATAATCAACAAACCGAAACAAAATATGTATTTGTGAACCATAGACTATATATTTTCCATCTAATTTGTCTATGGCATAACAAAATTGACACATAGATCTTGACCTACTTAATTTATTTAAAAGAGAAATTAACTCTTGAAAAACTATTAAACATTTCCGTTAACAACAACTTCATTGTCGAGAAAATAGTTTACAAAGTTTACATTATGCAGTGTTAACGATAACATCAAATTGTGTTTCCATATAAAGCGATCACGGAAACCATTTAGTTTCTTTGTCATAAGAAAATAATATCAAGAGCAAGTTTATACGTTGTCTTGGAAAGAAAAGCGCCATTAAGAAATTGACGATCATTTTAAAATGTATATCCATCACATCGCATAATCAACAGGCAAAAAATATTTGGGTACTAATAAATACAGGCCCATTACTTTGGACTACAAATTAGGGAGTGCTGGTTTCAGGGCCGTTTGTTTTATAATTTTGATGACTATCTAACTTTAGTTAGATAATATTTTAATGAAATAAGAATTTTACTTTATAATTTATCGATTGACATTTTAAATAATCGATTTTTTTGACATGTAACTAATGGGAGTGCTCCCGTATCTGGTTGCACTTACAACTTTGCTTTACACATACCCAAAAAAGCTGTTCAAACACAATGTATTGGTTCTAGACTTTATTAATAACAATAAGAAGTGTTTTAATGGAGCATTTTTTTTTATCCATGATCCATGAGCATTCAGCGAAACAGGCCAAAATGATTTCATGTAAATCTATCTAAACTATCTAGACCACTTATTCTGGTGGTCTAGGAAAACGAGTCATATTTTGTCATTAGTTTTTATGTCATATAAACATAATTATTAGTCAAGAGATTTTCTCTTGGAAAAAGTTTCGAAATATAAGCTCTAAGCATACCGTTTGCATCTGATGAATAAAGGTTGTCTAAAAATCGGTTATCACACTTCTCGCTGATATTATGAAATTAATATTGGTAAAAGTTTGTGTGCCCAGTATGTTCGTTACCTTGACAAAAACTACATGTATTTGGATGAAACTTGAAATGAAAATAGCTGAATACCCTTTATATACTTTTTTTTCAATTAAATAATTAAATTTTAATAACAACTTACAATTGGTTTCTGAAAATACAATATAATCAAGATTAAGTTAATAGATACTTGCTCTTGGGAAAAACCACCTACTGTAACAATCGTCCACTGTATTGACGTCTGACCAATGGAAACCATACATAAGGTTTCTGAAAATCCGAAACAATAAAAAAACCCGTTAGAAAAAACCGTCTACTGTTTCAACGTCTGACCAATGGAAACCATACAATTGGTTTCGAAAAATACAATACAAAGAAAAGTAAATAGATACTTTCTTCTGAAAAAAAGTGTCAATGCTAAAACGTTATATGTATTTTTTTTAAATACATTGTCAAACAATTTTGTGCACATACAAGTGTATATGTGCATGCAAATTCTGTGACGTGACTTTAATATAGACAATAAGAAGTGTTTTAATGGACCGTTCACTGGAACAAAATTGAAAATGCATAAAACCCCTTTGTATTCATGTTTAAGCCATTGAAACCATTGGGTAAGATATAAACCATGAAACATAGATCTTAACCTATGTACTTACTGTATTTAAATGACAAATTTAATTTTGAAATCTATTAAACTTTTCTGTTAACAACAACTTCATTGTCGAGAAAATAGTTTACAAAGTTTACATTATGCAGTGTTAACGATAACATCAAATTGTGTTTCCATATAAAGCGATCACAGAAACCATTTAGTTTCTTTGTCATAAGAAAATAAAATCAAGAGCAAGTCTATACGTTGTCTTGGAAAGAAAAGCGCCATTAAGAAATTGACGATCATTTTAAAATGTAGCTCCATCACATCGCATAATCAACAGGCAAAAAATATTTAGGTAGGTACTAATAAATACCGCCCGTTACTTTGAACTACAAATTAGGGAGTGCTGGTTCCAGGAACGTTTGTTTGATAATTTTGATGACTATCGAACTTTGGTTAGATAATATTATTAAGAAATAAGAATTTAACTTTATAATTTATCGATTGACATTTTAATTAATCGATTTTTTTGACATGTAACTAATGGTATCATGGAAGTGCTCCCGTATCTGGTTGCACTTACAACTTTGCTTTACACATATCCAAAAAAGCTATTCGAACACAATGTATTGGTTCTAGACTTTATTAATAACAATAAGAAGTGTTTTAATGGAGCATTTTTTTTATCCATGATCCATGAGCATTCAGCGAAACGGGCCAAAATGATTTCATGTAAATCTATCTAAACTATCTAGACCACTTATTCTGGTGGTCTAGGAAAACGAGTCATATTTTGTCATTAGTTTTTATGTCATATAAACATAGTCAAGAGATTTTCTCTTGGAAAAAGTTTCAAAATATAAGCTCAATTAACAATCGCAACGACAAAAATCTGGAAGATCAACAAATCCAGACACACTCATTGCAGAGCATTGAAAATAACGATTATTGATAAATTATGCATTGGATATAATTTATATACGAGTACATATATTTTTTCCTTTTCTCAAAAATCTTCGCTTTTTATTCCACTTTTAACAAGATGACTCAAAGTTTAGCTCATGTTATAAGAACCCACTGTATGAATGTTTAAGACATTAACATTTGGTTAGAGATTAAAAAATAAAACAATTTGTGATGTAACAGTGTGAGTTCGTACCATCTCTCGAGACGTAAATAAATAAAAAACAAAACAACCAAAAATATTGAGAAATCAATTCTTTATTAACAAATAATACATGTTGACATGTTAAGCAAATAAAAAAATATGAAAATTATTGCGTATAATAAACACTTGGAAAGAAATTTTACATCGAACCTTCTACTCACCTCATAATCGTTACCTTGACAAAAACTACATTGATTTGGATGAAACTTGAAATTAAAATAGTAGACAACAAATTAATCAAGAGAACCTTTCCTTGGAAAAATACTTCAATCCTATGAGCTTATCTACATTCAACATCAAACATAGCTTTAGGAAAATATAAGTGTAGTTTATGTATGAGATCAAGAAATCAAATTCAAACAAAGATCTCTTGGAAGAAACATTTCTACAATATGAGATTTGTATTCTGATCCAATGAGATCTGGAGTGACGATTGAAACACCGTTACGAATAGACCAAGAACTGGTGGAGCTCCGCCCGGTGTGGCAGACGCGGAAACTAACCATAAGGATCAAATTGAAGATCTTTACATCCAACATTAAGACTCGCCTACCCTACGTGTGCGAGGCCTTTTACAAGTGACGAAAGACCTCATGCAGAAGCTCCAAGTGTATGACCTAGGAAAATAAGTAATCTGATCTAATAGAAGGCCTCAATTTCTCTATAATTCCTTAGATAAATATATTTTTTAAGGATTTCTTATAATATATTCATTCTGGAAAAATATTATATCGTAATGCAGTTTGAGAAGTCCGAACGTGGCCGTTTTCAGCCAACTTGTATTGTGCTCTTCTAATAGGACAAGTGCAGTTCGTCTTATTGTTTGTGATTTTGCCTTAATAAGAACAATGAGAAATGTTTTAAAAGACCATTCAATTAATTTTACTCATAATCCTTAAATGAGTCCATGACACAATTAAGATCTATATAGAGCAAACCTTCAGGTAAAGCCAACAATACAATACAATCAAGATGAATTATTTTCATACCCTTGGAAAAATACAATACAATCAAGAGTAATTATTTTCATACTCTTGTAAAAATACAATACAATCAAGAGTAATTATTTTCTTACTCTTGGAAAAATACAATACAATCAAGAGTAATTATTTTCTTACTCTTGGAAAAATACAATACAATCAAGAGTAATTATTTTCTTACTCTTGGCAAAATACAATACAATCGAGAGTATTTATTTACTTACTTTTGGAAAAATACAATACAATCAAAAGTAATTGTTTACTTACTCTAGGAAAAATACAATACAATCAAGAGTAATTATTTTCTTACTCTTGGCAAAATACAATACAATCGAGAGTATTTATTAACTTACTCTTGGAAAAATACAATACAATCAAGAGTAATTATTTTCATACTCTTGGAAAAATACAATACAATCAAGAGTAATTATTTACTTACTCTTGGAAAAATACTATACAATCAAGAGTAATTATTTTCTTACTCATGGAAAAATACAATACAATCAAGAGTAATTATTTGCTTACCCTTGGAAAAATACAATACAATCAAGAGTAATTATTTACTTACTCTTGGAAAAATACAATACGATCAAGAGTAAGTATTTACTTACTCTTGGATAAAATATGACGACATCGTTGGCGTATTATAATGGTTACCACGCCGTACTGCCAATCAGAAGGTTCCGAATCTTTATGCTGTCGGTCTGAGTGTTAAAAATGTATCTATATAAAATATGTATATACGAGTATGTATATGTAGTATATCAGTTGTGTTAGCAACTAACATAATACGGAATAGAATTAATTCAGTATGGGGTTAGCCAGTCGTGTATGTTAAAAAATTCAATAAAAATTCAAAAAAAGACAATATTTTATTGTGTTTACTCGCACAGGTGTGTAAGGAGCGACGACGGACTGCACTAGTCTCTTACAGGAATCCCACCGGACAGATGTGGTATCAAGCGTGAATCATAACCAAACGTCCTGATTGGTAGTGCGCACTAACGTGTGACAGTGGTCCTGGTCTAGTGACATAACTTTAATATGGGCATTAAGAAATGTTTTAAGGGACCATTCATTGGAACAAACAGATCATTTTATGGAGCGATGACGGTCTGCCTCCATCTAGCAAAGGGATATCCCCCCGGACAGATGTTGTGTCCGGAGACGGCCGTCCGACGGTCATGCATTGAGCATAGCAAGCTAGGAGCAGTCGTGCGCGCGTTATGAATACCGCGCGCGTGATTCAGAACGAGCGCTCTGATTGGTAGCGGGCGGTGAAATGCGACAGAGACGACACAATTTCATTCGCCTCTAACCCTTAATTGTATTGTGTCCATGAAAATTTGAAATCTATCTAGCACACCAGGTTCAGGAAAGCAAGTCGAATTTTTAATTAGACCTGAATGGCCATTGTAAGTATATGTAAATGTGCCTTTAATTTTGTTTTTAATAAACAAAATACACTACAAGAGATTTTCTCTTGGAAAAATGTTTCATCGCTATGACCTTTATCTAGTTCTAAGGCATACAAAGTTAAGTAGTCAACTTTATTATCCTTTGTATATGAAATCAACGTATACAAGAGAAGATCTCTTAATAGTCCGGTCAATCTAGACCTAAAAACGAGAGCAAAGGTACATAAATTCCCATCATTTGATTCCACCATCTCCGAAAGGAGATGGTGGAATCAAATTATGAAGTTCTATAGCACAATAGGTTGTTTACGTTTTGAGATGAACTTTCAAGAATCGGGCTATTGTTGAAGGATATTTTAGGTTGTTCCCAAGTTTTTCATTAGGAATAATCAATGAATTCCGAGGTATTATTAGGCGAAACGTCAAGGCTGGGAGTCAGTGATATGGACATGGTAAAGATAAGTTGAGAATCAAAGTAGGTAATCCTAGTAATGAAGTAATTGCATTAAGGTAGTGTAATGTGTATCGCGATCCGAATAGCGTTAAGTGAGCTCGACTAAATAGATCCAGTTTTCCATAAAACCGAAGTTTAATTGATATTTCCTAACCTTTATCCCTAGTGCCCCGTCCTGCACGTTTTGTTTTTGACTTAATAACAAACTAATCAAGAGAACCTATAACGCTATGAGCTTATCTACCTCCAATTACAACTTACATAGCTTCGGGAAAATACTTGTTTATTTTCTGTATGAAATAACAAAATAAACGCAAACCAAATCTTTCTTAGAAAAAACATTGCGACAATATAAGATTTGTGATGTGATCCAATAGAAGTGTTGGTTCAAGACTTATGACAGGACAGGACTTAGACAATAAGATGTTTTAACGGACCATTCAGTGAAACAAGCCAAAATGTTTCATGTAAATGTTCAATTTATCTAGAGCATACCTTCCGGTGGTCTAGGAAAGAGAGTCGTATTTTAATCAAGAGAATTTATCTCTTGGAAAAATATTTCAACGCTAAAAGCTAATCTACCTCCAACAGCACGTATAGCTTCGGGAAAATATTTGTTAAGTTTATGTATGAAATCAACCAATCAAAAACAAGAAAAAATCTGCCTAACAAACAATTTCACACCCATCACGATGAAATTAATTTTTTTAATACTTAGTGCATGCAACTGCAATTGTAATTCTTGTGACGTGACTTTTTTACGGCAATAAGAAGTATTTTAATGGGCCATTCACGATGAAACATTCCTATCACATCTAATCTCATAATAAATCTATGAACATATTTTAACTATGGCGTGCATAAGAATCGATATACATAAGTCATCGACTCTTTTGAGCAAGGAAAACCATATTACTGGTTTCTAAAAAGACAATACAATCACGAGGGAAGGTGAAAAGATACTTGCTCTTGGGAATTCTATCCCATGTATCATCGTCTAACAAATGGAAACCATACAATTGGTTTCTGAAAATACAATATAATCAAGAGAGTTAGTAAATAGATAGCTCTTGGGAAAAACCACCTACTGTATATCAATCGTCCACTGTATTGACGTCTGACCAATGGAAACCATACATAAGGTTTCTGAAAATTCAATACAAAGAAAAGTAAATAAGTACTTTCTCTTGGAAAAAGTTTGTCTTTGCCAAAACGTTATATGTTATACGTTACCTGATACCGTTATATGATAACCCGAGATTTGGTCACTTTACTCCCAGCTTTAAAAAGAAACTAAGGTCCTGGTTACAGGGCCGTTTGTTTTATAAATATTGAAATTTGTTTTGTAAAATCCAAGAGAAAGTAAGAACTCCCTCTTGGGAAAACCCGTCTGTTTCAACGTCTGATCAAAAGAAACCATACAATTAGTTTCTGAAAATACAATACAAAGAGTGCGGTAATGCAGCGAGCGTGATGGGCACCTTTGCACCGGGGGCGAGCCCCTGCTCGCCCAGATTTGTATAAGTATTAGTTTTTAATATGTGACATACATAAAACCAATATTGACATAAATAGATTTGAAATTCACTAATTATATACAAAGAAAAGTAAATAGATAATTTCTTCTGGAAAAAAGTTATTCAATGCTAAAACGTATTATGTATGTATTTTTTTAGATACATTTTTAAACAATTTAGTGCACATACAGGTGTACATACAAATTCCGTGACGTGACTTTAATATAGACAATAAGAAATGTTTTAATGGACCGTTCATGGGAACAAAATTGAAAATGCAAAAACCCATTGTATTTATGTTTAAGCCTCAGAATACAGAAAGAACCAGAAACCGTGAGCGCGCCTAAAACTGAGGCTACTAAAACTACTCCAAAATGGAGTAGTTTGACGCGCGACCGATCAGTCACTCTGTGACCGTCGGGACGAACGACGCTGTACCAATTTAATTAAATTATGCCGTCTTATGTCGTTCCTACCTATAAAATGCAGCGGGTCTATAAAAGAAACAGGATGGGATCACATTTCACGTGTAAGTATCGTATTTAGGTATCAACTTTGAATAAATTTCTATGTTTTCAATTGTCATAGATAATGAGGCATCCATCTTGTTAGTGTTGCCAGTATAAGAGTTTTGATTTACCCTTCTTTTTATTACCTCTTGAGGGCTTTTATTCATTGTAGAATATTAATAATTAATTTAATATAAAATAACCGACTTGAAAAAAGAAAGTATAAAACATCAGAGCAGCCTGTGTGTACATAACCAAATAGTCCTATTAAATAGTATGTTAGTATCTATGAAAAATACCTAGACATAAGATTTCATCAATCATCTAAATTTAAATTTTTGTTACTAAGTTCAAATTCTAAGAGACAATATTATAAAAAGCTTACTAAGCAAAAAGGAAATGAAATGTATTTTTTTCTAAAGCGTTATTTTTTCTAAAGCGTTTTATTAAATTCAATAAATCTATCAATTTCTTGAGAAAATTAGGTAGGTACATAATTATAATAAAGATTAGGACAATTTTTATTCTATTAGTATCTCACCTCCTGGACTCCCAAATTTTACCCTAAAAACGGGCACATAATGCCTGAGCTAGAACATTACGCGGGTGGGAAGTGACGCGGGCGGGGGGCATTGTTTTGATTTTTGGACACAGCGTGTAGCTCGCAAATACAGATGAACGCGGCTTCTGGTTCTTTCTGTATTCTGAGGTTTAAGCCATTGAAACTATTTAATAAGAAATAAAAAAAACAATGCGTGATTGTAGCAGAGTGATAGTGATTGTACGATTTTTCTAGAGAGGTAAATAAAAAAAAAACAAAATAAAACAACCAAACATAATGAGAAATCAAATCTTTATTAACAAATAATACATGTAATACATTGCAAGTAAATACAAAAAATATAAAAAGTTATTGCGTATACGAATCACGTGAAAAAAAAGTGTACATTGAACAGTATCTCCTACTAACCTTATAATCAACAAACCGAAACAAAATATGTATTTGTGAACCATAGACTATATATTTTCCATCTAATTTGTCTATGGTATAACAAAATTGACACATAGATCTTGACCTACTTAATTTATTTAAAAGAGAAATTTACTCTTGAAAAACCATTAAACTTTTCCGTTAACAACAACTTCATTATCGAGAAAATAGTTTACAAAGTTTACATTATGCAGTGTTAACGATAACATCAAATTGTGTTTCCATATAAAGCGATCACGGAAACCATTTAGTTTCTTTGTCATAAGAAAATAATATCAAGAGCAAGTCTATACGTTGTCTTGGAAAGAAAAGCGCCATTAAGAAATTGACGATCATTTTAAAATGTAGCTCCATCACATCGCATAATCAACAGGCAAAAAATATATAGGTACTAATAAATACAGGCCCATTACTTTGAACTGCAAATTAGGGAGTGCTGGTTCCAGGGCCGTTCGTTTTATATTTTGATGACTATCTAACTTTAGTTGTATAATATTATTAAGAAATAAGAATTTTACTTTGTAATTTATCGATTGACATTTTGATTAATCGATTTTTTTGACATGTAAATAATGATATTATGGAAGTTTTCCCGAATCTGATCGCGCGAACACCTTTACTTTACACATATCCAATAAAAACTTCTCGAGCATGAAGTATTGGTTCTAGACTTTATTAATAACAATAAGAAGTGTTTTAATGGGGCATTTTTTTTATCCATGATCCATGAACATTCAGCGAAACAGGCCAAAATGATTTCATTTGTTAATCTATCTAAACTATCTAGACCACTTATTCTGGTGGTCTAGGAAAACGAGTCATATTTTGTCATTAGTTTTTATGTCATAAAAACATAATAGTCAAGAGATTTTCTCTTGGAAAAATTTTCAAAATATATGCTCAATTAACAATTGCAACGACAAAAATCTGGAAGATCAACAAATCCAGACACACTCATTGCAGAGAATTGAAAATAACGATTATTGATAAATTATGCATTGGATATAATTTATATACGAGTACATATAAAAAAAAAAAAAAAAAAGTTTAGAAACGTTCGTGTCGTATCTGGTTTTTCATTTGCTGTAAAACTGTTTTAACGTACCTAAAAGTTTGTGGAGTGTATAGTGATGGTCAATCAGTTCATGCTGTTTGTGACTGTATAATAAAAAGTGTCAGAAAACCTGGATTTATTGTGATATTCTGATAATTTTATCGTCACTTTGTGAACTGCACTACCTTCAATATTTTTACTTAAAAGTTTTGGGGTCATCGTCTACGGACCAGTGAGTGAATACTGAACAGATAATAAATAACTGATAAACTATTGACTTGTTACTAGTGCTGCCATCTAGTGGCGAGTAGCGAAAGCTGGTGTGCTATTTGGTAGATTACGTTCCAACTATTGAACCATAACTATAATGGTAAAGTGCGGAGGTTGCGGAAAGTTCCTCTCGCCACAAGATGGCGCTAAATGCTCCAAGTGCGGGGGAATGTATCATCGCCCTTGTGTTGGCATTCCTCTCAAAGCGACATTATCCGCGCAATGGATGTGCCCAACTTGTAAGTGCGCATTGCCAAGAGACAATAATCCGTCTACACCGGTAAGAGGCGCCTCGACCCAATATGAGGAGGAGAAGGAAGCGCCAGTTATTGAATCTACCGAGGCAGAGCGCGTAGAGGAAGCGGAAGCAGACTATTCGCAAGAGGTGGTGACTTTGCTGCGGAAGATGATGGGGGAAATGCACGAGCTTAGAGGAGAAGTCGTCGGCCTTCGCGCTGAGTTACGTCAGAATAAAGAGCTAATAAGTACTATGACGGAGGAGATCAAGGTGCTTCGTGGCAACCTGCAAGTTCGTCGTGGAAACATTGTTGAGAAAGATCCTAGAATCGCCTCGGTAGAAAGATCTGAGCCCTTTCCTGCCAAGGGAGCTAAGATTTACCGTAATGATAAACCTTGCTCTACGAGCAGCCAGCCAACTCTAGACGTATCAAGGCAAACACCGATGGCGAGCCAGCCACCAGTTGAGAAGTTGCTATTCCCGGAAGTTGCTCAGGTTGATACTCTGAACGGAGAGGATGGAGATAGCGAACTCGGTCACTGGACAACGGTTAGGAATGTGAGGCGTCGTCGCATTACAGTTCGTGGTATGGATGAAGCAGATAATGAACTTCAGGCGGTTGAGGGCCTAAAGAGAATTCATCTTTGGTCGTTGAAGGCTGACACGACGGCAGAGCAAGTTGTCAGTTACATGATCAGGAGGAATCCTGCGGGTGAGTCTCGTTACGTCGTTGATAAATTACAGCTGAAACACAATAATTATTCTTCTTTTATTATTACTGTTCCGGAGAGCTGTTTTGACTTATTCATGAATGGAGAAAATTGGCCTAAGAACGCTAGAATAAACGAATGGTTTCGTAAAAGAAATAACCTCAACTCAGCGGAGCAGAGGGGCCAGGCTGGAAGTAGAACCGTCAACACCCCCTTTACTCAGTAAAAGGAAAACCATTCGTCTGTATTATGAAAACGTAAGAGGGCTACGAACAAAATTACATGATTTTTCGGCGGCCGTTACAGCTCTAGATGCGGATATATTCTTTGTTACGGAAACTTGGTTAGCACCGGGGATAACAGACGAAGAGGTGGTGCCCAGAGGCTACTCTATACTACGCAAAGATCGCCTTGGGACCGGGATGGGAGGAGGAACAGCTATAGTAGTAGCCCCAGGCAGGTACCAGCTGAGAGAAATTCAACCTCCAAGAGAAATAAGTGAAAGCGGTTATGAACTAATTTGTGCAGGAATTTACAAAGATAACAAATTAGAAATTGTTGCGATTTGTACTTATTTACCACCTAAATCTAAAGATTATACTTATGATAGGATGTTTGAGGCGATCGAGGCATTGTGTTCTGAATACGAAAATGTTATTGTGTGTGGTGATTTTAATTTAAACTCTTGTTCGGTATATGTTTGTTCTAGGTATGAGTGTCTATTAACGCAATGCGAATTAAAACAAGTAAATAATGTCACAAATAAAAAGGATGAGATTCTGGACGTAGTGTTGATCAGAGTACCAAGCGATAAGATCTCTGTTTATAGAGAGGTTGATTGGCAAAAAAAGCCCGATGGTTATCATCCACCTTTGAGTATAGAGCTTAAAGTCGTAGTTCGTAGGCAATCTGAAGCCCCGCCCAGTACCATCCCATCGGAATGGAACTTTAAAAAAGCTCACTTCCACGAACTTTACAAATTCTTGTTTGACATAGACTGGACGCCGTTATACAGCATAGAATCCCCAGAGTTAGCTGTAAATTATTTTTATAAGGCTATTAATGAAGGTTTTAATAGTTTTGTTCCGATTAAATCTTCGGTAGTTAAGCAATCGCGGTACGTGTACCCCGAGTGGTATTCTCAGCGGACGATAAGCCACATAAAAATAAAAGCTCGCTATCATCGTTTATATAAAGCGAAGGGTTTGCCTGAGAATAGGCAGCGGTTTATGGAATGGCGTGCCAGAGTTAAATTAAACATTAAAGATGATTTTAATATATTTAAATGTCGAATGGAAAAAGATTTTACCAGGGATCCGTCTACATTCTGGGGTTATGTAGCTTCAAAACGGTCGAAAAGTAAGGTCGCCAAAAAACTCATGCACGATGGTAATGTAGTAGAAGATAGGCATGCTGCTTCACTGTTTGCTGAATATTTTCGTTCTGTATATTCTACTCAATCACCGGAACTTGATGCGCAACAGGTTGATAGAGCGGTACACAGTGCAAGCGTACGAGTACATTTATCTGCTATTTTACTAGATGACGTAGAGTTGGCTTTAAAGTCTCTTAAGCCAAAACGATCGATAGGCTCAGACGGCATCCCCCCTTTTGTTGTGAAAGATTGTAGAGCGGTTCTATGTACACCGTTACACTATATTTACCAACTTTGTTATAGGTCTGTTTTTTATCCAGACATATGGAAGCTTTCCCGAGTTGTTCCAGTTCCTAAAAGCTCGGGTTCTGAAGTGTGTGACTACAGGCCGGTCGCGGTGTTGTCGGTTTTTGGCAAGCTGTTTGAATCTATTCTGCAACGTCACATAAGTAATCAAGTTCAAAGCCAACTGAACGATGCTCAACATGGTTTTAGATCTGGTCGCTCTACTACATCAAATCTCCTCTCTTTTTGGTCGTATGTGGTAGAAGCCGTTGATGATGGAGGCCAAGTTGATGCAGCATATTTCGATTTTCGGAAGGCATTTGACGCAGTTGATAATGAAGTGTTAATGCAAAAGTTTTCTAGAGCAGGTTTCACTCCCCAATTACTTAAATTTTTTAGTGAATATCTTCGTGGTAGACGACAGTTTGTGCAGTACAAAGGATTTGTCTCGGAACCATATTATACATTATCAGGAGTTAGCCAAGGTAGTAATCTTGGACCGTTAGAGTTTTTATTGATGATAAACGACTTGCCAGAAATTTTCAAAACTGCGAAATGTTTGTTGTTCGCGGATGACCTAAAGTTATTCATGAGAATTAAAGATATGACAGATAGTTCGATGTTTCAGGCGGATATAGATAAAGTTTTTAACTGGAGCATACGTAATAGATTGCTTTTTAACGAAAATAAGTGTTCCATAATAACATTTACAAGAAGTAAAAATGCTGTAGTAGCGCAATACAAGCTCGGTGATTATGTTCTACCGAGAGCTGATACCATAAAAGATTTAGGGGTACATCTCAGTGCAGACCTTTCGTTTCGAACCCATATTCAAAAAATACTTGCTCAAGCGTTTAAGATGTTGGGCTTTGTGATGCGGCAGGGTAGGCAACTTGACAGTATTCCAGCTCTGAATTCTGTGTATAATGCATTTGTTAGGAGTAGGCTGGAGAATAATGCAATTATTTGGAATCCATGTGACGCTGTCTATATACAAAGTGTAGAGAAATTACAAAGAAAGTTTTTAAGGTGGCTCTACTTTAAACGCTACGGTTATTATGTAGGTTACCCCTTCTTATACCCTAGCATGTTTGTCAGTGGTATGTTAGGGTACGATACCCTAGAGCTAAGGAGGGCGGTGTCCCTGCTCACCTATGTGTGGCGTATCATGTCGGGCCGCAGAAGCCTGCCCTCGGTGTTAGAGCGGCTGAGATTGAAGCTTCCCGACAAGTATATAAGTGGTAGGAGACATGTTTTATTTAGCGTTCCCTTGGCTAGGACAGAGGCCGGGCGGCTTGCTCCCTTACCAAGAGCTATGTTTATGTACAATGAGTTAATAAAACAGAACCAGAATCTTGATCTTTTTAATTGTAATGAGGCAGAGCTTGTAAAAGTAATCAGAGATGTATATAACAGCATAAATTTGAAACCAATTAGTTAAGTAGTTTAATATAATATAATATGTGTGTAGTGTATAAGTAGTTAAGTACCCTAATGAACTTTAATAAGCGAATTGGATTCTATCTGTAAGGCTTATTATAAGTGTATTAAATAAATAAATAAATAAATATATTTTTTCCTTTTCTCAAAAATCTTCGCTTTTTATTCCACTCTTAACAAGATGACTCAAAGTTTAGCTCATGTTATAAGAACCCACTGTATAAATGTTTAAGACATTACATTTGGTTAGAGATTAAAAAACAAAACAATTTGTGATGTAACAGTGTGAGTTCGTACCATCTCTCGAGACGTAAATAAATAAAAAACAAAACAACCAAAAATATTGAGAAATCAAATCTTTATTAACAAATAATGCATGTAATACATTGTAAGAAAATACAAAAATATAAAAAGTTATTGCGTATACGAATCACGTAAAAAGAAAGTGTACATTAAACAGTATCTCCTACTAACCTTATAATCAATAAATCGAAACAAAATATGTATTTGTGTAACCATAGACTATATATTTTCTATCTTTTTTGTCTATGGTATAAGTAAATAGATTGACACATAGATTTTGACTTATACTTACTTTATTTAAAAGACAAATCAAATTTTAAAAACTATCAAACTTTTCCGTTACCAACAACTTCATTGTCGACAAAACAGTTTACAAGTTTACAATTTGAAACCATACAATTGGTTTCTGAAAATACAATACAATCAAAGAGAAAGTAAATACTTGCTCTTGGGAAATCCACTCACTGAATCAACTTCTGGGCAAGGAAACCCATATAATAAAAAAAAGAATGGTTTCTAAAAAGACAATACAATCAAGAGACAAGGTGAATTGATACTTGCTCTTGGGAATTCCATCACATGTATCATCGTCTAACAAATGGAAACCATACAATTGCTTAAGAAAATACAATACAATCAAGAGAGTAAGTAAATAGATACTTGCGCATATATGGTTTCTAAAAATACAATACAATCCAAGAAAAAACAAATACTTCTTGGGAAAAACCGTCCACTATATCAACGTCTGACCATTGGAAACCATACAATTGGTTTCTGAAAATACAATACAATCAAGAGAGTACCAAAATGAATAGATTCTTGCTCTTGGAAAAAACATTGATTATAGCAACGTTTAACAAATGGAAACCATACAATTGTTTTCTGAGAATTCAATATAATCAAGAGAGTTAGTAAATAGATACTTGCTCTTGGGAAAAACCACCTACTGTAAAAATCGTCCACTGTATTGACGTCTGACCAATGGAAACCATACATAAGGTTTCTGAAAATCCGAAACAATCCAAAAACCCGTTAGAAAAAACCGTCAACTGTTTCAACGTCTGACCAATGGAAACCATACAATTGGTTTCAAAAAATACAATACAAAGAAAAGTAAATAGATACTTTCTTCTGGAAAAAAGTTTGTCTATGCTAAAACGTTATATGTATTTTTTTTTAATACATAATCAAACAATTTTGTGCACATACAAGTGTATATGTGCATGCAAATTCTGTGACGTGACTTTAATATAGACAATAAGAAGTGTTTTAATGGACCGTTCACTGGAACAAAATTGAAAATGCATAAAACCCCTTTGTATTCATGCTTAAGCCATTGAAACCATTGGGTAAGATATAAACCATGAAACATAGATCTTAACCTATGTACTTATTGTATTTAAATGACAAATTGAATTTTGAAATCTATTAAACTTTTCCGTTAACAACAACTTCATTGTCGAGAAAATAGTTTACAAAGTTTACATTATGCAGTGTTAACGATAACATCAAATTGTGTTTCCATATAAAGCGATCACAGAAATCATTTAGTTTCTTTGTCAAAAGAAAATAATATCAAGAGCAAGTCTATACGTTGTCTTGGAAAGAAAAGCGCCATTAAGAAATTGACGATCATTTTAAAATGTAGCTCCATCACATCGCATAATCAACAGGCAAAAAATATTTGGGTACTAATAAATACAGGCCCATTACTTTGGACTACAAATTAGGGAGTGCTGGTTCCAGGGCCGTTTGTTTTATAATTTTGATGACTATCTAACTTTAGTTAGATAATATTATTAAGAAATAAGATTTTTACTTTATCTATAATTTATCGATTGACATTTTAATTAATCGATTTTTTTGACATGTAACTAATGGTATTATGGGAGTGCTCCCGTATCTGGTTGCGCTTACAACTTTACTTAACACATATCCAATAAAAACTTTTTGAACATGATGTATTAGTTTGAGACTTTATTAGGTAATAACAATAAGAAGTGTTTTAATGGAGCATTTTTTATCCATGATCCATGAGCATTCAGCGAAACAGGCCAAAATGATTTCATGTAAATCTATCTAAACTATCTAGACCACTTATTCTGGTGGTCTAGGAAAACGAGTCCTATATTGCCATTAGTTTTTATGTCATAGAAACAAAATAATCAAGAGATTTCCTCTTGGAAAAAGTTTTAAAATATAGGCTCAATTAACAATTGCAACGACAAAAATCTGGAATATCTCCGAAGCTTCATTGCTATATAACATACCTTTTTCCCGAGTGCCCTGTCCAGCACGTGACAATATGATGTTTTGTTTTTGTATGAAAAACAAATTAATTAAGAGAACCTTTCCCTTGGAAAAATACTCCAACGCTATGAGCTTATCTACCTTCAACAGCAAACATGGCTTCGGGAAAATATAAGTTTAGTTTCTGTATGAGATCAAGAAATCAAATTCAAAAAGGGATATCTTTGGAAGAAACATTTCTACAATATGAGATTTGTATTCTGATCCAATGAGATCTGGAGTGACGAGTGAAACACCGTTACGAATAGACCAAGAACTGGTGCAGCTCCGCCCAGAGTGGCAGACGCGGAAACTAACCATAAGGATCAAATTGAAGATCTTTAGATCCAACATTAAGACTCGCCTACCGTACGTGTGCGAGGAGTTCTACAAGTGACGAAAGACCTCATGCAGAAGCTCCAAGTGTATGACCTAGGAAAATAAGTAATCTGATTTAATAGAAGGCCTCAATTTCTCTATAATTCCTTAGATAAATATATTTTTAAGGATTTCTTATAATATATTCATTCTGGAAAAATATTATATCGTAATGCAGTTTGACAAGTCTGAACGTGGCCGTTTTCAGCCAACTTGTATTGTGCTCTTCTAATCGGACAAGTGCAGTTCGTGTTATTGTTTGTGATTTTGCCTTAATAAGAACAATAAGAAATGTTTTAAAAGACCATTCAATTAATTTTACTGTTAATCCTTAAATGAGTCCCTGACAAAATTAAGATCTATATAGAGCAAACCTTTAGATAAAGCCAACAATACAATACAATCAAGAGTCATTATTTTCATACTCTTGGAAAAATACAATACAATCAAGAGTAATTATTTTCTTACACTTGGAAAAATACAATACAATCAAGAGTAATTATTTTCTTACTCTTGGCAAAATACAATACAATCGAGAGTATTTATTTACTTACTCTTGGAAAAATACAATACAATCAAGAGTAATTATTTTCATACTCTTGGAAAAATACAATACAATCAAGAGTTATTATTTACTTACTCTTGGAAAAATACAATACAATCAAGAGTAGTAATTATTTACTTACTCTTGGAAAAATACAATACAATCAAGAGTAATTATTTACTTACTCTTGGAAAAATACAATACAATCAAGAGTAATTATTTTCTTACTCATGGAAAAATACAATACAATCAAGAGTAATTATTTACTTACCCTTGGAAAAATACAATACAATCAAGAGTAATTATTTTTTTACTCTTGGAAAATACAATACAATCAAGAGTAAGTATTTACTTACTCTTGGATAAAATATGACGACCTCGTTGGCGTATTATAATGGTTACCACGCCGTACTACCAATCAGAAGGTTCCGAATCTTTGTGCTGTCGGTCTGAGTGTTAAAAATGTATCTATATAAAATATGTATATACGAGTATGTATATGTAGTATATCAGTTGTCTTAGCAACTAACATAATACGGAATAGAATTAATTCAGTATGGGGTTAGCCAGTCGTGTATGTTAAAAAATTCAATAAAAATTCAAAAAAAGACAATATTTTAGTGTGTTTACTCGCACAGGTGTGTAAGGAGCGACGACGGACTGCACTAGTCTCTTACAGGAATCCCACCGGACAGATGTGGTATCAAGCGCGAATCATAACCAAACGTCCTGATTGGTAGTGCGCACTAACGTGTGACAGTGGTCACAGGTCTAGTGACATGACTTTAATATGGGCATTAAGAAATGTTTTAAGGGACCATTCATTGGAACAAGCAGATCATTTTATGGAGCGATGACGGTCTGCCTCCATCTAGCAAAGGGATATCCCCCCGGACAGATGTTGTGTCCGGAGACGGCCGTCCGACGGTCATGCATTGAGCATAGCAAGCTAGGAGCAGTCGTGCGCGCGTTATGAATACCGCGCGCGTGATTCAGAACGAGCGCTCTGATTGGTAGCGGGCGGTGAAATGCGACAGAGACGACACAATTTCATTCGCCTCTAACCCTTAATTGTATTGTGTCCATGAAAATTTGAAATCTATCTAGCACACCAGGTTTAGGAAAGCAAGTCGAATTTTTAATTAGACCTGAATGGTCATTGTAAGTATATGTTAATGTGCTTTTAATTTTGTTAACAGTTTTTTTTTAATAAACAAAATACACTACAAGGGATTTTCTCTTGGAAAAATGTTTCATCGCTATGACCTTTATCTAGTTCTAAGGCATAGAAAGTTAAGTAGTCAACTTTATTATCCTTTGTAAGAAATCAACGTATACAAGAGAAGATCTCTTAATAGTCCGGTCAATCTAGACCTAAAAACGAGAGCAAAGGTACATAAATTCCCATCACTTATGTAGCTTCCAATGTAAATTTGACCGGTCTATAAGTAATAAAAAGGTTTTATTAATATTAAATTTCATTTGTAAATATTGTCAAACAATATTGTGCATACACACATATAGCTGTAAATACAAATTCTGAGTCGTGACTTGATATAGACAATAAGAAGTGTTTTAATGGACCATTCATTACTTTGTATCCCAAAATGAATCCAACAATTTTTTATTTTTTTTTATCCTTGATAGGTTAGCGTTTGACTACAGCTAGCCTGATTTTAAGCTCAATGCAGTCTACGGTGTTGCACGCTTACCAAGAAGATAACTATTAACTCTACTTTTGAAGGCCCCCGGATGATACCTCTCAGGAAACAGAGACTCAGGTAGTGAGTTCCAAAGCTTCGCAGTCCTAACAATAAAGGTCGACGCAAAGCGTTTTGTTCGAAAGTTTGGAACTTCAACTCTGTATCGGTGTCTCTTCACTGACGCTCTGCTCGTTCTGTAGTAGAACGGAGATGGTGGAATCAAATTATGAAGTTCCATAGCACAATAGGTTGTTTACGTTTTGAGATGAACTTTCAAGAATCGGGCTATTGTTGAAGGATGTTCCCAAGTTTTTGTTTAGGAATAATCAATGACTTCCGCTGTGTTACTAGGCGAACCATCAAGGCTGGGAGTCAGTTGTGATATGGACATTGTAAAGATAAGTTGAGAATCAAAGTAATCCTAGTAGTGTAGTAACAACAGTAAGTTTGTGTAATGTGTATCGCGATCCGAATAGCGTTAAGTGAGCTCGACTAAATAGATCCAGTTTTCGATAAAACAGAAGTTTAATTGATATATCCAAACCTTTATCCCGAGTGCCCCGTCCGGCAAGTGACAATATGTTGTTTTGTTTTTGTCTTAATAACGAATTAATCAAGAGAACCTTTCCCTTGGAAAAATACTTCAACGCTATGAGCTTATCTACCTCCAATTACAATTTACATAGCTTCGGGAAAATAAAAGTTTATTTTCTGTATGAAATAACAAAATAAACGCAAACCAAATATTTCTTAGAAAAAACATTTTGACAATATGAGATTTGTGATCTGATCCATTAGAAGTGTTGGTTCAAGACTTATGACAGGACTTAGACAATAAGAAGTGTTTTAACGGACCATTCAGTGAAACAAGCCAAAATGTTTTCATGTAAATGTTCAATTTATCTAGAACGTACCTTCCGGTGGTCTAGGAAAGACAGTCGTATTTTAATCAAGAAATTTATCTCTTGGAAAAATATTTCAACGCTATTAGCTAATCTACCTACAACAGCACGTTTAGCTTCGGGAATATATTTGTTTAGTTTTTGTATGAAATCAACAAGTGAAAAAATCTGCCGATCAAACACTACTCTCCAATCACAATGAAATTATTATTTTTAATACTTAGTGCATGCAACTGCAATTGTAATTCTTGTGACGTGACTTTTTTTACGGCAATAAGAAGTATTTTAATGGGCCATTCACGATGAAACATTCCTATCACATCTAATCTCATAATAAATCTATGAACATATTTTAACTATGGCGTGCATAAGAATCGATATACATAAGTCATCGACTCTTTTGAGCAAGGAAAACCATATTACTGGTTTCTAAAAAGACAATACAATCACGAGAGAAGGTGAAAAGATACTTGCTCTTGGGAATTCTATCCCATGTATCATCGTCTAACAAATGGAACCATACAATTGCTTAAGAAAATACAATACAATCAAGAGAGTAAGTAAATAGATACTTGCTCACATATGGTTTCTGAAAATATAATACAATCCAAGAAAAAATAAATACTTCTTCTGGAAAACCGTCCAGTATATCAACGTCTGACCATTGGAAACCATACAATTGGTTTCTGAAAATACAATATAATCAAGAGAGTTAGTAAATAGATACTTGCTCTTGGGAAAAACCACCTACTGTATATCAATCGTCCACTGTATTGACGTCTGACCAATGGAAACCATGCATAAGGTTTCTGAAAATTCAATACAAAGAAAAGTAAATAAGTACTTTCTCTTGGAAAAAGTTTGTCTTTGCTAAAACGTTATATGTTATACGTTACCTGATACCGTTATATGACAACCCGAGATTTGGTCACTTTACTCCCAGCTTTAAAAAGAAACTAAGGTCCTGGTTACAGAGCCGTTTGTTTTATGGTGCACTTGAAATTTGTTTTGTAAAATCCAAGAGAAAGTAAGAACTTCCTCTTGGGAAAACCCGTCTGTTTCAACGTCTGATCAATAGAAACCATACAAATAGTTTCTGAAAATACAATACCAAGAATGCGGTAATGCAGCGAGCGTGATGGGCACCTTTGCACCGGGGGCGAGCAGGGGCGGATTATTTGATTTGTATTAGTACCTATTAGTTTTTTATATGTGACATATATAAAACCAATATTGACATAAATAGATTTGAATTTCACTAATTATATACAAAGAAAAGTAAATAGATACTTTCTTCTGGAAAAAAGTTTGTCGATGCTAAAACTTTATATGTATTTTTTTAATACATTGTCAAACAATTTTGTGTACATACAGGTGTACATACAGGTGTACATACAAAATTCCGTGACGTGACTTTAATACAGACAATAAGAAATGTTTTAATGGACCGTTCATGGGAACAAAATTGAAAATGCAAAAAACCCATTGTATTCATGTTTAAGCCATTGAAACCATTTAATAAGAAATAAATAAAAAAAAACAATGTGTGATTGTTGCAGAGTGAGAGTGACTGTACGATTTTTCTAGAGAGGTAAATAAAAAAAAAAACAAAATAAAACAACCAAACATAATGAGAAATCAAATCTTTATTAACAAATAACACATGTAATACATTGCAAGTAAATACAAAAATATAAAAAGTTATTGCGTATACGAATCACGTGAAAAGAAAGTGTACATTGAACAGTATCTCCTACTAACTTTATAATCAACAAACCGAAACAAAATATGTATTTGTGAACCATAGACTATATATTTTCCATCTAATTTGTCAATGGTATAACAAAACTGACACATAGATCTTGACCTACTTAATTTATTTAAAAGAGAAATTTACTCTTGAAAAACTATTAAACTTTTCCGTTAACAACAACTTCATTGTCGAGAAAATAGTTTACAAAGTTTACATTATGCAGTGTTAACGATAACATCAAATTGTGTTCCCATATAAAGCGATCACCGAAACCATATTTTAGTTTCTTTGTCATAAGAAAATAATATCAAGAGCAAGTCTATACGTTGTCTTGGAAAGAAAAGCGCCATTAAGAAATTGACGATCATTGTAAAATGTATATCCATCACATCGCATAATCAACAGGCAAAAAATATTTGGGTACTAATAAATACAGGCCCATTACTTTGGACTACACATTAGGGAGTGCTGGTTCCAGGGCCGTTTGTTTTATAATTTTGATGACTATCTAACTTTAGTTAGATAATATTATTAAGAAATAAGAATTTTACTTTATAATTTATCGATTGACATTTTAAATAATCGATTTTTTTGACATGTAACTAATGGTATTATGGGAGTGCTCCCGTATCTGGTTGCACTTACAACTTTGCTTTACACATACCCAAAAAAGCTGTTCAAACACAATGTATTGGTTCTAGACTTTATTAATAACAATAAGAAGTGTTTTAATGGAGCATTTTTTTTATCCATGATCCACGAGCATTCAGCAAAACAGGCCAAAATGATTTCATGTAAATCTATCTAAACTATCTAGACCACTTACTCTGGTGGTCTAGGAAAACGAGTCATATTTTGTCATTCGTTTTTATGTCATATAAACATAATTAATAGTTAAGAGATTTTCTCTTGGAAAAAGTTTCTAAATATAAGCTCTAAGCATACCGTTTGCATCTGATGAATAAAGGTTGTCTAAAAATCGGCTATCACACTTCTCGCTGATATTATGAAATTAATGTTGGTAAAAGTTTGTGTGCCCAGTATGTTTGTTACCTTGACAAAAACTACATGTATTTGGATGAAACTTGAAATGAAAATAGCTGAATATCCTTTATATGCTTTTTTTTTCAATTGGATTATTAAATTTTACTAACAACTTACAATTGGTTTCTGAAAATACAATATAATCAAGATTAAGTTAATAGATACTTGCTCTTGAGAAAAACCACCTACTGTAACAATCGTCCACTGTATTGACGTCTGACCAATGGAAACCATACATAAGGTTTCTGAAATTCCGAAACAATAAAAAAACCGATTAAAAAAACCGTCTACTGTTTCAACGTCTGACCAATGGAAACCATACAATTGGTTTCGAAAAATACAATACAAAGAAAAGTAAATAGATACTTTCTTCTGAAAAAAAGTTTGTCTATGCTAAAACGTTATATGTATTTTTTTTAAATACATTGTCAAACAATTTTGTGCACATGCAAGTGTATATGTGCAAGCAAATTCCGTGACGAGACTTTAATATAGACAATAAGAAATGTTTTAATGGACCGTTCATAGGAACAAAATTGAAAATGCAAAAAACCCATTGTATTAATGTTCAAGCCATTGAAAACATTTGGTAAGAAATAAAAAAAAATTAAAACCATGTGTGATTGTAACAGTGTGAGTTCGTACCATTTTTCTCGAGAGGTAAATAAAAAAACAAACAAAACAACCAAAAATATTGAGAAATCAATTCTTTATTAACAAATAATACATGTTGACATGTTAAGCGAATAAAAAAAAATGGTTGCCTGTAAAGTCGGTTTTACGGGCGAAGATTTTACGTGACGTCTGCCGCGTGCTGCGCGCGCGGCAGACCGATCATGGTTGAGTGGGAGAGAGACGCAAGGCATTCGGCGGGCCTCTCTCTCGTTCGGTGACTCATCGTAACGTTACCGGGCGTTACACTTTTTCATAAGTGACTCCCAGCCGCAACCTAATTTAAGACGTTGTCACGTCAAAAATATGAAAAAATATTGCGTATAATAAACACTTGGAAAGAAATTTTACATCGAACAGTACCTACCTCCTACTCACCCCATAATCAACTAAAATAAAATGTGTAAGTATTCGTAAAACAAACATGTTCGCAATGTCTGAGCAATGGAAACCATATAATTGGTTTCTAAAAAGAAAAATTATTAATTCAATCAAAGAAAAACTAAATACTTGCTCTTGGGAAATCCACTCTCTGTATCAACTTCTGAGCAAGGAAAACCATATAATTGGTTTCATAAAATTCAATTCAGTCAAAGAGAAATTAAATACTTGCTCTTTGGAAATCCACTCACTGTATCAACTTCTGAGCAAGGAAAACATTATAATTGGTTTCTAAAAATACGATACAATCAAGAGAGTACGTGAATAGATACTTGCTCTTGGGGATTCTATCCCATGTATCAACGTCTAACAAATGGAAACCATACAATTGCTTTTTGAAAATGCAATACAATCAAGAGAGTACCCAAATGAATAGATTCTTGCTCTTGGAAAAAATATTGATTATATCAACGTTTAACAAATGGAAACCTTACAATTGGTTTCTGAAAATACAATTGAATCAAAGAGAAAGTAAATACTTCCTCTTGGAAAAAAACATTGATTATATTATCAACGTTTAACAAATGGAAACCATACAATTGGTTTCTGAAAATACAATACAATTAAAGAGAAAGTAAATACTTCCTCTTGAGAAAAACCGTCCACTGTATCAACGTATAAACAATGGAAACCATAAAATTGGTTTCTGAAAATACAATACAAAAAAAAAGTAATAAGATACTTTGTATTGGAAAAAAGTGTCTCTGTTGAAACGTAATACAGTAGAAACTCGATAATCCGGCCCTCAGTTATAGGGATTCGCGTTTATCTTGATTATCCGAACCAATCGTCCAGTCGTATTTTTGCAAGCATGATGCGCCGACTGATTTTCTTCATACTTTCGATTATACGAATGCCTAACAACAAAAATGTGTGCGGTAAATAGAGTTTCTACTGTATGTGTTTTATATTTCTTTAAAAAGTAATTATTCTTATAAGTATCATTGGAATATAAAATAAAATATTTCGTTTATTTTAGCGTATAGTGCAAAGTCACAAATGAAGTAATGGTGCAAGTGGTATAGCATGAAAATAGCGTTGTACTTGTTGTACAGGCAGTGTACATACTCTTGGTATATACCTCTATTTGCATACGATGCTAAATAGGCGCTCTTAAAAGAAAGGACCATAAACCCTCCACGCAGCACTAACGTCTTTTTGGACGATAAGCGCGCTTAAAAAAAATCGAGGTCCTGGTTACAGAACAGTTTGTTTTATAATTTTGATGACTTTATAACTTTAGTCAAATGATATTTTTAACTAGTGAGAATTGTACATTGTCTTTCTGACATGTAACTAATGGTGTTGAGAGCTCCCGTGTCTGGGTGCATTTACAACACTATACACATATACAGATCAAACACATTTATATAGACTATCACTACGTTGCACTGAACTGCTAAGATATTTCACCGGAGACGTGTTGCTAGCTTGGCGATCCGTATTCGACTGCCCCGCTAATGTCCTACCGACAGTGGCTTTAAAGATATGCCACAGACTATACTATCTCTATGTCTATAGACTATTATACGTAGGCCACAGACTATACATACATAAATTATACACTATATGTGTTATTAATAAATTTTTTGTATTCAGGCAGGTAACCCGCACTTTTCTCCTTCACTCATTATGTTTTTGACATAAAAATTAGGATAATACATTTTTTGTATTTGTATTTGACGCGAGATAAGTAACTAACTTCTCCTTCACTCATATTATGTTTTTGACAAAAAAAATCAGACCTAGGTATATACAAAACTGGTGGCATCGACTAACTAAATAAGATACCAACTAAAAGTAGCCCTTTCTCTCTCCTTCATACGCGAATAGAAAGAGACAGCGCGACTTGAACCATAGACAAAACAACTATATCACGTTTTTTAGAACACAACCGTATATGTACATCAGTTCTAAGACTACCTACATTTACCATATTTGATGTGATTTTTATTTGTTTTATCTGTGGTTTAGATCGTGCCGTCTCTTTCTAATAATGAAAAGTCAGATGACAAAAAGAGACAGGGCTACTCAAAAGGGCATCCATCGCATATTTCTGTATGGCGTTTGGCATACCATTTCCTTCCACAAAAATTACTTTTTTCACAAATAACTTCAATATTTAATATTGTATCTTCCTTAAAAGTTAAGCGTTAGTAATCTGTCCAATTTTACACTGCACTTACCCTTTACTTATACTAAAAATATAAAGCAACAATAAAAAAAAAATGTCAAACTTATAAACTAAAACACAATCCCATTGATGAGATGTAGTAATAAGTATAGATCAAAAAAGTGTAATAACATATTAATTGATTTTTAACCATCTCTTACATTGACAGAACAAAAATATTACTATACACAACGACATTTATTATATATATTAGGGACCGCCCATTAATCAAAATACAGCTTTCGGTATAATCTATTTTAACATAGAAAATAAGTTAGCTAGCAACGTATAAGTTAGCGTGAGGCCAAAAAGACGAAGGCCGCTTTGCGGTTCAGTATCCCGAAAAAATTAATACACGTGATATATTATTACAACCCCCCACCCCTCTGTGATATTTCGTAAATTTAAATATACCGCGTAAAAACAGGGAGCTACAAGAGTTGTTTGGCGAAACAAACATCGTGGGAGAGTTCAAGGCTCAAAGACTCTGATGGCTTGGACACCTGTTAAGGATGGGGGAGGATCGGGCCGCTAAGAGAGCCTACCTAGGGAAGCCGGAGGGACGCCGTCCAGTTGGCCGCCCTCGGTACCGCTGGAGTGACGCCGTCGAAAGGGACCTTGGCGAGCTTCAAGTGGCTGACTGGAGAGGAATGGCGCCGTCTGTTGTCGGAGGCCAACACCCACTTTGGGGTTTTCGTGCCGGAGCAGTAAGTAAGTAAATATACCGCCTCCCCCCTTTCGAACCCCACGTGATTAATGGGCGGCCCCTTAGAAGCGACACGCAAAAAGAACTCTGATAAAAAATCGGCGCAAGAGTCAATATTTTTTTTCTAAGTCATAACGAAAGTCCAGCTTAAAAATAACGCAGACGCCTTTTTGTTTCAAGTTTTATCTTGTGCGAGTGAATCTAATAGAGACAAAGTCATCATATTTTTTTCTCCAGCGCACTTTATATGACACATATTGTATAGAAACATCGGTATAAATCGATTCAATAAAGAAAATATTAGAAAGTTCACTCTCTCGCTTGCACTTGTTAGTTTATACAAGCGAGAGCATATAAACATTTCGCACATTCATTTCCTTAACGTCACTAAACAAAAATTAATTAATTTGAGATAAGTAACTCCATCTATACTACGGACTTTACTCTATTGTTCTCAAAAACACTCAAAAAACAAACAAATTTAGTAATTTAGTTTGTTTAGTGACAGGGAATTATAGTGCGATTTGAGTGTTTTTTTTATTGATTCTATAGTCCGTCCAAACGTTTCTTTTTCTTTTTGTCAAAAAGAAAATATCTCGAAAATAATATGTTTTATATTTATTTATTTACTAGCTGACCCGGCAAACGTTGTTTTGCCTTAATAATTATTTCTAAGTATACAGTAGCCTATTCTCAGACCTACTGAATACGCATATAAAATTTGGAAAAAATCGGTCGAGCCGTTTCGGAGGAGTACGGTAACAAACACTGTGACACGGAAATTTTATATATAAGATTAATTATGTTTGATATATTTTTTTACTCATTACACACACGGCTGGTTAGCCCTATACTAAACCATTTCTAGTTTGTATTATGGTTGCTAATACAACTGATGTACTACATATACATACATAAATACTCTATATCGATACATATTTAACACCCAGACCGACAGCCAACAAATTTATTTCGTCACAAAGATGTTGGCCGTGCCGGGAATAGTATCCGGGACCCTCTGGTTGGCAGTCCGGCATGGTAACCATTACGCTAACGAGGAATCTACAATAGTAGATACAACCGTAACGTAACTGCGTCACGCAAAAGTTCACTTTTAAATAGTATAAGTATAAGCAGCCCACTATTATACGCCCCCACTGCTGGGACTCGGGGCCTTCTCTCACGAGGAGCGGGATAAAGGTCAAAACCCACCATGCAGGCCAAGTGCAGGTTAGCGTATGACACTCGTCTCCGGATATTGTGGTCATTAAACGTGTCGGTTTCCTCACGATGTTTTCCTTCACCGTAAAGCGAGTGCAAATCCACACGTAACTGGCTCGGTGGTAATTTATCTACTTTTCAATCAGACGGCCCCTGGTTCGATCCCGGTCGTACACCAATGACTTGTTTTTTCAAGTTATGTGTGGATTTGCACTCGCTCTACGGCGAAGAAAAACATCGTGAGAAACCGACACGTTTAATGACCACAATATCCGGAGACGAGTGTCATACGCTAACCTGCACTTGGCCTGCATGGTGGGTTTTGACCTTTATCCCGCTCCTCGTGAGAGAAGGCCCCGAGTCCCAGCAGTGGGGGCGTATTGTGGGCTGCTTATGCTTAAGCTGTTGAGTATTTCCTGTATATCTTCATTAAAATGAGTTAAAGAAATCCGTCTTTTTTCACAGTTTTGCTTTAGTAATATTTTCAATAATCTTACTGACACTTTCCAAACTGTTTTCCCATCTTTAGGTGATGTTCTCTAATAGCAGACCGCACAGTCTAATGTCCAGAACATTATTCAATTTTATTATCTCTAATTCCTGCAGTAAAAGTTGGGTGTTTGCACACTTTCAAGACTGTTGTAAGTTTCTCTTTAAGATGTGCTATCTTTTTAATAATGGCTGAAACTCGGTGTACCCGACCTGCGAGGCTGGTGTGTCGGCGGCTTGTGGCCAAACGTGGCCAAACGTCTCTACGTTTCAACAAAGAGACGCTTGGCCACGAGCCGCCGCTGTCTACGAGGGTACAAACCAAAAAATGTTACTAGGACCTGAAGCTCCTGGTAACTATTTATGGTACCAGAATCACTAGTGTTGTGTGTACCAGAAGCTGAAGCTCCTGGTAACTATTTATGGTACCAGAATCACTAGTGTTGTGTGTACCAGAAGCTGAAGCTCCTGGTAACTATTTCTGGTACCAGGTTCACTAATGTTGTGTGTACCAGAAGCTGAAGCTCCTGGTAACTATTTATGGTACCAGAATCACTAGTGTTGTGTGTACCAGAAGCTGAAGCTCCTGGTAACTATTTATGGTACCAGAATCACTAGTGTTGTGTGTACCAGAAGCTGAAGCTCCTGGTAACTATTTCTGGTACCAGGTTCACTAATGTTGTGTGTACCAGAAGCTGAAGCTCCTGGTAACTATTTATGGTACCAGAATCACTAGTGTTGTGTGTACCAGAAGCTGAAGCTCCTGGTAACTATTTATGGTACCAGAATCACTAGTGTTGTGTGTACCAGAAGCTGAAGCTCCTGGTAACTATTTCTGGTACCAGGTTCACTAATGTTGTGTGTACCAGAAGCTGAAGCTCCTGGTAACTATTTATGGTACCAGAATCACTAGTGTTGTGTGTACCAGAAGCTGAAGCTCCTGGTAACTATTTCTGGTACCAGGTTCACTAATGTTGTGTGTACCAGAAGCTGAAGCTCCTGGTAACTATTTATGGTACCAGAATCACTAGTGTTGTGTGTACCAGAAGCTGAAGCTCCTGATAACTATTTCTGGTACCAGGTTCACTAGTGTTGTGTGTAATAGTTACCAGAAGCTGAAGCTCCTGGTAACTATTTCTGGTTCTACCCGGTGGAAGCTTTCTACTTGGTCTTTCGAAGTTGTAGCTTCACTGAGAAAGGCTAACGACTCTTCCTTGAAGCTCCTGGTAACTATTTCTGGTTCTACCCGGTGGAAGCTTTCTACTTGGTCTTTCGAAGTTGTAGCTTCACTGGGAAAGGCTACTCTTGGCTGTTCTATCCTTGCTACTGATCTATATTTGACAATGGTGGCGATTCTGGTGTACATAAGACTAAACTAAATTTAAACTAACTCTGTCTCTTTTCACCGTTAGTGAAAGACGGCAAGATCGAAGACATAGACAAAACAACTAAAACCACGTCAAACATGGGTAGTTTTAGAGCTGATACAATAGGGTGTGTTCTAAATTCGCCTACATTTTCCATATTTGACGAGATTTTAGTTGAATAATGTTTGTATAACACAGTTTAATACAGTGAGATTTTAGTTGTTTTGTATATGGTTCAAATCGTACTGTCTCTTTCTGTTCACTAAACATGAAAAGTTACATATCTACTCTAAATTTAGTTAAGTTGTGTGTTCGCCAGTATTACCATTGTGTTCCACTAGTGTTGTGTGTTTGTGTTCCACTAGTGTTGTGTGTTTGAGTTCCACTAGTGTTGTGTGTTTGAGTTCCACTAGTGTTGTGTGTTTGAGTTCCACTAGTGTTGTGTGTTTGAGTTCCACTAGTGTTGTGTGTTTGAGTTCCACTAGTGTTGTGTGTTTGAGTTCCACTAGTGTTGTGTGTTTGAGTTCCACTAGTGTTGTGTGTTTGAGTTCCACTAGTGTTGTGTGTTTGAGTTCCACTAGTGTTGTGTGTTTGAGTTCCACTAGTGTTGTGTGTTTGAGTTCCACTAGTGTTGTGTGTTTGAGTTCCACTAGTGTTGTGTGTTTGAGTTCCACTAGTGTTGTGTGTTTGAGTTGCACTAGTGTTGTGTGTTTGAGTTCCACTAGTGTTGTGTGTTTGAGTTCCACTAGTGTTGTGTGTTTGAGTTCCACTAGTGTTGTGTGTTTGAGTTCCACTAGTGTTGTGTGTTTGAGTTCCACTAGTGTTGTGTGTTTGAGTTCCACTAGTGTTGTGTGTTTGAGTTCCACTAGTGTTGTGTGTTTGAGTTCCACTAGTGTTGTGTGTTTGAGTTCCACTAGTGTTGTGTGTTTGAGTTCCACTAGTGTTGTGTGTTTGAGTTCCACTAGTGTTGTGTGTTTGAGTTCCACTAGTGTTGTGTGTTTGAGTTCCACTAGTGTTGTGTGTTTGAGTTCCACTAGTGTTGTGTGTTTGAGTTCCACTAGTGTTGTGTGTTTGAGTTCCACTAGTGTTGTGTGTTTGAGTTCCACTAGTGTTGTGTGTTTGAGTTCCACTAGTGTTGTGTGTTTGAGTTCCACTAGTGTTGTGTGTTTGAGTTGCACTAGTGTTGTGTGTTTGAGTTCCACTAGTGTTGTGTGTTTGAGTTGCACTAGTGTTGTGTGTTTGAGTTCCACTAGTGTTGTGTGTTTTTCCAAATAGATTATTTTCATCGCCCTCAAGTTCTACCTGTGTAAATTATGATCTTTTTTCATGTTTTTTTCCTACTTGCTTTCTCTCTTTCGTTCAATAATAAAATTATCTTCACCTTGATTATCTTTACTTCACCGGCACGGCCAAAATGTGTTGAACTAAATTTGTTGGCTGTGGGTCTGGGTGTTAAATACGTATCTATATAAAATATGTATGTATGTATATGAGAATGGAATCGGATCGTGCAGTGAAGAGCTTACCTGGGACGAGCGGTCGTCGACCGATTGGACGTCCCAGGTATCGCTGGATAGACCAAGTGGAGGAGGACCTGCGCAATCTTCAGGTCACGCAGTGGCAGGAGAAGGCACAGGACCGAGAACAGTGGCGTCTCTTAGTATCGGAGGCCAAGATCCGATTCGGGTCGACGCGCCAACCCAGTTAGTTTTTTAGTTAGTTTATGTAGTATATCAGTTGTGTTAGCAACCATTATATGAACTAGAAATGGTTCAGTATGAGGTTGACCAGCCGTGTGTGGATTAAAAAAAAATGACTCTTATTCATTCCTACATCAGACAATAAATGTTTTCTAGCCTGGCAGAAGCTTTGCTTTTAAATGCGGGGTTTAATTTTTTTTCAAATAGAAAAAAAACGGATGGACGGATTAGAGTAATCATTATAATGAGCTAATACTTCTTTAAAAACTATGATAAGCTGAAACTTCCTTTCATTCTACCTTACACTGGAGTTTTTACCTGTAAAGTAAAAAAATATTCATTTAGATAATTAGGTCAAGTTCTTCTTCTCCTTTACCATTTCCCACTAGGTGGGGTCGGCACAGCCTGTTTTCGCCTCCACGCCATTCTATCAGCCGTCATCTCCACATTCACTCCCTTCTCATTCATATCCTCCTTCACACAATTCATCTACGTCTTCTTTAGTCTACCTCTACTTCCGCTACAAGATAATTAGGTCAAGTGTTCACTAAAAATTTAGGAAACCCCAGGCTGAATATTTTGTATTGGCCCATCATACATTTTAAATTTATCACATTGTATGTACTCTTCTAATCGAATTCCTTTCATTTGATATATACCATATTGAGGCAGTTGTGTAATATCTGGCTTCAGCCATTTTTGGTTCGATTTTCATCAAATACAACAAAAAGAGTCTCGACTAATACATATATTGGTTGCAGCACAACCTTCTACACTACATCCTTCTTTAGTTGTTTATAAATTCTTTTCCATACAAAGGTTGCCTGGAAGAGATCGCTTTAAGCGACAAGGCCGCCAATTGTGGCACACTAAAAAGACACAGTAAAATACAATTAACTTAAAATTTTAAGTTAAATGTATTTTACTGTGTCTTTTTATTTATGTGTCCAATAAAGAATATATCTATCTGTGTATCTATTTATCTATCCATCTATCTATCTATCTCTCTATCTATCTATGTATCTATGTATCTATCTATCTGCCTATCTATCTATCCATCTATCTATCTATATATCCATCTATCTATCTATCTATCCATCTATCTATCCATCTATATATCTATCCATCTATCTATCTATCCATCTATCTATCTATCTATCCATCTATCTATCCATCTATCTATCTATCTATCCATCTATCTATCCATCTATCTATCCATCTATCTATCTATCCATCTATCTTTCAATATATCTATCCATCTATCTTTCTATCTATCTATCCATCTATATATCTATCTATCCATCTATCTATCTATCCATCTATCTTTCTATCTATCTATCCATCTATCTTTCTATCTATCTATCCATCTATCTTTCAATCTATCTATCCATCTATCTTTCTATCTATCTATCCATCTATCTATCTATCTATCCATCTATGTATAAGGGAACCTGTAAATTCAAGATTAACTCTGTTTAACTTACACAGTATTGACGGCGGCTAGGAGCTCCTCGTGCACTATAGTGTAGGTCTCCTCCTCGGTGAGCTGACAGCTGGAGACGAGCAGCTTGCCGGTGCCGGCCGCGTCCACCTGGAGGTACTGCAGCGCGCGCTGCACCTGCTCCTCGGTAGCTGTCTCCGGCCAGTCTGGTGACACGGGTTATCAATACATCTTTTGTTTTTGGACACATTTTTCACACACGGCTGGTTTTTTTTTTGTATTGAATTAGGTTTATCAATAAGAAAGAAGGAACACATTTATTTCAGACACAGAAGACACATACATTTATACATTACTAGCTGACCCGGCAAACGTTGTTTTGCCTCACTTAGGGGTATGAAAAATAGATAGTGTAGCTTATATCACACGTTCGTAGATTTACCATAGCAGCGCCATCTATTGATTACTTACTCAACCCAGTCGAAAGGTATCGACATCTGTTAGAATCATTTGGAGTTAACAGATAATTGTGACTGTCAAATAATAACAGACAAAAATTAGCAATAAATTAAAATTGCGACTATAATTTGAGATTTAAACTATCCTATCTCTCAAGGATCTGGATCGAACTGCACATGGTGTGCGAATTTTATTATAATCGGTCAAGTGGTTAAGGAGTCCATTGAGGACAAACATTGTGACACGAGATTTATATATATTAAGATTTTAAATTACATTAAACGATCATGAAAAAAAGAAGAAAGACAGCATAGTATATGTCCCCTAGCGTCCGAAAAAGGTCAGCCCTCAGTATAAACGCTACAGATTTCTCTGCAGCACTGATTTTCAGGACCAACCTTTAGAGACGCGTAGGGATACAGATGAAGTAAAAAGTTAAGAAAAAATTAAATAGCAAACACATAAAATACATGAATAAGACAATATTAATTGGTGGAAGGTGCATCCCGGACAGTCGCCGGTACGCGGTTGTAGATCGCGGGCCCCAACACGTACGGACCTCTCCAATTTCACAAGTCTATGTACCGGCGTTTTTAGTTGCATCTTCTTCACATTTAGTCTAGTCAACAAGTGCCTTTTTGCGCAAGCCACGCCTCCTTCGGACCTTGAATGAATAAATTTTATGGCTGGCGCAAGCCGGAGTACCCGTTTTCGGGCGTATTTTCAACCCTCTGGGAAAATTATAAATAATAGTCCTACAATTCCGGGAGTCAGAACTTTTTTTAGGAAATTCCCTCCTCTTTCTGAATCCTTTTTCAAATTCGAAAAATCCTTATTAGTTTATGAGATATTTCAAAACTAAACCCCTCTTTTTTTTAGTTAATTGTTAATAACTTTTGTAATTTTTATTTGCGGAACTTCATTGTTTTAAACTATCTAGATGCCATTCCGAATCGACTGACACCTCAATCATAATTTTGGGAGACTGCTGAAAAAAGTTGACCAAAAAGGCACTTGTTGAGACTAATTGCTACGTAAATCCCACGTTTTATTAGCACCCCTGCGTTGAAATAATTCAAGGTGCGTGTGCGTGAAAAGTGCATATATACCGTTTATGAAGATGAGCGCTGCGAGCGCCGGCTGTTTAACGAACTCCCGCATGCACTTGCGCAGGTAGGTGACGGGGACGTCGTTGATGACGCGTCCGTTGTCCAGGTAGAGGACGGACGCGGTGGCCGCGCCGGCCGTGTGGGACAGGACCACCGCGCGGTACCATTGGGACTCTGGAACCGGAAAAAGTTATTTAAAAAAAAAAAAAAAATCAAGTATAATATTTTCGCGTAGAAAACGGTCACACTTCATTATTATTAAAAGTTGGAATGAGTCCAACAGTTTCGGTGCTTTCCGAGCACCATCTTCAGGGGCGAGTGTTACACGGACCGCCGCCGACGAGATAATATTAAGATGCCTTACGTGAACAGTTTACAATGTTTTACAAGTATAATAAAAATAATTAATAGTTTTAAAAAACTAAAAAACACGCTTTTTATTAAAAAACCGTAATTTTATCATATTAGTGTATTGTCATCGGTCCTCAATAAATCTACAAAGTTTGAACGAAATCTGGTCGTTTTGGGTCTGGGTCAAAATCGCGTCCAAAGAAGTCGGTTACAAACAAACATACAAACATACAGGTGAAGCTAATATAAAGCGTGTAATAAAAAAAAAATAGGCTAAGCAAGTGCGAGTCAGGCTCGCGTATGAAGGGTTTCGTACTTACATTTTAGATGTCGAATACCTTTTATAATTTAAGCGAATATTATGAATATGGAGCTTGCAGAATCGTTATTCATGTGTAAAAAGTAGTATTTTTAATTTAATTGATTGAGAAAACAAATGCCATTGTGTGTAGTATTAAATGAGGTAGAATATTTATTTAGTGAAATTTGTAAGTTTATTTAATCTAACTAATGTTTTTAAGTATTAAGTAATTATTGTAGTATGACTTGCCTTTAACGTTAATAAAGTTCTGTATTTCTGTCGTTATTAATTTCAGAGCAAAAAAAAACGTTTATTGTATTTTTTGTATAAAGCAAAAGTAAACGAAATAAACACGTTTATCGTACAGCGGAATTTATATTTTCAATTAATTTTATTTAATTTAGTATTTGTTGTTATAAGGGCAAAGGAAATAAATACACAAGTAGTGAAAATTTCAGCTTTCTTGTCATCGCGGTTTCTGAGATACAGCCTGGTGACAGACAGACAGTGGAGGCTTAGTAATAGGGTCCCGTGTTTACCTTTTAAGTACAGAACCCTAAAAAATCTAATACATACGTCCATCCATCTTGGCGAGGCAGACCTCCTCAACAGCCGGCAGGTAGGGCTCCTTGCACAGGCTGCTGTTGCAGTATTCGTTTATCTGGAAACAAAATATTAGTTTATAACTGATGACGACATCGTTGGCGTATAGGTTACCATGCCGGTCTGCTAATCAAGAGGTTCCGGGTTCGATTCCCGGTCCGGTCAACATCTTTGTGCTTAACTAAATTTGTTGGCTGTGGGTCTGGGTGTTATATATGTATTTATATATAATATTTATGTATGTATATGTTGTATATCAGTTGTGTTAGCAACCATAATACGAGCTAGAAATGGTTCAGTATGGGGCTAACCAGCCGTGTGTGCAAAAAAATAAAATAATGAAGGGTATTAAAACACGAGTGTGAGTTTATGAAACGAGTGTTTAATACCCGTGTTATATGCAGTTGCATACGCTATTTTATCTTCACTAATGCAATTAATCAAACAACAAGAGTAAAAGCTGACAATAAACAAACAAACAAAATTCACGCGTACGTGTATTATCACATGGAGCTTGCCACCATTAAAATCTAACCAATGAGAGCGCAGCTGCGCGCGCAGGGCCAATCAGGAGCGAGCGAGCGATGTTGTAATGAGATTTTACGATATCGATGTGGATATTGTTACGTGCTGGACGGGGCACTCGGGATAAAGGTTTGGGTATATGACTAAAACGTCGGTTTCGTGGATAACTAGGATTTATTTACTATGGAATCCCCACGCTGACACGTGTCTAGTCTTCCAACTCGTCGAAACGTCCAAATCGTGTGCAGTCGCAATCCTTATTCCTCGCCGGAGTCGTACACTCGTAGACACTAATCGCACTTTTCGCTCGGAGTTAACTCTCCGACTTTAATTTTACGCACGTAAACAAACAGGCGGCGTTCGGGAAGCTTTCGACTTTTCGACTTTTACTACTCCCCAGTACAATCTAGAATGTTCGATTGAATGTAGCAGTGAGACAACAAATATGTGTGAGAGCGAGACCGAAGGTGTTCGCGTGTTTTCTAGAACATTCTGTTCTGGGAGCTTCGCGACAATATTATACTATAATGTGAAATAGCTTAAATTGAGTGTTTTGTTGTCTGCGCTATAACAGTAGTCATTATAAGTCAAGTACAAGTGGAAACATAAGTAGAATGTTACAACATTAGTGTAGATAAAAGGCATTATTAGTGTGAACTATAGAGTTTACGTTACATGGGTAACATCACTCGATTTAACGAATTTGGGGACTTCAAATCTGGAGAAGATAGGTACCTTAAAAAATAAAAAAAATACTAGCTGACCCGGCAAACGTTGTTTTACTCACTTAGGGGTACAGCGCCATCTATTGATTACTTACTCAACCCAGTCGAAAGGTATCAACATCTGTTAGAATCATTTGGAGTTAACAGATAGTTGTGACTGTCAAATAATAACAGACAATAATTAGCAATAAATTAAAATTGCGACTATAATTTGAGATTTAAACTATCCTATCTCTCAAGTTGGATCGAACTGCACATGGTGTACGAATTTTATTATAATCGGTTAAGTGGTTTAGGAGTCCATTGAGGACAAACATTGTGACACGAGATTTATATATATTAAGATTTAAAATAACATAAAACGAACATGATAAAAAGAAGAAAGACAGCATAGTATGTGTCCCCTAGCGTCCGAAAAAGGTCAGCCCTCAGTATAAACGCTACAGATTTCTCTGCAGCACTGATTTTCAGGACCAACCTTCGGAGACGCGTGGGGATACAGATGAAGTAAATAAAAAAAAATACATACAGTCGAATATATAACTTCCCCCTTTTTTGAAGTCGGTTAAAAAGTGAAGAAAAATGAAATAGCAAACAGATAAAATACATGAATAAGACAATATAAATTGGTGGAAGGTGCATCCCGGACAGTCGCGGATGCGTATCCGCAAAATCCGGTTGACAAATCTTAATATATACGAATTATATATATTAAGATTTGTATTTGCAGGGTGTCCACTCTAAATCGTCAAAACATTTCCCTGACTTTTCCCTGACTTTCCCTGACCACTTCTAAAATTTTCAATGACCTTAATAGCTGTAATTTTTCGAAGTAAAAATGTTTCTCTTGCATGAATGATTGTAAGAGACAAAAAATTATGTCTTCACAAACACTCTTAGAGATTTATGTTATTGGCTTCCCAAGGTGTCCAACTATCAAGGTGAAAATTTTCAACACAGATAGATTGCCACACCATAACCATACCGTACCATACATACACCATACCCACAATTATTTTTTGTTATGTTGTATTGCAATATAAATATGTAAGTATATAAGAAGTACTGATGACTGATAAGATAATATTATTTTTATTTATTCTATACTTTTTTAGACTTTTACATTAATTTTAAAGATCAATCATCAAAAAGTCCTGGTTTTCCCTGACTTTTCCAGGTAGAGAAGTCATTTCCCTGACTTTCCCTGACCCTTAATAGCTTCCCTGACTTTTCCCTGACTTTCTCTGACCTTCCAGGTTCGTGGACGCCTGGCAGATGTGAAACATCGACATTATTTTGCAAAAGTAATATGGAGAAAATACCATATTGTGATAGGAACTAAATATGTCATAATGATAAAATAAAATATTACGTTTTTTTTTCAGATAACGATGACTATTTATGGGATAAACATTAATTTAAATGAAATAGAAAAAAAATACTGATTTATTCCAAATTTTGACTACTATATATATATATATATACCATAATATAGCGTGGCGACGCGTCGCCAGGCCAGAAATCGGTTTTACGTGCGGCTATAGATGTTTCACATCAAAAAAATTGTATTTGTATTTGTACCTTTTGAGTGAGCGGTCCGTACACTATGGAAGCGAGGCTCGCGCCTTCCTCGTACCCGCTGATGACGCCGCACCTGATGGAACTCACGTCGGTGACGTGCAGGGAGAAGGCTCGGGACGTGGGCAGCGGGAGAGTGGCCACGTCGCTTATGAGCACCACGTCCGAATCTGCGGACAAGATATAGAAAAGTGAATAAATAGTACTAGTTTATCTACACTAACAAAAAATAATTAAAAAACGAGCTCTGGAAATGGGGTGCTGGAGAAGGATGCATGGAGTTTCGTGGACTGAGTTTCGCACGTCTCGATACTTCAAGACCTCAGTATCAAGCACTTGGGACGACCAATTGGCCGACGTCCGGTTGGTCGTCCCAAGTATCGCACTTCATGCCACAGACTGGCAGGAGACAGCTAGTCCATTGAAAAGATACATTTGGGGTTGCGTTTTTTAGAGGACGCAATTTTATTTTTTTGATGTGTAGGGGGGGTCAGTGTAAAGCTAAAACCAAGTTTGTGGGGTCGCCTTGTCCCACGGCCGCCATCTTGAAAATAGGGGATGAAACGGTTTTTATGATATATCTCTTAAACTATATAGGACGGTCATATCACGTCTTTGGAGTAATGGTTACCTGGTTATATTTTTTTTCTTTTCTCTTTATTGTACACTACGTCCATTTTTAGTCGTTTATAAACTCCTTTCCATCCAAAGGTTGCCTGGAAGAGATCGCTTTAAGCGATAAGGTCGCCAATTCACAGTCGCAATTGTGGCACACTATTTTTTATGTCTTAGTTATTTTTTTTTCTTTAGTTTTAGTTTTAAGTTTGTGTCCAATAAAATATTATCTATCTATTTACACGAAACAAACGGTCACACTTACTTAAAAACGTTGGATATACGTCCAACGGGTTTCAACGCATTAAGAGCGTCATCATCGGGGACGAGCTGCACACGGACTGTCACCGACGAGATCCGCGCACAGACTGGCCCGGCGCATTTAAGTAAGCAACGTTTTTAAGTAAGTGTGACCGTTTGTTTCGTGTAAATATATAATATGCCTTACGATAACAGTTTACAAAGTACAATATTATCTATCTATCTATCTACCATGTCAACCAGGTGGTCCCATGATTGACGGCAGAGCCAAACTCTTTGTGATGGACTAAGTTTGTTGGCTGTCAGTCGAATATAAAGTATGTATGAATGTATATGTAGTATATCAGTTGTGTTAACAACCATAATACAAACTAGAAATGATTTGGTATGGACCTAACCAGCCGTGAGTGAAATGCGTCTTAATATGTACATACCTATTTATCAAAATCAAAATATTGAGGTAAATTTTAGATGTCAATCATGAGTGTTATATCTTCTAATATATAAAATTTCCATGTCACAATATTAGTTAGTGTACTCCTCCGTGACGTGATTTTAGCTGTTTTGACTATGGTTCAGAACGCGCCGTCTCTTTCTGGGCCCTGATTCTGTAAGGCCATTTCTCTATCTTACCACGGCAAGACACGTTAAAGGCGTGTAACGCGCTCTAACGGTATTCGCTATGCCACTAACAGATTCCGTAACTACAGTGACGTAAGGAATTGAGCTGTCAACTTATCGTGCCCTGCGAGGGCACGTAACGCGCCAAGACACGCTTTTACCCATAGTAACTTCTTAATATTCTATGTCTATGACTTGTAAACAAAAAGTTTCGCATTTCAACACACGCTCACGCATTTCATCACATTTTTCCATTTTTATTCTTATAAAATAGTATCCTAAAGTACCTAATAATACTATCCTACTTCAATTGTAAGTTTAGAAGGACATATTCAACAAAATATGTCAGTTTTTAATCTTATATGTGTTATAAGAAAGTGTGTATAAATAGGTGATTCATTGTGAATGGTGTCGTTAAATGTATAAGCATTCAATATAAAGGAAACATGGAGCCATCACTTAGACGTTGCGAGCGCAGCCCAGTCAGCCGTCCAAAGGCGACTCCGGCCCAGCTGGGATATTTGGCTGAGTACATGAAAGACCATAGTGATATGGCTTCAGGACTCGGCCATTACCTAATTTCAGGCATGGCGCGATATGCGTAACAACGTAAAAAGAAACGCTGCTTACAACCGGGCAGAGTACCGGGGCTATGGCCCTGGAAGCACCGGACCCCCTAAAATAGTGGAGCTCAACAGCACCGAGCACCAAGTGCTGGAGGTGTTGGGGCCTGTAGCCGTCTTTGGCATGGAGGAGGTGTATTCTTGTTACAGATAACTTTGACGCAAAATTAATAGAAATAGAAGAGAAGAAGATTAGAATTGAGGAGGAGAGGAATGCTAATTTTGGCAGGTACATTCAACAATAAATAATAATATTTTTCTTCAATTAGAATCATAATTTATTTTCAAATATCTTTATGAACCTTAGTAACAACAACATAAAATATTTAAGTTATATTTTATAATGTTGTTACTAAGACTTATGTATGTATGTTATAATAAATAAGAATAACAGTTATTGTTAGTTGCAATAGTTGTATGTTACAACATAACTAATTGATCCACATGTAGCACTAAAAATAGATTTGAATATTATTATGGTATTTCAGTATAAACATTCATGTATGATCATTAAAATTATTTAGCTATTTTAATAGATACTGACACATTTATTTGATGATTATCTCTAGCTCCTGACTACAAAATTGAGAGTCTTCGCAGCAACCCGAGTATACCTACTGAGAGTGATCCTAACATATCACCAAGGATATATAAGTAAGCTTCTAGCATACAGCAGCTTTAAGGCTAAAGCACTTATTTTATTATCTGCTTGTCTTTTGTGGTTGTGGGACTACGGGTGCTATTGGCTTCTAAGCTCTATGATTACTTTGTCTTGTATTTGTGTCTATTAAATTATATTTTTACAATTCTTATATGTACTAGAGGGAATTTGAGCCCTATTAACACTAATTATATTAATCAAGGCACTGAAGGAAATAAAACAGCATGTTATTGTTGCCTAAATACATTTTTATTATACACTCATCACTAACCAACAAACAAATCTCATGAGATTCAATAGCATGCCTATTTTACCAATTATGTAATTCCATATATTAATGTATGTTTTTGTTTCAGGTTGGTGCATGTTATGCAAGATATTAGTAATAAGTTGGACAAACTAATAGAAAAATAAATCTTTTAAAAAGTTCATAAGTATCTATTATTTTAAACATAGGTACCTTACAACAATTAATTACACCAGTAGTTCCTGAGATTAGCATGTACAAACAAACATATCATACATATACTATACTAATATTATAAAGCTGAAGAGTTAGCTTTATAATATTAGAATAGATATATACATAATTGTTTACATTCTAGGCCGATTTTGCCACAAAATATTAATAAGTTGTTGTCTTACTAAATTGCCAGCAAGAGAATCAGATTGAATTAATATATTATTTTCCCTTAAACTTGCAACTGTAGTATCAATTTCAACTGCATCATTTAGGCATACATTATGCAGCACTGCACAGGCATTTATAATTTTTGCACATTTTGTGGGCTTATAATTTATAATGCAAAACACTGTGGTGCAATAAACATCGCCTCCGTGCTTTCGATAGTCCTATGCACTGTTCAACACAAACACATGACGAACATGCATATTAGTGTAGTGGGCTTCTAGAGTGTTATCATTAGCATGTAACACAGGTGTCATTAACCATGGCCTCTGGGGATATCCAGAGTCACCCAAAAGCCATCCCGTTTTCCCACTATTGTATTGCTGTTCGAGGTGTCTGCTTATGCTCCATGCATTCCACACAAAGCTATCATGAGCAGCACCTCCAAATTTTGCACAAATGCCTGTGATTTTTATATTGCTGTCACATCTGAAACAACATGTTATTCAATATTATGTTATTCAATAAAAAATAAGCATAAATGTATGCATATAACGCTAGTCTTTAGTCTAGCAGTTAAACTTACTTTGATTTCAACAGGAATACAAGTATTCCTCGTCGGTGCTGTCAATTTGTCCCCCAAAACTGCACACAGATACGTAAACAATGATTTCGTGACTCGAAAGCACTGCACAAACAGCCGGGGACAAATCAACAGAGGGTCAGCAGAATCCCGCATGAGCCTTGTATTTATGCTGTTGCGCCTTTGACGCCAGCGTCGAATTAGCATTCTCCGTGTTTTTATTATATTTTATTTGGAAAAAAATGGTACCGAAGATATTTACAGTGACAAGACGACAGAGTGCATAATTGTTCGTTCAAAAATCATAGTTCAGAGATTTTATTTTAGCAAGAAATAGTGATTATGGAGCTTTTAATTAGAATTTATGCAATCAATCAAAAAATTGTGTATTATTTTATGGTTTTCTCGACCTAATTACCTTTTAATTAATTAATAAACGCTCACATCAAAAAACCGCAATTTATCGAAAAAACCGGAAAGAAGATTTTTGGACGAACACGTGTAATTGTAACGTGTCATAGACAACCTATCGTATGGCATGTAGAATACCATTTTACCGAGTCTTACCGTGCCGCGGTACGATATAAGTTACGATGTCGTGTGACGTCACGCGTTTATGGCAAGACAAGTCTGGGCCTTACAGAATCAAGGCCCTGGCCACCTAACATGAAAAGAGACGGGGCTTCTTTAAATTTAGTTTAGTTGTGTGTGCCGTTGAATCGCCACCAATAAATAATTAATCATCGATAATTAAAAACTGTTTGATTCACCCCTTCTCATCTTATACTAGTTACCTATAACATCCCCACCGGCTGCCTCCAGTTTCTTCCAGTCGGGCGTGCACATCAGTTCCAGTTTCTTGTTGACATTCTCCTTATTCTGGGCCACGGAGAAGATGACCAGGGAGCCGCTCGGCGCTGTCTTCTCACCGGTCGGTATGTTCTGTTAAACAAAATTATTAATTTATTTGATTTATAGGCAAGCAGCATTATGCTGATGTGCCGATATCAGTTATAATAATAATAATAATAAAGCATTTATTTGACCAGTAAACACATACAATGTTGGAACAATAAAAATACAGCCTTATTTAATATTTGCAATTGTACGTTCCCATTTTAGTATGAACCCTATGTCCCACACTAGAGAAAACCCTGTGTTGTGGGACATAGTTCCTTCACCGCCAAATAATACAAGTTGAGACAAAGAAAGATGATGATGATGATCAAAGTGATAAAAATTATGACAAATGTTATAGTAAGCAAGTTTTGTAAAATCAAAGTTGAAATTATTATTTTAATAGTTCACATAATGTCCACTGTTCAATGTCAATGTTTAAAGTTCACTAGTGCACTGATCATAGGTTAGCAAGAGATTTTTTTGTTTTCTGCAACCAGCTATCAAGCCGGTTTTTAAAGCTGTTCACTGATGTAGCACTGACCACTTCCTCGGGCAACTTGTTCCAATATGAACCACTCTGTTGCTGAGTATATGATGCCCCGTATTAGTGTTGGCAGGATCACGCTGGATTTTTTGGTTACGGCCTCTGCTATGCTCGTAACGATTACAGTATTTAAAGCAATCTGCTAAATCAGGAAGGTTGTAGAACCCATTAATAATTAAATTACAAATATTTAGCATAGTTAGTTATTAGTTTTGTTAGTGGTTTAGTTTTTAATTTTATAATTTATTTTAATGTATGTTTTGTCTGATAAATAACCTATTATCCGTTCGTACATTAGCCCATTTTGTATTATCTGTTAAAAAAAGTCAAAGTTCCATGACACTCACCGCAACAAGTTCGACCTCCTCCTTCAGAGTCCAGATACTCGGCGGCCTCCTCGGTGATCTTATGGATGGACGCCGAGAGAGATACGATGCATGCGCGGGCGAGCATTTTGTGCAGATCGTCAACTAGCCAAAGTGCTATGATAGAAGCTAATGACGATTGTGCTTAGACGCAAGACTTTATTCAAGAAAAATAAACAAATGACATTCGATTTCCCAATAAAATGGTGGCAAGATTGAACTTGGAACGCACACTGTAGAAACAAATGACAGTCGACCTCCGAAACAAAATGGCGGCGAACGTTGAATTCGGAATGCACACTCCAGAAACAAATGACAGTTGACCTCCGAAACCAAATGGCGGCGAACGTTAAATTCAGAACGCACAATCCAGAAACGAATGACAGTCGATTTCACAAAAAAATGGTGGCAATATTGAACTTAGAATGCACACTCCAGAAACAAATGATAGTCGACCTCACGAAACAAAATGACGACGAACGTTAAACTTGGAACGCACACTCCAGAAACAAATGACAGTCGACCTCACGAAACAAAATGACGACGAACGTTAAACTTGGAACGCACACTCCAGAAACAAATGACAGTCGACCTCACGAAACAAAATGACGACGAACGTTAAACTTGGAACGCACACTCCAGAAACAAATGACAGTCGACCTCACGAAACAAAATGACGACGAACAGCACAATGTTGAAAACAAATGACACTCACCGCAACAAGTTCGACCTCCTCCTTCAAAGAGTCCAGATACTCGGCGGCCTCCTCGGTGATCTCGCGGACTGACGCCGAGAGAGACAAGAGGGTCGCGCGGGGCGGACGCGACGCGAGGTCCAGCTCGGGCGGGCAGGCGAACAGTTTGTCTAGGGTCACTATTTCTTCGTTACCTGTGGATAGGGAAAATAAGGATATATATAAAGGTACTAGCTGACCCGGCAAACGTTGTTTTGCCTCACTTAGGGGTATGAAAAATAGATAGTGTAGCTTATATGACACGTTCGTAGATTTACCATAGCAGCGCCATCTATTGATTACTTACTCAACCCAGTCGAAAGGTATCGACATCTGTTAGAATCATTTGGAGTTAACAGATAATTGTGACTGTCAAATAATAACAGACAATAATTAGCAATAAATTAAAATTGCGACTATAATTTGAGATTTAAACTATCCTATCTCTCAAGTTGGGTCGAACTGCACATGGTGTGCGAATTTTATTATAATCGGTTAAGTGGTTTAGGAGTCCATTGAAGACAAACATTGTGACACGAGATTTATATATATTAAGATTTATATTAATAAAAATTAAGCGTTAACTATTCTTATCACTTAGGGGTATGGTAAATAGATAGTAGCCGATTCTCAGACCTACTGAATACGCATTTAAAATTTGGTAAAGATCAGTCAAGCCGTTTCGTAGGAGTACGGTAACAAACACTGTGACATGGAAATTTTATATATGAGATAAAGTGGATAAGAAAAATAAGGATATATATAAATATACTAGACTGACCCGGCAAACGTTGTTTTGCCTTATCACTTAGGGCTATAAAAAATAGATAGTAGCCGATTCTCAGACCTACTGAATACGCATATAAAATTTGGTAAAGATCAGTCAAGCCGTTTCGGAGGAGTACGGTGACAAACACTGTGACATGGAAATTTTATATATAAGAGATAAAGTGGATAAGGAAAATAAGGATATATATAAACCTTGACAACATTCTTTGACAAGACATTAAATTGTACTCAGAAGGATAATTGTACTCGTTGCTTCGGTCACATAAGCGGGTAATTTATTGTAAATGGTTAGGCCCATAATATGTGCAATCTTATTGGATTTGTGCAGCGTCCTGCTCACGTCCCTGAGTCGGTCCCTGTACCGAGTGTTCCAGGTGTGGTCAGCGCTGCGAGTCATAATATATATCATAACTAGCTGACCCGGCAAACGTTGTTTTGCCTCACTTAGGGGTATGAAAAATAGATAGTGTAGCTTATATGACACGTTCGTAGATTTACCATAGCAGCGCCATCTATTGATTACTTACTCAACCCAGTCGAAAGGTAACGACATCTGTAAGAATCATTTGGAGTTAACAGATAATTGACTGTCAAATAATAACAGACAATGATTAGCAATAAATTAAAATTGCGACTATAATTTGAGATTTAAACTATCCTATCTCTCAAGTTGGGTCGAACTGCACATGGTGTGCGAATTTTATAATCGGTTAAGTGGTTTAGGAGTCCATTGAGGACAAACATTGTGACACGAGATTTATATACAAAATACAAATACAAAATTATTTATTGGTGCATAAATGTTTACATGGTGCATATTGAAGCCTCTGGTCTCGTACTAGTTATCAGACCGTGTTACGAGACCAGACTCCTCTTCCAGTTATAATATTATTTAACAATAATGTGCAAGATTAATTATTACATTATAACCTGCCTGCCCGCAACGAATAGTTAAACAAGTTTGTAAACAAACGCGAGCGGTCACTCACACACGCGCATTGCTTATCGCTGCACAAGCGAGACGCAAATACCCGTGTGAGTAGTGCAGTCGACAGATTAGCGACTTACAGATGTATAGCTTTTAAAATACATGAGCTACACCTAGTTATTTGATTATATATATTAAGACTAGCTGACCCGGCAAACGTTGTTTTGCCTTAATAAATATTTCTAAATATACAGTAGCCGATTCTCAGACCTACTGAACACGCATATAAAATTTGGAAAAAATCAGTCAAGCCGTTTCGGAGGAGTACGGTAACAAACACTGTGACACGGAAATTTTATATATAAGATAGTAAATAATGCCTCAAAGTATAGTTACTCACCATACTCCGCGTATTGCACTTTGAACTTGTTATCGGCGGCCTTGGTGCGTATCACCAGCGCCCTGTAGTGAACACCCTCGTAGTGGCACAGGACCACGTCGCCAGCAACGGGGGGCTCTGTGAGGCGTTTACCTGAAATAGAGCAGAAAAAAAAACACAAAAATCAAAAATAGTTCATTTATGAACATTTAACAGGGCTTACATACTATAATTATCATACAATTAGTCGTCCTATGGCATATACATCTTGGGCCTTACTGTATAATTTGCATTTCAGTTTATATAGCTGATTAGTTTTGAGTAAGGCCGCTGAGTTTACTCCATGGACCCCAACCTAGGTGTGAGCTACATTCTATCTTGTCTGTATTGTATTCTGTGTCTTGTTCTATCTTGTATTCTGTGTCTTGGCGATCCATATTTCCTCAGGTACCTTATCTGAAGTTCGCGCGCTTGTTACACAGAATTGTTTTATTATACCATGTACTCGTATATAATATTAGACTTAGTATGTGAGCCTAGTGATCAATTACATGCATGTAATTGCATTACAATAGTTTCTCCAACATTTAAGCATGCTGTGTTGGACAAAATAGGCGTCAACATAGTATAATAAGGCTGGGTTGTACAAGCTTACTTTAAAATTGACAAAATGTTAGAGCACCTTTTTTATTATTTTAGTTCGTTTTTTCTATAAAGGCGTGTTTTAAGTTTTTTTTTTTAAACTATTATTTATTTCTACTTTTTAGTTTGTATTATTTATAATAGCTTGTTTTTTTTAATTTTAAACTATTGCACGATTCAGTATGGGGTTAACCAGCCGTGTGTGGAATGTGTCCTAATATTAATAAAATAAAAAAAAATAGTGTATTGTCATCGGTCCTCAATAAATCTACAAAGTTTGAACGAAATCTGGCCGTTTAAAGTGGGTCAAAATCGCGCCTAAAGAAGTCGGTTACAAACAAACATACAAACAAAAATCCAAAAAAATGTAGTAATTTTATCAAATTAATGTATTGTCATCGATCCTCAATAAATCTACAAAGTTTCAACGAAATCAGGCCGTTTAAAGTGGGTCAAAATCGCGCCCAAAGAAGTCGGTTACAAACAAACATACAAACAAAAATACAAAAATATGTAATAATTTTATCAAATTAGTGTATTGTCATCGGTCCTCAATAAATCTACAAAGTTTGAACGAAATCTGGCCGTTTAAAGTGGGTCAAAATCGCGCCCAAAGAAGTCGGTTACAAACAAACATACAAAAAAATCATACGTGAAGCTAATAGAAAGCGTGTAAATATTGAATAGAATAGAATTGAAAATTGACATTGATACATATCATATACTTTTGTAATGATATCATATTAATAACCAGCTAACCAGCCGTGTGTAAAAAAATAAATATTATTTGACTTGTAACTTTGGTGTTATCAATAAATAATTTGTATTTGTATTGTACTTACCACTCTGCACGCCATACGCAGCGACATCTTGTAACACGCTCTCGAACTCGTTGGTTGTATCATCGTCGCTAGCTCGCACACACGCTAGCGACAGTGACGTCACGTGAAGTAGAATGTATCTTCCATTGTTTATTATGTCTGGACGATCAATGCTGGGTAGTTTCGGTGGCGATTTCGGCTTCTGAACGCTTTCTTGGACTCTTTGCACTCCTGAGACGTTTTCTTGTGCTCTTTGAACGTTATTTTGCACTCTTGAGACGTTTTCTTGAGCTCTTTGCATGTTATTTTGCACTCTTGAGACGTTTTCGTGAGCTTCTAGCGGTTCCGGTACACTCTCTTCGACTTGTGTTTGTGGAAGCTTTTGCGGTGTCAATTTCGGTGCGGAGGTTTCCTGCTTCGGTGCAACTGGTTCAGGTTTGATGTTCTGACTTCTAGAAGAGTTGTACGGCTCAGGATTTTCTTCTTGTTTGGCTGTGGGGAAAGAAATTGCTTGATAAAAAATTTAGAATACGAAAATAAAATAAAAAACTACGATTGGCAATATGTGTTACGCATATTATGCGTATCGACTGTCATGAATTAAGTAGTCACGATTTGGAATAAATTGGTAAACTTTTTTATTTCATGAAGATAAATGTTTATTCAATAAATAGTCATCGTTATCTGGAAAAGTAAACGTAATATTTTATTTTATCATTATGACATATTTACGAGTAGTTCCTATCACAATATGTTCTTTTCTGCATAATACTTTTACAAAATAATGTCGATGTTTCACATCTGCCAGGCGTCCCGAGACGGCTTTTTTTTTTAAAGAAAATGGTACGAAGCCTTTCTTGCGCGTGTCTGACTCGCATTTGGCCAATTATTTACACTGCTGCTAAACATTTTTTTTTATATTAGTACTCATTTCACACACGGCTGGTTAACCCCATACTGAACCATTGTGGGTCTGGGTGTTAAATATGTATCTATATAAAATATATATGTATGTGTCATGTAGTATATATGTTGTGTTAGCTACCATAACACGAACTAAAAATGGTTCAGTTTGGGGCTAACCAGCCGTGTGTGAAATGAGTCCTAATATTTATTATTATTATTATTAATGTCCACTGAACAATGTCAATGTGTAAAGTTCACTAGTGCACCGATCACAGGTTAGCAAGAGATTTTTTTGTTTCCTGCAACCAGCTATCAAGCCGGTTTTCAAAGCTGTTCACTGATGTAGCACTGACCACTTCCTCGGGCAACTTATTCCAATTACAAAATTACAAATTCATTCTTTTTTCAATTACAAAATTTTACCTAAAAAAAAACCTGGGTTTATCCAAGGTAAAACGTTCTCACTATTTTATATAACAAAAAAATGGTTGCCTGTAAAGTCGGTTTTACGGGCGAAGATTTTACGTGACAACGTCTGCCGCGTGCTGCGCGCGCGGCAGACCGATCATAGTTGAGTGGGAGAGAGACGCAAGGCATTCGGCGGGCCTCTCTCTCGTTCGGTGACTCATCGTAACGTTACCGGGCGTTACACTTTTTCATAAGTGACTCCCAGCCGCAACCTAATTTAAGACGTTGTCAATAAAAGTTGTAAATAAAAGACATGGCATGCAAACAGCACACTGTTGCATACTGTTTACGCTGCTTTGCTGCTAAACATTTGCCGTCAACTCACATTGTGTCTCCACCCGAGGCAGCCAGCGCGTGACGCTCCCCTCGCCGAGGTAGCAGTCGGCGTTGTCCAGCGACACCTTGTACTCGGCGCCAGACTTCATCATGATGGTGCATTTCAGCGACATGCCCACCTGGGAACAAATAATTCATCAATAAGGGATATGCAGACAATTTTTTTTGTATTTTTGACGTGACAACGTCTTAAATTAGGTTGCGGCTGGGAGTCACTTATGAAAAAGTGTAACGCCCGGTAACGTTACGATGAGTCACCGAACGAGAGAGAGGCCCGCCGAATGCCTTGCGTCTCTCTCCCACTCAACTATGATCGGTCTGCCGCGCGCGCAGCACGCGGCAGACGTTGTCACGTAAAATCTTCGCCCGTAAAACCGACTTTACAGGCAACCATTTTTTTTTATTCAATATTCACTTAATTTTGATATAGAAAAATAAATAAACATAGCTGTAAGAGAAGTAATTATTTTTTCATAAAATCTTGAAAATTTCTAGCTCGCTCCTATTTCTCGCGCGCTTGAAGCGTGACGTCATAGGACACGTTCTGTGACTTGTCGTTGTCAGTTTATTGTTTTCACAAGTGACTGCCAGGCAATGTTACCAGCGACCGTCAGCCAAATATAACATGAGTCAGGTCAAAAAGTAACATTTTGAGCAGAATTGTAACATCATACTAACACTCCTCAAAGACCTAAAACCTACCAACAGTTAAAGAAGAGGTATCATACACAGTCAGAAAATATGTAAAAATATAATAAGTAGTTCAATCCAAAATATGGAGGCAACACATAATTTTATTTTTTGGTTACTTATGTCATCCTTCAAAAGTAACGTTTAAAGTAATATTTAGAGTCGTGTAACATGAAAGTAAAATAACGGGGTCAAAAGTGACGTAAAATGTTACTTTTCTAACATACTGGCAACGCTGCTGACAGGACATGTCTCGGGGCCTTCTCTCACGAGAAGAGAGATATAGGTCATAATCCACCACGCTGGCCAAGTGCGGACTGGCTGATGCCACACGTCTTCGGATATTGTGATCTTCTTCTTCTTCTTCTTCCACGCGCGGATCTCGTCGGCGGCGGTCCGTGTAACACTCGCCCCTGAAGATGGTGCTCGGAAAGCACCGAAACTGTTGGACTCATTGACAACTTGTAATAATAAGTGTGACCGTTTTCTACGCGAAAACATACATAACATCTTTACTAACCTCGATATTTCCGTTGAGCACGCAACAAAACTCCGGTATATTCACAAAGCTGGCAGCCAGCTGGCGGCACTGCCCCGCTGGTATGTCAGCCACCCGACTAGCGTCTAGCAAAGCGCACTGCGTGGGGTTGAGGCAGCGAGCGCGGTACCACCCCTCGTCCTCGGGGTTGAAGTAGGCAAACGTAGCGCCGGGCTTCGGTCTGGGGATAGAAAACTCGATCTATATGTCATGATTTCGGTCGCCTATATCGCTGATGGGCAGACGTGTTCACTCAAACAAGGATGGATGAGATTGGCCCGAGATAGACAACTTTGGTGAAAACTTGCTTCCAATATACAGTTTTAACAACTAATTTGGAAGCCTTTGGATTCAATAAAATTTTGTTGATTTTTATTTGTCAAATAAAGATATTTTGTATTTGTATTTTGTTTTGTAAACTGGGGGAGGCCTGCGCTAATAAGGCGACATCAGCATTCCAACATTTGACATAATTTAATAATCGCATTGACACATTATAATTATACTTTTGGCATCATTATAATTGACATACCATTCTTTAATTAATCATAATTTGACATTAACATAATATTAAATATGATTAGATAATGTGCATGTTAAAAAAGTAGGTAGTCATAATGTAATGCAGATGAATAGTCTTTTTTGCATTTACTTTACTTTTACTATATCGCTGATTGAAACATATGTATTTACAAAAAATAATATCTTAGATGATATTTCATTCAAATAATTGACCAACATAATGTTCAAATGTCGTGCAGCGCCATCTCATCTATTGATATTTGTTAAATTATCGGTAGGAATAAAAGCGGCGCGCGATTGGCGCAACCGATGCGAGTCATAATCTACCCGTTATGATTGGTCGAGTCGACTGCCCTGTTTATATGATTGGTAGATTGACTCTCGACAATACAACGAAGAGCAAGACAATAGCGCGAGGCAGACGGTAGAGAGACAGCTCACGAAGAAGACATACGTTGACTGAAGTAATACGCGATCGTCATCTATACTATAAGACTCTTTGTCCTGACTCATTCAGTCAATCATCTATAGGCAACGCAGAGCCCGAACGGCTGGTCCTAGGGTTGTGAAATTTGGAGGGTGTATTTGTTGTAGTATGTAGACGCGTACTAAGAACGGATTTTTTGAAATTCCACCCCTAAGGGGGTGAAAGAGGGTAAAACAGTTTGTATGAAACTTCTTTGTTTTTTTAACTTCCAGCAATGAAATTTAGAGTATGTATAGTTTATGTAAAATTAAAAATAATGGTATCAAGTTTTTTTACCCCTTTAAACTCTTAGTTAACTCAAAAAAACTTGATACCATTATTTTTAATTTGTTTTAATTTTAATTATGAAAGTTTGTTTCAAAGTTCTTCTCAATTGCCTCCAACGCCTGAAGTTACTTACACAATACTAGTTTCTCCATCATATATATCGCCCAGCAGCATAGTGTACTGCTCCTCATAGTCCGCGTGCATCGCGAGACAGACGAACCCTGCTTGCTTGGAGCCGCATGAGGCCGCCGCCCTCTCCACGGACAGTATAAACGCTTCGCCTATAGGTAGCTTCTCCACCATGTACCTGGAAAGAACAAATATTCAAATACAAATACAAATCATTTAAATAGAAGACAATATTAAAAAATACTCATAATACTTCTTTATTGGTATACATAGATATACACGTCATTCCATACATTATTGCAATATATTTATAATACAATAATATCTTTGTCAATTATCATGTAATATATTATAAATAATGTATAAACATAATTAATTATAAATTCGTCATATTATTGAATATAATAAAAAAATATAATTTAATGTAAATTCGATTAATTATTAACTTCGCTGAATTCCTTGTAACTATAAAACGATTGCTCGACAAGCCAGCTTTTGAGTCTCATTTTGAAGCTATTTAGCGACGGTGCTGTAGTGATCTGGTCGGGCAGCAAATATTTAGTGTACTTCCGCTGTGATCCGAAATCCAAATTAAGACAAGTAAAGGAAAAATTTACTAAGATTAATAAACTAAGATAAATTAAGATTAACGTTACCTATCACAATTCGGAAATTCTTAACTCGTAACTCAAAGGTTGAGTTCATGCGCTTCTTTATAAGCAGGTGCGGTGAGCGCGGCGCCTCACTCTCGACTTGTCGTTCGAAGAGTCAGCATCTCCTGATGATGCCTTGTGGTTAGGCGAAACACGTGTAGAGTTAAGAATTTCCGAATTGTGATAGGTAACGTTAATCTTAATTAATCTTAGTTAATTTTTCCTTTACTTGTCTTAATTTGGATTTCGGATCACAGCGGAAGTACAGTAAATATTTAATTTTGTCTTCTATTTACAATGGATTTCCGCAAAGTAACGCCTTAGTCAATAAGTTATTTACAAATCATTTATTGATAACACCAAAGTTACAAGTCAAATACGACGACCTCGTTGGCGTAAAGGTTACCATGCCGGTCTGCTAATCAGTAGGTTCCGGGTTCGATTCCCGGCACGGCCCACATCTTTGTGCTGAACTAATTGTGTTGGCTGTCGGCCTGGGTGTTAAACCTTAATACGAACTAGAAATGGTTCAGTACGGGTATAGTCAGCCGTGTGTGAAATGTGTAAAAAAAAATAGCGTTTAGTGTTCGACTACTCAAAACCTTTTCATTTGATACCCAAGTTGAGTGAGGTGAAAAAAAATAAGTCATTCGCCATTTTATATCAGACCGGTTTTCAACAAACAACTTTTTTTTTCACACACGGCTGGTTAGCCCCATACTGAACCATTTCTAGTCCGTATTATGGTTGCTAACACAACTGATATACTACATATACATACGTACATATTATATATAAATACATATTTTACACCCAGACCCACAGCCAACAAATTTAGTTAAGGTTGTTCGCTAGCATGCTGCAAGTGCTCATATGCCGCTAGATGGCGTTAAATAGGTATAAGTTAGTTTAATTCATCCCAGCATCCCAAGTGATTTCTTTTGTAACTTTAGAATCGGTTCGCGGAAACTACTGTTAATGTATTATTTTTAAGGCTCATCACAAAACAACATTTATTAAGCGTTGATAGCAAATATGTACAAAAAGCCATATAAAACCCATATCATCTACTATCATCTATTCTGTGACGATGCGGCTACACTCACACTAGCATTGACAATTTTTTTTGTCACTTGAACTTCAGCATATTTGAATATGCATGCCAATTTCGAACGCTCAATTGTCGATTATATGGCTCGTTCGTAGAGGAAGCATTTTTGGAACAGGAAATATTTTTATGATTTGAATTGACTATGGTTCAAATCTCATGAATTATTAATTTTGCTATTTTATTTTGTTCGAAACTCTTTTTTTTTAAAGGAATATTATGGGAAAGTCAATATTTTCAATAGGTTTCGTTTTCGTGTATGTTAATATTCATAGTGCATACCTTAAAACCTCAAATGAAATTAAAAAATAAATCTATTGGGTACATGATACGAGTAACAAGAAAAAACTTTTCTCACGAATCATCTAACATATTGCATGAAACAGTTGTATTTTTCGCATGATTCCAAAATGTAAGCCATTTCATTTGGGAAAGTTGCGAATAATATCATATCCGCTATTTTGGCGGACATCCGAATATCATCAAACATAGCTAAGAACATCAAAATCGGTTCATCCGGAATAACAGCTTCAAGTCTAATGATTAGAAAAGTAAATAATTACATATTATCAGGGAATTTATATATAATAGACTATGGATATTATTTTAGCTTCATTTGAAATAAAAAAAACTATTATTATTATTCTAAGGTAAGAGGCCTGTCGAAATCTTAGTTATTATAAATATACACCTGGCAGTTTACATGTATCGTTGATATAATTATACACTAGTGGCCCGTCCCGGCTTAGCACGGGCATAAAAAAAATCAATTCTAGGAGATATGTTTGAAAGTCGTTCAGAAGTGTAATATTTTATTCGTTACGAACAAACATTTAAACTTTATCGCATTATAATTTTGACATAGATTAAAGTTTTTTTTTGTATGGGTTCCGCTGCTCTCAAGACATACTAAACGACACCCGCCACAACTAACTTTTCTTAGCGCATGCGATGAAACAAATTTTTTACTCTTTTTTATACCTTGTGTTACATTACTAGAGTCTTAATAAGAATTTCTTACCCTTTGCAACAAAATATAATGCCTATGTCATTTGGGGATAATGTAACTTCCCAACGGTGTAAGAATTTTTAATTTTAGTCCAATAGTTTCGGAGCCTATTCGCGTCAAAAAAACATAAAAACATCTAAACAAACAAACAAACAAGCCTTTTGTAATTATGAGATTGTTAAAGATATTGATAGGTAAACAAAAGACGTAGGTATAAAAATTTGATATAATTGGCCAAGTACGAACCGGGCTCGCGCGTGAAGGGTTCCGTACCATTATTAAAATATGGCGAAAAAACATGTTTTTTGTATGGGAACCCCATATCAAACATTCATTTTATTTTGAAAGAAAGAAAGAGAGAAATCATGAAAGAATCTACCAAGTGTCATTGTAAAGATAGAGTAAAAAGAGGTAATACGTAGCTTAATATTCTGTAGAATTCTTTAGTGTCCTGTTATCGTTTTTGATATTGAGCAAAAATACAAAATATAACACGTCTTTTAAGGTACACTTTAAAAACGTGTTATCCACCCTTTATATTTGTATATTTTCTGTTTTTAGTATTTGTTGTTATAGCGTATCTAGTACTTGTATACTCTTGGGTTATAACGGCAACGGAAACAAATAATTTGTGAAATTTTCAGCTATCAAAGTGTATAAGAAACAGCCTGGTGACAGAAAGACAGACAACGAATATTTTGTAAAAGGCATTCGTTTTTATCTTTTAAGTACAGAAAAGATCGCAGTAGTATATTAATTTCATTCTTAGGGTACCTAACCCTAAAAATTATTGCTGCAATATAAATACGTTTTTTTAAGTATGTCAAATATGACAAACTGACATTGACATAACTAAATTTCATTCAAATAATCAAACAAAATTATACATATTTTAAATTTTTAATTCTATTACGATACTTTATATAAAAATAGCAATAATTTATTTAAAAATAATAAATAAATTTCATCAAACTCTTTAACAATACTTTTTTTGATCCTGCCATCTATCGGAATTTTGTTGATTTATTACTACGGATGGTAAGCTTGGGTTCATGTTTGGCAGAGAGAATGACACTAACGGAAACGGAAACTAACAATGTATACGTATACATGTCACTAACTTAGCTGTTCAGGTGGCCAAAATTGGAATTACAAGTTCGACAGCACTCTTAGGTGGCAACAAATCTCCACTAGCGACACTGTCAACTGAACAGCTAAGTTGTTGCACTGCACTCATACATGTGTATTTTGCTGGAAAAAATCACGCTGATATATCTGTTTTGCGATAAAAAATGTATAATATTACCTATTTCGCGCCCCAATTAGACCATTTTAAGTTTATGTTAAGTGATTACTATTTAAAAATCTTAGAGGAAATGGTTGCCAGTCTGAGAAGCATTTAGTATGGGGCTCGGAAAGCCTTAAGCACAAAGATGTTGAGCGGGCCGGGAATCGAACCCGGAACCTTCTGATTAGCAGTCCGGCATGGTAACCTTTACGCCAACGAGGTCGTCAACTAAGAAACTTTAGCAAAACACATTTAAAAAAAAAACAGAATTGAATTAGTTTCATAACTACGGCGCCACAGACTGACAGGCAGTGACACACACACACACACACACACACTCACACGTTTTCGCGTCGAGAGTTTAAATAAAACACTTACTGTGCGGGTACTAAAGGTATCTCAGGCGCTTTCGGCTTCACACGGGTCTCTGTAGTAACCGACACTCCCAATGCCTTCACCGGTTTAACAGTCTCTTCTACTTCGGGCACCTCGATCTTAGGTTTGGGTGTGTCAAGCATTTTCATATCAACTTTGGCCTTGGCATAGGCAAAGTTGGTCTTCGGAGCACCATAATTAGTCTCCGAAGCGTCATTGTTGGTCTTCGGAGCGTCATTGTTGGTCTTCGGAGCGTCATAACTGGCCTTCGAAGCGTCATAGTTGGCCTTCGAAGCGTCATAGTTGGTCTTCGAAGCGTCATAGTTGGCCTTTGAAGCGTCATAATTGGCCTTTGTAGCGTCATAGTTGGCCTTTGAAGCGTCATAGTTGGCCTTTGAAGCGTCATAGTTGGCCTTCGGGGCGTCATAGTTGGTCTTCGGGGCGTCATAGTTGGCCTTTGAAGTGTCATAGTTGGTCTTCGGGGCGTCATAGTTGGCCTTTGAAGCATCATAGTTGGCCTTCGAAGCGTCATAGTTGGCCTTCGAAGCATCATAGTTGGCCTTCGAAGCATCATAGTAGGCCTTCGAAGCGCCAAAGTTGGCCCTCGGTATGTCATACTTGGTCTTTGGCCTCTCGAAGACCTGTCTAGGTGGAAACACTTTCTTTTCAACTTGAGGTGGAACGAAGGGTTTGTCTTGAGTTTTGTTGTCTGTGAATAGAACAAGCGTAGATTAAACATTTGGAAAACGCCAAACTCAACGTTTTGCAATGGCGGCCATTTTGTTAAGTTATTGTTAGAATTACTTTTCTGTATAGCAAAACAATTAGCAACAATGTTAAACTACTGTTTTAAACAATAGATAAGGGTTGTTAAGGATCTGTAAAATAGTTGTCTCACAAAAAGTGATTTGAGCCCTTTTTGATTAACACTTATGTCAGTCTTGTTTCACCTCCCACGGTAACAAGACGCGGTCGAATCTTAATTATTCAAAATTAATTAATTAATTATAATTTGACGACCTCGTTGGCGTAAAGGTTACCATGCCGGTCTGCTAATCAGAAGGTTCCGGGTTCGATTCCCGGCCCGGTCAACATGCTTAACTAAATTTGTTGGCTGTGGGTCTGGGTGTTAAATATGTATTTATATATAATATGTATGTATGTATATGTAGTATATCAGCTGTGTTAGCAACCATAATACGAGCTAGAAATGGTTCAGTATGGGGCTAACTAGCCGTGTGTGAATGTGTCCTAGTATTTATTTTATTTTATTCATTTTAATTATTCTTAATTGTATTAAGATACATTTATTGTCAAACTGTACATATTATGGTGTTACAATAAGGTAAATTTAGTCCCAAAAGTTTCGTCGTTACGAACATACAATATTAATAAATTAATTATATTATTATTAATATTATTATATCTAATTAATTTACATGTCAAATAAAATATAGCATAAACTACTATAAATTTTCAATTTTATCTATAAAAAATAATTTTAAACTATAATAGCACTTGGATGTCAAAAAATCATAAAGCTTTTTCCGAAATATCGTCATATTTTTAATTTCTTTTTATTTTCTTATTGTTTTTGGCAAGTGTTTGTAAATATCTGGCCTAGCGATGCGCGACTGTGAATGATTCCAGTCGAATTATTTGACTTTATAAATCATTCGAGTCATTCGAATGATCTCCGAAAATTAGTATTGAATGACGTAATTCGACTGGCGGTAGCGCTAGGGAGCGGCGCGGGAGTCCGGCGAACGATTCATTCATATTTCATTCATTTGAAACTAACAAGTGACATTGACAAGATTCGCTAACAATCGAGTCAAAACGTCATTAGTAACTAATTAGTAGTCATCATTCGATTATTAACATTAGTATATTACTAATATTCAAGTCGAACGTGAATATTAGTAGTTGGAGTCCCAAGTAGAGATTTCCAGATTGCTTTAAGTTTCGCGATGCCACCATTTGAATCCATGAGAACCATAGTGGCCTAACTAATTTTTTACAATATTGAGTTAACTACTCTAACTACTACTAACCACCAGAAGAGTCAGCATCTCCTGATGATGCCTTGTGGTTAGGCGAAACACGTGTAGAGTTAAGAATTTCCGAATTGTCATAGGTAACGTTAATCTTAATTAATCTTAGTTAATTTTTCCTTTACTTGTCTTAATTTGGATTTCGGAACACAGCGGAAGTACACTAAATATTTAATTTTGTCTTCTGTTTTTATTTTCTATGATACTCAAAAAGCTTGTCCATCGAATTAGGCCACTATGGTTCTTATTGCCTCATTTGACGACCTTCTTCTTCTTCTTCCTTGCCTTATCCCACTAGGTGGGGTCGGCACAGCAAATTTTCCTCTTCCACTCTCCTCTATCAGCCGTCGTCTCTACACTCACTCCTTTCTCTCTCATGTCCTCATTCACACACTCCATCCATGTCTTCTTCGGTCGGCCTCTTGCCCTTCTCCCTTGCACTTCCATTTCCATACATCTCCTAGTAACATGCATCTCCTCTCTAAGCATCACATGCCCATACCACGCTAATCTCCCACTTTTTAGTTTCTCATTTGACGACCTCGTTGGCGATAATGGCGTAACAGATGAAACATACCCCATTGTCCATCAGCATTGTCTTGCACCCTTTGCTGGAGGTGGTTGAAACGAGTGCCTCTCACGGTGTCTTCACGCGGCGCGCGCGCCGGCTGAGGGTTCATTCCAGGCGGCTGGAATTTCATCTGCAAAATCATTCAGATTCAGACACATATATTGTCAAACTGTATACATACTTTAAATCTTATATATAAAATTTCCGTGTCACTGTGTTTGTTACCGTACTCCTCCGAAACGGCTTGACCGATTTTTTCCAAATTTTATATGCGTATTCAGTAGGTCTGAGAATCGGCTACTGTATATTTAGACTTTTTTTTTTAAATTAAGGTAAAACAACGTTTGCCGGGTCAGCTAGTAATAGTATATTTTATGTATATTTTATTTATGTGTTAGCATAAATTATTATATTTATTGTAAGTATTTGTAACTTATTATTTTTTCTTTTCTCTTTATTGTACACTAAGTCCTTTTTTAGTAGTTTATTAACTCCTTTCCATCCAAAGGTTGCCTGGAAGAGATTGCTTTAAGCGATAAGGCCGCCAATTGTGGCAAACAAATTTTTTTTGTTCTTAGTTATTATTTTATCTTTAGTTTTAGCTTAAGTTTGTGTCCAATAAAGTATTATCTATCTATCTACATATACACATGTAATTATATTTCTTAAATATTAAAAAAAAAATTACCTCGACACACACAACCCACACTGGAAGACCGTTGCCCAGGACAGACAAAAGTGGAGGGACGGTAGGGAGACCTTTACCCTGCAGTGGGCTGATTTATAGGCTTAGATAGATAGATAGAAATATTTACAAAGCTTAAACAAAATATTAAAAAAATGAACATCAGTTATTATTTTTTTGCTATTATCATGGCGACCAACACTTACACTGAGAACTAGTCTCGTGCCGTAAGTGCTGTTTTCTTCAGGGTACCTTAAACAATATTGTTTCGTAAACCACTTCCATTTTACATTATTTAATTATACAGTATATAATTAAAGTAATAATATTAGGATTTAGAATAGTTTAGTAATTATAATAATATAGGATTTAACATAAAATAGTAAAGAAGTACTAAATGGTAAAACATAATTATAGTGCTAAGATAAGGTTACGTGGCAAACCTGACGAACTCTGTTTCGCCACGCCAAGTTGAAATTTTCCCTGAATGTTGTTTGCTACTGCCCTCACGGCACCCGAGACCTTTCCAACGAATGCTGTACCGTGGAAATCGGTTCGTGCGTTCTGGAGTTATAGCGTCAGGAAGGAAAACCCCACTTATTTGTATCATAGATTAGCTGTTGTCCACGGCTCTGCCCGCGTGTAGGAGGTCATCTATTAGTCGCAGCATGATGTTTTATAGCTTAAAGCCTTCCTCGATAAATTGTCTATCCAACACAATAAAAAAAGTTTTCAATTTGCATCAGTAGTTCCTGAGATTAGCGCGTTCAAACAAACAAACTCTTCAGCTTTATAATCTTATCTTATCTTAATATATATAAATCTCGTGTCACAATGTTTGAACTCAATGGACTCCTAAACCACTTAACCGATTATAATAAAATTCGCACACCATGTGCAGTTCGATCCAACTTGAGAGATAGGATAGTTTAAATGTCAAATTATAGTCGCAATTTTAATTTATTGCTAATTATTGTCTGTTATTATTTGACAGTCACAATTATCTGTTAACTCCAAATGATTCTAACAGATGTCGATACCTTTCGACTGGGTTGAGTGAGTAATCAATAGATGGCGCTGCTATGGTAAATCTACGAACGTGTCATATAAGCTACACTATCTATTTTTCATACCCCTAAGTGAGGCAAAACAACGTTTGCCGGGTCAGCTAGTATTACGGTATAGATAGTAAGTACTTTACCCTGTTAATGGGTACGCCGTTGCGAGGAGAATCATTCTGGGAGCAGTTCGGAGAACGCGGCACATGATTCGGCTTCGGCGGAGACACAGCGCTGAAATGTTATAAATTAACCTATTGTACAACTCGTTCGTCTAAGTAGGAGAACTTTTAAGTAAACGTAAAAAAATGGCCAAGAGCCTTAAGAGGTTATGTCTAATTTGAAGTGGGGGTGATGAGATCTGCACTGACATCCCGCTAGGGGCGTATTGTGCATTCCCCCCTTACCAGCCTACCCAAGCCAACCGAGCTCCTTGAAGTAACGGAGCACAGCCCTGGCTCGCTGGCATACCTGTTCCACGAGGTTATGTCACCAGCCCACCGTTTTAACTCTCGGCCAACAGTATAGTATAGTGGCTACGTATAGTGGACTACTAATGTTATAGTATTATTATAATTAGGCATGTTAAACATATATATAGAACGGGGGATCCCCGTTCTCTATCGTACTTGGTGCAGAGGATAGACACTGCTATTCAGCGTGGAAACGCAGCCAGTGTTATGGGCACCTTTGCACCATGTACGGTCCTACTAATGTTATAGTATTATTATAATTAGGTATGTTAAACATATATATAGGACGGGGTATCCCCGTTCTCTATCGTACTTGGTGCAGAGGATAGCCATTGCTATTCAGCGTGGAAACGCAGCCAGTGTTATGGTCACCTTTGCACCAGGTACGGTCATGGGCGGGTTTTCCTTACTATAAATGTTTTGACATGACAGTATATTTTTTATTATATTTATGGACAATAAAGACGATTATAATGTAAATGTTGTCAAACATATCAGCTTAATAATATATTTGAAATCAATATAACCAACTCACCTGATGTTAGAATTATCGTCAACATCAGAGTCTGGCTTGTCGCGAGCATTGTTCATCCTGCAAAACGAAATACAATTCACAATTGAAATACAGTTCAAACTTAATGTCTTGCTAACCTGCGATAAGTTAACTGTAATGTAGACTTTATAAACAAAATCAAATTGATATTTTTGATTGTAACTTACCTAAATTTAAACGTAAAATCTTATCCCTTTTAAATGATTTTTTTGTTGTGACATAATGTATAAAAATTGTATACATTGTGTTGCAATATGGGAGTCATTTGAAAGGGATAAGATATATTGTGCTTGAAAATAATTTGTTGGTAAATTTAGTATAGGTACTTACTAATATTTTTTGTATTTTATGTAAATATTTACTTAGATCATGATGTGTACACATTTGATAAGGATAAAACCTAGAACGATACAATGTATGTATAAATGTTTAGTCATTTAAGGTTGTATTCTGTTTTGTGTACCTTATTAAATAAATAAATAAAACTAGCTGACCTGACAAACGTTGTTTTGCCTTAAGTACAGTTAAAACACTATAATTGATCAGTTATCGAGCGGGATGAAAAATTATTTAATTACTAAAATGGCTCTAAAAATAGGGGTTGGTGATAAAAAAGTTAAAATTTAGTGTTCTAAGTATTTTTAGTGTCACATTATTAAAAAAATTAAGGGTGAAACTTATTACTTATGGGTGTGAAAAATAGATAGTAGCTGATTCTCAGACCTACTGAATACGCATATAAATGTTGGTCAAGCCGTTTCGGAGTAGTAAGGTAACTAACACTGTGACATATTAATATTAATTTTATATATTAGAAGATTTCTCAATATATTAAGGCTCGGTTGCACCATATTAGTAGAAAATTTTATGGTTCATGTCAAATTTGCCGATAACTATGATGAACATTATGCTTGCACGGACTAGCTACCTAGACCTCTTTTGTGCTACAGAAGCAGACATCCGCAGAGCGGCAATGGACTCATTAGTACAAATTTGTTACAATAAAGTAGTTTCATAAGATAGCATGTAATCTATGTATGTATAAGTTAATTTTTACTCTTCTTTGTATTTGTAATGTTTTTAGTATTTATTTTGTTAACTTAGTTTAAGCAATAGTGAGTGTATTGGGCAACTGTGAAGCTCACTTATTGTATGTACAATAAATAATAAATAATAATAACTGTATCGCTAACTTTAACATTGACCGCGGAATGTTTTGCACCATCATATTTGAGGGCGTCAGCGCAAAAGTGGCCTAACCCACAATTTTATGTATTCAATTTAAATTCATGAAAATTCAAACCTCATAATCTCCATACTAACTATATTGAGCTTAGGCCACTTTTATGTATTTAATTTAAATTCATGAAAATTCAAACCTCATTATCTCCATACTAATTATATTGAGCTTAGGCCAATTTTATGTATTCAATTTAAATTCATGAAAATTCAAACCTCATTATCTCCATACTAACTATATTGAACTTAGCTTACTTTTATGCATTCAATTTAAATTCATGAAAATTCAAACCTCATTATCTCCATACTAACTATATTGAGCTTAGGCCACTTTTATGTGTTTAATTTAAATTCATGAAAATTCAAACCTCATTATCTCCATGCTAATTATATTGAGCTTAGGCCAATTTTATGTATTCAATTTAAATACATGAAAATTCAAACCTCATATCTCCATACTAACTATATTGAGCTTAGCTTACTTTTATGTATTCAATTTAAATTCATGAAAATTCAAACCTCATTATCTCCATACTGACGGCCTCATTTCTTAGTAAAGTTTTCCGAGCTGCCAGTCAATAGACGCATCTGACTGCGAAGTTTGGGGTTATGACGTCATCAAACATTTTTATTCAATGGTGCAACTCATTGATGAGGGAAGTCCGTAACTACTGCGTTAGCCGGTTGTGGCGAGGAGCCGGTCTAAGTCCTTGCCATCAGATAAGTCGAAGCATGGCAAGCAATCATATTATGGTAAAAATTGATTAGGCGCGTCCAAACAGAGCGAGCAGGCACGAGGCATTTGCCGCGCGAGGCTGCTCGCTCTGTGTGGACGTGCCTCGGCCGAGGCAAGCGTGCGCTCTGCCGCGGGCGAGCGACCGAGCGCCCAAGACATCGAGAATCGATTTTTGATTTTGCTCAAAGGCGCCTCTGTCGTTTGCCTCGCGGTCTCTGGACACTCGCGTATTTTATTTCGTGCCTCGCTCGAGCATAAATTATGAATAAAGATCAATGTTTGAAATTAATATCTCTCTATGGTGTAAACACCTGGCTATGGAATGCAATTGATCCTAATTATACTAATAGAGGACTTGGGGAAGACGTTGGTTAAATATTAGCCGCGAGATGCATGTACCGGTTCCTCCATGATGTCTTATTTGCCAACTGAACGAACGAAATGGCTCGGGCTTGCCGCGCGCGGCAGCCTCGCGATGATGCCGAGGCTGCCGCGCTCGTTCGTGGGTAGTTTCCTCGCGCGGCAAATGCCTCGCGAGGCTTGCTCACTCTGTGTGGACGCGACTATTGCCTTTTTTTTTTTTTTTTTTTTGTTGACGAGGGGGAAATCTTCTACAAGATACCTGGCTACGATGGGGCGCAGCCAGGTTATGTGGGATTTGTACCCACTAAAACCCCCCCGGTGACCTGCCTCTGTGCTTAACGGAGGTCTCCGGGTTCTTCCGGGAAACACTCCGGAGACCTCCTTGCACTGCGCCGTGGCCCTTCTCGCGACGGTGACGGTCACTCGACGCCGTCGTCGTTCACCCCGGACTCGATGGAGTGGGTGTCGGGACCCCATCTCCGAACACCCTCGAGTCTGATGCCCCTTTTAGTCGGCTCTTACGACAGGCAGGGGCAATACCGCAGCCTTATTCTTTCACCCAGGCTGCAGGGTTAACGCGACTATTGCCTAACCGGTACTTTGACATTTTAGTGATGGCTTGACACACTCACCGCATGAGGTTGTGGCACACGGCGCTGTGTCTGCCGGGCCAGTCTCTGCGCTGACAGCGTTGGGAACAGTACGGGGTGACGGCGCACCTAGCGCAGTATAGATCTGCGCGCGCGCCGCAGACGATGCAGCTTGGCTCGCCTCCTCTCTGCAGTCCGGGAATGTTTAGCTGTGTCGGTATGCAATAATTGTTATGTGTGGGTATGTGTAATTACTTTTTCTTCTGTAAAAGATTGTAGTTTCTCAAACTAATGCTATTGAAAAAGCAGAGAGATGCAGTAAAGCTTTTTAGTTCTCTAAAATGTTAAATGTTATAACAAAAAACATAAAACAAAGCAATTTAAACTAATTTTAAATTGGAAAATACTCACACATAAAATATATAGCGATAAACTTACCAAATTATGGCATGCCGAATAAACGTGTGTATGTGTGTGTGTGAATATAAAGTCTTTATATGTATGTATGTAACACATATGGTTAATAATGAATTTTCAAAACTCATGGATCAAGTTATGTGTATAGAACGTAATAAAGCCGCCTTAGAACTACAGTGTAAACTCTATTTAACGACACTCAAGGAACTGTGCATTTTATCGCGGTTTAGAGAGTGGTCGTTAAATGGAGAGAATGTATCATTGTATGAAATACAAGCTAAGCCAACTAAAGCCAATTGATTTCGACGCTTTAGAGAGATCGTCGTTAAATCTAGTGACGTCATATGGAGTTTACACTGTATTTAGGCTCAATGCACGGCTAACTTAGGTGATATTACACGATCACCAAAGTAAGCAACAATCAATGCGGGGTCTTGGATGGATGATTATTCTGTCCTTTCAGAATATGTTTTAACGGGTTTAATCGAACCATACAGTTTGAGCGATGCGGTTGGACCGCGGTAAATTGTAAGAATTAAAATAATAAATTCATGTAAAATCTTTAGTTCCCATTGAAATTATTAAAAAAATCATTTATTTATAGAACCACCCTTTCTATTTTGACGCGGTTTTAAATTATGAACTAATAAATAATTGACTAGCCAGTTTGCCTGGTTTAAGTAGTATACTATCAAGTTTTCTACTAATAATAATACTAATACTTTTAATTTATTATCGTTTTTCTTACGTAATTTTCTAGTACGATGTAAGTAAATATCAATAATAATAAATATCTGTTTGTAACTTCTAATCAGAAGTCATCCAGTAGTTCATAAACATTAGTCAGTTTAATTAAGTTAGTTATATCTAGTTTGTTAACAGTTTTGTGGACTTTCAAAAAATCAAAATAATAAATAAGTCTTGAACCCTATTGTATTGCCTGAAGGGCGGTTAAATAAATCAACCTGACGCAATCATCCAAGTTCAAGCAGCGTTCGATGCGGACAGTCTTTGGATGGGTGACCATGCACAAAACAGTCGTCTAAATTTGACATTTTCATCTAGGCGCTACCGTGGGTCGAATGACAGGTTATTGAAGCTCCCCCGAGACCTTCGAGCGGGTTGGAAAACTCATCACCAGAGCTTGGCCACTTAGCTGATACGAAGAAGAAAGAAGCCTCTATTATGCCTTAGTCTACTATACTATAAGACTCTTGGTCCTGACTCATTCATTCCCTCATTCATACATTCATCTATAGGCAACGCAGAGCCCAAATGGCTGGACCTAGGGGTATGAAATTTGGAGGACGTATTTGTTATAGTATGTAGACGCGTACTAAGAACGGATTTTTGGAAATTCCACCCTTAAGGGGATGAAAAAGGGGAAAAACAGATTGTATGAAACTTCCTTATTTTCAGAATATGTATAGTTTAAGTATAATTAAAAATAATGTTCTCAAGTTTTTTTTTGTCAGGGGTGAACTAAGGGTGTGTAATGGGGGTGGAAGTTTGTATGGAAAATTCTTTATTTACCAAGTTTAAGAGTATAGATAAAATTGTTTTAAAAAACAAACAACCGACTTCAAAAACACAACTAAAAAGGGAAAAATAATTTTAAGCCTAAATCAAATCAAGAATATATAAATAGAATAGGAGAGTTTATTTCATGTACTTATCAAAAACTATTTGCAATTTTTACTAATCCTGTATTCTTGGAGTCGGTGCCAGCAAAGAAAGACAATTGAAAATAGTTTTTTTTAACAAACATTAATTTGTTCTTATTAGATGGCACCGACTTCAAGAATACAGGATTACTAAAAATTGCAAATAGTTTTTGATAAGTACATGAAATAAACTCTCCTATTCTATTTATATATTCTTGATTTGATTTAGGCTTAAAATTATTTTTCCCTTTTTAGTTGTGTTTTTGAAGTCGGTTGTTTGTTTTTTAAAACAATTTTATTTTTACATTTTTAGTGGTTGGTAATGATATTTTGTTTAAGTTTTAGCTATGGAGAGCCAAATAAATTTCACGATGAAAAAATTTGGCGTGTGCCAGGCAGGCAACCAATTGGTAGCAAATCGAGCTGGATGCGAGCGAAACGAGTGCGAAAATTTTCACCGTATTTGTTCCAACCGTCTGAGCATAAAGAAGTCCAAAGCAGCACCAATTACATAATGTTTGTTGTGTCAAAACGTACTAGAACCAATTGCGAGCGAAGCGAGCAGGATGCGAGCGAAGCGAGCTGTGCGCGAGCGAAGCGAGCGCGAATATTTTCATCGTATTTGTTCCAACCGTTTGAGCATAAAGAAGTCCAAAGCAGCACAAATCACATAATGTTTCTTGTGTCAAAACGTACAAGAACCAATTGCGAGCGAAACGAGCTGTGCGCGAGCGAAGCGAGCGCGAAAATTTTCACCATATTTGTTCGAACCGTTTCAAGTCCAAAGCAGCACAAATTATATAATATTTGGAGTGTCATAAGCCCAGAACATCCTGGGGGAAATTCGAACGAAGCGGGATAACTCCTAGCGAAGCGAGCGCGTAAATATTTTCCTTATCCGTTCGAGGGTCTTGTCTATTAATATATCAAATTTTACAGTTCCTTCTTCCACTAAGTATGACCCAAGTGGCCAAGCTCTGGCGTCGAGAGTTTTTCAAGCCCCTGATTTAGTTTGACCCCTGCTTGTACTAAGAGTAGTGGTCCAGGCCCAACAAATTAACGTGTTATCCGAAGCAAAGTAACGCCTAGATGAAAATATCATATTTTTTTATGGAAGTCTTGTGCATGGTTACCCATCCAAAGACTGGCCGCATGGGCCGTTGCTTAGCCAGGCTGCTAATTTTATGAGCGAAATCTGTATTGCCGTATGAGCGCGAAGAAGTAAAATAGGTTATCCAGTTATTTGGGCTTCCCACGGGAATAGCAATGACTTTTAAGATAAAAAGTAACCTTCGTGTTATACAAGGTCTAGTCTACCCCCTATATCAAATTTTAGCGAAATCAGTGTGTCATTGTGGTTGGTGCATCCCACGGGAACAATAATTATTTTCGGGATAAAAAGTAGCCTATGTGTAAACACATAGTCTAACCTATCTTCATTCCAAATTTCATCAATGTCAGTACAACCGTTCGAGCGTGAAGAAATTAAAAAGATTTATATGTTATTTGGTGCATCCCACGGGAATAGTATTCATTTTCGGGATAAAAAGTAGCGTATGAGTTAACACATAGTCTTACCTATTTTCTTCTCAAATTTCATGAATATCAGTACAGCCAAACGAGCGTGAATCTCTCTTCATGCGTAAAAATAACCTAACTTTTTAGGTTTTTCTTCGATTTCCCTAGGAGTCCATCATCAGAACCAGTTTTGGTGACAATGGGACCAATTCAGAACCATACTCTTTCAATTAAAAAAAGAATTTTGAGAATCGATCCACAAATGGCTGAGAAATCGGTGAACATACATAAAAAAAAAAAAAACATACACGTCGAATATATAACCTCCTCCTTTTTGAAGTCGGTTAAAAATTAGGATTTAATCTACTATTTATAAGGTTTTGTGTGTGTGTGTGTGTGTTTTTATTTATATAATTAGTTATAATAAAGAATCCATACTTTTTATATGACAAAAACAAAGTATAGAAAATTGTTATGGTAGTAGTTTGAAATTGGAAATAATTAAATAAAAATTATGAATAAATTTGCCCGGGGTGTATTAAGAGGGATGCCATTGGGTTTGAAAGTTAAGGGAGAGAAACACGGAGAGGGAGAAGTTACAAAATACGACCTACACGCGGGCGGAGCCGCGGGCAAGCTTGTGTATTATATAAAAAACAAACAAACAAGAGTAAAATCAATAAGACATTTTAATAAAGATAAATAATTAAATTTAAACGTAACTTAATTGAAATAACAAGGCGTTGTCATAAAACTAATCCAAAATTAAATAGATAACTAACAAGTCATTGTCATAAAACTTAATTAAAAATAATCAAATACAAGCTGCGTCTATAAAAGAACGCTGGGAAAATGTGCGCTTGCGCACTACTAAAGAAGTAAGTAAATTGTTTTATTTAACATTATTTGACATCCTTAAGAAAGTTGTTGAAGTATAAGATATGCAAAAGTCATGAAAATACGAGCACATTGAGAACTTTCATGAATATTTTCAGAATTGGCACTTGATTTTTTTTTTTGTAGAACAGTGATATTCATTTACTGGTAAACAGACTTCAATTCAGAAATACAGACCCAACTTCGGTATTTTTTTTCATCTTCTATCTTTTTTTTAAGGTTCTTTTTTTAAGAAAGGTTTATTGCTAGGCATAACCCAAAGTAAAAAAAAAATACATACAGTGGAATATATAACCTCCTCCTTTATTTATTTATTTGAAGTCGGTTAAAAATCAAAGGTCATCAATGACCACAAAAGTTAAGGCATACACAAAAATCTTGCTCATAAGACAAGAACCCCATCTCTTTTAAAAATCTTTAAATATATTTAATTGCCGTCCCCTTCGCGCAACATTTTTCCAACAGCGTTCTTTTTGCGTGACGCGAATAATACTAAAACAAATCGCCATAAAACTAGTTGTACAAAAATGAAAAACACTAATAATCAAAGTAAAACATACTTACGTTACAAACTTAGGTATAAAACTATTCTAAAATTTGTATCGTATTTTAATATTCATATCAACATAATGTTTTTGTCAGTAATACTCTTAACTTTCATATTTCCCATATTTAAGTATAACTTAAAATATTGAGTATTAAGGAATGTATTGTTTTGTGAGTTTGGTCCCTATATGGCTGTGTTAGGTGTCCCTATATGACTGCGTTAGATCCCAATATGACTGCCTTAGGTCCATATATGACTGCGCTAGATCACCATATGACTGCGTTAGGTTCCTATGTGACTGCGTTAGGTCACTATATGGCTACGTTAGGTTCCTATATGGTTGTGTTTAGTCCCTAAATGAATGAGTTAGGTTCCAATATGACTGCGTTAGGTCTATATATGACTGCTTTGGGTCACTATATGGCTGCGTTAGGTCCCTTTATGACTGCGTTAGGACCCTATATGACTGCGTAAGATCCCTATATGACTGCGTTAGGTCCCTATATGACTGCGTAAGATCCCTATATGACTGCGTTAGGTCCCTATATGACTGCGTTAGGTCCCTAAGTGGCAACTTAAACATAGTTTGTCTAGAATTTTATCGGTAGTTAAAAATATTTTATTCGTTATTAAAAATTAGGTCTAATCGGAACACACAATTTCTGTCAACATTAAATCTATACCCTATTTATTCTAATACTTAAAACAAATACAAAATTCCCTGAGAGACATCATATTATAATGGAATGAGTAATTACTTGAGGTGTAAAGTTTGTGAAGTTCTTTGTCACGTCAAAACGACGTAAATTCAAAAGGGGAACTGCGTTCAATGAAATATGCATTTACCATTTTTGCCAGTAAGCAGACGATATTTCTATAAAATACACAAAGTATGAGCGGTCAAGACGCAATAGAGTTTAAAAGTAAAACATCAACTTTTCGCCCCCAACGCACGAGTCGAATTTCTTATTCTGTATCACTGATAGCGATTGCCTATCTACAAACGCTATGAATTTACCGTTACTAGGATAAGGCGTCTCCGTGAAAATTTGCCAAATTTCCGTGTTCAATCCCGGGTTTTTATCCTCTAAAATATCAAAGATAATGTTTAAATCTTCTTCGCTTTCCGGTAGTATGGTTAACGGTATTTTTAGAATGATTTTCGATTGATAACAGTCATCTGGTAGAGTGAATTGTTTGTTAATGTCGTTTGAACTACTTCCGATTATATTGGGATCATCTGTGTCAAGTTTGTGTTCTTTTTGCGTTTGACCTTTTTTCAGTTTAGGTGACTTGTGAGGTTCGTTGTTGCTTGTGGCTTTGTGGTCATCTACATTATTCATTTTATCTCTTACATCTTCTAAATCCTCTGTATTTTTATCGTCATCTTTAAGTTGAAGTTCTTCAGTACTTTTCAAGTCGTTTTCATCTTTCGTGTTTTCTTTATTTTTGATGCTGTCTTGATTGACAATAGAAACTGATGAGCCATTCTTCTTTTTCTTTTTATTAACTTTGGCACCTTTCTTTTGTTTTGGAGCCTCCAGTTTTTTCGCGTGAGCTTTTGTCCGTTCTTCTAATGTTAACTTTGGTTTGATCAAGGACCGTAGATGTCCCAACTGGAATTGTACGGTTTCATCTCCAATTTGCATATTGAAATTAGGGTCGAGTATTACTTGTGCTGATAATTTGTCTATCTGCAACACAACGTCGAGTTTAGTTCCAGTCTTGACTGTGCTAATCTTTCGCCAGTACTTTGTTCGCAATCTAGGGTTCTGTTGTTGCAAAACTTCGATTACACCATCCGGATCTTTTCTAGTCTTCACTACCATACTAACTATGCCTACAGCACCGCGAAACTCTGTAGATTTCAAATTGGTATTCAGTATTTTGTTGACTTTAGGAACATTCTGTTCTATCCAGAGCCGAGAAGCCATGTTCTGACAGATGACGAAAGTAACTCCGTCAAATAAGTAAATGTCGTGATATTTCGGTATTTCATTTTCTGCCACTTCTGCCTTTTCAACGGATTCTACGAGAATATGCTCAAAAGTTCTTTTCATTGTGTGGAATTGAGGTTCGTCTATACGCGTCTCGGGATAGTTTACGGGTCCCACGTAAAGCTTCAGGTCGTCAGCAATCAAATCCTTGTAATGCTCAGTGCGTATTTTAGTTAGCGGTGTTTTTAATATGTCTTGATCTATCGGTGCGTACATCTTTTTAACAATAGCCTGCCTTTGCCGTTTAGTCTCTTCATTTTCTTCAATCTCCTTATTACCTTCTTCGTAACTGACATCACGCTTTTGTCTGTCAATTATTCTAAATGTAATCTTTTCTCCTTTGTAAACAGGATCAAAGTACTGACTTTTAATCACGTCCAACGACACGGGGTCTACGCCAAACTGTCGTTTCTGCTTTCCGGCTACATCAGAATAATATTTCCAGCAATCAGGCTTCAAGTGAGGATATTTCTCTTGCAATTTCGTCAAAATTTCCATAGACTCAATGTTCGCATGTTCTTTTGGCAATCGCATTACGATTCTCGTGTATCTCACTAAATTGTTCATATCGCGGAAAGTAAGTTTTAGACCCGTCGAGTTGATAAACTTTGGCAAAACTTCCGTTAAGTAATCTTTCGTTTCCAAACTGTCACAAATATATATCACAGCGCCATTTGATAGGTAAATGTCTTGGAATTTCGGAATGATCATGTTTGCGAATCTTTGAGATTTCAAATCTTTGTGTAAGTACTCTTTAAATAAGTGCTTTAGCCGTCTAATATGAGTGCCTTCCAATTTGTTCTGTGGATAACCTACCAAAGTGATTGCGACTTTCAGCTCGTTTTCTACGTGCAAATAGTTGGTTCGTCTGTAATACGCGATGCCTCTATTACTATCAATATTTATATCACTAGAATCAATGAGCATATTATCAACACTATCAGCAACCGACTCGGATTTCTCAGATAGATTCAGTAACATCGTGTCTGGTGTATGGGACTCTTCTAAATGATCAGTTGGCTTCTCTAAATCTTTGTCTTTCTGAGCGTTTTTATCAGTAGCATCGTCAGACCAAACTAATACTTTGTCATTATCTCCGATATACTGAACGTCTTTGATTTTCTCCAATACACACTCGTCTAGCGACCGTTCCAGTTCATTTCGGAAATCAGCTGATTTGTTATTATTTTCTTCTTCTGTCTCAAGTTTCTCAGCTTCGGCATCAATTATGTCATCAATTTCAGCATCTTGTACATCAGGATATTCTTTATCCTCAATGTGGGATAGAAGATTATTGTTAACTTCGGATTGATTTTTCTCTTCAATTTCGAGCTGGTATTTTTCTTCTATCTCAAGTTGATGTTTTCCAATTTCTTTTATTTTGTCAATATCTGGCAGTTTCTCGATCAAATCTTTGAGTTGTATAGTTTTTACGCTGTCAATTGACTTCATACTGATCGTGGATGCCACCCTTGGGGTGGTTCTAGCTGACTTAATCTCCTGTAAAAGCTTGACCCTAGACCCTACGCTCCTCAAATCTTCCTCCATACCAGCCAATAAACATTCATAATAGATCTCTGTATAACCAGTGAGTTCAAATTCCATTTGATCGTAATCAATTACATTTTTGAAGTTGGGTCCTCGAATAATTTCTCCAGAAACTCGATCAATGAGAAAAGAGGTCGATTCCATATCGTTATCAACAGTTTGGGCGTATATTTTCCAGCAATTTGTTTTTAGGGATGGATTGAAGTACTGCAGTAGCTTGAAGCAATCTTGAGCGCTAGTCGGCCAACAAGATTTTGGTATCTTTAGCACAGCTAAGCACAGCCTTTTGACTTTCGAGTTGAGTAGTACTAAGTTGGTAGACATACGTTCTTGCAATCCTGGAGAGACCCTTACCATCCAATCACGCGTCTCCAAATCCTTGCACACACAAACAATCGCCCCCCTATTCAAGTAATAATCGAGAAAACATGGCACTTTTTGTAGCAGGTTCGCGTTTAGCTGCATATTGATTACATCTGTTAGACACCTTTGGAACATTTCCATTTGCCGCAAACGCATTTTAGATTTGGGATACCCTGCCAGAGCTATAACTAATTTCAACTGATCGTCAACTATATCTACATAATCACAGTTTCTAAGTTGAATGAGTCTATTCGTCTCGTCAGATTCATCTTCGCTATCCGAATAAAAGTCACTAAACTTCGAATCGCATGTCATTTCACTCCTAACAATGCAGGGACATTTTCTACTCTTGCTCGTTACGTCAGACTTGCTTGCAAGTTTACTAACCTTACACGTGGTTTTACTAACGGTCATATCAGCGTTTTCAAACTTGGATTCGGTATCGTTACCCCTTGCGTCTGAACGCAAAAAGCTGTCCCGTTTCGAGCATACAACACTTCGATCCTCAGAGCAAAGAACGCATGTCGACTGGGAGGAGCTACCATCGACTTCTTCCTTGATCCATGATTTTCGACAGGAGCAAGTCGTTTCGTTCTGTAGACAATAAGTGTCAACTTAGGGTCTTTATACTACCAAAGGGACTCTCTCAGATTCAAAATGCAAGACTTTTACAGGTAAAAACTACAAGAAAGACTCGATTGAATAAAGAAAACTAATTTACTAAACTAGCAAGGGAAAACGAACTTACGGGTTACATCCCGCAGGTCGAATGTTCGATCCCCGTCAATGAGCTTTAGCTTTCAGTGAAGGAAAACATCATGAGGACAGGACAGCATTCTCTAGTGCTCTAGTCAAATGCCCACTAATACATTGTGAAATAAAAATAAAACTTTCACGTGTGTTCTTTACTGAATCAAGTTGACTAACATTTCTGTTGGTAAGTAACGATGGTAAGTATCAAAGTTATTATGTGGAAATCGATTTCCTAAATAGAATTGATAAAGTTTATAGAAGAAACAAATACGACCAAGGCTTATCTTGCATTGCCTAGTGTATTTTAACGTTTTACCAACTAAAACAAGAGTAAAACGTAGTCAATTTTAGACTAATTATCACGTATTATATTATCGTACCCAACAGGCTAACGTGAAGGAATAACAAAATAATATTACTAACAAAATTTACGTTAATATTTGTACTATATCTAAAAGCATATAGGTATCTTGAATACGTATAATTTTAAGAGGAGGGGCCACTTTGGTAATTTAAAGACCGCAAATTTTCCAAAACATTTTGAGCAATTCGCGAGACGACAATGAAGAAAGCTCTGAGTTCCAGAAAGCGTACATGCAAAACAACATCTGATCCGATACCATTGACGAAGCGATCATGCGTTACTCTAGAAATTTCCTTATGCCCTGAGAATCTAAGCGCTTAAACATTAAGTTTTTCATTCAATCCTTTGCTTTTAGTTTTTTAAGTCGACTTCCGATATACCAGATTTTTATTAGCCCTACACATCCACGAGATATGATATGATCATCATCATCTACAGCCCTTTTTATCCCAATTCTGGGTATATGCCTCCCTCTACATGTGGCACCTGCGTCGAACTTGTGCAGTCCTCGTCTAGGCAGGACCTGCGACTTTAGTGATGTCGTGAACCTGACCGACTAACTGTAGTGATGTCGTCAACTTGACCGACCTACTTTAGTGATGTCGTCAACTTGACCGACCGAATTTAGTGGTGTCGTCAACTTGACCAACCGACTTTTTATGTCGTCAACCTGAACGACCGACTTTAGTGATGTTGTTAACCTGACCGACCCACTTTAGTGATGTCGTTAACCTGACCGACCAACTGTAGTGATGTCGTCAACTTGACCGCCCGACTTTAGTGATGTCGTCAACTTGAACGACCGACTTTAGTGATGTCGTTAACCTGACCGACCAACTGTAGCGATGTCGTCAACTTAACCGACCGAATTTAGTGGTGTCGTTAACCTGACCGACCGACTTTAGTGATGTCGTCAATCTGACCGACCGACTTTAGTGATGTCGTCAACTTGACCGACCGACTTTAGTTATGTCGTCAACCTGACCGACCGACTTCTGTGATATGATATCATGTAGCTTAACGGTGAAAATATACTGTTCCAACTCCACACCTAGTGGGAAAGACGAAGTCAATGATGATGCATAATAAATTTATATAAATCTGTAAGTATATATAAATAAACAATATGTACATATGTAATATTAATAATATAATACTTACCAGGAACTGCTAGAGTTAAATGGACGGTGAAAATATACTGTTCCGACTCTACACCTAGCGGGAAAGACGAAGTCAATGATGATGCATAATAAATTTATATAAATCTGTAAATAAATATTAATAAACAATATGAAATATGATATGAAATATATAATATAATACTTACCAGGAACTGTGATACAATTTATATATAAATACAATCCGTGCTTTCCTTAATGTTTTTGTATTAGACAGCCTTAAAAATGTTAATTTTAAGATTTCCTTTACCGTTAAATCGTTATCTGTATTAAAATAGATCAAAAAATATATATTGTAATTAAATACAAATATAATTAATTGTCACACACAAAAAGTTTACATTTATAAAAGTTGGAGTAACAAAGATTCTTCTTCATTGAGTATTTTTGCATGTATAAGTTAAAATTACCTATTATTTTATTTATATGGTATTCCTAGTTACAGAATACAGACATTTATTGATAAATAAATATTTACAAGTCAAGATACTAATAAAAAAATATAATTAATTACCATATGCGGTACTCGTATCATTTTTAAATTCTCTAATAAGATTTGCCGACTAAAAATTGTTTTAATTTAGCTTTGAATATAGAGACAGAAGCTGCATCTCTTATACTACTAGGTAGTTTATTATATAGCTTAGGGCCTACAAATGAAGACCGATTTTTCAAATTTGGCTATCGAGTGGGCAGGTGTGGCGAGCCTGTCCTTCCACCTAGTGCCGTACTGATGGGATGCTCCCTGTGCGGTAAACTCCTCAGGATGAGTCCTCACAAACATACATACTTGGAGTAATAGGATGCTCGGTACGGTGAGGATTCCTAGCTCAGAGAAATGTATTAGCCCAGTATTAGCATTCAGCGTGGCAATGCTGCCAGCATGTTGGACACGCTGCCCTCTGGTAGTGGGCTAGAGCTTTTGTAATTAATTTAGTTATTTGAGTAAATCTAATCCAAATTGCTTACTTCTTGTAGTAGTTAGTTGGTATTTGTAGTTTCTAATAATATATTATTGTCGAATAAAGAAAATTATTACATACACATATGTATAACAAAACTACAAATAGTATTACTTACTATAAGTTACTATAATATATAATATAAAAATACATTACTTACTAATAAATTTACATAGTATTTACTTACCTAGACATATATAAAAAGATTAATAAAATTTAAATTTATCGTATATGTTACTATGCAAAACATATTTATTTTCTTCAAATGAGCTAAGTGGCTAGACTCTGGTTAGCTGAGCTGACGATTTTCAAGCCTGACAGTTCCTATATATAACTAGCTGACCCGGCAAACGTTGTTTTGCCTCACTTAGGGGTATGAAAAATAGATAGTGTAGCTTATATGACACGTTCGTAGATTTACCATAGCAGCGCCATCTATTGATTACATACTCAACCCAGTCGAAAGGTATCGACATCTGTTAGAATCATTTGGAGTTAACACACAGATAATTGTGACTGTCAAATAATAACAGACAATAATTAGCAATAAATTAAAATTGCGACTATAATTTGAGATTTAAACTATCCTATCTCTCAAGTTGGATCGAACTGCACTTCGTGTGCGAATTTTATTATAATCGGTTAAGTGGTTTAGGAGTCCATTGAGGACAAACATTGTGACACGAGATTTATGTATATTAAGATTTAACGTTTCATCCGATCCACGGAGGCAATCACACGTAAATTTCACGTTTAAATGATAGCCATTTTATATTTTCACCCATCCAAAGCCTGTCCGCATACAATTTTGGTGATCGCGTCAGATCATCTTAGTCAGAAGAGTTATAAGCGCTACAATATGATTGTTTATGTATAATTTTGGTAGCTTTGTTTTTTGTGTTGTTGTATGGTGTTCACAGCGAACTAGAATAAATAGAATAGTAACTAGGCCGATAAAAGGGTTTCACGCGTAATCGTAAAATACCACGGTGGGCGGGGCAAAACAGCTACCCTCGCGCCCGCGTGACGTCATATGGTGTGGCACGGCACCAATGGCGTGCGAGCTTTGTGTGAGTGTGTTTCGTTGGGCAGTATAATTGTGTGCGTAGATGGATACAAATTCTAAGCGGCAAATGTATGGAGTTACTCTTCCGTTTATTCTAGTTCGCTGAGTGTTCAGAATTAAACAAGAAAAAAAATGCAAAAACAAACAAGCAAAATATATTAAAAGCAGAAATAAAAAGATAAGCTTTTAAAGCAATATCAAGGCAAAATTATAAAAACCGAGCATTTCTGAGGCTGAAGCCTTCAATTAGCTTTTTATATATTTTAAAGCATAATTGTATGTACATAGCAAACTTACCGAATCACCAGCGCCCGCCGTGAAACTGGCATCAGGTTCTTGCGCCCTGCAAATAATAAACATAAATAAATATATGTCGGCGTCAGTCGCTTATTGTGAAAGAATACGTGCGGTTGAGTCACGCTCAGTGCACGTGCGGTTGAGTCAAGCGTCAGTGCACGTGCGGTTGAGTCACGGCGCCCCCACCACTATATAACGCCTGCACTCTTTCGATTAGGCGGCCTCTGGTTCGATCCCGGCCCTACACCAATGACTTGTTTTTCAAGTTATGTGTGGATTTGCACTCTCTTTACGGAGAAGAAAAACATCGTGAGGAAACCGGCATGTTCGAGGATATTGTAATATCCGAAGGCATGTGTTATCCACCATTGGATTGATTTGATTGATTTTCAAGTACTTTATTGACATAATTATTATTACACGTATATACAGTGTTACTATTCTACACAACATTAACTTAATATACTAGGTTTTTACGAGGCTAACAGCGGCTTTTTAAAACTTACGTCTAGGTACTCTAGGTTATAAACTATTTCTTATTAAATCTTAACAACTAGCTACTAGTAATCTATATCTCTAAATTTAATTACGTACTACAATAGTGCCAGCTCGTACATTTATGGCAGATTGGTGGCAGTGTGGTGGATTATGGCCTATATCTCTCTCCTCGTGAGGAAAACCCCGAGTCTCAGCAGTGGGATATAGTGGACTGCTTATGCTATACTTAATTGTCATCTAGATTCTAGAGAATCAATGTACAAACATACATATAGTCAGACGAAACCGAAAGTTCAGTTAATGCGGAGGCATCGCTTGCTCAATCAATATTTTAAAGCTGGAGTCTTGTCCGTGAACATTTCCAGTTTTCCAGATAGTTTTGTCCTATATCTCTCTGCTCGTGAGGAAAGGCCCCGAGTCCCAGCAGTGTGAACGTATAGTGGGCTGCTTATGCTTATTATGTATCACTCATATACCAAGTGGCGGTGTACACGCGGTCAACCTAGCGGCCTACCCCAAACTCTCAGTGTGGCAAGACCGCTCCACTCGGCAAGCGATGCACCTCGCCAGCTTGCCGCGTACTCTGCACAAGTCCGACAAGCTAACTCACATCATGGGCCCGGCGGTGTACAATAAGCTGCCCAATGATGATATTACTGCAGCCGTCAGTCTGCACGCTTACAAAATGAAATTGAAACGGTGGCTCATTAATAGAGCGTTTTATTCTTTTGACAAATTTGTAACTAACTTTAAGTAATTTACTGACATTTATTGTATGTTTTACCGCAAATTTACATTTTTATTATTTAATAATTTTATTATTATATAATGAGCTAGGTATTTAAGATACCGTATTGACATATTAATAATTCCTGACATGTAATATTCCTTATTAGCAGAGGTCGGAATTAGGTAGAGAGTTATTCATGTACTTACACTGATTTCATACAGCGAAAAAATAAAGTGAATATGCCCCAAAGCCCGATATTAATTTTAAAGAGCAGACAAAATCCCGTGATATTTTTAAATAAAAAGCTATTTACTTTTACACAATTTAAACTACTGCACGCACGACGTTGCCAAATTTACATCAATGACATCGGATGTCCAAAGTTGCAAAATACCAATACGCGCGATGTTGCCACATTTGTAGTTCGCAACAACCTATAGTAAAGTCAAACGCAAAAGTCAAAAGAATACAATAGCACAAATGCGGAGCGCTATTATTTAGTTGTAATATTCTTGGCCACACGGGATTGTCCATTAGAAATCCCGGGAAGGTCCATATTAATATTAATATTTCGATGCAAGTACATAAAAAACTCTATCTAATTTCGACCTCTGCTTATTACCAATAAAATAAACTAAACTATAACTAAACCATAATAAAAACAACAATACCTCTCCTGCACAATGACCCGGCCATCAGGCAACAGGCGTCGACGGCTGGTGGTCTCCACTGCTGAAGTTTGACTCGCATTCTGAAAATTACACAAACTTTCATTAGTTAACCTACTCGTAACATTATTACTCTTTTTAGTGTTTGTACCTAAAAGGTAAAAACGGGACCCTATTACTAAACCTCCGCTGTCTTATATTTATGGAGCGACGACGGTCTGCCTCCATCTAGCAAAGGGATATCCCCCCGGACAGATGTTCAGTCCGGAGACGGCCGTCCATAGGTCATGCATTGTAGCTTGAACCAGTCGTACGCGCGCTGTAAATACCGTTTGCGCGATTCAGGACAAGCGCTCTGATTGGTAGCGGGCGATGAAGTGCGAAAGAGACGCCACATATTCTTATTCTATGATGGGGGCGATCAGACGTGCACTGACAACCCGCAGGAGGCGTTTTGTGCATTTCCCCCTACCAGCCTACCCAAGCCATCCGAGCTCCTTAAAGTAGCGGAGCACCGCTGTCTGTGTCTCCAGGCTGTTTCTCAGAAACCGTTATAGCTAGAAAGCTGAAACTTTCACAAGATATGTATTTCCTGTGCCGCTATAACAAAAAATACTAAAAATACAAAGATTAGCTAGTCCGGTTCGTTCCCTTACATACGGTAAACAAGTCTCTAGAAAGTTGTAGGTACCGAACTTTCCATACTACTCCCCAATACAATCTAGAATGTTGGAGTTACTGTGTGAGAGGGACAACAAATATATGTGAGAGCGAGACCGACGGTGTTCGTGTGTATTCTAGAACATTCTATTCTGGGAGCTTCGCGACAATATTTATTTGTCAATGATGTGACGAACCTGCGGTTTCTTCAGCTGTATCAGCATTATCTTCTCCTGGCATTTGAGCTTCTCCTCCTCGACTTTGAGCTTCTTCAGTCTGATCTTCTCCAACTCGAGATGAACGTTGTGATCAAAGCCCTGGTAACAAGTGTAAAATAAATACTAAATAAACAAAATTAGAAAACTATTGACTCGATAGTTTGTGGTGGCGATACACTTCGATTTGATGCAAGCAAGACAACAAGTCCCATATCCTACTAATATTATAAAGGCGAAAGTTTGTATGTATGGATGTATGGATGTGTGGATGTATGGAGGTTTGTTACTCTTTCACGTAAAAACTACTGAATGGATTTGAATGAAACTTTACCACAATATAGCTTATACATCAGAATAACATATAGCTTATACATCAGAATAACACATAGGCTACAATTTTTGAGGTTTTTAATGTGAGGTCGTAAAAAAAAACACATTTTTTGCGCTTACATTGCAAACGCTGACTGAATCCTACAAGATAGATCAAAACAATTTACTACAGTATTGTACAACTTAAAAAGGTCTACAAAAAAGTCCGTGATGGTATATGTTTATCTCTTAGGAATAACCCACAATAACCATTTTTTATCCTTTACTTTGTACGAGAAATAATGGCTTATTTACGAAGCGATTTTAAGCAATACAGTATTAATCCTTATCCAATTAAGCATCTTAAATACATTGTGCATTTAATAAAGATCAATATGGCTTTTTACAGCATGTAAATTAAATAAATATTTGCGAAGATATCACAGATTTAAAATGCAGCGGCGCCAGGCGAACGGAGCGGGGGTAGGTGCGGTGGGGAAGAAGTGGCTCATCGCTGAGTGCGCGACCCGAACGCGGGCAGACGCATGAGGGCAGACGTCGTTGACGGTTATGTCCGTTTTGCGAATTTTCAAGGCACTAGCGATTTGATAAAAACGTATGGTCGCCTGCTTTAAGTAATATAGGCCTAAGGTTAGTTATTGCCAGGTTTCTTTTTGGTTAGGAGTAACACGTACAAAAAGATACTTCATTTTTACGAATTACTTCATTGATAATTCAATTACTATATAGATAGGTTACTTACAGTTAATTATAACAAATTATATTAGCAATAAATTAAAATTGCGACTATAATTTGAGATTTAAACTATCCTATCTCTCAAGTTGGATCGAACTGCACATGGTGTGCGAATTTTATTATAATCGGCTAAGTAGTTTAGGAGTCCATTGAGGACAAACATTGTGACACGAGATTATATAAATTAAGATAAGATTATTAATATTATATGTATGTTTTTTATTATTCTTTATTGTACACTACGTCCTTCTTTAGTCGTTTATAAATTCCTTTCCATCCAAAGGTTGCCTGGAAGAGATCGCTTTAAGCGATAAGGTCGCCAATTGTGGTACACTAATTTTAAGTTAATTGTCATTTACTGTGCCTTTTTTATTTATGTGTCCAATAAAGAATTATAAAATTTCCATGACACAATGTTAGTTACCATACTCCTCCGAAACGGCTTGACCGATTTTTACCAAATTTCATATGCGTATTCAGTAGGTCTGAGAATCTTCTACTATATATTTTTAAGGCAAAACAACGTTTGCCGGGTCAGCTAGTGTAAAATATAGAAGATCAAGATGAAAGTTCGCTTTCCATTGATGATCCTCAGACAAACAGACCATCTGACACAACAGGGGTGGAACAGGTATGCCAGCGAGCCAGGGCTGTGCTCCGCTACTTCAAGGAGCTCGGTTGGCTTGGGTAGGCTGGTAAGGGGGGAATGCACAATATGCCCCTAGCGGGATGTCAGTGCAGGTCTCATCACCCCCACTTCAAATTAGAAATTAGAATTAGAATTCCATACCAATATCTTTCAAAATGGCAAAAAACACGATTATTGTATGGGATATAACGATAGGTATGGAACTGTAGAAATGTATTTACAAGTCACTTACCAGAGACTCATCAACCTGCTCATTGTCTCCGTAGCTGGAGTCATCGTTGTTACTGTAAAAAGACAAGTCACAGGTTAAAGAAGAGTACTACTAATAAAGAAGTAAGCTTCTGCTAATAGCTGTAGTTTTATATTAACTACTAGCTGACCGGGCAAACGAAATTTTGCCTCACTTAGGGGTATGAAAAATAGATAGTGTAGCTTATATGACACGTTCGTAGATTTACCATAGCAGCCACTTTACCACATTACTCGACCCAGTCGAAAGGTATCGACATCTGTTAGAATCATTTGGAGTTACAGATAATTGTGACTGTCAAATAATAACAGACAATAATTAGCAATAAATTAAAATTGCGACTATAATTTGAGATTTAAACTATCCTATCTCTCAAGTTGGATCGAACTGCACATGGTGTGCGAATTTTACTATAATCGGTTAAGTGGTTTAGGAGTCCATTGAGGACAAACATTGTGACACGATTTATATATATTATGAGATAAGATAAGATAAGCAAGATCGCGTGAGGAACGTCGAGATCCGGCACCGCACCAAGGTACGTGACATCGGCAAGGCAATCACCAAACTCAAATGGTGCTGGGCAGGACATGTTGCGAGGCAGAGCGATGGTAAGTGGGCCAAAACATTGACGGACTGGAGGCCTATGACAGGCAAAAGAAGCGTTCGGTCGACCATTAACACGCTGGGTCGACGACATCCGTAAAATCACAGGCAAGACATGGATGAGAGCAGCGCAAATCCGAGATGACTGGCGTACAAGAAGAGAGGCCTATGCTCAGTGGGCGTCTACGGGCTGATAATGATGATGATGATAAGCATTCTGAAATCTGTAATTTTTTTTTAGACTCAGCTTGTATCTGATTATTTTTAAGTATATTTGTAAAAGTGACTTGTTAGTAATCTAATTAATTTTGGATTAGTTTTATGACAATGCCTTGTTATTTCAATTAAGTTAAGTTTCAATTTAATTAGTAATAATCTTTGTAAAATCTCATATAAATTTTACTCTTTTTTTTCTATAATACCTAGTATTTTCCATAGGGGCGTCTTTCTTCTTCATATGAGCTATGTGCCCAAGCTCTGGTGTCGAGTTTTCAAGCCATTAGAAGAATAGAATAGAATAGAATGTCTTTATTATCATATTGTTAAATAATTATTACATTATATATATAAACATAATCATAACTATCATCTATATGGACTTGTCAGTATTTCATTCAATAATAATTAGTAAATTATATTAAAAGAATAGCAGCTGTATAAGGGCTTTGTCGAAAAGTAAATAATTATAAATAAAGAAAAAGTAAATGAAGGCCTCTGATTAGGCTTAAGGACTGCTTGTACTGAGATTAATAGCTAGGTAGTTAGCATATAAGTCAAAGCACAGTGTCTAAGATGGGCAGGTCATCTAGTGCATATGGACAAGAACAGGGCTGCAACACCATTACCAACTGAACCCCACAGCAGAAACGACCCAGACGCAGACCATGTAAGACGTGGATAGCAAATGTTGAAGAAGATCTGCAGGTCCTGGGGAATCTGGAAGGATGGCAAAGTCTGGCCCAAACCCCCAAAAGTGGGACAGATTGGTAGAGGAGGCCAAGACCCACCCAGGGTTGTAGAGCAACAGGAAGTTAGTAAGTAGTAAGCATATAAAGTTGTAGGTCTTAATGAGTCATCCGACCCACAGTAGTGCCCAGATGAAAAAGATAAATAGATATATTCTTATTCTATGATGGGGGCGATCAGACCTGCACTGACAACCCGCAGGAGGTGTATTGTGCATTTCCCCCTACCAGCCTACACAAGCCATCCAAGCTCCTTAAAATAGCGGAGCACGGTCTCGGGTCGCTAGCATACCTGTTCCACTGTCATTGCATCATATAGATAGATGATTAACAGTGTATTAAAACACAAAAATAAATTATATTAAACAGCTAGCTAGTAAGTAACAAGCAGATGTGAAGGATAGTCGGTTAAGAACTCTCGAAAACAGAGCTTGGCCACAGCTCATATGAAGAAAAAGCCAGGTTTCAGAATGCTTATACATATACAAAATATATATTACACAAAAATATGCTTAAATTATATATGTAGAGGCTCTGCCTGCTGCTTTAGTGCCAGCTGTGTTGCAGCACTCAGTCTTCCCCAAACAAATAATTATAGTCATAAACACTAATGAAATACATTTTTCTTTTTTCATACCAATTATTTACATTACAGATTCTAGCAAAGTCTAAATCTGTTTTCAGTCTTTTAAACCCTGTGTAAAGTTTTGAAGCAGTTCTTGAAGTAAATTTTCAACTGACTATAACTTTTCCTATAACAGATTTTGACACAACAAAATTTTGATAAAACTCCAGTGAAAACCGTGTTATTATTATTTTTTTATTTATATGATTTATAGGCGAGCAGCATTATGCTGAGGTGCCTATATCACACAGAGTTAAAATTTATTTTTTAACAGTTCACATAATGTCCACTGTTCATGTCAATGTTTAAAGTCCATTGGTGCACTGATCACAGGTTAGCAAGAGATTTTTTGTTTTCTGCAACCAGCACCATCAAGCCGGTTTTTAAAGCTGTTCACTGATTTAGCACTTATCCATTGTAAATGTATACCTATGGTGAATGAGGGCTCTACAGTCAGTCATTATGGCGGCTCCAGATTAGTGTTGTGAACAGGCGCAAACGTGAATGTGGACAGTTTTCACCGAATTCGAGCAGGTTCACGCTTGTTCCCGATCAGAGTCGGTATTTTGCCGCGCAACAAAGGATTGGACGTTGGTTGTTTGGTTACATTTCGTGTAGGTATGTGGAGGGCATCCACTCGTTTATGCTGGCCATACACCATACTTCCTATCGTCCATTCGGCATGACGCTACCGATTGGATCATTTAGAACTGACCGAGTGTGGGAGTGGATCGGCATTATTTGACATCAATAATGCGGATCCACTCCCACACACGGTCAGTTTTATAGCGCGCTCCACATTCTTCACGAGAGGTTTTGTCTCGGATCTCGCCAAAACTATTGACGAGACGAGAGCAGCTCTCACATTCTCGCTCGCGCTTGTGGAAACAGCTGTCGCCCTTTGATTCGGATACGAAATACCGAAACGAGATGGAGACTGCACGAACATTGGCGAGACTTGCCGAATATATCCTCCGCATTCTCGTATTCGCTATGTCTCGTGTAGTTTTGCCGAGAATGTGGAGCCGCCATTGTCACAGAATAATAACTTGTACTTCGATTGTAAAGGTCAAATGGTACGTTTACACGCTTGCCAAGCCTTGGAAAACTGCAAACAGTCCCAAGCCTCCACAAATCTCCACAAATCGTTTGAAAGGCGTTTATACGCTTGTGAATACGTCAGTCTGCAATATACATCCAAGCATGGGCCCTTTGATCTGCGTAAAAAAACCGACACTCGACTGGATCGGAAGCAAGCAGGCACAAGCCCACGCAAGCCAAGCCAAACGCCCTATTTACATGCTTGCGATTGTCGATCCTTGCCAAGGCTTGGCAAGCGTGTAAACGTACCAAAACATGTACAAAAGTAGGTAGGTACTTCCCCGTGGCGGCACTAACAAAAGCGTTAAACAAATAATCTACACAACAAGCGATAAATAAACAACACAAAGAAACGATTATTCCGACCGCGGACAAAGCTTTCGTTGATAAATACTTACCACATAAAATCCAAAAACATTTTGTTAAGGAAGCTAACAAGAGAAACAAAGAAAATATTTGTTAATAAGAATAGTAAGTACTTAGGTAGGTAGATCGGTACGATTAAACAATCGGCCATTTTTTTATCAAAATTTTCACTGAAAATTCTGGGTGCGTGTTGAATTAAATCGTAATTTACGTAGCCTATATCATTATAGAAGCCTATGTATGTTTTTAATTATAGTTTAAGCTATTTATACACAAATTGTCGACATAACCGGTTAAGTCGTTTGAACGTAAGAAAACAAAAGATAACCTTCTCAACTTAGTACAGTAATTAATCGTGTTAGTTGACAAAACTCAATCAAAATCACATGATAACTATAAACAATGAACAAGAATCGACAGAATTAAGCTTTGTGAGCAACTTACGAGGACATTTCTTCGTTACTTTGCTGCAATGACGAAAAAAACTTGCTCAGAATCATTTTTCACACAACAAAGCTTAAAGCACTTTGGTAAAACGATTCGAATAGAGTTTACATAAAAATCTTGTCAAAATGATTAAACGCTTACGAAAAACAGTAACTTAGCAAAATATTTGTAGATAATCACACAATATTTGCACGAAACAAAGACCGCGCGGCTTTCAATTCAAGAGTAAACGGCCATATTTTTTTTTCTTATCGGAAATTGCGAAACAGGGCTGGACTCGACTATTGGAAAAATATTGTCTATGGAAAATAATAATAGATATTTCACTAAAATTATGCATCCAGCTTGAATTGATGAAAAAAAAAATGTTTTATTAGACTGTGCATCTATTTCAGCCAAATCGTATTGTACAAATCGCATTTTTATTGACACCGTGTAATATATTCTCAGACAGCATACAATTGATACATTCTAGGTGTAAGCCATTTTTTTCAGCGTCGTATGAATTAATCAGTGTATTATGTAATAACTGGCAAGTGTCAAATTTCAGAATTAATATTATATAATTATTATCATCTTTATTTTTGTTTAATAATATCAACGTTTCGACTAGAAACTAGCAATATAAGAAGTCACTTGGCCGCAACTAAAATCGAGTGGTTTTTAAGGCAAAAGTGAACCGATTTCTTCCGGGCAAACACGCTCCACTTTAGATTACTCATCATGGTATTTTCGCGCAGTGTGACTAGGTACTACATCTAATGAAATGTACGAATAGTATAATTATTTTACTACAAAGTCCAGCCCTGGATAGAAATACCGTTCAGCCAATCTGAACGCTCTTTTGACACCTGACCGTTAAGCTGTGATTGATCAATTCAAAAAATTGTTGGACCAATTACAAAGACGCTTTTATAAATCCTGCGTAACCATTGGCCTAATATTAGATTTTACTTTTTACGAAATTGGCTTATGCGTATGATTCGATTTATCCCAAAATTATTTCACAAGATTTTGAGACAAGTTTTTTTGGCTAATTTTTGTGTTATATGTAATACTTCTCACCGGTTTAAGTGACGACCTTCATGTCTTTGCTTAAAGGCGATAACAAGGGCAAAATCTTTAAATTACAGTTTTTACGTTATATATCAAAAAATGGCCAAGTGGGAGTTGGGCTAGCGCATCAAGGATTCCGTACCATTGTTCTATAGGAGCCCATCTCAAAGTCTCAAAAACATTGTGGTTATATTTTTAGTATTTGTTGTTATAGCGGCACGCTAAATACAAAGCTTGTGAAAGTTTCAGCTTTCTAGCTGTTACGGTTTCTGAGATACAGCCTGGAGACTGTACAGACAGACAGCGGAGTCTTAGTTATAGGGTCCCGTTTTTACCTTTTAGATACAGAACCTTTATAAACGGTATAAATAGCGAAAGGGATACAAATTGTGAAAATTTCAGCTTTCTAGCTGTTACGGTTTCTGAGATATAGCCTGGAGACAGACAGCGGAGGCTTAGCAATTGGGTCCCGTTTTGACGTGACAACGTCTTAAATTAGGTTGCGGCTGGGAGTCACTTATGAAAAAGTGTAACGCCCGGTAACGTTACGATGAGTCACCGAACGAGAGAGAGGCCCGCCGAATGCCTTGCGTCTCTCTCCCACTCAACTATGATCGGTCTGCCGCGCGCGCAGCACGCGGCAGACGTTGTCACGAAAAATCTTCGCCCGTAAAACCGATTTTACAGGCAACCATTTTTTTACATTCTAGGTACAGAACCTTAAAACAATTAAAACACTCACCGTGCTTTTCTCTCCGCACTGCCCTGAACCGTGCTGGGTGCATTCTTGACTCTCGACACTTTACGAGTAGACGGGGCGTATTTATTAGCCTATAATACACACAGAAAATTATAATTATATATATAAAAAAATATTTATACATAATTGAATTTTATTATAATCGGTTAAGTGGTTTGGGAGTCCATTGAGGACAAACATTGTGACACAAGATTTATATACCTAAATTAAGATAAGATTATTAATATTATATGTATGTTTTTTATTATTCTTTATTGTACACTACGTCTTTCTTAAGTTGTTTATAAATTCCTTTCCATCCAAAGGTTGCCTGGAAGAGATCGCTTTAAGCGATAAGGCCGCCAATTGTGGTACACTAATTTTAAGTTAATTGTCTTTTACTGTGCCTTTTTTATTTATGTGTCCAATAAAGAATTATAAAATTTCCATGACACAATGTTAGTAACCGTACTCCTCCGAAACGGCTTGACCGATTTTTACCAAATTTCATATGCATATTCAGTAGGTCTGAGACTCTTCTACTACATATTTTTAAGGCAAAACAACGTTTGCCGGGTCAGCTAGTAATTCATAATGAGGACTGCAAAGCTTTGGAATTCTCTGCCTGAGGCTCTGTTTCCTGAGAAGTACCATCCTGAGATCTTCGAATCGAGAGTTTTGTTTAAAATGTTTCAAATTTTAGGACACATTTCACACTCGCCTGGTTAACCCCATACTGAACCATTTCTCGTTCGTATTATGGTTGCTAACATAACTGATAGTACCTGGATGACCAATGTACATACATACATATGTAACACCCAGACCCACAGCCAACAAATTTAGTTAAGCACAAAGATGTTGACCGGGCCGGGAATCGAACCCGGAACTTTCTGATTAGCAGTCCGGCATGGTAACTTTTACGCTAACGAGGTCGTCAATTTGTTCCAACCAACTTGGTGGTCGTTAACAGGATCTTTAGATGTGGCTCGCACCTCCAGGGACGCTGGCGCAGCTGAGAATGCTGAGAACCTCAAAAGGTGGAAATATGAATGCCTAAGCAACGGGTATATATTTTCGCCTTTTGGGGTTGAAAATTTTATATTCATTTATTTTTTTCACATAGGAATATATAACAACAGTTATAAGACACTTGTGAAAAGTCAACATCTAAATTACATGAGAAAGAATATGTTTATATGTATAGAATATTTACAAAAGTAAATATATAGATCACATTTTTTTTATTCCTTTCGCTGTTGAGACTATGGGCAGTTGGAGTGCAGATGCGATGAGGCTAGTGGAAGAACTCGGGCGAAGATTAGTGGATAGGATGGGGGATCCCCGTTTTCAAACGTACTTGGTGCAGAGGATAGCCATTGCTATTCAGCGTGGAAACGCAGCCAGTGATATGGGCACCTTTGCACCAGGTACGGTCATGGGCGGGTTTTCCTAACATGATTTTTTTTCTTGACATGTATAATTTTTATTATATTAATAAAATTTAATTTGGCATACTGATCAATCACATTATTGTCATATGTAAAAAAAAATACATTACAAATTTCCAATTCATTGAATTAATTAAACAAGTCAAAATATTACCAATAAAATAAACTTAACATTATTTGTAGGTACAAATTTCCACCTTGTCATGCCAGCCATGCTTTTGCATCTTTGAGAAACTCACAAACTGAATAATAGGCTTTTTTATATCAGATATTCTTTATAATAATTTTAAATTTAATACAGTTGAGATTTCTTATAGAATCGGGAAGAACATTTATGAATTGAATACTACTAATTTTGAAAGAATTTAACATTTTTGATAATCGAGTTTTCGGCACAATATACATATTTTACATTTTACACCAAGGGGGCCCCAACACCTGTAAGTTATTTATTGTTCTGTCCAAACGGCTGGTGGACAGAACAAATGACCCAAGAGCTGGTGCTTACCTCGGCCAACGTATAAGCTTGGCGATCCAGCGAGGTAATGCCGCCAGCATTTTAGGCACCTTACCCGCGGACACTGACTTAGATTTAATCTACTATTTGTAAGGGTTTTCTTTCATTGTGAATGTGTTTTTTTTTAAGAATTATATCAATACGAATCGGTCCATCTATTCCGGAGCTACGATCACACGCAGGGGTAGAGATGCGCGACTGCGAATAATCTGACCAGTCGAATTATCTACGACTACTAATATACACGTTCAATTTGAATATTAGTAATATACTAATGTTAATAATCGAATGATGACTACTAATTAGTTACTAATGGCGTTTTGACTCGATTGTTAGCGAATCTTGTCAATGTCACTTGTTAGTTTCAAATGAATGAAATATGAATGAATCGTTGGAGTGGAGTCGGCTCAAGTAGTAACTAATGTAGTATTCATTCAGTCTGGTTAATTTTGAGTGGGTATCATGTTAGTTACTAATTTTCGGAGATCATTCGAATGAGTCGAATGATTTATAAAGTCGGATAATTCGACTGGAATCATTCACAGTCGCGCATCGCTACGCAGGGGTCATTAGTAGGTGGAGTAGGCAGTGCGGGCGTAGCCGTCATCGCGAGCGAACGTTGGCTGTGTTCCTGCCCTTGAGAATGGCACACTGATTGTGCTCAAACATGTCCCGCTAATACCGACAAAATAAACGTAAGTGATAGCCGGTTATACAAACATTATTCAATATGTTAACTTACATGTGCCAAATTAATGCATAAATTCAGCGGCTCCGTTCTATTCAGCTTCATCATAGCAATTCTTGCTTCACTGAAAACAAAAACGAAAAATTGGCACCATTCTACTTAAAAAAAAAGCAAATGAAACATAATACATTTCATAATAATAATACTACTATCGTTATATCACTATGCGACTGCGTTGCGGAATTTGGCGGCAGCTAGGATGCACGCTCGATTTGCAGCGCCATCTAGGTTTCATCGGTAATGATGGCAAACTTCCGCGACACGCTTTATTGTATGGGAATCAGCAAATCTCTCTAGTATTCTCATCGTTGGGGACTACGAAAGGACTTACGATTCGGTATCGTACGAGACCATGGCATATCTTTTCTGTGGGTCCCTGCTCAGAAACAAACGGTTCACTTGGCCGTACTTCTCAAACGCCGTCTGGAGACCTGTAAATTAATATTTCAATTAATTTAGACAACAATTTATTTAATTTAATGACATGTCATTAATATATAATACAGAGAAACCTGGTTAAGTGAGACATCAAGGGACCTGCTATGTCGTTTCACTTATAGAGGTATTCCACTTACCCAGTGTCTCAGATATACAGGTATAAATAAATATCTGTCTCATTTACAAAGGGTTTCATTAATAGAGGTGAGAATACAGGTTATTTCAGTTATAAAGGTGCGATCATTAAATAAAATAACGTGTTATGTATGTAAATGAGAAGACAATATATGAAATACAAACAATGTTATCTCAGTTACAGAGGTTAATGCATATAAAATTTACTCGCTGCCTCAGTTATAGAGGTAACTATGATGATAAATTGAAAGAACAAATCCCAGATATAGAGGTTTACCTCGTCCCACTAACAGAGGTAATTCAGTGCCAAAGTGTTGGGACCTCAGCATGAGTTCCAGTTATGGAGGTTTCTCACTTATATCGGTCCCACTTAACCAAGTTTCACTGTATAATCATGTAGTCCTTGACATACTTAGTAAAGATGATGACTAATTAAGTAATTATTGTAACTAAACCGGATAGTGTAAACTGACCATAACACTCTTATTGTCTATGGAATGTCAAATTGTTTGTTGTTGTGCTATTTTGTGTGTGAATGTAAATGATTTTTTAATGTATTATAGATTAGAATTTAGGTGAGTACTCATTAATTTTAGATGACATTTTGTATATTTTTTGCTAATATTGCATGCCTAAAGGCAAAGAGTGCGAGGGACATAAAATGTTAACTTGTAATAACCTAACCTTAGCCATTCTGCAATAAATGATTTGAATTTGAAAATAAATAAAATCAGATTATTTTATTGAAGCGCGTTGGGCGCAAACTGGTATACAGTGTAAACTAGCAATACGACCTTTCGAAATAAATTATTAAATAAAAACAAAATAAATATTTAAGGAGGGCTACCATACAACAAACGAAATTTTTAAGCAATTTAGGTAGAGTTAGACCCTTTAAACATTCACAGAGCATTTCAAAAATAAAATACATAAATTAATAAGTATAGTATTCTCATGCTTGGTAAGTACATACCTTGAGAAGTACAATTTAGGGGTCATCTAAATCTAGAGTAAATAGGTTCCTTCTGGGCAAGCGTGATACATCTTAGACCACATTCAAGCTTAACATCAGGCAAGCTGCGGTCAAAGGTAAGGCCATTCAAAGCCAAGCCCATCATTAAAAAAACACATACCATTCTCGTTCAACCCGGGGGGTATGTTGGTGATATACAGCCTTTTGTGATCCACCTCGAAAGTGTTGCTATTCGAACTGTGAAAAACAAACGTGCAAATTATTTATTATAGTCCTGACAAGGGGTAGATGTTCAGACAACGACTGGACGAACTGGATAAACACTGCAAAAACTGGCAAGAAATAGCAATAGATCGTGATAAATGGAAAGAGGGTAGAGAGGCCTCTGCTCTTCCATGGGACAAAACAGGCTCATAATAATAGTAAAATAGTCCTAACAACAAACCGAATATAATAATAACTAGCTGACCCGGCAAACGTTGTTTTGCCTCACTTGGGTATAGCGCCATCTAATGATTACTTACTCAACCCAGTCGAAAGGTATCGACATCTGTTAGAATCATTTGGAGTTAACAGATAATTGTGACTGTCAAATAATAACAGACAATAATTAGCATTAAATTATAATTGCGACTATAATTTGAGATTTAAACTATCCTATCTCTCAAGTTGGATCGAACTGCACATGGTGTGCGAATTTTATTATAATCGGTTAAGTGGTTTAGGAGTCCATCGAGGACAAACATTGTGACACGAGATTTATATATATTAAGATAGTCGTTAAGCGATGATAGCTCAATGCGTGGCCGCACGCCTTAAGCCCCAAAGGTCTTGGGTTCGATCGTCTCTTATAAATCTCGCCGATGGTACAACCGCTGGGCAAAGGCCACCACGACATGGGTGCCAAACACTACTAGATCTCGAAGAGACCCAGGAAACGGTGGCGCGACGATTTATGGAAATTTGATAAGGACTGGGCCACCAAAGCCGAAGACCATGCCAAATAAGAAAGAGAGAAGGGAGGCCTTTGACCAGAAGTGGGACTCAACAGACTTATTATAATGATAATAATAAGCCTGTATTTATAATAATGACGATCTCGTTGGCGTAATGGTTACCATGCCGGACTGCCAATCAGAAGGTTCCGGGTTCGATTCCCGGCGCGGCCAACATCTTTGTGCTTAACTAAATTTGTTGGCTATGGGTCTGGGTGTTAAATATGTATGTATCCATATAAAAAAAATATGTAATTATGAATGTATATGTAGTATAGTTGTGTCAGCAACCATAATACGAACTAGAAATAGTTCAGTATGGGGTTAGATAGCCGTGTGTGAAATGTGTCCTAATCTTCTTATATATAAAATTTCCATGTCACAGTGTTTGTTACCATACTCCTCCGAAACGGCTTGACCGATTTTTACCAAATTTTATATGCGTGTTCAGTAGGTTTGGGAATCGGCTACTGTATATTTAGAAAGAATTATTAAGGCAAAACAACGTTTGCCGGGTCATCTAGTATTTATATATTTTTATATTTATGGAATGGATGGTCATACCTGTCATTGTCAATGTATTGTCGGTCATAGGCACTGTTGTTGTAGTCATCCTGCATGGGGTCCCATTCCGAGCTGATATCCCGGTCACGTGAGGTCATAGCGGGGTTCTGTTGACAAACAATGCATTCTAGCTCAGTATTAGTGTCCTCATTTTAAAATAAATATTTATAGTTTGATTAAATATATTCTTGATGCCATTTAGCTGGTATTACTGCAAACCGAGGAGGTGGCTCAGGGAGAAAACGTCTACTTTTCCATCCGACGGCCCCTGGTTCAATCCCGACCAATGAGTTGTTTAAGTTATGTGTGCCTTTGCATTCCCTTTACGGTGAAGCAAAACATCCGGTGAGGAATCCGACATGTTCGAGGACTACAATATCCGAAGACGATTGTCATCCGCTAACCCGTACTTGGTCAGTGTGGTGGATTACGGCCTATATCTGACTCCTCGAGAGAGAAAACCCTGAGTCCCAGAAGTGGGCTCGATCCACGCGCGGCAGAGAGAAGCGCTTCGCTGGCCGCATATTGAAAAAGAACTTAATTTTACTCATACCTACCATTAATCAAAATTAATTAAGTGAACTATTTAAATATGTGAGTATTTAATTTCAAAGACACATATCTTTCGGTTTATACTTTTAACCCCATTGGCATCATCCTTAATGCCAGGGCTGCATTAAATGTGCAAATAAAGATACATAATATGGTATACAGTTGTACAATTGCTTATTATTATTATAAATAAGCCTATGTGCACAAAAGGAGCAAATTAAGCATAATGCTGAGGGTACCAGGTAACCCAGCGCTGGTTTCAATTTAAGCAAGCTACAAACACACACACACACACACACACACACAGACACATCAACCTTACACCCCGTTGCTTTGTATCAGATGTGAACAAATGCAGTAAAAGATAACATATGTTATGTCACTTGCTCCAACAAGATGGCTACCTGATATAGTGAATAAGTAAAATGGTGGTATAGAATATTATCAAAGGCTTGAATCATCCATATGGTTTGATTTTTTACTGGAGAAAAAGGCTAGGAGAAGAAAGGAGAGGGGAGGAAAGAAAAAAAAATTAAAGACAATTAAAAAACAACATATTTTCAAAAAAATCTCAACTATCATAATAATTTAGCTAATAAAGCTAACAAATGTATCCATTTCTACACCTATTGTGTTTGTATTGTGTTTTCAAAAAACAAATTTTGCTTCTTTCTTTTAAATATATAAAAAATTACCTTTTCCTGATATGTACCCCATGAAGATTTCACAATATATTTAAATAAAGGTTTCGTAACAAAACTGGTACCTATTTTAAGAACTCCGAACAAAGAAAGTCCAAGGTCTATAAATCAATAACTTATAATGAGGAAAAAATCTGCGCGCAATCAAATTAACACACTTCTTTCGCAATAAAACCCTTTAAACTTGTTGAGATAAATATTATAATGGATATTTGATATATATTATAAATGGATTGTTGAGATTACAATGGAAATCTATTTTATTACATATTCACTTTGCAGTTAATTTTGGAATAATTTTAGTGAGAGATCTTACCAGGCCCGCTCAACAAGTAAGTTCCGAAGTGTACTTTGGAAATGTACTTGCATAATGGAAACGCGCAGGTTCAAGAATATTGATTTGCCCAGGCATTCGAAAGGTCCTTTATCGTGACCTTCATAAATATTGCTTTTTTAGAGGCAGGAGGAATAGAGCATTATTTGCCATAATATATTCAAAGATTATAATTAAGAAATCTGATTAACTAAATAACACATAATATCGCCCAACCAGAACTGGAAATTTAATGACATAAAAATACATAAAGGATTTGAAAATATATCGTTACCGCCATGTGTTTTTAAAGTTGAGGCCAGAATTTGACTACATGTGTAATTACAGCTGCATAATATGTTAATGAATGTGATCATTGATAATCTCGATTAATTTAAGCGAAACTCACCTGAATTTCAGACGAAAATAATAAAAACACCGGCACAAATCAGCTTACAAAACAAATGAATACTGACCAGAAACAACAAAATATAAAGCGGGAAAAAATTAACACACCATAGAGAATTAGAAAAAAAAATTGCAACGTTGGACTTCGATACATGTATTTTTAATTTACCGGTTTATGGACTTGTTTAGTGCATCCCTAATTATGAAACGACGTTTGTTTTGACAGCGAGTGATTCATCTGTCAGTTGCAAATTATAACCTTACGATTTTGGTTGAAAAGCGTAAAAAGTTTGTTGTTTTATTATTGTTAAAAACACAAAATAAATATGAAGAATGGACGATAATGCGAAGAACTCGTGCGCCCAACAGGTGGATCAGGAATTGCTCGATGGTACGTGCTTTCCAAGCGTTATATTATTTGGAATGTAATATAAGACCGAGCAACAGGTACACAATTTTGCAATACGAGTCATTATTATTATTTATGTAAGGCGCAGTATGCATCATTCTTTGCTTACAGAACTACCATCAGGTTTCAAAGCAAAGACATTTGTAAAGAACACTATTCTACGCCTATTTTACTCGTTATATAGTTTTACTTTGCCAAATAAGTTTCAAAGATACATACTTAATAATACTTGATATTATGTCAGATGCGATAAAAGATTCGTGGAATAATTTAACTGTTTTGATGCTGAGTAATAATATTTCCTGTCTCAATAGAACCTGACGTGTAATTTGTTTTTTTTTTAATCCACTGGAGCAAAACATTTTTTTTTCTAGGATTTATTTAGGATATATATTATGCATATAGATATATATTAGGATATTATTTGTAATTTTGATATATTTTATAGGCTTATGAACTATTTTTATAATAAATGAATCACCATGATCATTACAATTATAAATCATACCCTAAGGGTCCCTCCCATGGGACCTTAATAAGACATTTATATTTGTCTTTCCATCGATCTATCACCAGCCTGTATCCCAAAAACAGTGGTACTGATAATTTTATTTTAAATGAATATAATGTAAGTCATCATAATGTAACATATAACACAACCATAATACGAACTATAAATGGTTCAGTATGGGGTTAACCAGCCATGTGTGTGTGTTATATATAATGTTGTAATTAACCAGCTTTTGTCATATTCCTATTTTGCACGCCCTAGTGGTAGGTTTCAGTTAGGACATTTAAATTAATTGTACAACATGGTAATACTTTGAAACCGCAATAAATTATTTGACTTTAATAACTAAGCATTTGAAAATTTCACAGATGATGTACTTCTGATGCAGCTTCATACTCATATAACAGCAATTACTAGAAACAGAATAAAATATATAAATGTAATATTTGCCATTTTGAAGGTTTCAGAATCAAACAGTATTTATGGGATCCTACTAAGACTTCACTATCCATTTATCCCCAGCATATTGCCAGTGTAGGTTGCCAAGAACTGATTGATTTTAGCTATAAGGCCACCATTTGTGGCACGATGTAAATAATTAAGGCTTTTTATATAATTTACTTAATTTGTACCTATTATCTGCCAATAAAGATTTATTTAATCTATCTGTATCTTGTGAACTGTCATAACTAGACAATATTTTTTTTTATAGATGATTAATTTCAGTTACCACTATAACAACAAGAACTAAAAACAGAATAAAATAAAGTTTATGGGCAACTTATGCTAATTACAAACTACACTGTTGCTGAGTATATAATTCCCTGTGTTTGTGTCAGCAGAAATTCGTTTTTTTATATCCACACTTCTTGCTGGTTGTTTTACACCTCTTGTGGGTTAATGACGCCTTCTGCAGGTTGTTAACTCCATATGTAGGTTGTTAATGTCTCCTGCAGGTTGTTAATGCCTCTTGCAGGTTGTCAAGCTTCCTGTAGGTTGTCAACACCTCTTGCGGGTTGTTAACGCCTCCTGCAGGTAGTTAACTCCATATGTAGGTTGTTAATGCCTCCTGTAGGTTGTCAAGCTTCCTGTAGGTTGTCGACGCCACTTGTGGGTTGTCAATGCCTCCTGCGGGTTGTCAGCACCTCTTGCAGTTTGTCAAGCCTCCTGTAGGTTTTCGCGCCTCTTGCGGTTTGTCAACACCTCTTGCAGTTTGTCGACGCCTCTTGCGGGTTGTCAATGCCTCCTGCGTGTTGTCGACACCTCCTGCAGGTTGTCACTGCAGGTTTGACCATCAAAGAATAATAAAAAGAAATAAATATTTTGATTTTTTTACTTCCAGCTCGAGGTATTAACATGACCGTGGAAGAAGTGTCAGGTCTGTCAACAAGCAAGTATGCAGCCAAAGTGCAAAGTCTGAAACTCGGGGAGGATGATCTGATCTTCCTAAAAGCACTGAGGAGGAGAATAAAGAATAGAGTGAGTAGAATACAAATTATTTATTTATTTGATTTATAGGCGATCAGCATTTTGCTGATGTGCCTATATCACACTGAGTTGAAATATTTTTTTTAACAGTTCACAAAATGTCCATTGTTCAATGTCAATGTCAAGAATTTTTTTTTAAAGCTGTTCACTGATGTAGCACTGACTACTTACTTCCTCAGGCAACTTATTCCAATTATGAACCACTCTGTTGCTGAGTATATGATGCCCCATATTAGTGTTGGCAAGATCAAGCTGGATTTTAATTATTGGAATGAAAGAAAGAATAAAAAATATTTTTTTAGAGCAAACAACATTAGCAATGATAGCACAACAAGCCGCCTCACGTTGGGTTCCATCCCTAGCAAATATAATGCTATTTCTAAAGCTTAGGTAATTATAATGTAATGTTTAAGTTCTTATTTATATAATTATCTACTGTGTTTTTCTTATTTTATACATGACTAAAAGTTTTGTAAGCGCCAAGGTGCAAAAACAGTCTTATTTAATCAATTGTGTTACCACTAGGATCATAATTACACTGGTGATGTAATAATTAAGTTCTCTAATATTTTCGCGTAGAAAACGGTCACACTTACTTATTATTACAAGTTGGAATGAGTCCAACAGTTTCGGTGCTTTCCGTGCACCATCTTCAGGGGCGAGTGTTACACGGACCGCCGCCGACGAGATCCGCGCGTGCACGAAAATATTAAGATGCCTTACGTGAACAGTTTACAATGTTTAACTAAGTTCTCTTATGCAAAATAAATAATTTTCAAACTAAAACTAAAAAATCTCTAGCAAATGAGCTTTTGGTGAAGTAAAACATAGTGAGGAAACCGAAACTAGTTGGCAGGGCATTTTCTAGAGCTTGCCTGGCTAGCAACGAACCTCAAGTTGAATAATAACCTAACAGTGTGTCCCGGCCGCTTCCTAAAGAGCCATTTATTCCAGACTAGGCATTTTTCACCTTAGGTACGAAGTACAAGTTATTATTCTGTGCCTTAGGCCGGATTTTAGTGTGGCTAACTTTTGTAGTAAGGTGGCCCTACTGGTCAAATGCCTAGCTAGCAGTAATAAAAAATAGGCCAAGTGAGAGTTGGGCTCGAGCATGAAGGGTTCCGTACCATTGTTGCATGGAAGCCCCTCTCAAACATTTATTTTATTTAAATTTTATAGTTTAATTTAAAAGATTATGTATAATTATACATTCCGTGAAAATTTTAGGTGTCTACATGCTACCGTTATTGGTAGGTATAGCAAAAAAATACGAAAAAAAAAACACGCTTACTTTATAGGGTAGCCCCTTAATATTTTTTTTTATATAATTTGTTGTTATAGCGGCACGAGAAATACATATCTTGTGAAAGTTTCAGTTTTATAGCTATTACGGTTTTTGAGATATAGCCTGGAGACAGACAACGGAGTCTTAGTAATAGAGTCCCGTTTTTACCTTTTATGTATGGAACCCTAAAAAGTAAAAAAATATATATATTCTCTATTAAAATAAGCTCTACTTTGGAAATTCTGAAGGCAAGCACTTGAAGAAGTAATCAGGTAGCCTTGTCAGCCAGTAATTTCAGACTATACATGCTCAACTTTCGGCCAGTCGCTGAGTCGTGTTACCAAATGCTGAGCCATATAGTGTTTAAAAAACTTGAGAGGTGTCAAGTGACATCCGGATGGAACGAAGTTCCTTCACTGTCAGGATTCATTATTATTATTATTTACAAAAAACCTGTATACACAACAAAAATAAACGTTGCAACACCAGATTTAACACTGTTCAATGCGAAACAGAAATGAAAATATCTGGCTTGCTTTCTATAAGATAGACAAACAGAGAAACATGCGCACGCCGCACAGCTTACAATAGCTTACTATACCAAAAAGTGTCGTGACAACTTTTCGTAAGAATTTTTTCCGTCTAGCCCTTTTTCACAAGGCGCGATAAGGAACTTAGTTCCAAGTACTGTATAGTTTGCATGGGAATTATTACAGCCATATAATGTTACTTGGCTCACCACATCACAGCATATCTTGTTTCGGTGTAATGAGATTTCTTTAGGTCAAGAGATTTTGAGCCTTAACGCCTTTGTAATTTTTATTTTGACGACCTCGTTGGCGTAATAGTTACCTTCCCAGACTGCGGAGCAGAGGGTCTCGGGTTTCCTGCATTGTCAACATTTTTGTGATAACTGTAAATATGTATCTATATAACATATGTATGTATGTACGTATATGTAGTAGATCAGTTGTGTTAGCAACCATAATACAAACTAGAAATGGTTCAGTATGGGGTTAACCAACCGTGTATAAAATCTGTCCTAATATTTAAAAAAAAAACTTTGAGTTACTTTGTTGGCTGTTTGCCTGAGTGATAAATATGTCTATACTAACTTGTTTGATTTTTTTTTTGTTGGACGCAAATAGGCTCCAAAACTACTGGACCAATTTGAGAAATTCTTTCACCATTGGGAAGCTACATTATCCCTGAGTAACATAGGCTATAGTTTGTTTCTCTTTGCAACTTAGGTTATTTTGTAGCCCGAGCGAATCTGGAACGATCTGCTAGTATATATATAAAGTAATTATGTACACGGTGTAGTATATCAGTGTTAGCAACTATAATTTTATTAATATTAATATGGGTCCTGGAAACCTGAATTAAATAAATTTATTTTATTTGTTTTATTACTAACATCCCATCCTGGCTTCACAGGGGCTATAAAATAATCTAAGTAGCATAGAGAAACAAAATATAGCCTATGTTACTTGGAAATAATGTAGCTTCCCAACGGTGTAAGAATTTATCAAGCCGGTCCAATAGTTTCTGTAGTACTTTTCCTCTTATAAATTGGTATAGATTTATGTGTGTATATCGTCTGCTTACTGGTAAAACATGGTAAATGCACTGTTTTAGCAACAATGTAGATATATGTAATTTACTGGTATATGCGGTAAATGATAGGACTGTTTATAGTAGAAAAGCCCGTGAAGAACGTCCTTCACCGATCTGATAACCAGATGAGACATATTTTTTATAAACAAATGTGTCTAAAATTGCTTGCCTATCGAAAAGTGCTCATGGCTATTTTTAATTAAATAAACTTTTATTGATTTTTTTTTCATCACCTTCATACTTTTGATAACCAAATTAAATTTATTTCACTGATAGTTTTTAATACACAGATTATGCCTCGGTATGATTGCCTACTCATTTCAGTGTATAACTACCTGGCAAGCAGGTGTAAACAGGTAAGTCAAAATAGGTGACTCATTCGATTTTGATGCGTTTTATAGGAGTAACAACGATTCTGAACAGTTAGAATGTTATTTTTATTTTTGATAATTGTAGCGAAATTATCATTTGACTATACACGAGCATGCGCAAAAAAAAAAGCCATGAGCACTTTTCGATAGGCAAGCAATTTTAGGCATATTTGTTTATAAAAAATACTTCATAAAAAATAACTTCAATCTTCTTCAATCTTCACGGGCTCTTAGACTATTAGTGGCAAATTCCAAAATTAAAAGTGTCATAAGTGCAGAATATTTTTTCAAATCTCTACTGAGAAAACGACGTAAATTCAAAACGGGAACTCCGTTCAATGAAATATGCATTTACTATTTTTCACCAGTAAGCAGATGATATTTAGTATATCAGTGGTGCATGAAAGAGGATTGCATGTAGCAGAGATGAGAATGTTTGAGATGGATGTGTGGAGTAACGAGAATGGACAAGATAAGAAATGAGTGTATTAGAGGAAGTTTGAAAGTAGGTCCAGTGACAGAGACAGATAAGAGCGGAAGGTTATCTTGGTATGGGCATGTGATGCGTAGAGAGGTGATGCATGTCACCAGGAGAAGTATGGATATGGTTGTACGAGGTAGCGGAAGTACAGGTCGACCTAGGAAGACGTGGCTCAATTGTGTAAATGAGGATATTTAAGAAAAGGGAGTGAATGTGGATATGACAGCTGACAGAATCGTGTGGAAGAGGAAAACTTGCTGTTCCGAGCCCACCTAGTCGGAAAAGGTTGAAGAAGAAGAAGAAGATGTAGTATATCAGCCATAATACAAACTAGAAATAGTTTAGTATGAGGCTAACCAGATATTGTACCAATAAATCTGCCCAATAAAGAGTTAATCTATCTATCTAAGTGACACTTCACACATATGGTTGGCTGGAACAAAAAAAGAACTTGTCTATTCGATTTTCCAGCTCGCCTCTCAGAACAGCCGGCGGCGTTCAGTCGAGCACCTTCGCCGTCTAACGCGCGAACTACGCGTTGTCCGCGCGTGTCGACACGACGCGTTAGCCGAGCGACGCGCGTTGGTCGAGCGGCGGGACAGCGTGCGGGACAAGTGTGCCTCCCTCAGGCTGCATATAGTACAAGTAAGGTCACAATTCATCATCATCAAAATAGAAGACAAAATTAAATATTTAGTGTACTTCCGCTGTGATGTACACTAATATTTAATTATTATACGCTTTATATTAGCTTCACCTGTATGTTTGTATGTTTGTTTGGAACCGACTTCTTTGGGCGCGATTTTGACCCACTTTAAACGGCCAAATTTTGTTGAAACTTTGTAGATTTATTGAGGACCGATGACAATACACTAATTTGATAAAATTATTACATTTTTTTTGTATTTTTGTTTGTATGTTTGTTTGTAACCGACTTCTTTGGGCGCGATTTTGACCCACTTAAAACGGCCAGATAAGCGTGTTTTTTAGTTTTTTTAAACTCTATTATTTTGTCTTCTATTTACAATGGATTTCCGCAAAGTAACGTCTGAGTCAATAAGTTATTCATCATCATAGTGCTGGACATAGGCCTCTCGCAAGGCACGCCACGCGACCCTATCTTGGGCATCGCGTCTCCATCCACCCACAGACAGCGGGTGCTTAGTAATTGGGTCCCGTTTTTAGGGCTTCTTTTTAGCTCTTAGGTACGGAAGCCTGAAAAAGGGAGCCTATTGCTAAGCCTCCGCTATCTGTCTGTCTCCAGGCTGTATCTCGGAAACCGTAATAGCTAGAAAGCTGAAATTTTCACAAAATAAGTATTTTTCATGATTTCTGTAGTTTTTTACTTATGTATTAACTTGATGTAATATATTCTTCATATAACTTCATATAGTATATCAAATACATAATTAAATATTAGCAGAATATAGTAATTAAATATTCTGCAAATATTTAATTTTGTATTAACTTTAAAAATAAATTAGAAAACTAATATTTAAGGGGGCCATATAGCAATGGTACGGAACCCTTCATACACGCACTCGGCCAATTTTTAAATGAGTTACTTTTATTTAATACTAGCTGACCCAACAGGCGTTGTCCTGTCTTAACTAACTCTTGAGCTACGTGTTATCCCGGATTATGACTTTCATAAATAACCTTATAATGTTATAGTTAGCCAATAAGGATAAGCCACATTTTATCCCTGATATATAAAGATTAATAGTAAAATAGTTTAATTAATAAAAAAAAACCCATTTCAGATTCTCCAAGAACGTTCAGACAAAACCGAAGTGCCTTCAATAGATGTAGACGTAGCGACGATAAAAGTACCAATACCGAGAAAAGTATCCGTCACAGAAACTAAAATACCTCATCTACCCAACCAGCACTTATCTGTCATTGTCAAAAATGACATTGACAGAAGCAAGCTTCCCGTCCAAAATGACATTGACAGAGAGAAGCTTCGCAAGGAACTGGAAAAAGAGAAAGATATATACGAAAGAGTGAGACAAGAGCTCCAAAAAGAAATTTTTGTTAAAGATACCGTGGAAATGAAACGTTACGCAACAGAAACGCTTATAGTTAAGGAAGAAATGCCAGATTATGAAGAGATTTCTATACAAGACGACTTTGAAAGCGTCAGGCGGGAGTTTTTGCAAAAAATAAGAAATTCTGTCGACAATTTCGATGACAGACGAGATTCTGACAGTTTAGAAGACGGAAACGATTTAGAAAGAAGACGTTCCAGTTTTCATAGTAAAAATTCCACTTTTGAAACAAGAAATTTCAAATCCGAAAGGAGCGATTCGATATCACAAAACTACGAGAACAATTCTAGTTCGGACGAGTTAGAAATGAGATACGACAACTATATTCGAGCCGAATCGAGTGACCGCGACATATTCGAGTGCAAAATCGGAAAGTTGGTCACGCAAAGCGTAAATCACATCTTTAATGATAAAAGAAAAGTGTTTGCCAAAACGGTTTTTATATCGAATGAGAAGTTGTCATCTGATATTCAAACTATGGTATTAAGTGAGGGTCAAAATGAGGTTTTGAATTTGTCCGTCAAAGAGGGTAGAAAGAAGAGTCACGGAAGAAAACAGTCGGCGCCCAGACGTATAGCGTATTATGAAGAATGTGATAGTACGTATCTTTTATATTTTTACACTACATAGCATTGCATAAGCATTCAATATACGTTCCCACTGCTGGGACACGGGACCTTCTTTCACGAGAAGAGGGATATAGGCCATAATCTACCACGCTGGCCAAATGCGGGTTGGCGGATGATACTTTTCTTCGAATATTGTGGTTCTCAAACGTGTCGGTTTCCTCACGATGTTTTCCTTCGCCTAAAAGCTTGTACAAATTCACATATAACTTAAAAAACAAGCCATTGGTGTAGGGCCGGGATTGAACGAGGGTTCGTCTGATTGAAAAGCAGACGTTGTCCCACAGAACTACAATCACTTTTTATCACATGTATGTATATTTGAATAACAAGGCGCGTAACTACACAAGTATTAGCCAAATTATCATTGAAGCAACGGTCGATGCGGACGATGCCTAGATGGGTGACCAAGCACAAGAAGTTATTCTTAAAGTGGCATTTTCATCTGGGTGCTACCGTGGGTCGGATGATACGTCAAATTGTAGGTCCCGGCTGTTAGTCTTAGTACCAGCAGTTGTTATGCCAAGTCAGAGGTCTTCGGATGGCTTTCTCTTGACACCAGAGCTTGGCCACTGAGCTCATACAAAGACGAGAACTTGGTATACAGGTTATACTATTTAAATTTATTTTTTTTACAGATATGGTCCTAGACCTAAAGATGAGGAAAGACCCCCAGTGACGTATGTACCTACGTGTAATCACAAGTAAATAGTTAAAGTAGTTAATTGTTCTTTTGGATAATAGTGTTCTATTTTTTTAATTGTTTTAAAACATAAATTTAATCCCATTTTGCGTTGGTTTGGCCCCAACCCATTTTGCGTTAGTTGGCCCCAAACCCATTTGGTGTCGGTTTGGCCCCAAACCATTTTGTGTTGGTTTGACCCCAACCCATTTTGCGTTTAGAATTGAGAGTCACTTATATCTTCTTCTTGTCTATTATCCTCAAGCTACTTGCCAAGTGAGAATGTCATAAAAAAATGGTTGCCTGTAAAGTCGGTTTTACGGGCGAAGATTTTACGTGACAACGTCTGCCGCGTGCTGCGCGCGCGGCAGACCGATCATAGTTGAGTGGGAGAGAGACGCAAGGCATTCGGCGGGCCTCTCTCTCGTTCGGTGACTCATCGTAACGTTACCGGGCGTTACACTTTTTCATAAGTGACTCCCAGCCGCAACCTAATTTAAGACGTTGTCACGTCAAAATGACATTCAATCCTCATGTTCTGTTTAAAGCTATATTGAACAATAGAGTGAAAAATACAATCCCACCTACATATATTATAAAGGCGATCGTTTGTGCTATTAACCCTTAAATAGTCGATTTTTGTTTCACGTTTTAAAAAAAATATATTTGTGTAATAGACATGTATTACTAGGACTAGGTCTGGGAAAAAATAGTAAAAAAATCTAGACATTAATTTACTATTTTTTTTTTTTGCAATAATGTGAGTGTAAAAACTACATTGCGCTTACAAAATTAAATGAAGGTCAATTTTATGTGTGATTTTTAGTATGTTGAAAACAACATTGTCCATTTAAGTGTTAAAGTGTATGTTTGTTACAGCTTTTTACACAAACAGCTAGATCAATTTAAATTAAATTTAGTAAGAAAGTAGTTTAGTCCTTGGATTAATAGAAAAGCATCTCTTTATCCCGGATCAACCCAGGTTAGCTCAGAAACCACAAGGGGCGGCTAGTTAGTCATAATTCAAAAAAACTAAATGAAACACTATTATCCAAAACTACCCTCAAATAATGTATACTGTGTTGTACTCGTATTATAAAGGTAATTGCACATTAGGCAGAGCCAAATGCGCCGAACGAATTACAAATAAATAATTTATAATTAAATAATAGATGGATAGATAGATAATTATTTATTGGTCACCAAAAAAATAGACAAAAAAATAAAATTAACTTGAAATTTGTTTGCCACAATTGGCGGCCTTATCACTTAAAGCGATCTCTTTCACAATGCTACACACAGATACATATTAATATTTTTTTTAATTCGAGGCAGAAGATTTGTGGTCTCTAAACCAGTGACATAATACTCTATGGATAGGAACGTTTTAAAACAAATGCGTGCCAAGTTTGAGGCGTTCTTTTATTTGGAAATTTGAAATGCGTTTTTATTATTTTCATAGCCTGTTATTAGTTTAACTTGTTTATTTTATAATATTTTTTTATATAAACTAATATCAGGCTATGAAAATAATAAAAACGCATTTCAAATTTCCAAAATAAAGAACGCCTCAAACTTGGCACGCATTTGTTTTAAAAAGTTCCAGTCATTTCGATGCTTGAGTTAATCTTTTAATTTTTTTTTATGTTATAAAAAATAAAATAAATAGAAAAGGATAATAAATGTTGTCTTTTAATATTTGTTAAAGGACATGCAAAAAAATCGGGGTGTGCATGAAAAATTATACCAAACTAGCTGTTGGCCGCGGCTCTGCCCGCCTGTGAGATATAGGCCATAATCCACCACGCTCGCCAAGTGCGGGTTGGCGGATGACACACGTTTTCAGATATTGTAGTCCTCAAACATGTCGGTTTCCTCACGATGTTTTCCTTCACCGTAAAGCGAGTGCAAATCCACACATAACTTGAAAGACAAGTCATTGGTGTAGGGCTGGGATCGAACCAGAGGCCGTCTGAATGAAAAGCAGACGTTATCACCTCCGAGCCTCACTCGCTTTTTATCAACGTCCTATAAAGAATTCTAATATTTGTTTCGTTCGACGCGTTTGGCTCTGGCCAACTGTGCGACAACCTTAAGTAAGTCCATTATGTTTAAACATGTTTATTACACCAAATATTACATATTAAGTTGGCAATCACACCGTTGCGGGTCTTTCGTGTTTACTTTATTCGGCAAACATATCTTAATATATATATAAATCTCGTGTCACAATGTTTGTCCTCAATGGACTCCTAAACCACTTAACCGATTATAATAAAATTCGCACACCATGTGCAGTTCGATCCAACTTGAGAGATAGGATCGTTTAAATCTCATATTATAGTCGCAATTTTAATTTATTGCTAATTATTGTCTGTTATTATTTGACAGTCACAATTATTTGTTAACTCCAAATGATTCTAACAGATGTCGATGCCTTTCGACTGGGTTGAGTAAGTAATCAATAGATGGCGCTGCTATGGTAAATCTACGAACGTGTCATATAAGCTACACTATCTATTTTTCATACCCCTAAGTGAGGCAAAACAACGTTTGCCGGGTCAGCTAGTAGGTTATAATCGTAATTGTTTGCCGAATATGCAGCATACACGAATTCCTACGACAATGTGAAATGCCACCATTATGTCATGTAAATTTAGAAAAATAGTCTTATAATTGAACGGGATCATTTTAGATTAGTTGTAAATTAATGTAAAAAAACTAATACTGTAACACATTTCAGTAAAAAAAAACATTTGAAAGTTCGCTTCCTCGTTCTCGCTTATTTAATAAAATTAATGTATATTTTTATCAATTTGATAAAAATGATAAGTAATAATTGCTTTTAGTTAAGTATTTTATAACAATGATATAAAATACCTAACTAAAGCTTAACCTAAAAAAGGCCAGGGGTAGGGGAAAAGGTGCCCAAAATTGCCTTTAATAAAATAATAAAAAAGTCAAAAGTCTTTATTTCAGACTCAGGCCCGTATACCAAAACAGAAATATGAAATTATAACTTGTAATCATCTGTTTTGTTGTCACTGTTGACTGGCAGTCAAAAGTAAAATTTATAAAATGAAATTCAACAAGTCACTTTTTTCTGATCTATGTGAGCAGAGATCCATCGCTCATACATAAATAGATAATAATAAATGATGATAGAATTATAGATATTTAATAACATATTCCTATGACTTCGCGTCATATATGGCAAATTCAAATTACTATGTCAACTTTAATAACTATCTTATAGCTAGAGTCATTGCCATTGTCTATATTGGCAAATATATTATGCGTGCTTCATCTTTGACTGCAATGTCACTTAACATCAGGTGAGTTGTGGTCAGGCGCAAGCCAATACGCAATACGTAAAAAAAGAAGTTAAAATATAATTAAAAAATTAAATTATGAAAATTAAGATTCTGACAGGCATCAATCATGTACTCATTCAGTGAATAGAATAGATTGTATTCAATTTTTTTTTAAATTTATTTCTAAACATGACAGCTATCAGTTCTACTATTGATAGTGGGAGCTTATTAACATGTATATTTTATTGTACAACCCTTATTTTTGAGTGTCGGGCACTTTTTTTTTTGATGCGACAACGTCTTAAATTAGGTTGCGGCTGGGAGTCACTTATGAAAAAGTGTAACGCCCGGTAACGTTACGATGAGTCACCGAACGAGAGAGAGGCCCGCCGAATGCCTTGCGTCTCTCTCCCACTCAACTATGATCGGTCTGCCGCGCGCGCAGCACGCGGCAAACGTTGTCACGTAAAATCTTCGCCCGTAAAACCGACTTTACAGGCAACCATTTTTTTACTTAGGTCAGCGCTTGACCACAATTCACCCGGTGGTAAGTGATATTGAGGTCTACGGTAGCTCGCGCTTACCTAGAAGGAACCGGTTCACTCTCGCCTTGAAAATCGCTAGATTGTAGTCATTGTGGAACAGGGAATACAATGGGACTCCTGACATCGTCAGACACTGCCACGAGAATCTGACAGAACAGCGCAGACGAAAAAATTTATCAATTAACATTTTTGATTTAAGCAGCGAACTAGAATAAATAGAAAAGTAACTTGGCCGATAAAATAGTTCCACCCCACTGCGGTATTTTACGCGTGTAAAATACCGCGGTGGGCGGGGCAAAACAGCTATCCGCGCGCCCGCGTCGCATGGTCGTTGGCGTGACCTTGATGCGACCAATCGCGTGCGAGCTTTGTGTATGTGTTTCGTTGGGATAGCAGTATAATTGTGTGCGTGGATGGATACAAATTCTAAGCGGCAATTGTATGGAGTTGCTCTTCCGTTTATTCTAGTTCGCTGGATTTAAGGCAAGTCTGAGAAAGTGAACTTTCATATGTTTATTTTATTGACTCAAGTTTTAGTATATAAGAATGCTTCCAGGGATCTATAGTATATTATATCATATATTTTTATAACAGTAACTTTAGTATTCTTCCAAAATTATGAAATTGTTTATGGAAATATTGCGCACATTATATCTTTTGTTAGTGGTTTAGGTTTTAGGTTTTAGTTTTTATTTTTATAATTTATTGTAAATTGTATGTTTTGTCTGTATAATGAATTGGATGTTTAATTTTTGTTTATTATGATATTGCGATAGTAAATAAACTAGTATTACTTTCCGAAATTAAACATTTTACAGATTAAACGCGATCTATGTAAGTCTTTATGACTATTCTTAGTCAGAGTCACATTATAATAGATGAAAGAAATATATTGAATTTAATAAAGTTTATTATGTATTAATTTTGATTCTAAAACTCTTCCATAGTTATGAATTTTTTATGAATATCTTAAGGTAGCGGTTCGCGCCGCGACAGAGACAGGAGACCGCGACCAGAGACTGAGACGGGAGACCGCGACAAGTGTCTCGGTCTCTTCTGCATGTACTGTAGGTCGAGACCGAGACTAGAGACCGTGCCAAGTATCTCAGTACGGAGTGTGTGTCGATGGAGTCAGTTGTGTTCTGTGTCATGCATGATGGAAAACCAAGTTATAGAACTAGGTACTATTGGAGGAAGAAGAAGACGATGATTTGCTCTTATACTATTATTACAAATACAAAACTAAAAGAAGGTTACCTATTAAGGAATTGTATTTAACTAGAGGTCAAGAAGGATCATTTACGCTATTAGTGAAGAAACACCTAATGTGTGATGACAATACATTCAGGAAGTATTTTCGGCTAAATAAAACACAGTTTGATTGGTGCTTTTCGAGCGCGACACGAGACACTACTGGTCCGAGGCAGCGACCGTCTCGCTGTCTCCTGTCTCGCGTCTCTGTCTCCTGTCTCTGTCTCGCTCGCGAACTGTCGCTTATACATTTCCTAACGTTAAGTAACGGTCGCGGTCGTCGGTCGCGGTCTCCGGTCGCGGTCTCCTGTCTCTGTCGCGGCGCGAACCGCTACCTTTATGTACAACAATATTTGTTACAAAAATCTTCCAAAATTATGAAATGGTTTATGGAAATATTGCGCGTATTATGTATTCATTATGATTCTAAAATTCTTCCAAAGTTATGAAATTTTTATAAACAAAATTGTAACAAATATGTTATACACAATAATTGTTACAATTAAAAAAATATATAATGTTAAATATATTATGTACAAAAATATCAGTTATTAAAGGAAAACCGATATATTGAAAAATGTTTATGTCCAGTTAATAGTTGTTTTACAATTCTTGCAAAATTATGTAATTGTGCTATGTACCTAATTGTATTAATTTTTGTTCGGTAGTATTTTTTAACTGAAACTAATTATCTTATGAACAATATGAAAATAATCTTATGAGTTTTTTAATCAACTTGGGATATTATCTAATATTTTAGCTCACAAAATGCTTAATAGTTATATTAGTAAAATAATGATATAGAATATTTTTGTATATTTAATGTATGTATGTCTTATTAATATACAAAATATATGTATAGTCGTTTGTTTATAGTTAAAAACTGTGTCCATTTAAAATAATGCTTTTTTTATTGATAGTGTAAGATTGTATTTGACACAATTTTTAAATCCTGGTCCAAAAGGATGGTTCAAATCCACGATGGCTGTCAAGAAAAAACGTAGGGGTAATCCCTCGTTATATAGTCTAGTCAACAAGTGCCTTTTTGGTCAACTTTTTTCAGCAGTCTCCGAAAATTATGATTGAGGTGTCATTCGATTCGGAATGGCATCTAGATAGTTTTCGAAAAACAATGAAGTTCCGCAAAAAAAAAAATTAAAGTTTTTGACCACAGATTATTGTTTATTGATCTGTCCTGTAGGCACCTGAATTTTAACAAAATTTAATTTTCATACTTAATACGTTTAAATAATATTTATTTATTCATGGCCGCTTGAAGCCGCTTTCGGAGACTGCTGAAAACAGTTGACCCAAAAGGCACTTGTTGACTAGACTAATAACTTTAAAAAATCTTGGTATCAAGGGACACCCGTATGGAATGAAGTTCCTTTCGATTAATTAGTAAAGGAATTGCATTTTTTTTTCCGACACCACACTGTTCAATGCGAAATAGAAATGAAAATATCTGGCTTGCTTTCTATAAGAGAGAGAGAGAAACATGCGCACGCCGCACAGCTTACAATAGCTTACTATAACAAAAAGTGTCGTGACAACTTTTCGTAAGATTTTTTTCCGCCTAGCCCCCTTTCACAACGCGCGATAAGGAACTTCGTTCCAAAATGTCGAACGTTGTTGTCAGCAAACAACCAAAGGTCTAATTTTTTATACAATATTGCTTGCGCTTGGCCGCATCTCACCTGATGTTAAGTCATTTTAGTCTGTTGAACGCGCTTGCCTGGAAGGAACCGGTTCACTCTCGCCTTGAAGACAGTAAAATTGTAGTTCAGTGGGAACAGGGATTCCGGCAAGGAGTTCCACAGTTAAACCATCAACTAGAAACAAAAGAACTAGAATATTTTTTTTATATATTTTTTCTTCATGGTATGCAATACTAAAGAAAAAGCGTTTATGTACAATAAACGCTTTTAAACTATTTAAGTAAATACAGAATTTCTATAATTATATTACTTATGTTATTGACTCAAGCGTTACTTTGCGGAAATCCATTGTAAATAGAAGACAAAATTAAATATTTAGTGTACTTTCGCTGTGATCCGAAATCCAAATTAAGACAAGTAAAGGAAAAATCAACTAAGATCAATTAACCAAGCTTAATTAACTAAGATTAATTAACTAAGATCAATTAACTAAGATTAATTAAGATTAACGTTACCTATCACAATTCGGAAATTCTTAACTCTACACGTGTTTCGCCTAACCACAAGGCATCATCAGGAGATGCTGACTCGAGAGACTCTCTCGACTTGTCGTTCGAAGAGTTAATGTAAATGAAGAGTCGCTAATCTTAATTAATCTTAGTTAATTTTTCCTTTACTTGTCTTAATTTGGATTTCGGATCACAGCGGAAGTACACTAAATATTTAATTTTGTCTTCTAATCACTTATGTTACGTAATTTATATAGTGGTCATTCACTCTTGGAAAGTACTAAATTATGGTTTCAAGAAAAAGCAAATAATTAATAGCGAAAAATTCTACCATTATAGTATCTACTGTTCAATGAATCAAGCTAATAAGGAGATAAATCTCTGGCGCCTGATTGGTCAGAAATCACGCGCGTATACAGCGTTGATTGCTGCGATTGGTGAACGATGTCTACGCGTCATCTCTGACCAATAGGGCTCTTCAAATTTAGAGTTCATAGTTATTTTCTAGGTACGCATGTAACATCTTAGACCATAGTATTGCTTAAGCAAGCTGCGGTCAAACGCAAACCTAAAAGTTGCAAAAAAAGTTGTCGGTTTTACGGGCGAAGATTTTACGTGACAACGTCTGCCGCGTGCTGCGCGCGCGGCAGACCGATCATAGTTGAGTGGGAGAGAGACGCAAGGCATTCGGCGGGCCTCTCTCTCGTTCGGTGACTCATCGTAACGTTACCGGGCGTTACACTTTTTCATAAGTGACTCCCAGCCGCAACCTAATTTAAGACGTTGTCACGTCAACAGGCGCCAGGAATTTATATTTTCTTATTACTCATTTTAGCTAGGCATTGGACCAGCAGGAGGCCTAACCACACGAGTCAGTCCGGAGGTAAAGAATGTCTAAGGTAAAACGAAATGTATGTGTTTGTCCACGGTACGTAAAAAAAAAAAATGAACTTATCTAAAGTTTGACCAGAATTTTGCGAATGGCTTTATTCGAGGCGATATCTTCTTATATATAAAATTTGCGTGTCACAGTGTTTGTTACCGTACTCCTCCGAAACAGCTTGGCCGATTTTTTCCAAATTTTATATGCGTATTCAGTAGGTCTGAGAATCGGCTACTGTATATTTTTTTTTTTATTAAGGTAAAACAACGTTTGCCGGGTCAGCTAGTAATAATATGTATGTTAGATATATACGTATGTTGTACTACAAGTTCGTCCCGTCTTCGCACGGGCTATAAAATAATCTAAGTTGCAAAGACAAACAAAATATAGCCTATGTTACTCGGGGATAATGTAGCTTCCCAACGGTGAAAGAATTTTTCAAATCGGTCCAGTAGTTTCGGAGCCTATTCACGTCAAACAAACAAAAAAAAACTTTTCCTCTTTATATATTTTTATATACGGGTCTTCCTTCCTGACGCTATAACCCCAGAACGCACGAACCGATTTCCACGGTATTGCTTTTGTTGGAAAGGTCTCGGGCTCCGTGAGGTATGTAGTAAACAAAATTCAGGGAAAATTTGATTAGCAAAAAAAATCGACCTATACGCGGGCGAAACCGCGGAAAACAGCTACTTATACTATATAATATATACTATAAACTGGTAAACTTATATCGCTGAGAATGAAGCCATAGCATTATGTCATTATTAGTATAGTAATATTATTATGTAAAATATAATTTATAAATACATATATAACAAATGATGTTTTTTTCATGACAAAAATTTACAAAATTTACATTAAAAATGTATTATATATATTAAGAAATTTAGATTTATACAAAAAATTTGTCGTAGATTTAAGTGAATACGTGTTTATGTATATTGTATCTGATGTTGAGTATTAATAAATAACATTTTAGTTACCCATTTCATTTGTTTCTTTTCTTTAAGCACATTTTGCGCCCATTTTAAGTTGGTAATGTATTTACTACACCAATATTTAAAAATATATATGACATTAAATTTACAAATCTATTTTATTTACGTTTAATAGGCTTGCGCTTGACCACAACTGGCCTGATGTTAAGTGATATTGCAGTCTAAGATGAAGCGCGCTTGCCTAGAAGAATTAAATTAATAATAATGGTACGTTTACACGCTTGTCAAGCCTTGGCAAGGATCGACAATCGCAAGCATGTAAAAAGGGCGTTTGGCTTGGCTTGCGTGGGCTTGTGCCTGCTTGCTTCCGATCCAGTCGAGTGTCGGTTTTTTACGCAGATCAAAGGACGTTTGCTTGGATGTATATTGCAGACTGACGTATTCACAAGCGTATAAACGCCTTTCGAACGCCAAAACGAGATTTGTGGAGGCTTGGGACTGTTTGCAGTTTGCCAAGGCTTGGCAAGCGTGTAAACGTACCATAATAGGCTAATTGATAGGCGTGCAAAGAGGCTCATAGGCAACGACAGTCATTGCTAGACAAAGTTGCAGAGCCTGGAGCACCGCCGCATTGTTGCCAGTCTGTCGGTTGTATTTCGGCGAGTGTGCGACTGAATTATATTATTATGTACTATGCGTGCCAACTAAGAATAGGATCGCGCTTGCTTCAACTTCACATGATAACTGACAAAAAAATACTGCTAGCAAAGAAAGCGTAAAAAAGAAATTTAATTATTATTTTTTTGGTTCATAGATATAAATTTAATTATTCTTGATTTTAATACTGGATAATTTTGCATTAATTAATTCTACATATAAGAAGTACCCAAGGCAAATTAACAACTCCTAAAAAAAATTACGTGACGAGACATTGGTTTTGGATAGTTTCGACTTAAGTGCTGTAAGCAGTATAATAAACTATTTTAATTTTGTACAAAAAGAAATGACAACAATGAAAAAGAAATTATATTTTTATAAATATGCTTTTACTTTCAAATCCTACTCATTTATAATTAATTTGCCGTAAAATGTATAAGAAATAGCAAAACAGCGTACATTAAACATATAAACTGAATATAATTACAGTGTAAACTCTTTATAACGTTATTCTTTATAACGATAAACTCCCTATAAAGTAGAAGTGTACACAACTTGGTTGGTTTGCGTTAAAACCCATACATTGATACACTCTTTATAACGATACAGCCATTCTCTATTACGAAGAAATGTGTTCATATTTTAACAGTAAATACATATTTATTATCGGTATTATTGTTTATGTTATCTTATTAGGTAACAAAAGACTTTGAAGCTCCAAAACATCTGAGGTCGTAAACGGTCGGTCTTGCTTTTGTTATTCTTAATTGCCTTGAACACGTGCAAAATGACGCTTTATTTTCTTGGAAGTAATGGTCTTCAACCAAGCATACACGGTACCTGTCGTATTATCAGTCGTAAACCAACATTGAATCTGTTAACATGGCCAGTAAAAGAAAAGCGATTTGTGTTGACGAAAAAGTTTGTGTGATACGTGCGATTGAAAAAGGAGAAAAGAAAAGTGACGTTGGAAGACGTTTTAAACTAAGTCAATCTACTGTTGCCACCATTTGGAAAAACAAAGAAACAATTCTGCAGGCGGCGTTGGAAGGAAACTCGTCTAAAAAATTAAGGAAGCCAAAATTCGAAGAATTGGATCAGGCAATTCTGTCGTGGTTTCACAAGCAGCGCCAAAATAATGTACCAATTTCGGGGCCAATTGTAAAAGCCAAGGCTGAAAAGTTTGCCGACCAACTTGGTATAATTGACTTTAAAGCATCTGAAGGTTAGCTCGGAAAATTTAAACACCGTCACCAAATTACGTACCAACATTCTTTTCGTCATGCTGGGTTATGTAGTAGCCAGACAGTAGAAATGGATCAATTTGATAGTGAAGACAATCTACCGCTGAGTGAATGGATAAGCCAGTTCAACATACCAGACAATTTTAACAAAGATCTACAATCGTACGAAAATATAGATGAGGATGTAGCCACAACCGATTCACTTACAGATGAACAAATTGTTGATTTAGTTTCAAAAAGTAAGGAAAACCCCAATAATGATGATGAAGAAGATGATCAAGTGGACGAAGCCGAATCACCACCAACAATTCAACAAGCACTAGATGCTGCTAAGTTGATAGAAACATTTTTGTTGTTTAATCAAGATGATTCCACCACATATCTAGATATGAATAGGATACATAAGATAATACAAAAGAAGTACTGGCATAGCAAAAAACGTCAGACAAAGTTAACGGACTACATGTGTAAATAACAGTATATGTACATACAATATGCATATTTTATCTAAGACTTATTAAACATTATTGTAAATTTTGTTGTTTTATTTAATTTTGTTCACTCCATATAACGATAACTCTCTATAACGATGGAAAATGCTCAGTCCCTTGAGTTTCGTTATAGAGAGTTTACACTGTAGATCATAAAAATTTTTGCACACCATATCTACACTTTGGTTATGAAGTAGGCGCGTATGATTGAGCAAGATGGCGGTTTTGACAGTCCTATTCTTAGTTGGCACGCATAGTAATTCCCACCGAACCCTTTCACTATCGGACGGTTGATGTGCCCAAGGCACTGGAGAGATTACTATTCGTACGGCGCCACGATTTGAAGGCGGATTCTTATAGATCTCGACGAAAGAAAACGAAATTAATGAATAAAATTTCCGAAAACGTTTCCGAGATATCGTGGCTTAAAAGTCTAAAAAAATAAATTATTCTTTTCGATTTTTCACACAGGCGAAGCGCTAAAAATCTGATGCATAACATCACTAGGTTAGGTTTGATTGAAACTGCGATAAGACTTAACCGTGCTAAAAAAGTGTTTTTTTTTTTCATTTTTAGGTTTAGATATCTCGTAAACGAAGCGAAATATCGAAAAATTTTATTCATTCATTTCGTTTTCGTTTCTGTTCCCAAAGACTATAATAACCTTAAAGCGGTCTTCAAGGCGACAGTGAACTCTTTCTAGATAAGCACGCTTCCTAATTTTTTTTATTTATTTTGTAAGTTAACATGCTAATTAACATTCTGTGAAAATGTCAAGCTACTATCTCTCAACATTAGAGCAAAAAGAAACACGTATTAGGGGCTCTTTAATATTAACATTTTCTACTATTTTTGTTGTAGCGGCAAAGGAAATATACAATCTGTAAAAGTTTCCGCTCTCTAGCTATAACGGTTTATGAGATAAAACCTGGTTACGAAGTACAAGTTATTATTCTGTGGCCTGGTGACAGAGATAGCAGAGGATATATATCCTGTTTTAACCTTTAGTTACGGAACCCTAAAAACAACACTAATATAAAAATAAAACCTAACTTGTTACTCAGGCTATGCTTAGTTCCTAGTATAATATGCCTTATATATATTTATTTGATTTTAAATAAAACATTGAAATCTGTAAGTAATTATTTTAAAATTAAACGCGAATAAATGCTCCAGCCTCGAGTACTTACTATAATACTACTTATACTTTGCCTTTGTAGCGCTTGCTAATAACTTTCATTGAAACTTATGATTTACAAAAGCTAATTTAGTAGTACCTACTACTCGTCTACAGATAGCGTAATAATTTTTTTTGCATGTGGCAACAAATATTAATTTCATATAGCGCCCTCTAGCGTCTAATTAATAAACTAATCCTTTTGTCTTTTCAATCCAATATGGCGGCAAACGATGTATGAAAGGTGCGGAATGTTTTGATTCGAATCGAACATCAAAAAATTGTGAATAAACTCGACATTATCCGAAAAAACTAAGCTATGGCCGGCGCTTTGACGGGAATAACGTGTTAGTGATACTCAAAATCGATCTCAGACCGTGTGTTGTGTCAATAATCCTGAAATTAGTGGAGTGTTTTTTTTATGTATGTGTTTTTGCAACTGCTAATGTGGTCGATCGTGATAATATGTGACAGTAGCTTACTCGATAGACATGTCTGCCGAGCCTGATAATGCGGCGGCATGTCCGGATCCGCGGCTTGTGCCTACCATCGCAAAATCGGGACTCGACGAGAGCGACCCGTTGAAAGAGGTCCCAGAAAAGAAACGGAAAAAATCTCGCTCCGTGCGTTTTCCAGACCAAGAACAGATAGTTACTCAGTACTTCGAGCCTGCCAACCCTTGGCACGATGGTGAGTTTCTATACGTACTAAAAAACCATTCAAAAATCCCATTCAAAGAGACAATTTCAGCGATTTTTTTCAACCATTGTGATCCAGGTAAGAAAATTGGCATCAAATCAAGATCTCTCGCTTCTTCCGCGTAGTAACTTGTGTTTGTTTTTTCTAGGAATATCTTTATAAATTTTCCTTGGTTAGATTCAATTGAGACTAACTTTTGTTTTGAAAATGCTTGTGACAAAGAATCTTCTGATCACAAAAGATTCATACAACAGATCAAACTATTATTTAAAGCTAATTGTATGTGTGTGTATGTTACAGCTTTTAAACAAATGAATTGATAAGTAAGAAATCTGGCCTGAAAATAGCTTGATTATTGAGCACAAAGCCTAGCCATTTCACCTTAAAAATAATATTTTGCTAAACGATTTCTCGAAGAAAGAAAGTTTGTATCTAATTATTTTTTGTGTGATAAAATGTTTATTTTTATAGCTCTATGTAGTATACTGTAAGTATTCAAATGATTGAATTTATCTATAATATTAGAACAAATAATGTATTTAGGTAAATAAAATATTATTAACGAACCATATTGTTATTATAAAGAACCATAAAAAAAAACAGGCAATAAGCATCATAATCTTGACAACAAGAACATAAATTAGACAACTAAAGAAGACCTGGCTGTTTGGAAGCAAGATAACCCTTGAAGGCTGAAACACAGGTTCAAAATAAAATAAATATTAGGACACATTTCACACACGGCTGGTTAGTCTCATACCAAACCATTTCTAGTTTGTATTATGTTTGCTAACACAACTGATATACCTACTGCATATGAATACATATATAAATACTTTATATCAATACATATTTAACACCCAGACCCACAGCTAACAAATTAGTTCATCACAAAGATGTTGGCCGTGCTGAGAATCGAACCCGGGACTCTCTGGTTGGAAGTCTGACATGGTAACCATTATGCCAATGGAGAGTCTTTAATGACATGATATTTAAAAATAATAAAGTAAATAGGTAATTAGCCTTAATTCTTTCCAATAGAATAAGTTTGTATTAAATTTAAATTCTATTAATCTATTTTTGAATAAAATTCTTTTATTCATACATTAATTGAGACATTGTATTGTTGCAATTATGTAGGCTATCAGTCTGGGTGTTTAATTAGTATAAATACACCTATATAAAGTATTTATGTATGTATTAATAGTATATCAGTTGTGTTAGCAACTATAATACGAACTAGAAATGGTTCAGTATGGGGCTAACCAGCCATGAGTGAAATTTGTCCTAATATTTATTATATTTATTTATTTATATATGAGCTGACATGTAAGGACTACTTAAAAAAATGCTATTCTTCTTCTTTGTATGAGCAATGGGGCAAGCTCTGGTGTTGAGAGTTTTCAAGCTAGGCCTGGCTTAATGTGTGCTTTTTCTAAGACTAACAGTGTCATCCCACCCAAGATAGCGCTCCCAGATGACAATGCCACTTTTAAAAGACAGTCTTGTGTATGGTCTCCCATCCAAAGATTCCGCATTGAACTTTGCTTAACCTCGATGATCGCGTCAGATCATCTTAGTTAGCTTAGCTACGGGCGCTACAAGTTACTTTGTATTATTCATAATATATATAAATCTCGTGTCACAATGTTTGTCCTCAATGGACTCCTAAACCACTTAACCGATTATAATAAAATTCGCACACCAGGTGCAGTTCGATCCAACTTGAGAGATATGATAGTTTATATCTCAAATTATAGTCGCAATTTTAATTTATTACTAATTATTGTCTGTTATTATTTGACAGTCACAATTATCTGTTAACTCCAAATGATTCTAGCAGATGTCGATACCTTTCGACTAGGTTGAGTAAGTAATCAATAGATGGCGATGCTATGGTAAATCTACGAACGTGTCATATAAGCCACACTATCTATTTTTCATACCCCTAAGTGAGGCAAAACAACGTTTGCCGGGTCAGCTAGTCTAATATATGTATAAGTCAGGTTTTCCTTCCTGACGCTATAACTCCAGAACGCACTCCAATTTCCATGGTACGGCATTCGTTGGAAAGGTCTCGGGCTCCGTGAAGTTTGTAGCAAAATTCAGAGAAAAGTTTCACCTTTGTGGCGAAACGGAGTTCGCAGGGTTTGCTAGTGTAGATATAAAGAGACAAGGAAATCCTGTACACACTAAACATGACTAATGATAGACAAGTTAGGTCAAAATAAATAAAATTTTGCCTAAAAAATGATGTCATAACTTAGTCATATCATATTTCAATAATTGGCAGGTGCGAGGTGGGCTCGCGCATGGAGGGTTCCGTACCATTGTTGTATGGGAGCCCCCCTTAAATATTAATTTTATTTGATAAATAATATACATTAACCTATATATTTTGTAAAAAGTTTAAGTGTCTAGCAGCTCCCGTTATTGATATATAGCAAAAAAAAAATACGAAAAAACACGTTTATTGTATGGGTATCCCCCTAATTTTTTTTTAGTATTTGTTGTTATAGCGGCACGGGAAATACATATCTTTGAAATTGTGAAAGTTTTAGCTTTCTAGCTATTAAGATTTCGGAGATACAGCCTGGAGACAGACAGACAAACAGCGGAGTCTTAGTAATAGGGTCCCGTTTTTACCTTTTAGGTACGGAACCCTAATAGATGAACACTAGATCCGTTAGTTCGAGCGAGTGACGCGTCTTTTTTTACACCGTACATCTAGACATTTAGCACGTGCAACCGTACAAATCAGCGCCACTACACATGTCTAGTCTGGAATATTATTATAATATTGCTCTCAAAATCTACAATGGTGGCGATTCAGCGGCACACACGACTAAACTAAATTTAAAGAAGCCCCGTCTCTTTTCATCTTACGTGGCCAGAAAGAGACGGCACGTTCTGCACCATACTTAAAACAACTAAAAATCACGTCAAATGTAGAAAATATAGGCGACTTTAGACGGCACTCACTTGTATCACCTCTAAAACTGCCTGCACATTCCATATTTGACGTGATTTTGGTTGTTTTGTGTGTGGTTCAGAACGTGCCGTCTCTTTCTGGCCACCTAAGATGAAAAGAGACGGGGCTTCTTTAAATTTAGTTTGGTCGTGTGTGCCGCTGAATCGCCACGAATATCAACTAGCCAAATTTAATGTCTGACAATTTTTTTTTCCAATTGAGTTTGGCTTTTGACACGCAAGACGCACGTTTCAGCGACTCTGGTGCAGTTGGAGCATGCTTAGTCTGGAACACTGTGGCTGAAGTTGGAGCAGGTCTAGGAATTACTGGCTCTTAAAGAGGCTACCGTTACACATGGTTGGGTTAGTTTTTGAACTTGAGGATCGAAGGTAGCAGGCAAAGCACTATAAAATTATTTACTAGCAAGATATGTTTTAGAATAGATAGATAGATTAACACTTTATTAAAACACTTACTAAAAATAAATTACAGAAATCACCGAGGTGCTTAAAAACTAGTGCCTTAACTGGCGAGCTTATCGCTAAAAGCGATCTCTTCCAGGCAACCAATTCCTGAAAGTACACATGGAAATAACTTAGAGACGAGGTGTTTTAATGTAACGGAATATTTGACTTCAAAAGAAAATATATATAAATAAATAAAATAACAGAATACATAGACAGTACGCATAGACCATTGTTTACTAAATTAAATACAAAATATTAAGCTTGACATCACTATATATCAACGAAATCAGTAAATTTGTTCGAAAATACCCGGAGCTATTCACTAAAGTAACAGACAGTTTACGGAAACACGAACCTAGGTATAAAAATAAATTAAAAGTTCCAAAAAGTAGGTTAAAAATACATAGTTCTGGCCCTAACTCAATGGCAGTTAAAATATTTAATAAGCTACCAGAAAAGTTAAAAGAAATAGAAAAAGACAGTATTTATGAAAATAAATTAAAACTCTTATTGTTACATAAATGCTATTACTCTATTGATGAATTTCTAAAGGATAAGGATTTAACTATTTTTGCATGCAAATAAACCGGCTCACTCCTCTTGTGTTGCGATACCCGGACAGGGTCCGTTATGAGACACATACCTTTTAAATGTATTACATCTTAATTATGCCATAACGAAGCAATAAATGTATTTGACTTTGACTTTAACTTTTTTAACTTCGGCGATCGCGCCAGATCGCCTTACTTAGCCGAGATACGGGCGCTACTATACGCTTCCATCTGTAGATAATTTTGTCATATACGCGGAAATAGTTCGCCCCGCTGTCTGCCTCCCGGTGGTTTTCCACCGTCCCATATCATAAATAGATAATTGCTGCAGACCAATCACACTGTGGACCGATTTCAGCTGTAAAAATTGAAGCCGTGCGCGGATAATACAAAACATAGAATCGTATGTGACTCTTTGACAGATAATTCTAATTTGAATTCAAATTCAAATCAATTTATTGCGAATATGGTCATTCCAGAATTCCTGATAGATATTGGGTCAGAGAAAGAAAGTGCACCATATTCTGCCTACCGGCGTGCAATAATGCTCTATAATAAAACTTAAAGCTAACTAAATATACTTGTACATTAATAATTATTTAGATTAGTATGTCATTTATTTATAGTCTAGTAAACTCTAGTATTAATTCCCAAAGAGATGTCAGATAAAAATTCGTGAAGAAGAAGGGGTGATGAGACCCACTAACATCCCGCTAGAGTAAGGGGGGACCCTTACCAGCCTACCCAAGCCAACAAGCTCCTTGAAATAACGGAGCACGGCCCTGGCTCGCTGGCATACTTTTTCCATACTATTGTGCCAGCTGGTATGAGGCCGTGCATTAATCATTTGACTTTTTTTAGGTTTTTTTCACCCCTTTCCCCCCTCGGTGATACATAGTGAGGTATATCCCCCACCTCCCTTCCTATCTCACGTGTATTTTTTAATAACTACACAATTTCGTAACTATTTATAAAATTCAGCTTTCGGAATAATCTAATTTTATTATAGAAAGTAGGTAAGATAAAGTTGAAAGACGAACGCCGCTTTTCGGTTCAGTATCCCGAAAAAATTAATACACGTGATATAGTTATTATTACAACCCTCCCACCCCTCTGTGATATTTCGTGATTTTATATATACCCCCTCCCCCCCTTTCGAACCTCGCGTGATTAATGGATTGCTCCTATTTATGAATATTGTCAATCGAAGTCGAACTTTGATCTTGAGATTTTTGACAGCAATAAAGTGTATTTGATCCTGAATAAATTATTTGAATTGTGGAATAAATAACTACAATACACCAATTCTGACTTTTAGTTGACGGGTATAAAGATCTGGCAATGTGCTCTACATGTAGTTATGATCATTAGAACTAGCTCGTTTAATAAATGAATGCTATCCAAATTTCAACTTAACTGTTTTGTAAATAAAGACGAAAAGTCTTTGTTCACATTGAGACGAAAACCATAACACTTGTTAAAGCATTTTCTAGCACTCACCTTATTAATTACGTTTACTGTATGTATTATATTAAAAAAGGTGTATTATCTGTACGCCTTGTCCGCAAACTGTCTACTCTTTTACATGTATTATTAAAACGGCGTAAACACATTCGGCCCGTGTATTTTTGTTCAGAGGTCGTCACGTGTTCTTCTGAATCATTGTTTGGCTGGGCTTCGGCGAGCTTTGTGCTTTGTGGAAAATTTCTACATGGTTAACCTATTGACTCAGGCGTTACTTTGCGGAAATCCATTGTAGATAGAAGACAAAATTAAATATTAAGAAATACAGAACTTTATTAACCCTAAATAACATACGTTAAAGGCAAGTCATACTACAATAATTACTTAATACTTAAAAACATTACTTAGATAATATTAAATAAACTTACAAATTTCATTAAATAAATATTCTACCCCATTAAATACTACACACATTAGCACTTGTTTTCCATGTTTATTAAATTTAAAATACTTCTGTTTACACATGAATAACGATTCTGCAAGCTCCATATTCACATACTAGCTGACCCGGCAAACGTTGTTTTGCCTTAAAAATATATAGTAGAAGATTCTCAGACCTACTGAATACGCATATGAAATTTGGTAAAAATCGGTCAAGCCGTTTCGGAGGAGTACGGTAACTAACATTGTGTCATGGAAATTTTATAATTCTTTATTGGACACATAAATAAAAAAAGCACAGTAAAAGACAATTAACTTAAAATTAGTGTACCACAATTGGCGGCCTTATCGCTTAAAGCGATCTCTTCCAGGAAACCTTTGGATGGAAAGGAATTTATAAACGACTAAAGAAGGACGTAGTGTACAATAAAGAATAATAAAAAAACATACATATAATATTAATAATCTTATCTTAATTTACTTATATAAATCTCGTGTCACAATGTTTGTCCTCAATGGACTCCTAAACCACTTAACCGATTATAATAAAATTCGCACACCATGTGCAGTTCGATCCAACTTGAGAGATAGAATAGTTTAAATCTCAAATTATAGTCGCAATTTTAATTTATTGCTAATTATTGTCTGTTATTATTTGACAGTCACAATTATCTGTTAACTCCAAATGATTCTAACAGATGTCGATATATTTATACCGATACCTTTCGACTGGGTTGAGTAAGTAATCAATAGATAGCGCTGCTATGGTAAATCTACGAACGTGTCATATAAGCTACACTATCTATTTTTCATACCCCTAAGTGAGGCAAAACAATGTTTGCCGGGTCAGCTAGTTGTAAATAAAACACAAAATTAAATATTTAGTGTATTTCCGCTGTGATCTGAAACCCAAATTAAGATAACCAAAGGAAAGAAATAAATATAAAAAAAATAGGTGTGTTCCTCCGCCCGACTACCACACCTCCACTACAACTCACACCAGTAAACTAATCCCTATACTGGTGGCGATTCAGCGACACACACGACTAAACTAAATTTAAAGAAGCCCCTCCTTCTCCGAACACCCTCGAGTCTGATGCCCCTTTTAGTCGCCTCTCACGACAGGCAGGGGCAATTCCGCAGCCTTATTCTTTCACCCAGGCTGCAGGGTTAGCAATTGCCTAGCTGGTAAGGAGTAAATATTAGTTATACATTTTGACCTAACTCAAAACCTGTTCTTATCAGTCTAATCCAAATATAAAGGAACTGTTATCAAGCACGACAACACGAGACCTGCCGCTGATAGAGTGGTGTTATTTTTACCACCTTTTAGAGTTCCGCCGTATCCTTATGTTTTTTTTTATCTTGAAAAAATCAATTATTTTCACTCCACTTGTTAAAAGTAAAATTTATTGTAAATCGGTCGAATAATTATATGTTTCAGATGAACTGATTTTTATTACGTATGTAGGGTTCCGTACCTAAACGGTTAAAACGAGACCCTATTACTAAGCTTCCGCTGTCTGTCTGTCTGTCGTCAGGCTGTATCTCAGAAACCGTGATAGGTAGAAAGCTGAATTTTGTATTACCGACTTGTTTTTATACTATTGATGAATTACACACTTCAAGCAAAAATTCGCCTTTACATAATTTGTGTACGAAACTGTTACTTAAACTTGCTCATGCCAAGTTTTTTTCATAAAACCGAAAAAATCCTAAATATCAGCCCTGCGACTCAATAACTAATCTATTTTCACAGGTAAGGGTTAGACAGAAAATTCTTTATTGGACACATAACTACATTAATAATTCTAATATTAATAAAAATGCGAAAGTTTGTGTGTGTGTAAGTTTGTTACTTCTTCACGCTCAAACATCTGAACCGATTTTGATGAAATTCGCTGTAAGGATAGGTTAGGTTAAACCTTGGATTAACACATAGGCTACGTTTTTATCCCGAAAACAATTATTGCTTCGCACGGACAAAATAATCTAAGTAGCAAAGAGAAACAAAATAAAGCCCATGTTACTCAGAGATAATGTAGCTTCCCAACGGTGAAAGAATTTTTCAAATCGGTCCTATAGTTTCGGAACCTATTTACGACAAACAAAGAAACAAAAAGTTCAAACTTCCTCTTTATAATATTAGTAGGTATAGATTTATATAGATATATAATATTGGTATAGTGTGAAATGTGTTCTAATATTTATTATTTTCATCAGTATTTTGAATAGTCCAAACTGTTTTACTGTCGCACTAAGAATACAACAGTTCCATACATTTAGCGCTTATCAGATACGGTTAGGCGTTAGAATCGTATCACGATAAGGTGTCACGTGAGTCTCAGTTTGATGCTATTTTTTACACTTTTTATAGAGAACTAACTGACCCGGCAAACGTTGTTTTGCCTTAAGTACGCCGTAAGTTAAAAACACGATAATTGATCAGTTATTGACGTGACAACGTCTTAAATTAGGTTGCGGCTGGGAGTCACTTATGAAAAAGTGTAACGCCCGGTAACGTTACGATGAGTCACCGAACGAGAGAGAGGCCCGCCGAATGCCTTGCGTCTCTCTCCCACTCAACTATGATCGGTCTGCCGCGCGCGCAGCACGCGGCAGACGTTGTCACGTAAAATCTTCGCCCGTAAAACCGACTTTACAGGCAACCATTATTTTTTTCATATATGTCGTGGTTTTAGTTGTTTTATTTATGGTTTAGATCGTGCCGTCTCTTTCTTTTCACTAATGGTAAAAAGAGAATGGTGGCGATTCAGCGGCACACACGACTAAACTAACTTTAAAGAAGCCTCGTCTCTTTTCATCTTAGGTGGCCAGGAAGAGACGGCACGTTCTGAATCACGCACAAACTAAAATCTCGTCAAATATGAAAAATATAAGCGATTTTAGAGCGCACCCAATTGTATCAGCTCTAAATCTGACGTGTTTGACGTGATTTTAGATGTTTTGTCTCTATGGTTTAGATCGTACCATGTCTTTTTGGTCATTTATGACGAAAAGAGACAGAGCTACTTTAAATTTAGTTTAGTCGTGTGTGTGCCGCTGAATCGCCACCTCTGTCTCTTTTTACCATTAGTAAAAAGAAAGAGACGGCACGATGACCATAGATAAAACAACTAAAAGTTACTTTAAATTCAGTTTAGTCGTATGTACACTAGAATCGCCACCATTGGCTGAAGTACTACGCGATCGTCATACAAAGAAGAAGAAGTAATAATAATAAGATTTATTGATCAAGCTTAAAGGTATTTACATTTGACACCAAATATACATATTTTATTGTACAGTACTTAATAATTTACATATTATTGTGTAATGTATTTGGTGTGCACTGGACCACTCTCTAGGGTGACCTGTGCCGTGCGGTCCAGGCTCCTCCTTTAAGATGAAAAAAAGTAAGTAGTATAGTCTAAGCGCCCGTGAAGATCGACCTTCACCGATCTGATAACCAGATGAGACGTATTTTTTATTAAGTATTTTTTATAAACAAATGTGCCTAAAATTGCTTGCCTATCGAAAAGTGCTCATGGCTTTTTTTTTGCGCATGCTCGTGTATAGTCAAATGATAATTTAGCTACAATTATCAAAAATAAAAATAAAATTCTAACTGTTCAGAATCGTTGTTACTCCTATGAAGCGCATCAAAATCGAATGAGTCACCTATTTTGACTTACCTGTTTACACCTGCTTGCCAGGTAGTTATACACTGAAATGAGTAGGCAAGCATACCGAGGCATATTCTGTGTATTTAAAACTATCAGTGAAATAAATTTCATTTGGTTATCAAAAGTATGAAGGTGATGAAAAAAAAAACATTAAAAGTTTATTTAATTAAAAATAGCCATGAGCACTTTTCGATAGGCAAGCAATTTTAGGCACATTTGTTTATAAAAAATATTTAATAAAAAATACGTCTCATCTGGTTATCAGATCGGTGAAGGACGATCTTCACGGGCTCTTCTACTAGTACATTAGTTTGTCAGATTAGATCATCAGAGCCGTTCAGGCCACTAATTGTAACGGGTGCTTTGAATTGACGGCGAATGTCTGTAATAATAATTTATGTGATGACGTAAGTACGTATGCAGACTCAATGTCACGAGTGCTAATGAAGGATATTACTGTCATTTTGCCATCATCATCATCATAAGCAGCCCTCTATACGTTCCCACTGCTGGGACTCGGGGCCTTCGGTTTTGCATTGTAAATTTAACAAGTCCATACTGTATCTGGTTATTAATACTTAGTGTATTTGTAATAGGATACGTTATGATGATTAAAAATATTCTATTCTATTCTATTCTTTTCTCACTAGGAGAGAGAGATTAATCCACCGCGCTGGCCAAGTGCGGGTTGGCGGATGACACACGTCTTCGGATAGTGTGGCCCTCAAACAGTATTTTTTAAGAAAATATTATAATTTTGAGGTTTTCAAGGCACGAGTGCTCCGGTTTCTTCTGGGCACGCGCGAACTATCTTAAATTGCAATGTCGCTTACGATCAGGTGAATTGAGCGCAATACTAGATAGTATAAATAAAATTGGCTAAGTGCGAGTTAGGATCACGCATTAAGGGTTCCGTACCATTGTTGTATGGGAGCCCCACTCAATTTTTTTTATTATTTTTAATATTTGTTGTTACAGCGGCACGAGAAAATTATACCTTAAAAGTTTCAGCTCTCTAGCTATTGTGGTTTCTGAGATATCGCCTGGAGACAGACAGACAGATAGCGGACTCTTAGTAATAGGGTCCCGTTATTACCTTTTAGGTACGGAACCCTAAAAAGGTAAATTTTTCTAGCTTCTTCTTATTCGTATGAGCTAAATACCCAAGCTCTGGTGTCGAGAGTTTTCAAGCCGCCCGAAGGTCTCTGACTTGACTTAACGACTGCTTGTACTTAGACTTATAGCCGAGAACTAAATCTATAAACTTTTAATTTATTGACGTGACAACGTCTTAAATTAGGTTGCGGCTGGGAGTCACTTATGAAAAAGTGTAACGCCCGGTAACGTTACGATGAGTCACCGAACGAGAGAGAGGCCCGCCGAATGCCTTGCGTCTCTCTCCCACTCAACTATGATCGGTCTGCCGCGCGCGCAGCACGCGGCAGACGTTGTCACGTAAAGTCTTCGCCCGTAAAACCGACTTTACAGGCAACCATTTTTTTAATTTTAGTATTCGTTGTCATAGCGGCAACAATAATACATCATCGCTATTAATAACTATATGAGTTTAATCATCTTTAATTTTACCGCGAAGCGGAGCCCTCTATGTATATAATTAGTTAAGCCTTCGGTCAAACAGACGCGTTAAGCTTGCGACCGCGGTGGCGAATCCGGTGTCCGACCAATCAGACAATGCATATTTTTTTTGACACATTTCACACACGGTCGGTTAGCCCCATACTGAACCATTTCTAGTTCGTATTATGGTTGCTAGTTTTTCTATATTGATAAATGAGATTGGTACCAAAATAAGTAGGTATAAATATTCTTAGAGCCTTTATTTAAGCTACTTTTTCGATATCGCTACTACTTTTTCTACGACCTCGTTGGCGTAAAGGTTACCATGCCGGTCTGCTAATCAGAAGTTTCCGGATTCGATTCCCGGCCCGGTCAACATCTTTGTGTTTAACTAAATTTGTCGGTTGTGGGTCTGGGTGTTAAATATGTATCTATATAAAATATATATGTATGTATATGTAGTATATCAGGTGTGTTAGCTACCATAACACGAACTTAAAATGGTTCAGTATGGAGTTAACCAGCCGTGTGTGAAATGAGTCCTAATATTGATTTATTACAGCGAAAAAAGTGTAAAATTAAAATTTTAATCTTATTTAGCTTAAAGTGAGATATTATCAGTGGGTTTGACCATGCACGCTACCGCGGTCGCAAGCTGAACGCGTTGGTGTGTCCGAGACTTAAGAGAGGCGACGCGCTGTCTGTACTGAGAACACGTGAAATGACGTCGTTGTGCTTGGTACTTTGGACTGGTTGTAATAACTGTTAATTATATACCTACCGCCTGTATAGTCTAGTCAACAAGAGCCTTTTTGGTCAACTTTTTTCAGCAGTCTCCGAAAATTATGATTGAGGTGTCATTCGATTCGGAATGGCTTCAAGATAGTTTTCGAAAAACAATGAAGTTCCGCAAAAAAAATATTCATTCAATGGGAATGAATAAATATTATTTAAACTTATTAAATATGAAAATTTAAATTTGAAAAAATTCAGGTGCCTACAGGACAGATCAATAAACAATAATTATAATTATTGACTCTCGACTTGTCGTTCGAAGAGTCAGCATCTCCTGATGATGCCTTGTGGTTAGGCGAAACACGTGTAGAGTTAAGAACTTCCGAATTGTGATAGGTAACGTTAATCTTAATTAATTGATCTTAGTTGATTTTTCCTTTACTTGTCTTATTGGATTTCGGATCACAGCGGAAGTACACTAAATATTTAATTTTGTCATCTGTTTATTGTTGTGTTTTTGACCACGGATTATAATTATAATCCGTGGTCAAAAACTTTGCGGAACTTCATTGTTTTTCCAAAACTATCTAGATGCCATTCCGAATCGAATGACACCTCAATCATAATTTTCGGAGACTGCTGAAAAAAGTTGACCAAAAAGGCACTTGTTGACTAGACTAGTAGCACGGCTAGCTAAAGTGATATGACGCGATCATCGAAGCTAAGCAACGGTTGATGCGGACGGTGTTTGGATGGGTGACCATGCACAAGACGACAGTCGTTTATCAGGCTTATGTCGCTGTGCGACTATGACAGCTCCATTTTATATTCTACTAGCTGACCCGGCAAACGTTGTTTTGCCTCACTTAGGTATGAAAAATAGATAGTGTAGCTTATATGACACTTTCGTAGATTTACCATAGCAGCGCCATCTATTAATTACTTACTCAACCCAGTCGAAAGGTATCGACATCTGTTAGAATCATTTGGAGTTAACAGATAATTGTGACTATCAAATAATAACAGACAATAATTAGCAATAAATTGAAATTGCGACTATAATTTGAGATTTAAACTATCCTATCTCTCAAGTTGGGTCGAACTGCACATGGTGTGCGAATTCTATTATAATCGGTTAAGTGGTTTAGGAGTCCATTGAGGACAAACATTGTGACACGAGATTTATATATATTAAGATAAAAAAAAAATTATGTACTCAAGTTCACCTGAAACTGTTAGATATTTATTAACCAAGTTTACAAATGCAAATGTTTACCTTTCAAGGCAAATATTATGATTTCTCTAACCTCATTTGAAAGGAAATCCACAGGAAATCCAATGGATAATTTCGACTTAATACCTATACAATCATTTTGTATGTATGTATGACGACCTCGTTGGTGTAAAGGTTACTATGCCAGACTGCTAATCAGAAGGTTCCGGGTTCGATTTCCGGCCCGGTCATTATCTGTGTGCTTAACTAAATTTGTTGGCTGTGGGTCTGGGTGTTAAATATGTATCTATATAAAATACTAGCTGACCCGGCAAACGTTGTTTTGCCTTAGTAAAAAAAAAAAAAAACTAAATATGCAGTAGCCGATTCTCAGACCTACTGAATACGCATAAAAAATTTGGAAAAAATCGGTCAAGCCGTTTCGGAGGAGTACGGTAACAAACACTGTGACACGGAAATTTTATATATAAGAAGATGTATGTACATATGTATATGTAGTATATCAGTTGTGCTAGCAACCATAATACGAACTAGAAATGGTTCAGTATGGGGCTAAACCAGCCGTGTGTGAAATTAATTTCATAATTTATGCACAACTGTAAATAAAAATGTTCTAACCGCCAGCCTAATTTTAAGTGGTAGCCATATTGGATTTAAAATTAATCATAGTATAAATTAGATGGCGAGCGCATCGACACTGAAGGGACTGTGCATTTTATGGCGTTATAGAGAGTGGTCGTTAAATAGAGAGAATGTATCATTGTATAGAATACAAGCTAAACCAACTATAGCTAATTGATTTCGACGCTTTAGAGAGTTTGTCGTTAAATCGAGTGACGTTACATGGAGTTTACACTGAATATAGGATACCTTATATCATCTCGTGTGACATCACTCACTATCTCATTAGCGTGGTAATTATTGTCGCTACAGCGGGGCTAGCACGTGTAGTGGATAATTTCTCCACTAGTAGGGCTATTCAGGGAATCTTCAAATGCATCCGATTCGATTGAGTTGACGACCTCGTTCGCGTAATGGTTACCATGCCGAACTGCCAAACAGAAGATTCCGGGTTCGATTCCCGGCACGGCTGTTGGTCTGGGTGTTAAAATATTAAAAACACAATTTTTTCTTGTCCTGGATATCATTGCAATTATTTTACGTTTTCAAGTTCCCCGGATTACGAATATATCGTGAAATTTCTCAATGTGCTCGTAGTTTCATGATTTTTGCTTCTCTTATACTTATCGACTTGTTAAAAAATAAGACTTAAATTATCAGTATTTTTTTACAAAATTATTGATAGCTTCATGAATGAATTGTATGCATAAATAGACCCAAAATCATTATCATAATATCTAAAGCAACAAAATCAATGTAGACCAGTGTTATCATTTCCACTGACAGGTGGAAAGAAATGTTGGAAAGACACTTACAGTCTTTCCACCCTTTCTCTCGTCGTCCTGTGCTAGCAGTGCAGCAGAAATAGAGTATTATTCGCAGTGCGCAAATAGACTGTTCCAAACTCCGCTAGCCAAGGTGATGACTTACTCACTCATCCCATTCAAGACCTCTTAAACGTGAGCGAAGCGAGCTAAAATTTGCTGAGCGAAGTTTTGAAAAATAGAGATTTTTCGAGAAATAGATTCCACCCCCGACGCAAGATCCCGATTGGGGCTCGCGATCTACGACCGCGTACCCGCGACTGTCCGGGATGCACCTTCCACCGCCGGCTTTAACACTACACTCAGGGTTTGGCTATTAGATCAAACTTTTTATAATATTAATCTTCTTCTTCTACACCTTATCCCATTTAGGTGGGGTCGGCACAGCAAATCTTCTTAATATTCTTTTTATAATATTAATGATTATCTAGAATTGAAAATTGACATTTGATTCATATCATTTACTATTGTATTGATATGATATTACTAGAATTAGTAGTGAAAATTGACATTTGATTTGAATATTATATACTTTTGTAATGATATACATAATATTATTTGACTTGTAACTATGGTGTTATCAATAAATGATTTGTATTTGTCTAAGAGCATGCATAAGCAGCCCGTTCGTACGTATACGTTCCCATTGCTGGGACTCGGGGCCTTCTCTCACGAGGGGTGTGTGTGAGAGAGATAGAGAGAGACGCTAGCTTCTTCATGTGAGCTAAACGTATAGAAGAAGAAGAATGGCTAAGCTCTGGTGTTGAAAGTTTCCAACCCGCCCGAAGACCTTTGTCTTGCACTAAGACTCACAGATGGAAATACCACTACTTGAAACACAGTCTTGGTGCATGGTCACCCATCCAAACACCGTCCGCATCGACCTTTGCTTAGCTTCGATGATCGCGTCAGATCTCATTAGCTAGCCGAGCTACAGGCGCTACGGAATATTTCATTTGTATTTTGCAATAAAGTTATTTTAAAACTGAACTGACTCATTGGGTCATGCAAGTAACCGTTTGGTCTCTGCGTTGCCTTAAGATGAATGAATGAGTGAAGATTATTTACAAAGTTTTTTTTTAAGATTCTTATAGATTGCTTACATCGATCATCAAGTGGGATATTATCATTGCTATCAATATTGAGCAGGGTTCGGATCTTGTGAAATTTTGTTGGACATTTGCCAAACCACATAGATATGATTTATAGCGTCACAACAAGTGTTATCCGGTTTCTAACAGCTTGGCTTACTGTTTTATATTAGTTCTTTTCTGGAGATTCGTCATATATTATCCGACTTTTAGGGTTCCGTACCTAAAAGGTTAAAACGGGACCCTATTACCAAGCCTCCGCTGTCTGTCTGTCTCCAGGCTGTGTCTCAGAAACCGTGATAGCTAGAAAGCTGAAACTTTCACAAGATATGTATTACTCGTGCCTTAATACTAAAAAAAAAAATGTATTTTAAGGGGTCCCCATACAATAAACGTGTCTTTTTCGTATTTTTTTGCTATTTATCAATAACGGTAGCTGTTAGACACTTAACATTTTCACAAAATATAAAAATGTATATTAACTATCAAATTAAATCATAACATTTAGTAAAAATAAATATTTAAATAGGGCTCCCATACATAATGGTACGGAACCCGTCATGCGCGAGCCCAACTCGCACTTGGCTAATTATCTATACTATAAGACTCTTTGTCCTGACTCATTCATTCATTCATCTATAGACAACGCAGAGCCCAAACGGCTGGTCCTAGGGTTATGAAATTTGGAGGGTGTATTTGTTTTAGTATGTAGACGCGTACTAAGAACGGATTTTTGGAAATTCCACCCCTAAGGGGGTGAAAAGGGGTAAAACAGTTTGTATGAAACTTCTTTGTTTTTGAACTTATAGCAATGAAATTTGGAATATGTATAGTTTATGTAAAATTAAAAATAATGGTATCAAGTTTTTTTACCAGGGGTGAACTAAGGGTTTGTTATGGGGGGTGAAAGTTTGTATGGAAAAATCTTTATTTATCAAGTTAAAGTCTTGAAAGTTGTTATGGTAGTAGTTGATTGAATGGTTAAATTAAAATTTTAAAAACTTTTGCCAGGGGTGCATTAAGGGGGATGCCAATGGGGTTGAAAGTTAAAAATGAAAGTTTTGTGTTTTTGAACTTAAATGTGTAAAATTTGGAGTGTGTATATATTTTAGTACTTAGACGTGTACTAAGAATAGATTTTTTGAAATTCCACCCCTGAGGGGGTGGAAGGGGACAAAACAGTTTGTATGAAACTTCTATGTTTTTGAACTTCTAGCAATGAAATTTGAAATATGTATTTTTTTGCCAGGGGTTAAATAAGGGTTTATAGGGGGGAGGGGGGTGAAAGTTTGTTTGGATTTTTTTTTATTTATCAATTTAACAGTCTTGAACGTTGTTTTGGTTGTAGTTTATATGGTGGTTAAAATAAATTTGTAATGATATTTGCTAGGAGTGAATAAAGGTATGCCGTTGGGGTTTAAAGTTCAAAGGGAAAGTTTTGTGTGTTTGAAATTAAATACTTATGAATTGGAATTTAAGTATGTGGTTTACTTAGTGGTATAATTCACGTATTCTTATTATTTATATTAAAATAATGGCATCTCAGGAATCGAATGAGGAAAGACAGATGCGGCTTATTTTGATATCGTAGCAATGAAGTGTTTATATAAAATTGGCACGGGAATAGGATACAATAGATTTTTTCCACAGGTTACGCAAAAAGCGACCTACACGCGGGCGGAGCCGCGGGCAACCTCTAGTTTTTAATATAAAACAAGAACCAAGGTGTTAGAAAAAGTTCTAATATTATTACAACTGTTTGTTTTATGGATATTAATCAAATATTAACCTATTTTTAGTTAACACAACTCGTTTGTTTCTTTCTTTCTCGTGTGTTTTGTCATTTAAATGGCTGTCTGGAAGGATCTTTCGGCGATAAAGTCGCCAGTTAAGACGCTGACTTAGCAAAATTGTGCTTTTATAGATTTTTCGCCTAAAGCGTGAACGGAAAAAAATATCGACAAAAAACTTTTAGACCGTCTAAAGAACCGCTGTAAGAATATTTCTACTTGCTTTGGTATCAATCAGACTTATGAATTGTAAAAAAAAAACTTAATTATATTTTTTTTAACTATTTTTATTTCTGATTCTAAAGGGAGGCGTATAAAAATATATATTTTTATATAGTTAACGTTATTAACATAAAATGCAAAATGATTGGAAAAGAGCGAGTCACGCTCGCGCATGTAGGGTACCGTACTATTGATGCTTAAGAGCCCCCTTAAATATTAATTTTATTTAAATTTTACCGTTATTGATATGTATATAGCAAAAAAAGAGGAGAAGGAAAAAAAACACGTTTATTGTATGCGCACCCCCGTTAATATTTTTTTTTTTTATTATTTATTGGTATAGCGGCACGGGCAATACATATCATGTGAAAGTAACAGCTATCTAGCTACCACGGTTTCTGAGATACAGCCTGGAGACAGACAGACAACGGAGGCTTAGTAATAGTGTCTAGATTTTACCTTTTAGGTAGTTACGGAACCTAAAAAATCACGTTTATTGTATGGGCATTTAGAGTAAGTAGTCTTAGTATTTAGAAGACAAAATTAAATATTTAGTGTACTTCCGCTGTGAAGTGTATAGTTAAGAATTTCCGAATTGTGATAGGTAACGTTTATCTTAATTAATCTTAGTTAATTTTTCCTTTACTAGTCTTAATTTGGATTTCGGATCACAGCGGAAGTACACTAAATATTTAATTTTGTCTTCTATTTACAGTGGATTTCCGCAAAGTAACGACTGAGTCAATAAGTTATTTTGTCTTAGTATTTGTTGAGAAGTGGGTTGAAAACAAAACGACATTTTCCATTTCTAGATTAAGAAATAGCGTGTACGTAATTGGTTATTAGAGCATTTCACATAACTTGTTGAGTATTTTTACCATTCCCGACCTCTAACCGCGGCGTAGCGGAATAGTTTGGAGGTTAAATGCCTCGATACAGGTAAAGTCGTTTGTCGTTTGTTTGCTTTTCTTTGTGGGAAACAAAAACAAAACGTTTTCGAAGTTCTGCTGTACCTAACGCTGTTAGTACACCTACGCGTTCGTATGCAGCTGCGAGTGCTTGCGAAATAATTGCGGTAGCGAAACATCTGCGGAACGTTAGTACACTGCAGTTCTTTCGCAAAGTTTTTTTAAAAATTAAATAGATCTACGCTTGGCCACCAACTCGCCTGGTGGTAAGCGGAGCTGTGGCCAAAGATGAAGCACGTTGATCTAGAAGAAATCTGTTCACTCTCGCCTAAAAAAATCCAAGTTATATGTACTAGGAAACACAGTAGGAGGCAATCCATTCCATTCCTTAGCAATTATTATTAAATAGTTTATTTCAGAACATAATTACATTCCATATAACACATTATAAATTAAGCAAATCACAAGTACACATATATCTAAACAAAATAATAATTAGCAATAAAAATCAAAATAAAAATGTCAAAACTAAATTACAATTTCTCTCCAGTCACAATTCTCAACCATTTGTGTTGGATTGGGCAGTCCAACCGATCATTGATCATCATCAGAATGCCGTTGCGGCTGGCTCGCACTCGCTGTCGTAAGGAGGCGACCCTCTTGCGGATAACCGCGTGGAAGTCGTCCGTGCGTGCTTCCGCGAACATCAGAGATGCACTATGCAATACGCATGATGAATGTGGAGCCAAATCGTTGCGTACGGATTGGATGTCCATATATTTATATCCCCGTCTTTTCTTGAATTTTCCTCCATGCCACATCGTTGTTTGTATTCATTTTTTCTAATGAATATGCCCAACTATATAAATATAACTCGGGATAATTTCGAATCAAATTCAATAATATTTCAATATTTTTGGCTTCCATTGTGCGAAATTCTGTCCTCACCGACAGAACTAAATTTGTTGGCTGTCGGTCTGGGTTAAATGTGTATCGATATAAAGTGTTTATGTATGTATAAGTAGTACAATAGTTAATAGTAGTACAACCATAATACAAACTAGAAATGGTTTAGTATGGGACTAACCAGCCAGCCGTGTGTGTCATTTCACACACGGCTGGTTAGGCCCATCCTAATATTTATCGTTCATATTTATCGTCTTAATATTTATCTCTTTATTTTAGTTATTTATTTATTCGCGCCATAAGTTGGTTACTATGGCGCCTATGCCAGAGAAAGTGAAGAGCGGAAGGTTGTCTTGGTATGGGCAAGTCATGCGAAGAGAGGAAATGCATGTGACTAGGAGAAGTATGAATATGATTGTACAAGGTAGTGGAAGTAGAGGGCAACCTAAGAAGACGTGGATGAATTGTGTGAAAGAGGATATGAAAGACAAAGGAGTGAATGTAGATATGACGGCTTACAGAAGAGTGTGGAAGCAAAAAACCACACATTTGTGCTGCTGTTGCTTTCATTATATAAAGCGCAAGTTCGGTCGTGCATGGAGTACTGTTCGCACCTTTGGGATGGATCTGCTAAATACCAGCTGGAGGCGTTAGAGTCGATTGAGAGGCGAGCCAAGAAGCTCATCGGTCAGACTTGCGTATCTAAAGCAGGGCTACAAAGCCTTGAACATAGGCGCAAGGTTGCCAGTCTGTCTGTTTTTTATCGGATGTTTTTTGGAGAGTATGCAATCGAGCTGCATAATTTAATTCCCGCTTCTCCATTCCACTACAGAACGAGCAGGGGTACAGCGAAGAGACACCGATTTACTGTCGAAGTTCCGAAGATTCGCACAAAGCGTTTTGCTTCAAACTTCATTGTGAGATCTGCGAAGCTTTGGAACTGTCTTCCTGAGTCTCTTTTTACCGAGAAGTACAATTTGGGGGTCTTTAAATCTAGAGTAAATAGGTTCCTTCTGGGCAAGCGTGATACATTTTAGACCACAGTCAAGCTTAACATCAGGCAAGCTGCGGTCAAACGTAAACCCATTTATCATAAAAAAACACACATAGTGGGAAAAGGTGAAGGCAAAGTTACGTTGGTTACTATGTAATGATAGCATGTAGTAAGCCACCCTACGCTGAGTGGCGTTGTGGTGACCTCGGTAGGGCCAAGGTCACACTCGTTCCGTGCTCGATAAGCGGCAAGGGCGTGTTCACACGTGGATGTTTGGTTGGCTAATTAAATTCTTCTAGTATTACAATAGTACTAGCTGACCCGGCAAACGTTGTTTTGCCTTAAGTACCTACAGTTAAAATCATTTATCGAGCGGGTTGAAAAATAATTAAATTACTTAGTAAAACGGCCACAAAAAATAGGTGTTGGTGATAAAAAAGGAAAAATTTATGACTATGTGACTATTTCGACTAACAGAGGGGACAAGATTTCAAGTAATGGAGGTTTTGGTGTTTGAAAGGAAGGGAACAAAACATTTATTCGACATTTAGAGGTTTTTGACTTATCGAGGTTCGACTTTACGAGGTTCTCATGTACCTAGAAGAAAGATTAGAAGAAGAAAATTAGATTATAAAAGCGAAAGTATGTGTGTAAGTCAGTCCAAAATACAGTGTAAACTCTATATAACGACACTGAAGGGACTGTGCATTTTATAGCGTGATAGAGAGTGGTCGTTAAATGGAGAGAATGTATCATTGTATGGAATACAAGCTAAACCAACTAAAGTCAATTGATATCGACGCTTTAGAGAGTTTGTCGTTAAATCGAGTGACGTTACATAGAGTTTACCCTGTACAGTGTAATGCTATTTTGTTTCCATGCCGCGTTAACTGTGGTATAGTCTGTAACCACCCTAAGTTTGTTTACGCCATACGTGAGATAAGAAACATACCATCGCATAAAATATTATGACGATATGAATACGGTATTTAGTACCAAGTGATTACTTACAGTTACCTGAATTTTTTGCTTTTGTGCGAAACCACTAGTACTTCTCTTTATTAATTGTTAAATATCCTAAACTGTAACTCGTCTAATATTACGTTGTATATTGTATTTATTGTATTTAGGAACTGTTCAGAAAAGCTTGTAAATTTTAAAATGTAAATTACATATTTGTGTATATATTTATCAGCTACGTATTATTATTTTTATTTATTTTAAAAGTTAATAAAATTGTATAATTTAATATTTTCATTTAGTACTTAATTAAATTAATTTTATTTGTCACTTATGTGTAACTTAATCGTATATAATATAAAATTTCCATGTCACAATGTTAGTTACCGTACCTACTCCTCCGAAACGGCTTGACCGTTTTTTACCAAAATATTATATGCGTATTTAGTAGGTCTGAGAATCGGCTACATCTATTTATTTAAAGCAAAATAACGTTTGCCGGGCCAGCTAGTTGTCTATAAAAGCCTACTTTATGTATACAAAAATTTATATATTTTAGTTTTGTCTAGTTTATTGTTAATTTGTATGTGTAAATAGTTTAATACATTCTTTAAGATATTGATATCAATTTTGCTTACCCTTAAATACTGTATGTATCCGTACTACTTAAATTATGTCTACAATTGTGTTAAGGAGCAAATTGAAAATCAGCGCTGGAGTACTTAGTGCTCTCAGCATTATGCTGAATTTGCTCCTTTTGTGCACATACTATTAGTTATTATTATCTACTCGCATCATTTATTGTATGTTTTTTTTTGTTTGTGCACAATAAATTTATTTTCTTTCTTCTTTCTTTCTTTCTACCTATCTATCTATCTATACATATGTTGTACCTAAGCACAAAAACCTGACAACAGCGCTTGTGTTTATTTTATTGACATATGTTCATTCAAAATTTAAGAGCTGGGCTCTTGTCTGTGGAGTTTTTCCCAGGTAGTTCTGTCTTCGGCCAAATCCTTGTCCTCCCTATACGACATGACTTTCGCCTTCTCCTTAATTTGGTCTAAATATGATCTTCTAGGTCTTCCTCTTCCTCTCCCGGCCTCTATCTTTCCTTCTACGATATTTTTAATGAAATTGTCATGTCGTATAAGGTGGCCAACCATCTTTCCTCTTCTGTTGTCTATTGTATTTATTATCGTTCTTGGTTCTTGTACTAGGCAGAGTACCTCATTGACATATGAATAAATTAAATTATCATTTATTTCAGACAAGGTCCCATACAATAAAAGCTATAATAAAAACATTTCATTATCAATACAATCACAGAAAACCAAACACAAATTTTGGTCATCCGATATAAATATTAAATGTCATGAAATAAAATTATAGTAATACTAGCTGAACCGGCAAACGTTGTTTTGCCTTAAAAAAAATAAAAAATCTAAATATACAGTAGCCGATTCTCAGACCTACTGAATACGCATATAAAATTTGGAAAAAATCGGTCAAGCCGTTTCGGAGGAGTACGGTAACAAACATTATGACACGGAAATTTTATATATAAGAAGTAGCAAATATTGAAGACAATTAAATTACTTAGTTAATTAATGAAAAGTTAAATTATTTTGTTTTTGTGTTATTTTAAGGTTCTGTCAAGGTAAAGACGGGACTCTATTACTAAGCCTCCGCTGTCTGTCTGTCTCCAGGCTGTATCTCAGAAACCGTTATAGGTAGAAAGTTAGAATTTTCTCAAGTTATGTATTTCCCGTGCCGCTATAACAACAAACACTTAAAATAAAAAAAAATATTAAGAGTAAAACAACAATATTATGGAAACCTTAATGCGCGAGCTCATACTCGCACTTGGACAATTATTTTATTAGGTTTCTGTTAAAATAAAAACGGGACCCTATTACTAAGCCTCCGCAGTCTGTCTGTCTCCAGGCTGTGTATCTCAGAAACCGTGATTGCTAGGAAGTTGGAATTTTCACAAGTTATAATTAATTGTTAGTGATTGGGTTCCGTAGGTATCCTTTCGATACGTAACCCTGAAAAATACCTCGCATGTATAACACACGTAGTACCTCGGCTTTTAACAAATTACCACATAAAACCACTCATTTCTACTCAATAAGTTCTTTATCAGCTAGAAATCTATATACATACTAGAGGTTGCCCGCGGCTCCGCCCGCGTGTAGGTCGCTTTTCGCGTAACCTGTGGAAAAATTCTATTGTATCCCATTTCCTTGCCAATTTTATATAAACATTACATTGCTACGATATCAAAATGAGTTCGATTATTATTCGATATCTAAATCACCAAAGTATTGGTTTTATTAGTTTGGTGATGATGCGAAAGATTAGATCGTGTTCTCCAAGCCATTTTTTTTTTATTTAAATAATTAGAATACGCGAACCATACCACCAAGTGGATCACATACTTAAATTCCAATTCAGAAGTATTTAATTTAAAAAACACAAAACTTTCCCTTTGAACTTTAAACCCCAATGGCATACCTTAATGCACACCTGGCAAAAGTTTTAATAAACTACTACGATAACAACTTTCAAGACTTTAACTTGATAAATGAAGAATTTTCCATACAAACTTTCACCCCCCATTACAAACCCTTAGTTCACCCCTGGCAAAAAAACTTGATACCATTATTTTTAATTTTACATAAACTATACATATTCCAAATTTCATTGCTGGAAGTTCAAAAACAAAGAAGTTTCATACAAACTGTTTTACCCCTTTTCACCCCCTTAGGGACGGAATTTCCAAAAATCCGTTCTTAGTACGCGTCTACATACTAAAACAGATATACCCTCCAAATTTCACAACCCTAGGACCAGCCGTTTGGGCTCTGCGTTGTCTATAGATGAGTCAGGACAAAGATTCTTATAGTATAGATAACAACTATGAAAGACGACCTTATTATTCTTTCCAAGTGCGCTGTAAAACTGCACCCGGTTGAGTGTGTACTTAAACTTAATAGAACTGTGACGTCATCGCTGGGAGAGGAGGGCTAAGATGGACATACTGCACAATTGAAAACTGTTTCGTTTGTTTCTGGAACAATCTTGTAATTTAATATATGCTTTCCAGAATATTTAAACATCTAAAGTCTTGTTGAGCTTTATAACTTTTTCAGCTAGATCTTTGCAATATTGTAGAAATGAGTTACGGTGATTTTTATTACACATCATTTCAATTACATTTTCTAATTGAAGTAGTCTGATATGAATGATGTGAAATGGTGTGTGAATAATCGTATTAGTCCGTCTTAGCTCTCTCAAAGCTTGGTATAAGTGCACGAGTATGATGACGTCACGTGTCCCAGTTTTGCTTTGATGGGGATTTAAACATGATGTCATAGTTCCATTTAATACCAATTCTTCTTCTTCTTTGTGTCGAGAGTATTCAAGCTGCCCGAACGCCTCTGACTTGGCTTAACGACTGCTTGTACTAAGACTAACAACTTCGACCTTCATCGTGAGAACTGTGAAGCTTTGGAACTCTCTTCCTGAGTCTCTTTTTCCCGAGAAGTACAATTTGGGGGTCTTAAAATCTAAAGTAAATAGGTTCCTTCTTGGCAAGCGTGTTACATCTTAGACCACAGTCAAGCTTAACATCAGGCTAGCTGTGGTCAAACGTAAGCCTATTCATCGGTAAAAAAAAAGCATCCTTGATGACTCAGAATCACCTCAGTAATGCTTTTGTTCAGGACAGATTTTGTTCAAATTTCTTTATTTTTTCACCAGATACAACATAATATAAGGGACATTAGTCCGGTCAAATTAGACCAAAAAATTAGGGTGAAATTACATAAATTCGCAACAAGCTGAATTTTGGTACAATTGTTCAAAACTCGATTATAAACAATAGCTGAAAGTTCCCCATCATTCCCGTGTGTGGAAAAAAAATTATTCAAGGTCAAAGGTCAAAAAAATTAGTTTTTCGCGATTTTCAGCAAATCTGAAAGTTTTATCAAAAAATATTTCATACAAAAACTGTAGATCATAATGTTATCTACAAAAAGTTATATGATACTTTTTTTTCTACGAGCCACCGTTTTTGAGATATAACGATTCAAAAAGTTGCACATTTTACTTCCACCTGCGCCGGAAAAACTGCTGAACTCGATTTTTTGCAACTGTAAAAAGGGATGCAGTGCTAAATGTGGTTGCAAAAACGGACTGTTCTGTTCTCCGGCATGTACACATTCTCAAGGCCGGTTGTGCTCTAATAATGAATCACCAACAGACGAGGATCCGTTTGATTCCAACGAGGCAACATGCGATGATACATCGCTATTAACGCAGTTTACATGCACTCAGGATGAAGACGAACAAGAACAAGAACAAGAAGATCAAGAAGAAGATTTTGAAAGTTACGACTCGGACGATTAAATTTCACTACTTTTTTTAACTTAAATTCCTTTTATCTTTTCAATCTCTGCTAATATCCATTATTTTTCAATAGTTTTAAATTATAGTTAGTTATGTGCAACCACATTTAGCACTGCATCCCTTTTTACAGTTGCAAAAAATCGAGTTCAGCAGTTTTTTTCGGCGCAGTGGAAATAAAATGTGCAACTTTTTGAATCGTTATATCTCAAAAACGGTGGCTCGTAGAAAAAAAAGTATCAAATAACTTTTTGTAGATAACATTATGATCTACAATTTTTGTATGAAATATTTTTTGAAAAAACTTACCGATTTGCTGAAAATCGCGAAAAACTCATTCCACACACGGGAATGATGGGGAACTTTCAGCTATTGTTTATAATCGTGTTTTGAACAATTGTACCAAAATTCAGCTTGTTGCGAATTTATGTAGCACCGAATATCTAATTTGACCGGACTACATCTCTTTGGGAATTAATACTAGACTATAAATAAATGACATACTAATAATTAATAAAATAATTAATAATGTACAAATATATTTAATTAGCTTTAAGTTTTATCATATACTATTATTGTATGCCGGTAGGCAGAATATGGTGCACTTTTTTTCTCTGACCCAATACCTGTCTGTAACTACTACTACTACTTTGATGGCTCGCTAACCCTTCTCTATTCTGTGCTGTCTCCTGCCAGTCTGTGGCATGAAGTGCGCTCAGGTCTTGCTGCACTTGGTCTTCCCAGCGATACTTGGGACGACCAACCGGACGTCGGCCAATTGGTCGTCCCAAGTATGCTCGCCTGACAGCCCAATCCTCTCCCATCCTTTCCACGTGGCCGTACCACTGGAGCCGATGTGCTTTACTTTCGCCCATGATGTTGTGTGTCTGTAACTATACCACTAATATTCGTAATAAATTGATCTGAATTTGAATTTGAAATTATTAAGTTGTAATTACTAACCTATGGACACCTTTTGTAGTCCGAATAAAGAAAATTTTGAATTGTATGGAATACATTATGCAGCGATCAAGCCAGCTGATATATCCGTATGTTTGTTACAGTGCCGACGACAAGCCGCGCTCAGCTCGCGGCCGAGTACCTGGAGTGTTGCCGCCGACACAACACTATGCCCATCGACACCGTGCTGCTACAGATACGGGTAACGATCCCTTCCTGTAGCTCGGCTAGCTAAGGTGATCTGACGCGATCGTCGAGGTTAAGCAACGGTCGACGCGGCAGTTAAGCGTGAGAAAAATTAGCCAAGTGCAGGTTGGACTCGCACAGCTCGGCTAGCTAAGGTGATCTGACGCGATCGTTGAGGTTAGGATCAGCTCACACCGAGACGCGATGCTGCGCGCTGATTTTATATAGAGCGACTCAAAATATACCTTATTTCCTACACGAAAAGATTCACGTTTCATTGTGAGAATTCAGATACGTTGCGCTGCGCAGCGCTGCATCGAGACGCCTCGCGGCTTGTTCTAACAATGAAATGTGAATCTTTTCGTGTAGTAAATAAAGTATATTTTGAGTCGCTCTATTTAAAATCTGCGCGCAGCGTCGCGTCGCGTCGCGTCTCGGTGTGAGCTGACCCTTAAGCAACGGTCGACGCGGCAGTTGAAATGGCATGAGAAAAATTAGAAAGAAAGAAAATTATTTATTATGACAAATTAACACAAAACAAGATATAATAAATAAAATAGTACACATAACTTTAATTTGTCACAATTAGCCAAGTGCAGGTTGGACATAACGGGTTCCGTACCATCGTTGTATGAGAGCCCCCTTTAAATTTTTTTTTTTTAATTTAATACATATCTAATTTAATTTAATAGGTACATATGGTCTACCAAATATCGTGATAAAGATAGCGTAAATAGTAATAATAGTTTAAAAAAAAAACTAAAAAACACGCTTATCTGGCCGTTTTAAGTGGGTCAAAATCGCGCCCAAAGAAGTCGGTTACAAACAAACATACAAACAAAATTTGAAAAAAAAAAAAAAAAAAATTAAATTAGTGTATTGTCATCGGTCCTCAATAAATCTACAATGTATCAACGAAATCTGGCCGTTTAAAGTGGGTCAAAATCACGCCCAAAGAAGTCGGTTACAAACAAACATACAGGTGAAGCTAATAAAGCGTGTAAAAACCTTGAAACCTTGAGGATTTTTTTTTAATGACCGGCAAACAGGCGTTGGAAACCAGATAGAAGAAGTGCATAGAATTAATTAGGTGGAGATTACATGGAAAAAATAAAATTACTTTTGCTTATATTTTATATTGTTTTCTTGCTGAGGCCGCGAATTATCAGTCCACCCTCGTACGTTTGTTATATGGGAGCCTCCCTAAAATATTTTAATTATTTAAATTTTATAATTTAATTTGATAACTTATATACGTTTATATATGTTGTGAAAATTTCAAGTGTCTTGCAGCTACCGTTATTGATATACATATAGCAAAAAAATACGAAAAAAACACGTTTATTGTATGGGGACCCCCCTTAATTTTTTTACAAACATACAGATTTATATTGTGAATTTGCTTGCATACACGAGAAAATCTACAATAATAATATGCTAATAATTTCTGTTTTAATAATTATGCCAAAGATTTTTTATTATTTTTTTTTTTTGACATTATATTGTCATTTTTTTTTGTTTTTTTTTTATGTTGTTTTTTATGTTAATTTTAAGTTCAATGAAATTCGTATTAATTGGTGTGTTGTAATAAATTTATCATTAGTGTAACTCGTCTGTGCGGTGCTAATTTGATAAATAAAATAAATAAATAAATTATTTTTAGTATTTGCTGTTATAGCGGCACAGGAAATACATAACTTGTGAAAGTTTCAGCTTTCTAGCTATTACGGTTTCTGAAATACAGCCTGGAGACAGACAGACAGAGAGCGGAGTCTTAGTAATAGGGTCCCGTTTCTAGCTTTTATGTACGAATTAATAACAAAAACGGACGTAACGCTGACCTTGTCGTAGACTATACCCAGGTAATGGCTGGTGGTAATATCGTTTAATTAAGGTAAGGTGGTGTTCGGTATAATTAATTGTGGGTATGGTGTATGTATGGTACGGTAATGGTTATGGTGTGGCAATCTATCTGTGTTGAAAATTTTCACCTTGATAGTTGGATACCTTGGGAAGCCAATAACATAAATCTCTAAAAGTGTTTGTGAAGACATAATTTTTTGTCTCTTACAATCATTCGCAAGAGAAACATTTTTACTAGAGATGAAACGGATATCCGGTAACTATCCGGTATCCGGCCTATCCGGCCTTGTTTTAACTATCCGGCCGGATACCGGATAGTAATACAGTATCCGGCCGGATACCGGATAGTTGATAGCTGTAATTTTTCGAAGTAAAAATTTTTTACTTCGAAAAATTACAGCTATAAAGGTCAGGGAAAATTTTAGAAGTGGTCAGGGAAAGTCAGGGAAAAGTCAGGGAAATGTTTTGACGATTTAGAGTGGACACCCTGGAAACCCTAAACAATTGTTCTATTTCCCCCAGGAACTTCCCGAGAACTCAATCGGCGGGGGCACGCGCGCCGCTCGTCTCACGCTTACCGAATGCTCGCTCGCGGGCTGCCATCCGGTGGACGCGCTCGAGGCTGTACTGCGGAAGGTGCAGTTCAGACGACTGGAGGTGTTGCACTGCGAACTGGATGACGAGGGCGCGGTAAGACGCACACAGATCTTGTTATACTGGTTGTTAGATAGAGTAACTTTAGTGTCCAGTTTTACGAGACCCCTACAATATTTGAAAGCTAATGCCCCAGTGTAATTAGAGCTACGCTCCAATGTATCTTGTTAATAATGAGAGCTCAAGCAAAACTGGTCGGGTGTCACGCTCGAAGCTGTACTGCGGAAGGTGCAGTTCAGACGACTGGAGGTGTTGCACTGTGAACTGGATGACGAGGGCGCGGTAAGACGCACATAGATCTTGTTATACTGGTTGTTAGGTAGAGTAACTATAGTGTCCAGTGTTATGAGACCCCTACAATATTTTACCAAGTCTCCAGTGTAATTAGAGCCACGTTCCAGTGTATTTTGTTTATAATGAGAGCTCAAATGACGCTGGTCGAGTCTCACGCTCGAGGCTGTACTGCGAAAGGTGCAGTTCAGACGACTAGAGGTGATACTCTGGACGACGAGGGTGCGGTAAGTTAGATGCACACAGATCTTGTTATACTGGTTGTTAGATAGAGTAACTATGTAGCGTCCAGTTTTACTAGATCCCTACAATATTAGAAACTTACACCCCGTTGTAATTAGAGCTACGCTCCAGTGTATCTTGTTAATAATGAGAGCTCAAGTAACGCTGGGCGAATGTCACGCTCAAGGCTCTATTGTGGAAGGTGAAGTTCAGACGACTGGAGGTGTTGCACAGCGAGCTTGACGACGAGGGCGCGGTAAGACGCACACAGATCTTGTTATACTGGTTTTTATACTGAGTAACTATATAGTGTCCAGTTTTACTAGATCCCTTCAATATTAGAAACTAACACCCCGGTGTAATTAGAGCTACGCTCCAGTGTATCTTGTTAATAATGAGAGCTCAAGTAACGCTGGGCGAATGTCACGCTCAAGGCTCTATTGTGGAAGGTACAGTTCAGACGACTGGAGGTGTTGCACTGCGAGCTTGACGACGAGGGCGTGGTAAAAAGCACATAGATCTTGTTATACTGGTTGTTAGATAGAGTAACTATAGTGTCCAGTGTTACGAGACCCCTACAATATTTGAAACTAAGGCCCCAGTATAATTAGAGCCCCGCTCCAGTGTATCTTGTTAATAATGAAAGCTCAAGCTAAACTGGTCGGGTGTTACGCTCAAGGCTCTGCTTCGGAAGGTGAAGTTCAGACGACTGGAGGTGTTGCACTGCGAACTGGATGACGAGGGCGCGGTAAGACGCACACAGATCTAGTTATACTGGTTGTTAGATAGAGTAACTGTAGTGTCCAGTGTTACGAGACCCCTACAATATTTGAAACTAAGGCCCAAGTGTTATTAGAGCCACGCTCCAGAGTATTTTTTAATAATGAGAGCTCAAGCAAAACTGGTCGGTTGTCACGCTCGAGGCTTTGTTGCGGAAGTTGCAGTTCAGACGACTTGAGGTGTTGCACTGCGAACTGGATGACGAGGGCGCGGTAAGACGCACATAGATCTAGTTATACTGGTTGTTAGATGGAGTAACTTTATAGTGTCCAGTGTTACGAGACTCCTACAATATTTGAAACTAAGGCCCCAGTATAATTAGAGCCCCGCTCCAGTGTATCTTGTTATTAATGAGAGCTCAAGGAACGCTGGGCGATTGTCAAGCTCGAGGCTGTACTGCGGAAGGTGCAGTTCAGACGACTGGAGGTGTTGCACTGCGAACTGGATGACGAGGGCGCGGTAAGAGGCACATAGATCTAGTTATACTGGTTTTTATACTGAGTAACTATGTAGCGTCCAGTTTTACTAGATCCCTTTCAATAATAGTAATTAGAGCTACACTCCAGTGTATCTTGTTAATAATGAGAGCTCAAGGAACGCTGGGCGATTGTCAAGCTTGAGGCTGTACTGCGGAAGGTGCAGTTCAGACGACTGGAGGTGTTGCACTGCGAACTGGATGACGAGGGCGCGGTAAGACGCTCATAGATCTTGTTATACTGGTTGTTAGATAGAGTAACTATAGTTTCCAGTGTTACGAGACCCCTACAATATTTGAAAGCTAAGACCCCAATGTAATTAGAGCTACGCTCCGGTGTATTTTTTAATAATGAGAGCTCAAGAAAAACTGGTCGATTGTCATGCTCGAGGCTTTGTTGCGGAAGGTGCAGTTCAGACGACTGGAGGTGTTGCACTTGCTTGACGACGAGGGCGCGGTAAGACGCACACAGATCTAGTTATACTTGTTGTTAGATAGAGTAACTTTAGTGTCCAGTGTTACGAGACCCCTACAATATTTGAAAGCTAATGCCCCAGTGTAATTAGAGCTACGCTCCAGTGTATCTTGTTAATAATGAGAGCTCAAGCAAAACTGGTCGGGTGCATCGCTCGAGGCTGTACTGCGGAAGGTGCAGTTCAGACGACTGGAACGTGTTGCACTGCGAGCTTGACGACGAGGGCGCGGTAAGACGCACACAGATCTTGTTATACTGGTTGTTAGATAGAGTAACTGTAGTGTCCAGTGTTACGAGACCCCTACAATATTTGAAAGCTAAGACCCCAATGTAATTAGAGCTACGCTCCAGTGTATTTTTTAATAATGAGAGTTCAAGTAAGGCTGGGCGAGTGTCACGCTCGACGTTCTGCTTCGGAAGGTGCAGTTCAGACGGCGGGAGGTGCGGTAGGTCAAGTTTTGTTGGTTGTTGCCTACAGTGACTATAAGATAACCAGCGCAACGAGACCCTTAAAATATATAAAGCTTACCAGTGGTCCAATGCAATTTGAACCATGTTCTAGTATATCATGTTAGTTATGAGAGCTCTTGTAACGCTGGATGCGCTCGATGCTCTACTAAACCTCTAGCTTGTTTACTAAAGCTTGGTACGATTTAATTAGAGCCACGCCTCAGCGTATCTTGTTACTGAAGAGAGCTCAAAGAATGCTGGTCGTGATTTTAATATACATACAATACTGTTTGGATCTTTTAGAAAGCTTACAATCCTGTACTACATTATGGAAGAAACCAATGTAGAACTTACTCCCATGTTTTTTCGTAAAAAGCTTACTTTTAAGATTTTTTATCTGAAAAAAGTTATATTTTTTTTTATTCTCATTTTTTTTCTTACCTTTATTTAATAAAATATTGCAAATGTTTAACCTCCTTTTATTGCCCATACATTCAGCTATCAAATGATATATTTTTTAAATCAATATGCCCTTTAAATAATAAGTTATTACTAAATTAATACAAGCGCCCAAGGGTTGGTGTCAAAAATAACAAAATGGCTGCCATTCCACATTGAGGAGGAAAAAAAATATTTTAGAGCTTGATTTGTACACACATTGTATGTAGTATTATATTTTCTCATTTCAGGAGGCGTTATTCGACATGGTCGAGTATTATGAAAGCGCGAATGCGGTGTGTATCAGTGGACCGAGGCAGTTCGGCATACGGGGATGGCAGGCAGCCTGTAGGATGATCAAAAAGGTATCAGTAATGGGCATGATGTGAATCTGGAACCTTCTGATTGGCAGTCCGGCATGGTAACCTTTACGCCAACGAGGTCATCAAACATGCACACATTTTAATTGTTTACCAAATATTCCAAATTATTTGTTATTCCAATTACATGTCAAAATTATTCATGTCAAAAACATTTAAAGTTAGGAAAACCCGCCCATGATCGTACCTGGTGCAAAGGTGCCCATAATGATATGATGTGAATAGGGTCATTTATTTATTTATTCAGTACTGTCACAGACAAAAAGTTGAGAAATACAGTTTAACTACATCTTAAATTCTCAACTTTTTGTCTGTGTCAGTAGGTACCGAATAAATAAATAAATGACCCATTAATAAATAAATAATTAATTAACAACACACTGACTGTATACCGCTTTCATTATTAAAATATAAATGTATAAATTTCAAACTAAAGGTAATTTTATTTACAAATAACTATTATAGAAATCATCATACTATATACAAACTTAAACACTACAATTAAAATAGGAGTAAGCTCACCATCCAGGCTGTCGCTGCGGGGCAGAGTTCCCAAGATGCTGGCAGCATTGCCCCGTTGAACAGCTAAACTTAGTCTTTATAAGAAATAGCTGCCAGCTCTTGGATCTCCAGAAGCGAGGACTAACCGCTTCCTAATGTCTTTACAAAAAGTTTTTCTGTCAAACTAAAGCGATCATCTACATAACAAATTTATGAAAAAACAAAATTCCCCTCGTAGAATAAATGTGTTTTTTTCGTATTTTTTTTGCTATATATCTATAATATTCAATACAATAATCGGCCAAGTGCGAGTTGGTAGTTGGGAAACCGCAAACATATTTAATTGGTTTACTTCATATGTTCATTTCTTTTTTCTATCTAAAGTTTTATTTTATTCTATGACTAATGACGACCTCGTTAGCGTAAAGGTAACCATGCCGGACTGCTGCGGTCAACATCTTTGTGCTTAACTAAATTTGTTGGCTGTGGGTCTGGGTGTTAAATATGTATGTATTTATATAAAATATGTATGTATGTAAATGTAGTATATCAGTTGTGTTAGCAACCATAATACGAACTAGAAATGTTTCAGTGGGCTAACCAGCCGTGTGTGAAATGTGTCCTAATATAAAAAAAAAAAAATGGTTGCCTGTAAAGTCGGTTTTACGGGCGAAGATTTTACGTGACAACGTCTGCCGCGCGCGCAGCACGCGGCAGACGTTGTATGATATCGTATATGTAGATATTGTATGACGTCGTATGATCGGTCTGCCGCGTGCTGCGCGCGCGGCAGACCGATCATAGTTGAGTGGGAGTGACACGCAAGGCATTCGGCGGGCCTCTCTCTCGTTCGGTGACTCATCGTAACGTTACCGGGCGTTACACTTTTTCATAAGTGACTCCCAGCCGCATCCTAATTTAAGACGTTGTCACGTCAAAAAAAAAATGATTTTTTGTAGAGCTGTGTACGGCCAAGTACGAGTTGGTAGTTGGGAAACCGTAAACATATTTAATTGGTTTACTTCCTATATTTATTTCTTTTTTTCTATCTAAAGTTTTATTTTATTCTATTCTATTCTACATTTCGCAGAGTGCAGAGCTATCCGAAGTGTCTATAAGCGAGAGTGCTCTATGCGCTCAGCACGCGCCGGTGTTGGTGCGGGCGCTACGGCTGCACACGTGCAGGCTCCGCTCGCTCTGCCTGCAGCGGGCGGAGCTGCGGGGCGAACCGCTGCTGTGTCTCGGTGAGTGTGGGATGGGTGGAGACAGACCTTTGATCAAAAATGTATGGGTGGCGACAGACCTTTGATCAAAAATATATGGGTGGCGACAGACCTTTGATCAAAAATGTATGGGTGGCGACAGACCTTTGATCAAAAATATATGGGTGGCGACAGACCTTTGATCAAAAATATATGGGTGGCGACAGACCTTTGATCAAAAATATATGGGTGGCGACAGACCTTTGATCAAAAATATATGGGTGGCGACAGACCTTTGATCAAAAATATATGGGTGGCGACAGACCTTTGATCAAAAATGTATGGGTGGCGACAGACCTTTGATCAAAAATATATGGGTGGCGACAGACCTTTGATCAAAAATGTATGGGTGGCGACAGACCTTTGATCAAAAATATATGGGTGGCGACAGACCTTTGATCAAAAATGTATGGGTGGCGACAGACCTTTGATCAAAAATATATGGGTGGCGACAGACCTTTGATCAAAAATGTATGGGTGGCGACAGACCTTTGATCAAAAATATATGGGTGGCGACAGACCTTTGATCAAAAATGTATGGGTGGCGACAGACCTTTGATCAAAAATATATGGGTGGCGACAGACCTTTGATCAAAAATGTATGGGTGGCGACAGACCTTTTATCAAAAATATATGGGTGGCGACAGACCTTTGATCAAAAATGTATGGGTGGCGACAGACCTTTTATCAAAAATATATGGGTGGCGACAGACCTTTGATCAAAAATGTATGGGTGGCGACAGACCTTTGATCAAAAATGTACTAGATTTAATGTCTCTAAAATTATACAAATTATACGACCTTTGATCAAAAATGTACTAGATTTAAGGTCTCTAAAATTATACAAATTATACGACCTTTGATCAAAAATGTTTTAGATTTAATGTCTCTAAAATTATACAAATTATACGACCTTTGATCAAAAATGTTTTAGATTTAATGTCTCTAAAATTATACAAATTATACGACCTTTGATCAAAAATGTACTAGATTTAAGGTCCCTAAAATTATACAAATTATACGACCTTTGATCAAAAATGTACTAGATTTAATGTCTCTAAAATTATACAAATTATACGCGACCTTTGATCAAAAATGTACTAGATTTAAGGTCTCTAAAATTATACAAATTATACGACCTTTGATAAAAAATGTACTAGATTTAAGGTCTCTAAAATTATACAAATTATACGACCTTTGATCAAAAATGTACTAGATTTAAGGTCTCTAAAATTATACAAATTATACGACCTTTGATCAAAAATGTACTAGATTTAAGGTCTCTAAAATTATACAAATTATACGCGACCTTTGATCAAAATGTACTAGATTTAAGGTCTCTAAAATTATACAAATTATACGACCTTTGATCAAAAATGTACTTGATTTAAGGTCTCTAAAATTATACAAATTATACGACCTTTGATCAAAAATGTACTAGATTTAAGGTCTCTAAAATTATACAAATTATACGACCTTTGATAAAAAATGTACTAGATTTAAGGTCTCTAAAATTATACAAATTATACGACCTTTGATCAAAAATGTACTAGATTTAAGGTCTCTAAAATTATACAAATTATACGACCTTTGATCAAAAATGTACTAGATTTAAGGTCTCTAAAACTATACAAATTATACGACCTTTGATCAAAAATGTACTAGATTTAAGGTAACTAGATGTAAGGTGGCGATTCAGCGGCACACACGACTAAACTAAATTTAAAAAAGCCCCGTCTTTTTTCATCTTAGGTGGCCAGAACGAGACGGCACGTTCTGAACCACAGACAAAACAACTAAAATCACGTCAAATATGGAATGTGCAGGCAGTTTTAGAGGTGATACACGTGAGTACGGGCTAAAGTCGCAAATATTTTCTACATTTGACATGATTTTAGTTGGTTTGACTATGGTGCAGAACGTGCCGTCTCTTTCTGGCTACCTAAGATGAAAAGAGACGGGGCGGGGCTTCTTTAAATTTAGTTTAGTCGTGTGTAACGCTGAATCGCCACCAATGTCTCTAAAAACGATAAGGAAAATAAGGGCACAAGTAAGAGTGTGGTCTTATTTGAGTTTGAGGAATTTAAGCGTTATTGATATAGTAATACAGTTGAATTTTCTAACGCTCATTGCGTACGGTCATAAATTTTTTTCATAGAGTAGGCTAATGTCAAAATATTTATCAATAGCGTAGGCTAAAGTCAAAATATTTTTTCTATAGAGTAGGCTAATGTCAAAATATTTTTCCATAGCGTAAGCTATGGTCAAAATATTTTTTCCATATAGTAAGAATAGTCTATGTTCTAAATATTTTTTCGATAAATCTACTTCTTTATTATGTATGTAAACGTCATACGTATCTCTCCCACAATGGGAGGTAAATTTGACACGGGCCGAAGCCAAGTGCTTATTATAAAATAAAATTATAATATCTAACAATTCAAAAATTTCCTCACGATACGGCATGTATTTAAAATTACAGCTTTCTTGTAGTAAGATGTACGCAGTTTTTGGGAGGGATAAGATGTTCAGACTTGTGTGCAGTGTTTTCGGAATGACACCTGTACTGGATAAATATAATCGGTATTGTTTTGGTGTTATTAATTCGCCATTGTGTTTTAATTTCTATTGAGAGGTCGTTATACTTTGCTACTTTCTCAGAGTGTGTTGTGTTAAGATTGTGAGTGTTACATATAGCTATATCTACCAGATATGCTGTCTTACTAATTTTATCCTAAATTGTAATATCGGGACGGTTATAATGTATAGTTTTATCGGTGATGATGGTACGATCCCAGTATAACTTATAATGCTCGTTTTCTAATACAGTCTCTGGTACTCTGTACTTGTAATATGGTACTTTCTTGTCGACAAGCTTATTATTACACAGCTCTACAAAAAATCATTTTTTTTTTGTTGCCCTGTTTATCATCGCAAATTGTTACGTTTTTAAGTGCCCAGATTACGAATATATTCGTAAAAGTACTAAATTTGCTCGTTATTACAAATCGAATTTTAAACGATATATCGTCAACATTTTAATTTTCAGTTATTTGTTGAAAAAAAAAAACTAGCAGATCTTACAAAATCATTGATATTGTCACGAATCGTGTGTATAAATAGACCCAAAATCATCATCATATCAAAGGCAACAAAACCACTGTAGACCAGTGCTATCTAACACTATCTCTTTCTATTCCAGTGATAGCTCTGAAGTCGAACACGTCGATCCGTGAGCTCCGCTTGCCAGACAACCAGCTGTCCGTTAACGACGCCCAGCAGCTCGCTTCCCTCTTGAAGCTGAACCTCCATATACAGCTGTTGGACTTGTCTAATAATGATATTCAGGTAAACAGGCTACATAATTACAAATACAAATGTGAAATTGGAGAGGTCCGTTTACGTGTTGGGGCCCGCGATCTACAACCGCGTACCTACGACTGTCCGGGATGCACCTTCCACCGCCAGCTTTAACACTACACTCAGGGTTTGGCTATTAGATAAAACTTTGTACAATATAAATGATTATCTAAATTTGAAAATTGACATTTAAATTGACAATTTGACATTTGATTCATATCATATACTTTTGTATTGATATTATATTAGATACTAGAATTAGTAGTGAAAATTGACATTATGATTAATATCATATACTATTGTAATGATATTATAGTACTAGAATATAATTGAAAATTGACATGGATACATATCATATACTTTTGTAATGATATCATATTATTTGACTTGTAACTTTGGTGTTATCAATAAATGATTTGTATTTGATTTGTATTTGTATTTGTATAAATATTTTTTATTTAACACTAGCTGACCCGGCAAACGTTGTTTTGCCTCACTTAAGGGTATGAAAAATAGATAGTGTAGCTTATATGACACGTTCGTAGATTTACCATAGCAGCGCCATCTATTGATAACTTACTCAACCCAGTCGAAAGGTATCGACATCTGTTAGAATCATTTGGAGGTAACAGATAATTGTGACTGTCAAATAATAACAGACAATAATTAACAATGAGTTAAAATTGCGACTATAATTTGAGATTTAAACTATCCTATCTCTCAAGTTGGATCGAACTGCACATGGTGTGCGAATTTTATTATAATCGGTTAAGTGGTTTAGGAGTCCATTGGGAACAAACATTGTGACACGAGATTTTAACTTTTATTTATTGGTTTTGTTTGAATTGTATGTAAAGATCTGAATAAATGGCTATATTATTATTATTATTAGATACTCGATTCTCCGGCCCTCAGTTATACGGATTTGCGATTTTACGGACTACTATCCGGACCATCTATCATCATCATCATCATAATTTTGGCAAGGGCTGCGCCGTTCTGTCAATAAAATTCTCGTGGCTGTGTCTGACGACGTCCAGAGTCCCATGTATAACCGCTGGATCTCTGCTCACAGAGACCAGAACAAAAAGTGACCTGGCACCATATTCGTGCCGTTGTGTATTTTATTTTATTTTATATATTTAAAATTTGACTGGCACCCCTCTACAGTGTCAACAATTTAGTATTAACTTTATGCAATCATATGGGTACAATTAGCCTGCAATAAAGACTTTTGACGTGACAACGTCTTAAATTAGGTTGCGGCTGGGAGTCACTTATGAAAAAGTGTAACGCCCGGTAACGTTACGATGAGTCACCGAACGAGAGAGAGGCCCGCCGAATGCCTTGCGTCTCTCTCCCACTCAACTATGATCGGTCTGCCGCGCGCGCAGCACGCGGCACACGTTGTCACGTAAAATCTTCGCCCGTAAAACCGACTTTACAGGCAACCATTTTTTTTTTTTTTTATATTTTATAAGCAACGATATTTGTCCGCCAGGACGCGGGTACCGGTCACTTAGCGGACGCGCTGGTGGAACAAGCCGCTCAAACTCCCCCTTCGGCGGGGAATTCTCCCATTTCGCCTCTACACTGCACTCGTAAGTAAGAATATATTACATTAATACTGTACCCCCCCTTTTTTAGGTTTCCGTACCTAAAAGGTAAAAATGGGACCCTATTACTGAGCCTCCGCTGTCTGTCTCCAGGCTGTATGTCAGAAACTGTAATAGCTAGAAAGCTGAAACTTTCACAAGATATGAAAGTATAAGTAACAACAAAAATTACCTTTGAAATTAAAGAAAGAATAACATTCACTCATTTGAAATTAAAGAAAGAATTCATTCACAAGATATGAAAGTATAAGTAACAACAAAAATTACCTTTGAAATTAAAGAAAGAAAGAAAGAAAAAAAAATATTTATTATGACAAATTAACAAATTAATTAATTAAATCATAAAGTACATAAAATAAATATTTGAGGGGGGCTCCCATACAACAATGGTACGGAACCCTTCATTTCCGAGCCCAACTCGCACCTGGTAAACGTTTTTAGGGTTTCGTACCTAAAAGGTAAAAACGGGACCCTATTACTAAGCCTCCACTGTCTGTCTGTCTCCAGGCTGTATCTCAGAAACCGTAATAGCTAGAAAGCTGAAACTTTCACAAGATATGGAAGTATTTCTCGTGCCGCTATAACAACAAAAATTACCTTCGAAATTAAATTATAAAATTTAAACAAAATAAATATTTGAAGGGAAACTTTTTTTTAGGAAATTTCCTCCTCTTTCTGAATCTTTTTTCAAATTTGAAAAATATTTATTAGTTTATGAGATATTTGTAAAAAACTAAACCCCTCTTTTTTTTTGTTAATTGTTAATAACTTTTGTAATTTTTATTTGCGGAACTTCATTGTTTTTCGAAAACTATCGAAATGCCATTCCGAATCGAATGACACCTCAATCATAATTTTCGGAGACTGCTGAAAAAAGTTGACCAAAAAGACACTTGTTGACTAGACTATTTACCATACGTTTTAGTAAAACAATTACATTAAATATGAAGAAAATAAGGGAAGAGCAGGAGGATAGGGAATATGGGGGGAAAGGAGGGGTGTAAGGGAGATTCTTATAGTATAGTAACTAACTAACTTGGTTGGCGCGTCGACCCGAATCGGATCTTGGCCTCCGATACTAAGAGACGCCACTGTTCTCGGTCCTGTACCTTCTCCTGCCACTGCGTGACCTGAAGATTGCGCAGGGCCTCCTCCACTTGGTCTATCCAGCGATACCTGGGACGTCCAACCGGTCGACGACCGCTCGCTCGTCCCAGGTAAGCTCTTTTCACTGCACGATCCGATTCCATTCTCTCCACATGGCCGAGCCAGCGGAGTCTGTGGGATTTTGTTTCGCCTATTATGTTAGGCTCGTAGTATAGTAGATCGGCTTATATTTATTTATTTATTTATTAGGCACTCAGACAGATTACAAACATTCATTTTAACATTACTAAACTAAAAGGAACAAAAACAAGTCTGCAATCCAAAAAAAGAGTACACAGCATGCTAGTGGAAACTTAATAAGGAAGGTTCATATATACATAAAAAAGGGGAAATCTTAAGTACTAAAACAATTTAACCTATAACTTATATTATTTCTAAATTGACTGAGACTGTTACTAAATACATCCAGTTCAGTAATGTGAGTCTTACATTGGTTGTTATCTGAAGCGTCACAACATTTGAGTACCAGCTCGTTATATGAGCGACACATGCGCTGTATAGGACTATTACTGGAAACGTTGTTTTTATACAGTTTATTAGTGTGAAACAGTTTAGATTTTTGCTTTTTGCTTCTAAGCCGAGGGCTGAAATTAAAGCTTATAGAACTAAGCAGACTCGGGCAGTCCACGTTCGAGTGAATAACCTTATGAAGATAGAAGATTATAGTATAGTAGATTGGTTAATATTGTGTACGTACGTTTCCACAGCGGGCGGTCGCGAGTCTCGTCTAGGTCTGGCCTTCCTCGTGCTTTGGAACAACCAGCTCACTAGGAACTGCGCGCCGCATCTCACCAAAGCGCTGGTGAGTGGAAAAATAGATGACAAAATTAAATATTTAGTGTACTTCCGCTGTGATCCGAAATCCAAATTAAGACAAGTAATGGAAATATCAACTAAGATCAATTAACCAAGCTTAATTAACTAAGATTAATTAATCTTCAATTAACTAAGATTTTTTTCCTTTACTTGTCTTAATTTGGATTTCAGATCACAGCGGAAGTACACTAAATATTTAATTTTGTCATCTATTTACAATGGATTTCCGCAAAGTAACGCCTGAGTCAATAAGTTATTTAAAGTGGAAAAATACATTTTTTATTACGATATAAGTATATTTTTTTAAAAGCGAGTGTTGCTCGGTGGTAGTAACGTCTGCTTGTCAATCAGACGGCCCCCGGTTCAATCCCGGCCGTACACCAATGACTTGTTTTTCAAGTTATGTTTGGATTTGCACTCGCTTTACGGTGAAGGAAAACATCGTGAGGAAACCGGCACGTTTGAGAACCACAATATCTGAATACGAGTGTCATCCGCCAACCCACACTTGGCCAGCGTGGTGGATTATGGCCTATATCTCTCTCCTAGTGAGAGAAGGCTCCGAGTCCCAGCAGTGGGAACGTATAGTGGGCTGCATATGCTAAGCATATTTCGCCCATTACTGATACGTTCCCACTTCTCGGGGTGTGAAGATTATAGATATAAACTGTTTTCTATAACATTTTACCAGGAATCAGAATAGTAGAGAGGATTGCTGACTCTCAAACAAATAAAGCGTGGCGCGGAAGTTACATAATTTTCGATGAAACCTAGATGGCGCTGCAAATCGAGCTGCTGCCAAATTTCGCAACGCGCTTGTGTTTCATTCCTCATTATGATATTATTATTATTATTTTCAGCCTGTTGTGTCCCTCTGCTGGGCAAAGGCCTCTCTTCCCTCCTTTGAGACAGCACGGTCGTTTTGCTTTCGCTACCCATTAGTATAGATTATAATAATATTTTTCTTGCAGAGTTCATCGCAATCCCTATGCGTGCTGAACATCGGTCGCAACGCGCTGGGCGCGGACACGGTGCGCGCGCTGCAGTGCGGCGGGGCGCTCGTCTGTCTCGGGCTGCAGGCCGCCCGGCTGGGCCCGGGGGCGGCGCGCCCGCTCGCACACTTGCTCAAGCCCGACACCAAGCTACAGGTAGCTATATTACTTATTAGCACGAAACAAACGGTCTCACTCATACTTAGCTACATTACTTATTAGCACGAAACAAACGGTCTCACTCATACTTAGCTACATTACTTATTAGCACGAAACAAACGGTCACACTTACTTAGTTACATTACTTATTAGCACGAAACAAACGGTCACACTTACTTAGCTACATTACTTAATAGCACGAAACAAACGGTCACACTTACTTAGCTACATTACTTATTAGCACGAAACAAACGGTCTCACTCATACTTAGCTACATTACTTATTAGCACGAAACAAACGGTCTCACTCACACTTAGCTACATTACTTATTAGCACGAAACAAACGGTCTCACTCATACTTAGCTACATTACTTATTAGCACGAAACAAACGGTCACACTTACTTAGTTACATTACTTATTAGCACGAAACAAACGGTCACACTTACTTAGCTACATTACTTATTAGCACGAAACAAACGGTCACACTTACTTAGCTACATTACTTATTAGCACGAAACAAACGGTCACACTTACTTAGCTACATTACTTAATAGCACGAAACAAACGGTCACACTTACTTAGCTACATTACTTATTAGCACGAAACAAACGGTCTCACTCATACTTAGCTACATTACTTATTAGCACGAAACAAACGGTCTCACTCACACTTAGCTACATTACTTATTAGCACGAAACAAACGGTCTCACTCATACTTAGCTACATTACTTATTAGCACGAAACAAACGGTCACACTTACTTAGTTACATTACTTATTAGCACGAAACAAACGGTCACACTTACTTAGCTACATTACTTATTAGCACGAAACAAACGGTCACACTTACTTAGCTACATTACTTATTAGCACGAAACAAACGGTCACACTTACTTAGTTACATTACTTATTAGCACGAAACAAACGGTCACACTTACTTAGCTACATTACTTATTAGCACGAAACAAACGGTCACACTTACTTAGCTACATTACTTATTAGCACGAAACAAACGGTCACACTTACTTAGTTACATTACTTATTAGCACGAAACAAACGGTCACACTTACTTAGCTACATTACTTATTAGCACGAAACAAACGGTCACTATACTTAGCTACATTACTTATTAGCACGAAACAAACGGTCACTTACTTAAAAAACGTTGGATATACTATGCGTGCCAACTAAGAATAGGATCGCGCTTGCTTTAACTTCACACGATAACTGGCAAAAAAAGTTCTGCCAGCAAAGAAAGCGTAAAAAAGAAATCTAATAATTTTTTTTTTGGTTCAAAGATATAAATTAAATTATTGTATAATTATTATATTCATATAAAATACTATTCTTGAATTTTATTTCTGGATAATTTTGGATTGATTAATTCTACAGCTAAGAAGTGCCCAAGGCAAATTAACAACACCTAAAAAAATCACGTGACGAGACATTGGTTTTGGATAGTTTAGACTTAGCGCTGTAAGCAGTATAATAAACTCTTTTTATTTGGTACAAAAAGAAGTGCCAACAATGAATTTTTTTTTATATTTTTATAAATATGCTTTTACTTTCAAATCCTACTCATTTATAATTGGATTGGATTATGGCAGTTAATGTATAAGAAATAGCAAAACAGCGTACATAAAACATATAAACTGAATATAATTTGTTTACAATTTTTGTTGCACACCATACATACACTTTGGTAATGACGTTAGCGCGTATTATTGAGCAAGATGGCGGTTTGACAGTCCTATTCTTAGTTGGCACGCATAGTACGTCCAACGGGTTTGGACGCATTACGAGCGTCATCATCGGGAACGAGCTTCATACGGACTGTCACCGACGAGATCCGCGCGAACACTGGCATCATGCATGTTGCGTGGAAGCGCCCGCGCCCGCGCGTCTCGCTATCTCTATGTATATAAATGACCGTTATTATTTATTTATTTATCTCTATGTATATATATAACTGCCTATTAGAAGTTTATGACGAAAAAGATTCCTGGACGAAGAATAAAAAATATTCTAGCAGATATCATAATATAAATTTAAGAAAACCTGCAAACAGGCTATCTAAAGTTCCTTCTCGTAGCAAAGTCTCATAATTTTTATTATAATTTTGAACAATTGCAATGGATGATATAAATAGCTTTATTATTATTATTATAAGTGTGTATCTTATATAATATATTATGTCATATTTTAAGTTATATAATATTTGTCATGAATGTGTATATAAATTAAATTTTAGTAATAAATAATTGTAAATTGACTTGCCCAGTATGGTGCGATGCCGTAAGGTTAATAAACGATTTGATTTGATTTCCCCGCGACGCTCCGCGCGCGCCACAGCCCTCTGTTCCCGCGCAGATAACGCCGGCTGGATGGAAATTGTTTCCCCCTCATCACTGGATGGTATTGGAGATTACACTCGGGTCCGTACATACTACACTGATTGTGTCCTGAGTAGGTTCTGTCATATTCTAGCTATATTACTAGCTAGTTGTTGTTATTATCACATCCCTGCGGGACCCTATTACAAAGACTCCACTGTCTGTCTCCAGGCTGTATCTCAGAAACCGTTATAGCTAGAAAGCTGAAACTTTCTCAAGATATGTATTTCTCGTTCCGCTTTAACAACAAATACTAAAAATAAATAAAATTAAGATATTAAGGGGGGAATATAAGGGGAGATATAATATATTATATTAAGATATTACCCCATACAATAAACGTGTTTTTTTTCCTATATTTGCTATATATTAATAACGGTAGCTGCTAGATAAATGAAATTTTCACAAATTACATACAAATGCATACTAGCTATTAAATTAAATTATAAAATTTAAATAAAATACATATTTGAGAAGGGCTCCCATACAACTAACATATATACATAAATACTTAAACTATTTTAATGTAACCATGTCACAACGTTGGTTGTCAAATTGACAATTTCTATACCAATTGACTGTATTTAAATTATGCTGAACTTTATGAGCCTTGTGCAGCGTTTTTAAATAATTTAATTAAAAATTTCAAATAAAGGTAGATCCCATACAACAATGGTAGGGAACCCATCATGCGCGAGTCCAACTCGCGCTTGGCTAATTTTTATCTATTTTATGTTAAATAACCTTTAAATCTAATCTTGTATTGCGATACCCGAACAGGGTCCGTTATGTGATACCTACCATTTAAATGTATAACATCTTAATTATGCCATAACGAAGCAATAAATGTATTTGACTTTGACTTTGAAAAAACCTATGTTTGTATTTGCAGAGGCTAGATCTCCGCGACAACAGATTGGGTGTGGCGGGTCTGCAAGCAATATTAGCCGCCATGCAGGACAATACCACGATCACACAGATCGACCTCGACGATCCCGCGGTAAGTTTGAGCGAAGCGAGTGCGCATGTTTTTACAGTTTGACCGCCATAGTGACCTAGTTATATAGAAGACAAAATTAAATATTTAGTGTACTTCCGCTGTGATCTGAAACCCAAATTAAGATAAGCAAAGGAAAAATATTTTGATATTTCACCCATCAGGCTATAACCGAGCGTGACGCAAATATATAGGATAGGATATGGAGGCAGCTGCTTAGCTACTGTTCGTTTGTCGTCTTTGTCCCTTGCTTTTCACTTACCTTTTTTCCTTTCTTTCCCTTTCTATGGCCACATTGAATTAGTATTCAAGTTAAAAAAAAAAAACATTTTTTACATGTTAATTCAATCTAAATCTTCAATCGAACATTTTTTTGTGGGGTCATAGGACACGACGTGTCCATGCCTTAATTTTCAACATTATTCAATGAAGTTTTTACATACTACTTATCAAATATGTATCTTTTATGTGTTAAATTGATGGAATGAAGTATTCTATGGATTAAACAAAAATAAATTCCAAAAAATGTACCTATTTTGAGCTTTTCAAACCCACCTAAACCCTTAATACTTCTACGTTGTCATTGCTGTTACCATTTCAGGAACCAACAACCACATTGTCAGCGGAAGACGGCGAGGCGGCAACCGTCGCTCGATTGACGCGAGAAATAACAGCGCTGTGTAGACGAAACGAACCTCCAGCCACGGAGCCAGAGCGACGCGTCCATAGGAAGATCAGTTTGACTTGCCACACCGCTGCCGTTATAAAGGTAATCTATTCTGTACCCCTTTTTTTTTTTTTTTTTTTTTTTTTTTTTCTAGGGGGAAATCTTCTTAGATCTCCAACTGCATTGGGGTGCAGCCGGGGTATGTGGGATTTTTACCCACTAAAACCCCCTCGGTTGCCATCTCTTGTGCTTTTAGAAGAGTTTTGGGATCTCATTATGAATACACCAAAACTCCTCTACACTTAGGTTCAACACTTAATTAACTTCATCCTACATCCAACAATGGCGTAGAGCACCTCGCGCCATCTTGTATTGCGAACTCGCACAATGATTATCTTCGTGGTGGTCTGATCCCCAAATCAGACAACTAACGACTCACTACATAACTAACCCGGATCAATGACGGTACCCGAGCGCTCCCTGTTTCTTCCAGCGATTTCTTTCTTCGACATAACACTGTCACAGAAATCTATTACTGCTGCCCATGCTTTGTCATCTGCTAGCATAACAGATATCATTGCAGGCAGGGACAAGTCGTTTCCCACTGTGGCCATCAGAGCCTGTCTCTCCAAGTTCCAGGCTGGACATACTTCGAGAGTGTGCTGTGCACAGTCTGCAGACATTCCACAGTGATAGCAGCGTGAAGAAGCTTCCTTGCCTATTTTATGGAGGAAAACGCTGAAGCACCCGTGTCCTGTGAGAATTTGGGTCAGTCGGAATGTGACACGCTCCCTCCTTTCAAGCCAGGCATTATAGTTGGGCAAGATGCCTTTCACAGCCCGTTGGCGTGCATTTTGTGGCTCGAGATTCTGTACCCTGTCCCATACTACAAATCTTCTTCTTTGTCTTCCCTGTTCCCATTATTTGGGGTCGGCTCTTTTCACATGCGCCAAGACAAGCGGTCTCGGGTTGTCTCTACAGTTATTTGGACTTTCTCAAGGTCTCTTTGAATTTGTGACCACCAGGTCAGTGGCGGTCACAAATACAAATACAAAATATCTTTATTGAAATAAAAATCAACAAAATTATATGGAATCCAAAGGCTTCCAAACTAGTTGTATAAACTGTATATTGGAAGCCAATTGTGGCGATTCAGCGGCACACACGACTAAACTAAATTTAAAGAAGCCCCGTCTCTTTTCATCTTAGGTGGCCAGAAAGAGAAGGCACTTTCTGAACCACACACAAAACAACTAAAATCACGTCAAATATGAAAAATGTAAGCGATTTTAGAGCGCACCCAATTGTATCAGCTCTAAATCTGACGTGTTTGACATGATTTTAGATGTTTTGTCTATGGTTTAGATCGTACCATCTCTTTTTAGTTAATCATGATAAAAAGAGACAGAGCTACCTTAAATTTAGTTTAGTCGTGTGTGCCGCTGAATCGCCACCATTGTCTTCTCCCAAAAAAATCAAACTATCCTTAAGTTAAATATGAATTACATGACAAAAATAATGGAATTAAATAAAATTAAGTCTTATGTCCTATAAAGACTACGTCAAAGCACCTCGCCCAAACGTACCCATTAGGCTGGCAGCATTTCCTCGCTGAATCGCGAGAGAAATTTGCTGCCGCAAGTATTCCCCAGCCCGCGGATCTCGCCCCCTATCTTGTAACAACTTTTAACTATCCATATACATATGTCAGTTTTACAAACTAAAATATAATTAATGAATTAATTAATTTACTAGTTGTTCGGAAATTAAACATAAAAATTTTCAAAATTGAGAATAGAAAGTTAGTTTATATTACTATTCATCAAAGTACTAATAAGTTACATTTAGATTTGAATACATAGTTATTTGAGACTGTAGTCAACACTCTATGTTTTTACATTACTCTGCACTCTCGAGTGACTTTATTGTAAATGTTAAATATAAATAGTATAAATGTAAATATACGACTGCCAGTCAGAAGATTCCGGGTTCGATTCCCGGCACGACCAACATCTTTGTGCTAAACTAAATTTGTTGGCTGTTGGTCTGGGTGTTAAATATGTATCTATGTAAAGTATGTATATATGTATGTGTAGTGTCAGTTGTGTTAGTAACCATAATACAAACCACAAATGGTTTAGTATGAGGCTTCTTCGTCGTATGAGCTAAGTGGCCAAGCTCTGGTGTCGAGAGTTTTCAAGCCGCTGAAGGCCTCTTACTTGGCTTAACGATTGCTTGTACTAAGATAAGCTGTGACCTACAATTTAACGTGTCATCCGACCCACGGTAGCGCCCAGATCAGAATGCCACTTGAAAAACGTCAGTCTTGTGCATGATCACCCATCCAAGCACCGTTCGCCCGTTCGACCGTTGCTTAATTTCGATGATCGCGTCAGATCATCTTAGCTAGCCGAGCTAAAGGCGATATGGGGCTAACCAGCCGTGTGTGAAATATTTTTATTTCACACACAGCTAGCTGGTTAGCCCCATTTAAGAACCACAGCTGTATGTTAGTAAAATATTTTTTTTTCTTATTATTTTTTTGCTTATTATTTTATTTTTTATATTCTACTTCAGACGCCGCCTTCGTGCGCGGAGGCGTCCCGATGCCGCAGCGCGCGGCTCCGCTCGCCAGCTCCCTCCCCCGCCGCCTCCCCCGCCGGCTCGCCCATACCCCACCAGCATCATCACTCCAGGTTCAATGTAAGTAAAGTCAAAGTTCGACGACCTCGTTGGCGTAAAGGTTACCATGCCGGTCTGCTAATCAGAAGGTTCCGGGTTCGATTCCCGGCCCGGTCAACTTCTTTGTGCTTAACTAAATTTGTTGGAGTAGTATAATATTGGGCATTCTGCCCCACCTTGTTGCTCGGCAAAACTCCGTTTTGCCATCGCAACATCGGTGTTGCAGAATGCCCAATATTATACGTTTGACATGTTGAATTGATTTCAAAAATATTTTTTCATTGTATTTGTCAACGAAATAAATCTTAGAACGCCGTCGTGATAACGCGCTCCAATTCAATGATCGATCATTGAATTGGAGCTCGGCAAAACTCCGTTTTGCCATCGCAACATCGTTGTTGCAGATTGCCCAATATTATACTTTGGACATGTTGAATTGATTTCAAAAATATTTAATTATGATTTATATTCAAATGAGTATTAAATTGATTGCTAATGCAACTTTAAAAACCTACCTACTCCCTACGCTTAAATCATTGCAAATGTACAAAAACAATCGGTTGCTGAAAACAAATTTATTTATAATTATTAAGTATATACATTATCATTTTACTTATCATAAAATCGAGGTGGGTTCTTGAACAACGAGTCAGCGGTCTTGACAAATTTTTGTAGAGTTTTCCACTGCGGAGCGTCGGTGTCGGCTTGGAATTTGATGCGGACGAGCGCCTTCTTCCACAGCTCCAGGGAATCGGAGGAACGCGCGTCCTCCGTCTTGTACACCTTGACATCGATGTAATATTCACCTTCAGTTACCGCTACTCGCCGCTCGCATCCGTTGCCCACTCGATTTACGAAGTACGATGTCAGCTGGTGCTGTCCGTCTTCACCCGCCATTGTGTCCGCGTCTTGGTTTCTGACTCCGAAGATATCATAAATCGTAGTTGGCTTTTTACTGAAACAAAAAATAAAATTAAATGTTAAATTGTATTTATGTTATTATCTTACCACACCGTAACATGAACACAAGTAGGTAAATATCTGGTTTTTGTAAGGTGAGAACCTGACTGCTTATTTAAATGTAAATTAGTATAGCTAGAATATGATTTTGCTTACAGTTGGAGATGCTCAAAGGTAAATATGAAATAAATAAGTACATTTAATCAATACTAACAAAAGCAATTGCCGCAAGCTGAGAAGTTGGTCATTGGACAGGGAAATGATTATAAGAATATAAGTAAAAGTGCTATTTACCTCGGTGGAGCTGAATTCGATGACCTCGGCTTGCGTTTCTTATTGTCGCCTGCGGATTTTGGAGTCGCCTTGTTCTTCTCAATACTTGAAGTTGATTTATAGTAATCGCTCTCAGAGTCAGACCTGAAAAATAAATATATCATTTAGAATACAAATTTTTATTTCAGTAGACATCCATACGACTATAATCAATCACAAAATACATTTACTTAGAAGTCAGACAAACAACAATTTTATGCATCCAATATAAAATGAAAATACAAAATAATGATCAATGCATTAAAATAGTTTTCAAAATGTTAACAAAATTAAAAGACTTTTAAAATTAGTACAGACTTATTTTTTAAAATACGTCAGTGTTATATTAAAAAAAATACCTTATTTTCACTACAGTACTTACATTTTACGAGGTCGGAGTGTGCAGCACAGGAAAGCACGGGAGACAGCTTCTTGGAAACTGATTACTTCTTGATTGCTGGATCACTTGAAGCCGGTGGCAGCGACTTTGTTGATGAAGATGGCAGCGGAGTTCTTCTTTGATTACTTCTTGGTTGCTGGATCACTTGAAGCCGGTGGCAGTGACTCGTTGATGAAGATGGCAGCGGAGTTCTTCTTTGATCACTTCTTGATTGCTGGATCACTTGCAGACGATGACGACGATTCGTTGATGAATACACACTTCGAATTGAGGACGATTATAAAGCAAAAATCCTAAAACTACTCGCAATATTAAATATCACTCGTCATATAATCAGATTTACTGTAAATACGACTTCTATTCTTTGTCGTATTATCCTCATTCAAAAACTAAAGAATTGCAAAAAATAAGTAACGAACTAATCAAAAATGATAGGGCTGTCACACTAGATATGTAATTAATGACACGTGTAGTATTCAATATGCAAACTGTGGTAATATTATATAAACCTGTTTCTATAGCGAAGTCAATATTTAGTCAAATTAACAGCAATTTTTTTTGTCATTAAGACTATTACCTCCAACAATTATATTTTTTAATGGCTTCATTGTCCTATCACTACTTACTGAATCAATTTTATTAAAATAATATCATTTATAATCAAGTATTAATTTTAATTTAAAAGAGTAGATCAATAAGTTAATGTGTATGCGATAGCCACCCCTGATCGAAACAGCTTAGCCTCGCGGTAGGTACTTTATGCTGACACTAATTTATACACAATTTCAAGAAATTTCGACACAGTTTCGGTATCCGGTGTTGATTTACCAATCACTATCGTATTACAAAGACACTGATGCGACGACCGACGCGAAGTTTCTTTATAATATTATAATAATTAATATTTGGTAAGTATTAATACATATTTTATTTTCATTTTATTTTGTTTTTATTCATCGATAATTAATTGATATATATTTTTTGTTTTAGATTTTTGGTGGTGATATCTTATAAGGAGAACATTGGTATACCTAGGTACTACATTCCAATTTCTAAGATTTCGAATGAAAAATCAGGTATTTATTTTTATTACTAACTAATTTTACAACAATTAATCGGATATTTATATTTTAACCAATTTGATTTATCTTTTTGAGCTGTTATATTTCATTGAACTTTATATTCAGTTAATAGTAAACTGTTTCAATTTTCATAATTGATAAAAAATATTATTATTGAAAATTTTATGCATTTCGCAACGACGGGTTCCTGTTAAATACATGACTAATATAATTTTGTTTTGTTTTAGATTGTTGGCGGTAATATGTAATGAGGAGAAACATTCCAAGTTGACTTACAGACCGAATTTGATTTTGGGTCTCTAATGAATAATCAGGTATTTTTTATAATAGTTAACAGTTATAAATTATAATAGTTTAAAATAATTTAATATGTGTCTTTTCTATTTATGTGTGTACTCATTTAATTGTCTATTAACTATAAACATTTTCATATTTGATATAAAATAATCATATTTTCTCAATAATTTCAGGATTTACGGAACGCAGAATGCAAATTCGAAGGCCTGACTGAAGACGACGACTTTAATATAACACATTACTTCTGTATGAAATTTGTGTGGTATGTACCTGCTTGCATTAACCTAGATAAAAAGTAGAATATGTGATAATCCTGATTCTTGGCTACTTCCATACTAAAATTAATTAAAATCTGCTCAGGCTATATGACTGTGAAGAAGTAATAGACTATACACATAAACTTTTATTTTGGCGTTGTTTTAAGACGTATGTAAGTGATTGTGATTTATTTCTTTATATTACATTAGTACCTTTCATTAAATAACGTCAAAATGCCTAGCTGCTCGGTGTGCAAAGTATTTATTGACAATCGTCGATGGTCTGGTCATCTACGAAGTAACACTCATAAAAACAATAGTAAAACGCATCTGGGTGACAATGTAGAGATAATTAATTCTTCTTTTAAAGGAAGAATCATAAGCTATAGAATAATGGCGAAGAATAATCAAATTGATAATAATCTTCCGGAAATATTTCTCAAAAATATTAGAAATGATGTAAAAAGTCTTATTGATAACTCACTACAAAAACATACTTCGATTAAAATTAATTTCGAACTTTTTTCGTATTTTCTCTTATTAAAAAATGATAAAAAAGAATTAAAGTCTTTTTATACTAAAAACTTAACCATTCATTTACATTATGACTTCAATTTAATTTTTAAGTCAATGGTAGAGACTCTCTTGAAAAAAATTGAAGAATTTCAGGTGAGAGATAGTGGTTGGTCATTTTTGTGCAATTCATATTTAGAATTAAACATCAATAAATATCAGCCTCTTAGCGGATCATATTTTATTCCTTTGCCTAAATATATTAAAAATAAAAAAGCTTGTTTGAATGTTCAGAATAACGACCAGTATTGCTTTTTATGGTGTATCGTGGCAGCTTTGTACCCGACAAAACATCATCCAGAGAGAGTATCATCTTATCCTCATTTCCGTGATGTACTGAATATCAATAATTTGTCATTTCCTATTTCCTTTCAAGATATAGCAGTGTTTGAGAAAAACAATTCAAATTTAAATATATTTGTTTATGGTTTAAAAAATGATAAGACAATAGTCGGGCCCTTGTATAGATCATCGAACAATAAGTCTAAAACTATACATTTATTATATTTAGAAAATAATACAGGTTCACATTTTTGTTTAATTACCAATTTATCTCGCCTTGTCAGAAGGCAGATTAGTAAACATCATGGTAAATTATACTTTTGTGAAAACTGTTTATTATTTTTTTCGACTGTAAATCAATTCGATACGCATGTATGTGGGGGAGTTGTCACAGTTTTACCCGACCAAGGATCAATTTTAAAATTTAGTCATTATGAACGTAAACAAAATATTCCATTCGTCATTTATGCTGATTTCGAAACACTGCTCGAGCCCGTCGATGACGTCAATCTGTCATTAGACACCTCCAGTACATCTTACTTGCAACGGCACGTGCCGGCAGCGTTCGCTTATAATATTGTATCGTCATTTAATATGTCTGTTGAAGGTTTTAGAACTTATAGAGGCGATGACTGTGTTACTAAATTTATGGAATATTTGATCAAAGATGTTAAAGCTATTCACATATCTCTGTCTAAAAACGAGCCTATGATATTTACAGAAAGAGATGCTAATAATTTTAGACATGATGTCACATGTCACATATGCGAAAATTTACTGTTGAACGATAAGGTTAGGGATCATTGTCATATCACAGGCCAATACCGAGGCGCAGCGCATCGTCATTGTAATCTGCAATATAAAATACCTACGTTTGTTCCGATATTTTTTCACAATTTAAGCGGATATGATTGTCATTTATTTATAAAAAAGTTAGCCGAAATTCCTGGTCACGTAAAAATTATACCTAAGACTAAAGAAAAATATACAACACTGACTAAATATATACCTATCAGTAACAATGAGTTTATACAAATAAGATTTTTAGATTCCTTCAACTTTTTAGCATCGAGTTTAGATAAGCTCGCTAAAACTATGCATCCCGATGACTTTGCCATTCTTAGGGCTCATTTCCCTAACAAAAAACAATTTAATTTATTGACACGAAAAGGTGTTTATCCTTATGAGTTCATGTCACATTGGTCTCGACACGTACGAAGTATCATCATTACCACCTCGGCATCATTTTCATAATTCTCTGACCAATGAAGATATTACTGATGATGATTATAAACATGCTATGCTTGTCTGGAAAGAATTTGACATTACGAATATGGGAGATTATACTGATTTATACTTAAAAACAGACGTACTTTTACTGACTGATATTTTTGAAAAATTCCGTAAAACATGCAAGCAACATTATAAACTAGACCCTGCGTTTTACGTAACCGCGCCTAGCTTATCCTTCGATGCAATGTTACTTAAAACAGGTGTAGAGTTGGAACTTGTGTCTGATTTGGCGATTGTGAGGATGATTCAAAGCGGTATTCGAGGAGGGTTGTGCATGTGCTCTCATCGATATGCAGAAGCAAATAATAAACACACGCCAGGTTATGACGCTACGAAACCAGATTGCTATATTTTTTACGCGGATTGTTGTAACTTATATGGATTTTCTTTGTGTTCTTATTTACCTTATTCTAGTTTTAAATTCCTTGATCAAAAGGAAATAGATAATCTGTGTATAAGCGAAATAGACAACAATGCCGAATGGGGCTTCATTTTAGAAGTTGATCTATTATATCCTGATTATTTACATGAGCTTCACAACGATTTACCTTTTTGTGCCGAGAAATGTATACCGCCTGGAGGTAAATCCGAAAAGTTAATTGCAAATTTGTGTAATAAATATAAATATGTAATACACTACGTACATTTGAAAAAATGTCTCGAGCATGGTTTAATTTTACGCAGAGTTCACAGGGTCATTACTTTTAGACAGAGTCCCTATTTAAAGAAATACATAGAGTTAAATACTCGATTAAGACAAAACGCAAACAATGCTTTTGAACAAGACTTTTTTAAATTGTTGAATAATAGCGTATTCGGAAAAACATTAGAAAACACTGAAAATAGAGTATGCGTACATTTAATCAATAAGTGGTCGGATCAAGATAATAAAACCAAAAAATCTATATCCGCTGAGAGGCTCATAGCTAATCCTTTTTTCCATAGTGCTTGTGTTCTCTCCGAAAATTTAGTCGCAATACAAATGAAACCAGATCAGATTATTTTAGATAAGCCTATTTATATAGGTTTTACTGTTTTAGAGCTTTCTAAGTCACACATGTATGACTTTCATTACAATATTATCAAACCTTTTTATAAAGATCGAGTGAAGTTGTGTTATACAGATACGGATTCATTTGTTTATAAAATATACACTAATAATTTTTACGACGATTTGAAATTAAACTTTTTGCAATATTTTGATACAAGTAATTTTACCCCAGAAAATGAATATAATATTCCATTAAAAAACAAAAAAATTCCAGGTTTATTTAAAGATGAAATGGGAGGTCAGACCATCACACATTTTGTAGGGCTAAGGGCTAAACTTTACTCTATAAAAACATCTGATAAAATTATTAAAAAAGCAAAAGGTGTGAAATCATGTGTCATGAAAGATTTGAAAATTATGGATTACAAAAATATCTTATTTAATGGTGGTATTATCCAAAAGAAAAATGTAATATTTAAATCAATAAAACATGAAATATTCACTCAAACTATCAATAAAGTAGCCCTTTCAAACAACGATGACAAACGAGCAATATGTGTAGATAAGGTTTCCACATTGGCTTGGGGCCATTCATCTATTCTTTAAAATGAATTAAATACTTATTAATTGAATAATGGAAGTTTGTGTGTAGGTATGTCTATCAAATTATCCATGTACCGATTTCATGAAATTTTAGTATGGAGGTAGCAGCAGGATTATTGCCTACTTTTTATTCTAGAATAAAGTAAGCAGGTAACATTAAATATAAGTATGGGTACCTATAGTTAATTGTGTAAGATTTTAATTTAGTTTTTATTTTAAAAGTTAGATAAATAAAAAATGTTGGTATAACTTTACAATCGTCTTTTATTTGTCCTTAGATAAGTACTAGATAAATTCAAATTTAATAGAGTTTATAAAAACGAATTCATATTGATTTATTATTGTTTTTTTTTTCTTATAAAATAGTTTAACTAAGATTTTATTATTTTCTTTATTTAAAAACTATAAAAGTATTTTTATAATTATGTAGGTCAGTTCATTGTACTCAGTTTCAAGAAACGAGGTAAAATGCTTAGTTCGCTTTTCTTGTTAAAGCCGTTGATTAATAATTAGTAGATATGCCATACGCTAAAATACCTAACACGTTATACATGCATACTTGCTTATTTTACTGTAATAAATTCATATTACATACTTAATTTAATTGTGCAATGTTATTGATTGGCATATCTAACTTTCTTGGTCTATGGTAAGTACGTAATGTAGTGTCATATTGCATTTCGAGCAAAATTGGTATAGGTATCATAAGTATATTTTGTCTTGAATAGACCTAAAATAATCATGTCGTCGGTAAGTTAAATATTATTTAAAATTCTATAAAACAAATAACTTTTTTCGTACGATATACTAAAGATTTATTTTTATTTTACAGTTTCTTGAAGAACCCGAAGACATTTTTCAATGTGCTCAGGATCCACGAATGATGGAGGAGGAGTTTGAGGAGATGAGGCGGCGTGACGCTGATTTAAAATCCAAGGAGAAAAAAAAATTAGCGAAGCGCCGCCGAGAACAACAGAAAAAAACAAATTCAAAGAAATCTTTCGTCTCCACACGAGTGGAGCAAAGAGGACTAAAATTAATAAAAATAGCTATAATAGACCTTAATCATGTAAATAGAGACAGTGACAGTGACAGTGAGGTTATACTTAACGCACAATATGTTGTGAAAGACAATTTAGACAATATCATGGATGAGACTGAAAGTTTAATTAAGAAAATTTCTAAAACTTTAATAGATAGTGATTTAAGATTTTAATAAAGTGATAGTGATTTTATATTTTAAAAGTGTTGTTTCACCTACCTAGTTGTAAGACTATTTTAAATTTGCTTATTTACTGTGTGCTTATGATAAATAAAACAAAAGTAGTATTCGTATGTCAAGTTCTTTATTTTTTAATAAAAACTACAGGTATAGGTACACTTATTACATTACACATTAGGCACACAATCCTTTTTCTCAAGATACATTTTTAAACACAGGACATTTTTTAGCGCACATTGATTAACATGTTTAAAACAATTTAATTTATTTTTAATATTACTATATTCTTTATGTAGTATAGATAATTTAGGACATTGGCTTTCATTCAATTCTAATATACTACAATTCTTTACACCCAAGTTCTTTATCCACGTTACTTTCTCTAGACCTTTGACAACAATCTTCTTATTTTCCAGATAAGGTACGATTATACGTTGGAATTCTCTGTAGTCAATATATCCTTCGCTCCAATAAATACCTCTATTTCTTTCCAACCATTTGACCTGCTTTTTTTCATCAGTTGTTAAGTATTTAAACATGTACGGAGGTTTGATTAAAAACGTTTGTGTGTGCTCTTGAGTGGCCACCGCTAGTTCTTTAATAATAAAATTATTATTCAGGTCTTTAAAACCTTGAACATCCAATATAATAGTATCAGGATTCATGATATTTTTTTCACAGTATTGCTCAAGGGTTTATACTCAATTATACAGTCATTCAAAATAAGACAGTATGCTGAAGTCCGATCTGGTATATCCGTATTGCTTTCAATTTCCACTCTCACATCTACAACCGGACCTCCTTTCAAATTATCGGTTTGCCTTGAGCAATCTATTACAAACAATGGTGCTAACTCTTTAAATTGTTTTTCACTTAATAAAGGTTCCGAGCGACGTCCATAATACGACTGTTGGAATCTTGTGTATTGTTCGTATAATAAAGCAAAATTATTATTAGCAAAATTTATATTTAGATTCTCATATGGAAAATAGTTTGAATTTAGATACACTCTAACGTCACGAATATTGCAATGGTCAAACCGCGACATATCTGCGGACGGGCTATTTTTTCTATCCGTTTGTAAACCAATGATTACATATCTTGGTTTTTCTATTTGCGATGAAGTTTTTATAGACCAAGTATGTTTTGTAGTTTTAGGCAAAGCAGGATATTCATACAAATCCCAATTTCTAAAAATCATTTGTAGTGAACGATCTCTCTCTAAGACTTTAAGTAAACTAATCTTTTCTTTGTCTGAAACTTTAACATGTGGTACTCTCCATATGATTTTTTTAATCTGAACGTCTTCTATTACGTCACCTGTGTTAAGCATTACAGAATTTAAGTTAGTATTACTTCGTAACAATATCAGTTCATGTCTACTATTTATAACAACCTTCTTAAAATCTTCGGCATAACCTAGAATATTACAAAGTGGGATGGAAGCAGAAAAATTACCATTATTTACATTTTTTATACCATCGATATTCCAACCCCAAGCGTGGGATATTTTTGATTCGTTTTCATTCATCGATAGTAACGATTTCATTGTAGTAGTAATACCGACATTTTTTATTTTATCAATTTCCACTCCGTTTAGTTCATACCTTATATCTTGGAATAAATAGAGCAAAGCGTTGTTTGTAAATTGCACACTACTAGCCGTGTCTTTTTGATCATGTTTCTTGACGATGACGGTTCCTTCTAAATACAGGGTACTGGCTGATGGTAGTATGTATAGATCTTGCTGATTTATAGGAATTCTAATTTCATCATTTCTATTAAAACTTGTTACATAAGGTTTGTATGAATGAAATTCTATTCCTTCGACTGTGTTGTCATAAGTAGGAGTGGACAAAACATCTAAAATATTCATTTTAGTAAGCCAATTGTTTTAAGAAATAGTTTATTGTCTTCCGTTAATTTTATTCTTTTATTAGAGCGAGCTCTTATTTGCTTGATAGCTTGAGAAGTACTGTTGTTTTTAATTTGTTGCGATTCATATTTATTGTAGTCAATCATTTTTTCTTCTAAGATGTAGATAAAGTTGCACTTCTTCACCTCGCAAATTTATTAAACTATTATTTATATCTAACAGTCTGATATGTATGCAGCTTATATTATTCTGATTGATTGGAAAATATATTGCGTTTTTTGGTATTTCTATAATCCGATATCCTGGAGGTACGTTGAGTGCAAATTCATGCACTATGTGACTGGGTTCTCCGTTTATGTACGAACCACTCACAATATCACATTCGATCCTGATCACGGTTGTAGGCAAAATGTTAACTGGAAATTCGGACACATGCCATTTATTTGCTTTCAAAATCTGCTTTTTAAATCCCAATATACTAGCAAACGTATCTTCTTTATCAAAATTTATATTTTTAGTGCAATATAAAGTAGTTTTCAAAGTATTGTTGTTGCACTTTAATTTAATTGTGGCATCTTTTACTTCAGATTTTATATAATCGCTAATATCTTGCAATTCGTAACTGCCCTCAGGTATCTCAATAACTTGATTGGATCCATAATATAGCTTGTTATTTCTTGTATCAATATTTGGAATAGAATTAAATGTTGAAAAATGTAACAACGCACATTCATATTGACCATATAACTGCAGAGAGTTAGGATAGTAGGTAGATAAATCTGAGGAATTACCTGTAATCGACAAGGTGAGAGACATTTTGCAAATGGTTGAAATGAAAGACGATCATATTATTTATAGTTTTTATTCCAAAAATTTCTTAAGTATTTCAAACACAAGTGTCCGCAATTTACAGTATTAAACTTTTGTAACCTTTTGTAGTTATAATACACCTTATTGTTTTTAAAATACCTCATTAGTTCTGTTGGAGGTTTTAAATCTCCAAAGCTATCAAAATATTCACAATAATTATTTATTTTTATATAAGCTACCCAATGCGTACCTTCATTTATGGATTTGTCTAAGTTAACGACACCACATTCTATGTCTCTTGGCTTCCTCGGTAGCTGATCTTTCATATATACTCCTCGAAAGTATGGGATGTCTCTAGCATACTTTCGAATATCTATGTTAGTAAGGGCACGCTTAGGTAGCTTAGTATTTAGTTTTTTATAGATTTTATAAACAAACCTTTACCCTGTTTATATGATTTAATATATAAACCTTTGCCTAAAGCTAAAGCTTCCATACTCTTGTTATGTCTTTCAGTTTCTTTCAAATTTTGTTGAGCTGCTTTATAATCGTTAACTGTCTTAGCAATACCTGCTGCACCACCAGCCAAAGTTCCTAAGGCGGATAAACCAGCAAATATAGGGATTAAGGGTAGAATACCTCCAGTCTTTGGTACGGGTATAACACGAGGTATGCGAATATTTGGGATTTTCTTGGCAATTTTTTTTGCAACCAAATGAGCTGTGGTAATTAAAGATTTATCATCTTTTGGTTTGAGTTTTTTAATTTTAGATCTTATTTTTGACAAGAGATGGTTGAAACTCTTAATACCGGCACCTGATTTTAATTTAGCTTTCATAACTTTACTTACTAACCACGAACTTAGTTTTTCTCCTTTTCCTGCCGTTTTAGATTTTAGCCGCTGTTTAGCCATGTTAAGTAATTGTAAATCTGCTTTATGGCGATTTAATAAATCTGAATGATTTTCGTAAGCAATATCGTGTTGCATACAAGCTTCGTCTAGCTTGTTCACGCCTACGTCACCACGTTGTAATCGTTTTTGAAGTTTAGTGCCTGGACCACAATAATTGTAACCGGGCAAATGTAATTCAAAAGGCAGATTATTAATTATATTATTAACAAGTCCACCACCTTGCATTGTTTAAATCATAATGAAATGATAATAACTAAATTTATATTAAATATACTTTTTAATTTAACCTACAATGTCAGTTTTGTTAATCCAACTATTTTCTTCCTTGCTTAAACCCAACCATTTCACATACAGTTTCTTAGCTTTTCTTTTTAAAACCTTTTCTATCAAATAAGTGTTTGGACAGTTAGACTTTTGAAGTTCTTGTTCGTAAAAAGTTCCTAGTATTAGTTGCTTACGTTGATCTTCTATATGATAAGTCACAGGTATAGTCTTGTTAATCTTTTTGATAGTGAATAACTCAGTTGACCAATTGGGTGTGTACCCTTTCTCAAAAATATGTTTGTATTTGCTGATACGAACTTTATCGCCAATTTTAAACCTCGGTTTTCTCGAGCGGGATACTTGTTTTATTGTTTTTTTTATATTGTTTCTTATTGTATACTCGTTACGTTTATTAACATCACAAGGCTTACATTTTATAGTACGATGCTTTGTATTGTTATACATGTAAATTATATCTTCCAATTCTGAACCAAGCCATTTATAATTTCCATTAAAACTAAACCGTTTAAATAATTTATGTTTAATAGTTTTAATCAACCTCTCTACAATTGACGCTTTTTTAGTAGAAAAAGACGAGTAGTGATTAATATGATATTTTTTCATTAACGTTTGGAATTCAGCGTTATAAAATTCTGTTCCTAAATCAGTTTGTAAGTGGATAGGCTTGCGTTGGCTTTTGGCGAGTATTCGATTAAAAGCGTGAGTAACACAATCCTTATTTTTCGATTTTAGTGGTTCTGTCCAGGCGTACTTTGAAAAACAGTCAATAACTATTAAAATATAGCTATATTTTTTGTTGTAACTTTTCACGTGTTGCATATCTATTAAGTCAGCTTGCCATAAATCATCAATACCTTTTAGTATAACAGATCGACGTGGATAATTTTTCCTTGCCATTCTATGTATTTCATTTACAATCTCTTGTTTGGTCATTATGCTGATTTTTTTAGTTTAAAAAAGTTATCGACTTCTGCTTTCGTATAAAACTTGTCTTCTAAATGAGTCAAGATTTCTAATAACCCGGCTTTTAAAGTCTTTTCAGTGGAACTTTGAGTATCTCCTATGATTCTTGTACGTTGTGCCTCAAACAATTGTCTAAGTTCATGTATTAGGTTGTCTTTAAATCGATCGACATATTCTTTGTTAACTGCATCGTCTGCTTCTAAAGGTAATCTGACCCCCCTGAGTCTAGAGTTTTTCAAATTATAATCTCCATTTTCAGATTGTATTAAAGCATTACTATTATACTCAAGTATTTCGGATAAACGTAATCTTTTATGAATGGTGTGTCCAAATTTATCTACATTCATGCTTGATGTCTTTCGTGTATAAAGGTTTATAGTAAAATGAATGAAACATACTTTATATCAATTATTTATTAATAATTTTATTTTCACGTAACTCTTCAATAATAGATATAATTTCATTATCTAATCCTGTGTTACCGGCATCTCTGGAAGCAATCAATAATTTCAACCTCTCTACTAGTTCATTAGGGTCATCCCAGTATATGAAATCTACATTTTTCCTCCACATTTTTGTCATAGGTAAACCTCTTCCTTTATATTTGCCACCTTGGTATGTGTTTTGGGGAGTAAAAAGTGGCTTTATAATTTGCATATATTTTTGACCTTTATTACTTTTGATTGGCTTCGAGCTGTCGAAGTCTCGACGATGAGCATTTGTATCCATCAGCATCGATTTGTAATTCAACAAATCACTTTCAGTTACCAAGTCTAAATCTACTTCTTTATTGAACAATAACTCTTTCAATCCAGGAGTTTTCCGGTATGCATGACCCATCACTGTGATTTTATCGTTGTTAATAGTTACACAAGCAGAACCCAGCATTAATTTCTTGTTTACAATACGTACACCAAATGGTACATCTAACGGCGCTTCTGTAGAAACTGACCAGGAAGATATATAGCTGTCTTCATTGTTATCAAATGATTCATACGAAGTGTTACTAACGATATCAGGTTCATTTTCATCTGCATTACTAGCATTATGATTTTTTATACTAATGTCATCCTCCAATATTCGTTTGTCAAAAGAAGGAATATTTATATATTCGTTGGTGTCAGGTAAAATACTTTTGGCTCGCTTACTATTCTTAGCTATAAGGTTAAGAGGTTCTGTTACGGGCTTAAAAACTGAATCCAATGCTTGATTTTTATCATTTTCAAAATCTCTCATTTTTCGCACTTTTCTTTTGACAGCTTCTGCCGCATCAACAATTTGTCTTTTTAATTGTGTTTCCATTATATTAAAAAGGTTGTATTCGAGTAAGAGTTGTATATAGAATAAATACTTAGAGAAGATAATGGTCTTTAAATATGATTCAGATATGGCAATAGTATTTATATAGAATTATTAATCGAAAACGACGAAAGTGTCCAATTTGTTTCTGTAACACCCATTATTTTTAGGACAATCTTTATTAATCACAACGTAGCTAAAAGGTTCATCACTCCATATTTTAGAACACATTTCACGAAAATCAATCCATCTCATGTCAGTGTTAACGTGTTCTTCATAAACATGTTTTAAATTAATATCATCTTGCTTGAATAGTATGATTAAGTTAGCATTATCTCTCACTAGCTGTTTTGGTACCTTACTGTAGGTTTGGTTTAGATAAAAACAATCGATATACTTGTGTCTACCCATGGCAAAGTAATCACGCATATTATTTTGATTTTCGCAAGCAACATCATCGAATATAATCACTGAGTTAGGTTTAGCATCCTGAACTTTTAAAACTTCATCACTTCCTTGATATTTGTGAAATGATGCGCCAGGCACATGCTGTAAAACCTTTTCCAAAAACATGTATTTAGGTTGGTGTAAAGTTTTTGAATAAACGTAAATATTTTGAAACTTTAAACCATTTTCGTGTATAAGAAGTCCAATTAATAAATTTGTTTTTCCGCAACTTGACGGTCCACAAATAATGCATCGAATTGAGTTAGGTAATAATTCTCCATGTCGTATGACGTTCTTAGAAATATTGTCACATATAGTTTTTATCATTAATGATTGTGGCTGTTTAACGAATCTCATGTTTAATGCGCGCAGGTTTGATTTATAATGAGTAAATTAAATATAAACACAAACATTTATGACCACCACTTTGAGACGCACACGCGTTAATTCGATCATTGAATTGGAGCGCGTTATCACGACGGCGTTCTAAGATTTATTTCGTTGACAAATACAATGAAAAAATATTTTTGAAATCAATTCAACATGTCAAACGTATAATATTGGGCATTCTGCAACACCGATGTTGCGATGGCAAAACGGAGTTTTGCCGAGCAACAAGGTGGGGCAGAATGCCCAATATTATACTACTTGTTGGCTGTGGGTCTGGGTGTTAAATATGTATTTATATATAATATATATGTATGTATATGTAGTATATCAGTTGTGTTAGCAACCATAATACGAGCTAGAAATGGTTCAGTATGGGGCTAACCAGCCGTGTGTGAATGTGTCAAAAAAAAAAAAAATTATTGCATCATTATGGTATACACAGGGATGTAAGTAATAGAATGAATGTGGGATGGATGAAATGGCGACAGGTCACAGCAACAACTTGCGATCCGCACATGCCCCTTAAGCTTAAGGGGCAGATTTACAAATCGGTAATAAGGCCTGTTGTGTTGTATGGTTCAGAGTGTTGGGCAATGAAAGGGTCGGATGAAAGAAGGTTGCATGTAGCGGAAATGCGAATATTAAGATGGATGTGTGGTGTGACGCGAATTGATAAAATTAGGAATGAGTATGTAAGAGGAAGCCTGAAAGTAGCACCTATTACTGACAAACTGATGAGCAATAGGTTGTCGTGGTATGGTCACACTATGCGACGTGAGGAAGACTATATCACAAGAAAAACTATGAGTATGAGTGTGGACGGACAGATAGGAAGGGGCCGGCCTAAGAAAGTATGGATGGATTGTGTGAATGACGATATGACCAGGAGGGGTGTGAATACAGAGATGACGAATGTCAGAGATGTATAGAAGAAGCGTACATACTGTACCGACCCTACATGAAGTGGGATAAGGTGAAGCAAAAGAAGATTATGGTATACATAAGGTCTTAAAAGTTATTTATTTGGTAACACATAATGGACCCTTCTCGGGTATAGCAAAAACATATTATTATGAATAGAAGACAAAATTAAATATTTAGTGTACTTCCGCTGTGATCCGAAATCCAAATTAAGACAAGTAATGGAAAAATCAACTAAGATCAATTAACCAAGTTTAATTAACTCTTAAGATTAAGATTAATTAATCTTAGTTAATTAAGCTTGGTTAATTGATCTTAGTTGATTTTTCCATTACTTGTCTTAATCTTAGTTAATTAAGCTTGGTTAATTGATTTTTCCATTACTTGTCTTAATTTGGATTTCGGATCACAGCGGAAGTACACTAAATATTTAATTTTGTCTACTATGCATAATAATATGTTTTTGCAATACCCGAGAAGGGTCCATTATGTGGTACCAAATAAATAACTAAGATCAATTAACTAAGATTAATTAAGATTAACGTTACCTATCACAATTCGGAAATTCTTAACTCTACACGTGTTTCGCCTAACCACAAGGCATCATCAGGAGATGTTGACTCTTCGAACGACAAGTCGAGAGTGAATTATTATGAGTAGTGAGCCGGCTTATTTAATTAAGTAGCATCAGGGATCAAAACCCTGTTCCCCGAAAAGCCGCGTACTAAGCGGTTTGCCTCCACCTTCATTGTGCGTACCGCCAAGGTGTGGAATTCTTTGCCAAATTCCCTGTTCCCCGATAACTATAATCTAGCGGTTTTCAAGGCACTAGTGAACCGGTTTCTTCTGGGTAAGCGCGTTTCACCTTAGATCACAATATCGCTAACGATCAGGTGAATTCTGATCAAGCACAAACCCATCATAGCTTGATTTAATCGCTAGTTAAACCATAAAAATTTCGGTAGATATTTCTACGGAAAACTAAATTTCGGTAGATATTTCTACTGAAAACTAAAAAGTTGCTGAAATAGTCTAATTTTGTTCTGAATTGATTACTACTTAAAATATAAATAAAAAAAAATAGGCTCCTGACTGGTTTTAAAATCTATTTTATAAATAAAATCATTTATTGACCTTGCAACATCTCATCGCATTTGGTAAGTCATTTACATTTAGTTTAAGCAACACAGAATGATATTAACTGAACTAAACTAGACTATGATGCAGAACGTGCCGTCTCTTTCTAGCCACCTAAGATGAAAAGAGACGGGGCTTCTTTAAATTTAGTCTAGTCGTGTGTGCCGCTGAATCGCCACCACTATCTGTTTATCCATTACTCTGCATTGTCGGGTATTATTGTCAGTCAGTAAATCATTGTCTGGGTCCATTATCAACAATAAGTTGAATGGCTATTTTATTTATTAGTCTATAATGTGATTGATATGATGGGCAGGACACATTGCCAGACGTCATGACAATAGATGGAGCAAAATAACCACTGAATGGCTTCCACGGGATAGAAAGCGACCTATAGGTAGACCACCAGCCCGATGGATCAACGACATCCGGTCCATTGAGGGCACGCTTTTTTTTATATAGACTAGATCTACGATTGGCCACCAACTCACCTGATGGTAAGCGAAGCTGTGGCCGAAGATGAAGCACGTTGATCTAGAAGAAATCTGTTCACTCTCGCCTTGAAAACAATCCAAGTTATATTTATCAGGAAACACAGTAGGAGGCAATCCATTCCATTCCTTAGCAGTACGCATGATGAATGTGGAGCCAAATCGTTGCGTACGGATTTTTGGAATCTCCACAAAGAATGGATGATATAAAGCTGACCTCCTAATGGTCCTGTAGTGGAAGGGTGAAGGAGGGATGAGATCATGCAACTCCTGCGCACACTCACCAAAGTGCAATCTGTAAAGTATTGTCAGACAAGCCACTTTACGACGGGGCCGTGGAGCACATGATACTGGCGTAAGAGAGAGGAGGCCTATACCCAGCAGTGGGTAGATATAGGGTGGAGATGATGATGATGATAGATAGATAGATCAATTTATTGCAACAAAAATAACAACATGGTGGCGCTTACTTACTGTAAGCGGGTAAATGTGTACATTATTACAATTTGTCCAAAAATAACATTAAACTTAAACATAGGCGCTGTAAAGGGGCGAAAAAAAAAATGATGAGTCTATGATATGATTTCCTTATTTGTTTGTTTGTCTGTTTGCAGGTGACGCGCGTGTCGAGTGAGCGAGAGTTGAGCGCGGAGAGCGCCAGCCCGCCGCACCCTCGCCGCCCCGACACGCCTACATCTAGGTTTAAAGTTGTACAGGTATGTGCTTTATTTTACACTAGCAGTTGCCCGCAAATATTTATATAATTCAACTAGCTGACCCGGCAAACGTTGTTTTGCCTTACTTACGGGGTATGAAAAATAGATAGTGTAGCTTATATGACACGTTCGTAGATTTACCATAGCAGCGCCATCTATTGATTACTTACTCAACCCAGTCGAAAGGTATCGACATCAGTTAGAATCATTTGGAGTTAACAGATAAAGGTGACTGTCAAATAATAACAGACAATAATTAGCAATAAATTAAAATTGCGACTATAATTTGAGATATAAACTATCCTATCTCTCAAGTTGGATCGAACTGCACATGGTGTGCGAATTTTATTATAATCGGTTTAGTAGTTTAGAAGTCCATTGAGGACAAACATTGTGACACGAGATTTATATATATTAAGATAAGTATGCATAACATAAGACTTAAGCGTTCCCTTTATCATTTTCAGGTGGCAGAACCACCCCAGATACAAATCCATCCGGCCACACAGAAGCGGTCCAGTTCCCGTTTCTCGGTGACTAGGAACTACGACGTGACGTACAACCCTAGTCCGTCGCCTACACCGAGCAGTGCCAGCCCTAGTGCTTCGCCCAGCCCTAGTCCGTCTCCCGTGCCGAGTTTGGAAAACGTGATGACAAGTTCGGAAAGTGTGATGACAAGTTCGGAAAGTGTGATGACAAGTTCGGAAAGTGTGATGACAAATTTAGCGGGTACACCATGTGTGATTGCGAGAACTGTGAATACGGGTACAAATTTAGTGACTGATGTAGGAGTGATGGCGACTCCAGATGCAAGTTTGACTGCTTCGCCTTCTGTGAAGAGTTCGCCTTTAGTGAGTAGTATGCCTGCGATGATGACTGGAGAAAGTGTGATGACGAGATCGGAAAGTGTGATGGCAAGTTCCGAAAATGTGAAGACGGGTTCACCTACTGTGCTGACGAGTTATGGAACTGCGAGCACGGGGTCGCTGTCAAATATCTCGAGTGTTAATAGAAGCAAAGATTCTTCCACTGACAGTCTACCAATGGTAATAGATTCGTCAATGCCTCCAGGCTTGTATAGATTGTTTGACAATCCTATCGCAAGGGCCAATTCGCCAAGACCCGAGTCGCCTTTCGTGATGTCTTCTTCCGTAGTTACTACAGCTTCGCCTACTGTAAAAACTACTAGTACAGTTGCAACAATAGATATAGTAAACAAATCCCAAAGCACTGCAGTTGTGACGTCACAAATGCCAGATAAATTAACCAATCAACTAACGCCTCAAATGATGTCCAACGAACCGCAAAAAGCCATAGACAATGTGAATCCAATTTCACAAGCATTGACCAGTATGCCACCAGTAATCTCAACAAAAGTTATTGGACCAAGCTTGTCACAGACACAGCCAACATTGGTCCAAAGTTTGGATATATCAAATGTCGGTTGTGTAACATCTGGTGTTAAAGCATCAGTTACTCCATCTTTGGCAGCTGTACCAAGTGTGTCCGAAATGTCAAATATGCCAGAAAATGTCTCACAAGCTACTGATATGCAAAAAAGTAAGACATTTGGCGATTTAGCTAAGATGGAAAAACACATACTTGAAACTAAATCTAGGACAGTTGAGGAGAAATCCTTGGATATTGGGACGAGAGATCCTAAACTTGATATAAGTACAACACCTTGGACAAATGTGGCTGAAGAGAATATTAGCGAAAAGACCAGTGTTGATACTTTGACTGGAGTTATTGTCAGTGGGACGAGTTTGGACACTCTATTAGGAACAAGTTTTGATACTTTTAGTCAGACTAGTAAAACAATTACTGAAGAGAATAATGAAATTGAACGACGAGAATCAGTTATCAAAGTAACAGATCTTGAATCGAGAGTGTCCAATACTGATACAAATGCAAATATTGACAGATCTCTAGAAGAACCAATATTGGGCCCAACAGCAATACCTAAAAGTGCGTTAGAGCCAAGAATTATACCAAATTCAAGGTTCGCTATATCTCCTATACCAGGAAATTTTGGTATACTATCCAAATGTGATAATGAGATTGAATTTGTTAAACCAGTTGCTATAGGATCTCAAAGTAATATAATAGCAACTGATAGACAAAGTATTAAAGCTCCTATAAATAAAGAAGCTGATATAATTACTAAAATAGCTGAAATCGCTGAAATTGTCGGACCAAAAGTTGTTGAACCAAAAAGTTCAACATACACGAAAGAGTTTGATGATAAAATTAAAACTGACAATATATCTATTGATACAAGAACCATTTTAGATACAACCAAAGTTAGTAAAGTAGCAACTTGCGAAGAAAATTCACAATTGTCCGGTGATACTAGACAGAAAATGCAAGAGAGCATATCACATAATTCAGCAGAAGATATAACGCATATAAAAATGCTAATGGAAAAAATATCAAAACCAATTGAAGAGTTTACTATCAAGAAAGAAGACAAAGGTCCTTGCTTAGAAAAAGTAAAAATAGATTCTACACCTGTGCCTATATTCGTAGCAGTTGAAAAAGATATAGATGCTACTATAAGATCATTGCAAAGAAGTGAATTGAAACACTTGGAAAAGCCTGAATTACCTACTATAAAAGAAATTATTCAAGATATCGAAGTCAAAGAAGAAGACGAAGAAAAGGGTGAAACAAAACATCAAGAGATAAAGCCTGAAAGTGTTCCAGAAGAAGCAAAAGAACTTAAATTCGACGTTAAGTGTGAACGACGTGAAGCCTCAAATAAAAATGTATCATGTAGTGATAAAATTAGTGAAACAAAAATGAGTGAGAAAGAAGAGAACGTTAAAAATAAGACTTACAGTGACGTTGTTAAAAGTGATCCAAAATACAAAGACAAGTCTGAACAATTAACTCATAAGGAGGAAATTAGTGATAGTGTGTTGAGGAGTGAAACTAAACTAATTAAAAACAGTGTACAAGTGTGTGAAACAGACAAAATCGACGTGCAAGTTGAGGTGACTGTCAAAAAAGAGAGTGTGGCCAAAGTACATAGCGACCAAAATAAAGATTACGTTAACATAGATGATATTATTAAGAAGGAACCTAGAACTATAAAGCAGATCGAAGCCATCACCGAGGATCTCGGTAACCTCATTCAAGAAATGAGAGATTTGTCTTCGAAAAGCCGCAAAATCAAAAGTGATTGTACAGTAGACATAGTTAATATAGAAACTAACACAGTACCTGGTAACTTTAACAGAGACATAGTGCTTAAGAAGAATAAAAGTGAATCAAGCTTAGACAGCCCAGACTTAGAAGTATCTAGGCTTATGAATAAGAAATTAATCGGTAGCCCGTTTTGCGATAGCAGTTCGTCTTTAGAAATTTCTGGAAGCTCCATGGAGAGTTTGAACGCAACGGAAAACATGCACACAACTTGCCACATTATACCAAAGCATGTTGTTATACAAGAGTCTGAAGAATCTGACGTAGAATTAGATAGAAGAAGAGATATAGCTCTATCTACGGGTAGTAGTATAGAATCGGCCAGTGAACAAACACCAGTGAATAGCGGAAACTTCTTGAACATGTCTGTGAGTTCAAACGAAAGCGTGTCTCCTATAATATTTGGGAAGAAGAAGAAAATTCACGATTCGTTATCGAGTTTGGAAGCAAGCATGAGCTCTTTGGACTCTGGGAAACAGGAGAAGGTTATGGTCACCTCAGCAGATTCTGGTATAGAATATTCATTGCAACAGCCTTCCGAAAACAAGGAAGATAATTCATCAAACGAAGGGACGTTGACTCACAATTCAAGCTTAAGAGAAAGTGTCAAAAAGTCTGAGCAAGAAACACTGACCCCATCGCCGAAACGCACTTCCAGTATGTTGGATGTACCGGCGTTGAAAACCAAAGGCTTAGATCGAGTGAGGAAAATATCGTGGGTGGCACCGTCTTCTAGCTTCCATATACCTAGACCCGAAACAGAAAAGATGGAGAAACCATCTCACTTAGAAAAGTTGCTAAGTCTCTTCCAACACCCGACTAGTTTGTTCTCAAGAGGTTCCCAGAGCGATGAGGAACGGAAATCGGCGTCAAACACTCCACCTAGAAAAGATTCTTCACTCAGTAGTTCTTTTTGGACGTGGGGCAGTACAATAGAGAAAGAGAAAGACGAAAAAGAAGATTCATCCGAAGCGACGGACTCTACGTTGTCCGAAAGAGTTCAAGTTTCATTCGTAGACGAATCGTTTTCTAAGAAATTGGATAGTAAAACGCCTTCGACTGACACAGATAATACGTTGAGTGAGTTCCAATCGTTCCCGACGCAGGCAAGCGCAGAAATAGTTACCGATACCACCGATCAAGTACAAAAATGTTTAGGTTTAAGCGTTAATGACAAGGCAAGCTCGAATGGCAACAACCAACGAGCTAGTGATACAATAGATCTCAGCAAACCCAACGATTTAAATAAAAACTATGACGTAACCACGGATGACGACAAAAGTGAGAAGAGCACAGAAAATCCGACTGAAAAACACGCGATAGATAAGGATGAAAACAAAGAAGAAGCGAAACTCGAACCGATCAGGCCTAGGTCTTTTGCAGCAGTTCTAAAATCTTCAGGATCAGAGAATTCACTTGATAAACAACCTAGTCCCGAATTCGGGCAGTCTGTCGAAAAATTGCCCAGCAGAGTTATAAGAGGAATCAAAGAGAATATCAGTCCAGAAAATACTTTAACTTCCAGTATGACGAACGCTAAAACATTAGTATTAGAACTGACTGAAAGGCAAGTGAAAAATCAGCCAATAGTAGCAACTGTTTGGGAGGTACCAACGTTGGACAACATTGAGCTTAAAACCGAAGATGTTAAAGCTCATTCTGATTTGGCACCGATAGCAACAATAGACGAAACTTGTGACGAAGCAGCAGACAACACTGTCAATGTAAAACTAGAATTTATCGACGATGTCAAATCAGATGAAACGCTCCAAATACCAGAAGATATAGAAAAAAGTAAAGTCATAGAAACTACAGCAGAATTAGAGAATGTAGATTTAGGGAAAGACGCACTTTCCTATCTGATATACGAAAACCAAGACTTCGAAACCGGGACGGAACAAAGAGTTGAAACGAAAATAGAAACCGGCTCTTTAGCCGAAGAATTAAAAGAGGCTGAGATAAAAGAAATGCTAGACTTATCGCCAGAACTGATTCTAGACGAAGAAATCGACTCCGAAGTGTTCGTGCCTAAAGAGATTAAAGGGTTGAAATCACCCGTCATTCCTGAACGAGCCATGATCAAGAAAGCAAACTCATTAGAAGACTTGAGTCAGAGGGAGGAAAACGCAAAAATCAGTCCTAAAACTAAGACGATAGCGTTCAAAGTTCCAGAAACACAACCTAGAGACATACCTCGAACTAAACTGCGTACTATGAGCGGGTCCAGTCCTAAATCTCTGCCGGAGAGCTTAAATAAGCCGTGCCCTCTAACAAAGATGGATACGTGTTTGAAGAAACGCAAGAAAGTGTCGTCTCTAGGCAAAATGGCAAAGGATTCGCTTTTAGCGTTGAATATGAGTGAAGATGAAATAGCTGAATATAGACGTTCCTATGCCACTTCGGCGGAGAGTCTTAGATCATTGGAATCGGTGTCAGAGGACGCCAATTCGCAAAGCGGGACTTCAGTCGATTCGAGATGCAGATCATGTTTACGGACTTCGCAAGAATCGCTGATGTCTTTAGATTCTATCACGGAAGATTGCAAGTGCGGTATGGAATGCGAAAAAAGTGGACGGTCTGTGAGATAGAAGACTCTTTTTTTTTGTTAATTGGCCGTTCGATAAAGTACTTATTATTAAGAGTGTGAGGAAAGGTTGAATTGAAAAATGTTTTGTTCGAAAAAAAAATATTTAAAAATATATTTCACGCCAATTTTAAAAAGATTGTTATGTGTGTTCGAAAACTGTTGAACTGATTTGGATGAAAACGTGCATGGAATTAGCTGAAGACCGTGGATTAAACAGGATAGTTTTATCTCGTGGATTAAACAGGATAGTTTTATCCCGGATTAACGTTGGTAACAGAACGCAGCTATATCTTTCTTCTTTTTTGTAAAAAAAAAACGCAATTGTAAATTTGTACCATAGTACAGTTTTGCTTGTGAAAAAGACAGTTTTGAAAATTGTTAAATAAATTGACCATTCAAAGTCAGTGTGTAAATAATTTATATCTAAAGTGCGTTTGGTGAACTCTTTTTGTGAGAAATTGGGACACAGTATACTTAATATTGTATGGGTGAACAAATGTTTATAATTTTTCGAATAGTGTGTATGTACTAAAGAGAAAGTAAAAGTTTTTTCGAATACGAAATACAACATTACTGATTCGTGTCGGAATTAGCTTTCGAAAAAAATGCACATTCGAAAATAACTTATACCAGCCCCCTACTAATTATGAATCATTTTCGCAATTTCAGTGTTTTAAGTAGAACCCTAAAATCACATTGAGCAAAAATTACCAGACATTATTACCCTAAAATAAAAAAATAAACATTACTATTTTATACACTAAAAAACGGGATAAGGTAAATACAAAAATAAAACATAGAACATCTAACAACATAACTATTTGGTTTTAATAAAAACATTGATATTTTTTTGCAATTTACGTACATATTAAGATGCTATACGGATTGTTGAGTTCATTGACCTCCATTCGACTTGCTATAATTTTTATCTATACCAATATTATAGAAAGGAAAAGTTTGATTTTTTTGTTTGTTTGACGCGAATAAGCTCCGAAACTACTGGACCGATTTGAAAAACTCTTTCACCGTTGGGAAGCTACATTATCCCCGAGTAACATAGGCTATATTTTGTTTCTCTTTGCAACTAAGATTTTTTTATAGCCCGTGCGAAGGCGGGACGATTTGCTAGTTTCTGAATAAAATTATAGCAAGTCAAATTCCTAATGTACTTATATATTGTATAGTAAGCAAGTGGGGTCGTACAGTGAGTGAAATGTGTCAAAAATGACACACAATATAAAGCTAGCACTGAAATTAAAAAAACGGTTCTTGAACATTCTTTTTATTCGACGAATGGTTTTGTTATAAAGAATAGCTGTTTTTTATATCAGAATTGGCCTTTTATATAAAGTTGTTTGTATGCCTTAAGGAGTTCATTGAACCCTTTCAGCTTAGTACAGGCGATTGTAACTTAGGTACATATGTATGTGACACCAAATCTGACTTGCCTTTGTAAAAGTGTCAATTTTGAAAAGCTACTTCTTGACACTCAAAAAAAACCTATTAATTATATGGTATTGGAAAGAGATCAATATAGCGTTAGACTAAGTTAATTATTTGGCTCCTTAAAATTGACACTTTTATGACATTTATTAAAAAATAATAAAATTTTGACGGTAGTTATTAAACTATATTATGGTCTGTGGAATTGCGACGAGAACTTGTTGATTTATTGATGTTAAAGTGGGGATGAGTAATTTTGACATGTCAAAACTGTTTGACATTTGTGTCATAACTTGTACTTGTGTAAAATAATGTCGAAATAAATGTTTTAATATAATGTACAAAATCTATCTCGACGAAGAGTGAAAGTTCGTTTTTTTTTGTAACTGAAAAATTCGCTATTAAAAATAAATAATTTGTAATATAAATATTACGTAGTTAAGATTCTAAAAGTAATTATATTTGCGGTACATCAAATTGATGTGTCGATGTTTTTTTCTCTTCAAAAATATATGTATATCTATTGATATATGTAACATAAATGTACTTAGCAGGGTTATTCGTTATCAGTATTGGAAATGCGATTTCGGTGTAACTTTAATTTAATGAAGGAAACATTTGAAAGTTCGTCTTCTCCTGCTCACACATATTTGGTTGTGCGAGTAAGACGACATGATCTTTTAAATATAGTGTAAACTCTATTTAACGACACTGAAGGGACTGTGCATTATATGGCGTTATAGAGAGTGGTCATTAAATTGAGAGAATGTATCATTATATGGAATACAAGCTAAACCAACTAAAGCCAATTGATTTCGACGCTTTAGAGAGTTTGTCGTTAAATTGAGTGACGTTACATGGAGTTTACACCGTATATTCATAAGAGTAAAGGTGATCTGACGTGATCATCGAAGCTAAGCAATGGTCTATGCGGACGGTGTTTGGATGGGTGACCGACAAGACTGTCGTTTTTTTACCAGTGGCATTTTCATCTGGGCGCTACCGTAGGCCGAATGACACGTTACGTTCACAATTGTAGGTCCCGGCTGTTAGTTTTAGTGCAAGCAGTCGTTAAGCCAAGTCAGAGGCGTTCGGGCGGGTTGAAAACTCTCAACACCAGAGCTTGGCCACTTAGCTCATACGAAGATGAAGAAGAAGAACTAAGTGCGATTTTGGTTCATTATAAACAAACAAATTTCGTTTAAAACTTTACAAAATTGTCTGAAAATATGATTATTATTTTACCACATTCATTATTTGTGTATTTTTTTTTGTATACGTGTCATTCGACTCACGGTAGCGCTCAGATAAAAATGATCGCACTTAATAGTGAGTTAACTGATTACGAGTAACCCTGAATGTTTAATTATAATAAATCATGTTACACAGACTGGCAAGACTTAAAGAAAAAGAAACGTTTGTCAGATTTTTTTTTTTTATTATTGTGACACTTCTTGTTTTTTTTGTTTAACTCTGCGCGGAATGGGCAAAGAAAATGATTGGTGGTGTCTCGTTGGGTGGTTTGAAATCCAGCGACGCTAGAGCCAAGCCTACGGGTGAAGGGTTTAAATAATGGTAACCTTTCCGTAGTTTTAAGTCTTGCCAAAATATTTTTCGGGTCGCAAACCTATTACATATTATTATTATTATCATACATCCGGATTTTATCACAACCAATTTTTCGTGGTCGTAAAGGACATTCAGGTCTATTTTACACGCTTTATATTAGCTTCACCTGTATGTTTGTATGTTTGTTTGTAACCGACTTCTTTGGGCGCGATTTTGACTCACTTTAAACGGACAGATTTCGTTGAAACTTTGTAGATTTATTGAGGACCGATGACAATACACTAATTTGATAATTTTTTTTTTTTTTGTATGTTTGTTTGTAACCGACTTCTTTGGGCGCGATTTTGACTCACTTAAAACGGCCAGATAAGCGTGTTTTTTAGTTTTTTTAAACACTATTATTTATGGGTCGTAAAGGACACAAATTTTCGTTATTTATAAAGTAAGGTTCATTTTGTTTATTTAAATGAATAAAACACGATAAAATAGTTAGGGTGCCTTTTGACACCAGTAATATATTGCTGTGTTTAAAAAAGTTGTAAGCCGAAAACTTTGTTTTTCGTTTTTTGGCTCTCTTGAAAAGTCGTGTTTTTTCCATTACGACAATTGAAATTTCCGGTATCTATATAAACTTTGATTCTACCGGTATCGATATATACTTTGATACATAATGGTCTACAGTGGTTTTATTGCCCTACATATAAAAATGATTTTGGGTCTATTTATGCACATCATTTAAAAAAACTTGCTGTGAATGATTATGTAAAATTTGCTCAGTTTATTTTTTTAATTACTAGTTAATTTAATATTAACTATTAAATGTTCATATATTTTGTTAGAATCTTAAAAAAACGAGTACATTGAGTACTCTTTTTTTGCCATTTTTTTAATGAATGGTACGGAACCTTTCATGCGATAACCCGACCTGCACTTGGCCAATTACTACGGATCGAAGTTCGGGAAGGTAACGCCTCAGTAAACAATTCTTACAGATAAGTGATGTAACATGAATATTAAACTCTGCTCTTATCTTCGTTGTTATTAAAAAATACGTATTCATGAATAATGTATACGTATGTATGTATCCATAAATAACGTACGTATCTTTATAGATTTAAGCAAAGCAGTTGGAAATACAGTGTAAATAAACTCCATGTAACGTCACTCGATTTTACGACAAACTCACTAAAGCGTCGAAATCAATTGGCTTTAGTTGGTTTAGCTCTATATAACGACACTGAAGGGACTGTGCATTTTATGGCGTTATAGAGAGTTGTCGTTAAATGGAGATAATGTATCATTGTATGGAACACAAGCTAAAGCAACTGAAGCAAATTGATTTCGACGCTTTAGATAGTTTGTCGTTAATTCGAGTGACGTTATATGGAGTTTACACTGTAGTTCAAAAATGTTTAATAGGTTTGCGACCAGTATCCAAGACCAAAAAAGTTATTAAAAATACATAATGTATGTAACTCAACATAATAATATAAAGTTAAAAAAAAGAAATATTACGTATTATGTATATATTATATGTATATTAATAAAAAAATGCTTTTATTATACGAAATTTTGAGATGTCGACGAGAAGTGGTGAAACAAGTACTTATAATTAAAGTTGTATAACAAATATTAACCTGTTGTTTTTTTTTTAAACTGAGTAAATCGAGCGTTTGGTAAACTTCTTAATTTTTAGGATTTCTTACCAAGTTTTTTTACACATTCTCTAATTCATTCCATTTTATATTCTTTAACATTTTCTATTCTGTAATTAATTCATTTTTCTAATCTTTAATTGATTCCATTTTCTTTCTATTCTTTAATTCATTCGATTTTCTATTCTTTAATTGGTTCCATTTTCTATTCTTTAATTCATTCCGTTTTCTATTATTTTATTCATACGATTTTCTATTCTTTTATTCATTCGATTTTCTATTCTTTAATTCATTCCCTTTTCTATTTTATAATTCATTCGATTTTCTATTCTTTAATTAATTCCATTTTCTATTCATTAATTCATTCCGTTTTCTATTATTTAATTCATTGAATTTTCTATTCTTAAATTCATTCAATTTTCTATTCTTTAATTCATTCCATTTTCTATTCTTTAATTCATTCCATTTTCTATTCTTTAATTCATTTCATTTAGTATTCTCTATTTATTTTCTATATAATATTTGGCACATTCACTCACGGCTGGTTAGCCCCATACTTACATAGTTACGCCTGTAGCTCGGCTAGCTAAGGTGATCTGACGCGATCATCGAAGCTAAGCAACGGTCGATGCGGACGGTGTTTGGATGGGTGATCATGCTCGTGACTATTAAAAGTGGCATTTTCATCTGAGCGGTACAGTTGTTCGGATGACACGTTAAATTGTAGGCCCGGCTGTTAGCCTTAGTACAAGCAGTCGTAAAGCCAAGTCAGAGGAACAGAGAAAGGAGTTCAGGCGGCTTGAAAAATTAAGACACCAGAGCATGGCCGCTTAGCTCATACGAGGAAAAAGAAAGCCCTAAACCATTTCTAGTTTGTATTATGGTTGCTAACACAACTGATATACCTACATCTTAGCATAGCTTACTATAGCAAAAAGTGTCGTGACAACTTTTCGTAAGATTTTTTCCGTCTTTCACAACGCGCGATAAGGAACTTCGTTCCAAAAATATAAACCTTTTTATAGCGGTAATAAACTTGCTATTACGTTACTAAAAATTGTAATCAAATTAAAGTCCATTAAACACATTGTTAATGTTTTTAAGGATCCTTTTCCAAAAGTGTACTAAATGAAACCATAGACTAATAAATATAATAGATGCTCAACCTCTTGATGAAAATCGTACTATATGTAATGATCCACGTAGAACGTAGATCGATCTATTCGTATTCTCTTGAAACGACTTTATTCGGGTCACGCAATCTACTATCGTTAGGCAGTGTTTCCACCGGCGACGATGAACGAGAAACGAGTAGAACTAGAAACTATAAACGAGTTGGCGATCAGCGGGAAGCGAGTGTAGTTTCGATAGTTTTGTCGCCGGGCTATAAGCGAGTGTGTAAGTGCGACGAGCGATTACTCGCGCCACTCGCCTCGTGCGCCATTCAATGCCGCACTGTATAGAAATGAAGAAACGGGCGAGTATCGCTGAACGAGTTTATTTTTGAAAGCTCGTCGCTTAAGCGATAAAACTAGTAAAGCGAGTCGTCGCCGGCAGTGTGAACAGTCAGCGATCAACTATTTGTATGTGCATCTCTTTTATTTACACGGAATGTTATATGTATTGAATGTTTCTTGAGCGAGAAAATAGTCGATAGTTAACCGTTATAGTCCGGTCAATTTAGACATTCGAAGGTACATAATTATGTAATAAAAATCCCAACAAGCTAAAATCAGTAAACTTTTTAAAACATAATTAATCCTACTACTATTATAAAGGCGAAAGTTGTATGTATGGATGTTTGTTACTCTTTCACGTAAAAACTACTGAATGGATTTTAATGAAACTTTACCACAATATAGCTTATACATCAGAATAACACATAGGCTATAGTTTATACATCAGAATAACACATAGGCTACAATTTTTGAGGTTTTTAATGTGAGGTCGTAAAATCGTGGTGTCGTGGATCGCTTTAAGCAATAAGGCCGCCAATTGTGGTACACTAATTTTAAGTTAATTGTCCATGACACAATGTTAGTTACCGTACTCCTCCGAAACGGCTTGACCGATTTTTACCAAATTTCATATGCGTATTCAGTAGGTCCGAGAATCTTCTACTATATAGTTTTAAGGCAAAACAACGTTTGCCGGGTCAGCTAGTTATAAATAATACTTAAAAGTTCCACCTGGAGGTCTTCAAATCTAGAGTTAATATAAAATAGATAATAGGTATTTATAGATAAGCGTGTAACATCGTAGACCATAGTATTATTTACACCCTTCAAACGCAAAATTTGAAAAAAATAAATTTATACTGTATAGTAATAAAAACCTCTTTTTATTTTAGCGCATTTGTTTGCAAATTGTACCTAATGTCATAGTTTCAACGTCCCAAGTCGCATAGCGTTTGAAGAGGAGTGTACAGCTATCGTGAGTGTTTACTGTTTTTTTTTAGATAATGGCACGGAACCATTTGTTTGCGAGACTGACATGCACTTGACCAGTTTTATTATTCTTTACAGATTTTTCTTAGAAAAAACATACTCATTAAACAAAGCTCTTTCGGCGTCACTATAATAGAAGTAGCAACTATTTTGTGACAGCAAATTTTTTTTTCATAAATGTGCCTCTACATTTGCCAGATACTGATCATAATATGTGAGTATAAGATAGAAGAATAGAATAGTATATAGTAAAAAATACATACAGTCGAATATATAACCTCCTCCTTTTTTGAAGTCTGTTATAAAGAATAGTAGTATATATATAGATTAGATAGAAGAAAAGAATAGTAGAATATAGAAGATAGAAAATTCTTAATTGGACACAAACATGAAATTTAAAAGAAGAAAATAAAAGGCTTACAAATAAGTGTACCACTATTGGCAGCTTTATCGCTTAAAGCGATCTCTTCCAGGCAACCAGAGGAAGGACAGTGATATAAAAAGAAAACGAGAGGGGAGTACAAAAAAGTATAAAAAAAATATACTACATACTATATAATTACATATACCTACTAATATACAACTACATAAAATATACTAAATTTAAATATTATAACACTATTTAGATTACAAGGACATTCGGCACTAGTTATAAGTTTCTTCTATGTATAATTTTATGTAATTAGTGGGAAATAAAGAATGTATCTATCTATAATAATAATAATAAATAAATATTAGGACACTTTCACACACGGCTGGTTAGCCCCATACTGAACCATTTCTAGCTCGTATTATGGTTGCAAACACAACTGATATACTACACATACATACATACATATTATATATAAATACATATTTAACACCCAGACCCACAGCCAACAAATTTAGTTAAGCACAAAGATGTTGACCGGGCCGGGAATCGAACCCGGAACCTTCTGATTAGCAGACCGGCATGGTAACCTTTACGCCAACGAGGTCTTCACCGTACTTCATCTACTATAAGGAACTTCGTTGAAAAAATTGTAGGTATTTTGATCCAGCCGGTCCCAGCTCCTCAACAATGGAACTACATGAGGTTTGCTGATGACGCCACAGCTCGTTATGCTGTCTTCATCCTGTACACCATGATGGAGGATACCTACGCTGATGCTGTCCAGATGGAACAGGTTCACCACTTTTTTTATTGTTAAATAGTAAAACTGGAAAAGGATTCTGGTTTCGTAACACGATCTGATGACTAGTACGAGACCAGAGGCTTCAATATGCACCATGTAAGTATTTATGCACCAATAAATATTAACGTACCTACCTAAAAGGTAAAAACGGGACCCTATTCTTCGGGACCTTAGTCCCAAGGACTTAGGACCCAAGTCTTAGAATCCTAGAAGGGATTGCTAATTTCCATACAATAAATCGTGGCGCAGAAGTTTGCTAAAATGAGTCAGACCAGCACATCAATATCTTCTTCTTCTAATATATAAAATTTCCATGACACAATGTTAGTTACCGTACTCTTCCGAAACAGCTTGACCGATTTACACCAAATTTTATATGCATATTGAGTACGTCTGAAAATCGGTTACTATCTATTTTTCATACCCCTAAGTGATAAGGGTTGTTCACCCTTAAACATTTTTTTTTAACTTTTTGGCGAAGTTTTTTGTTTTTTATTTTATGATGTGGCATTACAAATAAATACAACCCTAAATTTATACTTTTGTATCAACGACCCCTATTTTTAATGGCCATTTTAGTAATTTAATCATTTTTTTATCTCGCTCGATAACTTATCATTATCAATTATAACTGTACTTCAGGCGAAACAACGTTTGCTAGGTCAGTTAGTCTTACTATAAAAATACTAAATTTAATGCGCGTACTCAAGCAAATAATATTAGTTTTTAGCCTTCGGGTGGCTTAAAAACACGACACCAGAGTTTAACCACTAAGCTCATACGAAGAAGATTTAATGCGAATTACACAGCGAACTAGAATAAATAGAATAGTAACTTGGCTGATAAAATGGTTCCACCGTCCACGCGTAAAATACCGCGGTGGGCGGGGCAAAACAGCCACGCCACGTGGCGTGGACCGCCTAATCACGTGCGGGCTTTGTGTGTGCGTGTTTCGTTGGGATAGCAGTATAATTGTGCGCGTAGATGGATCCAAATTCTTCAGTGGCAATTGTATGGAGTTACTCTTCCGTTTATTCTAGTTCGCTGGAATTACATAATAATAATATTTTCTAGGAATATAACTATGCAAGGTTTATGTATGAACAGACTCCATATTATGAAATGGGCTACGTTTTTGGCGAAATCATCGAAAGGTAAGCTAGACTAGAAATACTTATACTCCCGATTCAATTCCCGGCACGGCCAACATTTACACAGAATTTACAGTTATCTAATATCTTCTAATCTAATATATAAAATTTAACATCACCGGTGACTCCCGCTCCGGGTCGTTCTTGGTGCAGAGGTTGGCCATAGCTATTCAGCGCGGTAATGCAGCGAGCGTGATGGGCACCTTTGCACCGGGGGCGATCAGGGGCGGGTTATTTGATTAGTATTAGTTTTAGTTTTTAGTGTGTGACATTTATATTGGACGTAATTTTATATAATTTTATTGAATAACTGAGATTATTTTACCAATAAAAATATAAAATTTCCATGTCATAATGTTAGTTACCGAACTACTTTGAAACGGATTTACCGATTTTTACCAAATTTTACATGCGTATTCAGTAGGTCTGAGAATCGGCTACTATCTATTTTTCATACTCCTAAGTGAGGCAAAACAACGTTTGCCGGGTCAGCTAGTATCATTATAAATGATAAACGGTAAAAACATTGAAAACTAGCCTAAGAACAACTCTCAGAATTTTATATTTACTTATTTTGGTATCAATTGGTCATATCAATATGGAGAAAAACTGGTTAAAAAAAAAAGAACTTTAGATAATTTAAATTATTATTTAAATTATTTAAAATATTGCCAATTCTCAATTAAAGCTATAAAAAGAGTTTTATCACTCACTAATTCACAAGACATCAGTATAAATATTTGTTCTTTAGTTTCGATATTTAGTTCCGTTTACGATTTATAAAGAAATTCCATTGTCATAGCTTTAATTGAGAATTGGCAATATTTTAAATAATTTAAATCGATAATATTAAGATGCCTTACGTGAACAGTTTACAATGTTTAATTGGCAATATCTTTAAGCATTTGTAGGGTTCCGTACCTAAAAGGTAAAAACGACCCTATTACTAAGACTCCGCTGTCTGTCTGTCTCAAGGCTATATCTCAGAAACCGTAATAACTAGAAAGCTGAAACTTTCACAATATATGTATTTCTTGTGTCGCTATAACAACAAATACTAAAAACAAAAAAAATGAGATATTAAGGGGGTCCCCTTACAATAAACGTGTTTTTTCGTATTTTTTTGCTATATATCAATAACGGTGGCTTATATTACCTTACAAATTAAATTGTAAAATTTAAATAAAACAAATATTTTCTCCCATCAACAACCGTAATTTTGTAGCAACTTTTTACTCGATCTTTATAACGATGTTTGGTAGACAAAATAACAAAATATTTAATTATGTATTAAATAAATTATAAAATAATTAAAAAAAATATATTTAAGGGGGGCTCCCATACAACAATGGTACGGAACCCTTAATGCACGCCCCAACTTGCACTTGTCCATTTTTTTTTCTTTTCATTTAAGTAGCCATTTAATCAGCAGGGCGCGTAACACGACTTAACTTTAATCCCAAACCAACAGGTACAAGAAAATAGTGGAAAACTTCAAAAGAGCGTCAAGTTTCAAAAACAGGATAATGTACGACTATATGGACATAGTGGAACAAATGCAGAAACTGTTCTTCGAGATCTACCACCTGGTCGCAATGATGCATGAGACCCCGAGAAAGTACAAATATCAGGAGGAGTATAAAACTTTGCTTATGAGTGGTACGATATTATTATTCTCTTTACGGTTCCGTATCGAAAGGTCAATATAGCACCCAAAGAAGTCGGTTACAAACAAACATACAAACAAAAATACAAAAAAAAGGAATAATTTTATCAAATTAGTGTATTGTCATCGGTCCTCAATAAATCTACAAAGTTTGAACGAAATCTGTCCGTTTAAAGTGGGTCAAAATCGCGCCCAAAGAAGTCGGTTACAAACAAACATACAAACCAAAATACAAAAAAAAATGAATAAATTTATCAAATTAGTGTATTGTCATCGGTCCTCAATAAATCTACAAAGACTCAACGAAATCTGTCCGTTTAAAGTGGGTCAAAATCGCGCCCAAAGAAGTCGGTTACAAACAAACATACAAACCAAAATACAAAAAAAATAATAATTTTATCAAATTAGTGTATTGTCATCGGTCCTCAATAAATCTACAAAGTTTGAACGAAATCTGGCCGTTTAAAGTGGGTCAAAATCGCGCCCAAAGAAGTCGGTTACAAACAAACATACAAACCAAAATACAAAAAAATGGAATAATTTTATCAAATTAGTGTATTGTCATCGGTCCTCAATAAATCTACAAAGTTTGAACGAAATCTGGTCGTTTAAAGTGGGTCAAAATCGCGCCCAAAGAAGTCGGTTATAAACAAACAAGCTTCACTTATAAAAAGCGTGTAAAAGTAACTAATAAAAAGCGTGTAAAAACGGGAGCCAAATATAAAGCTTGCTCAGCTATGAAAAAAAATAATTAATTTTGTTTAATTACGTACAGTATGTTACTAATATTACAAGTTACAAGATCTTAATGTATTGTATGTAAAATTTTCAGAAGAAGAAAAAGAGCAGATAGCTTTAGCAGACAAGGCGTTCTTCGAAGCGGCGGAACAACAGAAGAAGGAATCTAAAAAGAGGTAAATAATTGAGGCATATAAAATCAAACCTGGCAATCTCCACTAACTGTCAAAATTGAACTATAAATGCAGGATTTTTTATCTATAGCTTCCTATTACTCACAAAAAAAATGTTGTATCAAAGTCGTCAATATCCAATACAGTAATACCCCGACTTACGCTACCTCGACTTACGCGAATTCGGAGTTACGCGATTTAATTTTCTCGTCTATTTTAACGTTTTTTGCTTGAAAGCCGCGCACTTCTGATTGTGTTTATACATTTTATTAATATAGTTTGTCATATTATCTAGAATTAAATTAAAATTTATTTCCTAAATTATCGTTTTATATTTGCTAAATTATAGTCTCCGGTCCCAATTAAACATACTTTGTATGACTTTATAGGTATGTATATGCAAAATTGTACCCCGACTTACGCGAATTCGACTTACGCGGATAGCGCTCGGTCCCACCTATCGCGTAAGTCCGGGGTATTACTGTAGATATAAGCAGGCCTGTGTCACTCCGCGTGTAGGTGTTAAAAACATACCTACGGGCGGCGGCCACTCCGGAGTGGCCAATCTAGTAGGCTGCCACAAGCGAACGAAAACACACGCGTGCGCGCTATATGTTCGACCACGTTCAACTTAATTATTTGATTGATTCATTATATAATTGCAAGATGGACACAAAACGAAAAAAAGCAAAAAAATACTGTGCAGTATTTAATTGTTTAAATACGGATCGTGATCGAAATTTAACTTTTTTTTTGTTACCTAAAGACGCTGACAGGTAAGGGTAAAATCTATTTTGACTGGATTACATTATGAAATTAATTCAAACTACAAACCGTTTCTCCCCGTACTATTCCAATATCCTAAAAGTACAATAAATAAGATATTTTAGTCGTTTCATTCGAGTTGCATTTCATTTGTCGTACATTTACGAACTTAGACTAAGAGCCCAACGCAAAATATTTTCGGTGATACTATAGATGATACCTATGGAAATCTATTCGCGCTAGATGGCATATGAAGGAGTTTCTCGAAGTAAGCAACCATAGTCCGTGGCTCTTTCAATACCACAGAATAATAACTAGTACTACGTATAACCATATACAACGTATTATGACCCGTAGCATAGTGAATTAAGGCCCATATTCCTTTGAAAAGAAATTGGTAGGCAACGAAATGATCACGTGATTGACTGGACCGCGAGCTAAATTAAATCATATTGTTTATCAAATTGAGTTCATATTTCTTTGAAAACCATTGCGAAGTGAAGCTTCTGTACGAAGTACAAGTTATTATTCTGTGATATAAGCTCCCAAAAATAAGTGTTCAAACCAAAACTTGGCAATGTCCACGACAGCCAATCACAGCACTGCATGAGACGCCATTTTAGCCATTTTAGTATGGCCGGCCACAACAAAACCGGCATTCTCCACAGATTGTCATATCAAGAGCTGGTACTCAAATGTTGTGACGCTTCAGATAACAACCAATGTAAGACTCACATTACTGAACTGGATGTATTTAGTAACAGTCTCAGTCAATTTAGAAATATTATATAAGTTAAGTTAAATTGTTAAATTGTTTAGTACTTAAGATTTCCCCTTTTTTTATGTATATCTGAATCTTTCTTATCATTAAGTTTACACTAGCATGCTGTGTACTCTTTTTTGGATTGCAGACTTGTTTTTGTTCCTTTAGTTTAGTTATGTTTAAAATGAATGTTTGTAATATGTCTGAGTGCCTAATAAATAAATAAATGAATAAATAGATACTAAATTAAAAAAAAAAAAAAAAACGGCAATCTCCTTGTAGTCATATCAAAGTCGGCAATCTCCAAACATTTTTTGTAAATTTCTCTTGTTGTTTCTAATTAACGACATCAAAATGATGATAATATTCTCACGATAGTACTACTTCTCGTATATAATAGGAGGCCGCATAAATAACTGCTCGTATACAGTTATAATCCCTAAGTTCTACTTCTCCAAAAAATATGCAAAGTGGAGATTGCCAGGTTTGATTTTATATGCCTCAATTTTTAAGTTTTTTTTTTTTTTTTTTTTTTTTTTTAATATTAGGACACATTCACACACGGTTGGTTAGCCCCATACTGAGCCATTTCTAGCTCGTATTATGGTTGCTAGCACAACTGATATACTACATATACATTATACATACATACATACATATTATATATAAATACATATTACATATTTAACACCCAGACCCACCGTCAACAAATTTAGTTAGGCACAAAAATGTTGACCGGGCTGGGAATCGAACCCGGAACCTTCTGATTAGCAGACCGGCATGGTAACCTTTACGCTAACGAGGTCGTCATAATTAGTTATAATCCCTAAGTTCTACTTCTCCAAAAAATATGCAAAGTGGAGATTGCCAGGTTTGATTTTATATGCCTTAGTACGAGACGGGCTCGCGCATCCCTCATGCGCGACCCGACTGTTTTTCATCATTCCGTACCATTGTTGTATGATGTACCCGCGACTGTCCGGGATGCACCTTCCACCGCCAGCTTTAACACTACACTCAGGGTTTGGCTATTAGATAAAACTTTTTATAATATTGATGATTATCTAGAATGGAAAATTGACATTTGATTCATATCATGTAATGATATTATATTACTAGAATTGGAATTGAAAATTGACATTTGATTAATATCATATACTATTGTAATGATATTATATTATTAGAATTAGAATTGAAAATTGACATTTGATTAATATCATATACTATTGTAATAATATTATATTACTAGAATTGGAATTGAAAATTGACATTTGATTAATATCATATACTATTGTAATGATATTATATTATTAGAATTAGAATTGAAAATTGACATTGGATTTACTTACTACTGTAATGAAATCCAATGTCAAAGTCAAAGTTACAAGTCAAATAATAATATTATTATTTGACTTGTAACTTTGGTGTTATCAATAAATGATTTGTATTTGTATGCTTATTTGCTCCCAAAGCGGCTTAACTCAATACTTGTTAACAGATTGAAGGCAGAGCTAGCGATGCAAGCTAAAATCGACGCGGGACTCGCGACTGCCGCTCCGGAAAGTTCTCTCGGTGGAATGGGGGGACTCAAACATAATATACAATATAACGTATCCGATGCGAAAGCGGTCGGCCAAGGTTTGGGGCCTTTTGGTCACAGGTAAGCTTCGATCAAATATATCCGAGTGAACCGGTAACCAGTCATGACTTACGGAGCCGAGACGTGGACACTTACGGCAGGTTTGGTTCGAAGATTCAACGTCGCTCAGCCAGCTATTGAAAGAGCTATGCTCGGTGTTTCTCTACGGGATCGTATCCGGAACGAAGTAATTCGACAGAGAACCAAAGTTACCGACATATCTCCACGCATAAGCAAGCTGAAGTGGCAATGAGCCGGACATATCTGCCGAAGAACCGATGACCGTTATGGTAGACGAGTTCCAGAGTGGAGACCGCGTCTCGGCAAACGTAGTGTACGACGCCCTACAACCAGGTGGAGCGATGATCTGAAGAAGGTAGCGGGTAGTGGATGGCGAAGAGAAGCACAGGATAGGGCCAAGTGGCGATCCTTGGGAGAGGCCTATGTCCAGCAGTGGACGAGCATAGGCTGATGATGATGAACCGGTAACCGGTCCTACTAGGTAAGCGCGATCCACCGTAGACCTCTACTCTAGAATATCACTTACCATCAATTGTGGCTTTTGCGAAACAGGGTTCTCCTAGTGCAGAAGCCACAAGAAAAAAGTTATAGCGTAAATTAATAAGATACCATTACGACGGATTTTTGTAAAACTAATTGTGAATGTAAGTACATGTGTTTTAGATAAAATAAACTATTATTAAACTATCAGGTGAATTGTGGTCAATCGTATATGTCATATTATTATAATGAAGGGTATTAAAACACGAGTGTGAGTTTCATAATACTAACGAGTGTTTTAATACCCGTGTTATATGCAGTTGCATACACTACTTTATCTTCACTAATGTAATTAATCAAACAACAAGAGTAAAAGCTGACAATAGTCAAAGAACTTGCCGCCATTAAAATCTAACCAATGAGAGCGCAGCTGCGCGCGCAGGGCCAATCAGAAGCGAGCGCTTTTCTTTTGATGTTACAATGAGATTTTACGATATCGATGTGGATATTATAACATAATGTGAAATTGCTTAAATAGAGTGTTTTGTTGTCTGCGCTATAACAGTAGTCATTATAAGTCAAGTATTGGAAACATAAGTAGAATGTTACAACATTAGTGTAAATAAAAAATATTTTAATTCAAGTCAACCTTACCATTGTATCTTAAGGTTGAGTTTCGACTAGTGCCGTAATAAACATAAGCTATCTTGCTCCGCGATAAAAGCTATACAATTTTATGACCGTACGCAGTGAGCGTTAGAAAATTCAACTGTATTACTTTACTAATAACGCTTCCTCATACTCACTTAAGACCACACTCTTACTTGTGGTCTTATTTTTCTTGCCGTTTTTAGAGACATCATTGTAAATCTAGTAAATATTTGATCGATGCAGGTAAGTAATACTAAACCCTGAACAACGGAACACGTGAACCATTTTCTACTTAAAATTGATTGATGAAATCGCGCATATCTGGACAACAATCTTAAATTTACAGTTTTATAGTTAGGTTTAAATGGAATATTATAAACTCTTTATTAAAAACATACAATATTGTCAACTGAAATTTAACCTAAAAAGACGAAGGGTAGAGGAAAAGGTGCCCAAAATACTAGCAGCCATCATTTCAAATTAATAATAGAACAAGTGAGAGTCGGACTTGCACCGGAAGGGCTCCGTTCTTATAAAAAATAAATCATTTTACTTTAAAAAAGCGTGGGATGCTTTTTAAGATATTATCGAAATGATAATCACTCTACTCATATCTGTCAATAAAATATCTATAACCATTGACACCATGCACCACGCTTTTTTTAAAATAAAATAATTTATTTTTTATTCACTCTATTATTAATTTATATTCATTGTAATTTTTAACACTATTTTTTTAATTTATTATTCATATTATTATTATTCATTTAAATTTATTTTCTATTTTTTTATTCGGTTTTCTATAAAAAGCGTGTTTTTTAGTTTTTTTTTAAACTATTATTTATTATCTTTTAGGTACTTTTTTATCTTAGGTATACGCAGGAAGCCTACAAACGTTTAAAGTTTGCAAACAAATATATAGAAGACCGTCTAAAATCTCTTGCTCCATTATTTTTTAAATTTAGCATAGCCTATTAATTTATATATTGTTATCTTTTCCACAGTTTGGCTTTCCCGAAGAAAGGGTGGCCTTTCCCTCTGGACTACGGGTGGGAAGTCCATAAATGGGATTAAAAGTGTTTTATCCTTTTGCTTACGAATAAAAAAAATATTTCAGTATGTGCTATTTTTAATCTCAATATCGTATATTGGTTTTAGTGATTAATGGCAATGAAATGTATTCTTGAATACAAAAGTACAGGGTAACAACAAAAGAAAAAAAACGAAAGTAAAAAACAAATTAGTAAAGAAATTTATTTTCTTACTTTTTCAGCGCGCCATTTCATAAAATTGACATGCGATTTTTGGTATCTTTGTTTAGATTTGGGTGGTAAAAGGTTTTCCACTACCGCTTTAGCCTCTTCTCTTATAAAATCATATGAACTCATTTTTGATATACGTAAACAATAGTCTTCAAATTTACCCCGTGGTTGTGACGTGATTTTAGTTGTTTTGACTATGGTTCAGAACGTGCCGTCTCTTTCTGGCCACCTAAGATGAAAAGAGACGGGGCTTTCTTTAAATTTAGTTTAGTCGTGTGTGCCGCTGAATCGCCACTGTCTAGTTTGCCTTGGAGCAAAGCTAGCCAGTGCCTCTTGCTTCGCTATATTACTACAGGCTACATGTAACATAGCCCTATGTCATTCATGTGTTGCAAGATAATAAATTAACTAAACTATATAATACTAGCTGACCCGGCAAACGTTGTTTTGCCTCACTTAGGGGTATGAAAAATAGAAAGTGTAGCTTATATGACACGTTCGTAGATTTACCATAGTAGCGCCATCTATTGATTACTTACTCAACCCAGTCGAAAGGTATCGACATCTGTTAGAATCATTTGGAGTTAACAGATAATTGTGACTGACAAATAATAACAGACAATAATAAGCAATACATTAAAATTGCGACTATAATTTGAGATTTAAACTATCCTATCTCTCAAGTTGGATCGAACTGCACATGGTGTGCGAATTTTATTATAATCGGTTAAGTGGTTTAGGAGTCTATTGAGGAGAAACATTGTGACACGAGATTTATATATATTAAGATTGGTAAGCGTAGTTTTCAAATAAAGCCGTAGAAATGGTCGAGGGTCCAGTTCTCATCTTTGCCACCGTGCTCTTTCATATAACTCTCTCGATATTGTCTTTTGATATCTTGTTCCGTTAGCTGCTGCGGTCTTTCTGAAAAATTAAATTTTTTAAACATTGTAAACTGTTCACGTAAGGCATCTTAATATTTTCGCGTGCACGCGCGGATCTCGTCGGCGGCGGTCCGTGTAACACTCGCCCCTGAAGATGGTGCTCGGAAAGCACCGACACTGTTGGACTCATTCCAACTTTTAATAATAAGTAAATGTGACCGTTTCCTACGCGAAAAAAAAAAAATAAAAATTATTCCTTTTTAGTCGTATTACGATATCGATTTCGATCGTGTTCATCAAGGCGAGAAACAGCGAGTGTGGCTCGGTGGTAATAACGTCTGCTTTTCAATCAGACGGCTCCTGGTTCGATCCCGGCCCTACACAAATGATGAAAAAAAAGTGTTTTTCAAGTTATGTGTGGATTTGCACTCGCTTTACGGTGAAGGAAAACATCGTGAGGAAACCATCATGTTTGAGGACCACAATATCCGAAGACGTGTGTCATCCGCCAACCCGCACTTGGCCAGCGTGGTGGATTATGGCCTATATCTCTCTCCTCGTGAGAGAAGGCTCAGAGTCCCAGCAGTGGGAACGTATAGTGGGCTGCTAATGCTAATGCATCAAGGCAAAGATGAGGGCAAAGGCTTGATTTTACAGTTTTTTCTCTATAATGAAAAGAAAGAAAGAAAGAACACATTTATTTCAGACACAGAAGACACATACATATACATTATTTAAATTACAAAACGAACATGAAAAAAAAAGACAGAAAAGTATGTGTCCCCTAGCGTCCGAAAAAGGTCAGCCCTCAGTATAAACGCTACAGATTTCTCTGCAGCACTGATTTTCAGGACCAACCTTTAGAGACGCGTGGGGATACAGATGAAGTAAAAGTGAAGAAAAAATTAAATAGCAAACACATAAAATACATGAATAAGACAATAAATAAACGAAAATAACAATAATAATGATAAAGCAAACAGACAATTGCAAAAACAAAGAATTAGAAACACCACCAAACACATACAAAACCAACGAGAAAAGAATAATAATAATAAAAAAAAGAAAAAAATATATTCTTATATATAAAATTTCCGTGTCACAGTGTTAGTTACCCTACTCCTCCGAAACGGCTTGACCGATTTTTTCCAAATTTTACATCCGTATTCAGTAGGTCTGAGAATCGGCTACTGTATATTTAGAAATAATTATTAAGACAAAACAACGTTTGCTGGGTCAGCTAGTATATATTAAAAAGTCTAGCAGTCAGGGTGAAGCGGCAAGCGGCAAGACCTATATAGACCTATACAGGTACAGAAAAACTAGCTATACTTAGTTATTCTATAAATCGTTAAAGGTAAAAATAACGAAAACATAGCTTAAAGACTATCTAAAGAACCACTCTAATAAAATTTTTAGTTTCTTGGTACCAATCAGACTTATGAATTAGAAATGAAACTGGATACAAAAATAAAAAAAAAATGTTTTCAATCAGTTTTCTAGGGTTCCGTACCTAAAAGGTAAAAACGGAACCCTAACACTAAGCCTCCGCTGTCTGTCTGACTCCAGGCTGTATGTATCTCAGAAACCGTGATAGCTAGAAAGCTGAAACTTTCACAAATGTATATATATGTATTTATTCTGTGTGTGTCTTTTATATATGTATATGTATTTCTCGTACCGCTATAACAACAAATACTAAAAACTAAAAAAAATATTAAGTAGGCCCCATACAATAAACGTGTTTTTTTTTCGTATTTTTTTGCTATATATCAATAACGGTAGCTGCTAGACACTTAAAATTTCACATAATATATAAATGTATATTAACTATCAAATTAAATTATATAATTTAAATAAAATACATATTTGAGGGGTGCTCCCATACAACAATGGTAAGGAACCCTTCATGCACGAGTCCAACTCGCGCTTTGCCAATTATTTCATATTGATAAGTCTGACTGGTACCAAAATAATCTTACCTGATTTAATATCTCGTAACGCAGGCACAGGCGAAGAAGAGTAGTTGGTCATTGGTGGAGTACTGCCTTCTGGAAAGAATAATAAAACAAAATGAAACCAGCCAATAGTAATATCGGAATCACGCTTGATTTTTATACCATAACTAGCTGACCCGGCAAACGTTGTTTTGCCTTAATAATTATTTCTAAATATACAGTAGCCGATTCTCAGACCTACTGAATACGCATATAAAATTTGGAAAAAATCGGTCAAGCCGTTTCGGGGGAGTACGGTAACAAACACTGTGACACGGAAATTTTATATATAAGAAGTACCTTTACCATATTACTATTACCATAAATATAAATTAGCTTTAGAATAAAAGTAATAAAATTTAAAACACATATAATGGTGGCGATTCAGCGGCACACACAACTAAACTAAATTTAAAGAAGCCCCGTCTCTTTTCATCTTAGGTGGCCAGAAAGAGACGGCACGTTCTGCACCAGTCAAAACAACTAAAATCACGTCAAATGTAAAAAATATAGGCGACTTTAGAACGCACACACTTACATCACCTCTAAAACTGCCTGCACATTCCATATTTGACGCGATTTTAGTTGTTTTGTCTGTGGTTCAGAACGTGCCGTCTCTTTCTGGCCACCTAAGATGAAAAGAGACGGGGCTTCTTTAAATATAGTTTAGTCGTGTGTGCCGCTGAATTGCCACCAATATAGTCTCTCAGGTAACGTTAAGAATGTCAATTTAATTTTATTGCCAATAAAAGATTAATTTATTTATTATTTATTAATAGATTATTTCCTCTCCAGTGGAGTGATTATCCACTTTCCGTACTAGCCCCGCAGGATTAAAATGAATTGTCAAACCTTTCCCCATTCGTCCCGCCCCGGGTGGTGGTGAGGGGAGAGTGCCCCATCCTGGTCCCTTATTGGACATTTCCATCATTTCTTGAGGACCAGCCAGTTCATGCTCCGGTATCTTCAGCAGTAGGTCTACCTGAGGAGGGAAGATGGAGGAAGTAAATTTTAATTTTTAATTACAAATAAAATTGGACACGATTGGACGGGGGGCTTAATTATGTCTTTTTTTTAGGTTTACAAAGTTTCAGTTTTTAGATTTCCGTACCTAAAAGGTAAAACGGGGCCCTATTACTAAGACTCCGCTGTCTGTCTGTCTCCAGGCTGTATCACAGAAACCGTAATAGCTAGAAAGCTGAAACTTTCACAAGATATGTATTTCCCGTGCCGCTATAACAACAAATACTAAAAATAAAATAAAATATAAAAATACCCATACAATGTAATTTAAATACCCATAAAAATGAGTATTTTTAACCGACTTCAAAAAAGGAGGAGGTTATATATTCGACTGTATGTATTTTTTTTTTATGTATGTTCACCGATTTCTCAGCCATTTGTGGATCGATTCTCAAAATTCTTTTTTTTCATATTTTTTTGCTATATATCAATAACGGTAGCTGCTTGAATAACGCTACGTTACGGACGGAATTCATCGGCCAAACGTTTTTTCTAGTGTTTTACCTAGTTCTAGCAAAAATACGATATTGGTCTGTAGTACGGATATTCGCAAATCCATAAAGCTGAGGGCCGGATAATAGTTTCCACTATACCTACTTACATATTTGTATATCTCGACTTCGATCATGCGCATAGTATTAACTGAGACGAGATAGTGCATCGGTTTGGTGTTCCAAACCCCAGGTCCAGTCACCTTGGTGCGACCAGTCCACCGACGCTCCATCTCACCGTATATCTCCATCATACGTTTGTACTTCTCACGGATCAGCCCTGGGGATTAGAAAGAAAGAAAGTAAGAAAGAAAGAAAGGAAGCAAGAAAGAACGAGAGAACAAAAGGATCAAAGAAAGAAAGAAAAAAAGAAAGATGGAAATAAAAAAGGAAGGAAGAAAGAAAGAAAGAAATAAATGCAGAGAGAAGGAAAGGAAGAATGAAAGAAAAAGTAAGAAAGAAAGAAAAGAGAAAGAAAGGAAGGAAGAAAGAAGGTAAGGAATATAAAGAAAGAAAAGATCAGGCCTGGGGATTAGAAAGAAAGAAAGTAAGTAAGAAAGAACGAGAGAACAAAAGGATTAAAGAAAGAAATAAAAAAAGGAAGAAAGAAAGAAAAGGAAGCAAGAAAGAAAAAAATAAATGAAGAGAGAAAGAAAGGAAGAATGAAAGAAAAAGTAAGAAAGAAAGAAAAGAGAAAGAAAGGATTAAAAGAAAGAAGGTAAGGAATAAAGAAAGAAAATTTGTTTTATTTGCGTATCTTACGCGAACCTGTTGTTTTCGGGATAAAAGTAACCTATGTGTTAAACCAAGGTCTAACCTATCTTCACACCAATAATCGCAAGTGGTGTGTGTTTGAGCGTAAAGAAGTAACTAACACACACTTACACACAAACTATCGCATTTAGAATATTTGTAGCATTCATATTACAATCCACAAAAAAGCGAGTGTGGCTCGGTGGTAATAACGTCTGTTTTTCCATCAATAGTGCAAAATACTGACTGTGAGCGAAATGGCAAACCGGTTTCATGTAAGCACGCCTTCCGCTCCCCGCACCTCGGCTAGCGCCGGCGTACGCGCAGCGCCTGCTTGGTTGTTATGCTTATTATGCATAGTTTATAGTTTGTTAAATGTTTCGTATCATACATATGTTTAAAACTTATTTTTGGCTTGTATTTTGAATTAATTGTATAGTTTTGTATTGGTATATTGTATAGTATTGAGTTAGTATTTGTTTATTCTATTTTGTATGGCTAGTTTATAAGTATAATCAATATTATGTTTGTAAAATTGAGAAGGCACTGGCTTCTGTAACACAGTGCATACTAGCACAGAAGCCAGGGCTACCTTTTAAAATGTTTAGTACTGTAAATTTGTTTGCATCAATAAATATATGTTTGTTTGTTTGTTTGTTATCAGACGGCCCCTGGTTCGATCCCAGCCCTACACCAATGACAGTGAAATTGACATTTGATTCATATAATATACTATTGTATTGATATTATATTACTAGAATTAGAATTTAAAATTGACATTTGATTCATATTATATACTATTGTAATGATATTGTTTTATTTGACTTGTGACTTTGGTTTTATCAATAAATGATTTGTATTTGACTTGTTTTTTGTTATGTGTAGATTTGCACTCGCTTTACGGTGACACCAAAAAAATGAGCAAACCGGCATGTTTGACCACAATATCCGAAGACGTGTGTCATCCGCCAACCTGCACTTGGCCAGCGTGGTGGATTATGGCCTATATCTCTCTCCTCGTGAGGGAAGGCCCCGAGTTTCAGCAGTGGGAACGGTTAGGCTGCTTATGCTTATTATTACACGCTTTATATTAGCGTCACCTGTATGTTTGTTTGTAACCGACTTCTTTGGGCGCGATTTTGACCCACTTTAAACGGCCAGATTTCGTTGAAACTTTCGTTGTAGATTTATTGAGGACCGATGACAATACACTAATTTGATAAAATTATTCAATTTTTTGTTTGTATGTTTGTTTGTAACCGATTTCTTTTGACCCACTTTAAACGGCCAGATTTCGTTCAAACTTTGTAGTATTGAGGAGAAATTATGGTTTTCTATAAAAAGAGTGTTTTTTAGTTTTTTTTTAACTATTAATTATTCTACATACCAATGACTAGACCCACTTGATACTCAATATTTCCAACATGTGCTTCTTTTAGCGGCAGCAATTGACGTTCATGTAACTAAAACCAGATTCAATTTTCATATAGAATTACTAAAGAAAGTGGAGTAATCAGGAGTAATAGAAATTTTAGTTTAAATTGAATAAAGCACCTGTAAATATAAACTCATAAGACGACCTCGTTGGCGTAAAGGTTACCATGCCGGTCTGCTAATCAGAAGGTTCCGGGTTCGATTCCCGGCTCGGTCAACATCTTTGTGCTTAACTAAATTTGTTGGCTGTGGGTCTGGGTGTTAAATATGTATTTATATATGATATGTATGTATGTATGTATGTGTATGTAGTATATCAGTTGTGTTAGCAACCATAATACGAGCTAGAAATAGTTCAGTATGGGGCTAACCAACCGTGTGTGAAACTGTAAAAAAAAAACTTATTTACTGGTAATTTTAATTACATGTCAGAAAAACATTAAAAAATAAATGTCAGAAATAAATAACTAATTACATGTCACAATACATTAACATTAAAATTTTATGTCAGAATTTCCTTAGTCAGGTCATAAGTTCTGTCACATGTGTAATATGAGATAATTTAGACATGTTTAATATTTATGTAAACATTTATATATCAAAATAAACTTAATAAAACATAGATTCTTATGGTAATAAAATTTATTCAAAATGACCTCCGCGATTATGAATATAGGCCTTCAATCTGCGCGGCCAGTCATCTATTGCGGCACGAACGAGGTCCATGTCAATATCGGCGGCTGCCTTAATCAAGGATGCCTTGAGTGACTCCAAATCAGGATGAGGCTTTGAGCAGGCATTTTCCTACAAGTGTTGCCATATCTTGTAATCTAACGGACTCAAATCTGGACTGGAGGAGGGCCAGTCTTCGTGTCGGATGAAGGCGATTTCACGCGCCGCCAGCCAGTCGTGTGTGCTTTTTGCTCTATGGGCAGGCGCAGAATCTTCTTGGAATACCCAGGGCCTGTTATCAAACATGGTATGAGAAACAGGTTCCACAAGGTTCTTGAGGACTGTATTTTGATACACAACTGCATTCGTATTTACGCCTTTCTCACAAAAATGTACCTCAGTTAAGCCCCAATAAGAGACTCCCAGCCAAACCATGATCGAGAATGGAAAATTACCTCGATGGACACGCGGAATACGGTTGCTCGCTTCTTCACTGCTGTGTGTGTACACCTTATCATTTTGTTTGTTGTAGCTCTCTTCAATGGTGAAAATTTTTTCATCCGAAAAAAGAATTTCCCGACGCTTTTTTCCTGCGTACCGCTTCAACAAAGCGCGGCATCTCTTCAGTCTCAGGTCCATTAAACGAGCGTCCAAACGATATTTTGTTTTTCTTCGATATGCCCTAAGCCCTAAGTCTTCATTTAACACCCTTTTCACTGTGGTCCTGCTTAACCCCATCTAAAGGGCCAACAGTTTCTGCTTACGTTTGGGATTTCTTTGAATTCGCGCCTTCACAGCTTTTATCACTGCTGGAGTCCTAACAGAGCGAGGTCGACCACTTTTTGATCTGTCATATACACTAGAGTCTTCATTGTATCGTTTTATGGTACGATAAACGAATCTTTTGGTTACATTCAAATTTTTCAGTAAGTCGAAAATCTGAATTGGCGCGTAACCGCAACGTTGCAATGCAATAACCCCGACACGGTCTTCTTTAAGTGTCCATTCCATATTTAAAAATGAGAAAAATTCTAAAAAGTATATATTTTTATTTTCATGAAAAATTGGCAATTCAAATTCAATAATTTTTTTTGTGGCCAGCAATGAAAATTCTAAAGTTTTTATTGTGTGACAGAACTTATGACCTGACTAAGTACATTTATCTACACTAATGTTGTAAAATTCTACTTATGTTTCCAATACTTGATTTATAATTACTACTGTTATAGCGCAGACAACAAAACACTCAATTTAAGCAATTTCACATGATGGTATAATATCCGCATCAATATCGTTAAATTTTATTATAACATCAATAAGAACAGCGCGTGCTCGCTCCTGATTGGCCCAGCGCGCGCAGCTGCTCTCTTATTGGTGAGATTTTAATGGCGGTAAGTTCACTGTGACAATACACGTACTCGTGAATTTAATGTTTGTTTGTTTATTGTCAACTTTTACTTATGTTGTTTGATTAATTGCATTAGTGAAGATAAAGTAGTGTATGCAACTGCATATAACACGGGTATTAAAACACTCGTTAGTATTATGAAACTCGTTGCGCTCGTTTCCATATATCACACTCGTGTTTTAATACCCTTCATTAAATGACAGTTGCATAAACTACTATTATAATTACATTAGTAAATAACTTTAGCTCATACTATTACAAATCTGAACATTTGAAAAAACCTTGAAAGAGATATTATTAGATAAGTGTTATTATACAATTGACGAATTCCTAAATGATAAAAGTTTAAATGACACATAATATGTACACCATTTACTGGAAAATAAATAAATCGGCTCGCTTCAAACCAATATTGCCACACCCTGATTAGGGTACATTTTCATGTTTTTATGATAATTTAATATTGTATGACATTTAAATGACGCAATAAATGATTTGAATTTGAATCTAAAGCTTTTATTTTGAGTGGTAAAGTATTCGTCAATTGTATGAAATGTCTTTTAAGAGAGCCAGTCTCGTAACTAATGCTTAAAAATGCCGTCGTTGCTAGAACTTTTAATCTCATCCATGAGACAGTTGTAAGCTTTCAGCCCCATCGCGTGTGTCAAGTTTTTTTTTCTACTTGCGAGGCTCAACAGTAAAAAAGGGACCATTAGACGCTGGGAAAAAATTACAAATACAAATCATTTATTGATAACACTAAAGTTACAAGTCAAATAATATGATATCATTACAAAAGTATATGATATGTAGATATCCATGTCAATTTTCAATTATATTCTAGTACTATAATATCATTACAATAGTATATGATATTAATCATTGATATGATATTAATTGCATATGATATTAATTAAAAGTGCCTGACTGAAAGTGGAACTGACCCTGGAGCACCCCAGGGGATCTCCGAAAGTATAACAGATAGGACGGTGGTGCTTGGATAAATATTGATAGGCATCTAAGGCTAGCTTAGGTGATCTGACGCGATCATCGAAGCTAAACAACGGTTGATGCGGACAGTCTTTGTATAGGTTCTTAGATCGTTTTTAAAGTGGCATTTTCATCTGGGCGCTACCGTGTTTCGGATAACACGTTAAAATGTACATAAATCGTTGCTGTCTTATTACAAGCCGTCGTTAAGCCAAGTCAGAGGCGGCTTGAGAACTCTCGACACCAGAGCTTGGCCACTTAGCTCTTTCGAAGTCTAAGAAGGACTCGTAAAATTCTAAAATACCTGAATCCTATGAAGGAGTTCCCTCGCCATAGAGGTCAGATGCAGCTTATCATCGCGCGAAGCGGCATCCGAATGTAAGGATATGTGGGTCTGACTAGCTACAAACGGCACGCCTGCAAACATACAAACATAATAAAATAATTGGTCAAGTGCGAGTCAGGCTCACGCATGAAAGGTTCCGTACCATTGTTGACGACCTCGTTGGCGTAATGGTTACCATGCCGGACTGCCAAACAGAAAGTTCTCGGCATCATTATCATCAGGTATGTTATCCGCCAACCCGCACTTGGCCAGCGAGGTGGATTATGGCCTATTACTTATCTCTCTCCTCGTCAGAGAAAGCCTCAAGTCCCAGCAGCAGCAACGCATAGTGAGCTACTTATGCTTATACTTGAAATAGGTAAAAAACGTATAAAGTTTTATATTAATATTATCTTTAATATAATTTATTTTAGAAAACAATATGTTTTTTATTCTTATTGTATGATGGGGGCGATCAGACCTGCACTGACAACCCGCAGGAGGCGTATTGTGCATTTCCCCCTACCAGCCTACCCAAGCCAGCCAAGCTCCTTAAAGTAGCGGAGCACGGTGTTGGGTCGCTGGCATACCTGTTCCACTGTCATTGCGTCAGATGTTGTGGTACTTCTATTAAAACAGGAGGCGTCCGAGTATAGCGTCGTGCTTTGTTGAGATTCTCTTGCTAAAGAATATATTATGATTGAATAAAATTTAAGATAAAAAACTACTTACAAAACGAAATAAAGAATGCTATTTTCATTGCCATTTTGATAATTATGTTTAGTTTTTATACATACTTCTTAATGTAAATTATATGTTTAGTTTTTACAAAAAACTTCTGTAGGAATGTTCAACAGCAGCCTTTATTAGTTTCAAGAAATATTTTTTATTATTAATTAAATTCAGTTAATTAAATGATAATTTTAATTGTACTAAGATTATAAATACGAAAGTTTGTGTGTGTATGAGTATGTGTGTGTTAGTTATTTCTTCACGCTTAATGATTTTTTTATTTAGTTCACAAACAGATTTATATATTTTCAGACATATTATTATTATTTATTATGAATTACAAACAAAATATTTACTATAATTGAAATATTTTACCTAAAAAACCTGGGTTTATCCAAGGTTCTCACTAATTTATATAACAAATATCATCATAATTACAAACCTAAAACAATTTACAATTTATATAAATACTTAACGATGAACCTAGTTTATTTATCAACATAATTTAAAACTATCTACCATACCTTATACACAAAACCAACATATAATAATAAATATTAGGACACATTTCACACACGGCTGGTTAACCCCATACTGAACCATTTCTAGTTTGTGTTATGGTAGCTAACACAACTGATATAATACATATACATTCATGCATATATATTTAATATAGATACATATTTGACACCCAGACCCACAGCCAACAAATTTAGTTCAGCACAAAGATGTTGGCAAGGCCGGAAATCGAACCCGGAACCTTCTGATTGGCAGTCCGGCATGGTAACCTTTATAATATTCGGCAAACATCTTGAGCAATGACCTTGAGTGCGCAGTAGACGATTTTAAGGTATCATTGGTGGTAAGAGATGGCGCGGGGGCATTCTGTCGGCACGCGGCCCCGCGATTGGCCGATCAGTTTGCCGCTGTCCCCCGCGCCGAACATACGTCCCGCTAGCATCTGTACTGGCATCGATTACACTTGCGTGCAGTTTGAATAGCCTATTTCGAGTTAAGAAGTTTTGTTGTTAAAGTTTTATATTAATTTATATTATTGTTACTTTGTTTTTTGTTATATTGTGTTTATACCTATACCATAAAACTTTTCTGACTATGCCGCGAAAACATAACACAGTTCTGAAGAGACAAGCTAGAAAAATGGTGTATGATGTGTATTGCTTTCTTAAACAGGAATCTACAAAACAAATGGAAACTATAAAAAAGTCTGCAGAAGCAACTAAAACGTCTGTTAGTACCGTAAAACGAATAGTATTATAATTTAATTTAAATAATAATATTTTTTGCATCTAAATTTTGTTTTTACGAATAATGTTTCACAATATTTTTTTTTTTATGTTTCTATTGGTATCAACAATGACCAATAAAATATGTCCGGAAGTGTACATGCGCGGACTTACCTCCTCTACGTCGACTTTTGCTCAAGTTATTTGCCGGCCACTATACCTTGGTGGTGGAACAGACGCGAAAAGCGACCTACACGCGGGCGTAGCCGCGGGCAATTGCTAGTTATTTATGTATTGATAAAAAGTCTTTGAATTGTTTTATTGTTTTTATTTTCCATGTTCTTTAAAACATAAGAGCAGAACCACTTCCTCCGCCATCTTTCTTCTCTTTCTTATTGACGATCCTGACCAGGTCTATCAGGTGTGTGATCTCTATGGCTTGGTTCGCTATCTGCTCGTAAGCGTTGATGTGTTCTATGGGTTTCCACTCGCTGTAAAACCTTTTCAGAGTCATCGAGATATCCGTGATAATGCTCGCCTTGTCTGTGATATCGCCTACTAGGTAGCCTGAAAAAAAAACAAAAAACTCTCAATACGTTACTAGACAGACATTGCTCTGTTGGAATTTTGACTTTAGGTTAGGTTTTGTCATGACGAACCAAGACTGTATCATCTGCAAACATGAGAAGATCTATCCCTTTGATGTCTTTTTACATAGAGTCTCGATATAAATTAAGAATAATGTAGGAGGGTAGGTCAAATCAAATCAAATAATTTATTTGTACACTTACTATTTTTACAATTCGTAGCAATAATGTTTCTTATACCTATATTTTTTAAATTTTTGTATACAAGTAATGAGCCTGCATCTCTAAACTAAGCATGGAAGCTTGTATAATAGAGATGCATACTCCCCATTGGACATGACTGCAATGATTTGCATTGCATGCTGCAATAGTAACGTTACAATCATTATAGATACTTAATTAAAAATACCGTTATTGCTTAAATTTAAAAAGTGTTAGTAATAAGAGAAGAAAAAAATATATAGGTACTGCCTTGTGGAACCCCGAAAGAACTGAATACTTTATCACTCTATATAGGTTGGTTTTACATGTTGTTTTGACAACAGAATGGAATAGATTTGGAAATTACCAATTTCGAAAGTAGTAGAGTTGACATAATGCTCTTTTATAAGCTCCACTCTCTTGACCTTAGGGTCACTGTCTCTTACTGTCTCGTACATCGGTTAGAACAACTTGACATATAGGTTGGATGTTATGTTGTTCCAACAACAGAATGGAATAGATTTGGAAATTACCAATTTCAAAAGTAGTAGAGTTGACATAATGCTCTTTAATAAGCTCTGTTCTCTTGACCTTAGGGTCACTGTCTCTTACTGTCTCGTACATCAGTCGGAACAACTTGACATATAGGTTGGATGTTAAGTTGTTCCAACAACAGAATGGAATAGATTTGGAAATTACCAATTTCGAAAGTAGTAGAGTTGACATAATGCTCTTTAATAAGCTCTGCTCTTTTGACCTTGAGGTCACTATCTCGGACTGTCTCATACATCAGTCGAAACAACTTGAGTCGCATATCATTGTCATCTGAATCTTGACTATCATCGCGGCGAGTCAGACGCTCCAACCCCACTCTCCTCCCCTGAAATTATTGTACTTCATCATCATCATGTTATGGAGCGGCGACGGACTGTCTTATATTAGTACTCGTAGGATTCATAAGTCGGATTGGCACCAAAAGAAGTATAAATATTCTTAGATATGTTCTTGAGACTGTCTTTAACTTTTTTTTGATATTTTTTATCGTATATGACTATAGACATAAAACGAATGAAACTACTTATTATATTTAGCCGGTTCCGTCCCACTGCTGGGCAAAGGCCTCTCTATCCTCTTTCCACTCATCCCGGTTTTGAGCTTTTTGAGTCCAGTTTTTACAAAAGGAGTCTAGTTCGTCCCGCCATCTCCGTCTGGGCCTGCCTCGACGTCGGACGTTCTCCGGTTTCCACAGCGTCGTGCGCTTGGCCCACAGCTCGTCCGACATCCGGCAGATGTGTCCAGCCCAATTATATTTTAGTGCGGCTAAAACTACTAACTAAGAAAAATGTAAAATTCAAAATTTTGTTCTTGTTTGCCTTAGGCATTTGCTGTAATAATGATCTAACCTGTCCAGCCCTGAAGTCTTCAGATGCAGTTACTTCTTCTACAGGCTCTTTCGGGATTGTAGCAAACGCTTCACCTTGGCTAGGGCTGTTCTCCCCACTAGGGGTGGGAGAAGGGGGTAGGTTTTCTGGGGTTGAAGGGGTGACGTTAATCACTGAGATGGGGGGAAGAGGAGTCACGTCACGGTAGCCGGTTGGTTGTGCCTGTGGGATAAAAAGAGTCAAATAAAATGCGGGCAAGCCTGATGGGCACGTTTGGGCGCACGTATTATTATTATTATTATGAGCCTGTTTTGTCCCATTGAAGAGCGAAGGTCTATCTACCCTCTTTCTATTAATCACGATCTATTGCTATTTCTTGCCAGTTTTTGCAGTGTTTATCCAGTTCGCCCCGCCATCTCCGTCTGGGCCTGCCGCGATGTCGGACGCTCTGTGGTACCCAATTTTTTTTTTAGTTTCCTAAATTTTCGTTTTTTCTTTGCTTTGTAAATATTATTCTTAAGTCCTTTAAAATACATCTATAATTTACAAAAAAAAAAAATGTTTTTATATTGAAATAAAAAATGAATAAAAATCTATACTTACTAATATTATAAAGCTGAAGAGTTTGTTTGTTTGTTTGAACGCGCTAATCTCAGGAACTATTGGTGCGAATCGAAAAAATCTTTTTGTGTTGAATATACCATTTATCGAGGAAGGCTTTTAGGCTATAACATCACACTACAACTAATATCTCAGGAATCGAATGCGGAATGACAGATGCGATCGATATCTTGGCAATGTAAGATAAAATTGGAACAGGAATAAGATACTATAGAATTAATTGCTTCTATTACAGTTCTGGATAAATGTAGTTTCTACTGGTTGCACAAAAAGTGACCTACACGCGGGCGGAGCCGCGGGCAACTGCTAGTAAATAAATATTAGGGCACATTTCACACACGGGTTAGCTCCATACTAATCTATAAGATTTTATTATGGTCAAAGAGTGGTTGTCGAGTGTTTTCAAGCCGCCCGAAGGCCTCTGACTTGGCTTAACGACTGTTTGAATATTAGGACTAACAGCCGGGACCTACAATTTAACGTCTCATCCGACCCGCGGAAGCAACTAGATGAAAATGCAACTTATCCACGACAAACATTTTTGCATTGTCATCCAAAGATTTTTCGTACCGATCGTTTTTTTTACATTTCACACACGGCTGGTTAACCCCATACTAAACCATTTCTAGTTTGTATTATGGTTGCTAACACAACTGATATACTACATATTATACATGACATGAATCCTTTTTATCGATACATATATTATGTATATATAACACCCAGACCGACAACCATCAAATTTAGCTCATCACAAAGATGTTGGCCGTGCCTGGAACGGAATTCGGGACCCTCTAGTTGGCAGTCTGGCATGGTAACCAATACGCCAACGAGGTCGCCAAGACTTACTTTACGAACCATAACCTCGATGATCGCGTGCGATCGCCTTAGTTGAGCTAGCGCTTTGTCTTACCGTGGTAATTGTAGGTTTGTCCATCTGTTTATTTTTGTCTCCGGGTAAATCGTTCATCAACTTCAGTTTGAGAGGCCAAGACAACTCTTTTAGTATCTCATTCATAATCGAGCCGTAAGCGGTTGCTGAAAAAAAATATCTTAGTAATATAATAAATGCGAAAATTTGTGTGTATTTGTTACTTCTTCACGCTCAAATGGCTTGATGAAATTTGGTATGGTAATAGGTTAGACCTTGGATTCACACATAGTCAAAGTCAAAGACAGAGACAAAGTATATTTATTAACCTTAGGCTAGTTACAAGCACTTGGTTTCGTCAAACAGTATGAAAATTATACAAAAAAAAATATAATAGAATTGTAAAAATAAAACCTATAAAATAAAAAAACAAATTACAATAGAATTATTTGTCATTTTTACATTCAAATCATTAAATATATGCCTGTCTTCTATAGCATCCGCTAGTTTATAGTAACTCTTTTCAAGAAGTATTTCTTTGATTTTTGTCACACATTGCTTTTAGCGATAAGGCCGCCATTTTCGGCACTAGTTATAAGTTTCTTTTGTGTATAATTTAATGTGAATAGTGGAAAATAAATAATTTATCTATCTATCTATCTAATTCTGAATAATCTTAAAATAACATTTATCATACAAAAACAATATTTAATTGAAAGTGTGTGTATTTAATCTGCCCCCAAAACACAACTAGGGGAAAGAAAGAAAAAATCAACTTTAGGATTTTTTATGTGTCAGAATTCCATTCGTAAAGCTCCATATCCATAATTCATAGAGAAAAGCTCTTTTGGACTTATTGTAGTAACAATGGTTATTTCTATTGAAAATGCTTCCAGACCGCTGGCAGCATTGTCCCGTTCAATGGCAATGCTCAATTTCTGAACAATCTTAATAACTTTTTTCATAAAAAACAATGTTCATTTCAAAGTGTGTAATCTGCCCCCAAAACACAACCACGGAAAGAAAGATAAATCAAACTTAGGATTTTCGACACAAATGTCGAAATTCCATCCGTAAAGCTTAATTCTGAATAATTAAAAAAAAATCAAAGTGTGTGTTAAATTTAATCTGCCCCCAAAACGCAACTAGGGGAAAGAAAGATAAAAAACAATTTTAGGACTTTTTATGTGTCAGAATCCCATTCGTAAAGCTTAATTCTGAATAATCTTAATATCTTTTATCATAAAAAAACAATGTTTATTTCAAAGTGTGTGTATTTAATCTGCCCAAAAAAAAACTAGGGGAAAGAATAATATTATAATATAATAATATTTATCATAAAAAACAGTATTTTTCAAAACGGGTGTATTTCTGAACAAGTTAAATATTTTTATCATAAAAAACAGTGTTAATTTCAAAGTGTGTGTGTGTATTTAATCTGCCCCCAAAACAGCTAAGGGAAAGAAAGATAAAAAGGACTACAAGATTTTTATGTATCGGAATTCCATTCGTAAAGGTCCCATCCATAGTTCTTAGGAAAAGGCCCTTTTGGTCTTCTTGTAGTTACAATAATTTTCCCATCGATTATGTTTTTTTCAAACATATCTTTGACATCAAACCCTTTGGCTTCCTTTATTTGCTTCTCCTGAAAAGCAATGAGATGGTTACAAGTTAAAAAAATAAATAAAAAATAAATAAATAAAGTGCGAATTGGGTTCGCGCATGAAGGGTTCCGTACCATTGTTGTATGGGAGCCCCCTCAAATATATATTTTACTTAAATTTAATAATTTAATTTGATTTTAATTAATGTACATTTATACAAAATTTCAAAATTTTCTTTATTCAGACTACAGAAGTTTTAATTACTAACCCATGGACCCCATGGGTTAGTAATTACAACTTAAAAATAATGTTAGTATTTAGTGAAAAATTAAAATTGGAAATGTGAAACAAAATCTGTCCTGTACAAAAAGCATCTCTGAGAAGATTCTGAGTCATCATAAGGATTTATACAATCCGTGAACATTGTAGGTGTCAATATGCTACCGTTATTGATATATAGTGAAAAAATACGACAAAAACACGTTTACTGTATGGGGACCCTCTTAATGTTATTTTTTTTTAGTATTTATTGTTATAGCGGCACGAAAAATACATATTTTGTGAAAGTTTCAGCTTTCTAGCTATAACGGTACCTGAGATACAGCCTGGAGACAGACAGACAGCGGAGGCTTAGTAATAGGGCCCCATTTTAAACTGACTTCATTACATTTTAGGTACGGAAACCTTAAAAAAAAAAATATATATAACGTACTTCTGGGAAAGTAATGGCTGGGAATTCGGAAGTTTCATCGTCGTAGAACGTATCTTCGTAAGTTTCGTCTATGGCGCTCTTTACTTTATACTTCCTTTCGACTTCATGCAACATATGAACTTCGTGTTTTATTTGCCAGTACAGGTGTTCTATCTCTTCTAAATATAATACGCATTCGAAGTTATATAGCTCTGAAACAAATAAGAGAGATGTAATGTATAAATAGCTAGCAGTTCTATTATTATTTTATTCTAATTGTATCAGTCAAATTATTGGATTATTTTGGGATGGACTAGCGGCCAAGGCACGGGCTAACGCCTATTTTGGCAACTAGAGCTTAATGTTAAAAATATGTATTTTTTTGGTGCCAATAAATTATTTTGAATTTGAATTTGAGTTGCCCGCGGCTCCGCCCGCGTGTAGGTCGCTTTTCGCGTCTGCCACCATGCAAAACCATATTGGTTTGTAGTACATGCTATGTATCAGAGATGGCGCTGTATGTGAAACATGATTGTCCCTTGTAAACTGTTCACGTAAGGCATCTTAATATTTTCGCGTAGAAAACGGTCACACTTACTTATTATTAAAAGTTGGAATGAGTCCAACAGTTTCGGTTGGTTCGGCGGTCCGTGAAACACTCGCCCCTGAAAATGGTGCTCGGAAAGCACCGAAACTGTTGGACTCATTCCAACTTTTAATAATTAGTAAGTGTGACCGTTTTCTACGCGAAAATGATTGTCCCTGTTTTCCACCTTTTCTGTTGAATTTTTTCTTGAATTTTGCAAATGTGAGCCGTCACGGGACGCCTGGCAGATGTGATATCGACATTATTTTGTAAAAGTAATATGCAGAAAAAAACATATTGTGATAGGAACTAAATATGTCATAATGATAAAATAAAATATTACGATTTTGTTTCCAGATAACGTTGACTATTTGGTGAATCAATATTTATTTTCATGAAATACAAAAAATAACGAATTTATTCCTAATCGTGACTACTTAATTCGTCACAGTCGATTGCGCTACTACTGCATGTAGACTGTATAATTATATAAGTTAGAGATGCGCGACTGCGAATAATGTGACCAGTCGAATTATCTACAACTACTAATATACACGTTCGACTTGAATATTAGTAATATACTACTTAATGTTAATAATCGAATTATGACTACTAATTAGTTACTAATGGCGTTTTGACTCGATTGTTAGCGAATCTTGTCAATGTCACATGTTAGTTTCAAATGACTGAAATATCAATGAATCGTTGGAGTGGAGTCGGCTCAGGTAGTAACTAATGTAGTATTCATTCAGCCGGTTAATTTTGAGTGAGTATCATGTATGTTACTAATTTTCGGAGATCATTCGAATGTGTCGAATGATTTATAAAGTCGAATGATTCGACTGGAATCATTCACAGTCGCGCATCGCTAATATAAGTATATACCACGGAAGAGAAAAAACAGTATCTTCCGTGGTATATACCGTCATATAGCGTGGCGCCGCGTCGGTGCCACGTGTGTCTATATATGTTTCACATCAAAAACCTATTTCTCCATTGTACATTATCACAATAGTTGAGCGAGGCAAAAGCGAACACAGATAGTTTGTCGGCAAATACAAATTGTTTATTACGAGTAACACAGACTCACAACTAAATAAAATATTATAAACAACTAGCTGACCCGGCAAACGTTGTTTTGCCTCACTTAGGGGTACAGCGCCATCTATTGATTACTTACTCAACCCAGTCGAAAGGTATCGACATCTGTTGTGATAATTGTGACTGTCAAATAATAACAGACAATAATTAGCAATAAATTAAAATTGCGACTATAATTTGAGATTTAAACTATCCTATCTCTCAAGTTGGATCGAACTGCACATGGTGTGCGAATTTTATTATAATCGGTTAAGTGGTTTAGGAGTCCATTGAGGACAAACATTGAGACACGAGATTTATATACATTAAGATGGAATCCTACTACTATTATAAAGGCGAAAGTTTGTAAGTATGGATGTATGGATGTATGGATGTATGTTTGTTACTCTTTCACGTAAAAACTACTGAATGGATTTGAATGAAACTTTACCACAATATAGCTTATACATCAGAATAACACATAGGCTATAGCTTATACATCAGAATAACACATAGGCTACAATTTTTGAGGTTTTTAATGTGAGGTCGTAAAAAAAACACATTTTTTGCGCTTACATTGCAAACGCTGACTGAATCCTACAAGATAGATCATAACAATTTACTACAGTATTGTACAACTTAAAAAGGTCTACAAAAAAGTCCGTGATGGTATATGTTTATCTCTTAGGAATAACCCACAATAACCATTTTTTATCCTTTACTTTGTACGAGTAATAATGGCTTATTTACGAAGCGATTTTAAGCAATACACTATTAATCCTTATCAAAATAAATTATTTCATCAATAAGTACAGTTTGTGTTGATAATATTTGGTCTTTGAATGATTAAAATTGGACGTTTGGTTTTGAAGTTATGGTGAAATTAAAATATTACGATTTCTGCTGCACGGCCCGTTGAGAAGAGGGCGTGTGCGGGGGAGGGGTGTTTAGATCTATGAGTAAGGTCGAAGTACAAGTTATTATTCTGTGGTAAGGTATAAACGCGCGGCTCAGTCGCGAGGTTGGCTCCCATCGCAGCGGCCGTGCGCGAAGTCTAATAATTTGCGGGTTCTTTTTTTGGATTTTGTTCTTTTAACTACACATACGCAAAAGTTCTTCTCAGAGCTAAACTGTTGTCTAATATATAATACTTGCTGACCCGGCAAACTAGGTTTTGCCTCACTTAAGGGTATGAAAAATAGGTAGTGTAGCTTATACCTATGACACGTTCGTAGATTTACCATAGCAGTGCCATCTATTGATTACTTACTCAACCCAGTGGAAAGGTATCAACATCTGTTAGAATCATTTGGAGTTAACAGATAATTGTGACTGTCAAATAATAACAGACAATAATTAGCAGTAAATTAAAATTGCGACTATAATTTGAGATTTATACAATCCTATCTCTCAAGTTGGATCGAACTGCACATGGTGTGCGAATTTTATTATAATCGGTTAAGTGGTTTAGGAGTCCATTGAGGACAAACATTGTGACACGAGATTTATATAAATTAAGATAAGATTATTAATGTTATATGTATGTTTTTTATTATTCTTTATTGTACACTACGTCCTTCTTTAGTCGTTTATAAATTCCTTTCCATCCAAAGGTTGCCTGGATGAGATTGCTTTAAGCGATAAGGCCGCCAATTGTGGCACAATTGGCGGTTTTTTTTAAGTTAATTGTTTTTTACTGTGCCTTTTTTATGTATGTGTCCAATAAAGAATTATAAAATTTCCATGACACAATGTTAGTTACCGTACTCCTCCGAAACGGCTTGACCGATTTTTACCAAATTTCATATGCGTATTCACTAGGTCTGAGAATCTTCTACTATATATTTTTAAGGCAAAACAACGTTTGCCGGGTCAGCTAGTTAGTAAATAAAATAAAAACAAGTCAAAAATTAAATTAAAATGTCAAAGTAAATTAAAATTAAATACAATTATTAATAGAAAAAATAATCCGCATAAATAATTAACTATTGTAATAATCTACTACTAATTGAAACGTAAATACATGAAATCGTAAAACCATTTTGTCAAAGGTTTTAAACGACTCACAACTAAATAAAATATTATAAACAATGGAATTAATAAATTAAATAAAAACAAGTCAAAAATTTAATTAAAATGGCAAAGTAAATTAAAATTTAATACAATAATCAGTAAAAAAAAACAGCATAAATAATTGACTATTATAATAATCTACTACCAATTGAAACGTAAATACGAGTACATGATATCATAAATAAATTTTGTCAAAAGTTTTAAACACAGACTCACAACGAAATAAAATATTATAAACAATGGAATTAGTAAATAAAATAAAAACAAGTCAAAAATTAAATTAAAATGTCATAGTAAATTAAACTTATAAGCAATTATCAATAAAAAAAATCCGCATAAATAATTAACTATTATAATAATCTACTACTAATTGAAACGTAAATACGAGTACATGAAATCGTAAATACATTTTGTCAGAGGTTTAAAAGACATGGACTTACTTATTATCGAAGCACTTTTAACTGATTGCCATTTTGCCAGCATCTTTCTATAGTGTTCGTGAATCACTTGTGTCAAGTAACCAACTTCGAAAGCAGCGGACATCTTGTTGTCGTATCTAGGCTTAAAAAAAAACAATTCAAATTCATTTTTCTTGCAACAAATAGACAATAATTTAATGGTATTTTATGACGTGACAACGTCTTAAATTAGGTTGCGGCTGGGAGTCACTTATGAAAAAGTGTAACGCCCGGTAACGTTACGATGAGTCACCGAACGAGAGAGAGGCCCGCCGAATGCCTTGCGTCTCTCTCCAACTCAACTATGATCGGTCTGCCGCGCGCGCAGCACGCGGCAGACGTTGTCACGTAAAATCTTCACCCGTAAAACCGACTTTACAGGCAACCATTTTTATAATGGTATTTTTTTTAGTATGGATATGATTGTAAGAAGTAGCGGAAGGAGAGGTAGACCAAAGAAGACGTGGATGAATTGTGTGAAGGAGGATATGAATGAGAAGGGAGTGAATGTGGAGATGACGGCTGATAAAGTGGCGTGGAAGAGAAAAACAGGCTGTGCCGACCCCACCCAGTGGGAAATGGTAAAGGAGAAGAAGAAGAAGAAGAAGAAATAGGGAATAATTTAATCTACGATGCAAACAAACATAAATGTTTTTATGACTCTGTGACACCAATTTGGTTTTTGAACTAATTTTTTATTGTGATAAATGGAAGGATATTATATTAGTTTAACTATTTCCTTAGTGCAACATATTATTTCCCTTGCAATCCAAAGAGGCAATGCGGCGAGCCTGATGGGCACGTTTGGGCGGGTGGCTTAATTTATGAAATTATTAAAAATGAACTCGTGAATTAGTATGATAACTTACACTTTATACTCGTGAATTAGTGTGATAACTTACACTTTAAACACGTGAATTAGTGTGCTAACTTACACTTTATACTCGTGAATTAGTGTGCTAACTTACACTTTATACTCGTGAATTAGTGTGCTAACTTACACTTTATACTCGTGAATTAGTGTGATAACTTACACTGTATACTCGTGAATTACTGTGCTAACTTACACTTTATACTCGTGAATTAGTGTGCTAACTTTCACTTTATACTCGTGAATTAGTGTGCTAACTTACACTTTATACTCGTAAAAGTGTGATAGTTTATACTTTATACTCGTGAATTAGTGTGATAGCTTACATTTTCTAAGAGTTTGGCCTTCATCTCCTGTTCCTTAACAATATCTACAGCGACTTCTGCTAACATTTTGCCAACTTGATATCGACCGTCCCTCGCTTGCATCCCATTTCCCGGATTGTGAGTATTATGTCCACCACCTCCGTCATTGCTCCGAGATTCTAACACGAGACCTGTCAAAATAACCGGTCAAGTGCGAGTCGGACTTGCACTCGAAAGGTTCTGTATCTATAATTTTTTTTTTATTTGTGGTAAACCTTAGGTAGAAAACACACTGAAACACATTTTTAGAATAGACAACACAAATTTACAAGACTTATAACACAATAAATTTAAATACATTTTAGTTTTATAAAAGACACAAGAAAGAGCAAACAAAACCCATTCGAACTCTTCGAACTATTGGCGATATAATAGTTCGAAAGACTAAATAAGTATTTAACCCGAGGTAAACACTTTGCTTTTCATTACAAATACAAAGAAAGTAAAAACAAATTAACAACACAAAGAAATTTATATTCTTACTTTCTCAGCGCGCCATTTCATAAAATCGTCATACGATTTTAGGTATCTTTGTTTTGATTTGGGTGGTAAAAGGTTTTGCACTACCGCTTTAGCCTCTTCTCTTATAAAATCAGGCGTTAAATTTATATCAAAATCATATGAACTCATTTTATAGGTACAAATCTTAGCTATAACAAAAGTCTTCAAATTGAAAAAATAAATGAAGATCGAATTGTAGCTTTCCCGCCATTTTGTTTGTTTTTTTTTCTGTGGCCGGCCAATTATTCAGCCATTCTTTTTAATTTTTAACATTGCAAATATGGTAAATATTTTGCCAAAATCTAAGTTATTTTATAAAAATTGATGAAAATAAATTATATTAAAGTTATTTAAAATATAATATCAATACTTAGCTTTCAATTATTTCAGTTTTACATCGTGGCTGTAGAAAGTAAAACCTTTTTTTACTGTACTATTATTTAAATAATTTGACAGCTGTCAGTTGAAAGCGATTCTCCCTAGGATATGTGCTACTTTCATCCCGCTCAGGCAACTTCAGGCCTACTTTCAGATTAAGAGTAATGAAAAATGGATTTCAAACTTACAAAACAGAAGAATTCCGTAGAAGAGCAACATTTCTTGATCTGAGGCAGCTTCGAACACAACTCTTTAATCCGACTTCAATATTAGTTAATACTTTTAATTAGTCATAAAATATTCCCAATAATATGCATTTTAGGGTTCTTTATAATTTCTCTCTGACCGTCAGATCGTCCACCAAAGCTAACAATAATGAACATGGCATAAGCAGCCCACTATTCATTCCCACTGCTGGCACTCGGGGCCTTCTCTCACGAGAAGAGATATAAAGGCCATAATCCACCACGCTGGCCAAGTGCGGGTTGGCGGATGACACACGTCTTCGGATATTGTGGTCCTCAAACACGTTGGCGACCTCGTTAGCGTAAAGGTTACCATGCCGGTCTGCTAATCAGAAGGTTCCGGGTTCGATTCCCGGCCCGGTCAACATCTTTGTGCTTAACTGATTTTGTTGGCTGTGGGTCTGGGTGTTAAATATATATTTATATATAATATGTATGTATGTATATGTAGTATATCAGTTGTGTTAGCAACCATAATACGAGCTAGAAATGGTTCAGTATGGGGCTAACCAGCCGTGTGTGATTGTGTCCTAATATTTATTTATTTTTATTTATTATTTATTTACATGCCGGTTTCCTCACGATGTTTTCCTTCACCGTAAAGCGAGTGCAAATCCACACGTAACTTGAAAACAAGTCATTTGTGTAGGGTCGGGATCGAGACAGGGGCCGTCTGATTGAAAAGCAGACGTTATTACCACCGAGCCACACTCGCCTTTCGAGCCACACTCGCTTTTACAACAAACAGGCTCCCTTACAACAAACTATTTTTTTTATATATATAATGGTACGGAACCCTTCATGCGCTAGCCCGATTCGCACTTGGCCAGGTATTTGGTATTGTTATAAAATTTTTGCTTAATTGTTTTTCATTCTCATTTACCGATAATTAATACATTTTAATGAACATAAAAACATGAATATAAAATATTTTATGAGCAGAGAAATTAATGGTTAATTAACATTTTTGATGTGTTTTATAAAACTGGAATAAAAGAAATGTTGCTATTTTACGGGTTTCTTCTGATAATACGTAAGCTAAATAAATAGTGATAAATAATAAAAATTAAGACACATTTCACACACGGCTGGTTAGCCCCATACTAAACCATTTCTAGTTTGTATTAAGGTTGCTTACACAACTGATATACTACATATAGCGATTTTCAAGGCGAGAGTGAACCGGTTCCTTCTTGGTAAGCGCGATCCACCGTAGACCTCACTATCACTTACCATCAGGTGAATTGTGGTCAAGCGCTGGCCTATTAAGAGTAAAAAAAAATATATACATACACGCACAGCACACTTAAGATCTTGTACACGCACAGCACACTTAAGATCTTGTACACGCACAGCACACTTAAGATATTGTACAAGCACAGCACACTTAAGATCTTGTACAAGCACAGCACACTTAAGATCTTGTACACGCACAGCACACTTAAGATCTTGTACACGCACAGCACACTTAAGATCTTGTACACGCACAGCACACTTAAGATCTTGTACACGCACAGCACACTTAAGATCTTGTACACGCACAGCACACTTAAGATCTTGTACACGCACAGCACAATTAAGATCTTGTACCTAACACAGTTGAACAATAAATATATTCTTATTCTGATAGGGCCAAGTGGCGTGCGTTGGGAGAGGCCTATGTCCAGCAGTGGACGAGCATAGGCTGATGATGATGATGATGAACGCGGGTAGCATCGTGGGGCTAAGCTAGTTGACTAGTTTTTTGACTTGTAACTTTGGTGTTATCAATAAATGATTTGTATTTGTATTTGTATTTGTAGTTTGTTATATGACATGTATGACGATATATATGTATGACGGACTGTAAAGTGACATGAATTATGTGTAAATGTGTTGTTATTTTCTATTTTATTATTATTTTGAAATTGTATGAATAATTATGAATAAATAATAAATAAATAAATAAATATTAGGACACATTTCACACACGGCTGGCTAACCCCATACTGAACCATTTCTAGTTCGTGTTATGGTAGCTAACACAACTGATATACTACATATTATACATACATACGTAATTTATATAGATACATATTTAACACCCAGACCCACAGCCAACAAATTTAGTTAAGCACAAAGATGTTGGCCGGGCCGGGAATCGAGCCCAGAACCTTCTGATTAGCAGTCCGGCATGGTAACCTTTACGCTAACGAGGTCGTCGACATTGTATGACTAATTATAATATTAAGATATTGACTAATTCATGAATTGATTGTTGATGAATATATGTAATATGTAAATTTGACGTGCCTAGTATAACGCAATGTTATAAGGTTAATAAAGTTCTATGATTTCTATAATTTTAGCTTCATCAGCTGTGTTCTTGTGTGTGAATGCTGAGGAAGTGAACGGAAGAGGACCATCCGTTACAGTAAAGCCTGTTTTGTCTAAACCTCGACCTCTGAATAGAAGAATATATAATGCAGATTCTCAAGAAAATGGAGAAGAAGATGGAAGCTGGTGTAAGTCTTCTTCTGAAAGCGGTTTTATACAGAGTTCAACCGCACCATACTTTTATAATCTTATCTTATCTTAATATATATAAATCTCGTGTCACAATGTCTCTCCTCAATGGACTCCTAAACCACTTAACCGATTATAATAAAATTCGCACACCATGTGCAGTTCGATCCAGCTTGAGAGATAGGATAGTTTAAATCTCAAATTATAGTCGCAATTTTAATTTATTGCTAATTATTGTCTGTTATTATTTGACAGTCACAATTATCTGTTAACTCCAAATGATTCTAATAGATGTCGATACCTTTCGACTGGGTTGAGTAAGTAATCAATAGATGGCGCTGCTTTGGTAAATCTACGAACGTGTCATATAAGCTACACTATCTATTTTTCACCCCTAAGTGAGGCAAAACAACGTTTGCCGGTCAGCTAGTACTTTTATTATTATTTTTTTAATTTAAAGTGTAAACTCCATGTAACGTCACTCTTATTCTTATTGAATGGCACGGCAAATGATACTGTGACTTTTTGTATTATTTTATTTTTATTACATTTTTGTATTATTTTACATTCACCACACCCGGGGAGGTGGGTGGGGTATGTCGGGCTCGATGCCAGAAGGACATCACTACCGACTAAAACCTCACGATGGCCTCCTCACCGGAAAGGGCGGGGTGAGGTTCCGCTTCTCGCATTAACCCACCACCCCGCCCACCTCAGCTAGCCTGCGGCGAGGCTCCTCCTCAGGGGATGACTCCCCTTGCAGTGCACGTGGTGCACCGCAATCACCTCGGGGACCAGAAGTGCAATGGACGCCGGACAACCCCGGTCCGACGTCCTAGGTCCGCCGTGACGGGTCAGGTCTGTGGCCCCGTCACCTGCCACTACGGCCGCAGAGAATAGGGAAAGTGGTAGTTTGTGGTACCACTCCCTTCTCCCTGCGGCCCCACCGTGTCCGCCATCAACGGTGGCGACCCCGTCGAGGCCGCGGCAGGTAGGAAGAGCGGCGCACCGTAATACCGACACTTCTCTCCTGCCGCGGCCCCACACCTTCGGCTGCGGTGCCTCCCAAACCACACCGCAAGCCCGCCTCAGTTGCGAAACCCCCCCGGAAACCCCCGGAGTGAGGTTCCGCAACCTACTGGTGCCACTCCATCTAGCACTTGCATACTGAGAATACAAGTCTAGGGAGTGGCCCGCCTCAAGGACCCTCTTCGCTTCACCGTGGGTGACCAGGCCACGGTTACTGAGCCCCCCGCGCCTCGACAATGAGGGGCCCCACGGGGGGGTTACTGATGCTGCCTAGACGATTAAGTAGTGCAGTAGTCCATATTTGTTCACATACACAATGTCTGTCTATAACCCATTACCCATGTCGGAGCCTGAAATGGTATAATATATGATTAATTTTATCGACAAATCAAGCTTTTTAAATTTTTTTCTTTACTCATTGATGAATGGCAGCCATTTTGAATTTTTTTGGCGCTAATCCTTGGCCGCTATTCATTTATAATCATTTTTTTTTCTTTACTCATTGTGGAATGGCAGCCATTTTTTTTTTGGCGCCAAACCTCGGGCGCTTGTATTAATTTTGTCATAACTTATCATGTAAAGAGTAAAGAGCATATTGATTTAAAAAAAGAAACATTTGATAGCTGAATGTATGGGCAATAAAACGAAGTTAAACATTTAGAAATTGTTATTTAATAAAGATGAGAAAAAAATATGAATAAAAATAATAGATATTTAACACCCAGACCGACAACCAACAAATTTAGTTCAACACAAAGACGTTGGCCGTGCCGGGAGTCAAACCCGGGACCCTCTGGTTGGCAGTCCGGCACGGTAACCATTATGCCATCGTCGCTTTCAGACGACGGCGATCCAACCGACCGACCAACCGAGCCTCCGGACTCAGATTACTACTCGGACTTTGTGTCGTATTACACGGACAATTCGACGGAGTCTGAAGACTATGAGACTTTCACCACAGACGATATTGAAAAAATGGTAAGGCTTTTCTTCTTTGTATCCTATATCCGTGCCATTTTTTTTTTTTTTTGTTGACGAGGGGAAAATCTTCGACAAGATACCTGGCTACGAAGGGGCGCAGCCAGGTTATGTGGGATTTGTACCCACTAAAACCCCCCCGGTGACCTGCCTCAGTGCTTAACGGAGGTCTCCGGGTTCTTCCGGGAAACACTCCGGAGACCTCCTTGCACTGCGCTGTGGCCCTTCCCGCGACGGTGACGGTCACGCGACGCCGTCGTCGTTCACCCCGGACTCGATGGAGCGGGTGTCGGAATCCCATCTCCGAACACCTTCGAGTCTGATGCCCCTTTTAGTCGCCTCTTACGACAGGCAGGGGCAATTCCGCAGCCTTATTCTTTCACCCGGGCTGCAGGGTTATGTATATATCCGTGCCTGACGTGAATAAGTTGACATGTCCAAAATGTCAATTTTTCAGGACGGCCATTTAAAAGTTTGACCTCTTCCTGTAATGTAACCTCTTCATGTTATTACCACTGGCTTTATCTCAAAAAGTTGTGTACATTAAGAGCTGTCATTTTTTTACATACAAATATCGTATGCGTAGAATCACTGACCTCTATTTCTACTAGTACGCTGGACTGGCTATACGTCACATCGTTTTGTGCCTATTTGATTTTCGCCATTTTGGCGCCAGTGAACGTCCACGGAACTAATAATAGGGATGGGACAATGCAACAATGTAATATCGACAAAAATCTACGTTAAGCCTATTGGTACGTGTCTATCCTTCTTAACATTTTTTTTACGTATAATAGGCTTGTGCTTGACCACAACTCACATCACTCACCATTGATCGCATTTTGTATATAATGTCGATATTAACACTGATAACGAACAACAAATAAATATTATTACTAAGGGCCCTGCATGATTTGTGGTGAACATAGGCAATTAAGTACTTTGAATAACTTAACTTACTTAACATAGCCTGTCCAGCGCACTAGTAGAAATAGAGGTCAGTGCGTAGAATGCATTAGGCCAATAAAAAAAAACGTGCGTCGAGATGTCAACGTATTCACGCCAGGCACGGATTATAAATGGCCAAGCTTAAGTTGATTCGGCTTAAGGTGAATAGGGATGAGGGCAAAATCTCGAATTTGCAGTTTCATCGTAAAAAAAAAAAAATTGGTCAAGTGCGAGTTTGGACGCGCGCATGAAGGGATCCGTACCATTGTTGTATGGGAGCCCTCTTTAAATATTTATTTTATATAAATTTGATAATTCAATTTATAGCTCATATATACCTATTTATATATTTTGTGAAAATTTCGAGTGTCTAACAGCTACTATTATTGATATATAGGAAAAAATACGAAAAAACACGTTTATTGTTTATTCCGCCCTTAATATATATATTTTTATTTAAATATTTGTTATTATAGCGGCACAAAAATATATATCCTGTAAAAGTATCAGCTCTCCATCTATTACGGTTTCTGAGATACAGCCTGGCGGCAGACAGACAGACAGCGGAGGCTTAGCAATAGGGTCCCGTTCTTATACCTTTTAAGTACGGAACCCTAAAAATAGATTAATGGCCGTCTAAAGAACCACTCTGAGAATATTTTTATACATTTATTTACATAACATAAGGCAACAATAAGGTTGATTTTACTATTTTTTCGTTCTCTACTCAAATCCAAAAAGAAATAATAATATAATCTAAAGAACTATTCTATGCTAAGAATTTCCGCGTAGAAGACGGTCACACTTACTTATTATTAAAAGTGTGAATGAGTCCAACAGTTTCGGTGCTTTCCGAGCACCATCTTCAGGGGCGAGTGTTACACGGACCGCCGCCGACGAGATCCACGCGTGCACTGAAACTGTTGGACTCATTCCAACTTTTAATAATAAGTAAGTGTGACCGTTTTCTACGCGGAAGTATTAAGATGCCTTACGTGAACAGTTTACACTCTAAGAATGTTTAGACTTATTTTTGTACCAATCAGACTTATGTATTAGAACTAACTAACTGGTTCAAAAAATCTAAAATAACTTTTTTGAACTTTAACTTTTTTTATAAGTCTGATTATTTTATAAGTATGATTGGTACCAAAATATGTATAAATACTAGCTGACCCGGTAAACATTGTTTTGCCTTATGAATTATTTCTACTAGTTAAAAAAGGGGTCTGGTAAATAGATAGTAACCGATTCTCAGACCTACTGAATACGCATATAAAATTTGGTAAACATTCGTCAAGCCGTTTCGGAGGAGTACGGTAACTAACATTGTGACATGGAAGTTTTGTATATAAGACTATCTGACCCGGCAAACATTGTTTTACCGTAATAAAATATGGGTAAACTACCCTTATCACTTAGGGGTATAAAAATAGGTAGTAGCAGATTCTCAGACCTACTGAATACGCATATAAAATTCGGTAAAAATCGGTCAAGCTGTTTCGGAGGAGTTATGGTAACTAACATTGTGACATGGAAATTTTATACATAAGATTTATAGTGAAAAAACTGTCGAATCAACCCTTTTTCGCCTTAAAACCATGCTACGAGTATTAAGGTGGAAAACATAATTATTTTACTACGTAATTTTATGTAATTATTTTTTTTCTCGTGCTTCAGAAAATATACTTAAGATTCATATGTATAAAAGATTTAAAGGTAAAGAATCCTATTTTCTACTAATATTCCATGAAAAAAAAAATAGTAGAAAATAGGATTCTTTACCTTTATACCTTTTATACATATGAATCTACAGTATATTTTCTGAAGCCCGAGAAAAAGAAATAATTACATTAAATTTATTTTTTTGACACTTTCACACACGGCTGGTTAGCCCCATACTGAACCTTTACTAGCTCGTATTATGGTTGCTAACACAACTGATATAATATACTACATATACATACATACAAATTATATACAAATACATACATATTTAACACCCAGACCCACAGCCAACAAATTCAGTTAAGCACAAAGATGTTGACCGGGCCGGGAATCGAACCCGGAACCTTCTGATTAGCAGACCGGCATGGTAACCTTTACGCCAACGAGGTCGTCGTATTATACTTACAAGTGGAAAATAATTGTGGACTATATATCCCTGCCCCATGCTAGCCCTGCAATAGCATCACATCTTACCTTTTGTTCCAGAGCAAAAAAATAGCAGGCATTAGAGTGGTGCAAAAGAATCCATATTACTTTGTACCAGACTTTGAGGACAGCTTGACAAGGGAAGCGTGGGCTGCGATGCCAAACCAAAAGGAACTATACGGTAATCTTCTTCTTCTCCTTTACCATTTCCCATAAAACTAGAACTAGAGATACATACAATACAATACAATACAATATGACTTTATTGCACACCAAAATACAAAAAAATAAAACAGTTACATCAAGAAAAAGAATAACAGAGGTAGTACATTAGGCGGCCTTATCGCCTAAGGCGATTTCTGCCAGGCAACCTTTGGATGGATTTAAGTTACGGATAAACAGAGGGTGGTGTACAAACTTAAAAGAAAGAAAAAAAAAAAAACAAAACAAATAATAAATAAACAAAAGAACTAACCTAACTTTATAAATACTAAATAAAGATAAATTACCTACACAAAACTTCACATTGAAGACATACATGTAGGAATTATTTTCGCAAACTAAATATATTGACCTCAGTAGCTGTTTATATCTACGAAGTTATAAAGTATGTTAGTGCTAATTTACATATTTATGAAAAAGAAAATGAATCAAAGCACAGAAAAGGTAGGAACAATATAGTTATTAAGCCGATACTTCAGAGACTAGCTATGTTAGAAAAGCTTCCCAAACTTATGGGACAAAAATTATACAATAAAATACCTAAACATTTAAGACATATAAAAAAGGAAGATAACTTTAATTTAAATGTTAAAATGCTACTACTGTCCAAAACTATTTATACAATCAAAGAATTTTTAAATAATGATTATAAAGAATTTAAACTAAAAGTATTATGACAATGTAATGATTGGTCAATTGTTTTAGTATGTAGTCTATTAATTAGTTATTTTTATTTATTTTACTTGAATTGATTTTAATTATTTATTTTGTATGACAAGGCCCCTTTACAGCTAAGAAATGTTGTATTTATTGTAATGACATCTTTTGACGATTCCAATTTGAAGTTTAGTATTATAACTGAAATGTAATATCTTTGTGACTTATTGGAAAATAAATAACATTCATTCATAAGGTGGAGCCTGTTTTTCGCTTCCACGCCACTCTATCTTCTTCTTCCCGTTCACTTACCTTGGAATTTCCTCGCACACACAATCACTGCAACTTATACTTCCATTCATCGTTTACTGTGAAAGCTGTGAGACTGTGGAATGCTCTGCCTTTGAGTAAAAGGCAGGATAAATCCTTAAATATTTTCTGAATTCTAGTTTATAATCACTTTTTGGCCATTGCTTAGATATTTAGTTAATTTCTTTCCTGTTGTGTTTATGTTTGTATAGCCAGTAGTTTTTAAGTTGTTTTTTGTACCACCGCTTTTTTCTATCTGTACTATCCCTCACCATTCCTGGTTGCCTGGTAGAGATCACCATAGGTGATAAAGCCGCCTTTGTACTCTATGTGGAAATATTTAATTTTCTTAATTTAAGCTGTTTTCTTATGTGGTTGTACAATAAAGTACTATGCTATTCTATTCTATTCTATCAGCCGTCATCTCCACATTCACTCCCTTCTCATTCATATCCTCCTTCACACAATTCATCCACGTCTTCTTTGGTCGACCTCTCCTTCCGCAATTTCTTACAATCATATCCATACTTCTCCTAGTCACATGCATCTCCTCTCTACGCATTACATGAAAATTAGGAAACAACATTTTTAGTATTAGGAAGAATTATTTGAATAAATAAATATTAGGACACATTCACACACGGATGTTTAGCCCCATACTGAACCATTTCTAGCTCGTATTATGGTTGCTAACACAACTGATATACTACATATAAATACATATTTAACACCCAGACCCACAGCCAATAAATTTTGTAAAGCACAAAGATGTTGACCGGGCCGGGAATCGAACCCGGAACCTTCTGATTAGCAGTTCGGCATGGTAACCTTTACGCCAACAAGGTCGTCAAAATTACATGGAAATTAGGAACAATTTTTTTATTCTTCGTATTAGAAAGAATTTGGAACGGTAGTCTATTAAAATAATTAGCCAAGTGCAAGATTAATAGAATAAAATAGAATATTTATTTCAGCAAAACATGTACAGTACAAATTTAATAATACAGTAACATATACCCTGTAATTAAGTATCATTAGGGTGTATGGACTCGCGCACGATGGGTTCCGTACCATTGTTGTATGGAAGCCCCCCATAAATATTATTATTCAATTAAATTATTTAATAATTAGCCAAGTGCGAGATGTGTGTGTGTGTTTTTATTTGTATATGATTTTATGGAATCATGATGTAATATGTATCACGTTTTATGTAATTCAAAATAATGTATATGTATGTGTCTTCTGTGTCTGAAATGAATGTGTTTTCTTTTTTATCATATTGGTAGATATGGTATGGGGTTAACCAGCCGTGTGTGAAATGTGTCCTAATATTTATTTATATTTTTTTTATTTATTTCAGCTGATCGCGACAACGTGACATGGCATTGGCAGTATTATGTGTGGTGGTTTGAAAATGCTAGATGGCAGAGCCAAAACATGTTAGTTAGGATTCCGTACCTAAAATGTAATAATAATAGTTTAAAAAACTAAAAAACATGCTTTTTCTAGAAAACCGTAATTTTATCAAATTAGTGTATTGTCATCGGTCCTCAATAAATCTACAAAGTTTGAACGAAATCTGGCCGTTTAAAGTGGGTCAAAATCGCGCCCAAAGAAGTCGGTTACAAACAAACAAACGTACAGGTGAAGCTAATAGAAAGCGTGTAAAAACGGGACCCTACTTAGCCTCCGTTGTCTGTTTCCAGGTTGTATCTCAGAAACCGTGATAGCTAGAAAGCTGAGATTTTCACAAGTTTTCATGTGTATTTCCCGTGTCACTATAACAATAAATACTAAAAATAAAATAAAAAAATACTGAGAAAAAAAACACGTTTATTTTATGGGCACTCCCATAAAATTAACGTGGTTTTTTCGTATTTTCTGCTATGTATCAATAGTGGTAACTGCTAGACAATTAACATTTTCATGAAATATGTTAATGTTTATCAGATATGAAATTAAATTATAAATTAAATATTCATTTATTACATCATATTTTTTTAGGTATCATTTAGACGATAGATATTTCGTCATCAGGGTATGCTATCAATTGGGAACTACTTTTTTTCACGCGTAAGTAGCCTTTGACTCTAATACCTATAGTGGTGGCAATTCAGCGGCACACATGACTAAACTAAATTAAAAGAATAGGTGGCCAGAAAGAGACGGCACGTTCTGCACCATAGTCAAACCAACTAAAATCACGTCAATTGTAGTGAATATATGCGACTTTAGACCGCACTCACTTGTATCACCTCTAAAACTGCCTGCACATTCCATATTTGACGTGATTTTAGTTGTTTTGTCTGTGGTTCAGAACGTGCCGTCTCTTTCTGGCCACCTAAGATGAAAAGAGACGGGGCTTTTAAAATTTCGTTTAGTTGTGTGTGCCGCTGAATCGCCACCACTAAGTACCTAAAACCTTAAAACGGGACCCTATTCTGTCAGTCTTATTCTCAGTCAGTCTCTTCTTTTCTTCTTATCAATTCACATGAAGCAGTTTTATACTAAGTTTTAACTGGTCTTACTTTACAGAAGAAAGGATTTAAAAGAATATTACAGAATTCGTTATGCGTACTATAACAAAAAGGACTTTGAAATAGGTTACATAGTACACGAGATCACATACAAATACATGGCAACATTGGAAATATTTCATAACGTACAAGGCAGGTAAGCAGTAATTAAATTATATCCTATCCTTATTCTATCCTTATTCTATCCTTATCCTGTCCTTATCCTATCCTTTTTCCATCCTTATTCTATCCTTATCTTGTCCTTAACCTATCCTTATCCGGTCCTTATCTTGTTTTTATCCTATCCTTAACTTATCATGTCCTTAACCTATCCTTATCCTATCCTTAACCTGTCCTTATCATATCCTTATCCTTATCGTTTTCAAGCCGCGCGAAGGCTACAGTTTTTTCGTTACAAGTCATAAAAGGTATATTGAAAAATATAGCTAACAGGCCGCCTAAGGTACTTAGAAAGTTTATACTTATTTCTGTACCAATCAGACAAATCAATATGAAAGAAAAAGTGGTTCAGGAAACTTTATATTAGATTCTTTAAACCAGTTTTACTTGTAATCTATAAGTCTCACTCATGGCACTCTATTACTAAGCCTCCACTGTCGGTTTGTCTCCAGGCTGTATCTCTGAAACCGCAATAGATAGAAAACTGAAACTTTCACAATATATGCATTTCTCGTTCAATAATATATTCATAACAAATAGTAATAATAAAAAACTAATATTTTAGGGGGGTCACCATACAATAAACGTGTTTTTTTCGTATTTTTTTTGCTATATATCAACAACGGTAGCTGCTACGAGGGTGAATCAATAAGTTCTTAGAAGTGCATATATATGAAATCTTTTTGGATCAAGTTCGATATTCAAATTAAAGAGTGTCTATCACACTATATTTATGCAGACTGTCACTTGTTTTTGTCAGTTCGTTCGCATGTAATAATTTTTTTTGTGCAACGAGTTGCTAAAAAGTTAAAATTATGGATAAAAGTGAGTTACGTGCGGTGCGGTAAAATATCTCAGTTTGAAAAAAATGTCTACGAAGGAAATTTTTTTGGACATTCAGCAGACATTAGGGGGTGATGCTGTACCCTATTCTACGGTTGCGTACTGGGTGGCTGAATTTAAAAGAGGTAGATCAAGCTGTAAAGATGACCCGCGTTCTGGGCGGCCTTCAACCTCCGTTACAGAAGAAAATGTCAAAAAGGTTGAGAATCTGGTTTTGGAAGACAGAAGAATGTCTATAAAACATATAGTTGAGATCCTAAAGATATCTTTTGGTAGCGTTCAATCCATTTTAATTGATTCACTGGGGTTCAAAAAAGTGTCTGCAAGATGGGTGCCACGAATGTTAACCGACGAAAACAAAAAGCGGCGTTTGGAAATTTCCAAGCGTAATATCGAAATGTTCCAGCGTGATTCGGATAATTTTTGCCGTCGTCTTGTCACCATGGATGAAACGTGGGTCCACCATTTTGATCCTGAAACTAAAAGACAAAGCATGTCTTGGAAACGACCATCCTCTCCATCCATTAAGAAATTTCGAGTTGCTTCTACCGCTGGCAAAGTAATGGCCTCTGTGTTCTGCGATAGTGAAGGAATCCTTTTTATTGATTACATTCCAAAAAGCCAGACGATTACTGGACCCTATTATGCAAATTTAATCCCGAAAGTGCGTGAAGCGATTAAAGATAAACGTCGTGGAAAACTGTCGTTAGGCGTGTTGTTCCTTCAAGATAACGCTCCTGCTCATCGATCGGAAGTTGCGCTCAACGCAATCCGCTGTGCTGGCTTCAATCTCCTTGACCACCCACCATATTCTCCGGCCTTAGCCCCAAGTGATAGATGAGCTGCCGTAGAAGACTTTTTCGAGAGTCAAGAAAATATTTTTTTTTCACAAGGAATAAGGAAGTTAGAAACGCGTTATTCTAAATGCATTGTATTGGAGGGAGATTATGTAGAAAAATAAAATATTATTATTTAAATCTTCGCATTTTTTAATATTGATTCCAAGAATTTTTTGATTCACCCTCGTAGATACATAAAACTTTCACAAAATATATAAATGTATATTAGCTATCAAATTAACTTATAACTTTTAAATAAAATACATATTTGAGGGGAGCTCCCATACAACAAACATACGAGGGTGTTTTAGAAAACTTCGCAGCCTAATACATAAATACTTATATATTGACGATTCCAATTTGAAGTTTAGTATTATAAGTGAATTGCAATATCTTTGTGACTAATTGGAAAATAAATAACGTTAATTCTTTCATTCTTAAACTATTTTAATGTAACCATGACATCCATGTCACAACTCTACCCCAATGGACTCTATTTAAATAAGGCTGAATTTTGTGAGCTTTGTGCAGCGTTGTTAAATAATTAAATTAAAAAAAATATTATTATCATTTAGTTGTTAGTATATTTATTTATTTTACTAATACAATTAAATTTTATTCATACATGTCACATTAGCTATCAAATCTAAAAATAATGATATTAAATAAAATTAAGTCTTATGTCCTATAAAGACTACGTCAAAGCTGGCAGCATTTCCTCGCTGAATCGCGAGAGAAATTAGCTGCCGCAAGTATTCCCCAGGCCGCGGATCTCGCCCCCTATCTCGTAACCGCCGTCCGAGATCTGCCACAAACTTCCTTGCCTCGGTTCCCCAAGGCCCCGCTACCTCGACAGCAAACGGCACGAACTCATATGCCACTTCCAAGGCAGAGTACTTCTGGTGCTTGCCAAGCGCAGCAGCCTCCGCACCCCCGCGACGCGCTCTCTGAGTGGCTGGAAGATGACAAGATGCGAAGGTGCTTACGCATGTGGCATCCCAGATTAGGCACCGTCCCCTCTGCCATGGAATAAGTGTTACTTTATTAAAAAATTATATTTGAGGGGGGGGGGGGCACCTATACAACAATAGTACGAAATACTTCACTCTAGGTCTTTTTTATTTTCTAATAGAATAGAATAAAATAAATAATAAAATAAAAATAATAAATATAGGACACATTCACACACGGCTAGTTAGCCCCATACTGAACCATTTCTAGCTCGTATTATGGTTGCTAACACAACTGATATACTACATATACATACATACATATTATATATAAATACATATTTAACACCCAGACCCACAGCCAACAAATTTAGTTAAGCACAAAGATGTTGACCGGGCCGGGAATCGAACCCGGAACCTTCTGATTAGCAGACCGGCATGGTAACCTTTACGCCAACGAGGTCGTCAATAGAATAGAATAGAATATAACTTTATTGTACAACCACAAACAAGAAAAATGTAAATATATAAAATTAAAAACTTAAAAGTAGAATACAAGGGCGGATTTATCACCTATGGTGATTTCTACCAGGCAACCGGGAATGGAAAAATAAAACATACAAAAGAAGGCAGTGGTACAAGCAAACAACATAAAAAAAAAAATACAAACATAATAATGGAAGGAAAATAAATAATAATTAAGCAATGGAAAGAAAGTGACTAAATAACTGAGATTTGAAAATATTTAGAGATTCAGCCTGCCTTATAGACAAAGGCAGAGCGTTCCACAGTCTAACAGCTCGTACAGTGAAAGAAGAGTGAAATAGTAGAAGATCCGATATAACAACGACCTTCACCGATCTGTTTAATGGATAAAAATTATTCGATAGGTAATTTAGTTTATTAAAAATGATAAAAACATGGGTTGCCTGATAAAATCTTGGCCAGGCTATAATTAATAAAAAATTGAAAAATCATTTTTTTTTTAAATTTCACCATTGAGTTTAACAAAAAATTTAACACTATCGGAAAGTTCACAGCCTATAGAATATGCAAACGGAGGGTTGCCTATTATTTTCCTGGCATAACGTAAAAAAAAAGGATAAATTGGAGTGATCGAGTGTGTGAGGAAATTCTAGGATAAGAGATCGGAAAGGTCGCAAATAAGTCACAAAGGAAAGAGAATCTTTTAATTTTTTTTTTCTAATGGATGCCTCTTTTTCCTCAGATTCTTCAATCGGAGTAGATTCTCGAATGTAGCCACGCCTTCATACATGGTGTTCATGTACTCGGTTATAGTGGACCTGACACAGACCATCATACATTTGTGCAATATGTTGGGTGAAATCGACACCAAATATGGTGACTCATTTAATGAGCCTCCTGAATACTTGGACGAGGAATATGGTAAATTTTGGAGAGAAAACTTTAGATCAGATAAGTTGAGATGAGATGAGATGAGACGGGATGAGATGGGATAGGGTGGGATGAGATGAGATGAGATGGGATAGGATGGGATGAGATGAGATGAGACGGGATAGGATGTGATATGATGGCATGAGATGAGATAAAATGAGTCGGGATGGAATGGAATAATGGGTTGAGATAGGATGAGATGGATTTAGATGGGATTGGGTGGAATGGGTTGAGACAGGATGAGATGGGTTGAGAAGGGATGAGATGGGATGAGATGAGATGATATGGGATGGGATGAGCTTAGAAGGGATATGACGTTATGAGGTGGGATGGAATGAGACGAGATGGGATATTTTTTTATTGTATAAAACGTTGTATAATTTACTCTTAAAGATCATAACTACTTTACTATAAATTAGGTTCAACAGTTTTATTCTGACGGATATGCAACATTTAGAATAAGTACCAATTATACTTATCTTTGTTTATGATACAATGATATATATTTTCACAACTGCCTTAAATATGGGTATCAAATGAATGGGCTTGATAAGAAAAGTAATAGTTTATTAACATAAAGTATTCTTTTATATCTTGACGACCTCGTTGGCGTAAAGGTTACCATGCCAGTCTGCCAATCAGAAGATTCCGGGTTCGATTCCCGGCCTGGTCAACATCTTTGTGCTTAACTAAATTTGTTGGCTGTGGGTCTGGGTGTATGTATTTATATATAATATGTATGTATGTATATGTAGTATATCAGTTGTGTTAGCAACCATAATACGAGCTAGAAATGGTTCAGTATGGGGCTAACCAGCCGGGTGTGAATGTGAAAAAAATAAATAAAAAAAAAAACAATGGCCGCCAATACATAAAACTTCGATCGTGGCTTTTCCAAATGTTTAATTCATCATCATCGTCATCCATTGCCGATTCTATCCCACTGCTGGGTATAGGCCTCTCTCCTGTTATGCCATCTGTCTCGGTCCTGTGCCAATCTAGTCCAGGTTGGACCCGCGACAGCTGTAATGTCGTCGACCCATCTTGCCGCTGGACAAACAACGCTCCTCTTCCTTAGCCTCGGTCACCACTCGGTTACAACCTTGCTCCACCTGTCATCACCTCGCCTGGCCAAGTGTCCTGCCCAACTCCACTTTAGGTTTATGACTGCAGATCCGACATCTCGAACTTTCGTTCGTCGTCGATTGCGGATTCGATCTATTAGTTTAATGCCGAGCATAGACCTTTCCATGGCTCTCTGCGCGACTCTTATTTTGTGCACAGCCTCATCGGTAAGAGTCCATGTCTCGGCACCGTATGTCATGGTGGGTAGGACACATTGGTTGTAGAGGCGAGTTTTTAGACATTGTTAGATTTGGCGCGACTTGAAGATGTTGTACAGGTTTTTAAATGCTGCCCAGCCTAATTATATATTTAGCCTATTTTTACTCTGAATAGGTCAGCGCTTGACCACGATTCACCTGATGGTAAGTGATATTGAGGTCTACGGTGGATCGCGCTTACCTAGAAGGAACCGGTTCACTCTCGCCTTGAAAATCGCTAGATTGTAGTCATTAGGGAACAGGGAATTCGGCAAGGAATTCCAAAGTTTGGCGGTTCGGACAACAAAGGTGGAGGCAAAACGCTTTGTGCGTGCCTTGGGCACCTCAACCGTAAACCGATGCCGCCTTGGCGTTTACCTGCTCGTCCGATAGTGGAAGGGGGCGGGGGGAATTAGGTACAGAGTTGAAGTTCCAAACTTTCGTACAAAACGCTTTGCGACCTTTATTGTTAGGACTGCGAGGCTTTGGAACTCACTACCTGAGTCTCTGTTTCCTGAGAGGTATCATCCGGGGGCCTTCAATAGTAGAGTTAATAGGTATCTTCTAGGTAAGCGTGCCACACCGTAGACTGCAGTGCAGCTTAACATCAGGCTAGCTGTAGTCAAACGCTAACCTATCAAGGATAAAAGAAAAAAAAAAGAAAGTACATCATGTAATTCAGTCACACACTCGCCGATGCGTCTGGCGATAAATATAAATTGTAATTTTTTAATTTATATTTATAATACAGAAGCTGCTAAAGACCAAAGAATGCAAAGCGGCATGAGCTATGACGTCATACTGAATGAATTGGAACAACAGAAGTTGAGAAGAAAGAAGATACGAGAAGAGCGAAGAAAGAAACTAAAAGAAATGAAGAAGTCTGGCATATTCTCTTCAACAAGACACACTAGAAGTCCAAGGAGCTTCAAGTTTGTATTCAGTCGATTATCTTATTCTACTCATTCTACTATCTACTATACATGTACCTACATATGTAGCGCCTGTAGCTCGGCTAGCTAAGGTGATCTGACACGATCATCGAAGTCGATGCGGACGGTGTTTGGATGGGTGACCATGCACAAGACTGTCGTTTTTTAAGTGGCGTTTTCATCTGGCCGCTACCGTGGGTCAGATGACACTTTAAATTGTAGGTCCAGACTGTTAGTCTTATTACATGCAGTCGTTAAGCCAAGTCAGAGGCCTTCGGGTAGCTTGAAATGTATTAAATTAAAAAATATTATATTTAAAGGGGTTCCCATACAACAATGATACGGAACCCTTCATGCGCGAACCCAACTCGCACTTGGCCAATTATTTAGTAATACATTTTTTTTTACTCTTAATGGGCTTGCGCTTGATCTCAATTCACCTGATGGTAGGCGATATTGCGATCTAAGGTGGAGTGCGCTTGCCCAGAAGAAATCGGTTCACTCTTGCCTTGAAAACCGCTAGATTATAGTTATCGAGGAACAGGAATTATAGTAACGTGCTTATTTTACTTTTAGGAATAATTTCCCTCGTCACTACGGATGGTCGGTCGAGTACTGGTGAAGATTAAAAGACTGGTTTACTTCATTGTTTCAACTATTATTATTATTGTTCAAACACAAATACAAATCATTTATTGATAACACCAAAGTTACAAGTCAAATAATATGATATCATTACAATAGTATAATATAATATGTATCAATGTCAATTTTCAATTATAATTCTAATAATATAATATCATTACAATAGTATATCATATGAATCAATGTTAATTTTCAATTCTAATTCTAATAATATTATATCATTACATTATTATATGATATGAATCAATGTCAATTTTCAATTCTAATTCTAATAATATAATATCATTACAATAGTATATGATATGAATCAATGTCAATTTTCAATTCTAATTCTAGTAATATAATATCATTAAAGTAGTATACACAGTAGCATAATTATTTTAACTGCTAATCAAAATATTACCTGTCAAGAAAAATCCTTGGTACACTAGGCAAGTCTCATCACCCCCACTTCAAATAAAATTAGAATTTAGGGTTTTTTCATGACGAGTCCATACTGAATATTGTTTTTAATAGTATATGATATTAATCAAATGTCAATTTTCAATTCTAATTCTAATAATATACGACCATTACCATAGTTTATGATATTAATTAATTAAATGACAATTTTCACTTCTAATTCTAGTAATATAATATAATTACAATAGTATATGATATTAATCAAATGTAAATTTTCTGTAGCCGTGTCAGACAGAACCTTTAGGATAATTGTGCACGGCCAGTACATGTAAATTATCTAGCATATAAACCAATATACACAAATAAATTATTTTAATTTTTTTTTATCCTACTAACCTCTCCAAATAATATAAGTAATGCGGAGGTTTGTGTGTGTGTGTTACTTCTTCACACTCAAACGCCTGAACCGATTTGATGATATTTACTATGAAGATAAGTTAGACCTTGGATTAACAGTAAGGCTACTTTTAATCTCGAATTAACTTCGTTTTGTCCCGGATTAACGCGTGGCGCCGCTAGTATTAGTAATATAATAATACATACATAAATATAATGCCTATATAGTAAATATTTTTCTAAAACCTAGGAGCCTAATTAGGGAGCTATTACAGAAGAGTAACAGAAACCAAAAACAAAAAGAGAAGGTTTCTAGTCCCAACAGTGGGAGTATAGTGGGCTGCTTATTATGTACGTATGTAATTACGGATTACTTAAATATAAGGTTTTCTGTAGAAATAAATTTCAGTTTTTAGACGGATTGGTTATATATTATATATTTAGACATAAAATGTGCGTAGCACACTACACAAAAGGAGTTAGTGAAAAATCATTTACTTGTTTCGGAAGAGGGGTAAGGTTATGTGTTATTAAGTAAGATTTTATTTACTGGGTTAAAATAATACGCTAAAACTCAAGTACTAGGACATTTATTTTATTAAATACATATGTGTTATAGCTAGGTAAAATTAATGCTAAAAAGGAGAATATGAAGTATTCAATTAATTTAACTTAATTATTTATCAATAAATAACAAATAAGTAATCAATAAATTTATAAAATGATTAAGACATTAGGATAAATATTAAAATAGGATACTAGATGTTTCTAGTTTAAATAGTTTTCTCAATTTGGTTCAAATAATAAATAAATACAGTACTCAGAGTAAAATCTAGGTGAGTATAAAAAAACAACATCCCGTTTTACAAATATTAATAATAAAATACGTGTATATACCTACATTAAACAAAGCTAAACAAAGATAATTATTATACACTGATAAATAATTATAAACTGCCAATGTAACCTATAGATATAGATTGTTGTGTTTTGAGTGTTATTTTGCGTGGATAAAAAAATCTTTCTTTCTTTCTTTCTACACCAATGACTTGTTTTTCAAGTTATGTGTGGATTTGCACTCGCTTTACAGTGAAGGAACACATCGTGAGACGTATACATTTAGTGTATATTTTGAACACAGAATTTCTCCTTTTGTTTTAAAAATTTTTTTACTTCTTTTTTTTCTTTTTATTTTTAAGTCATGCATTTTCACATGAGAGCTTTAGCTTGCATGTTTGGAGTTGCAGATCTGCACCTCTGAAAAAGAAAAGTACTTTTTTACAAACAAATAAATAAATAAATATTCATTCACACATTTCACACACGGCTGGTTAGCCCCATACTAAACCATTTCTAGTTTGTGCTATGGTAGCTAACACAACTGATATACTACATATACATACATAAAAACTTTATATCGATAAATGTTCTTCTTCTTCGTATAATCTAAGCGGCCAAGCTCTGCTGCCGATTCTTCCAGCCGCCCGAAGGCCTCTTGGCTTAACGACTGCTTGTACTAAGACTAACAGCCGGAACCTACAATTTAACGTGTCATCCGACCCATGTCATTTTAGATTGATGACCTACTCGTATTTAACTCTAAAATGTACAGAAGTATATTTATATTCTTTTTGTTTATTTTTAATCTTATATATAAAATTTCCGTGTCACAGTGTTTGTTACCGTACTCCTCCGAAACGGCTTGACCGATTTTTTCCAAATTTTATATGCGTATTCAGAAGGTCTGAGAATCGGCTACTGTATATTTAGATTTTATTTTTTTATTAAGGTAAAAAAACGTTTACCGGGTCAGCTAGTATTTTATAAAAAAATATGTATGAATTGACTTGTAAAATATTTTTTACCAATAAATATGATTATGATTATGGTAGCGTCCAGATGCAAAAAACCCGCTCTTCACTCGGGTCTCGCAATCTACTATCGTTGATGCAGCGCGTTGCGGAATTTGACGGCAGCTAGGCTGCACGCTCGATTTGCAGCGCCATCTAGGTTTCATCGGTAATGATGGCAAACTTCCGCGCCACGCTTAATTGTATGGGAATCAGTAATTCTCTGTAGTATTCTGATCCCTGGATCATTCAAGTACGCAGCACTAAAAACAAAACACACTCACCTCCCTATAATCAGTCTCGGCGATAACTGGAGTTAACATATCAGTGCGTTTTAATGGCGCATCTTCCATATTATGGATCAACTTGTACGTTGGCGAGTTCTCCAGGTGATCCAGGTTCACTGGAGGCTTTTCGTACTTCATGAAGTTTATCCTGCGGGTTATTAGTGAATCAATCAGTGAGGCAATCAATCGGTGAGTGAATCAATCAGCATGTCAATCAATCAATAAAGCAAAGCGTATTAATTGTTTTCTTGTAATTGTTCGAGTTGATTGGCTTGTTGATTGATAGTCTAATAAGATATTCAACTATTGTAAATAAATAATAAATAAATCAATTATTTCTTTGCAAAAATAGGATATACAAAGCAGATTTCATTAGTGTATGATAGTTACAATTAATTGTTGAATTGATCGCTTGATTGGTTTGTTATGTTAGTAAAAATATTATATTAATGATTATACATATGATAATAGAATGGTAGATCATGCATTTGTTTAAATAGAAATTAGAAACACATCCGTACATATTGTGTAGATAATTATGTTTTGTATTTTAACTTGTATATCAACGAAATACTTAATCATATAGTTGAATAAATGAATAATATAGTTTTTTATACTAAAATATAATATACAATTTAATGTTTAGAATATTAAATAAAAAACAGGAAGTAATGTTATACGCCTGCAAACTTAATACAAAATACAACAATAATATTTATTATATTACCTATAAACCCTTTTTTTATTAAATATTTTTGTTAATAACTACACGATTATGTACACGAAATTGACTCATTGCCCCAAAACTAAAATAAAACTCTTAATACACATTGAAAGTATGATTTCGATTTTGTAAAAATATTTATTATAAAAGTTTTATTTTGATTTTGTATGAATGTGATAACAATGTTTAATAACAGCTTTCCCAACTTCCCCGATTTGAGTAAAAATGGTATAGTCAGGATTTTTTTTTAATTAATTTATTTCGTAAAAATAACCTTACTTGGACTAGTGCGTCGTAAATGGAAACCATTTTGCCGCGAAGTGTGTGAAAATCCACTAGGTGGCAGTTCGATTCTCTGGAATAGGGGTTCCTTTTATGATATGAACAATAGCTTTTACCTGATTGGCTATAGGTTAACTTATCACTTATGTGGCGTCAAGCCAACATTCAAGCAATCGCGCTGCTGTGAAAACTGGCAACACAGCCAATGAGCGCCCGCGCTGGGAGCGTTGGTGCTCAGTGGCGCTGGCGCCATTAGAAGACTACTACTTAATTTGACTACGAGACAGGGGATTTGTGAGGTTAACTCTGTTAAACTGTGTACTATAACAATGTGATTACAGAATAAACTATTTAAAAGAGCTAGGCCTATGAGGTGTCTCATTCATAAGTGCTAGATAAGTGCTTTCTGCCCACAACACGAGATTGATAATCTCAGTGTGGGAGCTGTTGGTCACAATATAGTATAGTGGATAAACACTGCAAAAACTGGCAAGAAATAGCAATAGATCGTGATAAATGGAAAGAGGGTAGAGAGGCCTTTGCTCTTCAATGGGACAAAACAGGCTCATAATAAATAATAATAATATTAAATAGTAAAAGGGTAACTATTTATTGTGATTTATTATATCGTCCAAAAGTATACTTGCCGGCAAAGATTGATTTAATTTGTAATATTGCGATCACAAGTACAATAATACTGTCTCGTGCGCGATGTCACAGAATAATAACTTGTACTTCGTACAGAAGCTTCACTTCGCAATGGTTTTCAAAGAAATATGAACTCAATCTGATAAACAATATGATTTAATTTAGCTCGCGGTCCAGTCGATCACGTGATTAGTTTTCTACCTACCAATTTCTTTTCAAAGGAATATGGGCCTTAATACACTATGCTACGGTTCATAATACATTGTACATGGTTATACGTAGTACTAGTTATTATTCTGTGGTATTGAAAGAGCCACGGACTATGGTTGCTTACTTCGAGAAACTAATTCATATGCCATCTAGCGCGAATAGAATTCCATAGGTATCATCTATAGTATCACCGAAAATATTTTGCGTTGGGCTCTTATTCTAATTTCGTAAATGTGCGACAAATGAAATGCAACTATCTTTTTTATTGTACTTTTTGGATATTGGAATAGTACGGGGAGAAACGGTTTGTAGTTTGAATTAATTTCATTTCATATAGGAACATTATGTAATACAGTCAAAATAGATTTTACCCTTACCTGTCAGCGTCTTTAGGTAACAAAAAAAAAAGTTTAATTTCGATCACGATCCGTATTTAAACAATTAAATACTGCACAGTATTTTTTTGCTTTTTTTCGTTTTGTGTCCATCTTGCAATTATATAATGAATCAATCAAATAACACAGAATAATAACTAGTACTTCGCAAATAATTAAGTTGAACGTGGTCGAACATATACCTAGCGCGCACGCGTGTGTTTTCGTTCGCTTGTGGCAGCCTGCTAGATTGGCCACTCCGGAGTGGCCGCCGCCCGTAGGTATGTTTTTAACACCTACACGCGGAGTGACACAGGCCTGGCGATGTCACCGCCAGGGCCCGTCCCAACGGAAAACCAGAATAAAAAAAAAAGATACCCCAATCGCCTTAACTATTATTAGCCTTCCACATCTTCAGATCATTCCGATTCCGACCATTCCAACTTAGACCATTCCGATTCCAATCATTCTGATTCCGATTCCGATCATTCTGATTCCAATCATTCTGATTCCGATTCCGATCATTCTGATTCCAATCTTTCCTATTCCGATCATTCATTCAAAAAAGCATCAGTGCGTTAAAACATTTATTTTGGTCGCTAAACAAGCCTTTAAATAATTTTACAAGGAATTTAAATAATACTAGCTGATCCGGCAAACGTTGTTTTGCCTCACTTAGGGGTATGAAAAATAGATAGTGTAGCTTATATGACACGTTCGTAGATTTACCATAGCAGCGCCATCTATTGATTACTTACTCAACCCAGTCGAAAGGCATCGACATCTGTTAGAATCATTTGGAGTTAACAGATAATTGTGACTGTCAAATAATAACAGACAATAATTAGCAATAAATTAAAATTGCGACTATAATTTGAGATTTAAACTATCCTGTCTCTCAAGTTGGATCGAACTGCACATGGTGTGCGAATTTTATTATAATCGGTTAAGTGATTTAGGAGTCCATTGAGGACAAACATTGTGACACGAGATTTATATATTTTATATTAATCTATAATATCTAATACGTACCTATATTTCCTACAGTATGACTTAGTATCTCCCCACGGCCAAATTTTGTTCCAAGTTTCGATCTGCCACCCGCGAAACACATGCAAACAAACAGAAAGCGAGTGTTAAGGCAAGCAAACACACAAACAATCACACATGTTTGATTAAAATGTTTTACTTTGTGTGATAAATATTTATATACATAAGCATATACATTGTAAACTCTATATAACTACAATGAAGAGAATGGTGGCGATTCAGCGGCACACACGACTAAACTAAATTTAAAGTAGCTCTGTCTCTTTTCGTCATAAATGACCAAAAAGAGATGGTACGATCGAAACAATAGACAAAACGTCTAAAATCACGTCAAACACGTCAGATTTAGAGCTGATACAATTGGGTGCGCTCTAAAATCACGTACATTATTCATATTTGACGTGATTTTAGTTGTTTTGTGTGATTCAGAACGTGCCGTCTCTTTCTGACCACCAAAAAAGAAAAGAGACGGGGCTTCTTTAAATTTAGTTTGGTCGTGTGTGCCGCTGAATCGCCACCACTGTGCATTTTATGGCGTTATAGAGAGTGGTCGTTAAATGGAGAGAATGCATAATTGTATGGAATACAAGCTAAACCAAATAAAGCCAATTGATTTCGACGCTATAGAGAGCTTGTCGTTACTTCGAGTGACGTTACATGGAGTTTACACTGTATGTATGTATATTATGACGGCCTTAATTGGTGTAATGGTTGCCATGCCGGTCTGCCAATCAGAAGGTTCCGGGTTCGATTCTCGGCACGACCAACATCTTTGTGCTGAACTAAATTTGTTGGCTGTCGGTCTGGGTGTTAAATATGTATCTACTATATTAAATATGTATGTAAGTATATCAGTTGTGTTAGCAACCATAATACGAACGAGAAATGGTTAAGTATGGGGCTAACCAGCCGTGTGTGAAATTTGTCCTAATATTTATTTATTTTATTATTATTTATTTATTATTTGTTTTACTTCATGTGAGTTGAACTCGGTCAAAGAATGGTAGATAAGACGGGGGATCCCCGTTCTAAATCTTACTTGGTGCAAAGGATAGCCATCGCTATTCAGCGTGGAAATGCAGCCAGTATTATGGGCACCTTTGCACCAGGTACGGTCATGGGCAGGCTGACATTTAATGTTCTTGACATTTATTATTTTAATTTATATTATATACTTTTTGTATTATATTAGAATTAATGTTTTTCTTAATGTGATAGTCATTCATACATAAGCACACGAGTATATGTATATTATTTTCGATGATAGCGAAAACAAAAAAGATAAAATAACTAAATTGATATACATAAACATATTTATGTTAATAGTCTATGGTGTTGTATGCAATGGATTTAGCTGTAAAAGTACAACATGTAATAAATACATTATGAAAAACGTAATTAATTTACTAAGATGTTTGAAGTTCACGGAAACACGAACTTTTAATTTATTCGTATAAATAAAATAAAAGTTTCAAAAATTTGGTTAAAAATCAGCGAACTATAATAAACGAAAGAGTAACTCCATACAATTGCCGTTTAGAATTTGGATCCATCCACGCACACAATTATACTGCTATCCCAACGAAACTCACACACAAAAAGCTCGCACGCGATTGGTCGCATCAAGGTCACGCGGCGCTCGGGTAGCTGTTTTGCCCCGCCCACCGCGGTATTTTATGCGTAGACGATGGAACCATTTTATCGTCCAAGTTACTGTTCTGTTTATTCTAGTTCGCTGTTAAAATACATAATTCTGGCCTTAACTGAATGGCAGACAAAATATTTAATAAGCTACTAGAAAAATTAAAGGAAATAGACAAAGTCAGTACTTTAGAAAATAAATTAAAACTATTATTGTTGCATAAATGCTATTATTTATACTATTGACGATTTTCTTAATCATAAGGTTTTATTTTTTGCAAGCAAAAAACCGGCTCATTCCTCTTGTGTTACGATACCCGAACAGGGTCCATTATGAGATACCTAATTTTTAATGTGTTACATACACCATAATTATGCCATAATGAAGCAATAAATGTATTTGACTTTGAAGTATTTCGTTGTTATACAAGTTCTTATATAAAACTAGCTGACCCGGCAAACTTTGTTTTGCCTTAAAAATAGATATGCAGTAGCCGATTCTCAGACCTACTGAATACGCATATAAAATTTGGTAAAAATCGGTCAAGCCGTTTCGGAGGAGTACGGTAACAAACACTGTGACACGGAAACTTTATATATAACATCTATCACTTAATGTTATACTCGTATTTACAAAAATCTATATAAACTATCTATTACTATTTATTTACAAATAGAAACAACATAAGTGTTAAACTTACCTACTTTACTAATAAAAATATAAAACAATATTATTTGAATGCACATATATATTTTTAAATTTTTACTTTATACAAAATATACATGTTCGTGTCTAAGCTATTTATTTTTTTACAAATTACAATATATCTACGCGCTCCACCTTAGATCGCTAACAATATCGCTTACCATCAGGTGAATTGCAACCAAGCGCAAGCCCATTACGTGTAAAAAAAAATATCAAAATTCCGCGGGTTTAAAATGTTAAGCCCAGGAAATAATGGGATGGAAGACATTTTGATATTTTTTTTATCAAATGCAATTTAATGTAAAGTGAAATATGACAAACCTTTTATCGTATGGTAGACGATCACTCTCATACCTAAAATGATATGAATGATTTACTTACTTGAACAAATATGATACTTAAATTAAAATATATTGATAGATAGAAGTTCACGGTGTTTTCCATCACCGGGCACCAAGCCTTAAATTAATTGGTGGTTTCAAACCCATGCCACACCTGGCTGAGCTTAAAATTGCTCTGACTTTAAATTGCTTTGACGAATAAGCCGCTAGGTATTTCTTTCCCTATTAGGTCGTCTTTTTGAACAGCAGTTTCTCACACAGTAACAAAAATAATGAAATAATAAATATAAAAAAAAATACCCCAAAACTTTTCCTTGAATAATTTCTGACTGGGATGTCAAGGTCTCTGCAATGAACTGGTCGTTGTAGGCATCCTTTGGGCCTCTCCAGCGGCGGCCTCCAGGCAAGACAAGAGGCCTTTCTTCAGGCGTCAGAGGCCCAAAGACAGGGCGAGGTTTGCCGACGCGTGGGGCCCTTTGCTTCAACTGGCGAGCTTCTTGCTCTAATCGGGCCTTTTCTTGACGCTCCTAAAGTTTGGTGGGTAAAGAAATATACAAGGTTGGTAACCAACCGCCATTTAGTGTAACTTAATACGAGTATGGATAGGTCCAAAGCAATGTGTGTAAAGTGTGCTAAAAAATCGTGGACCTCTAGTGTACATCGAAGAAAAATCTAGTGAAAGTACCACATCTATATTTGATTAACTATCTTTATATTAGTATCACAGGTTTCTTCTAAACTCAGATCAGTTCAAAATTGTAAAGTTCAAGTCTGGACGATTTTCTTGAATTGAAGTTGCAAGTGAAGTTTGAACCTCATATTCTCGGTTTGGTTTGAGGTTAAAGCAAATCTGCCTCACTAATAATAGAGCTTGGCACCTACAGAAGTTCCCAGTGTAAATCTGTATGGAAGCGATCAGGGAAACTGTTAACATATTTCCCTCTCAACGCTATTAAAACCTTTAAAGTGATGTGAAAAGGGCATAATCTTCAATTTCCATTTTGTTATAAACTATAAACCGTAAAAATATCGAAAAAATAGCGTAAAGATCGTCTAAAGAACCACTCTAAGAATATTTATATTTATTTTGGTACTAATCAGACTTATGAATTACAAATAAAACACGTTCAAAAAATCTAAAATAAAGTTTTTCGAGCCCGTTTTTTATTCTAATGGATAATTCTAAATTGTTCCAAAATAAGTATAAACATTGTTACAGTGGTACTTAAGGCGGTTATTAAGCAATTTTTTCGATATTTTTTACCGTTAATGAATTATAATGAAAAAACTGAAAAATCGAAATATTGCCTTTATCTAGAAAAATACTCTTGTAATCTATATTACCTTCTTTTCCTTTTCACTCTTCATCTGCTCTTCAATCATGGCTTCATGCTCCCTCTTCAAAGCTAAAGCTTCTTCCGAAACGGTTTCTTCTTGCACTTCCACTATTGTTACAGAATTATCTTCTTCTTTCTGCTCTTGGGTAAATTCTTGACCGTTTTGGGTAAATTCTTGACTGTTTTGGGTAATTTCTTGTCCGTTTTGGGTATCTTGCTCTTGATACTCTTGGATGGCCGGCATCGTACTTTCTAGAAACAGGTACAAATATATACAATTAGAAAAAAACCCGACTCAATATTTTGATATGGCAGTCATATTGGATTTGAAATTTGTCATAATATATGTATTTCTATATATAAAGCTCTTAGATTTTATATCCGTATTGAGAGAACAGTGTAAAAATGTGTCATCCACTACATAAATAAATAATTATAAGGGCACATTTCACACACAGCTGGTTAAGCCCATACTAAACCATTTCTAGTTTGTATTATGGTTGCTAACACAATGATATACTACATATCGATACCCTAATTTGCAAACCTACTAACTCCTCTGCAGATTTTTTACGGGAGAGGCTCAAAACGTCATTGTATTTCATTTAGATAAATAAAAAGTAATATAACTTTATTATTTATTATAATAATAAAAATAAAGCATTGTTTTTTACAGGATTTAGGTTTTTATTTATTGCGTAAAATAAAAAATACAATGAAGTTTCGAGCCTCTCCCGTAAAAAACCCGCAGAGGAGTTAGTAGCTTTTAGCTACTGTTAGCAAATTACGGTATCGATATGTATACGTCCATATAAATACTTTATGATATATTTTGAACACCCAACAAAGTTAGTTCATCACAAAGATGTTGGCCGTGCCGGGAATCCAGAATGGGAATTTTGTATCAATTGAGACTGATGAAAGTAATAGTAGTCCCAGACGATCGAAATTGGTGCGGAGCGCACCACGAACCGCACGGTGCGATCTATACAACAGACGATCGCACCAGACTTCGAACCGTCCAGTCGTATCGTGCTAGCGTTGCGTGAACACGTCTCTCCGAAATGCCGCCCATTCTATCAAAACAAGCCAAAATTGCTTTAGTTGCGGCAGCAGTGTCTGCTATCGTTACTACATCGCCGATATATAACCAACGAAAAAGAAGAAAAAATGGACAAAATTTTATCTCAGAAACAGACAACGGTACAGTCATATGAATCTCATTAAAGATCTCGATGATAAAGATTTTCGTATATATCTTCGAATGAGTTCCGAAGCATTTATTGAATTGATGGATGTTGTGAAATCGCATATAACTAAATCCGTGACGTGTTGCGCGTACGATAGCACAATAGCGACTTAACCGACTTGTGGTTCGGTGCGCCGTCCACACGATCGAATCGGTGCGGTACGCACCGCGTTCGATGTGCAAGCGCTCCGAACCAGCCGTACCGATATTAATAATAATAATGTCCGCCGGACCGTGCGCCACACGATCGTATTTAGTGCGGAGCACACCATGTTCGTGGTGCGCTCCGCACCAAGTTCGATCGTCTGTGACTACTTTTATAAGAGTTGCGAATGGCTTATTTTCAGATCGCTTCGAAATAGAAATTGTGCTTGAAGGCGGATTTATGTTACTTACCATGGATTTCTTGACGTGATTCCACGCTCATTTGAGTTTCGTGACTAGTGTGGCGAGATTCCTGAAATTAAAGTATGTAAATCAATAATACTCATTATAACTCTTTGAAAAGTTCTTTCACCGTTGGGAAGCTTCATTATATATAGATAGTGTATCTTATATGACACGTTCGTAGATTTACCATAGCAGCGCCATCTATTGATTACTTACTCAACCCAGTCGAAAGGTATCGACATCTGTTAGAATCATTTGGAGTTAACAGATAATTGTGACTGTCAAATAATAACAGACAATAATTAGCAATAAATTAAAATTGCTACAATAATTTGAGATTTAAACTATCCTATCTCTCAAGTTGGATCGAACTGCACATGGTGTGCGAATTTTATTATAATCGGTTAAGTGGTTTAGGTGTCCATTGCCGGGTCAGCTAGTATTATACTATGTTGCAGGTTTATTGAATTCAATTTTACCATATGAGTCATGTTGGATAGTTGTCTAGTCAACACTTCCAGCGACTGCTGAATGACACACGGTAGCTGCGCGAGCGCAGCAAGCTGTGCGCGCATTTGGGACAACTGTTGCTCTAGCGGGGCGTTGGGATCTGAAATTACGAGTATAAGAATAAGAATATGTTTATTGCATAACTGTGTACAATGACGAGATCTAAAAGTAGTGATTAGGTGACAACAGTCTTGTTCGTAATGAACATACAATATTAACTAAAAATAACAACTATCTACTAACTAAAAACTTAATAATATACATTTTAATAACTATACATATTTATACATTCAATAAGTTATAGGTTAAATTGTTTTAGTACTTAAGATTTCCCCTTTTTTATGTATATATGAACATTCCTTATCATTAAGTTTACACTAGCATGCTGTGTACTCTATTTTGGATTGCAGACTTGTTTTTGTTCCTTTTAGTTTAGTTATGTTAAAATGAATGTTTGTAATCTGTCTGAGTGCCCAATAAATAAATATTCTTTGTCTATTAGCTATTTTCTTAAACAAGGCTTAAATTTGTTTATATTGAGCGATTTTAAACTTTGTGGCAAAAAGTTGTAAACATTTATTGCCTTTATATATGCGCTATTATGATACATGGCGTTGTTGACTTGCACTATGCACATATTATATTTATACTTTGAACGGAGAGTTGCAGCACGACTAAAGTATATACAAATATTCCTTTATTTTATTTTAAACTAGCCATTACCCGCAGCTCCGTCCGCGATTAGGTCGTTTTTTTTAGATCATTTCAATTATATACCAGATCCAGTGTTGCATACAAACACAGCACAAAAAATTACTATACTATTGTATCTATAACAATATACACAGAAATACAAAATATTCTAAGGCACTAGAATATTCTAGTAATATAATTTCATACCAGGTCTATAAGTATAGAACTGGTATGTACTACTATAATTATAGTTCTATTTAATTATATAATTGAAAATTGACATTGATACATATCATATACTTTTGCACTGATATCATATTATTTGACTTGTAACTCTGGTATTATCAATAAATGATTTTTATTTGTATTTGAAAGGAATAGCGTAAAATAAGTCTCTGACATTGCAATCGGAGGTAAGTTAAAAAATAAAAATAACTGATTTCACTAACCGACCATTCCTTTAACAGTGTTAACAAGTTGTTCCGCCATCCTATTCTGGTCCATGTTTTCAGATGCTGGCTTAACTTCCTCTTCCGCTGCTTCCTGTGCTGGCACTTCCGTTTCCGGATCGATGCAAGCTTCTACTTCAGGTTCTGGTTTCTGGTGTGGAAGATCAGCTGGTGGAGGCGGGGTCGGTGGTAAAGGTATACCTGGATGAAGGGTGTCATTTCATTAAAATCCTGTATTGAAATAAATGATAAAAATAAATAGACAATTCGAGTCGGGCTCGCGCATGAAGATCTCCGTACCATTGTTTTATGGGAGCCCCTTTAATATTAATTTTAACTTTATTTTAAAATTTATTTTTAGAGTTTATACTTATACATCATTATTTATAATAATAATAATATATAATAATAAATCTTTATTGTTCATAGAGTAAATGCTTATGACCTAACTTACAACTATATTGGCGTTAATATAAATACAGATAACAATAACAAATAATATACATATAAGAACAATATTTTTTTTTATACATTGCTAATTTAGTAGGAAGTTAGGTTGGTAGAGTGTCTGCGCTTTGCACTAGGATGAGATATAGCCCGTATGGCAGAGCAACAGTTCCCTCTTTTACCAACTTGGTAGAATAGGTAAGGAGATAGACATTTATATAATATTTAACAGAGACAGTAGATATAATAGAACTTAAAATCACAATAAAGAGGGTATGTGATATATTTAGGTATGTTATGAGTGTAGTGATTGTGCGTGTGAGTGTATTTATTCTGTTAATGTGTAGTATAGAGGATATACCAAATGGAGTAAACAAATGCTTAAAAATTACGTCTGTTGTATCAAGCTAGTATTTTATTTAATTTTTGTAATTTAAGAATCCGATTTCGGATCGGGCTGTGAGGCGAGCATACAGGGACATGGGACGACCAATTGGCCGATGTCCCAAGTATCGCTGGGAAGACCTAGTGCAGCAAGACCTGAGCGCACTTCATGCCACAGACTGGTAGAAGACAACACAGGATAGAGAAGAGTGGCGTCTCTTAGTATCGGAGGCCAGGATCCATTTTGGTGTCAGCGAGCCATCATAGTTAGGATGCAAAACGCTTTTTGTGCCTTATGCACCTCAACCGTAAACCGATGCCGCCTTGGCGTTCCCTTTCGACCGACAGTGAAAGGGGGCAGGGGGAATTACATCATGTGATTCAGTCGTACACTCGCCGAAATGCAAAACCGACAGACTGACAACAATGCGGCGGTTAATTAGTTATCTATCCTCACCAGTATCTTCTAGGTCCGGTACTTCGCTCTCTGGTAAAGGATCCACAGCTTCAAAGAACTCCGCCTGGTCTGGCACTAGTATAGGTTCCTCAGGAGGCACAGGTGATGGCACAGGCTCCTCCAAAGCTCGTTGTTCCCAGGGCAAAGGGCCTGTGTCGAAGTCCTAAAGGACATTTGTTTAGAAGCGACAGTGAGGTGGGATGGTGTTTATACAATGTACGAAATATCCGTAATCTTCGATCAAATATATACCAGATTCAGTGCATACAAACACAGCGCAAAAAATGGCATGAGTTTATTATTTTAATGTTATATAAAATATTATAGTTAGGTATAAAGATTGTATAATATATGATACTTGTTATGTGTCAATAAATTTATTTATATGAAGAAAAAATTGAATTATCCAAATCATGAATAAATAATATCATTCAGATATCCGACAGCGTAGACTATGGCTGTATCTCTCTCTACGTGAGAATAGGCCCCGAGTCCCAGCAGTAGGTATGTATAAAATGGGAGTGAATGTGAGTCATGTATAATAGAAAAGTGTGGGTGTTTAGATTTTAAAAACATGAAAGCTATGTTAAGTTTCATGCGCTGTAATTACGATACTTATTGGAACGAAGTCCCTTATCGCGCGTTGTGAAAGGGGGCTAGACGGAAAACATTCTTACGAAAAGTTGTCACGACACTTTTTGCTATAGTAAGCTATTGTAAGCTGTGCGGCGTGCGCATGTTTCTCGGTCTGTCTCTCTCTCTCTCTTATAGAAATCAAGCCAGATATTTTCATTTCTACTTCGCATTGAATAGCGCGACGATTATTTTTGTTGGGTGTATACAGGTTTTATATGTATAAAATATTATTATAACTTAAAAAAATACTTTTTTATTACCATTAATTCACTAATTAATCGAAAGGAACTTCGTTTAATCCGGGTGGGTGTCCTTTGACAACTCTTAAGTTTTTTTAAGGGTTTGATATTAAATATATATTATAACAAAAAATGTTTAATCACTAAACTGTTAATACGCTAATATATAACATTGTTTATATCATAATTTATTCATTATGTAATCATAATTATCATTACAATGATTACAAAAAAAATCCGTTTTTATGGTATCTTATTAATGTACGGTATTAAGATTTCTTGTGAATATAATATGTTGAGAATTTAATACGAAACATGTTATATTTCAGCGTTTATATTCTTTTTATTGCATTACACGTTACTATTTACGTCAAGGTCCAAGTTGCATAGCATTTGAACAGCGTTAATACAAGCCGTGTACTATAGTCCTAAGGTTTAAAGTTTTTTTAAGGTTTCACAAAAAACTCTGAAAAGGATCAAAAACTATCACATTCATTACTTAAACAATTTATTTTTAAACATACAACACATTTAAATTATATGATTAATTCTTACAACACTTAGTACATTAAATAAATAGTTTATTATATATTACATATACTTAGTAATCAACTTTTAGGAATTTTAACAGCGAATTAGAATAAACGGAAGATTAACTCCATACAATCGCCGCTGAGAATTTGGATCCATCTACGCACACAATTATACTGCTATCCCAACGAAACACACAAACACAAAGCTCGCATGCGATTGGTCGCATCAAGGTCACCCCACCGACCATATGATGCGGGTGCACGAATAGCTGTTTTACCCCGCCCACCGCGGTATTTTAGACGCGTAAAATACCGCGGTGCGGTGGAACCATTTAATCAGCCAAGTCACTTTTCTATTTATTCTAGTTCGCTGAATTTTAAGGAGTCTGGCAGGGTTATACCTACACTTTTAATCATCGTTATTATTAAGTAAAATATAAAGTTTTATGCTAACTTAAGACGTAGATACGGGCAAATTCTTGAATTTACTGCTTTACCATTATAAGTAAAATACGGTCAAAGTCATATATATTTGTTGTTCTACTTAAATTTTATAATATACTTTGAAAGAGAATGTAGTAGTCAAATAAGTTATATTTACGTTAATTTATGCAATTAAATTAATTAAAAGTACTTTTAGAACATCTCTATATTTTTGCCAATATCATCGCCGTCACATTTATTTAAAGCATTAGGTGTTGCACCTGGGTAGGTAGATTCAAGCCGACTAACATTTATTTAAAGCATTAGATATTGGACCTGGGTAGGTAGGTTCAAACCGCCAAACATTTATTTATAGCATTAGATATGGGACCTGGGTAGGTAGATTCAAGCTGCCTAACATTTATTTAAAGCATTAGGTATTAGACCTGGGTAGGTAGATTCAAGCTGCCTAACATTTATTTAAAGCATTAGGTATTGGACCTGGGTAGGTAGATTCAAGCCGCCTAACAATTATAGCATTAGGTATTGCACCTGGGTAGGTAGATTCAAGCCGCCTAACATTTATTTAAAGCATTAGGCATCGGACATGGGTAGGTAGTTTCAAGCTGCCTAACATTTATTTAAAGCATTATAAGACATGTGTGGGTACATTCAAGCCATCTACCAATTATTTAAAGTATTAGGTATTGGACCTGGGTAGGTAGATTCAAGCTTCTTAACATTAATAGCATTAGGTATTGGACCTGGGTAGGTAGATTCAAGCTTCTTAACATTAATAGCATTAGGTATTGGACCTGGGTAGGTAGATTCAAGCCGCCTAACATTTATAGCATTAGGTATTGGACCTGGGTAAGTAAATACAAGCCGACTAACATTTATATAAAGCATTAGGTATTAGACCTGGGTAGGTATATTCAATCCGCCTAACATTTATTCTAACGTCTAGTTTACCTCAGGTTTATAATCAGGCGCTACTTTAGGTTTAGGCTGTTTAACTATTTTCACTTTGTACGGTTCCTGAAACGAAAAAGAAAATAGGTTAAGTTTATTTTTCACAATCATTATACAACCTTATCTTATATATAAAATTTCCATGTCACAATGTTAGTTACCGTACTCCTCCGAAACGGCTTACCGATTTTTACCAGATTTTAAGCGCATTCAGTAGGTCTGAGAATCGGCTACTATCTATTCTTCATACCCCTAAGTGAGGCAATACAACATTTGCTGGGTCAGCTAGTTATTATATATTATAAATTATGTATTTTCTGTGCCGCTATAGTAAAAAATACTTAATAAATAAAAAGTGGGATAAAATAAACTTAGCAGTGTTCCTTTTCGTGTTGTTTCTCACTAATAATAACGGTAACAGGCAGATAGTTAAAATGTTCACAGCATATTGAGTATTACATTAAGATTAAAAACATTCTAATTCTAATTTGAAGTGGGGGTGATGAGACCTGCACTGACATCCCGCTAGGGGCGTATTGTGCATTCCCCCCTTACCAGCCTACCCAAGCCAACCGAGCTCCTTGAAGTAACGGAGCACAGCCCTGGCTCGCTGGCATACCTGTTCCACCCCTATTGCGTCAGATGGTCTGTTTGTTTGTTTAAAAACATAATTATTAAATCCAAATAAAATAAATACTTAGCCACTGCTAAGCATAGGCTTAGGCCTCCCACACAACAAACGCACTTAAAAAAAACTTAGCTATAAATAATGTAATTAGTCCCTTTAAAAATTCACAAAATATTTAATTATACTTTAACTTCAAAATTAAATGAAAGTGAAACAAATATCCAAAGGGGCTCGCGAAAAACAAACGTGTTACAGTGTAAACTCCATATAACGTCACTCGATTTAACGACAACTCTGTAAAGCGTCGAAATCAATTGGCATTAGTTGGTTAAGCCTTGTTTAGTTCTGCAAAGTAACACCTAAGTCGAAATGTTATAAAAAATCTAATTGACACCTACCAATATTATTAGCACTATTAAAAAACAAAAGAACCACTCACTAAACTGACAAATGAAGTACTAAACAGAATCAAATGCCACAAATTTAAAGCCAAAAACAAAGACATTGAAATAATGCCAAGTAATTTACTACCGCATTGTCAAATACAAATCGGTACTAAGAATTGATATTGACAGATGTCACACAATAAAATAATTATATCTTTGGCATTAGGTAAAGGTTGAGGTAAAGGTCATTTGACTAATACTCTTTTGAAAATAAAAATAAATGGCCAATTGCGAGTCTAACTATAATAATAATAATAAATATTTATTAGAACACATTTCACACACGGCTGGTTAACCCCATACTGAACCATTTCTAGTTTGTATTATGGTTGCTAACACAACTGATATACCAACTGATAACTGATATACATATTTTTATATAGATATATATATTTAACACAATGATGTTGGCTGGGCCGGGAATTGAACCCGGAACCTTCTGATTGGCAGTCCGGCTTGGTAACTTTTACGTTACTCATTCATAGAGGATTCCGTACCTTTAACTTAGAAAATTGGCAAAAAATACGTTTGTTTTATGGGCGTTCTCCTTAAATATTATGTTTATTTTTAAAATAAATACCAACACACTTGATTATTCTGTGAATGTTTAGAGGGTCTACCAAATGTCGTTATAAAGATCGAGTAAAAAAAATTAAAATTACGTTTTTTTTGTATGGGACCCCCTCAAATATGTTTTTTAATTTATTTATTAATTAATTCGAAGGGTAACATACATTTATATTCAGTAGTATTCAGAAAAAAAATAACACATTTTTTCTCTTTTATTTTTTTATTTCTAGTATTATAGTTATAGCGGCACGGAAAATACATAACTTATGGAAGTTTCAGCTTTATAGCTATCACGGTTTCTGAGATACCACCTGGTGACTGACAGACAGCGGAGGCTTAGTAATAGGGTTTCTTATTCACCTTTTAGGTACGGAACTCTAAAAAAGATGGCCGCCACCACAAAATTAGAACGTGTGTGACCCACACGAGTCAGTGACACTCTGACAGAAAGTAGAGCAAGTCTAGTTTGGAAATACTGGCTCCTAGCTCTAATGAAAAACTAAATGGCATGTTATTTAGTTTTATTTTTTATAGTCTTTTTTAATGCATTTAATGTAAGCCATCATAATGTATATAACGCACTAGCAAACCCAGCGAACTCCATTTCGCCACAAAGTTGAAATTTTCTCAGAATTTTGTTTGCTACAAACCTCACGGAGCCCGAGACCTTTCCAACGAATGCTGTACCGTGGAAATCGCTTCGTGCGTTCTGGAGTTATAGCGTCAGGATGGAAAACCCCGCTTATTTTATATATTACATAAAAAATAGATAATAATAAAAATAAAGTTTTAAGAAACCAGCTTTCTTTATATATTTTTCACAACCTACTGGTAGGTTTCAGTTAGGACATTTAAAATTTATTCCACATTTTCAAACTAAAATAAATTATTTGGCTTGACTTTGAAAGCTCACCTCAACTTCCACCGATTCAGGTTCCACGTATCCTGGGTATCCGTGCTTCGATCTGGGCACAGGCCGCGTCGGCTTCTGCAGGAAGGTCGTCCATTTCTTCGACTCCTGGGGGAGACAAACATGGAGGTTTAAAAAAAACGTGTTGTGGTTTTATAGCAAACATTGCAAAGTGCAAAGAAGAAGGGCCGACCGAAAAAAAAATGAGAGAGAAAGGAGTGAGTGTAGAGACGACGGCTGATAGAGGAAAGTGGAAGAAGACATGGATGGAGTGTGTGAATGAGGACATGAGAGAGAAAGGAGTGAGTGTAGAGACGACGGCTGATAGAGTAGAGTGGAAGAAAACATGGGTGGAGTGTGTGAATGAGGACATGAGAGAGAAAGGAGTGAGTGTAGAGACGACGGCTGATAGAGGAGAGTGGAAGAAGACATGGATGGAGTGTGTGAATGAGGACATGAGAGAGAAAGGAGTGAGTGTAGAGACAACGGCTGATAGAGGAGAGTGGAAGAAGACATGGATAGAGTGTGTGAATGAGGACATGAGATAGAAAGGAGTGAGTGTGGAGACGACGGCTGATAGAGTAGAGTGGAAGAAGACATGGATGGAGTGTGTGAATAAGGACATGAGAGAGAAAGAAGTGAGTGTGGAGACGACGGCTGATTACTAGAGTAGAGTGGAAGAAGACATGGATGGAGTGTGTGAATGAGGACATGAGAGAGAAAGGAGTGAGTGTAGAGACGACGGCTGATAGAGGAGAGTGGAAGAAAACATGGATGGAGTGTGTGAATGAGAACATGAGAGAGAAAGGAGTGAGTGTAGAGACGACGGCTGATAGAGGAGAGTGGAAGAAGACATGGATGGAGTGTGTGAATGAGGACATGAGAGAGAAAGGAGTGAGTGTAGAGACGACGGCTGATAGAGGAGAGTGGAAGAAAACATAGATGGAGTGTGTGAATGAGGACATGAGAGAGAAAGGAGTGAGTGTAGAGACGACGGCTGATAGAGGAGAGTGGAAGAAGACATGGGTGGAGTGTGTGAATGAGGACATGAGAGAGAAAGGAGTGAGTGTGGAGACGACGGCTGATTACTAGAGTAGAGTGGAAGAAGACATGGATGGAGTGTGTGAATGAGGACATGAGAGAGAAAGGCGTGAGTGTAGAGACGACGGCTGATTACTAGAGTAGAGTGGAAGAAGACATGGATGGAGTGTGTGAATGAGGACATGAGAGAGAAAGGAGTGAGTGTGGAGACGACGGCTGATTACTAGAGTAGAGTGGAAGAAGACATGGATGGAGTGTGTGAATGAGGACATGAGAGAGAAAGGAGTGAGTGTGGAGACGACGGCTGATAGAGGAGAGTGGAAGAAGACATGGATGGAGTGTGTGAATGAGGACATGAGAGAGAAAGGAGTGAGTGTAGAGACGACGGCTGATTACTAGAGTAGAGTGGAAGAAGACATGGATGGAGTGTGTGAATGAGGACATGAGAGAGAAAGGAGTGAGTGTGGAGACGACGGCTGATAGAGTAGAGTGGAAGAAAACATGGATGGAGTATGTGAATGAGGACATGAGAGAGAAAGGAGTGAGTGTGGAGACGACGGCTGATTACTAGAGTAGAGTGGAAGAAGACAAGGATGGAGTGTGTGAATGAGGACATGAGAGAGAAAGGAGTGAGTGTAGAGACGACGGCTGATAGAGGAGAGTGGAAGAAGACATGGATGGAGTGTGTGAATGAGGACATGAGAGAGAAAGGAGTGAGTGTAGAGACGACGACTGATAGAGGAGAGTGGAAGAAGACATGGTTAGAGTGTGTGAATGAGGACATGAGAGAGAAAGGAGTGAGTGTAGAGACGACGGCTGATAGAGTAGAGTGGAAGAAGACATGGATAGAGTGTGTGAATGAGGACATGAAAGAGAAAGGAGTGAGTGTAGAGACGACGGCTGATAGAGGAGAGTGGAAGAAAACATGGATGGAGTGTGTGAATGAGGACATGAGAGAGAAAGGAGTGAGTGTGGAGAAGACGGCTGATTAATAGAGTAGAGTGGAAGAAGACATGGATGGAGTGTGTGAATGAGGACATGAGAGAGAAAGGAGTGAGTGTAGAGACGACGGCTGATAGAGTAGAGTGGAAGAAGACATGGATAGAGTGTGTGAATGAGGACATGAAAGAGAAAGGAGTGAGTGTAGAGACGACGGCTGATAGAGGAGAGTGGAAGAAGACATGGACGGAGTGTGTGAATGAGGACATGAGAGAGAAAGGAGTGAGTGTAGAGACGACGGCTGATAGAGTAGAGTGGAAGAAGACATGGATAGAGTGTGTGAATGAGGACATGAAAGAGAAAGGAGTGAGTGTAGAGACGACGGCTGATAGAGGAGAGTGGAAGAAGACATGGATGGAGTGTGTGAATGAGGACATGAGAGAGAAAGGAGTGATAAATACATTTCAACTCACCACGGCTTCTTTCTTCTTCTTATCCGCACACTCCCTCTTCAACTCCTCATTTAAGGCCTTAATGACCTCGGAGTCTTTGAGGGAAGGTACTAGGGGCTTGATCTTCTGGAAGTCGACGCTGGAAGGACGGGTCATATGTGACGTCAGAACCCGAGACAAGCTGTTTCAACCATTTTGAATAGTGTCAGTGTTATAATTTGGTGATTTTTTTCCTTATCACTAACTACTAAGATTGTTTCAAAAGACATGGATGAAACAGGCGAGGGAAAGAGAGAGTTGGAAAAAAACGGGGGATGCCCAAGCAGCAACTTTTGCATAAAAAAGTGTCAATAAAAATAAGTAATTTTTGTAAAATGTAGCAATAGAATAAAGGCTTTTTTACTTTTACTTAGATTATACTAAGTAACTAAGTAGATTAAACCAATGCAACACCATTAAAGAGCAACTAAAGGTGCTATGGGAGAAAAATAACATAATTCGTAAAGCCCTATGGTGTTTACTGTTTTATTATATCCAGTTCATTGTTAAGGATTGCTTCTAAAATATAGGTAATAATACATGGATACTAGCTGACCCGGCAAACATTGTTTTGCCTTGTAAAGTTAAAAACACTAAAATTGATCAAAATTACTAAAATGGCCATAAAAATAGGGGTATATCACCAGATAAAAAGAAAAATTTAGGGTTGTATGTAGGTTTAAATTATACAAAAATAAAAACAAAAAATATCGTCAAAAATGAAAAAAGAATTAAGGTTGAAAAACCCTTATCACTTAGGGGTATGAAAAATAGATAGTAGCCGATTCTCAGACCTACTGAATACGCATATGAAATTTGATGGAAAAAATCGGTCAAGCCGTTTCGGAGGAGTACGGTAACTAACATTGTGACATGGAAATTTTATATATAAGAAGAAGATTTGGATGTTATACAGAAAATAAGTAATATTAATGAATATGAAACTTGGAATATTATGAACTGTTCAATGAAAGATGTAAAGTGTTGATCGAAAATGTTTAAGAAAATATGATTAATATACAAAATGGTTGAAATGGCCATGACAATGTAGTATGCATGAAATTGATGGAATTAATTTTTAAAAAGTTTTCTTAAAATTTACAAATGTGGACAATGCTTAAGGAAATAATTACTTTAAAATAAATATATGAATCACTTCGAAAGTAGGTATTTGTATGTAGTATATCAGTTGTTAGCAACTATAATACAAACTAGAAATGGTTTAGTATGGGGCTAACCAGCCGTGTGTGAAATGTGTTCTAATATTTATTTATTAGCCATGCATTTCTAGTTTGTATTATGGTTGCTAACACAACTGATATACTACATATACATACATACATATTTTATATAGATACATATTTAACACCCAGACCGACAGCCAACAAATTTGGTTCACCACAAAGATGTTGGTCGTGCCGGGAATCGAACCCGGGACCCTCTGGTTGGTGGTCCAGCATGATAACCATTACGCCAACGAGGTCTATTAAAACTCACCCCATGACATGTGCTTCTCTCAGCATTTCTGACTCCCCAGAGATCAGAACAGCTATAGTATCCTCCGTCAGACCAGGTTTTCCTAATTCCTCTGTAAATAATAATAGTAGTTTAAAAAAAAACTAAAAAAAACACGCTTTTCTGGCCGTTTTAAGTGGGTCAAAATCACGCCCAAAGAAGTCGGTTACAAACAAACATATGAACAAAAATCCAAAAAAAAAGATGTCAAATTAGTGTATAGTCATCGGTCCTCAATAAATCAACAAAGTTTCAACGAAATCTGGCCGTTTTAAGTGGGTCAAAATCGCGCCCAAAGAAGTCGGTTACAAACAAACATACAAACAAAAATACAAAAAAAAAAAAAAATTATCAAATTAGTGTATAGTCATCGGTCCTCAATAAATTTACAAAGTTTCAACGAAATCTGGCCGTTTTAAGTAGGTCAAAATCGCGCCCAAAGAAGTCGGTTACAAACAAACATACAAACAAAAATACAAAAATGGAATAATTTTATCAAATTAGTGTATTGTCATCGGTTCTCAATAAATCTACAAAGTTTGAAGGAAATCTGGCCGTTTAAAGTGGGTCAAAATCGCGCCCAAAGAAGTCGGTTACATACAAACATACAGGTGAATTTAATATAAAGCGTGTAAAAAAGGTTCTATTTAATTAATAGTTAAAAAAAAAACTAAAAAACACGCTTTTTATACAAAACCGTAATTTTATCAAATTAGTGTATTGTCATCGGTCCTCAATAAATCTACAAAGTTTGAACGAAATCTGGCCGTTTTAAGTGGGTCAAAATCGCGCCCAAAGAAGTCGGTTACAAATAAACATACAAACAAACATACAGGTGAAGCTAGTTATATTCCCATAGTCGTAGATATATAAACATATAACCCTGTAGTCTTAAGTATAAGCATATAACTCTGTATGAAACCTGATGCGGCATAGCAACGATTCATAGAATCCGGCCACCCGGGCTTTGCCGTATCAGCAAACATTTCATTAGGAATAAGACCTAGTATTAAGAGGAGTTTAGAATAAAATCTTCGACACTCAACACCTATTTTAAGTAGTTTAATTTTAATTTAGTTTTTAAAAAGATATTGAAGCGCTCCCGATTCCTAACTGGCGCAGCCGGTAGGATAATCGGCTGCTGTCATCGCGAGTACCGAGCGTAGAATCCGTGAAAAGTGTACGAGCGTGGCAGCATTGGTGGCTAGCAGCATCGCGTGGAGCCATCCGATTATCCACGAACCAAATAAATGAGTTGGACGTCGGCGATACGGGGCATGTAAGTGGCACACCCAGAGTAAAATCCTCCGCTTGTTCCACCCATTCCCATCCAATATCTTGTGTTAAAATCACACATTTAGTTTAAGTTTGTGACTGAAACTGCACACATTAAATTAACCCATTCCTTCCCACTGTCATATTTTTAGGACACCATTTTCAACATTTTTTTATATGTATTAGGACTTTCATTTTTTATTATTTCTAACGAAATTCTTATTTTTACACTATTTTTCTAATAAAATATTTTTTTTTCGCTGTGAAAAATGTTTACGTAAATTTATTATATTTTTTTTAAATTGATAATTTTTGTTGACTGAAGGGGAGCTCTGAATTCCGATTGTATATACTGTGAAAGAAAAACGTTACCTACTTCAAAGTACATAAAACTTATTCTTAGATCTCTACCAAATATAAAACAAATAAAAATAAAAACAAAACATCATATGTGGTCTTGTGATATACATTTAAAATAAGCCGTCCTATAAATATGACACCGGGAGCCTGTATGTACAATTTGCCGCAACAGTGCGTTGGATCCTGTCACACTAAGTACAGGTTGAAACTGGTCAATTGCTTGTTTTTTACGGGTCTTGCTTGTGTTTACATTAGTTGATTAGTGTAAGCTGAACACATGACATCTAATCACACAAAACGATTGTGATTATTTATCGACCTAGAATAAATAAAAAGAATTCATTGTGTACAAGGTTGATAGTTTGAGGGTAAGTAAAAATATTTTTTTTTCTCTATCTAATTATGAATAATACACTTATCTGTATGACTGTAAGTATATATTAATAAATTCTTTTATTAATAGATAATGAATCCAGTGCAAAAAATAAAATAAAAGAGCTTTGAACATGTCCGAATTTGTTGACTATATTCAAGATACTGAAGAATCTAGTGATGAGGAGTTGAACGACATTGAAGTTGAATAAAAGGAAAACCAATAAGGTTCGGGTATAAGCATTGGCCACTGTATAAAGTCAGCAAAGTTGTATTCTTATATAATTTCGGCTTATAGCATTTCGGTTGTTTTCTTATAACATTCAGGCAAAAATGTTCGAACCTCTGCTAGTTGTGACGATGACTTGGGTGCTACAGTGGTAAAGATGTTGCTTGCAGTTTGTACAGCTCTCAGATTACATGTAGTCTACTTTGATAACTTTCAGCAGCATGCAGTTATTGTTGATCGGTTTTATATCTCAAGGGTTCAGAGCTATAGGGACAGGCAGAGAAAATACAACTAAAAATGTCCTACTATGACCAAACAAGAGATGAAAAAGAAAGACTAAGGTTTTACCGATTATAGTATCGGTAAAAACAATGAAGTTTTGTGCCTGAAATGGTTTGAGAGTAACGTTGTTTGTCTTTTGACTAATTTTGATTCTGTTGACCTTTTTGTAAAAACAAATAAGTACTCAAAGATAGCAAAGGCCAAAGTTGCCATGGAATAGCCAATGCTTATTCATAATTGTAATAAGGATATGGGAGTAGTATATAAACATGATGGCTGATTTCTAAATACCCAATCTGCTTTAGAGGTAAAATATAGTATTGACCTTTAATTATCCGTGTTTTAGACATGACTCTTGTAAATGGATGGATTGTCTACAACCAGATAAATAAAGACGATACTATCCCTCTGCTAGATTTCAGACGAAGGATATTTTTTTGCTTGGATGAGGAATTCGAAAGGCAAGGGAAATAAACCGATACTTGGTTCTTCAGAAGTTCTTTTACAACCTTTTAGGTATCATAATGTTGGTCACTATATCCCAAAGGGGCAAATAGAGGCATTGGCAAGGACAAGGTTGTAAGTAAAAAAACCTCTAAATTTTTGTGCAAAATGGGAAAAACCATTTACATGTGATTGTTTTATAAGTAATCATATAAAATAAGCACTTATATTTTATTTTTTAATCTGTTTGTGAACATAATTTACAAATAAATCTTATTTTCTTATTAATTGTTAACTTGTATTACTTCTGACCACATGTCCCCATTGTCATATTTATAGGACGGGCTGAAACAGGGATGAAGGTATATCTTAATTTTTTGTTTAGTCATATTCTTTTTTCTTTATGTATTATGAACCTAATTTAAAGAATTCATCAAAAAATTCCAACGTTTTCGATACTTGGGAAGTAATGGGTTAAGGAAAACGTAGCGAAAATTGCTCGTTTTAGTTAAGAAAATTGTGACTGAAACTGCACACATTAAATTAAGGAAAACGTAGCGAAAATTGCTCGTTTTAGTTAAGAAATTGTATTTTTAAGTAATTATAAATTAGGTTAACGTGACTTAAACCGCACATAGTGTTTAGATATTTTTAGTTTTTTTTTTTTGTGTTATACTTACTAAGAAAAATGGTTGACAACGCAGCGCAATTAGCACCTCCCCTTCTAAGGGATATGTTAAAACTAATTCCTGAATATGAGGGTGACGCGAATACGTTAACATTGTTCTTAAAAAAGTGCGAGTATGTTATCCAACATTTCCAAGGAAGTAATCAGCGAAATGAGTATCTGATGCAATGCATCACTAGCAAATTAAAAGGGAAGGCCGCCGCGTTAGTCAGTGAGAGGGAAGATTTTTTTAATTACGACAACCTGAGAGAACTACTAATTCAACATTTTGGAGACCCTCGCAGCGAGGAGTCAGTGGCCATCGAATTAGAATCGATGAAGTTAAAATCCGGAGAAACGTACCTAGAATTCTGCGGCCGCATTCAAAACGTAAGGGCCACCCTTTTTGCAAAAATTAACCAAAATTTAATAAATTCAGACGAAGTTAAAAACGCTAAAAGACTAATACATAACAACACAGCCCTTAATGTATTCTTATACAATCTCCCAGAGCATATGGTCAGGGTCATACGTTTGAAAAATCCGAAAAACCTAGAGGACGCCTTAAAACAGGTAATAGAAGAGGTGAATTTCCATGAGCAATATCAGATAAAAGCTAAACTCTTAAATAACCAAAACACAGTAAACTGGAAACCTCCGCCTCAAGCTTCTCCACAATTTAAATTCGGAGTCCCAAATCAAGGTCAGTATAGGCCACAGTTATTTACCTCGCAACCTATACGACATCCGATGCAGTCGGGCTTCAAACCAAACTTTCAAGCTCACCAGTATACTCCGCAACCCCAAGCAGCACCGTTTGGGTATCGACCTCCGCTACAAATGAATCAAGGTGGGTTTAGACCTCAAGTAGGACAGTTTGGATATAGACCCCAACAGTTTGGCTTCAGACCACAGCTGGGACAATTCGGGTATCAACCCCCGCAACCTCAGAGCTATCGACCACCACAGCTATTTTCAGGCGACGTGACAATGAGAACTGCACCAGCCCTGCCAAAGGTACCCATTAACGAGATGCAAGTAATGGAAGAAGGTATGTACATGCCTTACGATTATAACACCCCTATATATGGCACATACGACGAGCAACAGGCAATCGACGCTAATTATTACACCGAAGCTGGCGCCGAGCAGCCTTGCCAACCGGAAATGGATCCTGACGAAAAGGAAGAACAGATAAGTGCGGAAAATTATTGTATTACCTTTGTCCAAAAGCCCGAGGTAGTTAAACTAAATTACGACCGTTCTCGAAAATTACCATACATGAACATCCCTGAAATAAACGGCAAATTTATGATAGATTGTGGTAGTAGCAAATGTTTCATTAGCCCATCTAAAGCCGATCAGTACTACGCAGCGTACAAGTCTTATAAATTGTTTACAGTTAATAGTACGCATGCCTCTAGCGCGCATAAAGAAGTAATTAACATCCCACTCTTTTCGGCTTTTAATGCGGACTGCGAACAAAAGTTTTATATCTACGAAGTAGACCCAAAATATGACGGCGTGATTGGATTAGATTTGATGCTTAAACTTGACGCTAAAATAGATTTAGAAAATCGATATATAATAATTAATAGTTAAAAAAAAAACTAAAAAACACGCTTTTTATACAAAACCGTAATTTTATCAAATTAGTGTATTGTCATCGGTCCTCAATAAATCTACAAAGTTTGAACGAAATCTGGCCGTTTTAAGTGGGTCAAAATCGCGCCCAAAGAAGTCGGTTACAAATAAACATACAAACAAACATACAGGTGAAGCTAGTTATATTCCCATAGTCGTAGATATATAAACATATAACCCTGTAGTCTTAAGTATAAGCATATAACTCTGTATGAAACCTGATGCGGCATAGCAACGATTCATAGAATCCGGCCACCCGGGCTTTGCCGTATCAGCAAACATTTCATTAGGAATAAGACCTAGTATTAAGAGGAGTTTAGAATAAAATCTTCGACACTCAACACCTATTTTAAGTAGTTTAATTTTAATTTAGTTTTTAAAAAGATATTGAAGCGCTCCCGATTCCTAACTGGCGCAGCCGGTAGGATAATCGGCTGCTGTCATCGCGAGTACCGAGCGTAGAATCCGTGAAAAGTGTACGAGCGTGGCAGCATTGGTGGCTAGCAGCATCGCGTGGAGCCATCCGATTATCCACGAACCAAATAAATGAGTTGGACGTCGGCGATACGGGGCATGTAAGTGGCACACCCAGAGTAAAATCCTCCGCTTGTTCCACCCATTCCCATCCAATATCTTGTGTTAAAATCACACATTTAGTTTAAGTTTGTGACTGAAACTGCACACATTAAATTAAGGAAAACGTAGCGAAAATTGCTCGTTTTAGTTAAGAAAATTGTGACTGAAACTGCACACATTAAATTAAGGAAAACGTAGCGAAAATTGCTCGTTTTAGTTAAGAAATTGTATTTTTAAGTAATTATAAATTAGGTTAACGTGACTTAAACCGCACATAGTGTTTAGATATTTTTAGTTTTTTTTTTTTTTGTGTTATACTTACTAAGAAAAATGGTTGACAACGCAGCGCAATTAGCACCTCCCCTTCTAAGGGATATGTTAAAACTAATTCCTGAATATGAGGGTGACGCGAATACGTTAACATTGTTCTTAAAAAAGTGCGAGTATGTTATCCAACATTTCCAAGGAAGTAATCAGCGAAATGAGTATCTGATGCAATGCATCACTAGCAAATTAAAAGGGAAGGCCGCCGCGTTAGTCAGTGAGAGGGAAGATTTTTTTAATTACGACAACCTGAGAGAACTACTAATTCAACATTTTGGAGACCCTCGCAGCGAGGAGTCAGTGGCCATCGAATTAGAATCGATGAAGTTAAAATCCGGAGAAACGTACCTAGAATTCTGCGGCCGCATTCAAAACGTAAGGGCCACCCTTTTTGCAAAAATTAACCAAAATTTAATAAATTCAGACGAAGTTAAAAACGCTAAAAGACTAATACATAACAACACAGCCCTTAATGTATTCTTATACAATCTCCCAGAGCATATGGTCAGGGTCATACGTTTGAAAAATCCGAAAAACCTAGAGGACGCCTTAAAACAGGTAATAGAAGAGGTGAATTTCCATGAGCAATATCAGATAAAAGCTAAACTCTTAAATAACCAAAACACAGTAAACTGGAAACCTCCGCCTCAAGCTTCTCCACAATTTAAATTCGGAGTCCCAAATCAAGGTCAGTATAGGCCACAGTTATTTACCTCGCAACCTATACGACATCCGATGCAGTCGGGCTTCAAACCAAACTTTCAAGCTCACCAGTATACTCCGCAACCCCAAGCAGCACCGTTTGGGTATCGACCTCCGCTACAAATGAATCAAGGTGGGTTTAGACCTCAAGTAGGACAGTTTGGATATAGACCCCAACAGTTTGGCTTCAGACCACAGCTGGGACAATTCGGGTATCAACCCCCGCAACCTCAGAGCTATCGACCACCACAGCTATTTTCAGGCGACGTGACAATGAGAACTGCACCAGCCCTGCCAAAGGTACCCATTAACGAGATGCAAGTAATGGAAGAAGGTATGTACATGCCTTACGATTATAACACCCCTATATATGGCACATACGACGAGCAACAGGCAATCGACGCTAATTATTACACCGAAGCTGGCGCCGAGCAGCCTTGCCAACCGGAAATGGATCCTGACGAAAAGGAAGAACAGATAAGTGCGGAAAATTATTGTATTACCTTTGTCCAAAAGCCCGAGGTAGTTAAACTAAATTACGACCGTTCTCGAAAATTACCATACATGAACATCCCTGAAATAAACGGCAAATTTATGATAGATTGTGGTAGTAGCAAATGTTTCATTAGCCCATCTAAAGCCGATCAGTACTACGCAGCGTACAAGTCTTATAAATTGTTTACAGTTAATAGTACGCATGCCTCTAGCGCGCATAAAGAAGTAATTAACATCCCACTCTTTTCGGCTTTTAATGCGGACTGCGAACAAAAGTTTTATATCTACGAAGTAGACCCAAAATATGACGGCGTGATTGGATTAGATTTGATGCTTAAACTTGACGCTAAAATAGATTTAGAAAATCGAATTTTCAAAACTAAACACGCCTCGATCCCCATCAAACTCGACAGTGACCAGGTCCTAAATTTAACTTCGTGTAGTGAAAACCGCGTGAAACTACCGGTAAACTGTAAGAAACCGCTTATCAACGAACCACCTCAACTCAACGAATATATAACATGCGATATAAACTATACTACCGTTTTGGCTGAAGTAAAAGTAGAACAACTAAAACACAAGAACGAGCAGTTAAACGCTAACGCGGACTCACTGTCACACCTAAAACTTAATGCATTAAGTACTGATGAACTCGACGACGATATATCAATGATAGTTAATTTGGAAAACCGTGACTCCAACGCCGACCGCGATCACTCAGATACAATATCTATTTCAGACTCTGAAAGGACCGAAACCGACAGCCCCATCACCGTTTCTGACTCTGATACAATAGATAATATATTCAAAAAGGAACCCGAATGTTTAGTGCGCACAGATTCAAGCTCCAGCGCTACCGAAACAATACAATCTGGTAGAGACTTAGAACCATTAGGCATACCAATACTACATGAAGCCATAGATACCAAACCAAATCAAATACTAGTGTTCCACAAATATCAAAATGAATTACAAACGACCGATTTATCCACGAAACATCAAAAAATCTTAGAAGTATTTCTACCTTACGGAAAACCCGATCTTATCTGTGAGTTTCTGAAAAAGTACATAAAACCAAAATTAAAACATTTCATATATTTCGAAACAACTCAACACCGACGCGAATTTAGTAACATTGTGACGTCATTATTTAAAAAGGACTCAATTAACTTCCAGGAATGTACCGAACGAGTAATAAATGTCGAAGGTGAGGATGAACAGAAACTTATAATAAAAAAATTACACGAAGGAAAAACTTGTCATCACGGCATAACAGAAACAGTAAAAAGAATAAAAAGAAACTATTTTTGGCCAGAGATGCGCGAAACCGTCTCAGCAGTAATTAATTCGTGTGATCAATGTAGAGCCCCTAAGTACGATCGTAAACCCCTTAAATCATTTTTACAACTCACCGAAAAGCAAAACGCCCCGTTCCAGGAACTTTTCATAGACATAATTCCAATAGAATCAAAATCATATTTTACAGTAGTAGAGCGACTCCATTCGACCTTAACTGAGATTTTACCAGCCTTTAAAGAAGGTCAAGAGCTACACGCAAGGACAGTAAATAAAAGACAATTGAAGGATAAACCAAAATACCAAAAAGCAATAGTAACCGGTAAAGCACAACTAAACGTAGTATCCATAAAAATCAGAGACAGAGATACTAAGGTCCCAATTAGAAACATAAAACGCCCTCCACAGATGGTGTTTCCTCCTGATGACGGCGATGGTCATCCAAGCCCAAGACCTCCCGAGCCAGGGCCTTCAACTTCAAGAGATAACTGAAAACCCAGGTCTCCTCCCAGTAAAGCAAGGCCGTGCGTTTCTACAATACGAAAACTGGTCAATTATAAAAACTATAGATTTAACAGGTATGACTTCTGACTTACAATTTAACACGAAACAATACTCTAAATTTTGTGCTAAATTATCCTCTTCTAAAAATGTTTCCTCCATTATTAATAAACTAAACGATTTCCAGTTACAAATAAATTACATCCGCGATGAAGCTACAGAGAAATTACAACAGTTAATCCCGAGTAAGCGCGTAAAACGCGGTCTTATGAATCCACTAGGCTCTCTAATCAAAGTCATAACAGGAAATCTAGATAACGACGACGCTATCCATTTCGAACAGTTATTAACAGATACAATAACTCGCGAGCACGCTATTTCTAATAAGATCACCATTATTTCCGAAATGTTGGACCACATAGTCAATTCAAGTAAAATTGTAAATGAGAACACTAAGATTATAAACGATAGAGTTAGTAAAATAGAAATGTTTATAAAATCAAAGGAAAACGATGAATTACTTATGTTCCATATAACAATTATATTTAATCTTTTTATAAATAACTTCCGTACCATTTCGATTAGACTAAGCGATGTAGAGACAGCTTTAGCCCTTAGTAAAGTATCAGTATTGCACAAAACTGTAATAGACTCTGTAGAGCTACTGACACTGTTAAACGAAATAAGTACCTACGGTAGCCTCATGTATCCTGTTAATGATAAGAACTTAATTAATTTAGAGGAAACGTTTTCTGTAAAAACCTACCTTAAGAACAGTAGCATAAGATTTATTATTGACGTCCCACTTGTAGAGAAAGAATGTTATATATATTACAAATTGTACCCATTACCCATGCTTAACCACTCCACCGAAAATACCCTTACCATCATCCCCGAATATCCTTACTTACTCCAGGGTGAGAAAAGCTACCGAACGATTGCCCGAAGATGTAAAGAGGTAACAGCCAAAGAGTACCTTTGCTCCGAAAACGACGTCGTCCCGTATACCAGAGAAACCTGTATAGAACAACTAATGAAATATCGACAAAACGTATCGAAATGTACCTTGCGACAAGTCATTACTGAAGATTTGAAGACTCAGAAAATCTCTGATAACAGTTGGATTATATTCTCTAAACATAAGAAAGTACTTACACAAAAATGCAGAGATGACGTCACACAGAAGCCATTGAAAGGTACATACATCCTTACTATTCAAAAACCCTGCGACGTTACAATTGGTACTCTACAACTACGAGCAAACCGCTTCCTTGAATCAAGAAATGTATATAACTACGTGCCTGTTATACATTTACCTGTTTTACCAGAAAAGATTACAGAAGAAACCGAAACCGTAGACTTGCAAGGCGTTAACCTGGATGACGTACAACACCTGAACTATATACTAAAGAAAAGTGTGAAAAGTGCCCATAACCCAAATGTGAAAAGTGAAGTGAAAAGTCTTGGCATTGCCACAAGTGTTCTCTATCTAATGGTTTTAATACTTTCAGTATACCTAATATGGTCAAAAATAGTGCCCCTCGTGCGAAAATCTCGTGAAAATCAGGAAATCAGTGTAAACGCTAATGAAAATGTAAATGAAAACCCTATTTTACTAACTACCCGATTGTAATTAATATAAGCTCGTTGCCTCTGCTCACCCTCGAAGCAGGAGACGCGTATTGCGGAGACAACACTAGTAATAAGAATTAGCATAAGAAAATGTAATCTAGCATAGTTCCGTAGCCTCTAATCACCTAGTCCACACCAGACTATTGTATTTTGGGGGCCACAATTTGTGAGCGAAGTTCTCGGAAAACTCCGTTTCCCGTTAACTTCGAGCTGAGGGGGAAGGAGTTATATTCCCATAGTCGTAGATATATAAACATATAACCCTGTAGTCTTAAGTATAAGCATATAACTCTGTATGAAACCTGATGCGGCATAGCAACGATTCATAGAATCCGGCCACCCGGGCTTTGCCGTATCAGCAAACATTTCATTAGGAATAAGACCTAGTATTAAGAGGAGTTTAGAATAAAATCTTCGACACTCAACACCTATTTTAAGTAGTTTAATTTTAATTTAGTTTTTAAAAAGATATTGAAGCGCTCCCGATTCCTAACTAGCTAGTATAAAGCGTGTAAAAATTCTTTATAAAAAAATATTTTGAATTCCTCGACATCTTGTTTATTTTAATGTGTATGTATTTGTGTGTGTTTTTTAACTTGAAAAATAGTTGAAATAAATGCAATTTTAATTTGAGTTTTTGTAAAACTGGCCAGATGCGAGTTGAGCTCGCGCATGAAGGGTTCCGTACCATTTTTGTATGGGAGCCCCCCTTAAATATTTATTTTTACTAAATTTTATAATTTTATTTGATAGCTCATATACATTTATATATTTTGTGAAAATTTTAAGAGTCTAGCAGCTACTGTTATTGATATATAGCAAAAAAAAAATAGGAAAAAAAACATTTGTTGTATGGAGACCCCCCTTAATATTTTAAAATTTTTGTAATTTTTAGTATTTGTTGTTATAGTGGCACGGGAAATACATAGCTTGTCAAAGTTTCAGCTTTCTAGATATTACGGTGTTACCAACATAGTATAAACATTAATTAATTTTGTCATTTTGGATTTATATCTATATTATAAGTAGGTCAAATGACTATTTATTGACTGCCAGTTTGAAGGGACGCTCGTTTGACTTCCGTCTTCAAACTGACAGTTATTAGCGAAATATATTCACAGACGCTCATTTGACTCAAGTTGTGGTGTAACGAGACTTAGTTCGGTCGGGCATTCGCTTGCTAGCGTCCGTCCATAACGGTGATTCTATCAATAAAAAGTGATTGACAAAGTAAAGTGTTTCTTTTACGGTTATCCTCAGTATCGTGCTAAGTGTCCGTTGAGAGGCCAAATAATTAATTGTACGTGTCGCTGCGAGACATTGCGAGAGGGTCGCAACACCTCAGAAGTGGGATCGCACTGAGTTGTTCCGATATCTCGGTGTGATCCCACCTGCCCACATCAGACGACTTTAAGAAAAAACGTTGCCCACGACAATGCCCAAACGTAAGCGAAGGGCCGAATCGGCTGGAGGTGACTCTTCGCGAGATTCTAGTGGGACTCGCAGGAAGCGATCGCATAGCGGTCATCGGAGCCGGCATCGATCAAGACGTCGCGATCGTACCGACCGCAGGCGGTCTACGAAGTCGCGGCGATCTCAGAGCTCGAGAGCGCGCACTCCACTGGTGACCCAGAGCGTCGAGCAGCAGTCGCGGCGATCTCAGAGCTCGAGAGCGAGCACTCCACTGGTGACCCAGAGCGTCGAGCAGCAGTCGCGGCGATCTCAGAGCTCGAGAGCGAGCACTCCACTGGTGACCCAGAGCGTCGAGCAGCAGTCGCGGCGATCTCAGAGCTCGAGAGCGAGCACTCCACTGGTGACCCAGAGCGTCGAGCAGCAGTCGCGGCGATCTCAGAGCTCGAGAGCGAGCACTCCACTGGTGACCCAGAGCGTCGAGCAGCAGTCGCGGCGATCTCAGAGCTCGAGAGCGAGCACTCCACTGGTGACCCAGAGCGTCGAGCAGCAGTCGCGGCGATCTCAGAGCTCGAGAGCGAGCACTCCACTGGTGACCCAGAGCGTCGAGCAGCAGTCGCGGCGATCTCAGAGCTCGAGAGCGCGCACTCCACTGGTGGCCCAGAGCGTCGAGCAGCTGTCGCAGCGATCTCAGAGCTCGAGAGCGAGCACTCCACTGGTGACCCAGAGTGCCGAGCAGCAGCAGCCGACCTGTACCAAAGGTCCTTCTTCGCAGACGACTGCTGTGGACCGAGCCGGCGACGGCAGTGCCACTTGCGACGCGAGGTACGTGGATACGCAGCAACAGTTCTTTGCGCAGTTTATTAGTGTTATGCAAGGTATTAAGGATAGAGGAAGTAATGAGCGTGACAAGTTCCCTGTTCTCAATAATGTCATACCCGAGTTTGACCCGTTCTGTAAAGAGCAAAACATAGATTCGTGGCTACACAAAATAGAAGAATGCGCGCAGATTTATAACTGGGACCAAAAACATATGATTCATTACGCCTTGCCAAAGTTAACTGGGGTAGCTAAAACCTGGTATCAGGGGTTACCTTCCTTGCTCTTCTCATGGCCTGAATGGAAACTTAAACTCCGAGAATCTTTCCCCTCACGCGACAACTACGCTGAACTTCTTACGGAAATGTTAGGTAAAAAAGTTCGTTACGGCGAATCACTCGAATTATATTATTATGCAAAAATGAATCTGTTGAATCGGTGTGAAATAATAGGTAAACGTGCCGTTGATTGCTTGATATTCGGCATCGAGGATAGGAGCATACGTTTAGGTGCGCAAAGCGCAGAGTTTAATGAGCCAGAACAGGTCCTCAAGTTCTTTAAGACTGTGAAGGTAGGACAAGATAGAAATACTCCTGTTGATATAAAGAATAGGGATAGAGATAAACGTACACAGCAGGGTATTTCAACCCCTCAACTTTCAAATAATAAAAGTGACCCGCAGCCAAAATCAAACTTTAGTCACCTAGTTTGTTTTAACTGTAAAGAAACCGGACACCCATTTTTCCGATGCCCTAAACCAAGTATCCAATGTGCTCTTTGCAATATGAGAGGTCACATGGCGTCCGAGTGTCCTAAAAAGGCGCAAAGCAGTCAAAATTAAAGCAAAAAGGTTTTACGTATCGAAAGTAGTCATGACTCTAGTCTGAAGTATAAAATGCCATTCATAATAAACAATAATATTTCCGTTTGTTTAGTTGATTTGGGCTGCGAGGGTACTCTTATACGTCGTAGCGATGCTCAAAGTCTTGGACTCAAATGGGAACCTGTTGAGGTTCCCATACTTTCAGGATTTGGTAACACTCGTTTTCGCCCCCTGGGTTCAGCTCTCGCGACAGTTTAAATTCAAGGGGTTACGGAAAAGGATGTTGAAGTTCTAGAAATACAGAACTTTATTAGCCCTAAATAACATACGTTAAAGGCAAGTCATACTACAATAATTACTTAATACTTAAAAACATTAGTTAGGTAAAATTAAATAAACTTACAAATTTCATTAAATAAATATTCTACCCCATTAAATACTACACACATTAGCACTTGTTTTCCATGTTTATTAAATTTAAAATACTACTGTTTACACATGGATAACGATTCTGCAAGCTCCATATTCATATATTCGCTTAAATTATAAAAGGAATTACTTTCACAAAAACTCTTTATTTTCTGTTTAAACATACTACTATTAAGATTTGTTATTTTCTCTGGCAACTTGTTGTACATTAATATTTTTGTATAACATCCCTGTTTCTGTACTTTAGCTAGTCTATTTGCTGGTAGAACTTTACCTATATTCCTACGTAAACAATAAGGAATAACATCTTTTTTATTCTGGTACATTCCATTTTCATGAATTTCTAGCAGGCTATTATATATGTACATTGAAATTACTGTCATTATCATATCCTTTTCAAAATATTTCCGAGCTGAGCTACGCTTCTTTAAACCATTTATTATTCTTATTGACCTCTTTTGACATTTCAAAACTTTGAATATATTAGTTGCATTTCCCCATACAGTAATGGCATACCTAATATTTGAATGTATATAAGCATAATAAACAGATACAAATGATTTTTTATCTAATAAAGGTCTAAGTTTAAACAATGCATAATTGGCACTAGCTAATTTCTTACAAAGCTTTTTTATATGTGCACTATGTTAAATAGTGTTATCTATTGTATAGCCTAAGAATACATTTTCTTTTTTTAATGAGTTACCATAGATACCTAATCTGGACTGGTATTCCATCACAATGCTTTTACTTGAATTTAATATAATACCATTTGATTTAAACCAATCTTCAAGCAATGTCATTACTTCATTTACTTTTTCATCTAACTTGGTTTTACTTTTATCTCTTATTCCTACATGAGTATCATCGGCAAATAAGCTTATATGGGACCAGTTGGGCATAACATTTACAAGATCGTTAATGTAGATTAAGAACAAAACTGGCCCCAAAATTGATCCCTGTGGTACTCCGATTCATAAGCTTCCTACGGTTGACGATTTTTCTCCTATTGTAACAATACCATAACTAGTAGTAGATGACACTTACATTAACACAACTGGCATACAGGGACAATCTAAGAAACTCGAATCGAAATGCCAAGGTCCCTACCGAATTAAAAAAAGTCCTTCCTAATGATAGATTTGTTATCGAGGACACTCCTCTTACTAGAAAGGGGAGACGTTATGAATCTCTTGTTGCTATCGACAAGATATTTCCGTGGCTAACTTTTTACGTCCGATGTCCGAAAATGAGGTTTCTTCTGACGCTGAATCTTCTAGTGTACCAGAAAATGAGTTCAGGTCAAACAGGGAAATTGTCACGATCTAAATAAATTAAAGAAATGCTATGATTAAGTATAAATTGTAAGCTGAATTACGCCATTTGATATTACCATGTTTAGTTTGTAGGTATAATTGATTTCGATATTATGTTGATTCATCACGATTTGTAGATTAACGAACCAATTGTCAAGCTATTTTTATTTCTTAATCACTACTGTAAAGACGATCAGATAAAACATTAATAATTCGTGTATAGAATCGGTAGTAAATCGTATTAGCAGAGGTCCTTAATTTATTAATCTAATGTCAGTCGCTGGTCAACGTCATGGGCCGGTTTAGGATGCTGGTCAACGTCATGGATCAGCTTAGGATACTGATCAACGACAAGGATCAGTTTAGGTCGCTGGTCAAAGTCATGTACCAGCTTAGGATACTGATCAACGACAAGGATCAGTTTAGGTCGCTGGTCAACGTCATGTACCAGCTTAGGATACTGACCAACGACAAGGATCAGTTTAGGTTGCTGGTCAACGTCATGTACCAGCTTAGGATACTGATCAACGACAAGGATCAGTTTAGGTCGCTGGTCAACGTCATGTATCAGCTTAGGGTACTGATCAACGTCATGGATCAGTTAGGATGGCTCATTATTGTTACTAATAAGACCTAATCGACTGTTGAAGATAGTTTACGATAAGTAGGCAAAATGTGTGATGTAATGATAATTATTGTGAATGGAATTACATGTTGAAAAGTAATGAATAAGGATTGCAACGTAATAGATTACCTAGTATGTAAATAAAACAAAAATATTGTAAATAAGTTTTGTTTAATAATTTATAAACTTTTGTTTAATAATTTATAAAAGAAAATATTCCAATTATTTTTCTTGTTTTGGCCGTTATTATTTCATAGTTTTGTAATGACAATAAATGTGCATCGAAGAGTTTAATACCTATTGTAAACTAATTTGTATTACGAGGGACTCGTAAGTAAGCGGATGGCCGAGCTGTTACCAACATAGTATAAACATTAATTAATTTTGTCATTTTGGATTTATATCTATATTATAAGTAGGTCAAATGACTATTTATTGACTGCCAGTTTGAAGGGACGCTCGTTTGACTTCCGTCTTCAAACTGACAGTTATTAGCGAAATATATTCACAGACGCTCATTTGACTCAAGTTGTGGTGTAACGAGACTTAGTTCGGTCGGGCATTCGCTTGCTAGCGTCCGTCCATAACGGTGATTCTATCAATAAAAAGTGATTGACAAAGTAAAGTGTTTCTTTTACGGTTATCCTCAGTATCGTGCTAAGTGTCCGTTGAGAGGCCAAATAATTAATTGTACGTGTCGCTGCGAGACATTGCGAGAGGGTCGCAACAACGGTTTCTGAGAGCCTGGAGACAGACAGGCAGATTGCGGAGTCTTAGTAATAGGGTCTCCGTTTTTTACCTTTTAGGTACAGAACCTTAAAAATACCAGTAATTTTATTTATTTCTTGACATTTTGTGAAATTTATGTTGCTTATTCTTTAGCAAGTTTATGAATTTATTTTAAAGTATAAGGCAAGAATTTATATAATGGCAAGATTTTTATTTTACAGTTTTTTCGCTATAAATCGTAAACGTTAAAAAAATATCGAAAAAATTGCTTGAAGACCGTCTAAAGAACCATTCTATGAATCTTCTTCTTCTTCTTCACCTTATTCCACTTCATGTGGGGTCGGTACATTATGTACGCTTCTTCCATACATCTTCTTCTTCTTCACTTTATTCCATTTAGGTGGGGTCGGCACAGCAAATCTTCTTCTTCCACTCTCCTCTATCAGCCGTCATCTCCACGCTCCATCCTTTCTTTCTCATGTCTTCATTCACACACTCCATACATGTCTTTTTCGGGCGGCCTCTTGCTCTTCTTCCTTGCACTACCATTTCCATACATCTCCTAGTAGCATGCATCTCCTCTCTACGCATCACATGTCCATACCACGCTAACCTTCTACTCCTTATTTTCTCCCTCACTGGGGCTACTTTCACGCTATCTACGCTACTTTGACGCTTCTTCCATACATCTCTGTCATTCGTCATCTCTATATTCACACCCCTCCTGGTCATATCGTCATTCACACAATCCATCCATACTTTCTTAGGCCGCCCCCTTCCTATCTGTCCGTCCACACTCATATTCATTGTCTTCCTCGTGATATGGTCTTCTTTAAAGAACCATTCTATTATTATTTATACTTATTTTTGTACCCATCAGACTTATAAAATAAAAAATAAAAGTGGTTCAAAAAATCTAAATTAAAAGGTTTTTGAACCAGTTTTTTATACACACATTTTACATACATAACTCATTGTTATATTAATTGGGTCACAATTTGAATTCAAAGAAAAAATATTTAGCTACATCTTCTTCGTATGAGCTAAGTGGCCAAGCTCTGGTGTCAAGAGTTTTCAAGCCGCCCGAAGGCCTCTGACTTGGCTTAACTACTGCTTGTACCAATACTAACAGCCGGGTCCTACAATTTAACGTGTCATCCAAGCCTGGTAGCCCAGATGAAAATGCCACTTGAAAAACGACAGTCTTGTGTGCATGGTCACCCATCCAAACACCGTCCGCATCGACCGTTGCTTAGCTTCGATGATCGTGTCAGATCACCTTAGACCTAGCTTGTCGAGCAAACATTCTACAGCTTTGAGGAGTTTTTAAAAATCAATGTCGACGGCTTTCCGACACGATTACTATTGTAACAAAATATATACCAATTCAGTACAAATAACATAGACAAAATATACTAAGTACTACTAAATATCCATCTAGCGTACAGCGGACGCGTTAATTCGAATTCTATCTTTCAATCAATCGTAACGCCATCTCTCAATAGCCTGGGGAAACTTAACAAAACTTTAAATTTATTTCGAAATATTGAAAATAGATTTTGACCAATATTATAATATTTAAAAAATACCATAGGGCTTTTGAGCTTAAATAGCATAATTATAATTTAGTTTTATCCTTGTTCTGTTGAGATATACATGTCTCCGGGCTATTTAGCAACGCCCCCTGGTAATAATACGTAATTCCGAGCTTTTTGCGATGTTCGATTTTTTGTTCGTGATTGGTGGTCTATTTTAATATATTTTGCCTATGCAAATAATAATATAGGTATTGACTACTTGTAAGTAAGTAGGCAGACATTTATTAATCTATGACATTATTTATATATTTTAATGACCTGTAAAATTTAATTTTATCAATAAAAGACTTTGACTTTTGACTTTGACTTTGACTTTTGACTTTTGACTTTTAACTTTTAACTTTTGACGTTTGACTTTGACTTTGACTTTGACTTTGACTTTGACTGTTGACTTTGACTGTTGACTTTGACTTTGACTTTGACTTTTGACTTGAACTTTTAACTTTGAATTTTGACTTTGTCTTTCACTTTTGACTTTGACTTTTGACTTTGACTTTTGAATTTGACTTTTGACTTTGACTTTGACTTTGACTTTTGACTTTTGACTTTTGACTTTTGACTTTGACTTTGACTTTGAATTTGACTTTTGACTTTAACTTTGACTTTTGACTTTGACTTTGACTTTGACTTTTGACTTTTGACTTTTGACTTTGACTTTGACTTTGACTTTTGAATTTGACTTTTGAATTTGACTTTTGACTTTGACATTTGACTTTTGAATTTGACTTTTGACTTTGACTTTTGACGTTTGACGTTTGACTTTGACTTTTGGCTTTGACTTTTGACTTTGATTTTTGAATTTGACTTTTGACTTTTGAGTTTGACCTTTGACTGACTTTTGACTTTTGACGTTTGACTTTGAATTAGACTTTGAATTAGACTTTTGAATTTGACTTTGACTTTGACTTTTGACTTTGAATAAGACTTTTGAATTTGACTTTGACTTTGACTTTTGACTTTGAATTAGACTTTTGACTTTGACTTTTACCTTTTGACTTTGAATTAGACATTTGACTTTGACTTTTGACTTTGAATAAGACTTTTGAATTTGACTTTGACTTTGACTTTTGAATTTGACTTTTGACTTTTGACGTTTGACTTTGATTTTTTACTTTGAATTTTGACTTTGACTTTTGACTTTGAATTAGACTTTTGACTTTTGACTTTGAATTAGACTTTTGAATTTGACTTTTGACTTTGACTTTGAATAAGACTTTTGAATTTGACTTTGACTTTTGACTTTGACTTTTGACTTTGACTTTGACTTTGACTTTGACTTTGACTTTTGACTTTGCCTTTTGACTTTGACTATTGACTTTGACTTTTGACTTTGACTTTTGACTTTGACTTTTGACTTTGACTTTTGACTTTGACTTTCGACTTCGACTTTTGACTTTGACTTTCGACTTCGACTTTTGACTTTGACTTTTGACTTTGACTTTTGACTTTGACTTTTGACTTTGACTTTTGACTTTGACTTTTGACTTTGACTTTTGACTTCGACTTTTGACTTTGACTTTGACTTTGCCTTTTGACTTTGACTTTTGACTTTTGACTTTGACTTTTGAATTTGACTTTTGACTTTGACGTTTGACTTTGACTTTTGACTTTTGACTTTGACTTTTGACTTTGACTTTTGCCTTGACTTTTGACTTTGATTTTTGACTTTGACTTTTGACTTTGACTTTTGAATTTGACTTTTGACTTTGACTTTGACTTTTGAATTTGACTTTAACTTTTGACTTTGACGTTTGACTTTGACTTTGACTTTTGACTTTGACTTTTGAGTTTGACTTTTGACTTTGATTTTTGACTTTGACTTTTGACTTTGACTTTTGACTTTTGAGTTTGACTTTTGACTTTGATTTTTGACTTTGATTTTTTACTTTGACTTTTGACTTTGACTTTGACTTTGACTTTTGACTTTTGACTTTGACTTCGACTTTTGAATTTGACTTTGACTTTTGACTTTTGACTTTGACTTTTGACTTTGACTTTGACTTTTGACTTTGACTTTGACTTTTGACTTTGACTTTTGACTTGAACTTTTAACTTTGAATTTTGACTTTGTCTTTCACTTTTGACTTTGACTTTTGACTTTGACTTTTGAATTTGACTTTTGACTTTGACTTTTGACTTTTGACTTTGACTTTTGACTTTGACTTTTGACTTTGACTTTTGACTTTGACTTTTGACTTTGACTTTTGACTTTTGATTTTGACTTTGACTTTTGATTTTTTACTTTGTCTTTTGACTTTTGACTTTGACTTTTTACTTTGACTCAGCTAGCCGAGCTACAGGCGCTACATTTAGCTACTTACTGGCGACTTCTTCATCAACGACTGCGTCTTCCAACCCGTCCACAATACCCTGGACAGTTCCAAGAAGCTCTCCTGATGCATCCACGTAGGGTTTTACTTCCGAAGGTAAGGGTTCGGGACCCTAAAACAGCAAAAAAAAAATAAGGAGACATTTCACACACCATGCACCACGCTTTTTTTTTAATAAAATAATTTATTTTTTATTCACACTATTATTAATTTATATTCATTGAAATTTTTAACACTATTTTCTTAATTTAAATTCATTTAAATTTATTTTCTATTTTTTAGTTCGGTTTTCTATAAAAAGCGTGTTTTTTAGGTTTTTTTTAAACTATTATTTATTTTCTACTTTTTAGTTTGGATTATTTATGGAGCTTGTTTTTTTAATTTTTTTCGACTCAATCTGGCCGTTTAAAGTGGGTCAAAATCTCGCCCAAAAAAGTCGGTTACAAACAAACATACAAACAAAAATACAAAAAAATTTAATAATTTCATCAAATTAGTGTATTGTCAACGGTCCTGAGTAAATCTACAAAGTTTGAACGAAATCTGGCCGTTTAAAGTGGGGCAAAATCGCGCCCAAAGAAGTCGGTTACAAACAAACTTACAGGTGAAGCTAATAGAAAGCGTGTAAAAATACGCACCCGAGTGACCTCTTCATAAAGTTTTGCTTGGTACGCCTCAGGGTTGAATACCACTGGTTTAAACCCGGGAGGGACGTCGTCTGTCGAACTATCGACTGAAAAATAAAACATATCAAACACTATCGCTAAAGTACAGAAACAGGGATTTTATTCAAGAATACAAGCTGACCCGGCAAACGTTGTTTTGCCTTTTTAAAATGGCCATAAAAATAGGGATTGGTGATAATAAGTAAACATTTAGGGTTGTATGTATTTTTCATGCCACATTTAAATAAAATAAAAAAACAAAAATTTCTTCGTAAATAAATTAAGAAACAACCCTTAACACTTAGAGGTATAAAAAATAGATAGTAGCCGATTCTCAGACCTACTGAATACGCATATAAAAATCGGTCAAGCAGTTTCAGGAGGAGTACGGTAACTAACAATGTGACATGGAAATTTTATACATTAGATATATTAGATTAGATAAGCAATTGTTTACCATATGTATCTTTGTGTGCACAATAAATCATTTTCTTTCTTTTTTTCAATATTATGAAGAGGAAATGTTTGGTTTTTAGTTTGTTTGTTTGACGTAAATAGTCTCTGAAACTACTGGTCCAATTTGGAAATTTAAGGCAAATAAACGTTTGCCGGGCAAGCTAGTTATTATTATAAAATAAACCTATGTGCACAAAAGGAGCAAATTCAGCATAATGCTGAGGGTACCAGGTAGGTACTCCAATATTGGTATAAACTAGTTCAGAAAAAGTTTGAAAAAGTTTTTAATTTCTGATTTGATCTTCGATCAAATATGCAATTTGATCGAGGGTGCAAATACATCTATACTATAAGACTCTTTGTCCTGACTTATTCATTCATTCATTCATTCATCTATAGACAACGCAGAGCCCAAACAGCTGGTCCTAGGGTTGTGAAATTTGGAGGGTGTATTTGTTGTAGTATGTAGACGCGTACTAAGAACGGATTTTTGGAAATTCCACCCCTAAGGGGGTGAAAGGGGGTAAAACAGTTTGTATGAAACTTCTTTGTTTTTGAACTTATAGCAATGAAATTTGGAATATGTGTATTTTATGTAAAATTAAAAATAATGGTATCAAGTTTTTTTGCCAGGGGTGAACTAAGGGTTTGTAATGGGGGGTGAAAGTTTGTATGGAAAATTCTTTATTTATCAAGTTAAAGTCTTGGAAGTTGTTATAGTAGTAGTTTATTAAATGGTTTAAATTAAAATTTAATAAACTTTTGCCAGGGGTGCATTAAGGGGGATGCCATGGGGGTTTAAAGTTAAAAATGAAAGTTTTGTGTTTTTGAACTTAGAGGTGTACAATTTGGAGTGTGTATATATTTTAGTACTTAAACGTGTACTAAGAATAGATTTTTGGAAATTCTACCCTTAAGGGGGTGGGGGTAAAATAGTTTGTATGAAACTTTGTATGAAACTATGTTTTTGAACTTCTGGCATTGGTATTTGGAATATGTATAGTTTATGTAAAATTAAAAATAATGGTATCAAGTTTTTTTGCCAGGAATGAACTAAGGGTTTATAGGGGGGAGGGGGAGGGCGAAAGTTTGTTCGGAAAATTCTTTATTTATAAAGTTAAAGCCTTGAAAGTTGTTATGGTTGTAGCTTATATGGTGGTTAAAATAAATTTGTTATAATATTTGCCAGGAGTGCATTAAGGTATGCCATTAGGGTTTAAAGTTCAAAGGGAAAGTTTTGTGTTTTTGAAATTAAATACTTCTGAATTGGAATTTAAGTATGTGTTCCACTTGGTGGTATGGTTCGCGTATTCTAATTATTTAAATTAAAAAAATGGCTTGGAGAACACGATCTAATCTTTCGCATCATCACCAAAGTAGCTAAAAACAGAGGTTAAGTAGATCTCAGGAATCAAATGCGGAAAGACAGATGCGACTCATTTTGTTATCGTAGCAGTGTAATGTTTATATAAAATTGGCACGGGAATGGGATAAGGTAAAGGCACCTTATTCCGAGGGGTTCTGAAATTGGCACCATATTCCGAGGTATTTAGAAAAATAGCGCTTACAAGAGATTTAATTAATGAAAATTAATGCAAGATTTTCCATTCAATAGACAATATATCTTTGCGTAGTTATATCATCAAAAAAGTGGTGTCATGTGTAAGCAGTTTGAAATAATCGGTTAGAATAGCGACAGCAGCTGGCTCAAACGCAAGCTTCATACATTTTGGACCCTGTGCACGTGAAATCCATGTTTTTTTAAATAGTGTTTTTCTCGTTATTTTTGTACTCTGTGTTTACTTCTTTGTGTTAAACTATTTAAAGAATATGTTTTTAATCTAAAACACTTAACTTTTGTGCATTTTTCTGAGTAAATTAAGCCCCAAATGTATTTCAATTTACCGCGGCATTAGGTGCTAAATATTTTAGTCAGTTCCTAATTACGATGTATACCGCGGAATAGCGATTTCATAGACATGATCTATATTTTGATTTTCTGGGTTGTTTTTATGATTAAGGGTATCTCAGTTTGGATTTGACAAATTCAATATTAAATGAATATGAAAATCTATTTCCGAGGTAAGTTTTTGCATCACATTCACTAATGATAGCATGTAATAGATGACTTATTTACCTATTTTATTAATTCGTTGTATGGAAAAGATAAGAAAGAAAATTAAAGTTCATATTTAATCTAATATAAGTGTTAGCAAGTAATATATATATTTACGACGATATTGCAAATAAGATTTTTTCTGTATAAAAAATATGAAAAATTTATACATTTTTTAGTACTCGGAATTAGGAAACATGATATTTTTATATGAAACGCTATTCCGATGTACAGTAGGTCGGGATAAGGTTCTATACGCACGTAATTCCGCGGCACAGACTCAAGTAAAATACAGAGTGTTCACAACTTGTACAGGTAACAATGTAGTTTTATTTAGTTTTAGTAAATGCAAAAACTAAATAAAAATTTATAAAATTACTATTCTCCAATCATAATCATTAGTAACTATCACAAACTAAGAAAGATAGCGGTAAACGTTTATGAAAAATTTTCAAATACAAATAATGTATGTACTTATTACTATTATTTTACATAATGCCTTGCTTGGCAGAGAGTCCTATATTAAGACGTTTGTACTACTGGATAGATTTGATTTAACTTAATATACAACATGTTACTTTGCAAATGTAAAGAGGTAGTTTTACTCCACTAGCAGAGCACGAACAAACTATGGGCAACCTTGAAATCGAAAAAAAAAATCATTTGCTGTTTCATATATTTTGTCGACGATCAACGAATTTTTTGTATGGAACAGATGTTTTTTTCTCCATCTCAAGGCCGCGCCATCGTCTATCCATGGTCTGCTATTGGAGTATACTTACCTCTACAAATTTGGCGAGAATGTAAAGCAACACGTTGTATATAGCTCACGTCTTCGTTTAATTTTTATTATAATAATATTTATTTTTTTTGGTTAAAGTATAATGAAGCCTAGAATAAAATATACAGAAGACGATCTCCAAAATGCTATTACACGGATCAAAAAGTTCTCATTGTTAAGAAGTCCAGTAACAAATTGTAACAAACAGTTCAACGTAGCTCTTTAGGAGCCATATTGATAATAATAATGTGATTAATAAATAATTAATGTTAATAAATAAGTCGTAATTTTTTGAACAACATGTATCATTCCTACCGATTCTATTTTGTACACTCGGAATTAAGGACCAAATACATCGGAATAAGGATTTTTACATCGGAATAAGGTGCTTAGGACTTTTTTCAGATTTTATTTAATTTTAAATACAAAGTTTAACCTAATTATGAAATAAATAGTCTTTTTATAAAGGAAAAACAATAAAGCTTCTAATAAAAATAGCCAAACTGTTAGAAAAGTTCAGTTAATGCCTAATATTCAATATCCTTTCAAGTTTTGGTGAAAATACCGCGGAAATAGGTGCCTTTACCTTACAATAGAATTTTCCACAGGTTACGAGAAAAGCGACATACACGCGGGCGGAGCCGCGGGCAACCTCTAGTATATAATATATGTCTAAAGATAACAGTTTACAAGATTAAAAAAGTTAACAAAAAAGTCTACTTACCGCCATTTTGAACTCCATTTTCTACGTGACCATTTGACACTGCATTTGTATCTTTTGACACTTTACTCTTTGGCAGTGGCACTGTAACATCGATGACGTCATCTGACGTATTAGTGCCATTTGACACTTCAGTGTTTTTTGACTCCCTCCTCTTTGGTAGGGGAATAGTGAAGTTAGTCGTTTCTATTCCTACTTCTTCTTTGTATTCCTCTATGCTTTTGATTGTTTCGTCTATGGCGGAGGCGAGAAGAGAGGATTTTCTCTCAATTTCACGGATATATTCCTGTTAGAATAGAATAAAAATATTAATAAAGGTAATATTTAAAAATAATAAAATAAGGTTTTGATGACTTTAAACATTGACATTGAACAATGGACATTTTAAGAACTGTTAATAATTTAATTTCAACTCAGTGTGATATAGGCACATCAGCATATTGCTGCTTGCCTATAAATCAAATAAATAATAATAATAATGTAGAACAAAGTATTCGACTGCATTTTTTTTTATTCCTGAGAGAATAGAATAAAAGTATAAAAGGTTAGTGTTAAATAAAAGAATACTAAATATGATTTTTATGATAAGAACAAAGTATTCGACTGGCAATTTTTGGCAATCACCAATTGTTTTGTCAACATTTGGAACACAATGCAAAAAAATACAAACTTCTGAAACAATGTTTATAATGGTAATTTAAAACAATATTGCTGAAAAAAAGAGTCAATGTTTTCACTTATTTTTTATTATTATTATTTGTAATTTTTACGACTTCTCGAAATTTGAAGAATTTCGGTAAGTAAATGCAAAAACAACGGGCCTAAGCCAAGTGGAGATTGTCGTGGGGGTTGTTTTCAATAGTCATGTCATCTTGCAAGAACTTCCGAACAATCCTGCATGTATTAAGAATAGCAGCTTTCTGCATCGTCATATATGCGTTGGTGTCTAGATCAATTTGCTTCAGGTAATGGAGTATTATTATTATTATAATTTATTAAAGCTAATTTACAAACCATTAAAAGGGGATAAAGAGGAGAAGGGGAAAACAAAGAGATCATTTGTAGCTATTTATCGAACGTAAGGTGATAGCCGTATGGCAGGGATTCAAGAACGCTGATAGCATTCCGCGCTATAATGCAAGTGTAATCTAATTTTGACATAGTAATTTATTGACTTGTAACATAATGGTTCACTTATTATTTGTTTTGACATGTAACTAATGGTGTTATCAATAAATATTTGTATTTGTATTGCGTGGAAAAAAATATCTTTAAACTTTATAACATCGTAATACTGAAGAACAAAAAGAAACAAAATATGATAATACATAATTTTTTTTATTTTTTTTTATTTCATTGTACATATTAATGTAATATTTAAAGTCCATGTCACATGCAACCAAGAATTTGTAACACAATGAACTGACAGCAACGCCGATTTTGTAACGCTTTTGTTTCAAGTGACATGAAAAATAAAATGTCAATGTCAAAAACACTTACCCTTCTAATCATGGGTTGTGCTCCTCCTCTAAGACCTGGCTTAGTATACACTGGAGAAGTAACCTTATCCTCTGGAGGAGTGGGGAGTGGAGGGTCGTATATTATCTGGTCTTCTATCGTTGTTTCTATGTACGGAACTAGACCTTTCTTAACAATATGAGGGTCTTCTCTATCAGGGCTCTCTTCAATTATAACAGTTCCAGAGTTTTTGGGTAAAGGGATTTCTAGTTTAAACACGTATTCGTCTGTCAGAGGAGTGGGAGGTTGAGTAGTTGGAGTGGGAGTGTTATTATTTTCATCGCCATTAGATATTTGGTATTGAGAAAGGTTTGTGTCGATGTGTAGGGTTTTTCTTGATCTGTCTTGGGACGATGATGATTCTTGGAGTGTTGTTGCAGTGTCTACGCTAGATGAAGAAGATTTCTGCACGGTTGATAAGGAATTTTGAATAGAGGTTGATTCATTTACTAGCAAAGAAGATGTTTCTATCAAAATTGCTGATTGTTCGAGAGAGATTGTTTCTTGACTCACAGATTGATAATTTAATTCAGAAGTCGATTTTGCGTGCTGAGAAGACATTTCAACATCAACGCTTTGTTTAACGTTCAATTCTGATTCTGATAATACTTCTGTAGATTCGCCACCATCTATAATTTCATATTTAACAATTTTAAGAGACGCACTCTCATCTTCAGCCGGTTTTTTGAGTTCCTTGCAAAGTTCTGTTTTCGTTTCTATGATACCAGCTACAACCAAATTTTGTGCTTCTTCTTTAAGTTTGACTTCACAAGTTTGGACCATTTCTGAATGCTTTTCCTCTGCGGTTTCAAATGTTACATCGGTTATTTCCACAGCTGCTGTTTTGAACGTTTCTTCTGAAGCCACTTTAGCTTTTTCAGATATCAATTCTTGGCTCTCGAATGTTTCTAGTTTTGAATCATCTACAACTACATCTGTAGATTCCGCTACAGCAATGGCGAGAGATTCTACTTTAGAAACTGCTTGCTCTTCTTTTACTTCGAATTCTATCATTTCTTCTTTGCTTGCTTCGAGTACCATCTCTGTGGTACTTTGAGCAGTTGCTTTGTAGTTTTCTTCTGACACTTCAACAGCTGTTGTAGTTGTGGCTTCTTTAGTTTCAAACGTCTCTATTTTGGCTTCATCAACTACTTCTATAGTTTCAGCTGCAATGGATTCTAAGATTTCTCGATTTGAAATTGTTTCTTTTGTTTGTATCTTTGTTTCAATAACTTCTTTTGTTGCTTCCAAAGCAATATCTTCAAACTCCATAGCAGCAGTTTGATATTTTTCTTGTTGCACTTCACTTGCAATTTCTTGTATTATATCTGCGGTTTTGAATGCTTCCACTTTTGATTCTGATATTGTTTCTGTTGACTCAGCAGCAATAGTGTAATGTGATTCTTGTGTGATAGATTTAGAATGCTCTTCCTTGATTTCTGATTTGATGTCCTGAACTGCTTCCAATACTTCTTGTTTTTCTTGAACCACCTCTTCTAAAGCATGAGTTATTATTTCAACAGCTTGTTGCTTTTCTTCACTAATAAAATTAGTCATTACAGCGTTTTCTGTTGACGTAGCTCCAAAAGATTCTTGAGCAGCGTTGGTTTCTTCAGAACTTTGAACAGAAGCAGTTTCTGACATTTCCGCGACTTGATCTTCAAGGATAGCATCTTTGTTGGTGAAAACATGAGACTCGACTATGGCAACATACATTTGTTTTCCTGGTTTAATCTTGGTTGTTTGTGTTTCAAGTTTAGTCTCAGATCTCTTACTTTCCCTAGACTCTGAGTAACTTTGAGCTCCTTTTTCAGTTTTAGTAAAAGTTCTTTCCTGAGAACTTCTTCTACTATCAACCTTGTCAAGCCATTCTAAAGGATCGGTTTCTGTCATAACTTCTTCTTCAATTTGACTCCTACTCCTGGAGCGTCTTTTCCTTTGTTCAGAAACTTCGAGTTTTTCTTCTGTACCTGTTTTCATTTCAAATTCAGTAATCACAGCATCCATCTTTTGAGTCAAATCTTTGGATTTCCTTTGTGTTCTTTGTGCCATCTCTGCGCCAGTTTTCTTGCGCATTTCAACATTCTCTAAATTAATATCTAAATTTGAGATTTCTTGTTGTTTAATTTCTTCTGTTTTTGTCTGATCTCGTTGATCCATTTGATTTTTTTGAGTCTCCTTAAATTGCTGTTGCATTTCTTTTCTTTCTTCTTGTTTTTGTTTTGTATCTTCTTCTTGGCGTGATTTCTCTGTAACAACTTGTCTAATTTCTTTTTTATTCTCTTGACTCTGTCCAGTTTCTCTTCTCTCTCTTCGCATATCCTTTTCAACGAATTCTTTAATAAGTTTCTCTTTGACTACTTTTTCAGCTTTAGTCTCAAGCTCTTGAGTGGGTTGAGTCAATATAAACCTAGAAAGAGCTACCATTACATCCGTTAAATGAACAAAAAAAGTTCTCAAAAGAAGATCGAAATGATATGATGATTGTACAAATCCTTTGATATGAGGAATTGTTTGTAATCCAATCATGTATGCTTTTTGTTTGCTTTCGGATTGTAATGTTTCGTTGAATATTCCAGATGATTCAAATTCTTTGCTTTGGTGCTCAGATTGTATCTCTTTGGCCTGTGAAACTTTTCTTGATTCCACTTTAGCCATGGATTCTCTTTTCACTGTTCCAGCTGAAATAGATTCTTCAATTACGTGCTTATCATCTTCGTGGCATTCTGTGCGTCTTTCGTCTCTCTTTTCAAAGGCAGAAGATTTACGACTCACATTACCAGCCTCAATGTTTTCTTCAATTCCTTTTTTGATTGTCAACTTTCTCGCCGCAGTAAATTTCTCATCCTGCTTTAAGTTATCTTGAATTAGTATGTTTTGTTCATTTAATGTTTCATAAGATTGTTCTATATTTTCATTATGAATCACAGACTCCTTTGTTGCTACTTTCGATTTCACTTCCTCAACATGGTTCTTAGTTTCTGAATTAGTTTTAGATTCGTCTTTTAATTCCCTTGTCATTGAAGCTCTCAATTCTTCTTCTATTTCTTGTTTAATTTCTTTAGTCACAGAAACAGCACGCTCAATACTTTGTTCTACTATATCTAATGCTATTTGCTCTATTTTCTGCGATTTGGATTCTTCATTATTTATTTTATCGAATTTCGCTTCTTTAGATTCATGACTACTTTTAGCAACCGACAATTCACTTCTCATTTCTTCGCATTCTTTAGTAACTTTAGAACTTTTAGTTTCATTTTCTTGTACTATCATTTCTTTAACAGATCTCAAATCTTTCAACTCGATTGTTACCATTTCAGCCTTTTTAGAATAATCAATCAATTCCTTTTCAACTTCCTGGATTTCCTTCCGTCCACCTTCAACACACTTTTCCAGCATTGCTTTAACTTTCTTATCCCAGTTCGGATCATACTTCTCAGATATTGGCAGCTTGAATTTTGGCTCAATATTTCTATCCAGTGGTAGGATTCGTAGCAAATCATCATCTTTAGGATCTGGGAGCTCTTGGTTGTTACATTTAAAGCTATCTTTGTAATTAGGATTAAGAATTATAGGGTCATCTAAAGGCGGCACTTCCAAAGGGTCAGTGGAGAAGGGTCTATAAGGTTTGTTGTTTGGGACAAAAGGTGATGCGGTTAGGGACCTGGTCTCAGTGACGGGTCTGGATAGTCCATACCCGGAGTCCCAGAGGCTTGGGTCAGTGATATTGGGGTCAAGGATGTTTGGGTCGTCAAGGGAAAGGTCGTGTACCTCAGTTGGTTCCGATCGTAGGTCGGAATCGGCCCGTTCGCTCGGTTCGTAAATCGGCTCGTAGTCGTCGAGCACTGGCTCGTACAGGCCGCTGGAAAATCAATACAAAATATATATATATATCAGGAATAAAAATATGTATAATATAAAATAAAGTAATACTTTAGAAAACACCCGCATCAACATATAGTGACAAAGTGACGGCTATCTTTGATTTGAAATGAATCATAGATTATTTTACTGATCAAATTTTTCATTTGATACCCCGGCACGGCCAACATTTTGATGCTAAACTAAATTTTTTGGCTGTCGGTCTGGGTGTTAAATATGTATCAATGTATCTATTTGTATGTATGTATCTGTATAAAGTTATCAATTAATAATAAATAAATATTTACATTTTACACACGGCTGGTTAGCCCCATACCAAACCATTTCTAGTTTGTATTGAGTTTGCTAACTGACTTACTACATATGGATACATATGTACATAAATACTTTATATCGATACATATTTCAAAACCTATACCAACTGCCAACGAATTTAGTTCATCACAAATATTTTGACCGTGCCGAGAATCGAATCCGTGATCCTCCGATTGGCAGTCCGGCATGGTAACCATTACGCCAACGAGAATGTCAACTAACTACACATTTTACCAAATTCAAGATTCGTTTAAAATTACTTGAGTATCAAAAGCCAGACACAAACACGCGGAAAATGGAATAAAATTTGGACAGTTGTTGATGCAGTGACAATTAACTCGCTTCACTCACTCGTTAAAAAACAGTGAGTTTTGAGTGAGTTTTTATTATTATTCAATGCAAAAGCACGTACGGTTAATGCAGTTAAAGCATTTTAATAATTTTTGAGGTTATACTCATATTTAAGAAAATAAATAATTCTTATTTGAAATGTACTCCAAACTTTTGTAAATTAACTAAAGAACTAAATGTTTAGTATAAAAAACTTGAGACACCCGAATGGAACAAAGTTCCTCTCGATTAATTAGTAAAGGAATTGTAATAAAGCTTTTTTTTATTATTAACAAATATAATGTAATAATGTAATATACACTTAATCAGTTGGCTCAATCGCAACTCCACCTGAAACGAATGGCGCTGTTGTCAATTAGTGAATACTTTCATTGATAGCCGTATTTGACTTCCGAACAAATTTTGGAGATGCGACGTTGCCATACCGTGCGCAAAAAGTGTCGTGACAACTTTTCATAAGATTTTTTTCCGTCTAGCCCCCTTTCACAACGCGCGATAAGGAACTTCGTTCCAAAAGAGCGATATGTTAAGTAAATAAAAGCAATGATTATAATTAAATTAAGATTAATAGTTATAGTATGAAATATGCTATATTGAATGTAGGTATATAATTCTGGGTAAGCGCATTCCACCTTGCAATGTGGCTTACTATCAAGTGAAATGAGATCAAGCGCTAACCCATCTAGTATAAAACCAAAGCGTCTAGAGTTAATAAAACACTGATTTGTAGTTGAAGCATTTTGTTTTAAAGGCGAAGCATTTTTATTTATAAAATACTAGCAGTTGCCCGCGGCTGCGCCCGCGTGTAGGTCGCAAGTTTCAAAATTTTAATTTAACCATTTAATTAACTACTACCAAAATATATATCAAGACTTTAACTTGATAAAAAAAGAACTTTCCATACAAACTTTCACCCCCATTACAAAACCTTAGTTGACCCCTGGCAAAAATAACTTGATGCCATTATTTTTAATTTTACACGAACTATACATATTCTAAATTTAATTGCTGGAAGTTCAAAAACAAAGAAGTTTCATACTAACTTTTTCCCTTTCACCCCTTTAGGGGTAGAATTTTAAAAAATCCGTTCTTAGTACGCGTCTACATACTAAAATAAATACATGCTCCAAATTTCACAACCCGAGGACCAGCCGTTTGGGCTCTGCGTTGTCTATAGATGAATGAGTCAGGACAAAGAGTCTTATAGTATAGATATAAGCTTTGAAGCAAAACTTAATAAACTAAGAACAAAATAAATAAATAAAAATAAGCTAAAGCAATTACTAAAAAAAATGTTTTAGCGAAAGCAATTAAAAAAAATAATACGTTACATAATCGTTGCGGTAGTACTTCCAAATTATTTGACTTAATAACTTTACTTCACTTTTGTCTTCAGAACTCATATTTGTTTTTTTCTATTATTGTCACTCGATCACAAAAAAGGCTCAAACACTTGGCTTTTTAATATAGAAGTATTTTAAACAATTTTTCATTTATTTTTTGGACAGTTTGTTTTCAAGACTTTGTTAACTAAAAAAAGATTCAGACACTAAGGCTTTTTGAACAACATTGATTATTTATTTGAGAATTTTATTTCAAGACTTTATTCAATAAAAAAAAAGATTCTGACACTAGGTTTATAAAAATTATCAAATTTTAAAACAATTATTCGTTTATTTGTTGCAATTTCATTTCAAGACTTTATTCACTTAAAACGAAATGACTCTGACACTAGGTTTTTAAACATTGATAGATTTTAAAACAATTATTGATTTTTTATTTGGCAATTCGATTTTAAGACTTTATTGACTAAAAAAATATTCACGAGGCTTTTAAACATTCACAGGTTTTAAAACATTAACATAGTTTAAAACAATTATTGATGTTGTTAATTTTTGGCAATTTGATTTCAAGACATTATTACAAAAAAAAATCATTCACTAGTCTTTTAAATAACTTATTGACTCAGGCGTTACTTTGCGGAAATCCATTGTAAATAGATGACAAAATTAAATATTTAGTGTACTTCCGCTGTGATCCGAAATCCAAATTAAGACAAGTAAAGGAAAAATCAACTAAGATCAATTAACCAAGCTTAATTAACTAAGACTAGACTCTCGACTTGTCGTTCGAAGAGTCAGCGTCTCCTGATGATGCCTTGTGATTAGGCGAAACACGTGTAGAGTTAAGAACTTCCTAATTGTGATAGGTAACGTTAATCTTAATTAATCTTAGTTAATTGATCTTAGTTAATTAGTCTTAGTTAATTAAGCTTGGTTAATTGATCTTAGTTGATTTTTCCTTTACTTGTCTTAATTTGGATTTCGGATCACAGCGGAAGTACACTAAATATTTAATTTTGTCATCTAGTCTTTTAAACATTAACAGATTTTAAAACAATTATTTGTTTATTTGTTGCGATTTCATTTCAAGACTTTATTCACTTAAAACTAAAGAACTCCGACACTAGTTTTAAAACAAATTGTTTTTTTAATTATTTCACAATTATTTTTTCGAAACTTTATTGACTGAAAAAAAAAAGATTCAGGCACGAGACTTTTAAGCATTAAATAATTTATAACAATTATTGTTTTATTTAATTATTTGGCAACTAGATTTCAAGAATTTATTAACTAAAAAAAAGATTCAGTCACTATGTTTTTAAATATTGTCAGATTTTAAAACAAATTGTTTTTTTGTTTGGCAATTAAATTTCAAGACAATTCACTTAAAACAACACACGAGACTTGGGTCTGTCCTTTTTTTTACAAATATAACGAATAATAATAATGAAACGTTTTAGTTACACAAAACAACTATTCATTTAACCAGTCAACCACACTCTAACAAGCATGGCTTGTGCAAAACTACTGGCTCGGGTGAATATATTATATAACTAATTCAAAACACTTTGTAACAATAACCGGTTTTTAACAAAAATAAAACTTACTGATTTTTGTAAACTAAATAGAACTTCATTTTTGTACGACGCAATTTGTTTTGTTTATTTTTTTATTAGTGAGCTTCTTTTGTTTACAAAATCTAAAAGACAAATGAAAATAGGCTGAATTTTGTGCTCAGCCAAATCTGTAGCCGTGATTTTAACAGATAAAGGGCGATGTATTTTATTTTAGTTCGACATTCAGATACTATTTTTAGCCTATTTAGGCTGGGTTGCACTAGCTTAATACATTAATAAAATTTTAAAGTACCGGTTAGGCAATAAATGTCTTCTTCTTCTTTGCTTTCACTTTTGGTTCACTATGTGTGGTCGGCACAGCCCGTTTTTGACGTGACAACGTCTTAAATTAGGTTGCGGCTGGGAGTCACTTATGAAAAAGTGTAACGCCCGGTAACGTTACGATGAGTCGATCGATGAGGCCCGCCGAATGCCTTGCGTCTCTCTCCCACTCAACTATGATCGGTCTGCCGCGCGCGCAGCACGCGGCAGACGTTGTCACGTAAAATCTTCGCCTGTAAAACCGACTTTACAGGCAACCATTTTTTTGCTTCCACATTCTTCTGTCAGCCGTCATATCTACATTCACTCCTTTCTCTTTCATATCCTAAAAACAAGTCATTGGTGTAGGGCTGGGATCGAGTCAGGAGCCGTCTAATTAAAAAGCAGACGTTATTACCACCGAGCCAAACTAGCTTTTACCTTATTTTATGATGAGATTTGGTGTGAAAATAGGTTAGGCCTTGTATTACACATAGGCTACTTTTTATCCCGAAAACAATTGTGTTTCCGTGGGATACGCAAATAACTTTAAAATCTCTGTCACTCTTTGACACTCCAGTGGCTGGACCGATTTTAATGAGTTTTACTATGACGATAGGTTAGACCTTGGATTAACACATAAGCTACTTTTTATCCTGAAAACAATTGTGGTTTCGCATTCCGTGGGATACGCAAATACCTTCAAAATCTATGTCACTTCTTCACGCTCTCGTGGCTGGACCGACTAATGAGTTTTACTATTAAAGATAGGTTAGACCTCGAGTTAACACATAGGCTACTTTTGATCCCGGATTAACTTATTTATTCCCGGATTAACGCAGTTCACACCGTGGGGCGCTGCTAGTAAACCATAACTTTAAATACTAATATGGTGCAACCATGCCTTAGGTACAGAATAATACTCGTCTTGTACTTCGTATCGCCTTAGGTGATTTGGTTTGGCATCCGTTTAGTGGTTGCCTTAAAAATAAGTCTATGCGTAATCGGTATTCTTTAGTAATAATACACTTGATACTAAACTCACTTTCCAAATAAGAAAGCCCTCAGTCCCAACAGTGTAAACCACTTTGGAAGAAAAATCAGGGACCAAGTACCAGGGTGCCATAAAATTCGAGCAGATTTTAATTTGAAACTAGCTGACCCGGCAAACGTTGTTTTGCCTTAAAAATATATAGTAGCTGATTCTCAGACCTACTAAATACGCATATGAAATTTGGTAAAAATCGGTCAAGCCGTTTCGGAGGAGTACGGTAACTAACATTGTGTCATGGAAATTTTATATTTCTTTATTGGACACATAAATAAAAAAGGCACAGTAAAAAACAATTAACTTAAAAAAAAAACCGCCAATTGTGCCACAATTGGCGGCCTTAGTGCTTAAAGCGATCTCATCCAGGCAACCTTTGGATGGAAAGGAATTTATAAACGACTAAAGAAGGACGTAGTGTTCAATAAAGAATAATAAAAAACATACATATAATATTAATAATCTTATCTTAATTTATATAAATCTCGTGCCACATTGTTTGTCCTCAATAGACTCCTAAAACACTTAACCGATTATAATAAAATTCGCATACCATGTGCAGTTCGATCCAACTTGAGAGATAGGACAGTTTAAATCTCAAATTATAGTCGCAATTTTAATTTATTGCAAATTATTTTCTGTTATTATTTGACAGTCACAATTATCTGTTAACTCCAAATGATTCTAACAGATGTCGATACCTTTCGACTGGGTTGAGTAAGTAATCAATAGATGGCACTGCTATGGTAAATCTACGAACGTGTCATATAAGCTACACTATCTATTTTTCATACCCTTAAGTGAGGCAAAACCTAGTTTGCCGGGTCAGCTAGTATTATATATTAGACAACAGTTTAGCTCTGAGAAGAACTTTTGCGTATGTGTAGTTAAAAGAACAAAATAAAAAAAAAAAAACTCGAAAATTATTAGACTTCGCGCACGACTGCTGCGATGGGAGCCAACCTCGCGACTGAGCGGCGCGGGTACCTTACTCATAGATCTAAACACCCCTCCCCCGCACACGCCCTCTTCGCAACGGGCCGTGCAGCAGAAATCGTAATATTTTAATTGCACCATAACTTCAAAACCAAACGTCCAATTTTAATCATTCAAAGACCAAATATTATCAACACAAACTGTTCTTATTGATGAAATAATTTATTTTGATAAGGATTAATAGTGTATTGCTTAAAATCGCTTCGTAAATAAGCCATTATTTCTCGTACAAAGTAAAGGATAAAAAATGGTTATTGTGGGTTATTCCTAAGAGATAAACATATACCATCACGGACTTTTTTGTAGACCTTTTTAAGTTGTACAATACTGTAGTAAATTGTTTTGATCTATCTTGTAGGATTCAGTCAGCGTTTGCAATGTAAGCGCAAAAAATGTGTTTTTTTTACGACCTCACATTAAAAACCTCAAAAATTGTAGCCTATGTGTTATTCTGATGTATAAGCTATAGCCTATGTGTTATTCTGATGTATAAGCTATATTGTGGTAAAATTTCATTCAAATCCATTCAGTAGTTTTTACGTGAAAGAGTAACAAACATCCATCCATACATCCATACATACAAACTTTCGCCTTTATAATAGTAGTAGGATTGAAACAAATCGTATTTGCGTATACTAGCCAGTCTCAACGGAAGACCAGCGCTGGTTGCTCCCCAGCAACCAGCATTATGCTGAGTTGAGGCTGTGTTGTGACTAATTAAAGTATATTTTGTGTCCTATTTTAATTATTATATTTTGTCCTGTGTTTTAATTTGTCACATTAAAATATTTTCTTTCTTTCTTTCTTTCTTTCTTTCTTTCTTTCTTTCTTTCTTTCTTTCTTTCTTTCTTTCTTTCTTTCTTCTTTCTTCTTTCTTACTAACCGGCAGATCCCGAAGCTTAGGCTGCCGATAGCATCAGCAACTATTCCCTGGGCAGTCTCTAGAGATAACTCTGTCGTTAGACGGTCGCCGATCCTAGCGATATTATCGCTCAATATAAGCAATTACATACAAACAACAGAACTGTAGTTAAAAAGAGATTCGGTTAAAAATATGATAAAAATAAAGTTTTAATAATATACATTTGATATTAAACTCATTTTCCATATAAGAAAGTCCCGAGTCCCAATAGTGTAAACTACTTTGTGAGAAAAGCCTGAGAATAAGTACCAGGGTGCCATAAAATTCGAGGAGTTCTTTATTTGGATTTGAAACAAATGGTATTTGCGTATACTAACCGGCAGATCCCGAAACTTAGGCTGCCGATAGCATCAGCAACTATTCCCTGGACAGTCTCTAGCGATAACTCTGTCGCTAGACGGTCGCCTATCCGAGCGATTGTATCGCTTGGTCATATTAGCAATTACATAGAAACAAAAATGTATCTGAATAGAGATTCTCATAGTTTTTAAGTATGTTAAAAATAGATTAAAAACAAAGTAAATAATAAACTCATTTTGCATATAAGAAAGCCCCGAATCCCAACAGTGTAAAGAGAAGTCCGAAAATAAGTACCAGGGTCCCATAAAATTCCAGGAGTTCTTTATTTGGATTTGAAACAAATGGTATTTGCGTATACTAACCGACAGATCCCGAAACTTAGGCTTCCGATAGCATCAGCAACTATTCCCTGGGCAGTCTCTAGAGATAACTCTGTCGCTAGGCGGTCGCCGATCCGAGCGATAATGTCACCGGGCAGTAGACCAGATCGTTGGGCCGGAGATGATGGTACGACCTGCCGGTAGAAATACATCTCTTATTATCTCTATATATATCTTATTATTTATTAGTCGATCGTGTTCTTATGCATTGTTACCCATCCAAGGACTGGCCACACGTTTGTTTAACAATTATAAACGATTTATTTATCAAAAGCTTAAAAGTATTTGACATTTGACACCAAACACAGAAACAGAAACTTATTGACTTATTAATAAATAGCATGCGTTAAGGGCTAGTTAAATAAATTGCTTTATTTGACTTGTTAGATAAAATATACTTAAAAATAATATTATTATTATCTCTTATATATAAAATTTCCATGTCACAATGTTAGTTACAGACCGGTACAGACCTACTGAATACGCATATAAAATTTGGTAAAAATCGGTCAAGCCGTTTCGGAGGAGTACGGTAACTCACATTGTGACATGGAAATTTTATTGTATATAAGAAGAAGAAGATAAGATGTGCCACAATTGGCTCTGCCTTATCGCTTAAAGAGATCTCTTCCAGGCTCGACGATCTCGTCAGACCACCTTAGTGACCCAAAGTACCGGCGCTACAATTTTAGCTTGAAAATTTATTTAGTGACTAGCAGATCGTCCCGGCTTCGCACGGGCTATAAAATAATCTAAGTTGCAAAGAGAAACAAAATATAGCCTATGTTACTCAGGGATAATGTAGCTTCTCAACGGTGAAAGATTTTTTCGAATCGGACCGGCAGTTTCGGAGCCTATTTGCGTCAAATAAACAAAAAATCAAACATTTTTCTCTGTTTCCTCTTCATAATATTGGTATAGACTAGCAGATCGTCCCGGCTTCGCCCGGGCTATAAAATAATCTAAGTAGCAAAGAGAAACAAAATATAGCCTATGTTACTCAGAGATAATGTAGCTTCCCAACGGTGAAAGATTTTTTCAAATCGGTTCAATAGTTTCAGAGCCTATTTTAGTCAAACTATCTAAGCCTATAAATCAGCCTACTTTTATTATTATTATTTTTTTTATATTAGGACACATTTCACACACGGCCGGTTAGCCCCATACTGAACCATTTCTAGTTCGTGTTATGGTTGCTAACACAACTGATATACTACATATACATACATACATACATATTTTATATAGATACATATTTAACACCCAGACCCACAGCCAACAAATTTAGTTAAGCACAAAGATGTTGACCGGGCCGGGAATCGAACCCGGAACTTTCTGATTGGCAGTCCGGCATGGTAACCTTTACACCAACGAGGTCGTCACGTTAACGTAGGATTGGCTACATCGACTTCTACAGAAAGATAGTTAGACATAGATCAAAGATATTTATAGATCGATTGATAGATTTCATTGCACAAGATCAACGCTAGGCCAATACTGATTGACAGTCTGCCAATAATACGCAAATAGATCACAATCAATGTCACACATTGGAAATTCATTAATTTAGTTAAGAGGCCGTCGATTAATCACGTGGGGTTTGAAAGGGGGGGAGGCGGTACATAATATATGACATGTATAATATATCACGTGTATTATTTTTTTCGGGATACTGAACTGAAAAGCGGCGTTCGTCTTTTTGGGCTTACGCTAACTTATAGTTGCTAGTTAACTTATTTTCTATAATGCAATTAGATTATCGATCGGGCGAGATCCACAGGCTGGGGAATACTTGCGGCAGCAAATTTCTCTCGCGATTCAGCGAGGAAATGCTGCCAGCCTTATGGGTACGTTTGGGCGAGGGGCTTTGACGTAGTCTTTTAGGATATAAGACTTTATTTTAATTTTATTTATTTTCATAATTACTTGTAACTGACATTGATATTAAGAGACAATTTTGAATAAAGTAATGTAATTCTTCTTTAATTTTCCAAGAATTAGATTATACCGAAAGCTGTATTTTATAAATATTTAGAAATAGTTTCGAAATTGTGTAGTTACTAAAAAATACACGTGATATAGAAAGGGGGGGGTGGGGGTAGTCTTAAGACTTCCCCCACCTCCCTTCCTTCAAATCAAATCAAATCAATCAATCAAATGTTTTTATTTGCAAAGTATAGGTCGAAAAATGTAACCTAGGTATTAAATTTAATATACTCTATACTATACCCGTTAAGGTGTGCAAATTTATGTTGGATCTAACACTAATGTAAGTACATTATCTATATTTATTAACAAAATAAAAGTAAGTGAAAGCCGGTTACACAAACATTATACATTATTTATAGTTTATAAAACTTAGTCATGATAGAAATAAAATTAGGTCAGGATATTATAAAAATAGATCACAATTTGTCATTAAAAAAATCTTTAAGAGAATAGTAGGCCTTGTCAAGTAGCAATTGCTAAAGTCTCAGCTTAAAGATAGAAAACGAGTTGGGTTCTTTAATAATCAAATGAATTCCTCAATAAATCCTATCCAATCCTAATAAATCAAATCCTTAATGTTCTAAATAATCAATGCCACTTGAAAACTTGGACACTACAGTGGGTTGGATAACACGTTAATTTGTAGGTCTGGGCTGTTAGTCTTAGCACAAGTAGTCGTTAAGCCAAGTCAGAGGCCTTCGGGCGGCTTGAAAATTCTCGATACCAGAGTTTGGCCACTTAGCTCATACGAAGAAGAATAAGAAGAAGACCAAGACAATCTCGTAACGAACCTTGTCAATTGTCAGCGGTATTTCAAAGTCAGCGCCTCCTATGAGCTCGAATCCCCATGACTCCTCGCCGTCTCTTGTTAGATGCACATCTAGCTCCATCTAGTGGAGAAAAATAACTTACTTCTAAACCGTTTAAAGAATGACTTTTGAATATTCGGTCAGGGCAATAGTATTTTCGTATTTTGAATAATCAAAACCTCTTTTTTATATGGTGACATAGAACATTATTTATTACTTTGTAACGAATTTACATATGCATTTATAAGTAAACTTTAAACTCACATTAAAAATATAATATAAATAATAATATGTAATAAATAATAAATATAGGACACATTCCACACACGGCTGGTTAACCCCATACTGAACCATTTCTAGTTCGTGTTATGGTAGCTAACACAGCTGATATACTACATATACACACATACATATTTTATATAGATACATATTTAACACCCAGACCCACAGCCAACAAAATTTAGTTAAGCACAAAGATGTTGGCCGGGCCGGGAATCGAACCCGGAACCTTCCGATTGACAGGCCGGCATGGTAACCTTTACGCCAACGAGGTCGTCTTAATTAATTAATATTGGTATAGATACGCAAACATTTTTTATAATTTCATAAATTAAGCCACCCGCCCAAACATCCAAACAAGCCCATCAGGCTTGCCAAACCTCTTTGCATTATAATCAAACTTTGGTTGTAAGGAATGTAATTGGCTGGTTTTAAGAGGGCGTCCATAAATTGCGAGTAATGGCTTCAATTGGCGACTAACCTACCACCAACAAACTTTTAAGCTTATTTTTCATATGATCCGAATTTCATTGGTTCAAATCCCAATCATTCAATGTTTTTAACTAAAAACATAATATGATATGAGAGTCACTGGTTTAATCCCTGGTCCCAATCATGCAATATTTTTTTATCAAAAAACCGAATATAGCATCAATAAAATAATTACCCCAACTGGCGAGTAACCAACCAACTAAGATTATTTTTCAAAGGATCCGAAAGTCACTGGTTCAAATCTCAATCCCTTATAACGGATCTTTAAAAAAATATTTTTCATCGCAAAAATTTTGCCCACATCTCACCTGTGTTAATCGTATAGTCAGTCCGTTCAAGAGCACAGTTAAAATTGAACTGCAGTTAAACTTGGCAGTGCTGTGCGTTGACCTGAATTTCTTTTACATTCTGAACCATTAACACATCAGCTATCATTCTCCTATCACTGGTCCGGAGCTAAACATTTCTGATTCTACAAGCCAAACTTGCTTTTGTCTGTCCTCGTGTTATAGTAGAAGAGCCCGTGAAGATCGTCCTTCACCGATCTGATAACCAGATGAGACGTATTTTTTATTAAATATTTTTTATAAACAAATGTGCCTAAAATTGCTTGCCTATCGAAAAGTGCTCATGGCTATTTTTAATTTAATAAACTTTCATTGATTTTTTTTTCATCACCTTCATACTTTTAATGAAATTTTTAACTTTCACCTTCATACTTTTAATGAATTTCACCAAATGAAATTTATTTCACTGATAGTTTTTAATACACAGAATATGCCTCGGTATGCTTGCCTACTCATTTCAGTGTATAACTACCTGGCAAGCAGGTGTAAACAGGTAAGTCAAAATAGGTGACTCATTCGATTTTGATGCGCTTCATAGGAGTAACAACGATTCTGAACAGTTAGAATGTTATTTTTATTTCTGATAATTGTAGCTAAATTATCATTGGACTATACACGAGCATGCGCAAAAAAAAAGCCATGAGCACTTTTCGATAGGCAAGCAATTTTAGGCATATTTGTTTATAAAAAATACTTCATAAAAAATACGTCTCATCTGGTTATCAGATCGGTGAAGGACGATCTTCACGGGCTCTTAGACTATTAGGTTGTTAGTAATTTTTTTTACACATTTCACAAACGGCTGGTAAGCCCCATACTAATGGTACCGTAATATGGTACCGTAAATGGCAAGGTTGCCTGGAAGAGATCGCTGTTAGCGATAAGGCCGCCGTTTGTGGCATACATTTGTGTTGTGACTTTTTATTTTGACTTGTACCTTAATTTGCCCAATAAAGAGTTTATTCATCTATCTATCTATCTACCGTACCGCCAAAGTATGGAATTCTTTGCCTAATTCCCTGTTCCCCGATAACTATAATCTAGCGGTTTTCAAGGCAAGAATGAACCGGTTTCTTTTGGGCAAGCGCGCTCCACCTTAGATCGAAATATCGCTTACCATCAGGTGAATTGCGATCAAGCGCAAGCTCATTAAGAGTAAAAAATACTAAATATTGAACCTTTTCTTGTTTGTAATTTTGGTTGCTAACTCAACTGATATACTACATATGATATACTACATACATAAATACTTTATATCGATACATAATCAACACCCAGACCGACAACCAACAAATTTAGTTCATCACAAAGATGTTGACCGTGCCGGGAATCGAAACCGGGATCCTTTGATTGGCAGTCCGGCGTGGTAACCATTACATCAACTAACAATTTATTAAATTCAAGATTCGTTTAAGTTACGGCCTCTACTCGAGTATCAAAATCCAGACACAAACACACGGAAAATGAATTTGGCTGTCCAAATGTTATTCCATTTTCAGTGTGTTCACAATATATGTATTTCCCGTGCCGCTATAACAACAAATACTAAACATAAAAAAAAAGTTTTTTTTTAAGGAGGGTACAATACAATATACATGTTTTTTTCCTAATTCTAGTTCGCTGTCAATAACGGTAGCTGTTAGACACTTAATTTTTTTACAATATTTATAAAAGTATATTGGCTATCAAATTATTACTAAATTGTGAAATTGAAACAAAATAATATTTAAGGGGGGCTCCCATACAACAATGGTAACGGAACCCTTGATGCGCAAGCCCAACTCGCACTTGGCCAATTATTTAGCATTTGTTGTTATAGCGGTACGAGAAATACATATTTTGTGAAAGTTTCAGCTTTCTAGCTATTACGGTTTCTGAAATACAGCCTGGAGACAGACAGACAGCGGAGGCTTAGTAATAGGGTCCCGTTTTTACCTTTTAGGTACGAAACCTTAAAAAAAACACGCTTAATCAGCCAACGCGATTAAGTTTTTCACCAAAACCAGTTGGTTCGATTCAAATCAAAACTTCAAGTAACTGTAGTGTTTGAAAATTGTTTAAAATCGACCACTTTATTTTGAAAACAATGAGATTTTTAATATTTATTCTGCTCTTCGGAATTTCCTCTGTGCAATGCAAGAACCATGTCAAAGCCTTGACAGAGTCCATGGGTCAGGAGGTCATAGAACTTGGATCACCTATAAAAGGTAACCTTTGTCAGTTTGTTTTACTCTAAATAGGTCAGCGCTTCTTTTTTTTTAATGATAAATGGGCTTACGTTAGACCGCAGCTTGCCTGATGTTAAGCTTGACTGTGGTCTAAGATGTATCACGCTTGCCCAGAAGGAACCTTTATAATTTACTCTAGATTTGAAGACCCCCAAATTGTACTTCTCGAGAAAAAGAGACGAGAGTTCCAAAGCTTCGCAGTTCTCACAATGAAGGTCGAAGCAAAACGCTTTGTGCGAATCATCGGAACTTCGACAGTAAATCGGTGTCTCTTCGCTGTACCCCTGCTCGTTCTGTAGTTTGACCATAATTCACGTGATGGTAAGTGACATTGAAGTCTGCGGTGAAGTGCGCTAACCTAACCGGTTCACTCTCGCCTTGAAAATCGCGGGGAATAGGAAATTTGGCAAGAAAATGTCGTTAACTCTTGTAGTTTACACGTCCTGCTTTAACTACACGAGTAAAGAACGCATATTATTTTATAACTAGAGGTTGCCCGCGGCTCCGCCCGCGTGTAGGTCGCTTTTCGCGTGACCTGTGGAAAAATTCTATTGTATCCTATTTCCGTGCCAATTTTATATACATTATACATTGATACGATATCAAAATGAGCCGCATCTGTCTTTCCGCATTCGATTCCTGAGATCTAGTTAACCTCTGTTTTGAGCCACTTTGGTGATGATGCGACAGATTCGATCGTTTTCTCCAAGCCATTATTTTAGTATAAATAATTAGAATACGTGAATCATACCACTAAGTGAACCACATACTTAAATTCCAATTCTAATTTCAAAAACACAGTACTCCCTTTGAACTTTAAACCCCAATGGCATACCTTAATGCACTCCTGGCAAATATTATAACAAATTTATTTTAACACCATATAAGCTACAACCAAAACCATTTTCAAGACTTTAACTTGAAAAATAAAGTATTTTCCAAAAAACTCGCGGGTACGCGGTTGTAGATCGCGGGCCCCAACACGTAAACGGACCTCTCCAATTTCACAAGTCTATCTACCGGCGTACTTATGCGTATGCATTAGCTTATAATAACTTACTTTAATGTTTGTTTAAATCAATAGATTTACCCCCAGGACTGGACGAAGAGCCTGCAGCTGAATTTGAAGATGAAACCAAAACTGCGCAACCCGCTACCAAGCGCGAGAACAGGAAGACCACAACTGTTAGTATTAAGGCTAGATAAGGGAAAATTCTGTATTTTAAAGATTTTTGCTACAAATCGTTAATGGAAAAAAAAATCAATATATAGCTTAAGGACCGTCTAAAGAATCACTCTAAAAAGATTTATACTTATTATACATATTATTAGAGTAAGTATATAATATTCTACGCGTGAAGACAACAACGAAAAAAGCGGGCTCGGTGGTATAACGTCTGCTTTTCAATCAGACGGCCCCTGGTTCGATCCCGGCCCTACACCTATGACTTGTTTTTCAAGTTAAGTGTGGATTTGCACTCGCTTTACGGTGAAGGAAAACGTCGTGAGGAAACCGGCATGTTTGAGGACCACAATATTCGAAGACGTGTGTCATCCGCCAACCCGCACTTGGCCAGCGTGGTGAATTATGGCCTATATCTCTCTCCTCGTGAGAGAAGGCCCCGAGTCCCAGCAGTGGGAACGTATAGTGGGCTGCTTACGCTTATGCTATGCTATGAAGACAACAACAAATATATGCGTAACAAACATACACACTAACACACAAACTTTAGCAATTTATGGCGTAGCATGGCATATCCAGTATTTTTTTCGGGATAAAAAAGAGATTTATTTTTGCATGTAAATAATCTAGCTTGCTCTTCTTGAGTTGCGATACTCAAACGGTCTATTATGAGATACCTACTGTTAAAATTAAATGTGTAACACCATAATTATGTGACCATAATGAAGCAATAAATGCATTTGAATAACTTATTGACTCAGGCGTTACTTTGCGGAAATCCATTGTAAATAGAAGACAAAATTAAATATTTAGACGCTGTGATCCGAAATCCAAATTAAGACAAGTAAAGGAAAAATTAACTAAGATTAATTAACTAGGATTACTTAACTAAGATTAATTAAGATTAACGTTACCTATCACAATTCGGAAATTCTTAACTCTACACGTGTTTCGCCTAACCACAAGGCATCATCAGGAGATGCTGACTCTCGTCTTGTCGTTCAAAGAGTCAGTTAAGTAATCCTAGTTAATAAATCTTAGTTAATTTTTCCTTTACTTGTCTTAATTTGGATTTCGGATCACAGCGGAAGTACACTAGATATTTAATTTTGTCTTCTATTTAAAATGCATCTGACTTAGACTTTGAAGGAGTGTAATGTATTTTTTTCAGCTAACAGCACCAACATCTCAGAAACTGGGCACCGCGAACGAGCGTAGATCAGACAACCTGAGCCAAGAAGAGGAAGATAGAAGGATCGAGAAGGAACTCTCCGACATTTATAAAGATACTGGTAAATAAACGATACTACAGCTCTGGAATCGAGGATTTTCGACAATCATATTTTAACGTATTTAGTCTTGTAAAATTCTAATTCTAGAATTCTAGCTAAGCAGCCCTTAAACTATATGGTTCCTAGGACTAAAATTTAATGAGAGAGTAATCAAAAATGAAAAATATTTATTTACTAACTTATTACTAGATTACATATTTTCTTGTGACTACTTAACTAGGCAAGGCCTGAATCTAAGTAGTCCAATTCAACCTGTTTGCGTTTTAAAATAAACTTAACCTCTAACAAGACAGTAAAACAAATAAAACATAATACAAATAAAACAATCAATACGAAAATATTACAAACTAAGACATATCTAATAATTTTAACTCAGACTTATCTAATAATTTTAAAAAGATTTTCTGTTGCTACGTAAGACAGTGTTATTAACCATGAGTAGATTCGGTTTAGTGTATTCTTTCTTCAACCCATGTTTATTAATACATGTTTTCTCTTATCCAAACTTTAGTCTTGAATTGACGGAGCTTTTAGTTAATTTCCTGTCGTAACAGTTAAAGTCCAAATTTAGGTATTAAAAAGCTATTATAAAATACAATTATGTGCATATTTGGGGGGCCGGTTTTGTGCCACGTAATTTTTGTTTTTATGTTTCTTGTGTATTATTTTTTGTCGTTTTTATTTCGTGTCACAAAATAAATGATTTTTTTTTTCTTTCTTTCTATTTTCAAATAATAAGTAGTTTGTAATCTTTCATAAAATCATTTTTTCTTATTACCTCTAAAGTATTAGAAAGTCTAAAGTATTAAATCTATCTTTTAAAGGAATTATTTTACCCTATCAGTAGTCGGAATTCGGTGCCATTGCGTTAGTACTTTAAATTTAATAGATATGAAAAACAAGTGCTAATGTGTGTAGTATTTAATGGGGTAGAATATTTATTTCATGAAATTTATAAGTTTATTTAATTTAATCTAACTAATGTTTTAAGTATTAAGTAATTATTATTATGACTTGCCTTTGACGTATGTTATTTATGGTTAATAAAGTTCTGTATTTCTGTATTCGAAGTAAGTCTTACGTAAATAAATAAATAAATAAATATTAGGACACATTCACACACGGCTGGTTAGCCCCATACTGAACCATTTCTAGATCGTATTATGGTTGCTAACACAACTGATATACTACATATACATACATACATACATATTATATATAAATACATATTTAACACCCAGACCCACAGCCAACAAATTTTAGTTAAGCACAAAGATGTTGACCGGGCCGGGAATCGAACCCGGAACCTTCTGATTAGCAGACCGGCATGGTAACCTTTACGCCAACGAGGTCGTCAACTGAATTTATTAATAAGACTGACAATGTTTAATATCTTTATGTATGTGTTTGATGAACAGATTACAAATCTTTGGAAAGCAGCAAAGAAGTCGCAAGCACCGCTGATGTGAAAACTACGACCACCGAAGACAAGCCTATAGGTCGTCAAGGCAAAAAATCAAAGTGAGTTCTTATTTGCTATACATATTTAGGCTTTCTTAATCAAAAAGTACTAATGAAAACCTCCTACTTTCGTATGAGCTAAGTAGCCGTGCTCTGGTTTCAAAAGTTTTAGAGCCCTCACGCCTCAGACTTGGCTTGAGGATTGCTTGATCCAAGATTAACAGCTCAGACCTACAGCTTAAAGTGGCATCCGATCCACGGTAGTGCCCAAATGAAAATGGTGGCGATTTAGCGGCACACACGACTAAACTAAATTTAAAGTAGCTCTGTCTCTTTTCGTCATAAATAACCAAAAAGAGATGGTACGATCTAAACCATAGACAAAACATCTAAAATCACGTCAAACACGCCAGATTTAGAGCTGATACAATTGGACGCGCTCTAAAATCGCTTACATTTTTCATATTTGACGTGATTTTAGTTGTTTTGTGTATGGTTCAGAACGTGCCGTCTCTTTCTTTCCACCTAAGATGAAAAGAGACGGGGCTTCTTTAAATTTAGTTTAGTCGTGTGTGCCGCTGAATCGCCACCAATGCTTTTTAAAACGACAGAAAATAAACAAATAAAATAAAAACATAAAATTTCGTCAAAAGAAAATAAGGCAGAACAACCCTTATGACTTAGGGGTATAAAAAATAGATAGTAGCCGATTCTCAGACCTACTGAATACGCATATAAAATTTGGTAAAAACCGGTCAAGCCGTTTCGGAGGAGTACGATAACTAACATTGTGACATGGAAATGTTATATATAAGAAGACTAGCTGACCCGGCAAACGTTGTTTTGCCTCACTTAGGGGTACAGCGCCATCTATTGATTACTTACTCAACCCAGTCGAAAGGTATCGCCATCTGTTAGAATCATTTGGAGTTAACAGATAATTGTGACTGTCAAATAATAACGGACAATAATTAGCAATAAATTAAAATTGCGACTATAATTTGAGATTTAAACTATCCTATCTCTCAAGTTGGATCGAACTGCACATGGTGTGCGAATTTTATTATAATCGGTTAAGTGGTTTAGGAGTCCATTGAGGACAAATATTGTGACACGAGATTTATATATATTAAGAAAAGATATGGTCCTTAAAAACACAAGATTTAAATGAAAATTTTCGAAGATATTACAGATTTGAAATTGCTATATATGTTAAACCCGTGGAAAGCTAAAGCAGGCCGCTATGTTTTGTATACACATACAACGTTCACAGTTTTTCTGTAGTGTACTTAGTATCAGCATTGTACTCGTGCGAAGCCGGGGCGGGTCGCTAGTATAAACAAATGATTTATCTTTGTTATGAACTACTTCTAACGTTCCAGCTTCAAATTCCAACCTAACATAAACGACCGCGCGGACGTCGAGCGATTCCGTACCTCGGTTGACGACATCAGTTGCGAGAAGCGAGTCACCCAGCGCCTGCAGGATGTAAGAATTGTTAAATTATCTTTTTATTAATTTTTTTTTTACTTTTTATAATCTTTTTTTTAAATTCGTGTACAAAAAATAGCTAGTGTGGTGGTAATAACGTCTGCTTTTCAATCAATTTGACGACCTCGTTGGTGTAATGGTTACCATGCCGGACTGCCAATCAGAAGGTTCCGGGTTCGATTACCGGCACGGCCAATATCTTTGTGCTGAACTAAATTTGTTGGCTGTTGGTCTGGGTGTTAAATATGTCTCTATATAAAAAAACATGTATGTATGTATATGTAGTATATCAGTTGTGTTAGCAACCATAATACGAACTAGAAATGGTTCAGTATGGTGTTAACCAGCCGTGTGTGAAATGTGTGCTAATATAAAAAAAAAAACAGACGGCCCCTGGTTCGATCCCGGCCCTACACCAATGACTTGTTTTTCAAGTTATGTGTGGATTTGCACTCGCTTTACGGTGAAGGAAAACATCGTGAAACCGGCATGTTTGAGGACCACAATATCCGAAGACGGGTGTCATCCGCCAAACCGCACTTGGCCAGCGTGGTGGATTATGGCCTATATCTCTCTCCTCGTGAGAGAAGGCACCGAGTCCCAGCAGTGGGAACAAATAGTGGGCTGCTTATGCTTATACTAAATAAGTATAAATAAATATACTTAGGGTGGTTCTTTAGACGGCTTTTATGCTATATTTTTTAATTTTCAGTATCATTTAATAGATTTCGTTAATAATGGTCTGTAGTTTGTATGTTGTAGTTTTTCAGGGTTCCGTATCTAAAAGGTAAAAACGAGACCCTATTACTAAGCCTCCGCTGTCTGTCTGTCTCCAGGCTGTATCTCAGAAACCGTAATAGCTAGAAAGCTGAAACTTTCACAAGATATGTATTTTCTGTGCCGCTATAACAACAAACACTAAAAATAAAAATAATAAAATATTAAGGGGAGTCCCCATACAATAAATGTGTCTTTTTCCTATTTTTTTTGCTATTTATATCAATAACTTTGTTTTGTTTTACTTTGGTTGCTGTTAGACACTTAAAAGTTTCGCAAAATACTTAAAAGTATATTGGCTATTGAATTAAATTATAAAATTTAAATAAAATAAATATTTAAGGGGGGCTCCTATACAACAATGGTACGGAACCCTGCGTGTGCGAGCCTAACTCACACTTGGCCAATTATTTTTAGTTCAATGCTAGAAAATGGGTATTGTACATAATGAATGAACTTTTTTTTGCGTAGGTCAAATCGATGGAGGTTTTGAAACCGGTTAAAGAACAGAACGACTCTCAATCTCTAAATCAAGTAAGGTACTAAGACCTTGTTGACGACCTCGTTGGCGCAACGGTTACCATGCCGGACTGCCAACCAGAAGGTTCCGGGTTCGATTCCCGGCCCGGCCGACATCTTTGTGCTTAACTAAATTTGTTGGTTGTGGGCCTGAGTTTTCAATGTGTATCTATATAAAATATATATGTATGTATATGTAGTATATCAGTTGTGTTATCTACCATAACACGAACTAGAAATGGTTCAGTATGGGGTTAACCAGCCGTGTGTGAAATGAGTCCTAATATTTATAATATTTCCTATATATATAATATTTATGTTTACTAGGCACGTAGCGCCTGTAGCTCGGCTAGCTAAGGTGATCTGACGCGATCATCGAAGCTAAGCAACGGTCGATGCGGACGGTGTTTGGATGGGTGACCATGCACAAGACTGTCGTTTTTCAGTTGATATTTTACTTAAACTAATCTTTCCCCTTTTCCTTTTGCAGGAGTCCAAAAATACATCTGTTCGCCTTCTAAGGAGCACCATCGCAATGTGTTCAGCAATTTTGTTCGTAATAGTTTGTCAATAATTTATTTCTTCTAATTGTATATTTTTAAATTCATGTGCGTTTATTTGAATAAATTAAATAAATGATTAATTTCTTTATTATTTATTTGTGAGGGCAACCCTAGTACAAACTAGAAATCATTTAGCAAAAAGGTAAACATAATATGTTACAAACATAGGCTATTTGAAATGTGTAAAAAAATCAAATAAACAAAAAAATTGTTTTTTTTACACATTTCACACACGGCTGGTGATCTCCATACTAAACCATTTCTAGTTTGTATTATGGTTGCTAACACAACTGATATACTACATATACATACATACATAGGTACTTTATATAAATACATATTTTAACACCCAGACCGACAGTCAACAAATTTAGTTCATCACAAAGATGTTGGCCGTGCCGGGAATCGAACCTGGGATCGTCTGATTAATATGTATATAAAAAAAATATTCTATTCAATTCTATTCTATTCTATGTACAGAAAATACTCGTTATACGCTTACAAAAAAAAGTTTTGGAAAAAAACTTTTCAATTTGCAAATAAGGAAATCCCATTCTATACATTTTTTTAGGTATTTATACAAAATTTATATTATCCTTAAAGCACGGTCACTATTTCGAATAATCGGCCAAGCGCGAGTCAGACACGCGCACTAAAGGTTCCGTACTATATTATCTGGGAAAAACGGTGAACAATCACATTTGTTGTATCACATTTGTTGTATCTCGCTCAAATACTTAAGGCAAAGATAAAAGTAAAAAAAAATGGTTGCCTGTAAAGTCGGTTTTACGGGCGAAGATTTTACGTGACAACATCTGCCGCGTGCTGCGCGCGCGGCAGACCGATCATAGTTGAGTGGGAGAGAGACGCAAGGCATTCGGCGGGCCTCTCTCTCGTTCGGTGACTCATCGTAACGTTACCGGGCGTTACACTTTTTCATAAGTGACTCCCAGCCGCAACCTAATTTAAGACGTTGTCACGTCAAAAACTAAACTCTTGAGTTTACTGTTTTTTCACTATACATCGAAAACGAAAAATGAATATCGCAAAAATAGCTTTAAAGAAAGTAACACCAAAGAACAGACACTGCCTTGTTCTCTTGCCCGCAACACCATCTTGCTCGTCGTTGTTTTGTCGATATTGAATCCGCCAATCATAGATAAGGCAGTCGACCCGACCAATCACAACGGGTACATAATCTATGACGCGCATCGCTTGCGCCAATCGCGCCCCGCTCTTATGCTCACCGACAATTTAACAAATACCAATACCTAGATGGCGCTGCACGACATTTGAACATTATGTAGGTCAATTACTTGAATGAAATATTAGCTCAGATAGAATATAGCGAGTGAATAAAGTAATAAATAAAAATGTGAAAAAATTATTTGATACAAAAGATAAGCAATTGGTTTAAGCGACGAGTAATGATGGGTGATAGGAAATTTCATTTTAAGCTGGGTGCTATCAATAGTTAAAAACATGTTTTAACCTTTATTTATAACCAACATAAATAAAGGTTAAAACATGTCACAATCATATAAAATACTTAACTAAAAGATATTATTTAAAAATTATAAATTATAGTGGAGTGCAATTAACTTATAAATTAACTAATTAATTGACTTTTTGCACACCGCATATGCGGTAGCCTACAAGGGACATTTTATATTATTTTTCATGTTTTTATCTTACCTGTGGCTACGCAAATAAAATTATTTCATTTCATTTTATTTCATTGTAAATATGTTTGAATCAGCAAAATAAGTAACCGAAATCATTATAGTAGAAAATAAGAGAGTCAACCTGGCGATAGACTGACAGACAAACAACCGAGTCGTAGCTAAAGTATATATATTGTAATTTGACATTCATAAGCGTACTTTTGTACCTATATTGAATAAAATAAACTGAACTGAACTAAAGATTCCAGTTGATACCTCTTGGGTACGGAACCCTAAAATATATTATTGATTATTCAGATAGCTGTAGTATAAACGGATACAGATAAAAATCATTTTCATATATAAGGTGCTTTACGGATACAGGGTAATAAGAATAGAATGGAATAGAACAGAGCGGAACGGAATGGAACGGAACGGAACGAAACGAAACGAAACGAAACGGAACCGAACAGAACGTAGATACAAAACAGCTTATGTTGGGAACGTAAATAAAAGTTTAAAAAACACAGAACTTTTTTGTCTATAAATAACTTACCTACTATGCGTGCCAACTAAGAATAGGATCGCGCTTGCTTCAACTTCACACAATAACTGACAAAAAAGTACTGCTAGCAAAGAAAGCGTAAAAAAGAAATTTAATAATTATTTTTTTGGTTTATAGATATAAATTGAATTATTGTTTAATTATTCTTGATTTTATTACTGGATAATTTTGGTTCAATTAATTCTACAGGTAAGAAGTACCCAAGGCAAATTAACAACACCTAAAAAAAATCGCGTGACGAGACATTGGTTTTGGATAGTTTCGACTTAAGTGCTGTAAGCAACCCACCAACCCATGTGACATAAATTACATTATATCTGGGCTTAAAAACACAAATAGTGTAGGTATGGATGGTATTAGAACGCAAATCCTTAAAGATATATCCACTGCTATAGCTCCGGTGCTGAGCCATATAATTAATCTCTGTATAGAGCAAGGAGTGTTCCCTGAGAGGTTAAAAGTATCAGTGGTTAAGCCATTATTTAAAAAAGGGGATACAACTCAAGTAGATAACTATAGGCCCATTACGCTTGTTCCTGTCATATCAAAAGTATTTGAAAAAGTAATCTACAACAGTCTATATTCCTATTTTGAGAAACAGAATATGTTTACTGACGATCAATATGGCTTCAGAAAGCACAAATCCATTAACTTAGCTATCTTCAATTTTCTTAAAAAAGTCATGACTAGTGTGGATAGTAAAAAGAAAGCAATAGCTTTGTTTATGGATATGTCTAAAGCTTTTGACAGAGTAAAGCATTCTATTCTACTAGATAAACTGTATAAATATGGAATAAGAGGGAATGTTTATGATCTTATAAAATCGTATCTTTCGGAGCGCGTACAAGTTACTCACATAGACAGGTTATGTCCAAAAACAACCATAGTCAGAACATTTGAGTCAGATAAGAGAGTTGTACGTTATGGTGTTCCTCAGGGAAGTGTTCTGGGTCCCTTACTATTTTTAATATATATTAATGATTTTCCAAATGTGACTTTACATCCTATGACATTATTTGCTGATGATAGTACAATTTTATTTATTACTGACGAGCTTAGCGAATTAGAATCTAGCATAAGTACAACGCTGACATCTCTTATTGACTGGTTGAACGCAAATAATTTAAATATTAATGCTAATAAAACACATCTAATGTATTTCAGAAATAGACATAACAATAAACTAAACTTTGACATTCATTATAAGGGTAAAAGAGTGACAGAAATAGATAAGTCAAGTTTCCTTGGCTTGACTTTAGATAACAAATTAACCTGGACACATCATATTGACAATGTCTGTAGGCGGCTCCATCAATTTGCGTACGCTCTATATCAGCTTAGAAAAGTGACAGATGAGCACACACTAGTAACTGCGTACCATGGTCATGCCGCGTCAGTGATTCGGTATGGCGTCATGTTCTGGGGTAACGCTACCGATAAGGAAAAGGTATTTAAAGCTCAAAAGAGATGTATAAGATCTATATGTGGTATAAAAAAGCGTGACTCTTGTAAAAAGCACTTTATACGTCTTAACATATTGACTGTACCGTGTATGTATATAAGTGAAGTTACTATATTTATAAGGTCTAATCCCAAACTCTTCAAAATGTGGCCCGTTGAGAGTAGAAGAGTAGGCATAATGCGGCACTTTATTAGTAAAACCACTTATCTGTCTAAAAGTGTATACAGTTTAGCGCCATTAATTTATAATAAGTTACCTAAAGACATTCGATGTATTACTAACTTACATATATTTAAATCTAAGTTGCATGCATTTTTATGTAAAAAAGCGTACTATAGCATTAAACTTTTCCTTAATGATAAAGAAATTTTATAAATATGACTTACTGTTCTTGTAAATATGTATTAACTTCATACTTATTCAGTTCAATACAAAACTCATGTCTGTAAGCCCTACGGGCAAAAACTAGAGGATCACATACATTTTAGTTGTAAATTAACTTTTATGACATTTTATGATACCACTAATGTACCTAGTTTTATAGACAAATAAATCATTCATTCATTCATTCATTCATTCATTCATTAAGCAGTATAATAAACTATTTTTATTTGGTACAAAAAAAAAAGTGACAACAATGAAAAAGAAATTATATGTTTATAAATATGCTTTTACTTTCAAATCCTACTCATTCATAATTAATTTGCCGTAAAATGTATAAGAAATAGCAAAACAGCGTAAATTAAACATATAAACTGAATATAATTTGTTCATAAATTTTTTTGCACACCATACACTTTGGTTATGAAGTTTGCGCGTACTATTGAGCAAGATGGCGGTTTTGACAGTCCTATTCTTAGCTGGCACGCATAGTACGTTAAAGGGAAATCACACTACAATAATTACTCAAAAAGACTAGTTAATTAATTTAACCTAAAATTTACTTTAAATTAACCTACACCATTGATTACTACACACAATATCAATTGATTTTCATATCTATTAAATTTAAAATACGAGACTATTTACACAGAATAAAGATTTTGCATGCTCCATATCACAAAAACTCTTTATTTTCTGTTTAAAAATACTGCTATGCTATTAAGATTTGTTTTGTTGTTTGTTGTACATTAATCTTAATATATATAAATCGCGGGTCACAATGTTTGTCCTCAATGGACTCCAAAACCACTTAAGCGATTATAATAAAATTCGCACACCATGTGCAATTGTGCGATCCAACTTGAGAGATAGGATAGTTTAAATCTCAAATTATAGTCGCAATTTTAATTTATTGCTAATTATTGTCTTTTATTATTTGACAGTCACAATTATCTGTTAACTCCAAATGATTCTAACAGATGTCGATACCTTTCGACTGGGTTGAGTAAGTAATCAATAGATGGCGCTGCTATGGTAAATCTACGAACGTGTCATATAAGCTACACTATCTATTTTTCATACCCCTAAGTGAGGCAAAACAACGTTTGCCGGGTCAGCTAGTATTTTTATATAACATCCCTGTTTCTGTACTTTAGCTTCTCTATCTGGTAGAACTTTAAGTTCTCACAATGAAGGTCGAAGCAAACCGCTGTGTGCGAATCCTCGGAACTTCGACAGTGAATCATTGTCTCGCTACAGGCCCTTTTGTTATCATTATCACGAAATCAAGGAGATAAATGATAATGATAACATTATCATATCTTCTTATCAATGAGTCAAACCAAGCCATCACAATATCAGACAGTCAGTTGTTATTTTGCAGTGTATTGAATATGACGCATGAAGCGTTTTCGGCAGCGGGCTCTGGCCCTGGTATTGAAGTATGGACTATTGATGTAAGTAATACAGAAATACAGAAGTTTATTAGAAATAAATAACATACGTTGAAGTTTATTAATTTAAAATTTGTAAGTTTTTTAATACTAATTTAATTACTTTTTTTAAATATATCCTGCTACTTAGCAATCTGTTTCCAAGGAACAATAATCTATTATGGTGTCAGATTTTCATCGGGATTTTTATCTTCCTGAGCTGAGCACCCATTGATGCCCTACTCATCTTTAATTGCTAATTTAATTTTTGTTTACTTTTGGAACGAACTTTCTTATCGCGCGTTGTGAAAGGGGGCTAGACGGAAAAAAATCTTACTAAAAGTTGTCACGACACTTTTTGCTATAGTAAGCTGTGCGGCGTGCGCATGTTTCTCTCTCTCTCTCTCTCTCTCTCTCTCTCTCTCTCTCTCTCTTATAGAAAGCAAGCCAGATATTTTCATTTCTATTTCGCATCGAAGTGTGGTGTCGCGACGATTATTTTTGTTGAATGTATACAGGTTTTTTGCAAATAACAAAATGAATACCAGTAATAATATTGAATCCTGACAGTAAAGGAAATTCGTTCCATCCGGGAGCCGAACCAGGGACTCTCTGGTTGGTAGTCCAGCATGGTAACCATTACGCCGACGAGGTAGTGAAAGTTTAAAGTTAGAACATAATTAAAACATTACCTTTTCTACATTCTGTGAATATATTGAGTCTACCAAACTGTCGTTATAAAGATAGAGTAAAACTTTTTTTTTTATATTAACCTTATTTATATTTCTTTTTATCTTTAAGCTTCTATATACTAATATATGTTAATTTTATCTCTTAGAGTTTGTGCATAAAATATTTTCATAATAAAATTTTAAAAGGTCATATTGAATATATTGGCAGGCAAAATCCTTAAATACATTCAAAATTCTAGTTTATAATCACTTTTTGGCCATTACTTGGATTTTATTTCTTTTCTTTCGTGTTATATATTTATGTTTGTATAGCCAGTAATGTTTAAGTTGTTTTGTTTTGTACCACCGCTTTCTTTTATGTCTTCTATTCCTCTCCATTCCCGGTTGCCTGGTAGAGATCACCATAGGTGATAAGGCCGCCTTTGTGCTGAGTTTATTTATTGTATTTACTTAATATAAGCTGTTTTTTATGTGGCTGTACAATAAAGTTATATTCTATTCTATTCTATTCTATTGTATATATATAAACAATAGATGAAATTTATCACACACACAAAAACAAAATTTCTTATTTTTTTCTTTCAGAAATTCGAGCCTGTATCGATCGACAGTAAAATGTACGGCAAATTCTTTAACGGGGATTCATACATTGTTTTAAAGGTGAGTCTTTTTAAGATTGAAATTTTACAAAATGGGTACCTAGATACATATTTTCGCCTTTTGGGGTTGAAACTTTGGGCCCATGGGGCCCCAACGGCCGTAAGTTATTTATTGATCTGTCCAAACGGCTGGTACAGAACAAATGACCCAAAAGCTGGCGCTTACCTTGGCCGACGTATAAGTTTGGCGATCCAGCGAGGTAATGCCGCCAGCATTTTAGGCACCTAACCCACGGACACTGACTTAGGTTTAATCTACTATTTGTAAGGTTTTTTTTTAATTATTGTGTGGTTTTTTTTTCAAATATTTTTTAATTTTAGTGTAGTAGAAATGAATTTACAAAAATATTATGGTGGTACATTTCTTGAAAACTATTGAAGACTTTATCGAAGCTCAACCCCCAGGTATCAAATCAAAGGTATCAAATGAAAGGGCTTGATTAGTAGAATACAAACATTATGATTAATTATTTAAACAACTCTTTCAGACCACAGGCGATTCGAACTCAACTCTAAACTACGACGCTCATTTTTGGCTCGGGTCCAAAACAACACAAGACAAGAAGGGTTCCGCAGCTATTTGGACTGTCACTCTGGATGACATGCTTGGAGGCAGGGCTGTGCATCACAGGGAAGTCCAAGGACACGAGAGCAGCTTGTTTTTAGGATATTTCAAACCTGGTAAGCTTCTACTTCCTTCTGATGCCCTGGTACTTTGATTTAGAGGCTTTTTATGCTTGGAGGCAGGGTTTTGCATCAAAGAAAGGTATACTTGAGCCACGAGAACAGCTTGTTTTAGGATATTTTAAACCAGGTAAGCTATCTATCTACTAATTACCTTCTGATGCCATGGTACTTTGATTTGGTGGCTTTTAATTCTTGGAGGCAGGACTTTGCATCAAATATAGGTCTAGAGCGCGACGAGAGCAGGTTGTTTTAGGATATTTCAAATCAGGTAAGCTATCTACTACTAGCTATCTACTCTTCTGATGGCCTGGTACTTTGAATTTGGAGCTTTTTATGCGCGGAGACAGAGCTGTATATTACAAAAAAGTCCAGGCCAGCTTAATCTTGGGATATTTCCTAACCTGGTAATTTTCTACTGAAGCCCTGGTACTTTAATTTGGAGCTTTTAATGCTTGGAGGTAGAGGGCTGTGTATCACAGAGAGGTCCAGGAAAAGCAGCTTGTTCTAAGGATATTTCAAACCTGGTAAGCTCCTTCTTCTTTATGATGTCCTGGTTGTTTTGATTTGGTGTCTTTGCTATGCTTGGAGACTGGAATGTTCATCATAGAGAGGTGCAGGGCTTTGAGAGCAGGTTGTTTTTAGGATATTTCAAACCAGGTAAGCTTCTACTTCCTCTTGAAGTCCTGGTACTTTGGAGGCTTGGTATCTTGGAACTCTTGGAGTATTTTAAGTTTCGTAAGTAGAGTTATGAGATCAGCTCGTTCTTAGCATAATATTTCAAACCTGGAAAGCTTCAACATTCCTTTGATGCCCTGGTACTTTTTTTATTTGAAGTCAAGTATTTCAGTCTAGGTAAATGATACTAACGAAGGTCAAGTAGGTCTTTAAAGGCGCAGGCTAAAAGCCAGTGTTAAAGTATATTCTAATAGCTAATCTCAGTATTATGCTGAACTCACGCTTTATTGATATACTATGTTAAGTTTGTATACATACTCGTATTATGTTTCTGTTTGGTACATAAGCTTCTTTCTTTCTTAAAAAAAAAAACTCAAATTTTTACATGAAAGCCGTAAATTTGCCTAAAACAGCACAAAAAACATCTAAGTATGAGTTTTTTATTCCAGCCATCAGATACATGGAAGGCGGCAATGAATCCGGGTTCACGGAGGTGGAGACCAACGCTGGTGCAGAGAAGCGGCTCCTCAAACTGTCCGGCTGTGATAATATGAGGATTGAAGAGGTCAGATTCCTTCCTTCCATCCTTCTTTTGTTCCTTCCTTCTGGTCTAGTCAACAAGTGCCTTTTTGGTCAACTTTTTTCAGCAGTCTCCGAAAATTATGATTGAGGTGTCATTCGATTCGGAATGGCATCTAGTAGATAGTTTTCGAAAAACAATGAAGTTCCGCAAATAAAAATTACAAAAGTTATTAACAATTAACTAAAAAAAAAGGGGTTTAGTTTTTTGAAAATATCTCATAAACTAAGAAAGATTTATCAAATTCGAAAAAAAGATTCAGAAAGACAAGGAAATTTCCTAAAAAAGTTTCGACTCCCAGAATTGTAGGACAAAGTATCTAACCGATAATCTAATCTAACATTAAATTTTGAGGATAAAACTTCTGTGATAAAATTTATAATTATCATAAATATTTCTGATTATCAAATCAGGAAAAGATAACGCAATCAATGCAATAAAAATCACGGATGCACCAAAATTCAAAAGCCTTGATATGTTGTGAATCGTAATCGTATCCTGCAGACGGTACTAAAAAACTTCGTACGGTAGCCGTATTAATAATTGCAAATTATTCGTACAGTACCCGTATTAATGGACTCAGCCAAAAAAGGAGTTACTAAATTACTTATTCTTCAAAGTTCCATTCTTCTTCTTCTTTACCATTTCCCACTATGTGGGGTCAGCTTTCTTACACCCAGCGAACTAGAATAAACGGAAGAGTAACTCCATACAATTGCCGTTTAGAATTTGTATCCATCTACGCACACAAATATACTGCTATAATCATAAACATCATTTATTGGTAAAAACGTTTTACAAGTCAATTTATACAATTTTTTTTATAAAATATTATAGCAAAAATAATATAAATATACTTCTGTACATTTTTGAGTTAAATACGAGTATGTCATCAATCTAAAAATTAAAACAATGTCAAAAAACTAGTTCTAATATCTTATATTGTAATTTTTTACAAAGTCATTTATATCATAGAAAGTTTCCTCGATAAGCCAGCGTTTAAGTCGAGCTTTAAAGCTACCTAAACTCGTTGCCTCGGTCACATAAGCAGGTAATTTATTGTAAATGGTTGGGCCCATAATATGTGTGATCTTAGTGGATTTGTGCAGCGTCCTGCTCACGTCCCTGAGTCGGTCCCTGTACCGAGTGTTCCAGGTGTGGTCAGCGCCGCGGGTTGAGTACGAGTCTAGGTTCATCCTCACATATACCGCCACCTGGAAGATCACGAAATCAATCAAATATACAACGAAACACACACACACACAAGGCTCGCACAGCTTCCTCCCCACCAATTTTCAGCTCAATCTGTTCAGCCGTTCTCGAGTTATATATAGGTGGTGTAACTAACACCACTTTCTTTTATATATATAGTAGCTGTTACCCGCGGCTCTGCCCGTGTGTGTCGATTTTTTTGCGAATCAATTTTTCTCTGAATTTTGTTTGCTTCAAACCTCACGGAGCCCGAGATCTTTCCAATGAATGCTAAACCGTGGAATCGGTTCGTGCGTTCTGGAGTTATAACGTCAGGGAGGAAAACCTGACTTATTTTTATATTATACTAGCTGACCCGGCAAACGTTGTTTTGCCTCGCTTAGGGGTATGAAAAATAAATAGTGTAGCTTATATGACACGTTCGTAGATTTACCATAGCAGCGCCATCTATTGATAACTCACTCAACCCAGTCGAAAGGTATCGACATCTGTGAGAATCATTTGGAGTTAACAGATAATTGTGACTGTCAAATAATAACAGACAATAAATAGCAATAAATTAAAATTGCGACTATAATTTGAGATTTAAACTATCCTATCTCTCAAGTTGGATCGAACTGCACATGATGTACGAATTTTGTTATAATCGGTTAAGTAAGTGGTTTAGGAGTCCATTGAGGACAAACATTGTGACACGAGATTTATATATATTAGATAAGAGAAGACTAGCTGGCCCGGCAAACGTTGTTTTGCCTCGCTTAGGGTATGAAAAATAGATAGCAGCCGATTCTCAGACCTACTGAATACGTATATAAAAATAATATACTTCTTGATCAACAGGTAGCAGCAGATTCTTCCTCTTTGACCAAAGACCACTGCTTCATACTGGAATTCGAGCATGACATATTCGTTCTAATGCCGGAAGGCGCCAAAGCGACACAGAGAAGGAAAATCATAAGTGTTGCCAACTCCTTGCGAGACGATTACCATAATGGAAGAGCTACTATTGAAATTATCGGTGAGTACTTTCAGGGTTCTGTACCTAAAAAGTAAAAACGGGACCCTATTACTTTTTTTTTTTTTGACACTTTCACACACGGTTAGCCCCATACTGAACCATTTCTAACTCGTATTATGGTTGCTAACACAACTGATATACTACATACATATTATATATAAATACATATTTAACACCCAGACCCACAGCCAACAAATTTAGTTAAGCACAAAGATGTTGACCGGGCCAGGAATCGAACCCGGAACCTTCTGATTAGCAGACCGGCATGGTAACCTTTACGCCAACGAGGTCGTCAAGCTAACTCGTTACTAAGCCTCCGCTGTCCACCTGTCTGTCTCTAGGCTGTATCTCAGAAACCGTAATAGCTAGAAAGCTGAAACTTTCACAAGATATGTATTTCCCGTGCCGCTATAACAACAAATACTAAAAATAAAAATTATTTTCTTGCTCAAGATTAATTACGGTAATAGGTTAAACGCAACATTTTCATAAAATATTTTTTTTTTCGTATTTCTCTTCCTATTTGCAATCGGCGACGCCATGAGCAGAACTGTTGTAGAGTGGTTGGGTTTTTGAGGATTGGGGTCCTGTGACCTCACATTCCTGTTATTTTCTTGACAGGTCGGCTATTAAAATATATAATAAAATATTTAAAAATTTAATAACAGGGCTCCCATACAAAAAACTAATTTTTTACCATTTTTAGCTATTTCTACAGAGCCCTTCTTACGCAAGCCTGACTCACACGTGGCCAATTATTTAACTAACTAAAGATTAAAAATTTCCAGACGAATTCTCTTCAGACGAAGATGTGGCTTTATTCTTCGAAGCTCTTGGCTCTGGGTCGAAGGAGGATCTGACTAGCGACGATTCTACAGATGTAAGTATATAACCACTACCATCATACACGCACACATGCACGCGCTCCCACACACACAGGCATACACTTGAGATCACTGAAGGAACACAGAGCCTGCAGAAATACAGAACTATATTAATCACTAGCTGACCCGCCAAACGTTGTTTTGCCTCACTTGTATGGGTATGAAAAATAGATAGAGTAGCTTATATGACACGTTCGTAGATTTACCATAGCAGCGCCATCTATTGATGACTTACTCAACCCAGTCGAAAGGTATCGACATCTGTTAGAATCATTTGGAGTTAACAGATAATTGTGACTGTCAAATAATAAATAACAGACAATAATAAGCAATAAATTAAAATTGCGACTATAATTTGAGATTTAAACTGTCCTATCTCTCAAGTTGGATCGAACTGCACATGGTGTGCGAATTTTATTATAATCGGTTAAGTGGTTTAGGAGTCCATTGAGGACAAACAGTGACACGAGATTTATATATATAGATGTTTCCAGTCCAAAGTCAAAGTCAAAGAATTTATTGCAATATTATAAAGTGACATAATATTGCAATAAATTCTTTGACTTTGACAGTTACATAGTTACCCATAAGGCATTGCAATTATTTACTGGAGATGAGCATCCCTGTTACCTGGAACCTCATCCCACCCTTTCCGGAGAGGAGGTCATCGTGAGGTTTTAGTCGGTAGTGATGCCTTTTTGGCACAGTCTGATATACCCCACCTACCTCCCCTGGTGTGGTGGGCATACGTAAATGGACTCCTAAACCACTTAACCGATTATAATAAAATTCGCACACCATGTGCAGTTCGATCCAACTTGAGAGATAGGATAGTTTAAATGTCAAATTATAGTCGCAATTTTAATTTATTGCCAATTATTGTCTGTTATTATTTGACAGTCACAATTATCTGTTAACTCCAAATGATTCTAACAGATGTCGATACCTTTCGACTGGGTTGAGTAAGTCATCAATAGATGGCGCTGCTATGGTAAATCTACGAACGTGTCATATAAGCTACTCTATCTATTTTTCATACCCATACAAGTGAGGCAAAACAACGTTTGGCGGGTCAGCTAGTACATTTGTAAATATTGATCAAGGTTGTCTTTTTACTGTCATAATATTGTACGTGTTTACTGGACAAATAAAGGCATTATCATATATCATTTTAATGTGTACATATTTTTATAATTACAGAGCTATTCTCGGGACGATCCTCAAGAAGTATATTTGAACCGGGTCTTGTTGGGTGACGATTTGGACCTAGTTTCGATCAGCAAGCCGTACAAGCAAAGCAAGCTGTCTACTAACGTAAGTTTTGTTTTGGCCGATAGATGGCGCTTTTTCTTTTTAATCTTCTACGCAAAAACGACAGGAGCCCCCCTTAAATATTATTTTTTAATTCGATTATTTAAAAACGCTGTACAAAGGCTCACAAAATTCAGTCAATTTAAATACAAAGTCAATTGGGATAGATATTGACAATTTGACAACCAGAGTTGTGACATGGTTGTCATGGTTACATTAAAATAGTTTAACGGTCTTATTAATAAAAAGTTATGGAACAGTTAAAGTGTTCTTTAACATCACTATAACAAAAATGACGAAAATCGTTATTAATAAACGCACTATAGCGCTAAACAGTTCTTTAAGCCTACTATAAAGTTATAGTGGCCAGGCCCCTACTATAACCGTACAATAGCGGCGCAATAAGATCCAATATGGCCGACTATCTGTCATCAGCTGATTTCCTGACATTGGACACCAATGTAAACAATCAATTAATTTTGTATTTTGTGACTGTGTAGATTCATGTTATTTCTTTTGAGTTTTAGTAGTGAGTTTTCGGGATACCACATAATGCAAGCGTAACAAAGTTTGGCTACTATCGAAGCAATTTAAAAACAGCAAAAACTTTATAGAAAAAGGTTTGACCCGTTTTCTCTGGACGATGAAGATTTTAGAAAACGGTATCGCCCTAAAAAGTTTACGGCAGAGTTTGTCATTAATTTGGCCAGAGAAGAAATACAAAAAAACAAACACTGTGTCTCACCCTGAATTATATATAAAGATAAGTCTTTACACAATGGTATATGTAATAAATAAATCAATACAGATGATAGTACTAAATGACAGTATTTTAATAATAAAAATGTTAATAAAAGTATTTCTATGTGTATCATTCGGTTTTACTTTTAAAATAAAATATTTTTAGTTTTAACAATTCTTCGTTTAATTTTTGGTTTTCGTTGGCCATTTAAGCCGCATGCAGCTCTTGCCTGCAGGCTATCTCTGCATTAGAAATTTTCTGAGCAGCTGCATGAGGAGAGTGAGGTCTTTTGGTGCAAGGTCCTGTTGGTCTTTGCCATGGCATTGAAGCTAAAACAACAAATATTCACATTTAAAGTTAGATTAAAATAAAAGTTGATACGTAGATCACTGTTTTGATGTTAACAAATTAATGTTCGTTTACGAAAGAACGATGTTCAACTGCAAGCATATATACAAACCTTATCTTCCTCCAGCCAATTTTTACTTATTTGGCTTTTTATAGGTCTTTTATTCATTTTTATTTTATCAGTTTTTGCCGAAATTTGAAAATATAATGACTTTTTGACGTTTGTTTGTGTCCGAGTATAGACAAAATTTTGTGTTTATGGACACATTTCACCTTTATTTACAAATAATCTGTGGTGAACATCGTTCTTCTTTGACTTTTTCGTCATACTGGCAAGGATTTCGTTATCTGTGGCTACTATAGTTATTGAAGGCTTATAGTACGTTTATTAATAGTAAACTTTACAGAACACTTTAAATGCTTATTGAACACTTTAGCTATAGTATGCTATAAACCTACAATAGGCATTTTTTATTAATAAGACCGTAAGTATTTATGTATTAGGCTGCGAAGTTTTCTTATCCACCCTCGTATGTTTGTTGTATGGGAGCCCTCCTCAAGTAGGTATTTATTTAAATTTTATAATATAATTTGATTTTGATAACGTGTTTTTTTCGTATGTTTTTGCTATATATCAATAACGGTAGATGCTAAAGTTGCAATTTAAAATTTTCTCAAAATACATGAGAAAGTATATTAGCTATCAAATGAAATTACAAAATTGAAATAAAATAAATATTTTAGGAGGGCTCACATACAACAAACATACGAGGGTGGATCAGAAAACTTCGCAGCCTAATACATAAATACTTACGGTCTTATTAATAAAAAGTTATGGAACAGTTAAAGTGTTCTTTAACATCACTATAACAAAAATGACGAAAATCGTTATTAATAAACGCACTATAGCGCTAAACAGTTCTTTAAGCCTACTATAAAGTTATAGCGGCCAGGCCCCTACTATAACCGTACAATAGCGGCGCAATAAGATCCAATATGGCCGACTATCTGTCATCAGCTGATTTCCTGACATTGGACACCAATGTAAACAATCAAATTTTGTATTTTGTGACTGTGTAGATTCTTGTTATTTCTTTTGAGTTTTAGTAGTGAGTTTTCGGGATACCACATAATGCAAGCGTGACAAAGTTTGGCTACTATCGAAGCAATTTAAAAACAGCAAAAACTTTATAGAAAAAGGTTTGACCCGTTTTCTCTGGACGATGAAGATTTTAGAAAACGGTATCGCCCTAAAAAGTTTACGGCAGAGTTTGTCATTAATTTGGCCAGAGAAGAAATACAAAAAAACAAACACTGTGTCTCACCCTGAATTATATATAAAGATAAGTCTTTACACAATGCTCATGTAATAAATAAATCAATACAGATGATAGTACTAAATGACAATTTTAATAATAAAAATGTTAATAAAAGTATTTCTATTAGCCTAAGATCCCGCTGCAGGATTGATGTGCTCATCGACTATTTGTTTAAAACCAAATTTTTATGTTTATTTATAGTTAAGAGAATATATATTAACTAGGGTGCCTATCAAAATTTGGCCGCTATTATTTTTTTTTTAATTATTTTTAATTTATTTTTGGTAAAAAATTTCGTTCATTTATTTTTAAATAAAATAACGTTTACATCACGGCAATTAATATGAAGATTCTAAAAAATCACGGTTGCCGTTGCTCACTTGGCCGCACTTCTTTGCAGCCTGGTGTAAACAGGTATGATTTCGATAAATTTATACGTTCATAACTTATTTTTATGAATTATATGTCAAATTAAAGCTAATTTTTTTCTATTAATTATCATATAAAGTTGCTTTATTAAATCTGGCCGCAAATAAGGGTTGCTGGCAAGATAATAAATATTTAAGGTAGAGTGAAAGAGAGTTAGCGCGTAACATCATTTGTCAGACGAGGACAGCGATTGCCTACTGTGCGACGCTTTTAAGCCATTGCGCATGCGTCGAATGCTCAGAATACAGAAAGAACCAGAAACCGTGAGCGCGCCTAATACTGAAGCGACTAAAACTACTCTTAAATAGAGTAGTTTGACGCGCGACCGATCCGATCCGTTGGGATCACATTTCACGTGTAGGTAAGTATCGTATTTAAGTATCAACTTTTTTAATTAATGAATAAATTTCTCAGTTTTCAATTGTCATAGATAATGAGGCATCCATCTTGTTAGTGTTGCCAGTATAAGAGTTTTGATTTACCCTACTTTTTATTACCTCTTGAGGGCTTTTATTCATTGTAGAATATTAATAATTAATTTAATAAAAATTAACAGACTTGAAAAAAGAAAGTATAACACATCAGTGCAGCCCGTGTGTACATAACCAATAGTCCTATTAAATAGTATGTTTATATCTATGAAAAATACCTAGACATAATATTTCAACATTTATCTAAATTTAAATTTTTGTTAATAAGTTCAAATTCTAAGAGACAATATTATATAAAGCTTACTCAGCAAAAAGGAAATTAAATGTATTTTTTTCTAAAGCGTCTTTTATTCAATAAATCTATCAATTTATTGAGACAATTAGGTAGGTACATAATTATAATATAGATTAGGACAATTTTTATTTTATTATTATCTCACCTCCTGGACTCCCAAATTTTACGCTAAAAACGGACACATAATGCCTGAGCTACCAACATTACGCGGGTGGGAAATGACGCGGGCGGGAGGCAGTGTTTTGTTTTACGCGGCTTCTGGTTCTTCGAGTTCGTAATAAACAATGTTTTATATTTACATTGTTATTTTATTTGTGCATCTAAAAATTATTATATTAATTAACGTAAAATAGAATTGATAAAGATGAAGTCGTGTTTTTTGTGTAACGAAAAAAGCAATGTACTTGACTTTAATAATATATCATTCCAAAAGTGCTTCCTAATGTTATTGTTTCGTCGTAAAAAAAAATGTAAATATCATGATCTTTTATTTACAATTGACTCTACTAATGATTTTGGATATCATTCAGAGTGTCTAAAAAAAATTGTGATTCTGAAGCAAAAAAATAAACAAGAATTTGAAGATTTTTGCCAAACACAAACCGTAAGTAAAAGTTGAATTGAATTTAAGAATAATATAGGTTATAGTTGCATATTTTTTGGAGTATTTATTATAAGTCGTCTCTATTTTTCCCCGGTGGTTGAGAACACTAACGTTCGACGCATGCGCAATGGCTTAAAAGCGTCGCACAGTCGGCAATCGCTGTCCTCGTCTGACAAATGATGTTACGCGCTAACTCTCTTTCACTCTACTTTAAATATTTATTATCTTTAACACCCAGCAACCCTTATTTGCGGCCAGATTTAATTAAGCAACTTTATATGATAATTAATAGAAAAAAATTAGCTTTAATTTGACATATAATTCATAAAAATAGGTTATGAACGTATAAATTTATCGAAATCATACCTGTTTACACCAGGCTGCAAAGAAGTGCGGCCAGGTGAGCAACGGCAACCGTGATTTTTTAGAATCTTCATATTAATTGCCGTGATGTAGACGTTATTTTATTTAAAAAATAAATGAACGAAATTTTTTACCAAAAATAAATTAAAAATAATTAAAAAAAAAATAATAGCGGCCAAATTTTGATAGGCACCCTAGTAAATATATATTCTCTTAACTATAAATAAACATAAAAATTTGGTTTTAAACAAATAGTCGATGAGCACACCAATCCTGCAGCGGGATCTCGTACTATATGTGTATCATTCGGTTTTACTTTTATAATAAAATGTTTTTAGTTTTAACAATTCTTCGTTTAATTTTTGGTTTTCGTTGGCCATTTAAGCCGCATGCAGCTCTTGCCTGCAGGCTATCTCTGCATTAGAAATTTTCTGAGCAGCTGCATGAGGAGAGTGAGGTCTTTGGTGCAAGGTCCTGTTGGTCTTTGCCATGGCATTGAAGCTAAAACAACAAATATTCACATTTAAAGTTAGATTAAAATAAAAGTTGATACGTAGATCACTGTTTTGATGTTAACAAATTAATGTTCGTTTACGAAGGAACGACGTTCAACTGCAAGCATATATACAAACATTATCTTCCTCCAGCCAATTTTTACTTATTTGGCTTTTTATAGATCTTTTATTCATTTTTATTTTATCAGTTTTTGCCGAAATTTGAAAATATAATGACTTTTTGACGTTTGTTTGTGTGCGAGTATAGACAAAATTTTGTGTTTATGGACACATTTCACCTTTATTTACAAATAATCTGTGGTTAACATCGTTCTTCTTTGACTTTTTCGTCATACTGGCAAGGATTTCGTTATCTGTGGCTACTATAGTTATTGAAGGCTTATATGTACGTTTATTAATAGTAAACTTTACAGAACACTTTAAATGCTTATTGAACACTTTAGCTATAGTATGCTATAAACCTACAATAGGCGTTTTTTATTAATAAGACCGTTAAACTATTTTAATGTAACCAAGACAAGCATGTCACCACTCTAATTGTCAATTTCTTTCCCAATTGATTGTAATTTTGAATTTTGTGAGACTTTGTGCAGCGTTATTAAATAATTTAATTAAAAAATAATATTTAAGGGGGGCTCCAATCCAACAATGGTACGGAACCCTTCATGCGCGAATCTATCTCGACTTGGCTAATTATTTAGATTAGATATACTTTTAATTTAATTAATTTTAGGTTAGATTTACATTAAGCAATATTGAACTTGTAGTAATTAGCCGTCAATTAATAATTAATTTGGTTTTTTATTATATGATTCCGTTTCATAATGACATTTTATAAAACAATTGATAACTCTTTGTAAATACTATAACCTTGACATTATATAAAATCTTAACATATTATTATTATCGAATTTTTTTGATATTTTATACTTAATATATTGTATACTAATCTTTTGACATTTCTTTTAAATATTATTGCCTAGTTGTAAATCATAGTGGAAAATCTTATCTTAATAATATATATAAATCTCGTGTCACAATGAGGACAAATCCTCAATAGACTCCTAAACCACTTAACCGATTATAATAAAATTCGCACACCATGTGCAGTTCGATCCAACTTGAGAGATAGGATAGTTTAAATCTCAACTTTTAGTCGCAATTTTAATTTATTGCTAATTATTGTCTGTTATAATTTGACAGTCACAATTATCTGTTAACTCCAAATGATTCTAACAGATGTCGATACCTTTCGACTGGGTTGATCAATAGTATGTAATCAATAGTTGGCGCTGTACCCCTAAGTGTGGCAAAACAACGTTTGCCGGGTCAGCTAGTTAATTTATAAATTTACTAATTAATTGACATTTTGCACACCGTATATGCGGTAGCCTACAAGGGACATTTTATATTATTTTCCATGTTTTTATATTACCTGTGGCTACTCAAATAAATTATTTCATTTCATTTCACATATAAAATGTTGTCCAATATATGGTAATAAAAGATTTAATATAGAAAACTTCATAGATATGAATGTTAATGTAGAAAATTTAAGTAAAATTATGTTAAAAAAGGAAGTTAGATTTAAGTTTATTGAATACTGCAAAGAAATAATAAAAAAAAATGGTTGCCTGTAAAGTCGGTTTTACGGGCGAAGATTTTACGTGACAACGTCTGCCGCGTGCTGCGCGCGCGGCAGACCGATCATAGTTGAGTGGGAGAGAGACGCAAGGCATTCGGCGGGCCTCTCTCTCGTTCGGTGACTCATCGTAACGTTACCGGGCGTTATACTTTTTCATAAGTGACTCCCAGCCGCAACCTAATTTAAGACGTTGTCACGTCAAAATTGTTGGTATAAAAAATGGTAGCAGAAACCTGGGTGCACCACCCGCCATAGGAAGTGTGGCGGACTGAGTGCCCCACTAGCAATAAATAAGGAAGATCACATAAACTTAGAAAATAAAGAAACCATAGATAGTACAGAAATAGATAAAATAATATGAATGGTGACGGCTATAAGAAAGATAAGGAATGAAGAATGAAAGTACGAGAAGTAGCACATGCGAGAACTGGTATGAAAGGGTTGTATAGTATAAGAATAGGCTCCGAATTATCAAAACATCGGAGGTAGGTGTAAAAAAAAAACATATAAAATGTTGTTTTCGCAGGAGGTGTATATCCTAGATACCCCATGTTCCGGGGTGTACGTATGGCTCGGCTCAGCAGTTGAGAGTGATGTGAAGAAGAATTACCACGACATCGCGCAGAAATACCTGGATTTGAAAGGGTATCCCACTTGGGTGAGTCATTATTTCCCCTTTAGGGCGAAGAAAAGCGAAGACAAGTTGAAGTTCCAAACTTTCGTACAAAACGCTTTGCGTCGACCTTTATTGTTAGGACTGCGAAGCTTTGGAACTCACTACCTGAGTCTCTGTTTCCTGAGAGGTATCATCCGGGGGCCTTCAAAAGTAGAGTTTTTTAATAGGTATCTTCTAGGTAAGCGTGCCACACCGTAGACTGCAGTGCAGCTTAACATCAGGCTAGCTGTAGTCAAACGCAAACCTATCAAGGATAAAAAAAAGAAGACAATAACAAAATTTTGATTTTACAGTTTTTTCGCTAAGACAACGCAGAGCCCAAACGGCTGGTCCTAGGAGTGTGAAATTTGGACGGTGTATTTGTTTTACTATGTAGACGCGTACTAAGAACGGATTTTTGAAAATTCCACCCCTAAGGGGGTGAAAAGGGGTAAAACAGTTTGTATAAAACTTCTTTGTTTTTGAACTTCTAGCAATGAAATTTGGAATATGTATAGTTTATGTAAAATTAAAGGTAATGGAACCAAGTTTTTTTTGCCAGGGGTGAATTAAGGTTTTGCAATGGGGGTGAAAGTTTGTATGGACAATTCTTTATTTATCAAGTCTTGAAAATGATAAGGGTGAATTACATTAGTTTATTAGCTAAGTTTATTATAGGTCTGGATAATGGTAGTTTCCAGAGGTTACACGAAGGCGGAGCCGCGGGCAACTGCTAGTATATCATAAACAGTAAAAAATATCGGAAAAATAGCTTAAGAACCACTCTAAGAATATTTATTCATATTTTGGTACGAATCAGACTTATCATTACGAAAAAAAAAACTGAATATATAAGGTACGGAACCCTAAAAATAAACATATAGTTTAAACTCTATATAACGACACTGAAGTTACTGTGCATGAATGTATGTTGTTATAGAGAGTGGTCGCTAAATGAAGATAATGATGTATCATTGTATAATGTCATGGAATACAAGCTAAACCTACAAAAGCCAATTGATTTCTACGCTTTAGAGAGTTTGTCGTTAAATCGAGTGACGTTACATGGAGTTTACACTTTATATACATAGGTAATTTTATATAAAAAAAGACTATAAACTAGAATTAGAAGATTATTATATAAAAGAAGGTAAATCATTTAAGATTGTTCTTCTCCAGGTGAACATTACCAGGGTGTCAGAAGGCGCAGAGAGTTCGACCTTCAAGCAATATTTCCGCGAATAGGACTCCATTAGCTCCGCTACGCCTGTGAAGGCATTCGTTTCCGACATTGGTAAGATTTGCATGTGGCTAGTTCAAAATCAGAATGCGTTTATTTGAGTGACATCTCCTGCGTTGAACTCTTTCGAAACCTTGATATATTGCCTCCACCATGTGAATTTATATATCAAGTTGCACTTTTCACACACACGCACCTTGAATTATTTCAACGCAAGGGTGCTAATAAAACGTGGGATTTACGTAGCAACGTGAAGAAGATGCAACTGAAACGCGGTAAATAGACTTGTGAAATTAGAGAGGTCCGTTTACGTGTTGGGGCCCGCGATCTACAACCGCGTACCCGCGACTCAGGGTTTGGCTATTAGATAAAACTTTTTATAATATAAACGATTATCTAGAATTGAAAATTGATATTTGATTCATATCATATACCATTGTATTGATATTATATTACTAGAATTAGAAGTGAAAAATGACATTTTGATTAATATCATATACTATTGTAATGATATATTACTAGAATATATTTGAAAATTGACATGGATACATATCCTACTTTTGTAATGATATCATATTATTTGACTTGTAGCTTTGGTGTTATCAATAAATTATTTGTATTTGGCATAGATTACATAAATTTACACCATAATAGGAATCTAAAGGATTAAATAACAGCAAAGATACGAAAAATTTTATTTAACTAAATTAAATTATGTATATTATAACTAAACTACTGGACCGAATTGAAAAATTCTTCCACCGTTGGGAAGCTACATTATCCCCGAGTAACATAGGCTTTAATTATTTTCTCATTGCAATTTGGATTATTTTAAAGCCCATGCGAAGCCGGGACTGGCTGCTAGTGGTTTATGTACGACCTCGTTGGCGTAATGGTTACCATGCCGGACTGCCAATCAGAAGGTTCCGGGTTCGATTCCCGGCACGACCAACATCTTTGTGCTGAACTAAATTTGTTGGCTGTCGGTCTGGGTGTTAAATATGTATCTATATGAAATATGTATGTATGTATGTATATGTAGTATGTCAGTTGTGTTAGCAACCGTAATACGAACTAGAAATGGTTCTGTATAGGGTTAACCAGCCGCGTGTGAAATGTGTCCTAATATTTATTATTTATTGTACAGTTTTTTTTTTACAGATGCAGGATACTTCTCCAGTGATGTAGAAGAATCGAACCAGACTGCCAAATTAATTGGCAAAAGTGCGTCCGCGCGAGGTCTTATGCCGGACAAAGGAGATGGGTCTATGACTATCATCAGGTGAACTAATCGAGTGGTCTCATTTCTTTTCAGTGGAAGCCGATGTAGCCAACCGTATGTCAAAGTTACAATTGATGTACAATTTACGAGCTATTAATTTAATATAACGAGCTGGTACTCAAATGTTGTGACGCTTCAGATAACAACCAATGTAAGACTCGCATTACTGAACTGGATGTATTTAGTAACAGTCTCAGTCAAATTAAGTTATAGGTTAAATTGTTTTAGTTCTTAAGATTTCCCCTTTTTTTATGTAAGTATATATGAACCTTCCTTATCATTAAGTTTCCACTAGCATGCTCTTTTTTTTTTGGATTGCAGACTTGTTTTTGTTCTTTGTAGTTTAGTAATGTTAAAATGAATGTCTGAGTGCCTAATAAATAAATAAATAAAACATTCACGTTAAAGTTACACATGACTGTAGTGGGTGGACGGGAAAATGAAAATTCCCCGTGCACCCACTGGTGGGTGGATTGATGGGTCGACGCGTCATGTCCCCTTTTTTTAACTACAGTGTAAACTCCATATAATGACACTGAAGGGACATTGTGTATTTTATGGCGTTATAGAGAGTGGTCGTTAAAAGGAGAGAATGTAACATTGTACGGAATACAAGCTAAACCAACTAAAGCTAAAGATTTCGACGCTTTAGAGAGTTTGTCTTTAAATCGAGTGATGTTACATGGAGTTTACACTGTTTTTATTATATTATTTTTATCATATTTATTTTCGCGTCTATACAGCGTTTTCTTACTTAAGTTATGTAATTTTTGAAGAATTGTAACAAAGTACTTATGTTTACGCGCTTACTAAGTAAGCGTACTATGAAGTTATTTTTTTTTCAATAATTCTATCTATCTATCTATGTTTTGCAAAATAAAACATACAAAATGTTACTCAATAGGCGGCCTTATCGCCAATAGCGATTTCTTCCAGACAACCTTCGTAAGGAAAAGTGAGAAAAGAAGAAGGGAGGTGTACTTAAAAAAATATTTAATAACGAAACTTTAAAGTTGAAATTTGAATAGCATTTATTTATTAAATGAACTAGTACTAATTATACGAAACTAAATGTAGTATTGTAGGACATACACGCATTGATAGATTTAGTACACATTCAGATTGAATGGTGTGTTCTAACAATTTTTTAAAGAACCAGTAATTCCACATTAGGCATGCTCTAAATCGAATCAGGTACAATTGGTGTTAATACATTAAGTTGGCCCTCTATTTTAACCGTGAGGCATGCAAGATACAATGTCATAAATAATTTTAAATGATGCAATAAATCATAAATCATATATTATGCAATAAATGATTTGATTTCATCCGTAATATAATTTTAAAAAAGGTCAAAATGAAACTTGATTAACTAAAACATACATATGTCAACAATGGTGGCGATTCAACGGCACACACGACTAAACTAAATGAAGAAAATATAGACGACTTTAGAACGCACTCACTTGTATCACCCCTAAAACTCAAATGTTGTGACGCCTCAGATAACAACCAATGTAAGACTCACATTACTGAACTGGATGTATTTAGTAACAGCCTCAATCAATTTTATTTAGAAATAATATAAGATTACCCCTTTTTTACGTATATCTGAACCTTCGTTATTATTAAGTTTACACTAGCATGCTGTGTACTCTTTTTTTGGATTGCAGACTTGTTTTTGTTCCTTTGTAGTTTAGTAATGTTAAAATGAATGTTTGTAATCTGTCTGAGTGCCTAATAAATAAATAAAAATTAAAAAAAACTGCCTGCACATTCCATATTTGACGTGATTTTAGTTGTTTTGTCAGTGGTTCTGAACGTGCCGTCTCTTTCTGGCCACCTAAGATGAAAAGAGACGGGGCTTCTTTAAATTTAGTTTAGTCGTTTGTGCCGCTGAATCGCCACCAATATACTTTCGCCAGTGTCTCTGGCTCGTGATAACACTCTTAGGAGCTTGACCACAGATTTTTCAACTTGAGGGTTTCAATCCTTACTTTGCTAATCATCAATTTGGGCCAGCAATTTCTTTGAGAGCCAGTTATTCCAAGCTAGGCATGCTCTATCTTAGACCCGAGTATCTGTCACTAACTCGTGTGGTTACTTACGCGCCTGGTCAAATGACTAGCAGAATTGAGAAAAAAAAGTAGCAAAATTTTAACGAGTTTTTTTCCAACTACCAGGCTCGCAGGGGATCAAGAAGATGTAACTGAAGCGATACTGTCAGGCCTTTCCATTTTGTACCGCAGTGAGGTTTACGTCATAACTTACAAGTATACCAATGAAGAGGGAGAAGAAAATACGGTTGTTTATTTGTGGATCGTAAGTCTTTTTCTTTAAATCGTTTCTAAAACTTTTTAACCAGACTAATTGTGGTTGTTAGGCATTCGGATAATCGAAACTATGGTGATTTTTTTTTTCAAAGATCCAGGCAAAATCTGAATTTACAGCTTTTTCGCTGTAAATCATAAACGGTAAAAAATATTTAAAAAAAACTTAAAGGTCAGCGAACTAGAATAAACGGAAGAGTAACTCCATACAATTGCCGCTTAGAATTTGAATCCATCTACGCACACAATTATACTGCTATCCCAACAAAACACACACACACAAAGCTCGCACGCGATTGATCGCATCAAGGTCACACCACTGATACTAGCCGCGCGGGTAGCTGTTTTGCCCCGCCCACCGCGGTATTTTACGCGTGGACGGTGGAACCACTTTATCGGTCAAGTTATGGTAAAATGGTTCCACAGTTTATTATTCTAAGTCTATTTATTCTAGTTCGCTGTTAGAGGCCGTTAAAAGAACCACAAACAATCACAATTCAAATCCAAAATGGCCTACGCTACAAAATAGCAGATTACATATTTTTTCACAACTCCCTCAATAAAGACAACAAATAAAAGGGTTTGTCTAGTAGAACACAAACACAATGATAAATTTCAAATGTAAGATGGACTCTACCGCAAAATTCAACCGGGGGTTTTCTATATGGTTGACGACCTCGTTGGCGTAAAGGTTACCATGCCGGACTGCCAATCAGAAGGTTCCGGGTTCTATTCCCGGCCTGGCCGATATCTTTGTGCTGAAATAATTTGTTGGCTGTCGGTCTGGGTGTTAGATATGTATCTATATAGAATATGTATGTATGTATATGTAGTATATCAGTTGTGTTAGCAACCATAATACGAGCTAGAAATGGTTCAGTATGGGGCTAACCAGCCGTGTGTGTGTAAAAAAAAACTAGTAGCGCTACGCAATGTTACCCGCGTTAAAACGGGACAAAAGAAGTTACTCCGGGATATACAGTATCCGGGATATAAAGTAGCCTATATGTTAATGCAAAGAATGGTTATTCTAGTAAATCTCATCAAAATCGTGAAGCAAGCATAGATTTTGAAGTTATTTGCGTATCTCACGCCACAATTATATTCGAAAAAAAAAGCCTATGTGTTACTCGTAATCCAAGGTCTAACCTATCTTCACGCCAATTTCTTCAAAATTGGTTCAGCCGATTTAGCGCGAAGAAGTAACAAACATACTCACTTTTTTACATATTCACACACGGCTGATTAGCCCCATACTGAACCATTTCTAGCTCGTATTATGATTGCTAACACAACTGATATACTACATATACATACATACATATTATATATAAATACATATTTAACACCCAGAGCCACAGCCAACAAATTTAGTTAAGCACAAAGATGTTGACCGGGCCGGGAATCGAACCCGGAACCTTCTGATTAGCAGACCGGCATGGTAAACTTTACGCAAACGAGGTCGTCAAACTTACACACAAACTTTCGCATTTATAATGATAGTATGATTAACTTTTCAGGGAGAAGATGCGAACCAAACTGACAAACAAGATGGTCTAGAACTGGTTTCTTCAATAGAAGCAGAGAACAAACCAAACGTGGTTGTTGTCAAGATACCACAAGGGAAAGAAACTATGCATTTCCTCACTTTGTTCAAAGGTATTAAATACAAATACAAAAATATTTATTGACATAAGTTACAAGTACACAATAAATAACGAAGCTTCTGTTCTCGTGCTAGTCGTTAGACTGCCTTACGAGACCAGATTCCTCTCCCAAAGTTTACGTTTACATATTTCTTACGTCTAAATTTACGAGTACATATTTAATCTAAAATATTTATATATATATATATACACAAGTTACTATGTTATTAAACAGTATGCTTTGGTTTTATGAGATCCTGGTACAATACAGTACGGAAATGCTACACTGGGGTGCTTTGCAAATGTCGCCTATTATATTATAATACCTAGGTCCAACTTATCTATAATTAATTAGCAAACCTGGCGAACACCGTTTCGCCTCAAAATATTAATTATTAGGTATTAAAATGTAGCTATACAAAATATATATGTGTGTATGTATATGTAGTATATCAGTTGTGTTAGTATGCTTTGGTTTTATGAGATCCTGGTACAATACAGCTCAGAACTGCTATCCTGGGGTGCTTTGCAAATGTCGCCTATTATATTATAATTCCTAGGTCCAACTTATCTATAATTAACTAGCAAACCTGGCGAACACCGTTTCGCCTCAAAATTATATATTTAAGATAATTATTAGGTATTATTTATTAGGTATTAAAATGTAGCTATACAAAATATATATGTGTGTATGTATATGTAGTATATCAGTTGTGTTAGTATGCTTTGGTTTTATGAGTCCGTGGTACAATACAGTATGGAATTGCTACCCTGGGGTGCTTTGCAAATGTTGCCTATGTTATATAATTACTAGGTGTATAACTTATCTTAACCCTGCAGCCTGGGTGAAAGAATAAGGCTGCGGAATTGCTCCTGCCTGTCATAAGAGGAGACTAAAAGGGGCATCAGACTCGAAGGTGTTCGGAGGGTCTCCGGAGTGTTTCCCGGAAGAACCCGGAGACCTCCGTTAAGCACAGAGGCAGGTCACCGGGGGGGTTTTAGTGGGTACAAACCCCACATAACCTGGCTGCGCCCCATCGTAGCCAGGTATCTTGTTGAAGATTTCCCCCTCGTCAACAAAAAAGACATCTCATCTGAAGAGGTCTATAACTTATCTATAATTAACTAGCAAACCCGGCGAACACTACGTTCGTAGTACACTATATATATAAGAACTCCATTGCGCCACTATAAGTTGAAATTTTCCCTGAATTTTGTCAGGAAGGAAAACCTTTTTTTTTATTAACCCTTAAATGGACAATGCTGTTTTTAAACAACATAGTAAAAATCACGCGTAAAATTGACCTTCTTTTTTTTTAATTTTCCGCAATGTATTTTATAAACAACACTTACATTATTGCAAAAAAAGTATAGTAAATTAATGTCTAGATTTTTTACCAATTTTTCCTTGACAGTAATACATGTCTATTACACAAATTTATTTATTTAAAACGTGAAACGAAATCGTTTATTTAAGGGTTAAAGATGGTCGAACGTTTATTTTTGTTTCTCTTTAGTACGGCTTAGATTTTTTTATAGGCCATGCGAAGACGGGACTGGCTGCTAGTCAAAAAAAAAATATCGCCTGCTATAGAACATGTATTTTTTTATTTTAGGTAACCTAGCTATCCTGTACGGAAACAAAGCTGATGACTACAAACCAGAAAATGCAAAGGGAACTTATGATGAAGACTCAATCAGGCTTTTCAGGGTAAGTAAGAAAAATAAGCGATTACAGCTCAACAGGGCGTGCGATCACCTTACGTCCACCAGAGCGTGGGTTCGGAACCCGATAATGAATTTGATTTCATAGTGAAATGAAACATTGTAAGGAAACCAGAACATTGTGAGAGACCATTTTCTAACCAATTGACTCAGGCGCTACTTTGCGGAAATCCATTGTAAATAGAAGACAAAATTAAATGTTTATTGTATTTCCTGCTGTGATCTGAAATCCAAATTAAGATAAGCAAAGTAAAAATTAAAATCTATACCATAAGATTCTTTATCCTGACTCATTCATTCATCTATAGACAACGCAGAGCCCAAACGGCCGGTCCTAGGGTTGTGAAATTTGGAAGGTGTATTTGTTTTAGTATGTAGACGCGTAACAAGAACGGATTTTTGGAAATTCCACCCTTAAGAGGGTGAAAGGGGGTAAAACAGTTTGTATGAAACTTCTTTGTTTTGAACTTCCAGTTATGAAATTTGGAATATGTATAGTTTATGTAAAATTAAAAATAATGGTATCAAGTTTTTTTGCAAGGAGTGAACTAAGGGTTTGTAATGTGGGATGAAAGTTTCTATGGAAAATTTATCAAGTTAAAGTCTTGAAAGTTGTTATGGTAGTAAATTGTTAAATGGTTAAATTGAAATTATATTATTTTTTGCCTGGGGTGAATTAAGGGGGATGCCATTGGGGTTGAAAGTTAAAAATGAAAGTTTTGTGTTTTTGAACTTACAATCGAATGTATAAAGACAGATGCGGCTCATTTTAATATCGTAGCAATGTCGTTTATACATAAAATTAGCACGGAAATAGGATACAATAGAGTTTTTCCACAGGTTACCCGAAAAGCGACCTACACGCGGGCGGAGCCGCGGTCAACCTCTAGTATATAAATAAAATGTTAGGTGTGTTCCTCCGACCGACCACCACACCTCCACTACAACTCACACCAGTAAACTAATCCCTAAGGTTTCAGATCACACCGGAAATACACTAAATATTTAATTTTGTCTTCAAGACCATTTTTTCTAATAGTAGAAGATCCGAGCCTATATCGACCTTCACCGACGTGATAATTGAATAAAATTAATTTCATAATAAATTTAGTATATTAGAAAATATATTAAAAATGGGTTGGCAAAAAAATACTGGGCAGAATATTTAAAAAAAAAATGAAAAATAATAGTTAAAAAAAACTAAAAAACACGTTTTTTATAGAAAACTGTAATTTTATCAAACTAGTGTATTGTCATCGGTCCTCAATAAATGTACAAAGTTTGAACGAAATCTGTCCGTTTAAAGTGTGTCAAAATCGCGCCCAAAGAAGTCGGTTGCAAACAAACATACAGGTGAAGCTAATACAAAGCAAGTAATGATTTTATATAAAATTTATATTGAAAATAGATGACAAAATTAAATATTTAGTGTACTTCCGCTGTGATCCGAAATCCAAATTAAGACAAGTAAAGGAAAAATCAACTAAGATCAATTAACCAAGCTTAATTAACTAAGACTAATTAACTAAGATCAATTAACTAAGATTAATTAAGATTAACGTTACCTATCACAATTAGGAAGTTCTTAACTCTACACGTGTTTCGCCTAATCACAAGGCATCATCAGGAGACGCTGACTCTTCGAACGACAAGTCGAGAGTGAGGCGCCGCGCTCACCGCACCTGCTTATAAAGGGGCGCATCTACCCCCACCACGCGACCGTTAAACCGTTATGACTCAGCTCTCGTGCTACCGGCTTGTCGACTAATGACTCGCAAAAGCGGTGACGTCACTAGGTTTGTTTGATCATTCAGCAATGTAAATACTTGATTTTGATGTTTGAGTATCTCTAGTTGTTCTAAGACACATAACCGAAAGCCTTTTTCACAGATGTGCTTGATTTTGTATGTGTGGTTTAAAATTATATTCCATTTTTTTTTGTTGAAAGTTGAAAATCTCTCGCCAAACACCTAATAGTATTCCGGCAGCTTCGTTGAGAGCTATTATTTCCAAACTAGGCATCTCCACTTTCAATCATTTGCCAGAAAGTCGTAGACTAATAGTGTGGTTACGCGCCCTGTTTGAAACCGAGATGTTTGAGGACCACAATATCCGAAGACGCGTGTCTTCCGCCAACACGCACTTGGCCAGGGTGGTGGATTATGGCATTAACCTTACGGCATCACGCCGTACTGGGCAAGTCAATTTACAATTATTTAATATTAAAACTTAATTTATATACTTTTATTATAAATTACAATGTCAACTTATAAATTACAATGTCAAATTATAAATTACAATGTCAACTAATAAATTACAGTGTCAATTTATAAATTACAATGTGAAATTCTAAATTACAGTGTCAACTTATAAATTACAATGCCAACTTATAAATTACAAATGTCAACTTATAAATTACAATGTCAAATTATAAATTACAATGTCAACTTATAAATTACAGTGTCAAATTATAAATTACAATGTCAACTTATAAATTACAATGTCAACTTATAAATTACAATGTCAAATTATAAATTACAATGTCAAATTCGTCACCACCGCAAAATGTATGTATTGTAATTATTTGTCCACAGGTTGAAGGCACTGAAATGTGTGTGGATATGCGAGCAGTACAAATACCGGAGTACGCGGGGGAGTTGGAAGATGACGATGTTTTTGTACTTGATACGAAAGATGTTGGCTACGTTAGGATCGGTAAGGTAAGATATGGCTAAGCAAAAAAGGGCCTTTGCCCCGGGCGGCAAATTCGAGGGGCGGCAAAATCCTGACCTCGTTGGCGTAATGGTTACCATGCCGGATTGCCAGTCAGAAGGTTCCGGGTTTGATTCCCGGCACGTCCAACACCTTTGTGCTAAACTAAATTTGTTGGCTGTCGGTCTGGGTATCAGTTGTGTTAGCAACCATAATACGAACTAGAAATGGTTTAGTATGGGGTTAACCAGCCGTGTGTGGAATGTGTCCTCATATTTATTATTATTATTTATTAATTTACTAGAGGTAAAAACGGGAACCTATATTACTAAGCCTCTGCTGTCTGCCTGTCTCCAGACAGTATATAAGAAACCGTGACGTTCGCCCTTCTGTATTAGATTAGAGGGGGCTTATTCAGCACATTCCTTTAATACCAAGAACTTTAAGCGCTGAATAAGATTCCCGATGGTTCGACCACCCATAGTGAAGTTAGGAATAAGCTTTCATTTTAAACATGTGTTATTCATTAGAGTTAAAGTCTCCTAATCGGCTACACCTAGTATTAATTTTATTTTAACTTTAGTAATAACGCCTCAAAATCGGCTTAGTGTATTTAATTTAATCAGTTTTTAAAAATAAAGTTTCAAGCTCCCTAAACTTGACTATCTAGTAGGGCATTTTTTTTTTAAATTAATGATTGTGTTAAATTATAATTTATATTAATTTAATTTCTGATTTTTTTATATTTTATTTACTAATTCCATTGTTTGTAATGTTTTTTGACTCGTAATAAACACTTTTGAATTGAATTTGAAAAATGGGGCCTTTGCCCCGAGCGGCATAATTCTACTAGTTTATAACGGGACAAAGCCCCCGTTGTTTGTCTGTCAGTCTCCAGGCTGTATCTCAGAAACCGTGATAGCTAGGAATCTGAAACTTTCACAAGTTTTGTATGAAATTCATAAAATTCCACCTTTTGAGGGTTCCGTGCCTAAAGTTAAAAACAGGACCCTATTACTCAGCCTCCGTTTTTGAAAACTTAATATACAATTATTATATATTCTGTGAAACTTTTAAGCGTCTACCTGTTAACATAAAAACCTAAATAATAAATGAACTTTAATACCTGTTAACATTTGAACTAGAAATGGTTCAGTATGGCGTTTCATGTTTCAAAAACATTTCAGGAATCATCTGAGAAAGAGCAGGATGCCGCTATGGCGTTTGTTGAGATGGTGACCAAAGGAGAGAAAGAGGTAGTCACAGTTCAACAGGGGGACGAGTCAGATGACTTCATGGATGCTCTAGGTAAATTCCCTAACCCTGCAGCCTGGGTGAAGGAATAAGACTGCGAAACTGCCCCTGCCTGTCGTAAGAGGCGACTAAAAGGGGCATCAGACTCGAGGGTGTTCGGAGATGGGGTTCCGACACCCGCTCCATCGAGTCCGGGGTGAACGACGGCGTCGCGTGACCGTCGCCGTCGCGTCGTTGGCGGAAACAATCCGGGAAGGACCACAGCGCAGTGCAAGGAGGTCTCCGGAGTGTTCACCGAAAGAACCCGGAGACCTACGTTAAGCACAGAGGCAGGTCACCGGGGGGGTTTTTAGTGGGTACAAATCCCACATAACCTGGCTACGCCCCATCGTAGCCAGGTATCTTGTTGAAATTTCCCCCTCGTCAACAAAAAAGGTAGGTAAATACTTCCTTTTTTGAGTCCTAGACCTAAGGTTAGGTCTTAGACCTAGAGGCTAGAAACAGGACCATATTCTGACACAAGTTATGTATTTCCGTTGCCGCTATAACAACAAAAACTACAAAATACATACAGTCGAATAGATAACCTCCTCCTATTTTGAAGTCGGTTAAAAATGGGGACCCTCCCCATATAACAAAAGTTTTTTCTATGGTTTTGTACCTATAAGGTAAATACGGGACCCTATTACTAAGCCTCCGCTGTCTGTCTGTCTGTCTCCAGGCTGTATCTCAGAAACCGTGATAGCTAGAAAGCTGAAACTTTCATAAGATATGTATTTCCCGTGCCGCTATAACAACAAATACTAAAAAGAGAGAAATTAAAATATTAAGGGGTCCCTATACAATAATCGTGTTTTTTTCGTATTTTTTGGTAGCTGATTTCATAGCTATAATAAATTTATATTAGCTATGAAATCAAATTATAAAATTTAATAAAAATAAATTGGTTCCCATACAACAATGGTACGGAACCCTTCAAGCGCGAGCCCAACTCGCACTTGGCCAATTATTAACTAAAAATGCACTTTTAAAAACGATGTCCCATCCTCCGCCCGATCCGAAGCCTGAATTATCCAGCACCAAATATAAAGCCAAACGTTAGACTCTCTCTAGACAAACTAGATGGCGTTAGTAGAAAAGTTAGCTCGCGGTGACGTTTGTATTCTGCGAAATCGGGACTATTTTTCATCAGTGTTCTTACACCTGAGTTACTACTCGGTACGAGTATTTCTCATCATATATATCCATAAGGTTTTAGCAAGCATTCTTACCCTTGGGGTGAAAATACTAGACATGCGCAGAATGTGTCACTAAAATGAAAAGATATGTACATATCTTTTTCTATCAGTGAACTATATCTCTCTTTTAGTTCAGTAGTTCAATTAGTTCAGTACTAGTTTTCTTTCAATATTTCATTCAGGGCATCGCATCTCTGTCACCTTGGGATAGAGTTTAAATTTGCCTGGTCAGTCAGATTCGCCGAGTGATCTCTATCACCTTGGGATAGAGTTTAATTTTGCCTGGTCAGTCAGATTCGTCGCAGTGAACTATATCTTTCTTTTAGTTCAGTAGTTCATTTAGTTCAGTACTAGTTTTCTTTCAATATTTCATTCAGGGCATCGCATCTCTGCCACCTTGAGATAGAGTTTAAATTTGCCTGGTCAGTCAGATTCGCCGAGTGAGTGAAAGAGGCTATCATGTATCATATCCATACGTACAACAGAGCGGGACAGGCATAGATAGTCCCGAATACTCCCGATGTTTTCATTCGAGTCTCGAGTCGTTCTTAAACGGATGAAAGAACTACTGAACTAAGAACTAATTGAAATGTTATTGAACTAGAGAGTGAAAGATACAAATCACTGAAGTACTTCATTTGAAGGATTCATTCGTGAACTACGCATGTCTAGAAAATACGGCTTATATTTAATAATTTATCACGTCCATCAGCGAACATGATGGACAAAATAAAATAATTAGCCAATTTACATGCGCAGAATGTGTCATTTAAATGAAAAGATATGTACATATATTTTTATATCAGTGAACTATATCTTTCTTTTAGTTCAGTATCCGTTCCATTGTTGTATGGAAGTCCCCCTTAAATATTATTTATTTTAGTTAATTTACAATTAATTTTTAATTAAATACATAATTCAATATTCTGTGAATGTTTAGTGTCTACCAAATATCGTTATAAAGATCGAATAAATTACTACTTAATAATAATAGTTTAAAAAAACTAAAAACACGCTTATCTGGCCTTTTCAAGTGGGTCAAAATCGCGCCCAAGGAAGTCGGTTACAAACAAACATACAGGTGAAGCTAATAAAAAGCGTGTAATAAAAAGAGGATTTGGATTTAAATCAATAATACACAATTTATTCACCAGGTGGCCCCGCTGAAGAGAAAGAAGACCCCTCCGGATGGAAGCTAGCTGTCAACCGACGTGTCACAACCCCTAAAACTTTGACAGCTGTCACTGTCAAAGTGACAGGCAAGATCGTTTTCGAGGATTTGGACGAAGAATATACGCAACAGGTATTTCAACTTCTTACGTCGCTATGACACGTTAAATCGTAAGTCTCGGCTGTTAGTCTTAGTCTTACAAGCAGTCGTTAAGCCAAGTCAGAGGCCTTCGGGCGGCTTGAAAACTCTCGACACCAGAGCTTGGCCACTTTGCTCATAAGAAAAAAAAGAATGACATGTAATTTGCCAAGTGCATGTCTAGGTCGCGGTTGAAGGGTTCCGTATCATTGTTGTATGAGAGCCCCCTTAAATATTAATCGTATTTTTTTAATTTACTTTTAAAGTTAGTACATAATTAAATATTCTACACCTTTTTCGTTTTTAGGGTTCAGTACCCTAAAGGCTAAAAACGGGACCCTATTACTAAGCCTCCGCTGTCTTTTTGTCTGTCACAAGGCAGTATCTCGCTAGTGGTCCCTACACAACAAACGTAATTTTTAAGTATTTTTTACTCGATCTTTATAACGACATTTGGTAGACCCTCTATTTATCCACAGAATAATGAATTGTGTATTAACTTTAAAAATAAATTATATAATAAAATTATTATTTAAGGGGGGCTCCCATACAAAACGACATTTGGTAGACCCTCTATCCATTCACAGAATATTGAATTATGTATTAACTTTAAAAATAAATTATAAAATAAAATTAATATTAAAGGGGGGCTCCCATACACTAATGGTACGGAAACCTTCACGCGCTAGCCCAACTCGCATTTTTCCAATTATTATCTGACTTTGAAGAAAGAAAGAAAGAATCATTTATCATTTTTCGGGGGATGAGATGCTGTTAACCAATTGTTCCAGGATCTGTCTGATGATGGAGTCTACATCCTGGACACGGGTGAGGAGCTATACATGTGGCAGGGCCTCAACACGCCGGAACGAGCTTTGAACGTCAGGAACGATATTATTAAGGTATAACCCTTTTTTCGTGAGGAAATGCATTTACGCATCTCCCGCCACAAGCCTGGACGAGGCGGGCGGGGTATGTCGGGCTCGAGGGCCAGAGGGCCGTCACTACCGACTACAACCTCACGGTGTCCCATCTCACGACGGGGGCAGGGATGCAGGACCGCACAGCCCATTCCCGCTGCTCTCCCCGCCCAGGCCGCTGTCCGCAGTCCGAGCGGACCCACCTCAAGGGGGGCGGCGCCCTCCTCTACGGCGCGAGCGATGCCCTGGGACATCCAAAGGCATCGTCTCCTCGAGATAAGGTCCTATTCAAATGCTAAGCGACCTAGCTCTTCGCTAACTCCGCGTTATACAGCTAGCAGCGTAATCGTAAACAGAATAATTAGTGTATTTTTTTTTGTTTTGGATGGGGAAATCCTAAGATACCTGGCTGGAAGAGATCGCTTTAAGCGATAAGGCCGCCAATTGTGACACACTAATTTTAAGTTAATTGTATTTTACTGTGTCTTTTATTTATGTGTCCAATTAGCGATGCGCGACTGTGAATGATTCCAGTCGAACTATTCGACTTTATAAATCATTCGACTCATTCGAATGATCTCCGAAAATTAGTAACTAACATGATACCCACTCAAAATTAACCGGACTGAATGAATACTACATTAGTTACTACTTGAGCCGACTCCACTCCAACGATTCATTCATATTTCATTCATTTGAAAATAACAAGTGACATTGACAAGATTCGCTAACAATCGAGTCAAAACGCCATTAGTAACTAATTAGTAGTCATCATTCGATTATTAACATAAGTACATTACTAATATTCAAGTCGAACGTGTATATTAGTAGTTGTAGATAATTCGACTGGTCAGATTATTCGCAGTCGCGCATCTCTATGTCCAATAAAGAATTTATTATCTATCTGGCTACGATGGGGCGCAGCCAGGTTATGTGGGATTTAGTCGCCTCTTACGACAGGCAGGGGCAATTCCGCAGCCTTATTCTTTCACCCAGGCTGCAGGGTTAATTCAAGGATTCCGTACCTAAAAGATAAAAATCCCACTACCTAGTACTAAGCCTCGTCTGTCTGTCGGTCTCCAGGCTGTATCTCAGAAACCGCAAAAGCTAGAAAGCTGAAACTTTCACAAGATATGTATTTCCCGTGCCGCTATAACAACAAATACAAAAAATAAAAAATGAAAATACTATGGGGGGCATACAATAAACGTGTTATTTTCGTATTTTTTTGCTACATATCAATAACGGTAGCTGGTAGACACTTAAAATTTACACAAAATATATAAATGTATATAAGCTAATTTAAATAAATAAAATAGAGGATTACCATCGCTATTCAGCGTGGAAACGCGGCCAGCGTTATGGGCACCTTTGCGCCGGGTGCGGGCTTTCTTTTTTTATTGTTTGTGACATTATAATTTGACTTTTATTATTTATTTTATTGTAATGAATTAATATTATTACTGTTTAAAACTATTAGTAAATTATTGTAAAAGGAGAAGTTATTTAAATAAAATAAATATTTAAGGGGGGGCTCCCATACAACAATAGTACGGAACCCTTCATGCGCGAGCCCAACTCGCACTTGGCCAATTATTTTTTTCCGTTTACGATTTTTGGGATTTTTTTTATTGACGAATAGGCTTACGTTTGACCGCAGCTTGCCTGATGTTAAGCTTGTCTGTGGTCTAAGATGTACCTTTCACGCATGCCTAGAAGAAACCTATTTACTCTAGATTTGAAGACCCCCAAATTGTACTTCTTTGGAAAAAAACTGTAAAAACAAGATTTTGCCCTGTCTCCGCCATGAAAACAATGTCATCTCTAACTCTCATTTACCAGGAGTACATAGAGGACGACGGTCTGGAGCGTACTGCTGACTCGACGGTCTGCGTGTCAGTTCACCAGGGGGCGGAGCCGACAGTGTTCAGGAAACTGTTCCCTGTCTGGGACATCGCCATGTGGGAGGTTCGTAGCGGCATCTAGTATCCATTTTTTTTTTACTCCGAATAGGTCAGCGCTTGACCACAATTCACCTGATGGTAAGTGATATTGAGGTCTACGGTGGATCGCGCTTACCTAGATGGTACCGGTTCACTCTCGCCTTCGCTAGAATGTAGTCATTGGGGAACAGGGAATTCGGCAAGGAATTCCAAGTTTAGCGGTTCGGACAACAAAGGTGGAGGCAAAACGCTTAGTGCGTGCCTTGGGCTCCTCAACCGTAAACCGATGCCGCCTTGGCGTTTCCCTGCTCGTCCGATAGTGGAAGGGGGCGGGGGGAATTATATCATGTAATTCAGCCGCACACTCGCCAAAATACAACCGATAGAACACCGACAGACTGGCAACAATTCGGCGGTGCTCTAGGCTCTGCAACTTTGCTTTGCAAAGATATTCATTTATTCAACTAAATAGCTACAACAGTTTTTACACCAAAGCGCTAACTATTTTAGATTTAAAAACTACACTCCTGAGTGCGCACACAATGCAAGTGACGGCACTACAGAAGACATCGATTTCTTGGATTTTCGACTCGCACTTGGCCAATTATTGAATTGAATTCTTGCTACATTTGCCTGGCTGCTTTACTAAAGTCTATTATTTTTTTCAGAATCAAGCGTCCTATGAAGATATTAAGAACGAGACCAAAGCTGCTAACTCTAAATAGAATGAAGTACATACATAAGTGGGGTGAAGTCATAAAATTATATATAAAGTATGTAATCACTGTATTAAAACTTTCGTAAGGCATATTTGAATAATGTTTGTATAACCGGATATCACTTACGTTTATTTTGTCGGTATTAGCGGGACATGTTTCAGCACAATCAGTGTGCCATTCTCAAGGGCAGGAACACAGCCAACGCTCGTACGCTCGCGATGACGGCTGCGCCTGAACTGTTCAGTTTAGCCGTCAAAGTATGTAGTACTTAATATATAAAACTTCATATAATTTGTCTGTGCTTTAACATAGTCTATATTAAAATTAATTTAATTTGTTTTCCTAACATTAAATGGTTTTGATAAATATACTGTTTTATTATATTTATGTGATAATAACATTTTTTTTTTAATAAATGATTTAACTTACTTTAATTAAATAAGAATGTAAAATTAACTTAACTCTTATGGTTATCAATAAATTATTTTAAAAAAAACTGTCTCTAACTCAGCGAACTAGAATTCGCTGCACTAACTACACTTTTCACTTTTTTTAAAACTGAACAGGAAAACCTTTCTGTTAAAGATATTATTGAAAGGTGTGAATTCAAACCCGTTTTAGGTAACAAATCAAATTACATTTTCTTCAAAGTTATTATACTGCGGTATCAGTTATTATATCTTCTAGCCTTATATCTACGTTACATACCTTATCACTTAGATAGTTATATGTATGTGTTTCAAATTTATATATTTTTCCATTTATCTTCAATTGCCTTCCATCCAAATTGATCAAAATTTAACTGAGAAAAAAAACGAAAGAAGGCGCGGCGCATTCGCAACGCTAATGCGTGTTCCCGCCTTTTTGGTCGACATAGAGTATGAGTATTAAAACCAAAGAGTTTTATATACAAAGTTACTCATAAATAATTATGTCAATTATCAAAACTATTATTATATAGTTTTGATGATTACCCTTGCTGCCATTTGGAAACAATAAAATTATATATTACAAAAGTATTTTCTTGGTATTACTTTTATACATATTTTGTTTCATATTATTTATGTTTTTGTTTACTATTTATTACATGCTTACGTTTTGACTTGGGTTCAACCAATTTTTTTTAATTAGTTAGATTTAAATATTTGACTTGAATAAATTAATTATGTTTCCAATAAAAAAAAAGATATTATATTACTAGAATTAGAATTGAAAATTGACATTGAATCATATCATATATATTACATACCTTTATATATATTTGAATAATATTGTGTGTCGTGACATGTAATTGTAATTGTAATAATTGTTTTTCGAAAACTATCTAGATGCCATTCCGAATCGAATGACACCTCAATCATAATTTTCGGAGACTGCTGAAAAGAGTTGACCAAAAAGGCACTGGTTGACTAGACTATAATATTGTTGTTGTTTTATGAATTCGAATTATGATATAGTCAAATGTATAACATTATATGATGATAATGTTTTTGTTTTGTGTACATTAGTGATAAAAAGTTAAAACAGGTAACAAAATTATGATCTCATTGCTAAGATAGAGACATTAGGGTTTTTTCTTGACAAGTCCATACCGTATCTTGTTATTGATATTAATTGTATTTGTAATAGGATACCTTATGATGAATAAAAATATTCTATTCATTTCTAATATTAAAAAAAACTTTCTTTCTTTCATTAACTGGTGTGGTTAAGTGCCCTGCTAGTCAATGTGTAGCTATAAGTAAAAAAATACACTAGTACATTAAAATCGTTTTATTTCTATGTGCAAATAGAAGTAATAGTTTACAGCAGTCAATAAAATAATAATAAAATCGGTGAATTCATATAACAAGGTATTTGTAACGGTCGTATGAAATGCAAGAAAAAAAAACATGGTAAAACTACAATTCGTGTGTAAGTTAAAAACCATTTTTTTTCTTGTTCTTTTGTTTTTCTTCATCTTCGTATGGGCTAGGTGGCTCTGGTGTCGATAGTTTTCAAGCCGCCCTAAGGCCTTTGATTTGGCTTAACGACTGCTTGTACTAAGACTAGTATCCGGGACCTATAATTTAATGTGTTATCCGACACACGGTAGCGCCCAGATGAAAATGCTAATTTAGAAACGACAGTTTTGTGCATGGTCACCCATCCAAACGTTTGCTTCGACCGTTGCTTAGCTTCGATGATCGCTTCAAATCACCTTAGCTAGCCGAGCTACAGGCGCTACAGTTCTTTTTAAGTCGAGTGTTCTTAGCTATGTTTGATGAAAATAAGAACGAAATGGGATATCGTGCACTAATACCAACAACCATGATTTTTTGATCCCGTATAGTGATCGTAAAATAAAAAGAAATAAAAATTAACAAGTTTTATGTTTCAGGTGCCCTGGTATTATTCCTGGCCAACACAGCACTATCATTTGTTCTGCTAACCGCAAATATGCAGGATATAAAAAAAATCGCGAGCAATTTCGTCTCAGACGCTTTAGCAGGAAAAATAGCCGAATTCGTCATGAAAGCTACAGAACAGATCACTGATCCAGGCGACGGGTCTGCCAAAAATAAACATAACAAGAACTCCGGCGAAATATCTAATGAAAGTCCAGAATTTAATGCTAATAAACAAAGGGACGAAAAGCCACAAAGAACGGAAAGATATCACAAAGATAGTAAAGAAACATACAACTATAAAGCGGATTATGCTGACAAAAAAGACAAATACAAAGAAACATATTGGTCAAAAGAAAAAGATATGTCGCTAGAAAAACCAGACAAATTTGATCACGAACAGAAAAAATGGCACAAAGAGGTTGTTGAAATATCGGACGAACGCCAAGAAAAGGATACTACGAACGATTGGAGAGATACATTTGGCAAGTCAAATGAAGAAACAGAACGACCAACACGAAGTAGAACTACTCAACGAGACTACTGGAAGAAAAGAGACGATTTCAATAACAAAATATCATCAGAAGAAAATCCCAAGTTCAAATACAACGATAACGATATCAAAGAAGACCCCTACAAACAGAAGAGTCAACAAAACATCTTCCAATACTACACTCGACCTAAATTGGATAACATGTTAAAGAAACCACGAAACAACGACCCTAAATCAGAAAGCCAGCCAGACTTTCCAAAGTACGAATCAAAAACTAATCACAGACCTCAATTTGTATCGGATGAAATGCCCCAAGCAGATCCAAGAAACCGCAAAGATCGATTTAAAACTGCTCGCAATTCCGACGAATTTCGCGACTCAAAGTACTATAAACGCTACGAAGAGACTACGAGATATCGAAGTGGATTCGATTTCACGACGAAAAAAGAAAAAACAGACTTTGATCAGTACGATAATCGTAATTACCCTAAAGCAGATCTTATAGCGACGAGTGGTGATTTAATTCTGCCTAGAGTGTTTGAGAAGGAAAAGGAAAATAAAGTTAAACCGAAAATAGCTTGGTGGGAGAAAGAGATACCAAGCTCTGATGCTAAGATAAAGACTTGGCTTGCTACTGCTTGATTTAATAGATAGTTTGTTGTAAATTACATATGTCTTATGATCTAGTAATTTTGAAATATACTTTACCTACACTAATGTTGTTACATTCTACTTATGTTTCCAATAATATGACTTATAATGACTACTGTTATAGTGCAGACAACAAAGCACTCAATTTAAGCAATTTCACATGATGGTATAATATAGTGTATGCAACTGCATATAACACGGGTATTAAAACACTCGTTTCATAAACTCACACTCGTGTTTTAATACCCTTTATTATATGACAGTTGCATGAACTACTATTATATTATTATGTTTATATACATACCCAAATGAAAAGAGGCATTTTATAAGAGTGAAGATTGGGTTAATTTAACATCCTTCTGTAGTCCACTTATGGTCCCTTTTTTCCATCCAGTCTTGGAAAACCTTTAGGACTGGATAGAATAAAGATTATGGTCACCTTGTTTGTTCACAAACATCTGACAGATTTGTTTTCTATTCCTATTCTTATTTTGCACCATATACTGTCATTATACTATTAACACTACAAACTAAAACACTAGTTATTAAGTTGAATTTACTAACCCATGGACCTTATTAGTCTAAATAAAGGACACTTTTATTTGATTTGATTCGAAATACACGAATTTGAATTTTTCTGGCACTTAAATATCTAAAGAGATTTTGTAAATTCTGTTTCTTTAATCAATATTTTGAAATGATTATTTATATAATAATATGCTATGATTTACTGGATTAAAAAGGCATAACTGTGAATAAAATATATTTGAAAGTAATTTTTTAGAGTTCCGTACCTAAAAGGTAAAAACGGGACCCTATTACTAAGACTCCGCTGTCTGTCTGTCTTCAGGCTGTATCTCAGAAACCGTAATTGCAAAAAAGCTGAAACTTTCACAAGATATTTATTTCCCGTGCCACTATAACAACAATTTTTTTTGCTATACGAGGGTGAATCAAAAAATTCTTGGAATCAATATTAAAAAATGCAAAGATTTAAATAATAATATTTTACTTTTCTACATAATCTCCCTCGAATGCAATGCATTTAGAATAACGCGTTTCTAACTTTCTTTATTCCTTGTGAAAAAAAAAAATTCTTGACTCTCGAAAAAGTCCTCTACGGCAGCTATAACCGCGTCATTATCGTGAAATTTTGTTCCACGAATTTCCTCTTTTAATTTTGCAAATAAGTGAAAATCACTTGGGGCTAAGTCCGGAGAATATGGTGGGTGGTCAAGGAGATTGAAGCCAGCACAGCGGATTGCGATGAGCGCAACTTCCGATCGATGAGCAGGAGCGTTATCTTGAAGGAACAACACGCCCAACGACAGTTTTCCACGACGTTTTTCTTTAATCGCTTCACGCACTTTCGGGATTAAATTTGCATAACAGGGTCCAGTAATTGTCTGGCCTTTTGGCATGTAATCAATAAAAAGAATTCCTTCACTATCCCAGAACACAGAGGCCATAACTTTGCCAGCGGTAGGAGCAACTCGAAATTTCTTAATGGATGGAGAGGATGGTCGTTTCCAAGACATGCTTTGTCTTTTAGTTTCAGGATCAAAATGGTGGACCCACGTTTCATCCATGGTGACAAGACGACGGCAAAAATTATCCGAATCATGCTGGAACATTTCATCATGAATCAATTAAAATGGATTGAACGCTACCAAAATATATCTTTAGGATCTCAGCTATATGTTTCATAGTCATTCTTCTGTCTTCCAAAACCAGAAATTCAACCTTTTTGACATTTTCTTCTGTAACGGAGGTTGAGGGCCGCCCAGAACGCGGGTCATCTTTACAGCTTGATCTACCTCTTTTAAATTCAGCCACCCAGTACGCAACCGTAGAATAGGGTACAGCATCACCCCCTTATGTCTGCTGAATGTCCAAAAAAATTTCCTTCGTAGACATTTTTTTCAAACTGAGATATTTTATCACCGCACGTAACTCAATTTTATCCATAACTTTAACTTTTTAGCAACTCGTTGCACAAAAAAATTTATTACATGCGAACGAACTGACAAAAACAAGTGACAGTCTGCATAAATATAGTGTGATAGACACTCTTTAATTTGAATATCGAACTTGATCCAAAAAGGTTTCATATATATGCACTTCTAATAACTTTTTGATTCACCCTCGTATATCAATAACGGTAACTGCTAGACACTAGAGAGAGACTCCCATACAACAATGGTACGGAACCCTTCATGCTCGAGGCCAACTCACACTTGGCCAATTATTAGAGTTACATACTAAGGTCATTGCTGTATATTTTAATAAAAAAATGAAAATAACAAACAAATTTATGTATACTTATTTTTACATTCTTACGAGGGTGAATCAAAAAATTCTTGGAATCAATATAAAAAAATGCGAAGATTTAAATAATAATATTTTATTTTTCTACATAATCTCCCTCCAATGCAAAGCATTTAGAATAACGCGTTTCTAACTTCCTTATTCCTTGTGAAAAAAAATTATTTTCTTGACTCTCGAAAAAGTCCTCTACGGTAGCTATAACCGCGTCATTATCGTGAAATTTTGTTCCACGAATTTCCTCTTTTAATTTTGGAAATAAGTGAAAATCACTTGGGGCTAAGTCCGGAGAATATGGTGGGTGGTCAAGGAGATTGAAGCCAACACAGCGGACTGCGTTGAGCGCAACTTCCGATCGATGAGCAGGAGCGTTATCTTGAAGGAACAACACGCCCAACGACAGTTTTCCACGACGTTTTTCTTTAATCGCTTCACGCACTTTCGGGATTAAATTTGCATAATAGGGTCCAGTTATCGTCTGGCCTTTTGGCATGTAATCAATAAAAAGGATTCCTTCACTATCCCAGAACACAGAGGCCATAACTTTGCCAGCGGTAGGAGCAACTCGAAATTTCTTAATGGATGGAGAGGATGGTCGTTTCCAAGACATGCTTTGTCTTTTAGTTTCAGGATCAAAATGGTGGACCCACGTTTCATCCATGGTGACAAGACGACGGCAAAAATTATCCGAATCACGCTGGAACATTTCGAGATTACGCTTGGAAATTTCCAAACGTCGCTTTTTGTTTTCGTCGGTTAACATTCGTGGCACCCATCTTGCAGACACTTTTTTGAACCCCAGTGAATCAATAAAAATGGATTGAACGCTACCAAAAGATATCTTTAGGATCTCAGCTATATGTTTTATAGTCATTCTTCTGTCTTCCAAAACCAGATTCTCAACCTTTTTAACATTTTCTTCTGTAACGGAGGTTGAAGGCCGCCCAGAACGCGGGTCATCTTTACAGCTTGATCTACCTCTTTTAAATTCAGCCACCCAGTACGCAACCGTAGAATAGGGTACAGCATCACCCCCTAATGTCTGCTGAATGTCCAAAAAAAATTCCTTCGTAGACATTTTTTTCAAACTGAGATATTTTATCACCGCACGTAACTCACTTTTATCCATAATTATAACTTTTTAGCAACTCGTTGCACAAAAAAAATTTTTTACATGCGAACGAACTGACAAAAACAAGTGACAGTCTGCATAAATATAGTGTGATAGACACTCTTTAATTTGAATATCGAACTTGATCCAAAAAGGTTTCATATATATGCACTTCTAAGAACTTTTTGATTCACCCTCGTATATAACATTTACTATAATTGGATTAAAGAGGAGCACTATGCTCATATAACACATTATACTATATCACTTTTCTCTTAGCATCTCAAAACTAAATTATTCCGATTTAAATTTCACACACGGGCTGGTTAGCCTCATACTAAACCATTTCTAGTTAGTATTATGGTTGCTAATACAACTAATATACTACATAATATACTACATAATATATATAGAAGTGATCAGAGCTACATCAGTGAACAGCTTTAAAAACCAGCTTGATAGGTGGTTGCAGAAAACAAACATATCTCTTGCTAACCTGTGATCAGTGCACTAGTGGACTGTAAACATTGATTTGATTGAACAGTGGCATTATGCGAGCTATTAAAAAAATTCAACTCAGTGTGATATAGGCACATTAGCATAATGCTGCTCGCCTATAAATCAAATAAATAAATACTTTATATCGATACATATTTAACACCCACTTTTAAGCTATTTCTTCAATACAGTATTAACTCTAAAACGACACTGAAAGGACTGTGCATTTTATGGCGTAACAGAGAGTGGTCATTAAATGGAGAGAATGTATCATGTGTGGAATACAAGCCAAAGCTTAAACCAACTAAAGCCAATTGATTTCGACGCTTAAGAGAGTTTATCGTTAAATCAAGTGATGTTACATGGAGTTTACACTGTATTTAGAAAAATGTTATAAAATTCTGCGTAAATGATAGATCTACGGATTTTTTACATTTAATATCTTCAATTCAGTGTTAAGGGTTGTTAAAGTTTCAAAACACAATTACGTTATTTTCCGTCGATAGTTTTTATTAATCAATCAGCGAACTAGAATCAACGGAAGAGTAACTCCATACAATTGCCGCTTATAATTTGGATCTATCTACGCACACAATTATACTGATATCCAACTAAAGCCAATTGATTTCGACGCTTTAGAGTGTTTGTCATTAAATCGAGTGTTGTTACATGGAGTTCATACTGGTACGGCACATTCTGAACCACAGACAAAACAACTAAAATCACGTCAAATATGGAATGTGCAGGCAGTTTTAGAGGTGATACAAGTGAGTGTGTTCTAAAGTCGCCTATATTTTCTACATTAGACGTAATTTTAGTTGTTTTGACTATGGTTCAGAACGCGCCGTCTCTTTCTGGCCACCTAAGATGAAAAGAGAGGGGGCTTCTTTAAATTCAGTTTAGTCATGTGTGCCGCTGAATCGCCACCGCTGTATTTTGTCTTTGCCATCGCTTTACTCTCCCACTCACTACATAACAGAGACACACTGGTTTATAATCTGCAGCAAGTTATGGTTCTCAAGAGCAGCTGCAACCCTCTCCTTGTCAGCCAGCTGCTTGTTCACCGCATGCTCGGAGACGTGAGTGCCTTCTGACACTTCTACGGTCACTTTAAACCGGGATGGTAAGGCACGAAGTAGTTGAACTCGGATTGATAGACCTGGAACAGAGAAACGTTAAAATTTAGTTTAGCTGCGAAATGGGGAAGTGTTGAGGGTTTTTTTTTACTCTGAATAGGTCTGCGCTTGACCACAATTCATCTGATGGTAAGTGATACTGAGGTCTATGGTTAATCGCGCTTACATCAGTGAACAGCTTTAAAAACCGGCTTGATAGCTGGTTGCAGAAAACAAAAAAATCTCTTGCTAACCTGTGATCAGTGCACTAGTGAACTTTAAACATTGACATTGAACAGTGGACATTATGTGAACTATTAAAAAAATAATTTCAACTCAGTGTGATATAGGCACTCAGCATAATGCTGCTCGCCTATAAATCAAATAAATAAATAAACATAGAAGGAACTGGTACACTCTCACTTTGAAAATCGCTAGATTGTAGTCATTGGGGAACAGGGAATTCGGCAAGGAATTCCTAAGTTTGGTGGTTCAGACAATAAAGGTGGAGGCAAAATGCTTTGTGCGTACCTTGGGCACCTCAGCCGTAAACCGATGCTGATTTGGTGTTTCCCTGCTCGTTCTATAGTGGAAGGGGGCGTGGGTGACGGATTTTATAAGATAAACAGAAGTTCCGTACCATTATTGTATGGGAGCCCCCCTTAAATATTATTTTTAATTAAATTATTTTGCCCCAGGTTCGAGAGACACATGCACCCACTTGCTATTCAGCTTAAAAACAATGAAGGCACATGCAGGCGGCTAAAGAGAGCCAAAATAGCCGACCTGTAAGAAAATAGTACTGCCCTGTTTAGCGCAAAAGCGGTATCTCCAAAAAAAAACGAAAATTTGATTTTTATGCCATTGGATAGCTTAAGAAAATACGCATCTAACGAACTAAGCCTTTTAGCGGTATCTTGTTTAAAACATGTGAAAAAACCCTTAAGAAAGATTTCTCTATCTCAGTTTTACCTAAACTTATTTAGGGTATAAGAGGTATAACAATATTGTGTAGGTAACCAGCCGTTTATTTGAATACCGCCAAATCTCTTAAAAAAAAAACTCATTTTTTTTTCTAAGCCGATTAGCGGTAAGTATAACGCGTGAAGATGATTCTGACTTACCGCTATAACTCTTAGTATTTTAATGCTAACTTGATTCGCATTTTGTCTATACGAGATACGGCTGCAGCGATAACTAAAGTAATGTGGCCCTTATAGTTTAGGTAATACGATTGGATTTCTTATACATTTTATTGACGTGACAACGTCTTAAATTAGGTTGCGGCTGGGAGTCACTTATGAAAAAGTGTAACGCCCGGTAACGTTACGATGAGTCACCGAACGAGAGAGAGGCCCGCCGAATGCCTTGCGTCTCTCTCCCACTCAACTATGATCGGTTTTTTCTTTCTTAATTTACGCCGTGAATTCAAATAACATTAGCGCCGATAAGATTATTATCAAATATTTTGAACCAGGGCACATCTTTATGCCGACAGTTTCCACCATAGGGTGGAGTTGTCGATAAAGCGCATGAAAAACAAACTTTATGATTTTGCAGATTTTTCTCAAGCAGTAAGTTCTGCAGGAAAAAATGTAAAACCTAAAGAAATGACCGTTCAAGATTTTTATGACTGGGGAGATTACATGACACAGTATAAACAGTCTCGAATGAATCCACGTCCATATATAAATGATATGGCCGAAGTAGAAGTCAATCAGGGCAGTTTTGATTTGACATATAGAACTGGATTCAATAATGACCCTATCACTGCGAGCATAATCGCAAATAAAATTTTGAAATCTCAAGTTTTGCCTCTCCCGAAAAAGAAAACTGCACGGGAAGGTATTTCCAAAACCAATAAAGAAAATATTTTGAAAGTTTTTCAAAATATTATTCCTCAGAATAGAATGTTCTTTTGGAGAGAACTCCCAACTTTTGATTGACTAGATTTTTTAGAATCCATTTTTATTTTTGATTTTTTTTTTGTGTCTTTATAAGTTCAAATAATAAAAGCCTTTATAAAATATACTGTGGTTGATTTTTTATTTAAACAAAACCTATTTTATTCGTCATAAAATTCATATTTTTTTGTATGTATACATGTAGGAGGAAAGCTAACGAAAAAGCGGTAACTAAAATTTTAATTCTATCATTGCTTAGCGGTGTAGCAGTATCTCATTAAAATAGTATATCCACATGCATTTCTTATATTTAAAACTATTGGGATAAAAAAATAAACCTAATTTTATATATAAATCCTACTTCATAACCAAAAATGTCCATTTATAAAGTATAAAAAATCAAATTTTACATAACTTCAATTATCTTGAAACTAGCGTTCATTGAGATACCACCTTTGCGCTAAGCAGGCCAGAGTAGGAATGTGAGGTCACAGGACCCCAATCCTCAAAAACCCGACCACTCTACAACAGTTCTGCTCATGGCGTCGCCGATTGCAGATAGGAAGAGAAATAAGAAAAAAAATAAAAATTAAAACGCTGCACAAAGGCTCACAAAATTTAGCCTAATTTAAATACAGTCCAGAGATGATGAGAGTTGAGATAGAATTTGACAACCAGAGTTGTGACATATTTTTTTTCTTTTTAGTATAATGTTGTTATAGCGGCTCGGGAAATACACATTTTGTGAAAGTTTCAGCTTTCTAGCTATTACGGTTTCTGAGATACAGCCTGGAGACAGACAGACAGTGGAGTCTTAGTAAATGGGTCCTATTTTAATCTTTTAGGTACGTAACCCTGAAAAAAAAATGGTTCGGAACCATGTAAGCAACATACCTTGAAAATAAATTAAAACTTTTACTGTTGCATAAATGCTATTACTCTATTGACGAATTTCTAAACGATTAGGATTTATTTTTTGCATACAAATAAACCGGCTCACTCCTCTTGTGTTGCGATACCGGAACAGGGTCCGTTATGAGATACCTACCTTTTAAATGTATAATATCTTAATTATGCCATAACGAAGCAATAAATATATTTGACTTTTTGACTTTTGTTTACCTATGAGAGTAGCCATACTGCAGTGTGGTATGGTCGGCGTGAAGTGTACTACCACTGAATTATGCTTATTATCTACAGTTATATTCTTCTCTTCGACCACTCGTAGCTCTTCCAGAGTTAACGGGTGCTCTGGATCGTTGATGTTACGTATTATATCGAATATTTCTCGCTCGTCAAAGTCGTCTGCCACATCTTCGTCACGTTCTGCCGAGGTTACAGTGCGTTCTGAACCCTTTTCGTAGATGTTGGGGTTTACGTTGTCCGCTATTTTAGTCATTTTAAAGGAAATAACAGTGTTCTGACGTGGTAAACGGGAAAAGGTGAATAAAATTGTTTAAAAACAAACACGCATATAATTAATTAACTTTGTTTATGTTACACGAAGACAGACCAATAGGAAGTTGTGAAAACCACAGACTAAATAAAATGTTACCATAGAGGAAGGACACAATTAGTGTTAGTCACAGATTTTTTTTTCTAGTCTACAAGGTAAAGGATATTAAGTAATATTAGAGAGTGCACGCAACTTCTTACGGCGATGCACAACTAAATTTACATAGATTTTTACTGTTGAATGTGTTGTTAATTGTTATGCACTTTGCTGGCTATTTAAATTTAAGTAAATCTGTTTTCCAAATGTTTTATTGATGCTAAACTAGGTATATACTTAAAACTATGATATTGTTCAGCACCATTTTAATATCTATTATAATTGTAAGTTCGCAATGGCTACTATTTACATATGTTAACATTTAGGACCTTGTTAAACAATGAGTTTATTCTTATTCATATTATATTGTAGTGAAATGAAAATAAATGTTATAGAAGTCATATATGGAACTATCTGTGGCCGTCTCCTGACAAGTTCTTGCGCGTGGCATTTAGACATAACGTCATATTCTGTAAATGTTATTTTCAAAAACTGACATTATCGCAATTGTCATTGTCAATTTTTTCCCGAACGACGGTCGACGATCAATAAACGACCAATATTTAGTACTGCAGTGCGAATAACAAGATTTTCTAACAAAATAGACGGTGCTCAGTGATAAATTAGTAATATATAATAAATAATATTAAATAAAAGTGCTGCATCACAGTAAGTCTCATTGTCTTACTATAACATCTATAGTTTTAAAGAAAATTGCATTTGAATCCCATTGAAAGTGGGTGTTTCCTATCGCGTAACAAATCGATTTTATCATTATTTTCTGGTCTTTTTATACCTTGTAGACATTCTAAATCGCTTATATAAATATTATGTTCAATTTGATGTCTCTAGAAACGATGCATATGTCTCCATAGCGCTTAAAAGTTAACATTTTCATACGCTATTCAGCCTATAGAATGTGCCAGTAAATTATTTATTGATTTTAGTTCGTTAGAGTATCATTCCCTGGTCATAGACTGTTAGAGTATCAATCCCTGGTCATAGACTACAATCCATACTATACATAAACTGTACACTACAGTACCTAATTATTTTCAGAAGCAACCATGGGGGACCCATGGCTAGTTCAGCCGCACGAACATGCCAAGTTTGCGGAGCACTTCCGTAACCTCGGCCCGAGCAATGGCATGCTCACCGGGGAACAAGCAAAGAGGTTTATGCTCCAGGTAACTTCCTTTTTCTTCTTTAATTCTACATTATGTATGATTTTTTTTTAACCCTAGATCACTAACCTTATTTTTCGACGCTTAATACTAACCTTCGTCGTTTCGACTACGCTTGTATAATGGAGGGGTTTTAGGGGTTTAATCAAAGATACATATTTATATATATGTTTTTATTTTAAGCATAAAGTATTAACCTATATAATTAAATATTATAATGTTTACTTTTACATATTTTTCAATTCAAAAAGTCTACTTAATGAGATCATAGTTTACATGCATAATCAACTTTTCTCAATGTTTTTAACAAACCGTACATATTATATGTAGTATTATTTTATTCGAGTAAAACTAAAAATTATAAAAATAATATCAGAATAATGAATTAAAATTATTTTTTTTGTAATAGCTTACGATGTAATACATTTGTGACACCCATCAAGTTTATGTTCCCCACACTGCGATTTATTGCACTTAGTGCACCTACTTTTAGTCATCCTTTGCTTTGCGGTGGGACATATAGCACATATTTTAATAAACATCGTCTTGCTGTATCATTAGTCGCCTCATAATCTTGATCTGGAAGTGGATCTTCATCATAGTAGAAACTTCATCATCACCCTTCATTACATACGCGTTATCAGCCTCAATGTGGTCTTCAGGCTCAATGTCTGATAAATTTTCCTCCTCGCTATCATCTTCTAATAATAACGTACTAATGGTATCTAAAAAATAACATAAAAGACACAATTATCAATCAAGAAAGAAAGAAAAGAACGTAATTTTAACTAAACTAAATACTACAAAAAGTTACGTTATTACTAACCTTCGTCGATGCGACGAGCCATGCTTGCTGGTACGGCGCATACGGGCCCCCCATGCACAAAGCACTACCTTACATCGTAAGTGCAACGGGTCGATAGAGATTAGCTGAAAATTCAAAACCGTACGGTCGCGCGCGAAAAAGTTATCGCGATTTTTTTGTTGATGCGTCGTCGAATCGACGAAGGTTAGTGATCTAGGGTTAAATGTACCTATTTCATGACCATGGATACAAGTCCTTCATGCGAGGTCCATTATGTAGGTATGACAATAAATTATACATTATTATTATTACTTTTAAAAAAATATGAGGGGTTACCATAGCAATTTTTTGTCATCCATCCATCCATCTCTTTTTATTGATCTCATTGGCATAATGGTTGCCATGCTGGATTGCCAACCAGAATGTCCTGGGTACGATTCCTGGCACAGCCAACATCTTTGTGATGAATTTGTTGGTCTGGGTATTAAATATGTATCGATATAAGTATTTATGTATGTATATGTAGTATATGTAGTATCAGTTGTGCTAGCAAAGTAGTAACCATAACACAAACTAGAAATGGTTTAGTATGGGGCTAACCAGCCATGTGTGAAATGTGTCCTTATATTTAGAAGACAAATTAACTATTTAGTGTTGTCCGATGCTTGTCCGGTGTCGCTGTAGAGGCCCATCAGGCCAACAGCATAGTCATTATCAAAAAAAAAAAAAAACTATTTAGTGTACTTCCTCTGTGATCTAAAACCAAATTAAGATAAGCAAAGGAAAAAAGTAAGGGCAGAACTGGATAAAATTAATTAAAAAATAAATATTTTTTCTAGTAACTAAGTACACAATTTCGTAATTTTTCTAAGTTTTTACTATCCTTTTTTGTAAATAATTTTCACTTTATTATTCTTAAGTTATGTTTAAATTTATTTTTATACTACCAGTTTTGTTTTGTTGTTGTATAATTTAATTATATTTAATAATAAATATTTTATTAATTATGTCTTGCTAACCTGTGACCAGTGAACTTTAAACATTGACATTGAACAGTGGACATTATGTGAACTGTTAAAAAAATAATTTCAATTCACTGTGATATAGGCACATCAGCATAATGCTGCTCGCCTATAAATCAAATAAATAAATAAATTATTTTTCAGAGCCAGTTACCTCCACCAATCCTCGGCCAGATCTGGTCTCTAGCAGATACCAATGCTGATGGAAAACTGGATCTCAAAGAGTTCTCGATAGCTTGTAAGGTATGAATGTTTTTTTTTACAATAAATGTGCTTGCACTTGACCACAATTCACCTGATGGCAAGCGACATTATGTTCTAAGGCGGAGCGCGCTTACCAGAACAAACCGGTTCACTCTTGCTTAGAGAACCGCCAGATTGTAGCTCTCAGGGAATTGGGAGCTTGGCAAAGAATTTCACACCTTCGCGGTTTTGCACCTACGATTTAACCTGTTGACTTGTAACTTTGGTGTCATCAATATATGATTTGTATTTGTCGTCCAATCTGCGGTAGCACCCAGATGTAAATGCCACTTTACAAATCACTTTTCGATGGGCAAGCAATTTTAGGCACATTTGTTTATAAAAAATATTTAATAAAAAATATGTCTCATCTGGTTATCAGATCAGTGAAGGACGATCTTTACGGGCTCTTCTACTATTCATCTTAACAAAAAATAAAAGAAACCAAAGTGCTTACTCCTATATGCTTATTCCATAAACCTTATTATATTATATCTTTTACAGATCATAAACCTCAAACTTCACGGAATAGAGGTGCCTAAAGCCTTGCCGCCTTCGCTGCTTGCTTCCCTGAGTCCTACAGGTATGTTTTCTTCTTCGTATGAGCTAAGTGGCCAAGCTCTGGTGTCGAGAGTTTTCAAGCCGCCCGAAGGCCTCTGACTTGGCTTCACGACTGCTTGTACTAAGACTAACAGCCGGGACCTACAATCTAACGTGACATACGACACAGGTGAAAGTGGCATTCAATTTAAACCCGGCAGTCGCATGGCCACCCATCCAAAGGTTGTCCGCTTACACCGTTGCTTAGCATCGATGATCGCGTCAGATTACATTAGCTAGTCGAGCTACAGGTTTGTATTTACATTACAGTAATACCCCGACTTACGCTACCTCGACTTACGCGAATTCGGAGTTACGCGATTTAATTTTCTCGTCTATTTTAACGTTTTTTGTTTGAAAGCCGCGCACTTCAGATTGTGTTTATACATTTTATTAATATAATTTGTCATATTATCTAGAATTAAATTAAAATTTATTTCCTAACTTATTGTTTTATATTTCCTAAATTATAGTCTCCGGTCCCAATTAAACATACTTTGTATGACTTTATAGGTATGTATATGCAAAATTGTACCCCGACTTACGCGAATTCGACTTACGCGGATAGCGCTCGGTCCCACCTATCGCGTAAGTCCGGGGTATTACTGTATTCTACTTCGTAACATTGAGGGCTATTGGTGGCGATTCAGCGGCACACACGACTAAACTAAATTTAAAGTAGCTCTGTCTCTTTTCGTCATAAATGACCAAAAAGAGATGGTACGATCTAAACCATAGAAAAAAAAACTAAAATCACGTCAAACACTTCAGATTTAGAGCTGATACAATTGGGTGCGCTCTAAAATCGCTTACATTTTTCAAATTTGACGTGATTTTAGTTGTTTTGTGTGTGGTTCAGAACGTGCCGTCTCTTTCTGGCCACCTAAGATGAAAAGAGACGGGGCTTCTTTAAATTTAGTTTAGTCGTGTGTGTCGCTGAATCGCAACCATTGATAAAATCATTTGGCATATTATTCTATAATGATTTCGAATATAATTTAAATGTTTTCATCAGCAATTTAATGGGGAATATGCTTATCATTATATTTGGGCTATAATTAAAAAAAACTAATTCGAGTTGCGCTCGCGCATGAAGGGTTCCGTACAATTATCAAAATAAAAAAAATACATAAAGGCGAATATATAAAACCTACATTTTTGAAATCGGTTAAAAATGGCAAAGTAACTCGTTTTATTCATTGTATGTACGTATTTTTTGCCATATATATATTTATTAATAACGGTCACAGGTAAACGTTTAAAATGTTGAAATGAGGAATTAAAATACAATAGATATTTAAGGGAGGTCACATACAAGAAAAGTAATTTTTAAGCAATTTTTTTACTCTATCGCAATATTTTATAAATACTCTAAACATTCACAAAATATTTAATTATGTAATGAGTTTAAAAATAAATTATTAATATTAAATTATATATAAGGGGGCCCAAAATTATTTATTATAAATATAAAATTATTATTATTTACAAAGGGGCCCCTATACAACAAACGCGTTTATTTACCTTTTTTTTTTTAAATAATGGAACGGGATCCTTCTTGTGCAAGTCCGACTCGCTTTTGGCCAACATTTTTGCGTTCCTGTGCTTTTGTGTGTATTATTTTGTCAATCTTTACGTTTTTCAGGTTTTATTACAAATAGATGACTTTAAATTCGTATAAAATTTTGGCTTATATCAATATCTTAGTAATATCGTCACAATCAATTTTATTTTATTCCCATATAATTTTGAATTCTAAATCTACGGTAACAAGGTCGTATTTTGCTCCACAGGCGCGCAAAAGCCCCAACAATTTGTTCAGCCAGCCAAACCCCCCATACCACCAATGCCACAGCAACCTTTGATCTCAGGCTTATCTCAAACTCAACCAGTATCCAACCAATCATTACTCGGCGATTTGATTAGCACTGCGCCGTCTCAACCAGTTATGCCGCCATCTCAACCTATAATACCACCAACTCAACCTATTATGCCGGCAACTCAACCCATGATACCGCCAACTCAGCCCATGATGCCTTCAACTCAACCTATTATACCACCAATGGTGCCACCTGCGCCGGTTAAGCCACCTATGCCAGCAGTTCCAGATTTAATCTCAGGAGTGAAACCTGCTTCGCTAATTGATACTCAACCTCTCCCTTCACAACCTTTGGCTAATATTATGCCAATTTCATCCCAACCTTTAATCGGTGGTTCGACTGTTGGACAAAATATCATGACAGCTCAACCTTCAATGACTTCACAGCCTATGATGGCTTCTCAGCCTTTGATTCAGCCGTCTCAACCGATAATGAGCTCTCAACCGTTGATTGCTCCGACTCAACCTATCATACCGACTTCTCAACCCATTATGGGTGCAACTCAACCCATTATGGGCGCTACTCAACCGATCATTCCGGCGTCTCAACCGATTATGAGCGCTACTCCCTTAATACCGGCTGCTCAACCGCAAATACCCGGGGGAACCACGGTCGCTTCCCTCATTGGTAGTCCACCCAAACCCTTAGCAACAATGGCAGGTTCGATTCCCAATCAACCAGTGACTTCAACACCTATAAATGCAATCAAGGAACCGTCGAAGCCGCTATCGAAACCTGGTAAGTGATTTTTGTATGTCGATCAATGTCAAAAAAATATACAGGAAAATCTCACTAATCTGGCCCTTTGATATACCGATACGTCTAATAATTTGTATCACCTTTACCTATGTATAATATCTTAAATATAAAATTTCCGTGTCACAGTGTTTGTTACAGTACTCCTCCGAAACGGCTTGACCGATTTTTTCCAAATTTTATATGCGTATTAAGTAGGTCTGAGAATCGGCGGCTGTATATTTAGTTTTTTTTTTTTTTTTTTAAGGCATAACAACGTTTGCCGGGTCAGCTAGTATAAATATAAAAATAAGTCGGGTTTTCCTTCTTGACGCTATAACTCCAGAACGCACAAACCGATTTTCACGGTACAGCATTCGTTGGAAAGTTCTCGGGCTCTGTGAGATTTGTAGCAAACAAAATTCAGGGAAAATTTCAACTTTATTGCGAAACGGTTTTCGCCGGGTTTGCTAGTATATACATAAATATGTTTGTTTTTTTTTTCTATAATCCAGTAATTTGAATATTCGAATAATTTTCTCCCTCCCTCTCCCTCTCCCTCTCGTTTTTAATAATGCCGGATTAGTGAGGTTTCATTACACTATAATCTAATAAATAATGTATTTAACCGTTTATTTTCCTTTTGACAGATCTAGTTTGGTACAGTTATAGTTTATAGTGTTGTGACCAAGTGATTATAGTGGACACGATATTCATTCATTCTACTCGTATGTAATTGCGTCATGTTCAGCAAAAGTTTGTACGTAATATGACGCAAAAGTTCAAAGTGAGTGAGGAACTGCGTTATGTTCCGCAAAAGATTTTACGTTACATGACGCAAAAGCTCAAAGTGAGTGAGTAACTACGTCATATTACGCAAAGGTTTTACGTAACATGACGCAAAAGTTGAAAGTTAGTGCGTTATGTTCCGCAAAAGATTTTACGTAACATGACGCTAAAATTCAAAGTGAGTGATTAATGCGTCATGTTACGCAAGTTCACTTTGAACTTTTGCGTAACACGACGCAGTTACTTTCTATTGGTGCTGTCAAAAATAAAATAAACGGTTGGATCTAAGTACATATACTCGTATGTTTGTTTTATGTATAAACTTGCGTCGAAAAAAACTTTTTAAAGTTCGTTCTCACTTAGTTCAATAAGCGAGATAGCATGAACTTTGAAATGCTTTCTTGATTGACGAAAGTTGTTTTATTTTTTATTGTTGTATTGTGTAACATTATATTTGTGTGTAAGCTAAATCGCTTAATCATATCTTTGTGGTTCATGGGTGGTTTTTTTTTATATATATTTATTACATAACAAGCTTCGCCCCCCGGTGCTACCCGCGTTAATCCGGGATAAAAGGAAGTTAATACGGGATAAAAAGTGGCCTATGTGTTAATCCAAGGTCTAACCTATCTTCATAGTAAATCTGATCAAAATCAGTCTTTAACTAAATATTGTAGTGTGACTTGCATTTAACGTATTTTTTTTATGGCTGTACAGTGTAAACTCTATATAACGACATTAAAGGGAATTCATTTTATGGCGTTATAGAGAGTGGTCGTTTAAATGGAGAGAATGTCTCATTGTATGGAATACAAGCTAAACCAACTAAAGCCAATTGATTTCGACGCTTTAGAGAGTTTGTCGTTAAATCAAGTGACGTTACATGGAGTTTACACTGTATCTTAGTATATATAAATCTCGTGTCACAATGCTTGTCCTCAGTGGACTCCTAAACCACTTAACCAATTATAATAAAATTCGCACACCATGTGCAGTTCGATCCAAATTGAGAGATAGGATAGTTTAAATCTCAAATTATAGTCTCAATTTTAATTTATTGCTAATTATTGTCTGTTATTATTTGACAGTCACAATTATCTGTTAACTCCAAATGATTCTAACAGATGTCGATACCTTTCGACTGGGTTGAGTAAGTAATCAATAGATGGCGCTGCTATGGTAAATCTACGAACGTGTCATATAAGCTACACTATCTATTTTTCATACCCTTAAGTGAGGCAAAACAACGTTTGCCGGGTCAGCTAGTACATATATAAAGTTCTGTTCTGTATTTCAAACAAACAAACGCACATACTAACAACCGCCTACATTAGTATTGTTGTACATTGCAGGGTCAGTGACTAACTCGGCATCTGTATCGGTATCTGGGTCGGCAGTGGCGAGCCCCACTGAGATGCCAATGGGAGTAATGTCCCCACCGCCAATGGAGTGGGGCATACCACAGGCTCAGCGACTCAAGTAAGTCGACTCCATATAATACATACTATGCGTGCCAACTAAGAATAGGACTGTCAAACCGCCATCTTGCTCAATAATACGCGCAAACGTCATTACCAAAGTGTATGGTGTGCAACAAAAATTGTAAACAAATTATATTCAGTTTAATATATATTAAATAAATATTAGAACACATTCACACACGGTTGGTTAGCCCCATACTGAGCCATTTCTAGCTCGTATTATGGTAGCTAACACAACTGATATACTACATATACATACATACATACATATTATATATAAATACATATTTAACACCCAGACCCACAGCCCACAAATTTAGTTAAGCACAAAGATGTTGGCCGGGCCGGGAATCAAACCCGGAACCTTCTGATTGGCAGTCCGGCATGACAACCTTTACGCCAACGAGTTCGTCAATTTTGATTCACATCAATACACTAGCGTCGCCACGCGGTGTTACCTGCATTAATCCGGGACCAAGGCGGCATCGTTATACTGTGGAGGTGCCTAAGTCGCGTACTAAGCGGTTTTCCTCCACCTTCATTGTGCGAACCGCCAAGGTGTGGAATTCTTCGCCAAATTCCCTGTTCCCTGATAACTATAATCTAGCGGTTTTCAAGGCAAGAGGGAACCGGTTTCTTCAGGGCAAGCGCGCTCCACCTTAGATCGCTATCGCTTACCATCAGGTGAATTGCGATCAAGCGCAAGCCCATTGAAAGTAAAAAAAAAAGTAACTAACTCAAAAATAAAATGAACCAAGTGCGAATCAGGCTCGCGCATATAGGATTATCAAAAACAACAAAAAAAGTAAATAACCTTTTGACTCAGGCGTTACTTTGCGGTAAAGTGTGTAATCTAAAACGTTTGTTACTTGTATTTCTAAGTCAAACATTTATTGCATAATCAAATGTTATGTAACAATATCTTTGTTTAAATAACGCTTAATATACCCGGGGTCAGGGTGTAGCAAATAGCGGGCCGATTTATATTATGTACATTAGTTATTATATAATTATATAATTATTCTAAGTTTACGTCATTAAAATTATTATCATTAATATATTCTTTTACGTCATAATAACATTTATATAATAATAGATTTTTGAGATATTTTTCGAATGTTTTATCATTTTCTATATTTTTTAAACTATCAGGTAGTTTATTAAATATTTTAATCGCCATAGCGTTTGGACCTGAACCTTGAATTTCTGAACGGGATTTTTGAATTAATATTTTTTTGTATATCTAGGCCAGAGCTGGTTTTTTCGATTCGGCTTTTGGTCTGTTCTGTAGAAAAATTCTGGATATTTTTTTTTATAAATTCACATAATTTTCAAATATATAATAATTATGCTAGTCATAGTCAGTATTTTGTATTTTTGAAAATATGATCTATGAAAATTGTTTATTTTGTGTCGGGAACATTTATACAAGCGACAACGCAACTGGAAACGCCGGTTCATAGACTTGTGAAATTGGAGAGGTCCGTTTACGTGTTGGGGCCCGCGATCTACAACCGCGTACCCGCGACTGTCCGGGATGCACCTTCCACCGCTAGCTTTAACACTACACTCAGGGTTTGGCTATTAGATAAAACTTGGTACAATATTAATGATTATCTAAAATTAAAAATTGACATTTGATTCATATCATGTACTATTGTAATGATATTATATTACTAGAATTAGATGTGACAATTGACATTTGATTAATATCATTTACTATTGTAATGATATCATATTATTTGACTTTTAACTTTGGTATTATCAATAAATGATTTGTATTTGTACATACTTGTTCTCTTCACAGGTACACGCAACTCTTCAACGCCACAGATCGAGCTAAAACTGGCATGGTGTCGGGTGCCCAGGCGCGCTCCATAATGCTGCAGTCTAGGTTGCCTCAAGCCACTCTTGCGCAGATCTGGGCTTTGGCCGATCTTGACTCTGACGGCAAATTGGGTGAGTTATTTTTTATGTACCATATTTTTTTTTTCGCCTTCTCCTTAATTTGGTCTTAATATAAACTGACCATTTTTTTTAAGCTCAAAACGGAAAGTCCATATATTATCTGTATGGATGGACCATAGGCACTATAATATATATGATACTAGCTGACCCGGCAAACGTTGTTTTGCCTTAATAATTATTTCTAAATATACAGTAGCCGATTCTCAGACCTACTGAATACGCATATAAAATTTGAATAAAATCGGTCAAGCCGTTTCGGAGGAGTACGGTAACAAACACTGTGACACGGAAATTTTATATATAAGATTATATATCTATTAGGTAATATGACCAAATGGGAAAATGAACAAAGGCGTCTAACCCATATAATATATATATAATATAAATTATTAACAATGAAAATAAACACAACTTTTTTAATGTTCTTTATTTAGTGTGCACATTCATTAAAAAAAATTTATTATAAGAAAAAGAAAGAAGTTATTACCAGCCTCAATAACGCAACTTTTCTGTGACAGTAATTACTAAATTATATGCATTGCGTTTATAGGTATGCATTTAAAATTTTCGCGCGGTGTTGAAAACGGGACTATTTTGCGTCCCGGATCATTGTACGGGGACAACGGGACGTGTGGTCGAATAAAGGGACAGTCCCGTTTAAAACGGGACGTATGGTCACATTATCTTAATATGATCTTCTTGGTCTTCCTCTTCCTCTCCTGGCTTCTATCTTTCCTTCTATGATATCTTTAATGAAATTGTCATGTTGTTAGTATAAGGTGGCCTACCATCTTTCTTCTTCTGTTGTCTATAGTATTTATTATGGTTCTTGGTTCTTGTACTAGGCAGAGTACCTCTTCATTCGTTTTCTTTTCTTTCCAAGCCATATCGTAAAGGGAGGTCAAGGATTTGGCCGAATATAGAACTACCTGGAAAAAACTCCACAGACAAGAGCCCAGCTCTTAAATATTGAATGTTTTTTTTTATACATCTGATTGGTACCAACATAAGTATAAACATTCTTTAAGTGGTTCTTTAGACTGTGTTTAAGCTATTTTTGTTTGCAATATTTTTTACTCTTTATGACCTATGGGAGAGAAAAACTGCAAATTCAAGACTTTGCCCATATAATCGCCTTTAGTAGCAAAGTCTCATATTTTTTTATTATAATTTTGAACGATTCCTATGGACGATATAGATAGATAGATATACTCTTTATTGCAACACAAAAGGAAATACAAAACAGAGAAAAATAAATAATCAACTTATAAGTAGTGTTACAAGTGGCTGCCTTATCACTAGATAGCGTTATTATTATTCTCATATGTGTGTATCTAAAAGTATGTATATTATATTATGTCATATCTTAAGTTATATATATGTCATGAATGTATGTGTATACAAATTAAATGTTAGTAATAAATAATTGTAAATTGACTTGCCCAGTACGGTGCGATGCCGTAAGGTTAATAAACGATTTGATTTTATGTTTAAGTATGGTCGAAATTCGTTCAAAATTACGGCCTCTACTAAGTTAGAACCTACATAAAAGCAGACAGTCGAAATCAAAATTTGCCAGTTAATGCAAATACTTCGCTCGCTTGGTCAATTAGTTTAATTAGTCAAATAAATACCAAGGTACCAGGCACTCATAAATTTAAAGGAAGTTGCTATAATATCATATTAAAAGTGAATGTGGCTCGGTGGTAATAACGTCTGTTTTTCCATCAGACGGCCCTTAGTTCGATCCCAGCCCTACACTTGTTTTTCAAGTTATGTGTGGATTTGCACTCGCTTTACGGTGAAGGAAAACATCGTGAGGAAACCGGCATGTTTGAGGATCACAATATCCGAAGACTTGTGTCATCTTTAACCCACACTTGTCCAGCGTGGTGGATTATAGCCTATGTCACTCTCCTCGTGAGAGAAGGCCCCGAGTCCCAGCAGCGGGAACGTGTAGTACAATTTTTTTTTTTTTTTTTTACATAACGTAAAGTAATATATAACAACAGTTATAAGACACTTGTAAAAAGTCAACATCCATACATGAAAAAATATATATGTTTAAGAATATTTACAAAAGTAAATATATAGATCACATTATTGTCATATGCCAAAAAAAATACACTACAAATTTCCAATAAAAAAAAATAAACATGTCAAATATTACCAATAAAATAAAATTAACATTAATTGTAGGTACAAAATTTCCACCATGTCCTCACGCCATGCTTTTGCATCTTGAGAAACTCACAAACCGAATAATAGGCTTTTTTATATAAGATATTCTTTATAATACTTTCAAATTTAATATACATAATTGAGACTTCTTATTTGGCTGCTTATGCATGGATATTTATTTATTTATTTGATTTATAGGCGAGCAGCATTATGCTGATGTGCTTATATCACACTGAGTTGAAATTTATTTTTTAACAGTACACATAATGTCCACTGTTCAATGCCATTGTTTAAAGTTCACTAGTGCACTGATCACAGGTTAGCAAGAGATTTTTTTGTTTTCTGCAGCCAGCTATCAAGCTGGTTTTTAAAGATGTTCACTGATGTAGCACTGACCACTTCCTCGGGCAACTTATTCCAATTATGAACCACTCTGTTGCTGAGTATATGATGCCCCTTATTAGTGTTGGCAAGATCACGCTGGATTTTCTGGTTATGGCCTCTGCTATGCTCACAACATATATATATTTATTATATTTACAAAATTGTTAAATTTGGTTCCAGGATGCGAGGAATTCGTCCTGGCGATGTATTTGTGCGAGAAAGCTACACAAGGAGAACCTACCCCCGCTAAATTGCCCGTAGAACTGATACCGCCTACTTTTAGGTAAGAAACTTTTAAAAATATCATATTATATTGTTTAGTAGTGTACAGTGTAAACTCCATGTAACGTCCCTCGATTTAACGGCAGACTCTCTAAAGCGTCGAAATCAATTTGCTTTTGTTGGTTTAGCTTGTATTCCATACAATGATACATTCTCTCCATTTAAAGACCACTCTCTATAACGCCATAAAATGCACAGTCCCTTCAGTGTCGTTATATAGAGTTTACATTGTACTTCTTCTTCGTATGAGCTGAGTGGTCAAGCTCTGGTGTCGAGTTTGCAAGCCGCCCGAAGGCCTCTGACTTGGCTTAACGACTGCTTGTACTAAGACTTACAGCCGGGACCTACAATTTAACATGTCATCCGACCCGCGGTAGCGCCAATATAAAAATGACACTGTAAAAATGACAGTTTTTTGCTTGGGGTCTGAATCAAACCGAACACCGTCCGCATCGACCGTTGGTTGGCTTCGATGATCGCGTTAAATCACCTTAGCTAGCCGAGCTACAGTCGCTAGGTATTACTCAGCGAATAAACGGAAGAGTAACTCCATACAATTGCCGCTTAGAATTTGTATCCATCTACGCACACAATTATACTGCTATCCCAACGAAACTCACACAAAGCTCGCACGCGATTGGTCACACCAAGGTCACGCCACCGATACTAGCAGCGCGGGTAGCTATTTGCCCCGCCCACCGCGGTATTTTACGCGTGGACGGTGGAACCATTGTAACGACCTAGTTCCTATTCTATTTATTCTAGTTCGCTGAATGTGACCGTTTTCTATGCGTAAATAAATAGTAACTTGTCTAAAATATGCCAAGGTATGTGATAATACAGTAATACCCCGACTTACGCTACCTCGACTTACGCGAATTCGGAGTTACGCGATTTAATTTTCTCGTCTATTTTAGCGTTTTTTGTTTGAAATCCGCGCACTTCAGATTGTGTTTATACATTTTATTAATATAGTTTGTCATTTTATCTAGAATTAAATTAAAATTTATTTCATAAATTATTGTTTTATATTTCCTAAATTAGTCTCCGGTCCCAATTAAACATACTTTGTATGACTTTATAGGTATGTATATGCAAAATTGTACCCCGACTTACGCGAATTCGACTTACGCGGATAGCGCTCGGTCCCACCTATCGCGTAAGTCCGGGGTATTACTGTAGTTACGTTTCAAATGATAACTAAGCAAGCCTATCTAAACTATTTGCAGAATTAATTCATTACCTACCTTTTCACGAAGTTGCTTCAAAGTGATCTCCAGCATATTGAGCTTTCCGTCTTCGTCTGATGCTTTGGCCTAGAAAGAGACAGACACAGTTGTGATTAAACAGATGAACATTTTCTTAATAACTAGCTGACCCGGCAAACGTTGTTTTGCCTTAAAAATATATACTTAGTAGAAGATTCTCAGACCTACTGAATACGCATTTGAAATTTGGTAAAAATCCGTCAAGCCGTTTCGGAGGAGTACGGTAACTAACATTGTGTCATGGAAATTTTATAATTCACCTATCGCGTAAGTCCGGGGTATTACTGTATTAAATTAACTGTTGTTGTTTTTTCTGCAAGGCGTGAATCGGTAACTTCAGTCGGCAGCGCCGCATCCTTCTCCGAGCGTCGCCGCGAGAACATGGCTCGGGGACAGGCGGAGCTCGAGAGACGACGAGAGCAACTACAACACGCCATGGGGAAAGAGAAGGTCAGTTTCTCTTTTCTTCTTCTTCTTTCGTGGCATGCCACTGGAAAGGAGTCTCTTCTTTTCTGACTTACGATTCTTCTTCTCTCGAGGCCTATCACTGAAAAGGAGTCTCTTCTTTTGTGGCCTATTACTAAAAAGAAGTCTCTTCTTCACTGACTTGCGATACTTCTGTCGTAGTCTATTACTAAAAAATGTCTCTGCTTTCCTAACTTACGATTCTTCTCTCGTGGCCTATAACTGATAAAGAGTATCTTCTTTTCTGACTTACATTTCTTCATTCGTGGCATACCTCTGATATGGAGTCTCTTCTTCACTGACTTGTGATTAAACGTTCGTGACGTACCACTAAAAAGTCTCTTCTTTTCTGCCTTACGCTAATTCTTCTTTCGTGGCATGCCACTGGAAAGGAGTCTCTTCTTTCCTGACTTCTGATTCTTCTTCTCTCGTGGCCTACAACTGATAAGAGACTCTTCTTTACAAACTTGCACTTCTTCTTTTGTGGCCTATTAGTAAAAAGAAGTATCTTTTTCACTGACTTGTGCTTCTTTATTCGTGGCATACCTCTGGTAAGGAGTCCCTTCTTCACTGACTTGCACTTCTTCTTCTTTTGTGCCCTATTACTAAAGAGAAGTCTGTTCTTTTATGACTTGCGTTTCTTCTCTCGAGGCCTACCACTGATAAGGAGTCTCTTCTTTACTGACTTGTGCTTCTTCTTTCGTGGCATACCACTAAAAAGGGGTCTCTTCAATTCTGACTTACGCGTCTTCTTTCTTGACCTAACACTGAAAAGAAGTCTCTTCTTCACTGACTTGCTTGAAACGAGTCTCCTCTTTTCTGACTTGCGCTTCTTCTTTCGTGGTGTACTCCAAAAAAGTCTCTCTTTGTACTATTGCTATATATAAAGAGGTTTCATCTATGTCTGAGCGTCGTCGAGAGAACATGATGAGAGGACAGGCTAAACCTGAGATCAATTACAACACGCTTTGAGGAAAGAGGAGGTAAGTTTCTCTTTCATGGCATACCACTGGAAAGGAGTTTCTTCTTTTCTGACTTAAGATTCTTCCTTCGTGGCCTACCACTGATAAGTACTCTCTTCTTCACTGACTTGTGCTACTTCATTCGTGGCGTAACACTAAAAAGTCTCTTCTCTTATGACTTACCACTAATAAAGAATTATCTTCTTATTTACACTAGCTCATTTCGCAGGGGACTAAATAATCCGAAGTTATCCTTATATTGTCTGTTTTATACAATATTAGATAATTAAATTGTCCTAAAGAAAGCAAACATACTCTATGACTAAATCTCTGACTAAAAAAATATATGAGTAAATTGTTTGACATACTTTTGTTTGAAATATTTTTTGATGTCGTGCGACTTTTTCTTTTATAAAGGCTGATGCCTTTATAAAAGATTTTTAATTTTAATATTTATCAATATCATTTGCATAAATAAAAAGTGTTCAAAAAAATGGTTGCCTGTAAAGTCGGTTTTACGGGCGAAGATTTTACGTGACAACGTCTGCCGCGTGCTGCGCGCGCGGCAGACCGATCATAGTTGAGTGGGAGAGAGACGCAAGGCATTCGGCGGGCCTCTCTCTCGTTCGGTGACTCATCGTAACGTTACCGGGCGTTACACTTTTTCATAAGTGACTCCCAGCCGCAACCTAATTTAAGACGTTGTCACGTCAAAAAATATATAAGTAAATTTTTTTACATACTTTTGTTTAATATATGTTTTGATGTCGTGCGACTTTATCAGCCTTTATACAAGATTTTTAATTTTCATTTTTATTAGTATCATCTGCATAAATGAAAAGTGTTTAAAAATAATAAGTGCAATAAAACTTAGTCTGTTTGTTTTTCTTTTTGTGCAAGCTAAGTGGCCAGGCCCTGGTGTTGAGTTTTCAAGCCGTACGAGATTTCTAATATGTTTTTTTTTTCAGTCCGCTTGTACATAGATTAAGCGTAGCTTTTTATATCGCTTATTAAAATGCTTCTTCTTTTTTCCATGGACTTTTCAGGAAGCCGAGGTAAATAACATTTTGACACGTTTTTTTTTAGTATAAATTAGATGTTCTTATTTATTTGGATAGCTAAGCATGTAAGTTATTGATGTAATTTAATTTACATGTACCCTGAAATCTGTAATGCTAGCATGTTGCTATATAATACAAAACTTACAAAGTAACATAATTTATTATCGACGACCTCGTTAGCGTAAAGGTTACCATGCTGGTCTGCTAATCAGAAGGTTCCGGGTTCGATTCCCGGCCCGGTCAACATCTTTGTGCTTAACTAAATTTGTTGGCTGTGGGTCTGGATGTTAAATATGTATTTATATAATATGTATGTATGTATATGTGGTATATCAGTTGTGTTAGCAACCATAATACGAGCTAGAAATGGTTCAGTATGGGGCTAACCAGCCGTGTCTGAATGTGTCCTAATATTTATTTATTTATTTTTTATATGTAACGGCTAGCAAATACGAGCGCCCGCGCCGGCCTCATTCGACACTAGGTATTGATAGTAAAACGGTTGCCTTGCCAACGCCCCGCGCCTGTCTCTCCCCGCGCCCCGCGTCCCTTAACCGTCTCGCGTCTCGAGCCGCGGGAAGCCGGCGGCGAGAGACAGAGAGCTACCGACTACCGGCGCGTGCGTTCCTTTTTTTTTTTTTTACGAGGGGGAAATCTTCTTAGATCCCCAGCTGCATTGGGGTACAGCCGGGGTATGTGGGATTTCTACCCACTAAAACCCCCTCGGTTGACATCCCTTGTGTTTTATAACAAGGGTTCTGGGATCTCTACTGGAATACACCAGAACTCCTCAACACTTAGTATAACGCCTCTTTATGATCGTCTTACACCGATAGCGCGCATAATCGCACCAATCTCGTCCCTAAGACTCTTTAATTTTATAAAGTGGTCTGAGCCCCAAATCAGACCACTGACGAGTAAATTTTACCCCGGGCCCAGGACGCTACCTGAGCGCTCCCTCTCTCTACCAGCAATTTCTTTCTGCGAGATAACTTTGTCGCAGAAGTCTACTACTGCCACCCATGCTGCGTCATCTGCCAGCATTTTAGCGATCAGTGTTGGCAATGACAAGTCATTTCCTACTATGACCGTTAGAGTCTGACGCTCAGCGTGCGTTCCTGCCGCGCGCCAGGATTTTTTTACGGTTAAGCTCCTCACGCGATCACATTAGCGTCTTTTACATTTATTAATTTTTTCATTTATTTAATAAGGTACACAAAACAGAATACAACCTAAAATTACTAAACATTTATACATAGTTTCGTTCTAGATTATATCTTTATCAAATGTGTACACGTCATGATCTAAATAATATATTTGCATAAGATACAAAAAGATTAGTAAGTACCTATACTAAATTTACGTACATTTATTTTCTAGCACAATATTTTATACATTATGTTAAAACAAAAGAATCATTTAAGAGGGATAAGATTTTTATCGTTAAAATTTAGGTAAGTTACAATCAAATATATCAAGTGGTGATAGTGCTCAAGAAGACCATTGTATTGGCGACACATTCTAAAAGGAGGAGGAAGATGTGTATCATTCGATACACGTATATTATATCGTCGTTCGTATCTATTATCGTTATATCACTATGCGACTGCAGCGCGTTGCGGAATTTGGCGGCAGCCAGGCTGCACGCTCGATTAGCAGCGCCATCTAGGTTTCATCGGTAATGATGTCAAACTTCCGCGCCACGCTTTATTGTATGAGAATCAGCTATCCTCTCTAGTATTCTGATCCCTGATATAATTTATTTATTTCATTTTAGGCCGAAAGAGAGAGGAAAGAAAGAGAGGAAGCTGAAAAGAGAGAGAAGATTCGTCTCGAAGCGCAGAAGAGAGAACAGGAAGAAGCTATGAGAAAACAGAAAGAGGAACAGGTAATTTCTACACATCATGTATTTATTTCCGTTGCCGCTATAACAATAAAAGCAAAGTGTATGTTTTTTTTATTGTTTATTATGGTTTTTTATTGTCTTTGTGTATTGTCTTTAAAAATGTTTCTTTCTTTCAATTAAAATAAATATTTTGTGAAGGCGCAAGAAACTTACATCTTTTGCCGTTTTTTTTTGTATAAATAATTGTACTGAACCCTTCGTTCTCGAGTTCGACTCCCACTTGACCCGTTCTCTATAAACAGATAAACATTTTATTAATAATATGTCAAATTACAGGTCAGTTTACAATAAAATACAATATAAAAATCAACAATGTCAAATATAAATAATTACAATTTTTTTTTTTTTTTTTTTTCCTATTACTATAATAATAAAATAATAATAAAATCATTTATTCGGGCCAAATTAAACAATTATAATTTAACATTATTCCTGATGTCAAATTTTAAAATAAATAACATCTAATTTAGTAATATGTCACAATTAAATTACAACCGTTATCTGCGTAGTAACGTTTCTTTTCAGTTTCAAAAAACTCGTCAATACTATAGTAAGTTCGTTGTTCTATTAACAAGTAATAAAAATTGGTCGAATGCCTAACTGGAAGAAGTAAAAAAAAGTTATTTGATCAATCTTAATGTCTTATTTTGACCTTCAGGAAAAACGAGAAGCTGCAAGGAAAGAGATGGAGAGACAGTGCCAGTTGGAATGGGAGAAAAAGAGGTGAGATACTTATTTTCATAGAGGACTAGCAAACCCGGCGATACAGGCTCAATCTGCTCTACCACCATGCAAAACCGTATTGGTTTGTAGTACATGCTATGTATCAGAGATGGCGCTGTTTGTGAAAAATGATTTACCCTGTTTTCTTCCTTTTCTGTTGAAATTTTGTTTGCTACAAACCTTACGGAGCCCGCAGACCTTTCCAACGAATGCTGCACCGTGGAAATCGGTTCGTGCGTTCTGGAGTTATAGCGTCAGGAAGGAAAATCTGACTTATTTTTATATATTACTAGCTGACCCGGCAAACGTTGTTTTGTCTCACTTAGGGGTATGAAAAGTAGATAGTGTAGCTTATATGACACGTTCGTAGATATACCATAGCAGCGCCATCTATTGATTACTTACTCAACCCAGTCGAAAGGTATCGACATCTGTTAGAATCATTTGGAGCTAACAGATAATTGTGACTGTCAAATAATAACAGACAATAATTAGCAAAAAATTAAAAATGCGATTCTTGGTCATTGGTGTCGAATTATTTTTCAAGCTCCCTGTTCCCCGAAAACTACAATCTGGCGATTTTAAAAGCAAGAGTGAACCGGTTTTTACTGGGTATGCGCGCTCCACCTTAGATCATCATCGCTTACCATCGTGTGAATTGTGATTAAGCGCAAGCCCGTTTAGGGTAAAAAAAAACGTCAAACAAACAAAAAAAAAAAAACTTTTCCTCTTTATAATATTGGTAGAGATCGCTGTAAGTGATAAGGCCGCCACTTGTAACACTACTTATAAGTTGTTTATTTATTTTTCTCTTTGTTTTGTATTTCCTTCTGTGTTGCAATAAAGAGTATATCTATCCATCTTTCTATACATGGCTGCTACCATAAAAAAAAATATCGGGGCTGTTCCAAATTTTTAATTTACGCTTGTAATTTCAACGCGTTCTTTTCAGAATTCGCGAGCTGGAAGCTCTTCGCACTGAAGAGCAGAGCAAAGTGCTGAGCTTGAAGAGCAAGTGTCAAGCGCTGACTAGCACTCTGAGCGCTAACGCGGTGCGTGTGCGCACGCTCGCTGGCGACATACGCGACACTAGAACCGCGGTGGCTGCCAACAAGTGTAGCATTGACGCTATGAGGTACAAACAACCCCTTCTCATTCTAAGGAGTAGTGTCGCATTGACGCTATGAGGTACAAACATCCCTTCTCATTCTAAGGAGTAGTGTCGCATTGACGCTATGAGGTACAAACATCCCTTCTCATTCTAAGGATTAGTGTCGCATTGACGCTATGAGGTACAAACAACCCCTTCTCATTCTAAGGAGTAGTGTCGCATTGACGCTATGAGGTTACAAACAACCCCTTCTCATTCTAAGGAGTAGTGTCGCATTGACGCTATGAGGTACAAACAACCCCTTCTCATTCTAAGGAGTAGTGTCGCATTGACGCTATGAGGTACAAACAACCTCTTCTCATTCTAAGGAGTAGTGTCGCATTGACGCTATGGGGTACAAACAACCCCTTCTTATTCTAAGGAGTAGTGTCGCATTGACGCTATGAGGTACAAACAACCCCTTCTCATTCTAAGGAGTAGTGTCGCATTGACGCTATGAGGTACAAACAACCCCTTCTCATTCTAAGGAGTAGTGTCGCATTGACGCTATGAGGTACAAACAACCCCTTCTCATTCTAAGGAGTAGTGTCGCGTTGACGCTATGAGGTACAAACAACCCCTTCTCATTCTAAGGAGTAGTGTCGCATTGACGCTATGAGGTACAAACAACCCCTTCTCATTCTAAGGAGTAGTGTCGCGTTGACGCTATGAGGTACAAACAACCCCTTCTCATTCTAAGGAGTAGTGTCGCATTGACGCTATGAGGTACAAACAACCCCTTCTTATTCTAAGGAGTAGTGTCGCATTGACGCTATGAGGTACAAACAACCCCTTCTCATTATAAGGAGTAGTGTCGCATTGACGCTATGAGGTACAAACAACCCCTTCTCATTCTAAGGAGTAGTGTCGCGTTGACGCTATGAGGTACAAACAACCCCTTCTCATTTTAAGGAGTAGTGTCGCGTTGACGCTATGAGGTACAAACAACCCCTTCTCATTCTAAGGAGTAGTGTCGCATTGACGCTATGAGGTACAAACAACCCCTTCTCATTCTAAGGAGTAGTGTCGCATTGACGCTATGAGGTACAAACAACCCCTTCTTATTCTAAGGAGTAGTGTCGCATTGACGCTATGAGGTACAAACAACCCCTTCTCATTATAAGGAGTAGTGTCGCATTGACGCTATGAGGTACAAACAACCCCTTCTCATTCTAAGGAGTAGTGTCGCATTGACGCTATGAGGTACAAACAACCCCTTCTCATTCTAAGGAGTAGTGTCGCGTTGACGCTATGAGGTACAAACAACCCCTTCTCATTCTAAGGAGTAGTGTCGCATTGACGCTATGTATTCCTCAAACATGCCGGTTTCCTCAAAATGTTTTCCTTCACCGTAAAGCGAGTGCAAATCCACACATAACTCGAAAAAATAAGTCATTGTGCTTTACTATATTTTGTTGTTATTGTGGGTCTGGGTGTTAAAATTGGTATCGATATAATGTATATACATATCTTATATTTAAAATTTCCATTGATCAGGTCCGAGCGGGATGCGAGTATGGCAGAGATGCAACAACTTAAAGCGCGAGTTAAAGAGTTGAATGCGAAACAGATAGCGCTCAACAAAGAAAAAGCTGATTTGGATGCTAAGGTAGTTTATAGTTTATTTATTATCTTGCAACACATGTATGACATAAGGCTATGTTACATGTACCCTGTTGTAATAGAGCGTAGCAAGAGGCACTGGCTAGCTTTGCTCCGAGGCAAACTAGACAGTGTCTTTACAATATTAGTGACTATTACAAAACTACTACTGTTCTTTCTTTGTGTTCTTTCTTGAAATTGGTTACCTGGAAGAGATCGCTATTAGCGATAAGGTCGCCAGTTAAGGCACTAGCTTTTATGTATTTTATGTGTTTTCTGTAATTTGTTCCATTTTTTTGTGAGTGTTTTAATAAAGTGTTTATCTATCTATATATCTACAGTAATACCCCGGACTTACGCGATAGGTGGGACCGAGCGCTATCCGCGTAAGTCGAATTCGCGTAAGTCGGGGTACAATTTTGCATATTCATACCTATAAAGTCATACAAAGTATGTTTAATTGGGACTGGAGACTATAATTTAGGAAGTATAAAACAATAATTGAGGAAATAAATTTTAATTTAATTCTAGATAATATGACAAACTATATTAATAAACATGTATGAACACAATCTAAAGTGCGCGGCTTTCAAACAAAAAACGTTAAAATAGACGAGAAAATTAAATCGCGTAACTCCGAATTCGCGTAAGTCGAGGTAGCGTAAGTCGGGGTATTACTGTACATAATCATAGTACGTTATGTATTAGTATATTATGTATATTTTATATATGTATTAAGTTATATCTTGTATTATTAATATTATATGTATGTTTTTTATTATTCTTTATAGTACACTACGTCCTTCTTTAGTTGTTCATAAATTTATTTCCATCCAAAGGTTGCCTGGAAGAGATCGCTTTAAGCGATAAGGTCGCCAATTGTGGCACACTACTTTTAAGTTAATTGTCTTATACTGTGCCTTTTTTATTTATGTGTCCAATAAAGAATATATCTATCTATCTATCTAATCATCATAAAATGTAAGAAAAGCAAAAATAATTGGCCATTGCGAAATGGACTCGTGGATGAAGGGTTCCGTACCATTGTTGTATGGGAGCCCCCCTTAAATACTATTTTTTGATTGAATTATTTAAAAACACTACACAAAGGCTCACAAAATTCAGCCTAATTTAAATACAGTCCATTGGGATAGAATTTGACAACCAGAGTTGTGACATGTTTGTCATGGTTACATTAAAATAGTTTAAGTATTTGTGTATTAGGCTGCGAAGTTTTATAATCCACCCTCGTATGTTTGTTGTATGGGAGACCCTCTCAAATATGTATTTTATTTAAATTTTCTAGCTTAATTTGTTAGCTAATACACATTGTGAAAATTTTAAGTATCTAGCGGCTACCGTTATTGATATATAGCAAAAAATACGAAAAAAAACACGTTTGTTGTATGGGGACCCCCTTTAAATAAATTTTGTTTTAGTATTTGTTGTTATAGCGGCACGGGAAATACATAATTTGTGAAAGTTTCAGCTTTCTAGCTATTACGGTTTCTGAGATACAGCCTGAAGACAGACAGACAGCGGAGGCTTAGTAATAGGGTCCTGTTTTTACCTTTTAGGTACGGAAACCTAAAAAAAAGGCTCCAAACCCCCAAGTCCTAGAACTTTATCTCGCGCCATGATAGTTTCATACGTTACCCAACGGTACCATATCCTATTTGTTCCATAATCCGTTCATGTATCTCTCTTACAATTTTAGAAATGCAGAGCTCGGGCCCACATTCAATGGCTATTAAAATATTTAACAAATTACCAGACGACCTAAAGCGTTTCGATAATATTAAAACTTTCCTGACAAACTTAAAAAACTTACTCATAACAAAAAGTGATTATAAAATAGAAGACTTTTTAAATGACGGAACACAAAAAAAAACAAATGAATTAACAGGGTTGCTCATCTCCAGTAAATAATTGCAATGCCTTATGGGTGATTATGTAACTGTAAAGTGACATAATATTGCAATAAATTGTTTGACTTTGAATTGAATCATAATTGTGTCTCTTTCTAGGCCAAAGCATCAGACGAAGACGGGAAGCTCAATATGCTGGAGATCACTTTGAAGCAACTTCGTGAAAAGGTACGTTATTAAATAATTCTGTAAACAGTTTAGATAGGCTTGCTTAATTATCCTTTGAAACGAAACTATAAATTATTATTTTATTTTTTATAACTTATAGGTTTGCGTTTGACCACAGCTTGCCTGGTGTTAAACAATACTATGGCCTACGATGTTACACGCTTACCTAGAAAATACCTATTAACTCTAGATTTGAAGACCCCCAGGTGGTACTTCTCAGGAAACAGAGACTCAGGAAGAGAATTCCAAAGTTTTGCAGTCCTCACAAGAAAGGTAGAAGCGAAACGGCTTGTGCGAAACTTAGGGATTTCGACTGTATACCTATGTCTCTTTGCTGAGAGTAGTAGGATCCAAAGTGTATGTACACTACTGTTTTGTAATATACTACTTCTGTATATTAAAGATAATTTAAAACTGAATTGAAGTTTATAAAAATATACCAAGTCGGCCAAGTTCTAGTCGAGCTTGCGCTTGAAGGGTTCCGTAACATCATCTTTAAATAAAAAAAATGGTTGCCTGTAAAGTCGGTTTTACGGGCGAAGATTTTACGTGACAACGTCTGCCGCGTGCCGTGCGCGCGGCAGACCGATCATAGTTGAGTGGGAGAGAGACGCAAGGCATTCGGCGGGCCTCTCCCTCGTTCGGTGACTCATCGTAACGTTACCGGGTGTTACACTTTTTCATAAGTGACTCCCATTTTTTTTTTTTTTTTTTTGGCTTGGAGGAAATGCAGTTACGCATGCCCGCCAATCCTCGGGGGAGGTGGCGGGGTATGTCGGACTCGGTGCCAGAGTGGCGACCCATACCGACTAAAACCTCCAAGGTGTTCCCTCTTTGCGCCTCAGAGCCAGGAGACCGGAACTGAAGGCATGACATCAGTCTCCTGGCAGCGCTGGTCCTTCGACCCTCTCATTATGAGCGCTCGGCTCATCCCTCATATGGCGATGTGTCGGGAACACCTGACACATCGCCCCATCCGAACTCTTTCAGTGAGCTTCGGGTCCCCCCGAACCGTCAGCTCCGAGTTCTCGCCAGCAGCGCGCGGGGCCACAAGTGGCTTCCGCCGCTCGGCGCCTCAGGCCTGCGTGGCCGTGCCCATGCCACCCGGCGCCAGACTGGTGCCAGGCTGACTGGGCACGCTCGCGTTGGGACCACTCCGTCCCGTCGCAACCACGCGACTCCTCCGCTTGAGGGGAGGCTTACAAGCCTGGCCCCCCATGCGGTGCCCCGCCTTCACGCCCGCTGCCGCGCATACTGCGCAGTGCGGCGTGGCCGAGCAAGTTGCCGCCTTGTGGCCAGATTGGCCACAACGGAAGCAATCCTTGCTCCGGTCTACGTCAGAGCTGCACTGCTCCCGGACATGCCCCGTGCCGAGGCACCGGAAGCAGCGCAGAGGCCTGGGTGGTAGGGCCTTCACTTGGGCCACCATGTACCCAATGAAGATCCTTGGGCTCTCCGTCACTCTCTTCGCCGCGGTTATAGGGCAGCGCACGAAGGCTGCGCCCATACCCGCGGCGTTGCGGCTGATACCGGCGATCCGCACCTCGCCGGGACTACACCCCCCGGCTTCGGCGATCGCCTCAGCCACCTCCTCCTTCGTGACGGCATCATCCAGGCCAGCGACGCGAAGTTCGGCGAACTTCACCGGCCTGGTGATGCGGACCTTCTCCTCAGGGAAAACGCTCCGCAGCCTCGCTGCGAAGACGTCCACTTTGGGCCCCAAGTGGTCGTCGCCGCCCGGGAACTCCATCATCCGAGCTCCGGTGACAGCCACACGGAACTGGGCTCTGGTGATCCCGAACGGCTCCAAGGCCGGGACCTCCCTCTTCATCTCACCTAACACCTGCGCGTAGGTGAGCCCCTCTTTCAACGCCTCCGGCGTCAGCATGATGCTAATTGCCGGAGACTTTGGTGCGCGAAGCCTGGGCTTCCGCGCCTTCCTCTTCCCTTCGGCCTTAGCAGCCTTGCGCGGCTGGGCGGTCGCTCCGGACTGACGCGTCCCTTGCGACGCCGGCGCCGCGGCTGCCTTGGCCTTTCCCGCCTTGCGCGGCTCCGCCACTTTCGGACCGGACTGAGTCCCCGAAAGCGCGGGCACCGCTGCAGGCCCCTTCTTCCCCTTCCTTGCCACTTTCACCCAGCTTTCGCTGGGCTTAGTGGCAGCAGGTTGGGGCTTGTCTCGTCCAGATTTGGCGGCCGCCGGCTTTTTGCCTTTGGCCGCAGTGTCTCGTCCGGTGGTGATGGGACCGGTACCTTTCTGTTTCCCCGCGAGGGTAGCAGAAGGCAGGTCCTCATCGTCAGTCACAGCCATGTTCGCGGGCATGCCCGACGGGCCGGGGCGAGGCTCCGGTGCCGTGGGCTTCCCGCGAACGGAGGAGGAAGTCGGAGCGCCGGACTGCTCTTGCAGGCGGAGCATCTCCTCCAGCTCCGCAATCCGGAACTCCGAGGTTCCTCCCATCTCGATGATCGTGTCAATGAGCTGCCGGTTTAGGCCTTTTGGCGGCGGCAATGACCACGGCGGCGTTGGCCGAGTCTTTGGCCGAGCCATTGCCGCCTCCGTGCGCGCCCCCAGCAGCTCACGACGTAGATCTGTCAGGTCCTTCCTAAGGCCCTCGACCTGTTCCTGCAGGCGCTGGTTAGCGGCCTGCAGCCTCCTTACCTCATCATTCGAGGAACGCTTGCGCAGTTCCTCGACTGCCTCCCTTATGGAGGCCACAGACTCCTTAAGGGCCCGCACGAACGTGCCCTTAAGATTCTTGGAGCTACTGGCCACACGTTCAATGTTGGCCAGTCGCTCCGCCACCCTCTGGACCAGGTCGACCGCCGGGAGATCGCTCGCCCGCTCCGTCGGCCCTGGCGTCGCCGATACTATGGGCGATCTGCGCTCCTTCTCCCTCTGAGCTCTTATCTCCTCAAAGAGCTCCGTCTCGGCTTGGAGCTCCAACTCTGCCTTTTGGGCAGCAATGTACATTGCCTTGGCCTTCGCGAGGCCGACGTACTGCCCTGTGGTGGGCGGTCGACCTCGCTCTCTTTTAGGGCCAAGAGCAGACACCTTCGGAGCCGTCGGTTCATCTGAACCGCTGTCGAATTCCGAACAGCTGTCCAGACAAACCGGCGATGGCTCCCTCCTCTTTCCCAAAGGACTTCGGGACTTGACGGACCCCGACTCCAACGAATCGTCAGAGTCGAGGCTCGCCAGGGAACGTCCTCCCGTCCTTACTCCTCCAAATCCTCTACTCCCCCTCCCTCCACCAAACGTCCGCAAGCAAGGTGTGCCCCCCCCAGAATACGATTGGGGGCTGCGCGACGCCGAAGCGCCACGGAGGGATTCCCGGCTTGAAGCCGGACCCTCCTGGGTAGTCTTTTCCACGTTGCTTTTGTCCATTTTTTTGCGTGGCAGGTTTAGCATGCCCTGGGTTGCGACTTCGGAGCTGTGACTCATAAACAAGTTCAGCTCCGAATTCGCACCCCCTAAGCCGCCCTCGGCAACCCCCAAACCTCGGACTTAACACCGCCCGTCTCAGGCACAACGTCCACCGCCCATCTCGGGCCTTCCGCACAACTTCGGCCCTCAACCAGTCCTCTCAAAGGAGAGGCAAAGGCGAGGGCCCCCCGCACAAACTCCCACTGTCCTATTTTGCACCATCCGGACAGAACCGGATAGCACAAAATAGGCTCGCTACTCCCGGGTCACTCTTGGCAATAAGTGACTCCCAGCCGCAACCTAATTTAAGACGCTGTCACGTCAAAATTTGTCATAATAACACGTTTTTGTATAGGAGCCCCCTTTAAATATTAATTTTAAAATTTATTTATAAAGTCAATACATAGTCAAATATTCTGTGAATGTTTACAAGGGTCTATCTACCAAATGTCATTATAAAGATTGAGTGAAAAAAATTGAATTAAAAAATTATGTTTGTCCCTGAAATTTTTTTTTTTTTAAATATTATTATGTATTTCGAAAGGCCTTACATTTATACCCATTTTGGCGAAGTGACTAAAAAATAAGTTATCGGCCATCTGGGTCCGATTTTCATCAAACATAGCTAAGAACATTCTCGACGAACATACTTGTATTAAAAAAAAGTTACTAGTAAAATATATTAATAACTATACATTAAATTTAAGATGGCACAAGATTTACTGTTTTGTATGTTTGTAACCGACTTTTTTGGGCGCGATTTTGACCCACTTTAAACGGCCAGATTTCGTTGAAACTTTGTAGATTTATTGAGGGCCGATGACAATACACTAATTTGATAAATTATTCCATTTTTTGTATTTTTGTTTGTATGTTTGTTTGTAACCGACTTCTTTGGGCGCGATTTTGACCCACTTAAAACGGCCAGATAAGCGTGTTTTTTAGTTTTTTTTCAACTATTATTATTATTTTATACTTCTCTCAGGTTGAAGCCGCCAAGGCGATCGTTGAAACCAAAAAAGCAGACTTCGACGCAAACAAGTCCCAGCTGACAAGTGTTCAAAATGAGGTGTTAGCCTTGGAAGAGAAGTGTCAAACCGTATGGAAACTTTATGAGGAGAAACGTCAAGAATATATGGAAAGAAGCTCGGCACCGGCCGAAAGTGCTTGGCCGGCTGCGGGTAAGTTTATTGTCGTGTTAAGAGGTGACACTGCGAGTCAGTCGCTAGAAATGAATAGTCGCGGCAGTCGCAAAGAATTGACAGGATGAGTGAGTCGCTAAGAACTGACATGATGAGTGTGTCGCAAGGAAGTGACAGGATGAGTGAGTCGCAAAGAAGTGACTTGACAAGGCAGTCGCTAAAAGTGATTAGACGAGGCAGTCGCTAGCAGTGATTAGATAAGGCAGTCGCAAATAAGTGACAGGATGAGTCAGTCGCTAGAAGTGACTTGACAAGGCAGTCGCTAGAAATTAATAGTAGAGACAGTCGCAAAGAATTGACAGGATGAGTGAGTGAGTCGCTAAGAAGTGACAGGATGATTGACAAAGAAGTAGCAGGATGATTGAGGCGCAAAGAAGTGATATGACGAGGCAGTTGCAAAGAATTGACAGGATGAGTGAGTTGCAAAAAGTGATAGCATGAGTGAGTCGCTTAGAAGTGACAGGATGGGTGAGTCGCTAAGAAGTGACAGGATGAGTGAGTCGCAAAGAAGTGACTTGACAAGGCAGTCGCTAGAAGTGCCTAGACTAGAAGTGCCGAGTCAGTCACAAAGAAGTGATAATATGAGTCAGTTGCTAGAAGTGATATGACGAGTCAGTCGCTTGAAGTGATTAGACGAGCCAGGCGCTAGAAAGTGACAATACAAGTCATTCATTAAACATTTATAAGACAACCAAGTCGCTAAGAAGTGATAGGACTAGTCAGTCCGTATCTGTAGTCTTAAAGCCATGAAATTTTATAGGCGCTTCAGGACTTTCTTAGTTATTCTGCCACCTTGCAGTATAGTGTACAAGTAATATTGTATGTCCCAGTTTAAAGAGTTAAATTATTTGGAAATGGGATTTAAATTCCAACACATTTCTCACTGCAACCGATATAGGAATTTAGAAATTCATATTCTGTTTATTTACATAAATTACGCTTACAGATAAACCAAACGTATCACTTAGGCTAGTAGAAATATAAACTAAAATAAATTACAATACTAAGTCTATTATTATGACTAGGCTTAAATGCTACATTAAGATTAAGAGAACTATTTACTTGTACAATTGTAAAAAAAACGTTGAAAAAATTCAGAGAATACATAATGGTACGTTTACACGCTTGCCAAGCCTTGGCAAACTGCAAACAGTCCCAAGCCTCCACAAATCTCCACAAACCGTTTGGAAGGCGTTTATACGCTTGTGAATACGTCAGTCTGCAATATACATCCAAGCATGGGCCCTTTGATCTGCGTAAAAAACCGACACTTTACTGGATCGGAAGCAAGCAGGCACAAGCCCACGCAAGCCAAGCCAAACGCCCCATTTACATGCTTGCGATTGTCGATCCTTGCCAAGGCTTGGCAAGCGTGTAAACGTACCATAAGATGTATATAACAAATAAAAAGATAACAAACACATTTAAGAAAATAATAAAATAAACCTATTAAACATTCTCACAATATTTTAATTAGAGCGAGGCAATTAGAAGTATGTAGAACTTAATTCTACAAAAAAAAACAATTGAACGAAGCAAACAAGGGGGCGCATATATATGTATGTTTGTTTGTTTGTAACCGACTTCTTTGGGCGCGATTTTGACCCACTTAAAACGGCCAGCTAAGCGTGTTTGTTAGTTTTTTTAAACTACTATTATTAAATGTTTTCTTTACTGACGCGAATTATATATACCAGTAATCCCATATGACAATTCTTTATGTACCAGGGTATCATAAATCGAAAGATGATTAAACTGTTCTTTTTCAGAAGCCGATTGGGGTACCACGGAAGAGGCATGGGGTGAACCGGCTGCCGAAGACGCCTGGGGTGTTGACGCACCATCCACTACTGGTAACCTTGTTATATAATTACTACACCCTGTGTTAATCCGGATTAAAAAGTATTCTATGTCATACAGAGTATAAACTAACTCTATTGCAAATTTCATCCCAATCGATTCAGACGCTTGAGGCTGATATTGGTGGCGATTCAGCGGCACACACGACTAAACTAAATTTAAAGAAGCCCCGTCTCTTTTCATCTTAGGTGGCCAGAAAGAGACGACACGTTCCGCACCATAGACAAAACAACTAAAAAATCACGTCAAATTGAGACAATATAGGCGACTTTAGTCCGCACTCACTTGTATCACCTCTAAAACTACCTACATTTTCCATATTTGACGTGATTTTAGTTGTTTTGTCTGTGGTTCAGAACGTGCCGTCTCTTTCTGGCCACCTAAGATGAAAAGAGACGGGGCTTCTTTAAATTTAGTTTAGTCGTGTGTGCCGCTGAATCGCCTCCAATGTCACAAGTATACATCAAGACTGTCGCTTTTATAATACTAGCTCTGCCTTCGGTGTTACCTGCTTTTATCCGGGGTTAAAAGTAGCCTACGTGTTAATCCAAATTATGAACTACTTCTGTACCAAATCATGCAAATTGGTTTTGCTGCCTGAGCGTGAAAGAGTAACTAACAAACATATAAACCTTCGGTCAAATATATACCAGATTCAGTGTTGCATACAAACACAGCACAAAAAATGTCATGATTTAACTATACTATTGTATCTATTACAATATACTACGTCACTAAAAATATTTAAATTCAAGTCAACCTTACCACTGTATCTTAAGGTTGAGTTTCGACTAGTGCCGTAATAAACATAAGCTATCTTGCTCCGCGCTAACAGCAATACAATTTTATGACCGTACGCAGTGAGCGTTAGAAAATTCAACTATATTACTATACTAATAACGCTTAAATTCCTCAAACTCAAATAAGACCACACTCTTACTTGTGGTCTTATTTTCCTTGCCGTTTTTAGAGACCTCGCCCTATATCTAGTACATTTTTGATCGAAGATATAAACACTTACTAACTTTCCTTTTTGTAGCATTGCTGGAATAGAATTGTGGTATAAAAAGCAAGGATTCTTTATTTTCATTGTATTCTGGTCTAGATAGGTACATAAATAGGTCACGAAGACATTCGGTATAGGACAGAAACTGTTTCATAAAACAAAATGGTGATTCTCACGTCTACTGTTCGTAGAAATATTGGTGGCGATTCAGCGGCACACACGACTAAACTAAATGTAAAGAAGCCCCGTCTCTTTTCATCTTAGGTGGCCAGAAAGAGACGGCACGTTTCGAACCACAGACAAAACAACTAAAATCACGTCAAATATGGAATGTGCAGGCAATTTTAGAGGTGACACAAGTGAGTGCCGTCTAAAGTCGCCTATATTTTCTACATTTGACGTGATTTTAGTTGGTTTGACTATGGTGCAGAACGTGCCGTCTCTTTCTGGCCACTCAAGATGAAAAGAGACGGGGTGTATTTAAATTTAGTTTATACGTGTGTGCCGCTGAATCGCCACCAGTAGCCGATTCTCAGACCTTATAAATACGCATATAAAATTTGTTAAAAATCGATCAAGCCGTCTCGAAGGAGTACGGTTACTAACATTGTGACGTGAAAATTTTACCATTTGTACCAGGGCGCCATAAATTGTAAGGAGTAATAAAGCTTCAATTCGACAGCTACGGAAACAGTGTCGAATGCAACGGCGACCACCAACCAACCGGTGTGGCGTTGTATCTACGAGTTCACTGCGCGTTCCGGAGACGAGCTGTCTCTGCAGCCGGGCGATGTGGTCAGCGCCGCGCCACCGCCCAGACAAGCTGAGCCCGGCTGGCGATGGGGCTCCGCTAGAGGTACGGCTCTTTGTACACTGGTTGAACTGTAGAGCCCTGTGCCTTGTAGACTGCTCGATCTCTTCGTGACTTATGTAGTCCTGGTACTTTGAACAACAGCGTCGTCTTTTCTTTTAGTTTTCTTTGCTTTTGAAAGGCTTTTTTTATTTTAAGTTGCTTTTGTTGTGAGTTTTCTTCTTCTTTCTATTTTTCTTTTGAAAGGCTTTTATTACTTTTTTTTTTCTTACTTATAAGTAAGTTTCTCAAAGTAGTTGTAGTTTATGTACATAAGTATCTACGAGTTCTCTGCGCGTTCCGGAGACGAGCTGTCTCTGCAGCCGGGCGATGTGGTCAGCGCCGCGCCACCGCCCAGACAAGCTGAGCCCGGCTGGCGATGGGGCTCCGCTAGAGGTACGGCTCTTTGTACACTGGTCGAGCTGTAGAGCCCTGTGCCATGTAGACTGCTCGAACTCTTCGTGACTTATGTAGTCCTGGTACTTTCAAAGACAACGTTGTCGTCTTTTCTTTTAGTTTTCTTTGCTTTTGAATGGGTTTCTGTTATTTTACGTTACTTTCGATGTGATTTTTCTGCTTCCCTTTTTTTTCTTTTGAAGGCTTTTATTACTTTTTTTTTCTTACTTATAAGTAAGTTTCGCAAAGTAGTTGTAGTTTATGTACATAAGTATCTCGACTAGCTGTCCAGCCGGGCGATGTGGTCAGCGCCGCACCACCGCCCAGACAAGCTGAGCCCGGCTGGCGATGGGGCTCCGCTAGAGGTACGGCTCTTTGTACACTGGTCGAACTGTAGAGCCCTGCGCCTTGTAGACTGCTCGAGCTCTTCGTGACTTATGAAGTCCTGGTACTTTCGAAGACAACAACGTCGTCTTTTCTTTTAGTTTTCTTTGCTTTTGAAAGGCTTTTTTTTATTTTAAGTTGCTTTTGTTGTGAGTTTTCTCCTTCTTTCTTTTTTTCTTTTGAAAGACTTTAATTATTTTTGTCTTGCTTAAAATTAAGTTTCGCTAGTTTATATATATATGAGTATGTAAGTGTTCTCTGCGCGTTCCGGTGATGAGCTGTCGGTTACCTTTTATGTGTTTCCTGCTTCTTGTTTTCTTTTGAAAGACTTTTACTTTTTTTCTTATTTAAAAGTAAGTTCTCATAAGCGTTCCTGTACTGTGTTTTTTATTTTATTCTTGCTTTAAAGACATCTCTTTGTAAACTGGCCCAATGCTTATTATTATTCTTTTCAAAGGCTTTTGTTACTTTTATATTTGTTTGATGAGGTGCTGTTAGAAGTATTGGCTTTTTGTGCTCTGGTCAAATTCTTTATTGACTAATGAAGTCCTGGTACTTTAGACAAAAACTTTGTCTTTTCTTCGTTATTTGTGACTAATCATTTAATGGGGGTTTATATATTTATATGGCTCATTTTAGACTCAACCGGCTCAACTCTTTGTGACCATTAAGCCCTGGTACTTTATAAAAAGTTTACTCAATACAAAGAAAATTATATTTTATGGCACAATCTAGACCGGCCTATCTCTTTGTGACCTTTTTTCTTTTTTTCATGTTCGTTTTATGTAATTTAAAATAATGTATTATGTATGTCTCTTCTGTGTCTGAAATAAATGTGTTCTTTCTTTCTTTCTTTCTTTAAGCCCTGGTACTTTGCAAAAACTTTGACTGAATACAAAGAAAATTATACGTTTTAAATTTACTGATATAATTTATTGTTTTTTTTTTACAAAATATTGTGTTGAGTTTATTTTTAGGGTTCCGTGCCTAAAAGGCAAAATCGGGACCCTATTACTAAGACTCCGCTGTCTGTCTGTCTCCAGGCTATATAGATATATAGCCTGAAACCGTAATAGCTAGAAAGCTGAAACTTTCACAAGATATATATTTCTCGTGCCGCTATAACAACAAATACTAAAGATAAATAAAATTAAAATATTATAAGAGGGTCCAAAATATTATAAGAGGGTCCCCATACAATAAACGTGTTGAGGGGGGCTCCCGTACAACAAACTTACGAGGGTGGATTGGAAAACTTCGCAGCTTAATACATAAATACTTAAACTATTTTAATGTAACCATGACAACCATGTCACAACTCTAGTTGTCAAATTCTTTCCCATGGACTGTATTAAAATTAGACTGAATTTTGTAAGCCTTTGTGCAACTTTTTTAAATAATTTAATAAAAAAAAATATTTAAGGAGGGCTCCCATACTACAATGGTACGGAACCCTTCATGCGCGAGTCCAACTCGCATTTGGCTAATTATTTGTAAAATATTTTGTTGAGTTTATTTTTATAATTACGCACTTTCTTTTCACAGGTCAACAGGGTTGGTTCCCGGAATCGTACGTGGAAGATATCAATGCAGCCTCCATGTACGTAGCGGACCCCGTGGAACCAATGGAGATCAAGACGCAGCTCGAGGGTAAGGAATACCATTTATAAGATTTAATATGTACTAGCTGTTTCCCGCGGCTCCGCCCGCGTGTAGGCCACTTTTATACGTAACCTCTCCCTCTCCCTGAACAAAATTTCTTTAACTTGATAAATAAAGAATTTTCCATACAAACTTTCACCCCCCATTTCAAACCCTTAGTTCATCCCTGGCAAAAAAACTTGATACGATTATTTTTTATTTTACATAAACTATACAAATTCCAAATTTCATTGCTAGAAGTTCGAAAACATAGAAGTTTCATACAAACTGTTTTACCCCTTTCACCCCCTTAAGGGTAGAATTTCCAAAAATCTGTTCTTAGTACGCGTCTACATACTAAAACAAATACACCCTCCAAATTTCAAATTCCTAGGGCCAGCCGTTTGGGCTCTGCGTTGTCTATAGATGAATGAGTCAGGACAAAGAGTCTTAAAGTATAGATATAACTAGGTATATAACTGTTTGCCTAAAGATATTACAAATGCATGTAAAGACAGTATTTTCAAAAATAAGCTCAAGAACTGGCTCGTTCAGAAAACTATTTATTCTATAAACGAATTTTTTAATATCGAAAAAAAAAATGTATGTGAATCATGTTTGTCGTGACATGTAATTGTTGAATATTATTATTATTTTATTAGGTACTAGAGGTTGCCCGCGGCTCCGCCCGCGTGTAGGTCGCTTTACGCGTAGCCTGTGGAAAAATTCTAGTGTATCCCATTCCCGTGCCAATTTTATATAAACATTACATTGCTACGATATCAAAATGAGCCGCATCTGTCTTTCTGCATTCGATTCCTGAAATCTAGTTAACCTCTGTTTTTTAGCTACTTTGGTGATGATGCGACAGATTAGATCGTTTTCTCCAAGCCATTATTTTAATTTAATTTAAAGATTTGTCTCCAATGATGAAGTCATCTCGCAAACAAAGGCCTATTTTGAGGAACTCGACAAATACAGTAATACCCCGACTTACGCTACCTCGACTTACGCGAATTCGGAGTTACGCGATTTAATTTTCTCGTCTATTTTAACGTTTTTTGTTTGAAAGCCGCGCACTTCAGATTGTGTTTATACATTTTATTAATATAATTTGTCATATTATCTAGAATTAAATTAAAATTTATTTCCTAAATTATTGTTTTATATTTCCTAAATTATAGTCTCCGGTCCCAATTAAACATACTTTGTATGACATTATAGGTAGGTATGTATATGCAAAATTGTACCCCGACTTACACGAATTCGACTTACGCGGATAGCGCTCGGTCCCACCTATCGCGTAAGTCCGGGGTATTACTGTAATTGTTTTTTAAAGGGATAAAAAAATTGGAGAAGCGTTGGACAAAGTGTATAGTGCTCAAGGGAGACTACGTTGAAAATTAAAATTGTTTTTTTATCAAAAAAAATGTGTTTTATTCCAAAAGTCACGGACTTATTGACCCGCCCTGCGTATTATAGTAACTATTTTTTCTTGTAGGTATAGCGGAAGTACCGGAAGCGGAAATAGCTAACGATTTGGGCGGTGCCATGCCCTCTGTTGGTAAGTACTACTACTAATGTATTTTAAGCAAGCAAGCTTTAAGAAAAATTAGAAAAATACTTTTACAAAATAATGTCGATGTTTCACATCTGCCAGGCGTCCCGTTATGGCTCACATTTTCTTATATTAGTAGGAATTTTTACTATTATTTGTGTGATATTAATTTCTATGACTTGAAAACAATTGTTGAAATAAATGTTATTTGAATTTTAAGGGGATGATAATTATGATGTTTGCAGAGGGTGGAGATTTCTACATAGCAGCCTATCCGTATTTATCAACGGAACCCGGCGATTTGACTTTCGAAGCGGGAGAGCGGATTGAAGTCACCCGACGCGACGGCGATTGGTGGACCGGACGTATTGGGATACGGTAAGAACTCATTGTAACTTATGAATGCCTAGTACTTCTTTTAGTTTGGCTATGCAAAAAGGGGTGTTATGTTGAACGTGTGTGTGTGTGTGTGTGTGTTTGTGTGTGTGTCTGTCTGTATAGCATCTAAGATTTCATGAAAATATATCTGTTATATGAAATAAATTTTTAATTTCATATAAAAATATATCTGTTATATGAAATAAATTTTTAGTTGAATATGAAAATATATCTGTTATATGAAATAAATTTTTAATTTAATATAAAAATATATCTGTTATATGAAATACATTTTTAGTTGAATATGAAAATATATCTGTTATATGAAATAAATTTTTAATTGAATATAAAAATATATCTGTTATATGAAATACATTTTTAATTGAATATGAAAATATATCTGTTATATGAAATAAATTTAATTGAATATGAAAATATATCTGTCATATAAAATATTTTTTAATTGAATATGAAAATATATCTGTCATATAGAATATTTTTTTAATTTAATATGAAAATATATCTGTTATATGAAATAAATTTTTAATTGAACATGAAAATACAAATACAAATCATTTATTGATAACACCAAAGTTACAAGTCAAATAATATGATATCATTACAATAGTATATAATATTAATCATAATGTCAATTTTCACTACTAATTCTAGTATCTAATATAATATCAATATAAAAGTATATGATATGAATCAAATGTCAATTTGTCAATTTAAATGTCAATTTTCGAATTTAAATAATCATTTATATTGTACAAAGTTTTATCTAATAGCCAAATACTGAGTGTAGTGTTAAAGCTGGCGGTGGAAGGTGCATCCCGGACAGTCGCGGGTACGCGGTTGTAGATCGCGGGCCCCAACACGTAAACGGACCTCTCCAATTTCACAAGTCGATAAACCGGCGCTTTCAGTTGCATCTTCTTCACGTTGCTACGTAGATTCCACGTTTTATTAGCACCCCTGCGTGCGAAATAATTCAAGGTGCGTGTGTGTGAAAAGTGCAACTTGATATATAAATTCACATGATAGAGGCAATATATCAAGGTCTCGAAAGAGTTCAACGCAAATATATCTTTGATATATCTGATGGCTAGCGCCACTAATGTTACAATTTTTCTCTCAAACACAACAGAACCGGCATCTTCCCCTCAAACTACGTGACCAAAGACCCGACCACCGCGCCGGGCACCGGGGGCATACCGGAAGCACCCGAGCCGGAACCGGAGCCCGAGAAGGCGCAGACACCGCCGCAGCCCGAGCCCGTACCTCAGCCCGAGCCGCCACAGGTACACCTCTTTAGCTTTATGATGCCCTGGTACCACAAAAGCAAATTCAAATCAATTTATTGCGAATATATTGAAAATTTATTAAATCAAAAATACAGTCAGAATATCAGATAATAAAATGTCAGATTACAATATAATGTCAAAAACAATTACTGAAATCTAATTAAATAACCCGCCCCTGATAGTTCCCGGTGCAAAGGTGCCCATCAGACTTGCAGCGTTCCCGCGCTGAATGGCAATCGCTATCCTTTGCACCAGGAAAGATCCGGAGCGAGAGTCACCGGTCGTTTTGTTAAGCCTTTGCCCAATTTCTTTGAGCAAAGCCCTAGCATCCTAATCCTAAATATATCCTAACAATAAATCCTTGCGAATATTAGTGGTATAGGTACAATCTCTCTTCCTGAGTCTCTTTTTCCCGAGAAGTACAATTTGGGGGTCTTCAAATCTAGAGTAAATAGGTTCCTTCTAGGCAAGCGTGATACATCTTAGAACACAGTTAAGCTTAACATCAGGCTAGCTGCGGTCAAACGTAAGCCTATTCATCAATAAAAAAAATAAAAAAATCGGTCAAGGAAAAAGTGCACTATATTCTGTCTACTGGCTTGCAATAATTAATAGTCTATGATAAAACTTAAAGCTACTTACATAAGGATATTTTACATAATTAATTAAAAAATATACAATATAAACATAGACAGACAGAATATGGCAATGTTTTTTTTTGTTTGTGTAGTCTATCGTAGATTTACCAGTGTAATAAGTTACATTATTAAATTAATTATGATTATGTAAAATTTAATATACTCGTAAATTACTGATTATTTAGATTAGTATGTCATTTATTTTAGAGTCTAGTATTAATTCCCAAAAAGATGTCAAAAAAAAAACGTCTATAGTATAATATGTTTTGCTTGTAAGAATACAATACAAGAATCCTTTATTGTACACCAAAAGAAAACAAAAATAAAAAGTGAGAAAAAAAAACACAGTTACAGCAATTTTGTTGGCCAATAGGCGGCCTAATCACTTGTATCAATTTCTTCCAGGCAAATTTCGTATGTAAAAAATGTCACCACAAATTCCAATAACTTACTTTTTGACGTGACAACGTCTTAAATTAGTTTGCGGCTGGGAGTCACTTATGAAAAAGTGTAACGCCCGGTAACGTTACGATGAGTCACCGAACGAGAGAGAGGCCCGCCGAATGCCTTGCGTCTCTCTCCCACTCAACTATGATCGGTCTGCCGCGCGCGCAGCACGCGGCAGACGTTGTCACGTAAAATCTTCGCCCGTAAAACCGACTTTACAGGCAACCATTTTTTTTTAACAGGAACAAAAGTCCTCCACACCGATCTCGTCAGAAGTGGCATCCATAACAGAGAATGCTAATGCTAGTGCGTCCAACACCCGCCCCGCTAGCGCCGCCAGACGCGACTCTGGTCGAGACAGCGTCACCGGCCGCCGCAAGCACGAAGTAGCTCAAGCTCTGGCCAACTATACTGCTACCAGGTGACTTATAGTACCCTAGTACTTTAGATACCTCTATCTAGTGTAGATATCGTTAGCGCGTCAAACACCCGCCCGCTAGTGCCGCCGCAAGCACGAAGTAGCTCAAGCACTGGCCAACTATACTGCTACCAGGTGACTTATAGTACCCTAGTACTTTAGATACCGCTACCTAGTGTAGATATCGTTAGCACGTCCAACACCCGCCCCGCTAGTGCCGCCACAAGCATGAAGTAGCTCAATCTCTGGCCACCTACACTGCTACCAGGTGACTTATAGTACCCTAGTACTTTGGATAGCACTTTTCTAGTGTAGATATCTTTAGCGCGTCCAACACCCGCCCCGCTAGCGCCGCCAGACGCGACTCTGGTCGAGACAGCGTCACCGGCCGCCGCAAGCACGAAGTGGCTCAAGCTCTGGCCAACTATACAGCTACCAGGTGACTTATAGTACCCTAGTACCTTAGATAACCCTATCTAATATAGATATCGCTAGTGCGTGCAACACTCGCCCCGCTACTGCCGCCAGACGCGACTCTGGTCGAGACAGCGTCACCGGCCGCCGCAAGCACGAAGTAGCTCAAGCTCTGGCCAACTATACTGCTACCAGGTGACTTATAGTACCCTAGTACTTTAGATACCGCTATCTAGTGTAGATATCGTTAGCACGACCAACACCCGCCCCGCTAGTGCCGCCGCAAGCACGAAGTAGCTCAAGCTCTGGCCAACTATACTGCTACCAGGTGACTTATAGTACCCTAGTACTTTAGATACCTCTATCTAGTGTAGATATCGTTAGCGCGTCCAACACCCGCCCCGCTAGCGCCGCCAGACGCGACTCTGGTCGAGACAGCGTCACCGGCCGCCGCAAGCACGAAGTAGCTCAGGCTCTGGCCAACTATACTGCTACCAGGTGACTTATAGTACCCTAGTACTTTAGATACCGCTATCTAGTGTAGATATCGTTAGCACGTCCAACACCCGCCCCGCTAGTGCTGCCGCAAGCATGAAATGGCTCAAGCACTGGCCAACTATACTGCTACCAGGTAACTTATAGTACCCTAGTACTTTAGATACCAATTTCTAGTGTAGATATCTTTGACTGTGGATATTAATTGATTACTATTTAAAATTAAATTTTGACTCAGTGTGATGATATTATAGGAGGCACATCAACATAATGCTGCTCGTCTGTAAATAAATTATTTATACCGCTACCAGATGAGTTCTGATGCCCTGGTACATGTACAGATAGCTATATAGATAGATTATCACTTTATTAAAATACATACTAAAAATAATTACAGAAAAGACTAAGGCATTTAAAAACTTTTGCCTTAACTGGCGACCTTATCGCTAAAAGCTATATCTTCCAGGCAACCAATTCCTAGAGTATACACATAGAAAGAACTAGAACATTCATTTCTGTCTAGAGCAGGTAAATTAAAGCAAAATGTCACACACCTCACTGCCATTTTGAAAGATCACCTATTCAAAGAAAGTCGACCCCGCTTCGACCATTTATACAACTTCGGCGATTGCGTCAGATCACCTTAGCTTATCTTACTTATTGTGAGCTAAATGAAAAAAGGAGTAAGAGATAGGTTAAGTTTGTATAATTTGACAACGACAATTATTATATGATTTATGACTCACGTAAACACGTGTTTGCTTGCTTTTTAAATTTAGCTAAGCAAGCCAATTGTTTTCGACTTAAATACTGTCAGAAGTAGTTTGGTTCTACTGCAATACACATCAATAAGTTCAACAGAACAACCAAATTATCTAAAGCAAGTAGAAATCCTCCATAAGTTGAAAACTCTGTAACTCGAATTTTTTGGCATCTCCCTTGATATTCGACTTAAAGAGGTTCTACTGTACTGACTCTATTATCTGACTAATACGTCATTCTCTTTCTACTTCCCAGTGCGGAGCAGCTGTCTCTCACGAAAGGTCAACTGCTGGTCGTGCGGAAGAAGGCAGACAGTGGCTGGTGGGAAGGCGAGCTTCAGGCCAAGGGGCGGAACAGGATGGTCGGATGGTTCCCTGCTAGCTATGTCAAGGTATGATAGATAGATATAAATAGAAAGATAGATAGATAGATAGATAAACTCTTTACTGGGCAGATTATAGGTAAAAGTCAAAATAAAAAGTAACAACACAAAATTATTTACATTGTGCCACTAACGGCGGCCTTATCGCTAACAGCGATCTCTTCCAGGCAACCTTTATATGTATTTATATGGTATGCCTATCGCTCTCCTTCCCCACTCTTTCACCCTCTCTCTCTCTCCCCTTTTTATTCCTTTCATATCTTACTCTCTTTCTCCACTTCTCTTCTCTTTCTATTCCCCTCTCCTCTATGTAAACTTCATGTAACGTTACTCGATTTAATGACAAACTCTAAAGCGTCGAATTCAATTGGCTTTAGTTGGTTTAGCTTGTATTCCAGACGATACATTCTCTCCATTTAGCGACCACTCTCTATAACGCCATAAAATGCACAGTCCCTTCAGTGTCATTATATAGAGTTTACGCTGTACTAAGACATAAATACAATTTGCAAGTACCAAGGTGTAGATTAGAAATGCAGAGCTCGGGCCCACATTCTATGGCTATTATAATATTTAACAAATTACCAGACGACCTAAAGCGTATCGATAATATTAAAACTTTCCTGACAAACTTAAAAAACTTACTCATAACAAAAAGTTATTATAAAATAGAAGACTTTTTAAATGACGGAACATTAAAAAAGTCTAATGAATTAACAGGGTTGCTCATCTCCAGTAAATAATTGCAATGCTTTATGGGTAATTATGTAACTGTAAAGTGACATAATATTGCAATAAATTGTTTGATTTTGACTATGTTATGGTACATACAACAAGTTGCCAGAGAAAATAACAAATCTTAATAGTAGTATGTTTAAACAGAAAATAAAGAGTTTTTGTGAAAGTAATTCCTTTTATAATTTAAGCGAATATATGAATATGGAGCTTGCAGAATCGTTATTCATGTGTAAATAGTAGACTTTAAAGTCAATAGACATGAAAAACAAGTGCTAATGTGTGTAGTATTTAATGGTGTAGAATATTAATTTAACGAAATTTGTAAGTTTATTTAATTTTATCTAACTAATGTTTTTAAGTATTAAGTAATTATTGTAGTATGACTTGCCTTTAATGTATGTTATTTATAGTTAACTAGAGGTTGCCCGCGGCTCCGCCCGCGTGTAGGTCGCTTTTCGCGTAACCTGTGGAAAAATTCTATTGTATCCTATCCCCGTGCCAATTTTATATAAACATTACATTGCTACGATATCAAAATGAGCCGCATCGTACGTTAACTTGATAAATAAATATTTTTCCATTCAAACTTTCATCCCTCATTACAAACCCTTAGTTTACCCCTGGCAAAAAAACTTGATACCATTATTTTTAATTTTAAATAAACTATACATATTCCAAATTTCATTGCTGGAAGTTCAAAAACAAAGAAGTTTCATACAAACTGTTTTACCCCCTTTCACCCCCTTAGGGGTGGAATTTTCAAAAATCCGTTCTTAGTACGCGTCTACATACCAAAACAAATACACCCTCCAAATTTCAGAACCCTAGGACCAGCCGTTTGGGCTCTGCGTTGTCTATAGATGAATGAATGAGTCAGGACAAAGAGTCTTATAGTATATAGATAAAGTTCTGTATTTCTGTATTTCATTGTTTGCAGGTATTGCAGTCTTCAGGCCGTACTTCCGGTAGAACTACACCAGTATTGTCTAAGATGGACACACTTCCGGCAGAGACTGTTATTGATAAGGTGATCATATATAATTTCTTTTCTAGCGCTCGTAGCTCGGCTAACTAAGGCGATCTGACGCGATCACCGAGGTTCAATGTTGACGACCTCGTTGACGTAATGGTTACCATGCTGGACTGCTAACTAGAGGGTTCCGGGATCTAATACCGGTACGGTTAATATCTTTGTGATGAGTTAAATTTGTTGGTTGTCGGTCTGAGTGTTAAATATGTAACGATATAAAGTATTTATATATGTATATGTAGTATATCAGTTGTGTTAACCACCATAATACGAACTAGAAATGGTTAAGTATGGAGCTAACCAGCCGTGTGTGAAATGTGCGAAGCTACAAGTATTGAGCATCGCCGCCTGGTGGCCAGCCATTCGGTTTTTTATAGGTTACATTTCGGAGAGTGTGCAACAGGATTGCATGATTTGATCCCCCCCGCCCCATTCCACCATCGGACGAGTAGGGAAACACCAAGGCGACATCGTTATACTGTGGAGGTGCCTAAGTCGCGTACTAAGCGGTTTGCCTCCACCTTCATTGTGCGTACTGCCAAGGTGTGGAATTCTTTGCCAAATTCCCTGTTCCCCGATAACTATAATCTAGCGGTTTTCAAGGCAAGAGTGAACCGGTTTCTTCTTGCCAAGCGTGCTCCACCTTAGATCGCAATGTCGCTTACCATCAGGTGAATTGCGATCAAGCGCAAGCCCATTATGAGTAAAAAAAATGTGACCTCATATTTATCTATTTGTGTATATTTGAATTTTCAGGTGATCGCCCTTTACCCATACTCGGCACAAAACGCGGACGAGTTGAGTTTTGAAAAGGACGACATTATAGCTGTCACGGATCGCAGCAAGGACCCAGCATGGTGGCAAGGTGAGAACTCCTTAGAACTTATGGCGCCCTGGTACTTTTGAACATCTTCTTCTTCGTTTTTCGTTTGAGTTAAGTGGCCAAGCTCTGATGTCGAGAGTATTTAAGCCGCCCGAAGGCCTCTGACTTGGCTTAGCGACTGATTGTAACAGTCGGGACCTACATTTTTTATATTGATAGCGCAGACAACAAAACGCACAATTTAAGCAATTTCACATGATGGTATAATATCCACATTATCGTTATCATTTTAACATCGCACGCTAGCTCCTGATTGGCCCTGCGCGCGCAGCTGCGCTCTCATTGGTTAGATTTTAATGGCGGCAAGTTCACTGTGACAATACACGTACGCGTGAATTTTTACTCTTGTTGTTTGATTAATTGCATTAGTGAAGATAAAGTAGTGTATGCAACTGCATACAACACGGGTATTAAAACACTCGTTACTATTATATCACACTCGTGTTTTAATACCCTTCATTATATGACAGTTGCATACACTACTACAGTAGAACCTCGTTAAGTCAAACCTCGATAAGGCAAAAACCTCCAAATGTCGAAAAAATGTTTTGTTCCCTTCCCATCAAACACCAAAACCTCCATTACTAGAAATCGAAATAATCACAGAGTCCCTCCAAGCCATTTTGGTACATTTGATATTCTCACTCTATAACATGAAAAATTAAATGTGACCTCTGCATCTTGAACATAGCAACGTTTTATTTTACAACCTATACAACTTGAACACTTGGAATTTATTAGGTACCTCTATTGTTTGAACAAAAATAAGTTACCGACTTTAAAAACTTGCCAACAAAGTGAGAACACTATTGTTTCTTAGAAAACGTTAAGAGTATACGATAATAAATTTATGACTCACGTAAACACGTGTTTGCTTGCTTGGTGCCAGGTGTTTAATTTTGATTTCCTTTGAAATTTAGCTAAGCAAATTATTTGTTTTCGACTTAAATACTGTCAGAAGTAGTTTGGTTCTACTGCAATATACATCTATTAGAACAACCAGATTATCTAAAGCAAAAATCCTTCATAAGTAAAACTCTGTAACTCGATTTTATTTGGCGTATCCCTTGATATTCGACTTATAAAGGTTCGACTGTATTCTATTTTTATGCTACATATTCTGTGTTTTTTGTTCTCAGGTGAACTTCGCGGCATGACTGGTCTGTTTCCAAGCAACTATGTCACAAAGTTGGTCAACTAAATTATATAAAGTATATTCAAATACAGTGTAAACTCCATGTAACGACACTCGATTTAACGACTAACTCTCTAAAGTGGCGAAATCTTTAGCTTTAGTTGGTTTAGCTTGTATTCCATACAATGATACAAGCTCTCCATTTAACGACCACTCTCTATAACGCCTTTCGGTGTCGTTATAGAGAGTTTACACTGTATATACAAATATACTTATTTAAATAGTGTTGCGAAAATCCAAAAGAGTTATTAGAAAAGTAGTAATAAAAAATGCTTATATTAAACAAAGTTTAAAAAATCTTAATCATTCCAAATATTAGAGGGTAGTTGCTTAATTTAAATTTGAAACCTAAAAAACCAAGTAGTATATTTTAAAAATTATCCTTCTTGCTAAGACAGCACAAACTTTTTATTTAAAATAGTTTATATTAAAAAAAGAAGCAGTTTTTGATGTGACAATGTTTAAGAAATAAAAGAACGCCAATTGCACGCACGAAAAAGCACGTGACTCACTGTCACGTTCCGTTTAAGCCGAGCGTGTAAGCAAGAGGCACGATGATGCTAAGCGTTCGACTTGTGACGCAGCTATCTCTTTCACTCCATCGGCCAATATATATATTTTTTAAAACGTTATCGTCCGTCAACCGGACTTTTTTATTCGCCTTTTTAGTACAAAATATTGCCACTTTTAATAAATTAAATTAGGCAAATGGGTAACTCAATACATTTGGCTTCAACCACTATTGTTAAAGTAGCGCCTGTAGCTCGGCAAACTAAGGTGATCTGACGCGATCATCGAGGTTAAGCAACGGCCAATGTGACAGTCCTTAGACGGAGGGTCATGCGAAAGACTGTCTAGTAAAAGTAGCATATAAATCTGGGCGCTACGGTGCGTCGGATGATACGTTAAATAGTAACTTCCGGCTTTAAGTCTTAGTAAAATCAGTTAATCCAAGGTTGGAAGACCCTGGAGCGGATTGGAAATTTTCGAAACCAGTATTGACCACTACGCTCATAGAAAAAAATCTTGGTCTACTATATCCGACTGTGGTTTTCCGTTTGCTACCTGTAATCCAACAGATTTTGTCATGTAGCGTTAATTAAGATATTGTAATCAAATATAGCTTAATAGTAGTTGTTTGTTGTAGAAATAAATGTTTAAAATACTTCATCTGACTTTAATTTTAAATTAACCCTTAAGGTAGTTTCGTTGAGTATACTATACATACATTTCAAAAAATTCTGACGTCTAAATATGAATGCATGGAACCTTATTATAAGTCAAAACAAGTTTCGGTATGCATCTACTTGCTTAAAAAAATATCAAGATATCAGTGCTTTTAACAGATTTGTGTCAATTTTCAAATATGCTGAACGAATGCTTGTAGCTGCTCGAAGTGCAAGGAAAGATACTGTTTTTCTATATTTTTTTCTTCTAATTATGTTTGTAAGACTCATAAAATAAGAATAATAATATATTGTGACTACTTATAAATAATAAAAATTGTTCTAGGTGTATTATTTTGCGTGAATACATATGTCTTATGTGATAGTATAGTATTTTTTGCTCACAAGAAGATATTATAAAAAGAACGTATTATAAAAATTGTTCAGTGAACGTATTCATATACGTAACCAAGTTGTTCAAACCAATACAGTTCGTAGACGTACATAATAAAGGAACTCTTCTAAATTTATGTTTTCCTAGTACCAATTTTATTGTTTCGCTCACCATAGAAGAAACTGTCAAATTAGTTTTTGAGGCTAACCGTAGCTTGGAAGAGTTATTATTTATTTGTCAGTACAAATCTAAGAATAAATTTAGTACACCCAAAGAAAGATACTAACTAGGCTGCCTTAAAAATGGAAGAGTTTTTTCTTAGTTTAAGTGCATCTCCTGAAATATATAGAATATCCTGGTACAAATGATAGATAACTCCTCCAAGCTTCTGTTAGCCGGGTGACTCAACAACTTATCTGATACTTTCTTCTATGGTGGGAGAAATAAGAAAATTTGTACTAGGCTGTCATAAATTCAGAAGAGTTGTTTTTTTGTTTGAGTCCATCTGCTGAAATGTTTATAATAAATATCCTGGTATCAAAGAAAAATAACTTCTCCAAGGTTCTGTTAGCCTGGTGACTCAACAACTTATCTGATACTTTCTTCTATCGTGGGAGAAATAAGAAAATTTGTACTAGGCTGACATAAGTACAGAAGAGTTATTTCTTTCTTTGTGTACCTCTCCTGAATTGTATAGAATATCCTGATACAAATGAATGATAACTCCTCCAAGCTTCTGTTAGCCTGGTGACTCAACAAATTATCTGATACTTTCTTCTATCGTGGGAGAAAAAAAGAAAATTTGTACTAGGCTAACATAAGTACAGAAGAGTTATTTCTTTCTTTTTGTGCATCTCCTGAAATGTATAGAATATCCTGGTACAAATGAATGATAACTCCTCCAAGCTTCTGTTAGCCTAGTGACTCAACAACTTATCTGATACTTTCTTCTATGGTGGGAGAAATATGAACATTTGTACTAGGCTGTCATAAATTCAGAAGAGTTGTTTCTTTGTTTGAGTCCATCTGCTGAAATGTTTAGAATATCCTGGTACGAAAAAAAAAATAACTCCTCCAAGCTTCTGTTAGCCTGGTGACTCAACAATTTATCTGATACTTTCTTCTATGGTGGGAGAAAAGAGAAAATTTGTACTAGGCTGTCATAAATTCAGAAGAGTTGTTTCTTACTTTTTGAGCATCTCCTCAAATGTTCAGAATATCCTGGTACGCAAGAAAAATAACTGCTCTAAGCTTCTGTTAGCCTGGTGACTCAACAACTTATCTGATACTTTCTTCTATGATGGGAGAAAACAGAAAATATGTACTAGGCTGACATAAGTACAGAAGAGTTATTTCTTTCTTTTTGAGCATCTCCTGAAATGTATAGAATATCCTGGTACAAATGAACGATAACTCCTCTAAGCTTCTGTTAGCCTGGTGACTCAACAACTTATCTGATACTTTCTTCTATGATGGGAGAAAAAAGAAAATTTGTACTAGGCTGTCATAAGTGCAGAAGAGTTATTCTTTTCTTTTTGTGCATCTCCTGAAATGTTTAGAATATCCCGGCACGAAAAAATAACTCCTCCAAGCTTCTGTTAGCCTGGTGACTCAACAACTTATCTGATACTTTCTTCTATCGTGGGAGAAAAAAAAATTGTACTAGGCTGACATAAGTACAGAAGAGTTATTTCTTTCTTTTTGAGCATCTCTTGAAATGTTCAGAATATCCTGGTATGCAAGAAAAATAACTGCTCTAAGCTTCTGTTAGCCTGGTGACTCAACAACTTATCTGATACTTTCTTCTATGATGGGAGAAAAAGAAAATTTGTACTAGGCTGTCATAAGTGCAGAAGAGTTATTCTTTTCTTTTTGTGCATCTCCTGAAATGTATAGAATATCCTGGTACGAAAGAAAAATAACTCCTCCAAGCTTCTGTTAGCCTGGTGACTCAACAACTTATCTGATACTTTCTTCTATGGTGGGAGAAAAAGGAAAATTTGTACTAGGCTGTCATAAATACAGAAGAGTTATTTCTTTCTTTGTGTGCATCTCCTGGAATGTTTAGAATATCCCGGTACGAAAAAATAACTCCTCCAAGCTTCTGTTAGCCTGGTGACTCAACAACTTATCTGATACTTTCTTCTATGGTGGGAGAAAAAAAAAATATGTACTAGGCTGACATAAGTACAGAAGAGTTATTTCTTTCTTTTTGAGCATCTCCTGAAATGTTCAGAATATCCTGGTACGCAAGAAAAATAACTGCTCTAAGCTTCTGTTAGCCTGGTGACTCAACAACTTATCTGATACTTTCTTCTATGATGGGAGAAAAAAGAAAATTTGTACTAGGCTGTCATAAGTGCAGAAGACTTATTCTTTTCTTTTTGTGCATCTCCTGAAATGTATAGAATATCTTGGTACAAATGAATGATAACTCCTCCAAGCTTCTGTTAGCCTGGTGACTCAACAACTTATCTGATACTTTCTTCTATCGTGGGAGAAAAAAGAAAATTTGTACTAGGCTGTCATAAATTCGGAAGAGTTGTTTCTTTGTTTGAGTCCTCTTCTGAAATGTATAGAATATCCTGGTACAAATGAATGATAACTCCTCCAAGCTTCTGTTAGCCTGGTGACTCAACAACTTATCTGATACTTTCTTCTACCGTGGGAGAAAAAAGAAAATTTTTACTAGGCTGACATAAGTACAGAAGAGTTATTTCTTTCTTTTTGTGCATCTCCTGAAATGTTTAGAATATCCCGGCACGAAAAAATAACTCCTCCAAGCTTCTGTTAGCTTGGTGACTCAACAATTTATCTGATACTTTCTTCTATGGTGGGAGAAAAAGGAAAATTTGTACTAGGCTGTCATAAATACAGAAGAGTTATTTCTTTCTTTGTGTGCATCTCCTGGAATGTTTAGAATATCCCAGTACGAAAAAATAACTCCTCCTAGCTTCTGTTAGCCTGGTGACTCAACAACTTATCTGATACTTTCTTCTATGGTGGGAGAAAAAAGAAAATTTGTACTAGGCTGTCATAAGTGCAGAAGACTTATTCTTTTCTTTTTGTGCATCTCCTGAAATTTATAGAATATCTTGGTACAAATGAATGATAACTCCTCCAAGCTTCTGTTAGCCTGGTGACTCAACAACTTATCTGATACTTTCTTCTATCGTGGGAGAAAAAAGAAAATTTGTACTAGGCTGTCATAAATTCGGAAGAGTTGTTTCTTTGTTTGAGTCCTCTTCTGAAATGTATAGAATATCCTGGTACAAATGAATGATAACTCCTCCAAGCTTCTGTTAGCCTGGTGACTCAACAACTTATCTGATACTTTCTTCTACCGTGGGAGAAAAAAGAAAATTTGTACTAGGCTGACATAAGTACAGAAGAGTTATTTCTTTCTTTTTGTGCATCTCCTGAAATGTTTAGAATATCCCGGCACGAAAAAATAACTCCTCCAAGCTTCTGTTAGCCTGGTGACTCAACAACTTATCTGATACTTTCTTCTATGATGGGAGAAAAAAGAAAATTTGTACTAGGCTGTCATGAGTACCGAAGAGTTATTTCTTTACTTTTCTGCATGTCCTGAAATGCATAGAATATCCTGGTACAAATGAATGATAACTCCTCTAAGCTTCTGTTAGCCTGGTGACTCAACCACTTATCTGATACTTTCTTCTATGGTGGCAGAAAAAAGAAAATTTGTACTAGGCTGACATAAGTACAGAAGAGTTATTTCTTTCTTTTTCTACATCTCCTTAAAATGCATAGAATATCCTGGTACAAATGAATGATAACTCCTCTAAGCTTCTGTTAGCCTGGTGACTCAACAACTTATCTGATACTTTCTTCTATGGAGGGAGAAAAAAAAAATTTGTACTAGGCTGACATAAGTACAGAAGAGTTATTTCTTTCTTTTTGTGCATCTCCTGAAATGTTTAGAATATCCCGGCACGAAAAAATAACTCCTCCAAGTTTCTGTTAGCCTGGTGACTCAACAACTTATCTGATACTTTCTTCTATGGTGGGAGAAAAAAGAAAATATGTACTATGCTGACATAAGTACAGAAGAGTTATTTCTTTCTTTTTGAGCATCTCCTGAAATGTTCAGAATATCCTGGTACGCAAGAAAAATAACTGCTCTAAGCTTCTGTTAGCCTGGTGACTCAACAACTTATCTGATACTTTCTTCTATGTTGGGAGAAAAAAGAAAATATGTACTAGGCTGACATAAGTACAGAAGAGTTATTTCTTTCTTTTTGAGCATCTCCTGAAATGTATAGAATATCCTGGTACAAATGAACGATAACTCCTCTAAGCTTCTGTTAGCCTGGTGACTCAACAACTTATCTGATACTTTCTTCTATGGTGGGAGAAAAAAAAAATTTGTACTAGGCTGACATAAGTACAGAAGAGTTATTTCTTTCTTTTTGAGCATCTCCTGAAATGTTCAGAATATCCTGGTACGCAAGAAAAATAACTGCTCTAAGCTTCTGTTAGCCTGGTGGCTCAACAACTTATCTGATACTTTCTTCTATGATGGGAGAAAAAAGAAAATTTGTACTAGGCTGTCATAAGTGCAGAAGACTTATTCTTTTCTTTTTGTGCATCTCCTGAAATGTATAGAATATCTTGGTACAAATGAATGATAACTCCTCCAAGCTTCAGTTAGCCTGGTGACTCAACAACTTATCTGATACTTTCTTCTATCGTGGGAGAAAAAAGAAAATTTGTACTAGGCTGTCATAAATTCGGAAGAGTTGTTTCTTTGTTTGAGTCCTCTTCTGAAATGTATAGAATATCCTGGTACAAATGAATGATAACTCCTCCAAGCTTCAGTTAGCCTGGTGACTCAACAACTTATCTGATACTTTCTTCTATCGTGGGAGAAAAAAGAAAATTTGTACTAGGCTGTCATAAATTCGAAAGAGTTGTTTCTTTGTTTGAGTCCTCTTCTGAAATGTATAGAATATCCTGGTACAAATGAATGATAACTCCTCCAAGCTTCTGTTAGCCTGGTGACTCAACAACTTATCTGATACTTTCTTCTATGGTGGGAGAAAAAGGAAAATTTGTACTAGGCTGTCATAAATACAGAAGAGTTATTTCTTTCTTTGTGTGCATCTCCTTGAATGTTTAGAATATCCCGGTACGAAAAAATAACTCCTCCAAGCTTCTGTTAGCCTGGTGACTCAACAACTTATCTGATACTTTCTTCTATGGTGGGAGAAAAAAGAAAATATGTACTAGGCTGACATAAGTACAGAAGAATTATTTCTTTCTTTTTGAGCATCTCCTGAAATGTATAGAATATCCTGGTACAAATTAACGATAACTCCTCTAAGCTTCTGTTAGCCTGGTGACTCAACAACTTATCTGATACTTTCTTCTATGGTGGGAGAAAAAAAAAATATGTACTACTAGGCTGACATAAGTAAAGAAGAGTTATTTCTTTCTTTTTGAGCATCTCCTGAAATGTTCAAAATATCCTGGTACGCAAGAAAAATAACTGCTCTAAGCTTCTGTTAGCCTGGTGACTCAACAACTTATCTGATACTTTCTTCTATGATGGGAGAAAAAAGAAAATATGTACTAGGCTGACATAAGTACAGAAGAGTTATTTCTTTCTTTTTGAGCATCTCCTGAAATGTATAGAATATCCTGGTACAAATGAACGATAACTCCTCTAAGCTTCTGTTAGCCTGGTGACTCAACAACTTATCTGATACTTTCTTCTATGGTGGGAGAAAAAAAAAATATGTACTAGGCTGACATAAGTACAGAAGAGTTATTTCTTTCTTTTTGAGCATCTCCTGAAATGTTCAGAATATCCTGGTACGCAAGAAAAATAACTGCTCTAAGCTTCTGTTAGCCTGGTGACTCAACAACTTATCTGATACTTTCTTCTATGATGGGAGAAAAAAGAAAATTTGTACTAGGCTGTCATAAGTGCAGAAGACTTATTCTTTTCTTTTTGTGCATCTCCTGAAATGTATAGAATATCTTGGTACAAATGAATGATAACTCCTCTAAGCTTCTGTTAGCCTGGTGACTCAACAACTTATCTGATACTTTCTTCTATGGTGGGAGAAAAAAAAAATATGTACTACTAGGCTGACATAAGTACAGAAGAGTTATTTCTTTCTTTTTGAGCATCTCCTGAAATGTTCAAAATATCCTGGTACGCAAGAAAAATAACTGCTCTAAGCTTCTGTTAGCCTGGTGACTCAACAACTTATCTGATACTTTCTTCTATGATGGGAGAAAAAAGAAAATATGTACAAGGCTGACATAAGTACAGAAGAGTTATTTCTTTCTTTTTGAGCATCTCCTGAAATGTATAGAATATCCTGGTACAAATGAACGATAACTCCTCTAAGCTTCTGTTAGCCTGGTGACTCAACAACTTATCTGATACTTTCTTCTATGGTGGGAGAAAAAAAAAATATGTACTAGGCTGACATAAGTACAGAAGAGTTATTTCTTTCTTTTTGAGCATCTCCTGAAATGTTCAGAATATCCTGGTACGCAAGAAAAATAACTGCTCTAAGCTTCTGTTAGCCTGGTGACTCAACAACTTATCTGATACTTTCTTCTATGATGGGAGAAAAAAGAAAATTTGTACTAGGCTGTCATAAGTACAGAAGAGTTATTTCTTTCTTTTTGTGCATCTCCTGAAATGTATAGAATATCCTGGTACAAATGAATGATAACTCCTCCAAGCTTCTGTTAGCCTAGTGACTCAACAACTTATCTGATACTTTCTTCTATGGTGGGAGAAATATGAACATTTGTACTAGGCTGTCATAAATTCAGAAGAGTTGTTTCTTTGTTTGAGTCCATCTGCTGAAATGTTTAGAATATCCTGGTACGAAAAAAAAAATAACTCCTTCAAGCTTCTGTTAGCCTGGTGACTCAACAATTTATCTGATACTTTCTTCTATGGTGGGAGAAAAGAGAAAATTTGTACTAGGCTGTCATAAATTCAGAAGAGTTGTTTCTTACTTTTTGAGCATCTCCTCAAATGTTCAGAATATCCTGGTACGCAAGAAAAATAACTGCTCTAAGCTTCTGTTAGCCTGGTGACTCAACAACTTATCTGATACTTTCTTCTATGATGGGAGAAAACAGAAAATATGTACTAGGCTGACATAAGTACAGAAGAGTTATTTCTTTCTTTTTGAGCATCTCCTGAAATGTATAGAATATCCTGGTACAAATGAACGATAACTCCTCTAAGCTTCTGTTAGCCTGGTGACTCAACAACTTATCTGATACTTTCTTCTATGATGGGAGAAAAAAGAAAATTTGTACTAGGCTGTCATAAGTGCAGAAGAGTTATTCTTTTCTTTTTGTGCATCTCCTGAAATGTTTAGAATATCCCGGCACGAAAAAATAACTCCTCCAAGCTTCTGTTAGCCTGGTGACTCAACAACTTATCTGATACTTTCTTCTATCGTGGGAGAAAAAAAAATTGTACTAGGCTGACATAAGTACAGAAGAGTTATTTCTTTCTTTTTGAGCATCTCTTGAAATGTTCAGAATATCCTGGTATGCAAGAAAAATAACTGCTCTAAGCTTCTGTTAGCCTGGTGACTCAACAACTTATCTGATACTTTCTTCTATGATGGGAGAAAAAGAAAATTTGTACTAGGCTGTCATAAGTGCAGAAGAGTTATTCTTTTCTTTTTGTGCATCTCCTGAAATGTATAGAATATCCTGGTACAAATGAATGATAACTCCTCCAAGCTTCTGTTAGCCTAGTGACTCAACAACTTATCTGATACTTTCTTCTATGGTGGGAGAAATATGAACATTTGTACTAGGCTGTCATAAATTCAGAAGAGTTGTTTCTTTGTTTGAGTCCATCTGCTGAAATGTTGAGAATATCCTGGTACGAAAAAAAAAATAACTCCTCCAAGCTTCTGTTAGCCTGGTGACTCAACAATTTATCTGATACTTTCTTCTATGGTGGGAGAAAAGAGAAAATTTGTACTAGGCTGTCATAAATTCAGAAGAGTTGTTTCTTACTTTTTGAGCATCTCCTCAAATGTTCAGAATATCCTGGTACGCAAGAAAAATAACTGCTCTAAGCTTCTGTTAGCCTGGTGACTCAACAACTTATCTGATACTTTCTTCTATGATGGGAGAAAACAGAAAATATGTACTAGGCTGACATAAGTACAGAAGAGTTATTTCTTTCTTTTTGAGCATCTCCTGAAATGTATAGAATATCCTGGTACAAATGAACGATAACTCCTCTAAGCTTCTGTTAGCCTGGTGACTCAACAACTTATCTGATACTTTCTTCTATGATGGGAGAAAAAAGAAAATTTGTACTAGGCTGTCATAAGTGCAGAAGAGTTATTCTTTTCTTTTTGTGCATCTCCTGAAATGTTTAGAATATCCCGGCACGAAAAAATAACTCCTCCAAGCTTCTGTTAGCCTGGTGACTCAACAACTTATCTGATACTTTCTTCTATCGTGGGAGAAAAAAAAATTGTACTAGGCTGACATAAGTACAGAAGAGTTATTTCTTTCATTTTGAGCATCTCTTGAAATGTTCAGAATATCCTGGTATGCAAGAAAAATAACTGCTCTAAGCTTCTGTTAGCCTGGTGACTCAACAACTTATCTGATACTTTCTTCTATGATGGGAGAAAAAGAAAATTTGTACTAGGCTGTCATAAGTGCAGAAGAGTTATTCTTTTCTTTTTGTGCATCTCCTGAAATGTATAGAATATCCTGGTACGAAAGAAAATAACTCCTCCAAGCTTCTGTTAGCCTGGTGACTCAACAACTTATCTGATACTTTCTTCTATGGTGGGAGAAAAAGGAAAATTTGTACTAGGCTGTCATAAATACAGAAGAGTTATTTCTTTCTTTGTGTGCATCTCCTGGAATGTTTAGAATATCCCGGTACGAAAAAATAACTCCTCCAAGCTTCTGTTAGCCTGGTGACTCAACAACTTATCTGATACTTTCTTCTATGGTGGGAGAAAAAAGAAAATATGTACTAGGCTGACATAAGTACAGAAGAATTATTTCTTTCTTTTTGAGCATCTCCTGAAATGTTTAGAATATCCTGGTACAAATTAACGATAACTCCTCTAAGCTTCTGTTAGCCTGGTGACTCAACAACTTATCTGATACTTTCTTCTATGGTGGGAGAAAAAAAAAATATGTACTACTAGGCTGACATAAGTACAGAAGAGTTATTTCTTTCTTTTTGAGCATCTCCTGAAATGTATAGAATTTCCTGGTACAAATGAACGATAACTCCTCTAAGCTTCTGTTAGCCTGGTGACTCAACAACTTATCTGATACTTTCTTCTATGATGGGAGAAAAAAGAAAATATGTACTAGGCTGACATAAGTACAGAAGAGTTATTTCTTTCTTTTTGTGCATCTCCTGAAATGTTTAGAATATCCCGGCACGAAAAAATAACTCCTCCAAGTTTCTGTTAGCCTGGTGACTCAACAACTTATCTGATACTTTCTTCTATGGTGGGAGAAAAAAAAAATATGTACTAGGCTGACATAAGTACAGAAGAGTTATTTCTTTCTTTTTGAGCATCTCCTGAAATGTTCAGAATATCCTGGTACGCAAGAAAAATAACTGCTCTAAGCTTCTGTTAGCCTGGTGACTCAACAACTTATCTGATACTTTCTTCTATGATGGGAGAAAAAAGAAAATTTGTACTAGGCTGTCATAAGTGCAGAAGACTTATTCTTTTCTTTTTGTGCATCTCCTGAAATGTATAGAATATCTTGGTACAAATGAATGATAACTCCTCCAAGCTTCTGTTAGCCTGGTGACTCAACAACTTATCTGATACTTTCTTCTATCGTGGGAGAAAAAAGAAAATTTGTACTAGGCTGTCATAAATTCGGAAGAGTTGTTTCTTTGTTTGAGTCCTCTTCTGAAATGTATAGAATATCCTGGTACAAATGAATGATAACTCCTCCAAGCTTCTGTTAGCCTGGTGACTCAACAACTTATCTGATACTTTCTTCTACCGTGGGAGAAAAAAGAAAATTTTTACTAGGCTGACATAAGTACAGAAGAGTTATTTCTTTCTTTTTGTGCATCTCCTGAAATGTTTAGAATATCCCGGCACGAAAAAATAACTCCTCCAAGCTTCTGTTAGCCTGGTGACTCAACAACTTATCTGATACTTTCTTCTATGATGGGAGAAAAAAGAAAATTTGTACTAGGCTGTCATAAGTGCAGAAGAGTTATTCTTTTCTTTTTGTGCATCTCCTGAAATGTTTAGAATATCCCGGCACGAAAAAATAACTCCTCCAAGCTTCTGTTAGCCTGGTGACTCAACAACTTATCTGATACTTTCTTCTATCGTGGGAGAAAAAAAAAATTGTACTAGGCTGACATAAGTACAGAAGAGTTATTTCTTTCATTTTGAGCATCTCTTGAAATGTTCAGAATATCCTGGTATGCAAGAAAAATAACTGCTCTAAGCTTCTGTTAGCCTGGTGACTCAACAACTTATCTGATACTTTCTTCTATGATGGGAGAAAAAGAAAATTTGTACTAGGCTGTCATAAGTGCAGAAGAGTTATTCTTTTCTTTTTGTGCATCTCCTGAAATGTATAGAATATCCTGGTACGAAAGAAAAATAACTCCTCCAAGCTTCTGTTAGCCTGGTGACTCAACAACTTATCTGATACTTTCTTCTATGGTGGGAGAAAAAAGAAAATATGTACTATGCTGACATAAGTACAGAAGAGTTATTTCTTTCTTTGTGTGCATCTCCTGAAATGTTCAGAATATCCTGGTACGCAAGAAAAATAACTGCTCTAAGCTTCTGTTAGCCTGGTGACTCAACAACTTATCTGATACTTTCTTCTATGTTGCGAGAAAAAAGAAAATATGTACTAGGCTGACATAAGTACAGAAGAGTTATTTCTTTCTTTTTGAGCATCTCCTGAAATGTATAGAATATCCTAGTACAAATGAACGATAACTCCTCTAAGCTTCTGTTAGCCTGGTGACTCAACAACTTATCTGATACTTTCTTCTATGGTGGGAGAAAAAAAAAAATTGTACTAGGCTGACATAAGTACAGAAGAGTTATTTCTTTCTTTTTGAGCATCTCCTGAAATGTTCAGAATATCCTGGTACGCAAGAAAAATAACTGCTCTAAGCTTCTGTTAGCCTGGTGGCTCAACAACTTATCTGATACTTTCTTCTATGATGGGAGAAAAAAGAAAATTTGTACTAGGCTGTCATAAGTGCAGAAGACTTATTCTTTTCTTTTTGTGCATCTCCTGAAATGTATAGAATATCTTGGTACAAATGAATGATAACTCCTCCAAGCTTCAGTTAGCCTGGTGACTCAACAACTTATCTGATACTTTCTTCTATCGTGGGAGAAAAAAGAAAATTTGTACTAGGCTGTCATAAATTCGGAAGAGTTGTTTCTTTGTTTGAGTCCTCTTCTGAAATGTATAGAATATCCTGGTACAAATGAATGATAACTCCTCCAAGCTTCAGTTAGCCTGGTGACTCAACAACTTATCTGATACTTTCTTCTATCGTGGGAGAAAAAAGAAAATTTGTACTAGGCTGTCATAAATTCGGAAGAGTTGTTTCTTTGTTTGAGTCCTCTTCTGAAATGTATAGAATATCCTGGTACAAATGAATGATAACTCCTCCAAGCTTCTGTTAGCCTGGTGACTCAACAACTTATCTGATACTTTCTTCTATGGTGGGAGAAAAAGGAAAATTTGTACTAGGCTGTCATAAATACAGAAGAGTTATTTCTTTCTTTGTGTGCATCTCCTTGAATGTTTAGAATATCCCGGTACGAAAAAATAACTCCTCCAAGCTTCTGTTAGCCTGGTGACTCAACAACTTATCTGATACTTTCTTCTATGGTGGGAGAAAAAAGAAAATATGTACTAGGCTGACATAAGTACAGAAGAATTATTTCTTTCTTTTTGAGCATCTCCTGAAATGTATAGAATATCCTGGTACAAATTAACGATAACTCCTCTAAGCTTCTGTTAGCCTGGTGACTCAACAACTTATCTGATACTTTCTTCTATGGTGGGAGAAAAAAAAAATATGTACTACTAGGCTGACATAAGTACAGAAGAGTTATTTCTTTCTTTTTGAGCATCTCCTGAAATGTTCAAAATATCCTGGTACGCAAGAAAAATAACTGCTCTAAGCTTCTGTTAGCCTGGTGACTCAACAACTTATCTGATACTTTCTTCTATGATGGGAGAAAAAAGAAAATATGTACTAGGCTGACATAAGTACAGAAGAGTTATTTCTTTCTTTTTGAGCATCTCCTGAAATGTATAGAATATCCTGGTACAAATGAACGATAACTCCTCTAAGCTTCTGTTAGCCTGGTGACTCAACAACTTATCTGATACTTTCTTCTATGGTGGGAGAAAAAAAAAATATGTACTAGGCTGACATAAGTACAGAAGAGTTATTTCTTTCTTTTTGAGCATCTCCTGAAATGTTCAGAATATCCTGGTACGCAAGAAAAATAACTGCTCTAAGCTTCTGTTAGCCTGGTGACTCAACAACTTATCTGATACTTTCTTCTATGATGGGAGAAAAAAGAAAATATGTACTAGGCTGACATAAGTACAGAAGAGTTATTTCTTTCTTTTTGAGCATCTCCTGAAATGTATAGAATATCCTGGTACAAATGAATGATAACTCCTCCAAGCTTCAGTTAGCCTGGTGACTCAACAACTTATCTGATACTTTCTTCTATCGTGGGAGAAAAAAGAAAATTTGTACTAGGCTGTCATAAATTCGGAAGAGTTGTTTCTTTGTTTGAGTCCTCTTCTGAAATGTATAGAATATCCTGGTACAAATGAATGATAACTCCTCCAAGCTTCTGTTAGCCTGGTGACTCAACAACTTATCTGATACTTTCTTCTACCGTGGGAGAAAAAAGAAAATTTGTACTAGGCTGACATAAGTACAGAAGAGTTATTTCTTTTTTTTGAGCATCTCTTGAAATGTTCAGAATATCCTGGTTTGCAAGAAAAATAACTGCTCTAAGCTTCTGTTAGCCTGGTGACTCAACAACTTATCTGATACTTTCTTCTATGATGGGAGAAAAAAGAAAATTTGTACTAGGCTGTCATAAGTGCAGAAGACTTATTCTTTTCTTTTTGTGCATCTCCTGAAATGTATAGAATATCTTGGTACAAATGAATGATAACTCCTCCAAGCTTCTGTTAGCCTGGTGACTCAACAACTTATCTGATACTTTCTTCTATCGTGGGAGAAAAAAGAAAATTTGTACTAGGCTGTCATAAATTCGGAAGAGTTGTTTCTTTGTTTGAGTCCTCTTCTGAAATGTATAGAATATCCTGGTACAAATGAATGATAACTCCTCCAAGCTTCTGTTAGCCTGGTGACTCAACAACTTATCTGATACTTTCTTCTACCGTGGGAGAAAAAAGAAAATTTTTACTAGGCTGACATAAGTACAGAAGAGTTATTTCTTTCTTTTTGTGCATCTCCTGAAATGTTTAGAATATCCCGGCACGAAAAAATAACTCCTCCAAGCTTCTGTTAGCTTGGTGACTCAACAATTTATCTGATACTTTCTTCTATGGTGGGAGAAAAAGGAAAATTTGTACTAGGCTGTCATAAATACAGAAGAGTTATTTCTTTCTTTGTGTGCATCTCCTGGAATGTTTAGAATATCCCAGTACGAAAAAATAACTCCTCCTAGCTTCTGTTAGCCTGGTGACTCAACAACTTATCTGATACTTTCTTCTATGGTGGGAGAAAAAAGAAAATTTGTACTAGGCTGTCATAAGTGCAGAAGACTTATTCTTTTCTTTTTGTGCATCTCCTGAAATTTATAGAATATCTTGGTACAAATGAATGATAACTCCTCCAAGCTTCTGTTAGCCTGGTGACTCAACAACTTATCTGATACTTTCTTCTATCGTGGGAGAAAAAAGAAAATTTGTACTAGGCTGTCATAAATTCGGAAGAGTTGTTTCTTTGTTTGAGTCCTCTTCTGAAATGTATAGAATATCCTGGTACAAATGAATGATAACTCCTCCAAGCTTCTGTTAGCCTGGTGACTCAACAACTTATCTGATACTTTCTTCTACCGTGGGAGAAAAAAGAAAATTTGTACTAGGCTGACATAAGTACAGAAGAGTTATTTCTTTCTTTTTGTGCATCTCCTGAAATGTTTAGAATATCCCGGCACGAAAAAATAACTCCTCCAAGCTTCTGTTAGCCTGGTGACTCAACAACTTATCTGATACTTTCTTCTATGATGGGAGAAAAAAGAAAATTTGTACTAGGCTGTCATAAGTACCGAAGAGTTATTTCTTTACTTTTCTGCATGTCCTGAAATGCATAGAATATCCTGGTACAAATGAATGATAACTCCTCTAAGCTTCTGTTAGCCTGGTGACTCAACCACTTATCTGATACTTTCTTCTATGGTGGCAGAAAAAAGAAAATTTGTACTAGGCTGACATAAGTACAGAAGAGTTATTTCTTTCTTTTTCTACATCTCCTTAAAATGCATAGAATATCCTGGTACAAATGAATGATAACTCCTCTAAGCTTCTGTTAGCCTGGTGACTCAACAACTTATCTGATACTTTCTTCTATGGAGGGAGAAAAAAAAAATTTGTACTAGGCTGACATAAGTACAGAAGAGTTATTTCTTTCTTTTTGTGCATCTCCTGAAATGTTTAGAATATCCCGGCACGAAAAAATAACTCCTCCAAGTTTCTGTTAGCCTGGTGACTCAACAACTTATCTGATACTTTCTTCTATGGTGGGAGAAAAAAGAAAATATGTACTATGCTGACATAAGTACAGAAGAGTTATTTCTTTCTTTTTGAGCATCTCCTGAAATGTTCAGAATATCCTGGTACGCAAGAAAAATAACTGCTCTAAGCTTCTGTTAGCCTGGTGACTCAACAACTTATCTGATACTTTCTTCTATGTTGGGAGAAAAAAGAAAATATGTACTAGGCTGACATAAGTACAGAAGAGTTATTTCTTTCTTTTTGAGCATCTCCTGAAATGTATAGAATATCCTGGTACAAATGAACGATAACTCCTCTAAGCTTCTGTTAGCCTGGTGACTCAACAACTTATCTGATACTTTCTTCTATGGTGGGAGAAAAAAAAAATTTGTACTAGGCTGACATAAGTACAGAAGAGTTATTTCTTTCTTTTTGAGCATCTCCTGAAATGTTCAGAATATCCTGGTACGCAAGAAAAATAACTGCTCTAAGCTTCTGTTAGCCTGGTGGCTCAACAACTTATCTGATACTTTCTTCTATGATGGGAGAAAAAAGAAAATTTGTACTAGGCTGTCATAAGTGCAGAAGACTTATTCTTTTCTTTTTGTGTATCTCCTGAAATGTATAGAATATCTTGGTACAAATGAATGATAACTCCTCCAAGCTTCAGTTAGCCTGGTGACTCAACAACTTATCTGATACTTTCTTCTATCGTGGGAGAAAAAAGAAAATTTGTACTAGGCTGTCATAAATTCGGAAGAGTTGTTTCTTTGTTTGAGTCCTCTTCTGAAATGTATAGAATATCCTGGTACAAATGAATGATAACTCCTCCAAGCTTCAGTTAGCCTGGTGACTCAACAACTTATCTGATACTTTCTTCTATCGTGGGAGAAAAAAGAAAATTTGTACTAGGCTGTCATAAATTCGGAAGAGTTGTTTCTTTGTTTGAGTCCTCTTCTGAAATGTATAGAATATCCTGGTACAAATGAATGATAACTCCTCCAAGCTTCTGTTAGCCTGGTGACTCAACAACTTATCTGATACTTTCTTCTACCGTGGGAGAAAAAAGAAAATTTGTACTAGGCTGACATAAGTACAGAAGAGTTATTTCTTTTTTTTGAGCATCTCTTGAAATGTTCAGAATATCCTGGTTTGCAAGAAAAATAACTGCTCTAAGCTTCTGTTAGCCTGGTGACTCAACAACTTATCTGATACTTTCTTCTATGATGGGAGAAAAAAGAAAATTTGTACTAGGCTGTCATAAGTGCAGAAGACTTATTCTTTTCTTTTTGTGCATCTCCTGAAATGTATAGAATATCTTGGTACAAATGAATGATAACTCCTCCAAGCTTCTGTTAGCCTGGTGACTCAACAACTTATCTGATACTTTCTTCTATCGTGGGAGAAAAAAGAAAATTTGTACTAGGCTGTCATAAATTCGGAAGAGTTGTTTCTTTGTTTGAGTCCTCTTCTGAAATGTATAGAATATCCTGGTACAAATGAATGATAACTCCTCCAAGCTTCTGTTAGCCTGGTGACTCAACAACTTATCTGATACTTTCTTCTACCGTGGGAGAAAAAAGAAAATTTGTACTAGGCTGACATAAGTACAGAAGAGTTATTTCTTTCTTTTTGTGCATCTCCTGAAATGTTTAGAATATCCCGGCACGAAAAAATAACTCCTCCAAGCTTCTGTTAGCTTGGTGACTCAACAATTTATCTGATACTTTCTTCTATGGTGGGAGAAAAAGGAAAATTTGTACTAGGCTGTCATAAATACAGAAGAGTTATTTCTTTCTTTGTGTGCATCTCCTGGAATGTTTAGAATATCCCAGTACGAAAAAATAACTCCTCCTAGCTTCTGTTAGCCTGGTGACTCAACAACTTATCTGATACTTTCTTCTATGGTGGGAGAAAAAAGAAAATTTGTACTAGGCTGTCATAAGTGCAGAAGACTTATTCTTTTCTTTTTGTGCATCTCCTGAAATGTATAGAATATCTTGGTACAAATGAATGATAACTCCTCCAAGCTTCTGTTAGCCTGGTGACTCAACAACTTATCTGATACTTTCTTCTATCGTGGGAGAAAAAAGAAAATTTGTACTAGGCTGTCATAAATTCGGAAGAGTTGTTTCTTTGTTTGAGTCCTCTTCTGAAATGTATAGAATATCCTGGTACAAATGAATGATAACTCCTCCAAGCTTCTGTTAGCCTGGTGACTCAACAACTTATCTGATACTTTCTTCTACCGTGGGAGAAAAAAGAAAATTTGTACTAGGCTGACATAAGTACAGAAGAGTTATTTCTTTCTTTTTGTGCATCTCCTGAAATATTTAGAATATCCCGGAACGAAAAAATAACTCCTCCAAGTTTCTGTTAGCCTGGTGACTCAACAACTTATCTGATACTTTCTTCTATGGTGGGAGAAAAAAGAAAATATGTACTATGCTGACATAAGTACAGAAGAGTTATTTCTTTCTTTTTGTGCATCTCCTGAAATGTATAGAATATCCTGGTACGAAAGAAAAATAACTCCTCCAAGCTTCTGTTAGCCTGGTGACTCAACAACTTATCTGATACTTTCTTCTATGGTGGGAGAAAAAAGAAAATATGTACTAGGCTGACAGAAGTACAGAAGAGTTATTTCTTTCTTTTTGAGCATCTCTTGAAATGTTCAGAATATCCTGGCATGCAAGAAAAATAACTGCTCTAAGCTTCTGTTAGCCTGGTGACTTAACAACTTATCTGATACTTTCTTCTATGATGGGAGAAAAAAGAAAATTTGTACTAGGCTGTCATAAGTGCAGAAGAGTTATTATTTTCTTTTTGTGCATCTCCTGAAACGTATAGAATATCCTGGTACGAAAGAAAAATAACTTCTCCAAGCTTCTGTTAGCCTGGTGACTCAACAACTTATCTGATACTTTCTTCTATGGTGGGAGAAAAAGGAAAATTTGTACTAGTCTGACATAAGTACAGAAGAGTTATTTCTTTCTTTTTGAGCATCTCTTGAAATGTTCAGAATATCCTGGTATGCAAGAAAAATAACTGCTCTAAGCTTCTGTTAGCCTGGTGACTCAACAACTTATCTGATACTTTCTTCTATGATGGGAGAAAAAAGAAAATTTGTACTAGGCTGTCATAAATTCAGAAGAGTTGTTTCTTTGTTTGAGTCCTCGTCTGAAATGTATAGAATATCCTGGTACAAATGAATGATAACTCCTCCAAGCTTCTGTTAGCCTGGTGACTCAACAACTTATCTGATACTTTCTTCTATGGTGGGAGAAATATGAACATTTGTACTAGGCTGTCATAAATTCAGAAGAGTTGTTTCTTTGTTTGAGTCCATCTGCTGAAATGTTTAGAATATCCTGGTACGAAAAAAAAAATAACTCCTCCAAGCTTCTGTTAGCCTGGTGACTCAACAATTTATCTGATACTTTCTTCTATGGTGGGAGAAAAGAGAAATTTTGTACTAGGCTGTCATAAATTCAGAAGAGTTGTTTCTTACTTTTTGAGCATCTCCTCAAATGTTCAGAATATCCTGGTACGCAAGAAAAATAACTGCTCTAAGCTTCTGTTAGCCTGGTGACTCAACAACTTATCTGATACTTTCTTCTATGATGGGAGAAAACAGAAAATATGTACTAGGCTGACATAAGTACAGAAGAGTTATTTCTTTCTTTTTGAGCATCTCCTGAAATGTATAGAATATCCTGGTACAAATGAACGATAACTCCTCTAAGCTTCTGTTAGCCTGGTGACTCAACAACTTATCTGATACTTTCTTCTATGATGGGAGAAAAAAGAAAATTTGTACTAGGCTGTCATAAGTGCAGAAGAGTTATTCTTTTCTTTTTGTGCATCTCCTGAAATGTTTAGAATATCCCGGCACGAAAAAATAACTCCTCCAAGCTTCTGTTAGCCTGGTGACTCAACAACTTATCTGATACTTTCTTCTATCGTGGGAGAAAAAAAAATTGTACTAGGCTGACATAAGTACAGAAGAGTTATTTCTTTCTTTTTGAGCATCTCTTGAAATGTTCAGAATATCCTGGTATGCAAGAAAAATAACTGCTCTAAGCTTCTGTTAGCCTGGTGACTCAACAACTTATCTGATACTTTCTTCTATGATGGGAGAAAAAGAAAATTTGTACTAGGCTGTCATAAGTGCAGAAGAGTTATTCTTTTCTTTTTGTGCATCTCCTGAAATGTAAAGAATATCCTGGTACAAATGAATGATAACTCCTCCAAGCTTCTGTTAGCCTAGTGACTCAACAACTTATCTGATACTTTCTTCTATGGTGGGAGAAATATAAACATTTGTACTAGGCTGTCATAAATTCAGAAGAGTTGTTTCTTTGTTTGAGTCCATCTGCTGAAATGTTGAGAATATCCTGGTACGAAAAAAAAAATAACTCCTCCAAGCTTCTGTTAGCCTGGTGACTCAACAATTTATCTGATACTTTCTTCTATGGTGGGAGAAAAGAGAAAATTTGTACTAGGCTGTCATAAATTCAGAAGAGTTGTTTCTTACTTTTTGAGCATCTCCTCAAATGTTCAGAATATCCTGGTACGCAAGAAAAATAACTGCTCTAAGCTTCTGTTAGCCTGGTGACTCAACAACTTATCTGATACTTTCTTCTATGATGGGAGAAAACAGAAAATATGTACTAGGCTGACATAAGTACAGAAGAGTTATTTCTTTCTTTTTGAGCATCTCCTGAAATGTATAGAATATCCTGGTACAAATGAACGATAACTCCTCTAAGCTTCTGTTAGCCTGGTGACTCAACAACTTATCTGATACTTTCTTCTATGATGGGAGAAAAAAGAAAATTTGTACTAGGCTGTCATAAGTGCAGAAGAGTTATTCTTTTCTTTTTGTGCATCTCCTGAAATGTTTAGAATATCCCGGCACGAAAAAATAACTCCTCCAAGCTTCTGTTAGCCTGGTGACTCAACAACTTATCTGATACTTTCTTCTATCGTGGGAGAAAAAAAAAATTGTACTAGGCTGACATAAGTACAGAAGAGTTATTTCTTTCATTTTGAGCATCTCTTGAAATGTTCAGAATATCCTGGTATGCAAGAAAAATAACTGCTCTAAGCTTCTGTTAGCCTGGTGACTCAACAACTTATCTGATACTTTCTTCTATGATGGGAGAAAAAGAAAATTTGTACTAGGCTGTCATAAGTGCAGAAGAGTTATTCTTTTCTTTTTGTGCATCTCCTGAAATGTATAGAATATCCTGGTACGAAAGAAAAATAACTCCTCCAAGCTTCTGTTAGCCTGGTGACTCAACAACTTATCTGATACTTTCTTCTATGGTGGGAGAAAAAGGAAAATTTGTACTAGGCTGTCATAAATACAGAAGAGTTATTTCTTTCTTTGTGTGCATCTCCTGGAATGTTTAGAATATCCCGGTACGAAAAAATAACTCCTCCAAGCTTCTGTTAGCCTGGTGACTCAACAACTTATCTGATACTTTCTTCTATGGTGGGAGAAAAAAGAAAATATGTACTAGGCTGACATAAGTACAGAAGAATTATTTCTTTCTTTTTGAGCATCTCCTGAAATGTATAGAATATCCTGGTACAAATTAACGATAACTCCTCTAAGCTTCTGTTAGCCTGGTGACTCAACAACTTATCTGATACTTTCTTCTATGGTGGGAGAAAAAAAAAATATGTACTACTAGGCTGACATAAGTACAGAAGAGTTATTTCTTTCTTTTTGAGCATCTCCTGAAATGTATAGAATATCCTGGTACAAATGAACGATAACTCCTCTAAGCTTCTGTTAGCCTGGTGACTCAACAACTTATCTGATACTTTCTTCTATGATGGGAGAAAAAAGAAAATATGTACTAGGCTGACATAAGTACAGAAGAGTTATTTCTTTCTTTTTGAGCATCTCCTGAAATGTATAGAATATCCTGGTACAAATGAACGATAACTCCTCTAAGCTTCTGTTAGCCTGGTGACTCAACAACTTATCTGATACTTTCTTCTATGGTGGGAGAAAAAAAAAATATGTACTAGGCTGACATAAGTACAGAAGAGTTATTTCTTTCTTTTTGAGCATCTCCTGAAATGTTCAGAATATCCTGGTACGCAAGAAAAATAACTGCTCTAAGCTTCTGTTAGCCTGGTGACTCAACAACTTATCTGATACTTTCTTCTATGATGGGAGAAAAAAGAAAATTTGTACTAGGCTGTCATAAGTGCAGAAGACTTATTCTTTTCTTTTTGTGCATCTCCTGAAATGTATAGAATATCTTGGTACAAATGAATGATAACTCCTCCAAGCTTCTGTTAGCCTGGTGACTCAACAACTTATCTGATACTTTCTTCTATCGTGGGAGAAAAAAGAAAATTTGTACTAGGCTGTCATAAATTCGGAAGAGTTGTTTCTTTGTTTGAGTCCTCTTCTGAAATGTATAGAATATCCTGGTACAAATGAATGATAACTCCTCCAAGCTTCTGTTAGCCTGGTGACTCAACAACTTATCTGATACTTTCTTCTACCGTGGGAGAAAAAAGAAAATTTTTACTAGGCTGACATAAGTACAGAAGAGTTATTTCTTTCTTTTTGTGCATCTCCTGAAATGTTTAGAATATCCCGGCACGAAAAAATAACTCCTCCAAGCTTCTGTTAGCTTGGTGACTCAACAATTTATCTGATACTTTCTTCTATGGTGGGAGAAAAAGGAAAATTTGTACTAGGCTGTCATAAATACAGAAGAGTTATTTCTTTCTTTGTGTGCATCTCCTGGAATGTTTAGAATATCCCAGTACGAAAAAATAACTCCTCCTAGCTTCTGTTAGCCTGGTGACTCAACAACTTATCTGATACTTTCTTCTATGGTGGGAGAAAAAAGAAAATTTGTACTAGGCTGTCATAAGTGCAGAAGACTTATTCTTTTCTTTTTGTGCATCTCCTGAAATTTATAGAATATCTTGGTACAAATGAATGATAACTCCTCCAAGCTTCTGTTAGCCTGGTGACTCAACAACTTATCTGATACTTTCTTCTATCGTGGGAGAAAAAAGAAAATTTGTACTAGGCTGTCATAAATTCGGAAGAGTTGTTTCTTTGTTTGAGTCCTCTTCTGAAATGTATAGAATATCCTGGTACAAATGAATGATAACTCCTCCAAGCTTCTGTTAGCCTGGTGACTCAACAACTTATCTGATACTTTCTTCTACCGTGGGAGAAAAAAGAAAATTTGTACTAGGCTGACATAAGTACAGAAGAGTTATTTCTTTCTTTTTGTGCATCTCCTGAAATGTTTAGAATATCCCGGCACGAAAAAATAACTCCTCCAAGCTTCTGTTAGCCTGGTGACTCAACAACTTATCTGATACTTTCTTCTATGATGGGAGAAAAAAGAAAATTTGTACTAGGCTGTCATAAGTACCGAAGAGTTATTTCTTTACTTTTCTGCATGTCCTGAAATGCATAGAATATCCTGGTACAAATGAATGATAACTCCTCTAAGCTTCTGTTAGCCTGGTGACTCAACCACTTATCTGATACTTTCTTCTATGGTGGCAGAAAAAAGAAAATTTGTACTAGGCTGACATAAGTACAGAAGAGTTATTTCTTTCTTTTTCTACATCTCCTTAAAATGCATAGAATATCCTGGTACAAATGAATGATAACTCCTCTAAGCTTCTGTTAGCCTGGTGACTCAACAACTTATCTGATACTTTCTTCTATGGAGGGAGAAAAAAAAAATTTGTACTAGGCTGACATAAGTACAGAAGAGTTATTTCTTTCTTTTTGTGCATCTCCTGAAATGTTTAGAATATCCCGGCACGAAAAAATAACTCCTCCAAGTTTCTGTTAGCCTGGTGACTCAACAACTTATCTGATACTTTCTTCTATGGTGGGAGAAAAAAGAAAATATGTACTATGCTGACATAAGTACAGAAGAGTTATTTCTTTCTTTTTGAGCATCTCCTGAAATGTTCAGAATATCCTGGTACGCAAGAAAAATAACTGCTCTAAGCTTCTGTTAGCCTGGTGACTCAACAACTTATCTGATACTTTCTTCTATGTTGGGAGAAAAAAGAAAATATGTACTAGGCTGACATAAGTACAGAAGAGTTATTTCTTTCTTTTTGAGCATCTCCTGAAATGTATAGAATATCCTGGTACAAATGAACGATAACTCCTCTAAGCTTCTGTTAGCCTGGTGACTCAACAACTTATCTGATACTTTCTTCTATGGTGGGAGAAAAAAAAAATTTGTACTAGGCTGACATAAGTACAGAAGAGTTATTTCTTTCTTTTTGAGCATCTCCTGAAATGTTCAGAATATCCTGGTACGCAAGAAAAATAACTGCTCTAAGCTTCTGTTAGCCTGGTGGCTCAACAACTTATCTGATACTTTCTTCTATGATGGGAGAAAAAAGAAAATTTGTACTAGGCTGTCATAAGTGCAGAAGACTTATTCTTTTCTTTTTGTGCATCTCCTGAAATGTATAGAATATCTTGGTACAAATGAATGATAACTCCTCCAAGCTTCAGTTAGCCTGGTGACTCAACAACTTATCTGATACTTTCTTCTATCGTGGGAGAAAAAAGAAAATTTGTACTAGGCTGTCATAAATTCGGAAGAGTTGTTTCTTTGTTTGAGTCCTCTTCTGAAATGTATAGAATATCCTGGTACAAATGAATGATAACTTCTCCAAGCTTCAGTTAGCCTGGTGACTCAACAACTTATCTGATACTTTCTTCTATCGTGGGAGAAAAAAGAAAATTTGTACTAGGCTGTCATAAATTCGGAAGAGTTGTTTCTTTGTTTGAGTCCTCTTCTGAAATGTATAGAATATCCTGGTACAAATGAATGATAACTCCTCCAAGCTTCTGTTAGCCTGGTGACTCAACAACTTATCTGATACTTTCTTCTATGGTGGGAGAAAAAGGAAAATTTGTACTAGGCTGTCATAAATACAGAAGAGTTATTTCTTTCTTTGTGTGCATCTCCTTGAATGTTTAGAATATCCCGGTACGAAAAAATAACTCCTCCAAGCTTCTGTTAGCCTGGTGACTCAACAACTTATCTGATACTTTCTTCTATGGTGGGAGAAAAAAGAAAATATGTACTAGGCTGACATAAGTACAGAAGAATTATTTCTTTCTTTTTGAGCATCTCCTGAAATGTATAGAATATCCTGGTACAAATTAACGATAACTCCTCTAAGCTTCTGTTAGCCTGGTGACTCAACAACTTATCTGATACTTTCTTCTATGGTGGGAGAAAAAAAAAATATGTACTACTAGGCTGACATAAGTACAGAAGAGTTATTTCTTTCTTTTTGAGCATCTCCTGAAATGTTCAAAATATCCTGGTACGCAAGAAAAATAACTGCTCTAAGCTTCTGTTAGCCTGGTGACTCAACAACTTATCTGATACTTTCTTCTATGATGGGAGAAAAAAGAAAATATGTACTAGGCTGACATAAGTACAGAAGAGTTATTTCTTTCTTTTTGAGCATCTCCTGAAATGTATAGAATATCCTGGTACAAATGAACGATAACTCCTCTAAGCTTCTGTTAGCCTGGTGACTCAACAACTTATCTGATACTTTCTTCTATGGTGGGAGAAAAAAAAAATATGTACTAGGCTGACATAAGTACAGAAGAGTTATTTCTTTCTTTTTGAGCATCTCCTGAAATGTTCAGAATATCCTGGTACGCAAGAAAAATAACTGCTCTAAGCTTCTGTTAGCCTGGTGACTCAACAACTTATCTGATACTTTCTTCTATGATGGGAGAAAAAAGAAAATATGTACTAGGCTGACATAAGTACAGAAGAGTTATTTCTTTCTTTTTGAGCATCTCCTGAAATGTATAGAATATCCTGGTACAATTGAATGATAACTCCTCCAAGCTTCAGTTAGCCTGGTGACTCAACAACTTATCTGATACTTTCTTCTATCGTGGGAGAAAAAAGAAAATTTGTACTAGGCTGTCATAAATTCGGAAGAGTTGTTTCTTTGTTTGAGTCCTCTTCTGAAATGTATAGAATATCCTGGTACAAATGAATGATAACTCCTCCAAGCTTCTGTTAGCCTGGTGACTCAACAACTTATCTGATACTTTCTTCTACCGTGGGAGAAAAAAGAAAATTTGTACTAGGCTGACATAAGTACAGAAGAGTTATTTCTTTTTTTTGAGCATCTCTTGAAATGTTCAGAATATCCTGGTTTGCAAGAAAAATAACTGCTCTAAGCTTCTGTTAGCCTGGTGACTCAACAACTTATGTGATACTTTCTTCTATGATGGGAGAAAAAAGAAAATTTGTACTAGGCTGTCATAAGTGCAGAAGACTTATTCTTTTCTTTTTGTGCATCTCCTGAAATGTATAGAATATCTTGGTACAAATGAATGATAACTCCTCCAAGCTTCTGTTAGCCTGGTGACTCAACAACTTATCTGATACTTTCTTCTATCGTGGGAGAAAAAAGAAAATTTGTACTAGGCTGTCATAAATTCGGAAGAGTTGTTTCTTTGTTTGAGTCCTCTTCTGAAATGTATAGAATATCCTGGTACAAATGAATGATAACTCCTCCAAGCTTCTGTTAGCCTGGTGACTCAACAACTTATCTGATACTTTCTTCTACCGTGGGAGAAAAAAGAAAATTTTTACTAGGCTGACATAAGTACAGAAGAGTTATTTCTTTCTTTTTGTGCATCTCCTGAAATGTTTAGAATATCCCGGCACGAAAAAATAACTCCTCCAAGCTTCTGTTAGCTTGGTGACTCAACAATTTATCTGATACTTTCTTCTATGGTGGGAGAAAAAGGAAAATTTGTACTAGGCTGTCATAAATACAGAAGAGTTATTTCTTTCTTTGTGTGCATCTCCTGGAATGTTCAGAATATCCCAGTACGAAAAAATAACTCCTCCTAGCTTCTGTTAGCCTGGTGACTCAACAACTTATCTGTTACTTTCTTCTATGGTGGGAGAAAAAATAAAATTTGTACTAGGCTGTCATAAGTGCAGAAGACTTATTCTTTTCTTTTTGTGCATCTCCTGAAATTTATAGAATATCTTGGTACAAATGAATGATAACTCCTCCAAGCTTCTGTTAGCCTGGTGACTCAACAACTTATCTGATACTTTCTTCTATCGTGGGAGAAAAAAGAAAATTTGTACTAGGCTGTCATAAATTCGGAAGAGTTGTTTCTTTGTTTGAGTCCTCTTCTGAAATGTATAGAATATCCTGGTACAAATGAATGATAACTCCTCCAAGCTTCTGTTAGCCTGGTGACTCAACAACTTATCTGATACTTTCTTCTACCGTGGGAGAAAAAAGAAAATTTGTACTAGGCTGACATAAGTACAGAAGAGTTATTTCTTTCTTTTTGTGCATCTCCTGAAATGTTTAGAATATCCCGGCACGAAAAAATAACTCCTCCAAGCTTCTGTTAGCCTGGTGACTCAACAACTTATCTGATACTTTCTTCTATGATGGGAGAAAAAAGAAAATTTGTACTAGGCTGTCATAAGTACCGAAGAGTTATTTCTTTACTTTTCTGCATGTCCTGAAATGCATAGAATATCCTGGTACAAATGAATGATAACTCCTCTAAGCTTCTGTTAGCCTGGTGACTCAACCACTTATCTGATACTTTCTTCTATGGTGGCAGAAAAAAGAAAATTTGTACTAGGCTGACATAAGTACAGAAGAGTTATTTCTTTCTTTTTCTACATCTCCTTAAAATGCATAGAATATCCTGGTACAAATGAATGATAACTCCTCTAAGCTTCTGTTAGCCTGGTGACTCAACAACTTATCTGATACTTTCTTCTATGGAGGGAGAAAAAAAAAATTTGTACTAGGCTGACATAAGTACAGAAGAGTTATTTCTTTCTTTTTGTGCATCTCCTGAAATGTTTAGAATATCCCGGCACGAAAAAATAACTCCTCCAAGTTTCTGTTAGCCTGGTGACTCAACAACTTATCTGATACTTTCTTCTATGGTGGGAGAAAAAAGAAAATATGTACTATGCTGACATAAGTACAGAAGAGTTATTTCTTTCTTTTTGAGCATCTCCTGAAATGTTCAGAATATCCTGGTACGCAAGAAAAATAACTGCTCTAAGCTTCTGTTAGCCTGGTGACTCAACAACTTATCTGATACTTTCTTCTATGTTGGGAGAAAAAAGAAAATATGTACTAGGCTGACATAAGTACAGAAGAGTTATTTCTTTCTTTTTGAGCATCTCCTGAAATGTATAGAATATCCTGGTACAAATGAACGATAACTCCTCTAAGCTTCTGTTAGCCTGGTGACTCAACAACTTATCTGATACTTTCTTCTATGGTGGGAGAAAAAAAAAATTTGTACTAGGCTGACATAAGTACAGAAGAGTTATTTCTTTCTTTTTGAGCATCTCCTGAAATGTTCAGAATATCCTGGTACGCAAGAAAAATAACTGCTCTAAGCTTCTGTTAGCCTGGTGGCTCAACAACTTATCTGATACTTTCTTCTATGATGGGAGAAAAAAGAAAATTTGTACTAGGCTGTCATAAGTGCAGAAGACTTATTCTTTTCTTTTTGTGCATCTCCTGAAATGTATAGAATATCTTGGTACAAATGAATGATAACTCCTCCAAGCTTCAGTTAGCCTGGTGACTCAACAACTTATCTGATACTTTCTTCTATCGTGGGAGAAAAAAGAAAATTTGTACTAGGCTGTCATAAATTCGGAAGAGTTGTTTCTTTGTTTGAGTCCTCTTCTGAAATGTATAGAATATCCTGGTACAAATGAATGATAACTCCTCCAAGCTTCAGTTAGCCTGGTGACTCAACAACTTATCTGATACTTTCTTCTATCGTGGGAGAAAAAAGAAAATTTGTACTAGGCTGTCATAAATTCGGAAGAGTTGTTTCTTTGTTTGAGTCCTCTTCTGAAATGTATAGAATATCCTGGTACAAATGAATGATAACTCCTCCAAGCTTCTGTTAGCCTGGTGACTCAACAACTTATCTGATACTTTCTTCTATGGTGGGAGAAAAAGGAAAATTTGTACTAGGCTGTCATAAATACAGAAGAGTTATTTCTTTCTTTGTGTGCATCTCCTTGAATGTTTAGAATATCCCGGTACGAAAAAATAACTCCTCCAAGCTTCTGTTAGCCTGGTGACTCAACAACTTATCTGATACTTTCTTCTATGGTGGGAGAAAAAAGAAAATATGTACTAGGCTGACATAAGTACAGAAGAATTATTTCTTTCTTTTTGAGCATCTCCTGAAATGTATAGAATATCCTGGTACAAATTAACGATAACTCCTCTAAGCTTCTGTTAGCCTGGTGACTCAACAACTTATCTGATACTTTCTTCTATGGTGGGAGAAAAAAAAAATATGTACTACTAGGCTGACATAAGTACAGAAGAGTTATTTCTTTCTTTTTGAGCATCTCCTGAAATGTTCAAAATATCCTGGTACGCAAGAAAAATAACTGCTCTAAGCTTCTGTTAGCCTGGTGACTCAACAACTTATCTGATACTTTCTTCTATGATGGGAGAAAAAAGAAAATATGTACTAGGCTGACATAAGTACAGAAGAGTTATTTCTTTCTTTTTGAGCATCTCCTGAAATGTATAGAATATCCTGGTACAAATGAACGATAACTCCTCTAAGCTTCTGTTAGCCTGGTGACTCAACAACTTATCTGATACTTTCTTCTATGGTGGGAGAAAAAAAAAATATGTACTAGGCTGACATAAGTACAGAAGAGTTATTTCTTTCTTTTTGAGCATCTCCTGAAATGTTCAGAATATCCTGGTACGCAAGAAAAATAACTGCTCTAAGCTTCTGTTAGCCTGGTGGCTCAACAACTTATCTGATACTTTCTTCTATGATGGGAGAAAAAAGAAAATTTGTACTAGGCTGTCATAAGTGCAGAAGACTTATTCTTTTCTTTTTGTGCATCTCCTGAAATGTATAGAATATCTTGGTACAAATGAATGATAACTCCTCCAAGCTTCAGTTAGCCTGGTGACTCAACAACTTATCTGATACTTTCTTCTATCGTGGGAGAAAAAAGAAAATTTGTACTAGGCTGTCATAAATTCGGAAGAGTTGTTTCTTTGTTTGAGTCCTCTTCTGAAATGTATAGAATATCCTGGTACAAATGAATGATAACTCCTCCAAGCTTCAGTTAGCCTGGTGACTCAACAACTTATCTGATACTTTCTTCTATCGTGGGAGAAAAAAGAAAATTTGTACTAGGCTGTCATAAATTCGGAAGAGTTGTTTCTTTGTTTGAGTCCTCTTCTGAAATGTATAGAATATCCTGGTACAAATGAATGATAACTCCTCCAAGCTTCTGTTAGCCTGGTGACTCAACAACTTATCTGATACTTTCTTCTACCGTGGGAGAAAAAAGAAAATTTGTACTAGGCTGACATAAGTACAGAAGAGTTATTTCTTTTTTTTGAGCATCTCTTGAAATGTTCAGAATATCCTGGTTTGCAAGAAAAATAACTGCTCTAAGCTTCTGTTAGCCTGGTGACTCAACAACTTATCTGATACTTTCTTCTATGATGGGAGAAAAAAGAAAATTTGTACTAGGCTGTCATAAGTGCAGAAGACTTATTCTTTTCTTTTTGTGCATCTCCTGAAATGTATAGAATATCTTGGTACAAATGAATGATAACTCCTCCAAGCTTCTGTTAGCCTGGTGACTCAACAACTTATCTGATACTTTCTTCTATCGTGGGAGAAAAAAGAAAATTTGTACTAGGCTGTCATAAATTCGGAAGAGTTGTTTCTTTGTTTGAGTCCTCTTCTGAAATGTATAGAATATCCTGGTACAAATGAATGATAACTCCTCCAAGCTTCTGTTAGCCTGGTGACTCAACAACTTATCTGATACTTTCTTCTACCGTGGGAGAAAAAAGAAAATTTGTACTAGGCTGACATAAGTACAGAAGAGTTATTTCTTTCTTTTTGTGCATCTCCTGAAATGTTTAGAATATCCCGGCACGAAAAAATAACTCCTCCAAGCTTCTGTTAGCTTGGTGACTCAACAATTTATCTGATACTTTCTTCTATGGTGGGAGAAAAAAGAAAATATGTACTAGGCTGACATAAGTACAGAAGAATTATTTCTTTCTTTTTGAGCATCTCCTGAAATGTATAGAATATCCTGGTACAAATTAACGATAACTCCTCTAAGCTTCTGTTAGCCTGGTGACTCAACAACTTATCTGATACTTTCTTCTATGGTGGGAGAAAAAAAAAATATGTACTACTAGGCTGACATAAGTACAGAAGAGTTATTTCTTTCTTTTTGAGCATCTCCTGAAATGTTCAAAATATCCTGGTACGCAAGAAAAATAACTGCTCTAAGCTTCTGTTAGCCTGGTGACTCAACAACTTATCTGATACTTTCTTCTATGATGGGAGAAAAAAGAAAATATGTACTAGGCTGACATAAGTACAGAAGAGTTATTTCTTTCTTTTTGAGCATCTCCTGAAATGTATAGAATATCCTGGTACAAATGAACGATAACTCCTCTAAGCTTCTGTTAGCCTGGTGACTCAACAACTTATCTGATACTTTCTTCTATGGTGGGAGAAAAAAAAAATATGTACTAGGCTGACATAAGTACAGAAGAGTTATTTCTTTCTTTTTGAGCATCTCCTGAAATGTTCAGAATATCCTGGTACGCAAGAAAAATAACTGCTCTAAGCTTCTGTTAGCCTGGTGACTCAACAACTTATCTGATACTTTCTTCTATGATGGGAGAAAAAAGAAAATATGTACTAGGCTGACATAAGTACAGAAGAGTTATTTCTTTCTTTTTGAGCATCTCCTGAAATGTATAGAATATCCTGGTACAAATGAATGATAACTCCTCCAAGCTTCAGTTAGCCTGGTGACTCAACAACTTATCTGATACTTTCTTCTATCGTGGGAGAAAAAAGAAAATTTGTACTAGGCTGTCATAAATTCGGAAGAGTTGTTTCTTTGTTTGAGTCCTCTTCTGAAATGTATAGAATATCCTGGTACAAATGAATGATAACTCCTCCAAGCTTCTGTTAGCCTGGTGACTCAACAACTTATCTGATACTTTCTTCTACCGTGGGAGAAAAAAGAAAATTTGTACTAGGCTGACATAAGTACAGAAGAGTTATTTCTTTTTTTTGAGCATCTCTTGAAATGTTCAGAATATCCTGGTTTGCAAGAAAAATAACTGCTCTAAGCTTCTGTTAGCCTGGTGACTCAACAACTTATCTGATACTTTCTTCTATGATGGGAGAAAAAAGAAAATTTGTACTAGGCTGTCATAAGTGCAGAAGACTTATTCTTTTCTTTTTGTGCATCTCCTGAAATGTATAGAATATCTTGGTACAAATGAATGATAACTCCTCCAAGCTTCTGTTAGCCTGGTGACTCAACAACTTATCTGATACTTTCTTCTATCGTGGGAGAAAAAAGAAAATTTGTACTAGGCTGTCATAAATTCGGAAGAGTTGTTTCTTTGTTTGAGTCCTCTTCTGAAATGTATAGAATATCCTGGTACAAATGAATGATAACTCCTCCAAGCTTCTGTTAGCCTGGTGACTCAACAACTTATCTGATACTTTCTTCTACCGTGGGAGAAAAAAGAAAATTTTTACTAGGCTGACATAAGTACAGAAGAGTTATTTCTTTCTTTTTGTGCATCTCCTGAAATGTTTAGAATATCCCGGCACGAAAAAATAACTCCTCCAAGCTTCTGTTAGCTTGGTGACTCAACAATTTATCTGATACTTTCTTCTATGGTGGGAGAAAAAGGAAAATTTGTACTAGGCTGTCATAAATACAGAAGAGTTATTTCTTTCTTTGTGTGCATCTCCTGGAATGTTTAGAATATCCCAGTACGAAAAAATAACTCCTCCTAGCTTCTGTTAGCCTGGTGACTCAACAACTTATCTGATACTTTCTTCTATGGTGGGAGAAAAAATAAAATTTGTACTAGGCTGTCATAAGTGCAGAAGACTTATTCTTTTCTTTTTGTGCATCTCCTGAAATTTATAGAATATCTTGGTACAAATGAATGATAACTCCTCCAAGCTTCTGTTAGCCTGGTGACTCAACAACTTATCTGATACTTTCTTCTATCGTGGGAGAAAAAAGAAAATTTGTACTAGGCTGTCATAAATTCGGAAGAGTTGTTTCTTTGTTTGAGTCCTCTTCTGAAATGTATAGAATATCCTGGTACAAATGAATGATAACTCCTCCAAGCTTCTGTTAGCCTGGTGACTCAACAACTTATCTGATACTTTCTTCTACCGTGGGAGAAAAAAGAAAATTTGTACTAGGCTGACATAAGTACAGAAGAGTTATTTCTTTCTTTTTGTGCATCTCCTGAAATGTTTAGAATATCCCGGCACGAAAAAATAACTCCTCCAAGCTTCTGTTAGCCTGGTGACTCAACAACTTATCTGATACTTTCTTCTATGATGGGAGAAAAAAGAAAATTTGTACTAGGCTGTCATAAGTACCGAAGAGTTATTTCTTTACTTTTCTGCATGTCCTGAAATGCATAGAATATCCTGGTACAAATGAATGATAACTCCTCTAAGCTTCTGTTAGCCTGGTGACTCAACCACTTATCTGATACTTTCTTCTATGGTGGCAGAAAAAAGAAAATTTGTACTAGGCTGACATAAGTACAGAAGAGTTATTTCTTTCTTTTTCTACATCTCCTTAAAATGCATAGAATATCCTGGTACAAATGAATGATAACTCCTCTAAGCTTCTGTTAGCCTGGTGACTCAACAACTTATCTGATACTTTCTTCTATGGAGGGAGAAAAAAAAAATTTGTACTAGGCTGACATAAGTACAGAAGAGTTATTTCTTTCTTTTTGTGCATCTCCTGAAATGTTTAGAATATCCCGGCACGAAAAAATAACTCCTCCAAGTTTCTGTTAGCCTGGTGACTCAACAACTTATCTGATACTTTCTTCTATGGTGGGAGAAAAAAGAAAATATGTACTATGCTGACATAAGTACAGAAGAGTTATTTCTTTCTTTTTGAGCATCTCCTGAAATGTTCAGAATATCCTGGTACGCAAGAAAAATAACTGCTCTAAGCTTCTGTTAGCCTGGTGACTCAACAACTTATCTGATACTTTCTTCTATGTTGGGAGAAAAAAGAAAATATGTACTAGGCTGACATAAGTACAGAAGAGTTATTTCTTTCTTTTTGAGCATCTCCTGAAATGTATAGAATATCCTGGTACAAATGAACGATAACTCCTCTAAGCTTCTGTTAGCCTGGTGACTCAACAACTTATCTGATACTTTCTTCTATGGTGGGAGAAAAAAAAAATTTGTACTAGGCTGACATAAGTACAGAAGAGTTATTTCTTTCTTTTTGAGCATCTCCTGAAATGTTCAGAATATCCTGGTACGCAAGAAAAATAACTGCTCTAAGCTTCTGTTAGCCTGGTGGCTCAACAACTTATCTGATACTTTCTTCTATGATGGGAGAAAAAAGAAAATTTGTACTAGGCTGTCATAAGTGCAGAAGACTTATTCTTTTCTTTTTGTGTATCTCCTGAAATGTATAGAATATCTTGGTACAAATGAATGATAACTCCTCCAAGCTTCAGTTAGCCTGGTGACTCAACAACTTATCTGATACTTTCTTCTATCGTGGGAGAAAAAAGAAAATTTGTACTAGGCTGTCATAAATTCGGAAGAGTTGTTTCTTTGTTTGAGTCCTCTTCTGAAATGTATAGAATATCCTGGTACAAATGAATGATAACTCCTCCAAGCTTCAGTTAGCCTGGTGACTCAACAACTTATCTGATACTTTCTTCTATCGTGGGAGAAAAAAGAAAATTTGTACTAGGCTGTCATAAATTCGGAAGAGTTGTTTCTTTGTTTGAGTCCTCTTCTGAAATGTATAGAATATCCTGGTACAAATGAATGATAACTCCTCCAAGCTTCTGTTAGCCTGGTGACTCAACAACTTATCTGATACTTTCTTCTACCGTGGGAGAAAAAAGAAAATTTGTACTAGGCTGACATAAGTACAGAAGAGTTATTTCTTTTTTTTGAGCATCTCTTGAAATGTTCAGAATATCCTGGTTTGCAAGAAAAATAACTGCTCTAAGCTTCTGTTAGCCTGGTGACTCAACAACTTATCTGATACTTTCTTCTATGATGGGAGAAAAAAGAAAATTTGTACTAGGCTGTCATAAGTGCAGAAGACTTATTCTTTTCTTTTTGTGCATCTCCTGAAATGTATAGAATATCTTGGTACAAATGAATGATAACTCCTCCAAGCTTCTGTTAGCCTGGTGACTCAACAACTTATCTGATACTTTCTTCTATCGTGGGAGAAAAAAGAAAATTTGTACTAGGCTGTCATAAATTCGGAAGAGTTGTTTCTTTGTTTGAGTCCTCTTCTGAAATGTATAGAATATCCTGGTACAAATGAATGATAACTCCTCCAAGCTTCTGTTAGCCTGGTGACTCAACAACTTATCTGATACTTTCTTCTACCGTGGGAGAAAAAAGAAAATTTGTACTAGGCTGACATAAGTACAGAAGAGTTATTTCTTTCTTTTTGTGCATCTCCTGAAATGTTTAGAATATCCCGGCACGAAAAAATAACTCCTCCAAGCTTCTGTTAGCTTGGTGACTCAACAATTTATCTGATACTTTCTTCTATGGTGGGAGAAAAAGGAAAATTTGTACTAGGCTGTCATAAATACAGAAGAGTTATTTCTTTCTTTGTGTGCATCTCCTGGAATGTTTAGAATATCCCAGTACGAAAAAATAACTCCTCCTAGCTTCTGTTAGCCTGGTGACTCAACAACTTATCTGATACTTTCTTCTATGGTGGGAGAAAAAATAAAATTTGTACTAGGCTGTCATAAGTGCAGAAGACTTATTCTTTTCTTTTTGTGCATCTCCTGAAATGTATAGAATATCTTGGTACAAATGAATGATAACTCCTCCAAGCTTCTGTTAGCCTGGTGACTCAACAACTTATCTGATACTTTCTTCTATCGTGGGAGAAAAAAGAAAATTTGTACTAGGCTGTCATAAATTCGGAAGAGTTGTTTCTTTGTTTGAGTCCTCTTCTGAAATGTATAGAATATCCTGGTACAAATGAATGATAACTCCTCCAAGCTTCTGTTAGCCTGGTGACTCAACATCTTATCTGATACTTTCTTCTACCGTGGGAGAAAAAAGAAAATTTGTACTAGGCTGACATAAGTACAGAAGAGTTATTTCTTTCTTTTTGTGCATCTCCTGAAATATTTAGAATATCCCGGAACGAAAAAATAACTCCTCCAAGTTTCTGTTAGCCTGGTGACTCAACAACTTATCTGATACTTTCTTCTATGGTGGGAGAAAAAAGAAAATATGTACTATGCTGACATAAGTACAGAAGAGTTATTTCTTTCTTTTTGTGCATCTCCTGAAATGTATAGAATATCCTGGTACGAAAGAAAAATAACTCCTCCAAGCTTCTGTTAGCCTGGTGACTCAACAACTTATCTGATACTTTCTTCTATGGTGGGAGAAAAAAGAAAATATGTACTAGGCTGACAGAAGTACAGAAGAGTTATTTCTTTCTTTTTGAGCATCTCTTGAAATGTTCAGAATATCCTGGCATGCAAGAAAAATAACTGCTCTAAGCTTCTGTTAGCCTGGTGACTTAACAACTTATCTGATACTTTCTTCTATGATGGGAGAAAAAAGAAAATATGTACTAGGCTGTCATAAGTGCAGAAGAGTTATTCTTTTCTTTTTGTGCATCTCCTGAAACGTATAGAATATCCTGGTACGAAAGAAAAATAACTCCTCCAAGCTTCTGTTAGCCTGGTGACTCAACAACTTATCTGATACTTTCTTCTATGGTGGGAGAAAAAGGAAAATTTGTACTAGTCTGACATAAGTACAGAAGAGTTATTTCTTTCTTTTTGAGCATCTCTTGAAATGTTCAGAATATCCTGGTATGCAAGAAAAATAACTGCTCTAAGCTTCTGTTAGCCTGGTGACTCAACAACTTATCTGATACTTTCTTCTATGATGGGAGAAAAAAGAAAATTTGTACTAGGCTGTCATAAATTCAGAAGAGTTGTTTCTTTGTTTGAGTCCTCGTCTGAAATGTATAGAATATCCTGGTACAAATGAATGATAACTCCTCCAAGCTTCTGTTAGCCTGGTGACTCAACAACTTATCTGATACTTTCTTCTACCGTGGGAGAAAAAAGAAAATTTGTACTAGGCTGACATAAGTACAGAAAAGTTATTTCTTTCTTTTTGTGCATCTCCTGAAATGTTTAGAATATCCTGGTACAAATGAATGAGAACTCCTCCAAGCTTCTGTTAGCCTGGTGACTCAACAACTTATCTGATACTTTCTTCTATGGTGGGAGAAAAAAGAAAATATGTACTAGGCTGACATAAGTACAGAAGAGTTATTTCTTTGTTTGAGTCCTCTCCTGAAATGTATAGAATATCCTGGTACAAATGAATGATAACTCCTCCAAGCTTCTGTTAGCCTGGTGACTCAACAACTTATCTGATACTTTCTTCTATGATGGGAGAAAAAAGAAAATATGTACTAGGCTGACATAAGTACAGAAGAGTTATTTCTTTCTTTTTGAGCATCTCCTGAAATGTATAGAATATCCTGGTACAAATGAACGATAACTCCTCTAAGCTTCTGTTAGCCTGGTGACTCAACAACTTATCTGATACTTTCTTCTATGATGGGAGAAAAAAGAAAATTTGTACTAGGCTGTCATAAGTGCAGAAGAGTTATTCTTTTCTTTTTGTGCATCTCCTGAAATGTATAGAATATCCTGGTACGAAAGAAAAATAACTCCTCCAAGCTTCTGTTAGCCTGGTGACTCAACAACTTATCTGATACTTTCTTCTATGGTGGGAGAAAAAGGAAAATTTGTACTAGGCTTACATAAGTACAGAAGAGTTATTTCTTTCTTTTTGTGCATCTCCTGAACTGTTTAGAATATCCCGGCACGAAAAAATAACTCCTCCAAGCTTCTGTTAGCCTGGTGACTCAACAACTTATCTGATACTTTCTTCTATGGTGGGAGAAAAAGGAAAATTTGTACTAGGCTGTCATAAATACAGAAGAGTTATTTCTTCTTGTTTGTGTGCATCTCCTGGAATGTTTAGAATATCCCGGCACGAAAAAATAACTCCTCCAAGCTTCTGTTAGCCTGGTGACTCAACAACTTATCTGATACTTTCTTCTATCGTGGGAGAAAAAAGAAAATTTGTACTAGGCTGTCATAAATTCGGAAGAGTTGTTTCTTTGTTTGAGTCCTCTTCTGAAATGTATAGAATATCCTGGTACAAATGAATGATAACTCCTCCAAGCTTCTGTTAGCCTGGTGACTCAACAACTTATCTGATACTTTCTTCTACCGTGGGAGAAAAAAGAAAATTTGTACTAGGCTGACATAAGTATAGAAGAGTTATTTCTTTCTTTTTGTGCATCTCCTGAAATGTTTAGAATATCCCGGCACGAAAAAATAACTCCTCCAAGTTTCTGTTAGCCTGGTGACTCAACAACTTATCTGATACTTTCTTCTATGGTGGGAGAAAAAAGAAAATATGTACTATGCTGACATAAGTACAGAAGAGTTATTTCTTTCTTTTTGAGCATCTCTTGAAATGTTCAGAATATCCTGGCATGCAAGAAAAATAACTGCTCTAAGCTTCTGTTAGCCTGGTGACTCAACAACTTATCTGATACTTTCTTCTATGATGGGAGAAAAAAGAAAATTTGTACTAGGCTGTCATAAGTGCAGAAGAGTTATTCTTTTCTTATTGTGCATCTCCTGAAATGTATAGAATATCCTGGTACGAAAGAAAAATAACTCCTCCAAGCTTCTGTTAGCCTGGTGACTCAACAACTTATCTGATACTTTCTTCTATGGTGGGAGAAAAAGGAAAATTTGTACTAGGCTGACATAAGAACAGAAGAGTTATTTCTTTCTTTTTGTGCATCTCCTGAAATGTTTAGAATATTCCGGCACGAAAAAATTACTCCTCCAAGCTTCTGTTAGCCTGGTGACTCAACAACTTATCTGATACTTTCTTCTATGATGGGAGAAAAAAGAAAATATGTACTAGGCTGACATAAGTACAGAAGAGTTATTTCTTTCTTTTTGAGCATCTCCTGAAATGTATAGAATATCCTGGTACAAATGAACGATAACTCCTCTAAGCTTCTGTTAGCCTGGTGACTCAACAACTTATCTGATACTTTCTTCTATGGTGGGAGAAAAAAGAAAATTTGTACAAGGCTGCCATAAGTACAGAAGAGTTATTTCTTTCTTTTTGTGCATCTCCTGAAATGCTTAGAATATCCTGGTACAAATGATTGATAACTCCTCCAAGCTTCTGTTAGCCTGGTGAATCAACAACTTATCTGATAATTTCTTCTATGATGGGAGAAAAAAGAAAATTTGTACTAGGCTGTCATAAGTACAGAAGAGTTATTTCTTTATTTTTCTGCATCTCCTGAAATGCATAGAATATCCTGGTACAAATGCATGATAACTCCTCTAAGCTTCTGTTAGCCTGGTGACTCAACCACTTATCTGATACTTTCTTCTATGGTGGCAGAAAAAAGAAAATTTGTACTAGGCTGACATAAGTACAGAAGAGTTATTTCTTTCTTTTTCTACATCTCCTCAAATGCATAGAATATCCTGGTACAAATGAATGATAACTCCTCCAAGCTTCTGTTAGCCTGGTGACTCAACAACTTATCTGATACTTTCTTCTACCGTGGGAGAAAAAAGAAAATTTGTACTAGGCTGACATAAGTACAGAAGAGTTATTTTTTTCTTTTTGAGCATCTCATGAAATGTTCAGAATATCCTGGTATGCAAGAAAAATAACTGCTCTAAGCTTCTGTTAGCCTGGTGACTCAACAACTTATCTGATACTTTCTTCTATGATGGGAGAAAAAAGAAAATATGTACTAGGCTGACATAAGTACAGAAGAGTTATTTCTTTCTTTTTGAGCATCTCCTGAAATGTATAGAATATCCTGGTACAAATGAACGATAACTCCTCTAAGCTTCTGTTAGCCTGGTGACTCAACAACTTATCTGATACTTTCTTCTATGGTGGGAGAAAAAAGAAAATTTGTACAAGGCTGCCATAAGTACAGAAGAGTTATTTCTTTCTTTTTGAGCATCTCCTGAAATGTTCAGAATATCCTGGTACGCAAGAAAAATAACTGCTCTAAGCTTCTGTTAGCCTGGTGACTCAACAACTTATCTGATACTTTCTTCTATGATGGGAGAAAAAAGAAAATATGTACTAGGCTGACATAAGTACAGAAGAGTTATTTCTTTCTTTTTGAGCATCTCCTGAAATGTATAGAATATCCTGGTACAAATGAATGATAACTCCTCCAAGCTTCAGTTAGCCTGGTGACTCAACAACTTATCTGATACTTTCTTCTATCGTGGGAGAAAAAAGAAAATTTGTACTAGGCTGTCATAAATTCGGAAGAGTTGTTTCTTTGTTTGAGTCCTCTTCTGAAATGTATAGAATATCCTGGTACAAATGAATGATAACTCCTCCAAGCTTCTGTTAGCCTGGTGACTCAACAACTTATCTGATACTTTCTTCTACCGTGGGAGAAAAAAGAAAATTTGTACTAGGCTGACATAAGTACAGAAGAGTTATTTCTTTTTTTTGAGCATCTCTTGAAATGTTCAGAATATCCTGGTTTGCAAGAAAAATAACTGCTCTAAGCTTCTGTTAGCCTGGTGACTCAACAACTTATCTGATACTTTCTTCTATGATGGGAGAAAAAAGAAAATTTGTACTAGGCTGTCATAAGTGCAGAAGACTTATTCTTTTCTTTTTGTGCATCTCCTGAAATGTATAGAATATCTTGGTACAAATGAATGATAACTCCTCCAAGCTTCTGTTAGCCTGGTGACTCAACAACTTATCTGATACTTTCTTCTATCGTGGGAGAAAAAAGAAAATTTGTACTAGGCTGTCATAAATTCGGAAGAGTTGTTTCTTTGTTTGAGTCCTCTTCTGAAATGTATAGAATATCCTGGTACAAATGAATGATAACTCCTCCAAGCTTCTGTTAGCCTGGTGACTCAACAACTTATCTGATACTTTCTTCTACCGTGGGAGAAAAAAGAAAATTTTTACTAGGCTGACATAAGTACAGAAGAGTTATTTCTTTCTTTTTGTGCATCTCCTGAAATGTTTAGAATATCCCGGCACGAAAAAATAACTCCTCCAAGCTTCTGTTAGCTTGGTGACTCAACAATTTATCTGATACTTTCTTCTATGGTGGGAGAAAAAGGAAAATTTGTACTAGGCTGTCATAAATACAGAAGAGTTATTTCTTTCTTTGTGTGCATCTCCTGGAATGTTTAGAATATCCCAGTACGAAAAAATAACTCCTCCTAGCTTCTGTTAGCCTGGTGACTCAACAACTTATCTGATACTTTCTTCTATGGTGGGAGAAAAAATAAAATTTGTACTAGGCTGTCATAAGTGCAGAAGACTTATTCTTTTCTTTTTGTGCATCTCCTGAAATTTATAGAATATCTTGGTACAAATGAATGATAACTCCTCCAAGCTTCTGTTAGCCTGGTGACTCAACAACTTATCTGATACTTTCTTCTATCGTGGGAGAAAAAAGAAAATTTGTACTAGGCTGTCATAAATTCGGAAGAGTTGTTTCTTTGTTTGAGTCCTCTTCTGAAATGTATAGAATATCCTGGTACAAATGAATGATAACTCCTCCAAGCTTCTGTTAGCCTGGTGACTCAACAACTTATCTGATACTTTCTTCTACCGTGGGAGAAAAAAGAAAATTTGTACTAGGCTGACATAAGTACAGAAGAGTTATTTCTTTCTTTTTGTGCATCTCCTGAAATGTTTAGAATATCCCGGCACGAAAAAATAACTCCTCCAAGCTTCTGTTAGCCTGGTGACTCAACAACTTATCTGATACTTTCTTCTATGATGGGAGAAAAAAGAAAATTTGTACTAGGCTGTCATAAGTACCGAAGAGTTATTTCTTTACTTTTCTGCATGTCCTGAAATGCATAGAATATCCTGGTACAAATGAATGATAACTCCTCTAAGCTTCTGTTAGCCTGGTGACTCAACCACTTATCTGATACTTTCTTCTATGGTGGCAGAAAAAAGAAAATTTGTACTAGGCTGACATAAGTACAGAAGAGTTATTTCTTTCTTTTTCTACATCTCCTTAAAATGCATAGAATATCCTGGTACAAATGAATGATAACTCCTCTAAGCTTCTGTTAGCCTGGTGACTCAACAACTTATCTGATACTTTCTTCTATGGAGGGAGAAAAAAAAAATTTGTACTAGGCTGACATAAGTACAGAAGAGTTATTTCTTTCTTTTTGTGCATCTCCTGAAATGTTTAGAATATCCCGGCACGAAAAAATAACTCCTCCAAGTTTCTGTTAGCCTGGTGACTCAACAACTTATCTGATACTTTCTTCTATGGTGGGAGAAAAAAGAAAATATGTACTATGCTGACATAAGTACAGAAGAGTTATTTCTTTCTTTTTGAGCATCTCCTGAAATGTTCAGAATATCCTGGTACGCAAGAAAAATAACTGCTCTAAGCTTCTGTTAGCCTGGTGACTCAACAACTTATCTGATACTTTCTTCTATGTTGGGAGAAAAAAGAAAATATGTACTAGGCTGACATAAGTACAGAAGAGTTATTTCTTTCTTTTTGAGCATCTCCTGAAATGTATAGAATATCCTGGTACAAATGAACGATAACTCCTCTAAGCTTCTGTTAGCCTGGTGACTCAACAACTTATCTGATACTTTCTTCTATGGTGGGAGAAAAAAAAAAATTGTACTAGGCTGACATAAGTACAGAAGAGTTATTTCTTTCTTTTTGAGCATCTCCTGAAATGTTCAGAATATCCTGGTACGCAAGAAAAATAACTGCTCTAAGCTTCTGTTAGCCTGGTGGCTCAACAACTTATCTGATACTTTCTTCTATGATGGGAGAAAAAAGAAAATTTGTACTAGGCTGTCATAAGTGCAGAAGACTTATTCTTTTCTTTTTGTGTATCTCCTGAAATGTATAGAATATCTTGGTACAAATGAATGATAACTCCTCCAAGCTTCAGTTAGCCTGGTGACTCAACAACTTATCTGATACTTTCTTCTATCGTGGGAGAAAAAAGAAAATTTGTACTAGGCTGTCATAAATTCGGAAGAGTTGTTTCTTTGTTTGAGTCCTCTTCTGAAATGTATAGAATATCCTGGTACAAATGAATGATAACTCCTCCAAGCTTCAGTTAGCCTGGTGACTCAACAACTTATCTGATACTTTCTTCTATCGTGGGAGAAAAAAGAAAATTTGTACTAGGCTGTCATAAATTCGGAAGAGTTGTTTCTTTGTTTGAGTCCTCTTCTGAAATGTATAGAATATCCTGGTACAAATGAATGATAACTCCTCCAAGCTTCTGTTAGCCTGGTGACTCAACAACTTATCTGATACTTTCTTCTACCGTGGGAGAAAAAAGAAAATTTGTACTAGGCTGACATAAGTACAGAAGAGTTATTTCTTTTTTTTGAGCATCTCTTGAAATGTTCAGAATATCCTGGTTTGCAAGAAAAATAACTGCTCTAAGCTTCTGTTAGCCTGGTGACTCAACAACTTATCTGATACTTTCTTCTATGATGGGAGAAAAAAGAAAATTTGTACTAGGCTGTCATAAGTGCAGAAGACTTATTCTTTTCTTTTTGTGCATCTCCTGAAATGTATAGAATATCTTGGTACAAATGAATGATAACTCCTCCAAGCTTCTGTTAGCCTGGTGACTCAACAACTTATCTGATACTTTCTTCTATCGTGGGAGAAAAAAGAAAATTTGTACTAGGCTGTCATAAATTCGGAAGAGTTGTTTCTTTGTTTGAGTCCTCTTCTGAAATGTATAGAATATCCTGGTACAAATGAATGATAACTCCTCCAAGCTTCTGTTAGCCTGGTGACTCAACAACTTATCTGATACTTTCTTCTACCGTGGGAGAAAAAAGAAAATTTGTACTAGGCTGACATAAGTACAGAAGAGTTATTTCTTTCTTTTTGTGCATCTCCTGAAATGTTTAGAATATCCCGGCACGAAAAAATAACTCCTCCAAGCTTCTGTTAGCTTGGTGACTCAACAATTTATCTGATACTTTCTTCTATGGTGGGAGAAAAAGGAAAATTTGTACTAGGCTGTCATAAATACAGAAGAGTTATTTCTTTCTTTGTGTGCATCTCCTGGAATGTTTAGAATATCCCAGTACGAAAAAATAACTCCTCCTAGCTTCTGTTAGCCTGGTGACTCAACAACTTATCTGATACTTTCTTCTATGGTGGGAGAAAAAATAAAATTTGTACTAGGCTGTCATAAGTGCAGAAGACTTATTCTTTTCTTTTTGTGCATCTCCTGAAATGTATAGAATATCTTGGTACAAATGAATGATAACTCCTCCAAGCTTCTGTTAGCCTGGTGACTCAACAACTTATCTGATACTTTCTTCTATCGTGGGAGAAAAAAGAAAATTTGTACTAGGCTGTCATAAATTCGGAAGAGTTGTTTCTTTGTTTGAGTCCTCTTCTGAAATGTATAGAATATCCTGGTACAAATGAATGATAACTCCTCCAAGCTTCTGTTAGCCTGGTGACTCAACATCTTATCTGATACTTTCTTCTACCGTGGGAGAAAAAAGAAAATTTGTACTAGGCTGACATAAGTACAGAAGAGTTATTTCTTTCTTTTTGTGCATCTCCTGAAATATTTAGAATATCCCGGAACGAAAAAATAACTCCTCCAAGTTTCTGTTAGCCTGGTGACTCAACAACTTATCTGATACTTTCTTCTATGGTGGGAGAAAAAAGAAAATATGTACTATGCTGACATAAGTACAGAAGAGTTATTTCTTTCTTTTTGTGCATCTCCTGAAATGTATAGAATATCCTGGTACGAAAGAAAAATAACTCCTCCAAGCTTCTGTTAGCCTGGTGACTCAACAACTTATCTGATACTTTCTTCTATGGTGGGAGAAAAAAGAAAATATGTACTAGGCTGACAGAAGTACAGAAGAGTTATTTCTTTCTTTTTGAGCATCTCTTGAAATGTTCAGAATATCCTGGCATGCAAGAAAAATAACTGCTCTAAGCTTCTGTTAGCCTGGTGACTTAACAACTTATCTGATACTTTCTTCTATGATGGGAGAAAAAAGAAAATATGTACTAGGCTGTCATAAGTGCAGAAGAGTTATTCTTTTCTTTTTGTGCATCTCCTGAAACGTATAGAATATCCTGGTACGAAAGAAAAATAACTCCTCCAAGCTTCTGTTAGCCTGGTGACTCAACAACTTATCTGATACTTTCTTCTATGGTGGGAGAAAAAGGAAAATTTGTACTAGTCTGACATAAGTACAGAAGAGTTATTTCTTTCTTTTTGAGCATCTCTTGAAATGTTCAGAATATCCTGGTATGCAAGAAAAATAACTGCTCTAAGCTTCTGTTAGCCTGGTGACTCAACAACTTATCTGATACTTTCTTCTATGATGGGAGAAAAAAGAAAATTTGTACTAGGCTGTCATAAATTCAGAAGAGTTGTTTCTTTGTTTGAGTCCTCGTCTGAAATGTATAGAATATCCTGGTACAAATGAATGATAACTCCTCCAAGCTTCTGTTAGCCTGGTGACTCAACAACTTATCTGATACTTTCTTCTACCGTGGGAGAAAAAAGAAAATTTGTACTAGGCTGACATAAGTACAGAAAAGTTATTTCTTTCTTTTTGTGCATCTCCTGAAATGTTTAGAATATCCTGGTACAAATGAATGAGAACTCCTCCAAGCTTCTGTTAGCCTGGTGACTCAACAACTTATCTGATACTTTCTTCTATGATGGGAGAAAAAAGAAAATTTGTACTAGGCTGTCATAAGTGCAGAAGAGTTATTCTTTTCTTTTTGTGCATCTCCTGAAATGTATAGAATATCCTGGTACGAAAGAAAAATAACTCCTCCAAGCTTCTGTTAGCCTGGTGACTCAACAACTTATCTGATACTTTCTTCTATGGTGGGAGAAAAAGGAAAATTTGTACTAGGCTTACATAAGTACAGAAGAGTTATTTCTTTCTTTTTGTGCATCTCCTGAACTGTTTAGAATATCCCGGCACGAAAAAATAACTCCTCCAAGCTTCTGTTAGCCTGGTGACTCAACAACTTATCTGATACTTTCTTCTATGGTGGGAGAAAAAGGAAAATTTGTACTAGGCTGTCATAAATACAGAAGAGTTATTTCTTCTTGTTTGTGTGCATCTCCTGGAATGTTTAGAATATCCCGGCACGAAAAAATAACTCCTCCAAGCTTCTGTTAGCCTGGTGACTCAACAACTTATCTGATACTTTCTTCTATCGTGGGAGAAAAAAGAAAATTTGTACTAGGCTGTCATAAATTCGGAAGAGTTGTTTCTTTGTTTGAGTCCTCTTCTGAAATGTATAGAATATCCTGGTACAAATGAATGATAACTCCTCCAAGCTTCTGTTAGCCTGGTGACTCAACAACTTATCTGATACTTTCTTCTACCGTGGGAGAAAAAAGAAAATTTGTACTAGGCTGACATAAGTATAGAAGAGTTATTTCTTTCTTTTTGTGCATCTCCTGAAATGTTTAGAATATCCCGGCACGAAAAAATAACTCCTCCAAGTTTCTGTTAGCCTGGTGACTCAACAACTTATCTGATACTTTCTTCTATGGTGGGAGAAAAAAGAAAATATGTACTATGCTGACATAAGTACAGAAGAGTTATTTCTTTCTTTTTGAGCATCTCTTGAAATGTTCAGAATATCCTGGCATGCAAGAAAAATAACTGCTCTAAGCTTCTGTTAGCCTGGTGACTCAACAACTTATCTGATACTTTCTTCTATGATGGGAGAAAAAAGAAAATTTGTACTAGGCTGTCATAAGTGCAGAAGAGTTATTCTTTTCTTATTGTGCATCTCCTGAAATGTATAGAATATCCTGGTACGAAAGAAAAATAACTCCTCCAAGCTTCTGTTAGCCTGGTGACTCAACAACTTATCTGATACTTTCTTCTATGGTGGGAGAAAAAGGAAAATTTGTACTAGGCTGACATAAGAACAGAAGAGTTATTTCTTTCTTTTTGTGCATCTCCTGAAATGTTTAGAATATTCCGGCACGAAAAAATTACTCCTCCAAGCTTCTGTTAGCCTGGTGACTCAACAACTTATCTGATACTTTCTTCTATGATGGGAGAAAAAAGAAAATATGTACTAGGCTGACATAAGTACAGAAGAGTTATTTCTTTCTTTTTGAGCATCTCCTGAAATGTATAGAATATCCTGGTACAAATGAACGATAACTCCTCTAAGCTTCTGTTAGCCTGGTGACTCAACAACTTATCTGATACTTTCTTCTATGGTGGGAGAAAAAAGAAAATTTGTACAAGGCTGCCATAAGTACAGAAGAGTTATTTCTTTCTTTTTGTGCATCTCCTGAAATGCTTAGAATATCCTGGTACAAATGATTGATAACTCCTCCAAGCTTCTGTTAGCCTGGTGAATCAACAACTTATCTGATAATTTCTTCTATGATGGGAGAAAAAAGAAAATTTGTACTAGGCTGTCATAAGTACAGAAGAGTTATTTCTTTATTTTTCTGCATCTCCTGAAATGCATAGAATATCCTGGTACAAATGCATGATAACTCCTCTAAGCTTCTGTTAGCCTGGTGACTCAACCACTTATCTGATACTTTCTTCTATGGTGGCAGAAAAAAGAAAATTTGTACTAGGCTGACATAAGTACAGAAGAGTTATTTCTTTCTTTTTCTACATCTCCTCAAATGCATAGAATATCCTGGTACAAATGAATGATAACTCCTCCAAGCTTCTGTTAGCCTGGTGACTCAACAACTTATCTGATACTTTCTTCTACCGTGGGAGAAAAAAGAAAATTTGTACTAGGCTGACATAAGTACAGAAGAGTTATTTTTTTCTTTTTGAGCATCTCATGAAATGTTCAGAATATCCTGGTATGCAAGAAAAATAACTGCTCTAAGCTTCTGTTAGCCTGGTGACTCAACAACTTATCTGATACTTTCTTCTATGATGGGAGAAAAAAGAAAATATGTACTAGGCTGACATAAGTACAGAAGAGTTATTTCTTTCTTTTTGAGCATCTCCTGAAATGTATAGAATATCCTGGTACAAATGAACGATAACTCCTCTAAGCTTCTGTTAGCCTGGTGACTCAACAACTTATCTGATACTTTCTTCTATGGTGGGAGAAAAAAGAAAATTTGTACAAGGCTGCCATAAGTACAGAAGAGTTATTTCTTTCTTTTTGTGCATCTCCTGAAATGCTTAGAATATCCTGGTACAAATGAATGATAACTCCTCCAAGCTTCTGTTAGCCTGGTGAATCAACAACTTATCTGATAATTTCTTCTATGATGGGAGAAAAAAGAAAATTTGTACTAGGCTGTCATAAGTACAGAAGAGTTATTTCTTTATTTTTCTGCATCTCCTGAAATGCATAGAATATCCTGGTACAAATGCATGATAACTCCTCTAAGCTTCTGTTAGCCTGGTGACTCAACCACTTATCTGATACTTTCTTCTATGGTGGCAGAAAAAATAAAATTTGTACTAGGCTGACATAAGTACAGAAGAGTTATTTCTTTCTTTTTCTACATCTCCTCAAATGCATAGAATATCCTGGTACAAATGAATGATAACTCCTCCAAGCTTCTGTTAGCCTGGTGACTCAACAACTTATCTGATACTTTCTTCTACCGTGGGAGAAAAAAGAAAATTTGTACTAGGCTGACATAAGTACAGAAGAGTTATTTTTTTCTTTTTGAGCATCTCATGAAATGTTCAGAATATCCTGGTATGCAAGAAAAATAACTGCTCTAAGCTTCTGTTAGCCTGGTGACTCAACAACTTATCTGATACTTTCTTCTATGGTGGGAGAAAAAGGAAAATTTGTACTAGGCTGTCATAAATACAGAAGAGTTATTTCTTTCTTTGTGTGCATCTCCTGGAATGTTTAGAATATCCCAGTACGAAAAAATAACTCCTCCTAGCTTCTGTTAGCCTGGTGACTCAACAACTTATCTGATACTTTCTTCTATGGTGGGAGAAAAAAGAAAATTTGTACTAGGCTGTCATAAGTGCAGAAGACTTATTCTTTTCTTTTTGTGCATCTCCTGAAATGTATAGAATATCTTGGTACAAATGAATGATAACTCCTCCAAGCTTCTGTTAGCCTGGTGACTCAACAACTTATCTGATACTTTCTTCTACCGTGGGAGAAAAAAGAAAATTTGTACTAGGCTGACATAAGTACAGAAGAGTTATTTCTTTCTTTTTGTGCATCTCCTGAAATGTTTAGAATATCCCGGCACGAAAAAATAACTCCTCCAAGCTTCTGTTAGCCTGGTGACTCAACAACTTATCTGATACTTTCTTCTATGGTGGGAGAAAAAAGAAAATATGTACTATGCTGACATAAGTACAGAAGAGTTATTTCTTTCTTTTTGAGCATCTCTTGAAATTTTTAGAATATCCTGGCAAGTAGTATAATATTGGGCATTCTGCCCCACCTTGTTGCTCGGCAAAACTCCGTTTTGCCATCGCAACATCGGTGTTGCAGAATGCCCAATATTATACGTTTGACATGTTGAATTGATTTCAAAAATATTTTTTCATTGTATTTGTCAACGAAATAAATCTTAGAACGCCGTCGTGATAACGCGCTCCAATTCAATGATCGAATTAACGCGTGTGCGTCTCAAAGTGGTGGTCATAAATGTTTGTGTTCATATTTAATTTACTCATTATAAATCAAACCTACGCGCATTAAACATGAGATTCGTTAAACAGCCACAATCATTAATGATAAACACTATATGTGACAATGTTTCTAAGAACGTCATACGACATGGAGAATTATTACCTAACTCAATTCGATGCATTATTTGTGGACCGTCAAGTTGCGGAAAAACAAATTTATTAATTGGACTTCTTATACACGAAAATGGCTTAAAGTTTCAAAATATTTACGTTTATTCAAAAACTCTACACCAACCTAAATACATGTTTTTGGAAAAGGTTTTACAGCATGTGCCTGGCGCATCATTTCACAAATATCAAGGAAGTGATGAAGTTTTAAAAGTTCAGGATGCTAAACCTAACTCGGTGATTATATTCGATGATGTTGCTTGTGAAAATCAAAATAATATGCGTGATTACTTTGCCATGGGTAGACACAAGTATATCGATTGTTTTTATCTAAACCAAACCTACAGTAAGGTACCAAAACAGCTAGTGAGAGATAATGCTAACTTAATCATACTATTCAAGCAAGATGATATTAATTTGAAACATGTTTATGAAGAACACGTTAACACTGACATGAGATGGCTTGATTTTCGTGAAATGTGTTCTAAAATATGGAGTGATGAACCTTTCAGCTACGTTGTGATTAATAAAGATTGTCCTAAAAATAATGGGTGTTATAGAAACAAATTGGACACTTTCGTCGTTTTCGATTAATAATTCTATATAAATACTATTGCAATATCTGAATCATATTTAAAGACCATTAACTTCTCTAAGTATTTATTCTATATACAACTCTTACTCGAATACAACCTTTTTAATATAATGGAAACACAATTAAAAAGACAAATTGTTGATGCGGCAGAAGCTGTCAAAAGAAAAGTGCGAAAAATGAGAGATTTTGAAAATGATAAAAATCAAGCATTGGATTCAGTTTTTAAGCCCGTAACAGAACCTCTTAACCTTATAGCTAAGAATAGTAAGCAAGCCAAAAGTATTTTACCTGACACCAACGATTATATAAATATTCCTTCTTTTGACAAACGAATATTGGAGGATGACATTAGTATAAAAAATCATAATGCTAGTAATGCAGATGAAAATGAACCTGATAACGTTAGTAACACTTCGTATGAATCATTTGATAACAATGAAGACAGCTATATATCTTCCTGGTCAGTTTCTACAGAAGCGCCGTTAGATGTACCATTCGGTGTACGTATTGTAAACAAGAAATTAATGCTGGGTTCTGCTTGTGTAACTATTAACAACGATAAAATCACAGTGATGGGTCATGCATACCGGAAAACTCCCGGGTTGAAAGAGTTATTGTTCAATAAAGAAGTAGATTTAGACTTGGTAACTGAAAGTGATTTGTTGAATTACAAATCGATGCTGATCGATACAAATGCTCATCGTCGAGACTTCGACAGCTCGAAGCCAATCAAAAGTAATAAAGGTCAAAAATATATGCAAATTATAAAGCCACTTTTTACTCTCCAAAACACATACCAAGGTGGCAAATATAAAGGAAGAGGTTTACCTATGACAAAAATGTGGAGGAAAAATGTAGATTTCATATACTGGGATGACCCTAATGAACTAGTAGAGAGGTTGAAATTATTGATTGCTTCCAGAGATGCCGGTAACACAGGATTAGATAATGAAATTATATCTATTATTGAAGAGTTACGTGAAAATAAAATTATTAATAAATAATTGATATAAAGTGTGTTTCATTCATTTTACTATAAACCTTTATACACGAAAGACATCAAGCATGAATGTAGATAAATTTGGACACACCATTCATAAAAGATTACGTTTATCCGAAATACTTGAGTATAATAGTAATGCTTTAATACAAACTGAAAAAGGAGATTATAATTTGAAAAACTCTAGACTCAGGGGGGTCAGATTACCTTTAGAAGCAGACGATGCAGTTAACAAAGAATATGTCGATCGATTTAAAGACAACCTAATACATGAACTTAGACAATTGTTTGAGGCACAACGTACAAGAATCATAGGAGATACTCAAAGTTCCACTGAAAAGACTTTAAAAGCCGGGTTATTAGAAATCTTGACTCATTTAGAAGACAAGTTTTATACGAAAGCAGAAGTCGATAACTTTTTTAAACTAAAAAAATCAGCATAATGACCAAACAAGAGATTGTAAATGAAATACATAGAATGGCAAGGAAAAATTATCCACGTCGATCTGTTATACTAAAAGGTATTGATGATTTATGGCAAGCTGACTTAATAGATATGCAACACGTGAAAAGTTACAACAAAAAATATAGCTATATTTTAATAGTTATTGACTGTTTTTCAAAGTACGCCTGGACAGAACCACTAAAATCGAAAAATAAGGATTGTGTTACTCACGCTTTTAATCGAATACTCGCCAAAAGCCAACGCAAGCCTATCCACTTACAAACTGATTTAGGAACAGAATTTTATAACGCTGAATTCCAAACGTTAATGAAAAAATATCATATTAATCACTACTCGTCTTTTTCTACTAAAAAAGCGTCAATTGTAGAGAGGTTGATTAAAACTATTAAACATAAATTATTTAAACGGTTTAGTTTTAATGGAAATTATAAATGGCTTGGTTCAGAATTGGAAGATATAATTTACATGTATAACAATACAAAGCATCGTACTATAAAATGTAAGCCTTGTGATGTTAATAAACGTAACGAGTATACAATAAGAAACAATATAAAAAAAACAATAAAACAGGTATCCCGCTCGAGAAAACCGAGGTTTAAAATTGGCGATAAAGTTCGTATCAGCAAATACAAACATATTTTTGAGAAAGGGTACACACCCAATTGGTCAACTGAGTTATTCACTATCAAAAAGATTAACAAGACTATACCTGTGACTTATCATATAGAAGATCAACGTAAGCAACTAATACTAGGAACTTTTTACGAACAAGAACTTCAAAAGTCTAACTGTCCAAACACTTATTTGATAGAAAAGGTTTTAAAAAGAAAAGCTAAGAAACTGTATGTGAAATGGTTGGGTTTAAGCAAGGAAGAAAATAGTTGGATTAACAAAACTGACATTGTAGGTTAAATTAAAAAGTATATTTAATATAAATTTAGTTATTATCATTTCATTATGATTTAAACAATGCAAGGTGGTGGACTTGTTAATAATATAATTAATAATCTGCCTTTTGAATTACATTTGCCCGGTTACAATTATTGTGGTCCAGGCACTAAACTTCAAAAACGATTACAACGTGGTGACGTAGGCGTGAACAAGCTAGACGAAGCTTGTATGCAACACGATATTGCTTACGAAAATCATTCAGATTTATTAAATCGCCATAAAGCAGATTTACAATTACTTAACATGGCTAAACAGCGGCTAAAATCTAAAACGGCAGGAAAAGGAGAAAAACTAAGTTCGTGGTTAGTAAGTAAAGTTATGAAAGCTAAATTAAAATCAGGTGCCGGTATTAAGAGTTTCAACCATCTCTTGTCAAAAATAAGATCTAAAATTAAAAAACTCAAACCAAAAGATGATAAATCTTTAATTACCACAGCTCATTTGGTTGCAAAAAAAATTGCCAAGAAAATCCCAAATATTCGCATACCTCGTGTTATACCCGTACCAAAGACTGGAGGTATTCTACCCTTAATCCCTATATTTGCTGGTTTATCCGCCTTAGGAACTTTGGCTGGTGGTGCAGCAGGTATTGCTAAGACAGTTAACGATTATAAAGCAGCTCAACAAAATTTGAAAGAAACTGAAAGACATAACAAGAGTATGGAAGCTTTAGCTTTAGGCAAAGGTTTATATATTAAATCATATAAACAGGGTAAAGGTTTGTTTATAAAATCTATAAAAAACTAAATACTAAGCTACCTAAGCGTGCCCTTACTAACATAGATATTCGAAAGTATGCTAGAGACATCCCATACTTTCGAGGAGTATATATGAAAGATCAGCTACCGAGGAAGCCAAGAGACATAGAATGTGGTGTCGTTAACTTAGACAAATCCATAAATGAAGGTACGCATTGGGTAGCTTATATAAAAATAAATAATTATTGTGAATATTTTGATAGCTTTGGAGATTTAAAACCTCCAACAGAACTAATGAGGTATTTTAAAAACAATAAGGTGTATTATAACTACAAAAGGTTACAAAAGTTTAATACTGTAAATTGCGGACACTTGTGTTTGAAATACTTAAGAAATTTTTGGAATAAAAACTACAAATCATATGATCGTCTTTCATTTCAACCATTTGCAAAATGTCTCTCACCTTGTCGATTACAGGTAATTCCTCAGATTTATCTACCTACTATCCTAACTCTCTGCAGTTATATGGTCAATATGAATGTGCGTTGTTACATTTTTCAACATTTAATTCTATTCCAAATATTGATACAAGAAATAACAAGCTATATTATGGATCCAATCAAGTTATTGAGATACCTGAGGGCAGTTACGAATTGCAAGATATTAGCGATTATATAAAATCTGAAGTAAAAGATGCCACAATTAAATTAAAGTGCAACAACAATACTTTGAAAACTACTTTATATTGCACTAAAAATATAAATTTTGATAAAGAAGATACGTTTGCTAGTATATTGGGATTTAAAAAGCAGATTTTGAAAGCAAATAAATGGCATGTGTCCGAATTTCCAGTTAACATTTTGCCTACAACCGTGATCAGGATCGAATGTGATATTGTGAGTGGTTCGTACATAAACGGAGAACCCAGTCACATAGTGCATGAATTTGCACTCAACGTACCTCCAGGATATCGGATTATAGAAATACCAAAAAACGCAATATATTTTCCAATCAATCAGAATAATATAAGCTGCATACATATCAGACTGTTAGATATAAATAATAGTTTAATAAATTTGCGAGGTGAAGAAGTGCAACTTTATCTACATCTTAGAAGAAAAAATGATTGACTACAATAAATATGAATCGCAACAAATTAAAAACAACAGTACTTCTCAAGCTATCAAGCAAATAAGAGCTCGCTCTAATAAAAGAATAAAATTAACGGAAGACAATAAACTATTTCTTAAAACAATTGGCTTACTAAAATGAATATTTTAGATGTTTTGTCCACTCCTACTTATGACAACACAGTCGAAGGAATAGAATTTCATTCATACAAACCTTATGTAACAAGTTTTAATAGAAATGATGAAATTAGAATTCCTATAAATCAGCAAGATCTATACATACTACCATCAGCCAGTACCCTGTATTTAGAAGGAACCGTCATCGTCAAGAAACATGATCAAAAAGACACGGCTAGTAGTGTGCAATTTACAAACAACGCTTTGCTCTATTTATTCCAAGATATAAGGTATGAACTAAACGGAGTGGAAATTGATAAAATAAAAAATGTCGGTATTACTACTACAATGAAATCGTTACTATCGATGAATGAAAACGAATCAAAAATATCCCACGCTTGGGGTTGGAATATCGATGGTATAAAAAATGTAAATAATGGTAATTTTTCTGCTTCCATCCCACTTTGTAATATTCTAGGTTATGCCGAAGATTTTAAGAAGGTTGTTATAAATAGTAGACATGAACTGATATTGTTACGAAGTAATACTAACTTAAATTCTGTAATGCTTAACACAGGTGACGTAATAGAAGACGTTCAGATTAAAAAAATCATATGGAGAGTACCACATGTTAAAGTTTCAGACAAAGAAAAGATTAGTTTACTTAAAGTCTTAGAGAGAGATCGTTCACTACAAATGATTTTTAGAAATTGGGATTTGTATGAATATCCTGCTTTGCCTAAAACTACAAAACATACTTGGTCTATAAAAACTTCATCGCAAATAGAAAAACCAAGATATGTAATCATTGGTTTACAAACGGATAGAAAAAATAGCCCGTCCGCAGATATGTCGCGGTTTGACCATTGCAATATTCGTGACGTTAGAGTGTATCTAAATTCAAACTATTTTCCATATGAGAATCTAAATATAAATTTTGCTAATAATAATTTTGCTTTATTATACGAACAATACACAAGATTCCAACAGTCGTATTATGGACGTCGCTCGGAACCTTTATTAAGTGAAAAACAATTTAAAGAGTTAGCACCATTGTTTGTAATAGATTGCTCAAGGCAAACCGATAATTTGAAAGGAGGTCCGGTTGTAGATGTGAGAGTGGAAATTGAAAGCAATACGGATATACCAGATCGGACTTCAGCATACTGTCTTATTTTGAATGACTGTATAATTGAGTATAAACCCTTGAGCAATACTGTGAAAAAAATATCATGAATCCTGATACTATTATATTGGATGTTCAAGGTTTTAAAGACCTGAATAATAATTTTATTATTAAAGAACTAGCGGTGGCCACTCAAGAGCACACACAAACGTTTTTAATCAAACCTCCGTACATGTTTAAATACTTAACAACTGATGAAAAAAAGCAGGTCAAATAGTTGGAAAGAAATAGAGGTATTTATTGGAGCGAAGGATATATTGACTACAGAGAATTCCAACGTATAATCGTACCTTATCTGGAAAATAAGAAGATTGTTGTCAAAGGTCTAGAGAAAGTAACGTGGATAAAGAACTTGGGTGTAAAGAATTGTAGTATATTAGAATTGAATGAAAGCCAATGTCCTAAATTATCTATACTACATAAAGAATATAGTAATATTAAAAATAAATTAAATTGTTTTAAACATGTTAATCAATGTGCGCTAAAAAATGTCCTGTGTTTAAAAATGTATCTTGAGAAAAAGGATTGTGTGCCTAATGTGTAATGTAATAAGTGTACCTATACCTGTAGTTTTTATTAAAAAATAAAGAACTTGACATACGAATACTACTTTTGTTTTATTTATCATAAGCACACAGTAAATAAGCAAATTTAAAATAGTCTTACAACTAGGTAGGTGAAACAACACTTTTAAAATATAAAATCACTATCACTTTATTAAAATCTTAAATCACTATCTATTAAAGTTTTAGAAATTTTCTTAATTAAACTTTCAGTCTCATCCATGATATTGTCTATATTGTCTTTCACAACATATTGTGCGTTAAGTATAACCTCACTGTCACTGTCACTGTCACTATTTACATGATTAAGGTCTATTATAGCTATTTTTATTAATTTTAGTCCTCTTTGCTCCACTCGTGTGGAGACGAAAGATTTCTTTGAATTTGTTTTTTTCTGTTGTTCTCGGCGGCGCTTCGCTAATTTTTTTTTCTCCTTGGATTTTAAATCAGCGTCACGCCGCCTCATCTCCTCAAACTCCTCCTCCATCATTCGTGGATCCTGAGCACATTGAAAAATGTCTTCGGGCTCTTCAAGAAACTGTAAAATAAAAATAAATCTTTAGTATATCGTACGAAAAAAGTTATTTGTTTTATAGAATTTTAAATAATATTTAACTTACCGACGACATGATTATTTTAGGTCTATTCAAGACAAAATATACTTATGATACCTATACCAATTTTGCTCGAAATGCAATATGACACTACATTACGTACTTACCATAGACCAAGAAAGTTAGATATGCCAATCAATAACATTGCACAATTAAATTAAGTATGTAATATGAATTTATTACAGTAAAATAAGCAAGTATGCATGTATAACGTGTTAGGTATTTTAGCGTATGGCATATCTACTAATTATTAATCAACGGCTTTAACAAGAAAAGCGAACTAAGCATTTTACCTCGTTTCTTGAAACTGAGTACAATGAACTGACCTACATAATTATACAAATACTTTTATAGTTTTTAAATAAAGAAAATAATAAAATCTTAGTTAAACTATTTTATAAGAAAAAAAATAATAATAAATCAATATGAATTCGTTTTTATAAACTCTATTAAATTTGAATTTATCTAGTACTTATCTAAGGACAAATAAAAGACGATTGTAAAGTTATACCAACATTTTTTATTTATCTAACTTTTAAAATAAAAACTAAATTAAAATCTTACACAATTAACTATAGGTACCCATACTTATATTTAATGTTACCTGCTTACTTTATTCTAGAATAAAAAGTAGGCAATAATCCTGCTGCTACCTCCATACTAAAATTTCATGAAATCGGTACATGGATAATTTGATAGACATACCTACACACAAACTTCCATTATTCAATTAATAAGTATTTAATTCATTTTAAAGAATAGATGAATGGCCCCAAGCCAATGTGGAAACCTTCCCCCTTACTTCGACCTTACAAGCGAACTAACACGCCCACCAAGTCGCTCCAATATGCGCCAACATTCTATGGTGACAACAAAGGGATTTGGTGTTGGCGTATTGGAGCGACTTGGTAGCTAAATTGGAGCGAGTTGGTGGTTGAATTGGAGGCGAGTGAGTCGTACGTTCCAGATTTATAATAAATTTTATAAGTTATTGAGCATTCAGTGTGTGCAACCTTTTTGCTATAATAAATAATTTATTATGATTTTCTCAACTCTAAAAAATAATATTGTGTCAAATCAGAGTTGCCAGAAGTACGAGAAATTACAAAATTAGTTAAAATTAAATTGAAATTAGTAGTCAGTACGAGATTCAAGATTAACAAAAATCTCTACACTTTTTTTATGAGATTTTAACAATGACGACTTCTTTCGCATACCTTTATCACAGATACAGTAAATGGTACATTATTAGCTTCCGAAAGCGCTATAGGCCCAAATCGCTTAGGCAATTGCGTACATTTCGAACCATCAATAGAAATGTACGTCAGAATAACAGCTGAAATGATATACTCTAAAAATAAAGATTATTTTACTAACATCCCTGATATCGAATATAATTAATAAAAATTATATATAATATGAATTTTAATTGTTTTCTTTCAATTGAACAACCCCAAGCAAAGAATATGACTACACAAGTTACTTAGTACAGTAAATAAATAGCATTGATTTTATTAGAGTTTCTTGAAATGTATGCATTTACGAGATTATCCGTTGAAATTACAAGATATATTAGCAACCTTGGTAACAGTAAAAATTATTGTGATCTGGCAACCCTGTACCAAACTCATGGAATGTCAATCGTGCATATAATTGTTTGTTTTGTTCCGTATTTGAATTCGATATCCGCAATTCATACCAAGAAATTGCTCTTATCTTGTATAAAACGCAATAATTCTTACATGGAAGTTTTTTTTTCGACAATAAAGTTGGCCTTGTTGTGGTTTTCAACGCTTGAAGCTCAAGTTACAACAAATAGGTTATAATTATACATATATAATTTCATCGGCAGTGTTATTTTAAAAAGTAACTATAGCGAAATGTAGTGCTTGTGCCAAGTTTGTGTCTTCAACGGGACTCGTAAAGTGCAACGATTGTGCATGTGTTTATCATAAACATTGCCTCAAGGTCAAGAACACAATAACAAGCCTGTGGAGATGCGAGAAGTGCGTAGCGAAAAATATTGAAACAAATGATAAATCTCCGACATACATTGATCCCGAACCAATGCCTGGCACTTCCTGTGCCAGGTCCTGTGTGGGTCTTCACTTTAGTTACCATCTGCCACCTCGGTTTTGTCAGATTCAACGGTACACCAACTTATCAAAGTGATGAGATCATTTCGAACCTGTATGCAAAAATTTAGTGCAGAGATAGCTGAATTCCGTATGGAATTTGATAAACTTCGATCTAATCAAAATTCAATGCAACCAGAGCTTGAAACTTGTGTCTACAATGTAAATTTCTTAGACGATCAAGCCAATGAATTAGAAAAAAGATTGAGCGATATTGAAGAATCTGTAAGACATATTATGTGTAGTGATGCTGTCCTGGCGAGTCTCAATCAATTGAAATGTGAGGCTGTTGGCAGCCGCTCGGCGCCGGCGACCTGGGCCTCCCGCCCGAGACGGTGGCTAAGCAACGGGTCTATTTTAAAAAGGCTGACCAAATACAACAAACAACTTTTTTATAAGGCCAAATAGGAAAAGATAAGACTAAATTGGAAATATACATGGACACAACATGGCAAAATATTATTAAGAAAAAAATAAGGTGGAAAAGTTTTTGTGTAAGACAGGACAATGGTATTCTTCATGTTTTTAATGAATATAAATTTTCAGACATACATACTAACTCATTGTGCTTATAAATTAACACTTTAATTATAATGTTTAGGACCTAGATGCCAACACAAGAAATGAAGCCTAGTTTTTATTTTATACTAATTACCAACCGATTAACGTAGCTATTTAACATATTTTTAATTTATGTTTGTCTATAGATACCTGACATTTAATATAGAATAATTTATAATTATTAAGGATTGAATAGCGGGTAATTAGCTGTGCACTTGCACTCACTGCAGGCTAGCAATGACAAATGTATGTTATCCGTGCCGTTATTTGCTATAATAATAAAATTGCTATCATTTTATTATTAAAACTGTTGATTAGTTATTTCTACTGCTGTATTAATTAACCATGTGGTTTCTGTACTAATATAATAGAACTAAAGAAAATATGTATATTATAAATAAAACTAGTTGAAATGTGTAAATCTTTTGTTACATCTCATGCCTTATTTTACATTACAATAATATGATGTTGAATTATTTTATTTATCTTTATTCAGAACTTTTAAGATGGTCTCTACTGATTTTTCTTAGTTTTGAAGTTATTACCATGTGCTTATAAAATAGTGTACTACTATATTCATGTAACTAATTAATGTGTGTAAAGGAGCAGGTTGGAAACCAGCGCTGGAGTACCAAGTGTACTTTCAGCACATGCTGAACCTGCTCCTTTAGTGCACATACACAATACACAAGTCATTTTGTATGTCAAACTCAGAAGTCTGTGCACAATAAATAATTTTTCTTTCTCTCTTTCTTTCTAATTGCACCAATATCAATTTATTTATTGGATTACAACATATACCTACTTAATATTGTTGAGTATTAAATAATTTATAAAAAAATGTGTCATTTAAATAATATAGATATATTCTACTAGTAGCTTGTTACATCATAATATACCTGTTAGGTTTGTAATCTTACCTTAAAACCATTGTTAGTAATATTAATTTGTCTTTGGCAATATGTATTGGATATATTGGAAGTGATAAATAGAAACATTTTCTATTTTTGTATTTCATTTACTATTTCCTGCAGTCTAGAAAGATAGAAGACACCAGATCAAGTGGAGGGCCACCTACGAGGTGAAGATCTAGTTGGTACATATCGGACTGGTGTACCATTACGGAGCGAACAGGTCTGCCTCTACTTAGCAAGGGACAAATGTGCCCGAGGATGGACAATGCATATCCTCAGACTACAGGAATAAAGCCTTTTTTCCTTTAGTCTGAGTGCATATCTTGAAGCGATCGCAAGTGCGTTGAAAACTTCGTGAAATGAGCATTGTAATTACTAGTAAAAGGTGGTTACGTGGCAGCGGCGTCACAATAGAATACTGAATATGAATAATCATCTTTTATGTTACATACTGAGTACCCCAATTGGGGCAAACTATTTTTTTGTTCTTAGTTATTATTTTATCTTTAGTTTTAAGTTTGTGTCCAATAAAGTATTACTAGTGCCGCGCACTTAGTTACTTTTACTTACTTTTTGAAACAATAAAACGCTTTGTCTAATAGGTTGTATGGCGAAATAAAAAGGTTTCAATTAGGAGCGAAATAACTGAACTCAATTTTCGTCAATTTATATAATTTCAATTCGACTTAAGTATGTATGTAATACAATTATATTTATTTACAAATTATTCCAGTCACATGCTATGGTAGTCGAAGATGGCTTCGTACATACATGAAATCACAATAACAAAAACATTGATTTTTTTCGCTGTATCCTTTTCTGTTTTACTTTGATTGTCTGCTTGTGTCCTTCATATTATTCAATACTTAGGTATTGAAGTAATTTTATTATTTTTTAGAAACTACGTATGTAAAGTAACTAATTTATTAATAATAAACACAGTTGACATGTGTTTGAAATTTTGACAGCAGCTGCAGACTTTGTAATTATGTTCCACTTCCAGTTTGGTGTTTTAGTAAATTACATTTGTAGCATAAATGAAAGAGGTTGGTTTGTTTTTCACAGAAGTTGTCGAACAGTGTACAATAAAAGCACAATAAACAATAAAATTAATCATGGGAAAAAGTTTAAACTTTATAAATAATTTAGCGCTTGTTATTACTGAGTTTTATTTGGTCTAGATAGCCTGAAAACAAAAAAGCGGAAAAAGAGGTTATTCAAATAAAAAAAAAATAAGTGACACAAATAATATTTATTGGTATTTCACATCTCTAATCCCAGCGAATTATCAGCGACTTATCAGCGATTTAACCGTGGATGGTCGAAGTAAGGGGGCTTATCTACACATATTGCTCGTTTGTCATCGTTGTTTGAAAGGGCTACTTTATTGATAGTTTGAGTGAATATTTCATGTTTTATTGATTTAAATATTACATTTTTCTTTTGGATAATACCACCATTAAATAAGATATTTTTGTAATCCATAATTTTCAAATCTTTCATGACACATGATTTCACACCTTTTGCTTTTTTAATAATTTTATCAGATGTTTTTATAGAGTAAAGTTTAGCCCTTAGCCCTACAAAATGTGTGATGGTCTGACCTCCCATTTCATCTTTAAATAAACCTGGAATTTTTTTGTTTTTTAATGGAATATTATATTCATTTTCTGGGGTAAAATTACTTGTATCAAAATATTGCAAAAAGTTTAATTTCAAATCGTCGTAAAAATTATTAGTGTATATTTTATAAACAAATGAATCCGTATCTGTATAACACAACTTCACTCGATCTTTATAAAAAGGTTTGATAATATTGTAATGAAAGTCATACATGTGTGACTTAGAAAGCTCTAAAACAGTAAAACCTATATAAATAGGCTTATCTAAAATAATCTGATCTGGTTTCATTTGTATTGCGACTAAATTTTCGGAGAGAACACAAGCACTATGGAAAAAAGGATTAGCTATGAGCCTCTCAGCGGATATAGATTTTTTGGTTTTATTATCTTGATCCGACCACTTATTGATTAAATGTACGCATACTCTATTTTCAGTGTTTTCTAATGTTTTTCCGAATACGCTATTATTCAACAATTTAAAAAAGTCTTGTTCAAAAGCATTGTTTGCTTTTTGTCTTAATCGAGTATTTAACTCTATGTATTTCTTTAAATAGGGACTCTGTCTAAAAGTAATGACCCTGTGAACTCTGCGTAAAATTAAACCATGCTCGAGACATTTTTTCAAATGTACGTAGTGTATTACATATTTATATTTATTACACAAATTTGCAATTAACTTTTCGGATTTACCTCCAGGCGGTATACATTTCTCGGCACAAAAAGGTAAATCGTTGTGAAGCTCATGTAAATAATCAGGATATAATAGATCAACTTCTAAAATGAAGCCCCATTCGGCATTGTTGTCTATTTCGCTTATACACAGATTATCTATTTCCTTTTGATCAAGGAATTTAAAACTAGAATAAGGTAAATAAGAACACAAAGAAAATCCATATAAGTTACAACAATCCGCGTAAAAAATATAGCAATCTGGTTTCGTAGCGTCATAACCTGGCGTGTGTTTATTATTTGCTTCTGCATATCGATGAGAGCACATGCACAACCCTCCTCGAATACCGCTTTGAATCATCCTCACAATCGCCAAATCAGACACAAGTTCCAACTCTACACCTGTTTTAAGTAACATTGCATCGAAGGATAAGCTAGGCGCGGTTACGTAAAACGCAGGGTCTAGTTTATAATGTTGCTTGCATGTTTTACGGAATTTTTCAAAAATATCAGTCAGTAAAAGTACGTCTGTTTTTAAGTATAAATCAGTATAATCTCCCATATTCGTAATGTCAAATTCTTTCCAGACAAGCATAGCATGTTTATAATCATCATCAGTAATATCTTCATTGGTCAGAGAATTATGAAAATGATGCCGAGGTGGTAATGATGATACTTCGTACCGAGACCAATGTGACATGAACTCATAAGGATAAACACCTTTTCGTGTCAATAAATTAAATTGTTTTTTGTTAGGGAAATGAGCCCTAAGAATGGCAAAGTCATCGGGATGCATAGTTTTAGCGAGCTTATCTAAACTCGATGCTAAAAAGTTGAAGGAATCTAAAAATCTTATTTGTATAAACTCATTGTTACTGATAGGTATATATTTAGTCAGTGTTGTATATTTTTCTTTAGTCTTAGGTATAATTTTTACGTGACCAGGAATTTCGGCTAACTTTTTTATAAATAAATGACAATCATATCCGCTTAAATTGTGAAAAAATATCGGAACAAACGTAGGTATTTTATATTGCAGATTACAATGACGATGCGCTGCGCCTCGGTATTGGCCTGTGATATGACAATGATCCCTAACCTTATCGTTCAACAGTAAATTTTCGCATATGTGACATGTGACATCATGTTTAAAATTATTAGCATCTCTTTCTGTAAATATCATAGGCTCGTTTTTAGACAGAGATATGTGAATAGCTTTAACATCTTTGATCAAATATTCCATAAATTTAGTAACACAGTCATCGCCTCTATAAGTTCTAAAACCTTCAACAGACATATTAAATGACGATACAATATTATAAGCGAACGCTGCCGGCACGTGCCGTTGCAAGTAAGATGTACTGGAGGTGTCTAATGACAGATTGACGTCATCGACGGGCTCGAGCAGTGTTTCGAAATCAGCATAAATGACGAATGGAATATTTTGTTTACGTTCATAATGACTAAATTTTAAAATTGATCCTTGGTCGGGTAAAACTGTGACAACTCCCCCACATACATGCGTATCGAATTGATTTACAGTCGAAAAAAATAATAAACAGTTTTCACAAAAGTATAATTTACCATGATGTTTACTAATCTGCCTTCTGACAAGGCGAGATAAATTGGTAATTAAACAAAAATGTGAACCTGTATTATTTTCTAAATATAATAAATGTATAGTTTTAGACTTATTGTTCGATGATCTATACAAGGGCCCGACTATTGTCTTATCATTTTTTAAACCATAAACAAATATATTTAAATTTGAATTGTTTTTCTCAAACACTGCTATATCTTGAAAGGAAATAGGAAATGACAAATTATTGATATTCAGTACATCACGGAAATGAGGATAAGATGATACTCTCTCTGGATGATGTTTTGTCGGGTACAAAGCTGCCACGATACACCATAAAAAGCAATACTGGTCGTTATTCTGAACATTCAAACAAGCTTTTTTATTTTTAATATATTTAGGCAAAGGAATAAAATATGATCCGCTAAGAGGCTGATATTTATTGATGTTTAATTCTAAATATGAATTGCACAAAAATGACCAACCACTATCTCTCTCCTGAAATTCTTCAATTTTTTTCAAGAGAGTCTCTACCATTGACTTAAAAATTAAATTGAAGTCATAATGTAAATGAATGGTTAAGTTTTTAGTATAAAAAGACTTTAATTCTTTTTTATCATTTTTTAATAAGAGAAAATACGAAAAAAGTTCGAAATTAATTTTAATCGAAGTATGTTTTTGTAGTGAGTTATCAATAAGACTTTTTACATCATTTCTAATATTTTTGAGAAATATTTCCGGAAGATTATTATCAATTTGATTATTCTTCGCCATTATTCTATAGCTTATGATTCTTCCTTTAAAAGAAGAATTAATTATCTCTACATTGTCACCCAGATGCGTTTTACTATTGTTTTTATGAGTGTTACTTCGTAGATGACCAGACCATCGACGATTGTCAATAAATACTTTGCACACCGAGCAGCTAGGCATTTTGACGTTATTTAATGAAAGGTACTAATGTAATATAAAGAAATAAATCACAATCACTTACATACGTCTTAAAACAACGCCAAAATAAAAGTTTATGTGTATAGTCTATTACTTCTTCACAGTCATATAGCCTGAGCAGATTTTAATTAATTTTAGTATGGAAGTAGCCAAGAATCAGGATTATCACATATTCTACTTTTTATCTAGGTTAATGCAAGCAGGTACATACCACACAAATTTCATACAGAAGTAATGTGTTATATTAAAGTCGTCGTCTTCAGTCAGGCCTTCGAATTTGCATTCTGCGTTCCGTAAATCCTGAAATTATTGCGAAAATATGATTATTTTATATCAAATATGAAAATGTTTATAGTTAATAGACAATTAAATGAGTACACACATAAATAGAAAAGACACATATTAAATTATTTTAAACTATTATAATTTATAACTGTTAACTATTATAAAAAATACCTGATTATTCATTAGAGACCCAAAATCAAATTCGGTCTGTAAGTCAACTTGGAATGTTTCTCCTCATTACATATTACCGCCAACAATCTAAAACAAAACAAAATTATATTAGTCATGTATTTAACAGGAACCCGTCGTTGCGAAATGCATAAAATTTTCAATAATAATATTTTTTATCAATTATGAAAATTGAAACAGTTTACTATTAACTGAATATAAAGTTCAATGAAATATAACAGCTCAAAAAGATAAATCAAATTGGTTAAAATATAAATATCCGATTAATTGTTGTAAAATTAGTTAGTAATAAAAATAAATACCTGATTTTTCATTCGAAATCTTAGAAATTGGAATGTAGTACCTAGGTATACCAATGTTCTCCTTATAAGATATCACCACCAAAAATCTAAAACAAAAAATATATATCAATTAATTATCGATGAATAAAAACAAAATAAAATGAAAATAAAATATGTATTAATACTTACCAAATATTAATTATTATAATATTATAAAGAAACTTCGCGTCGGTCGTCGCATCAGTGTCTTTGTAATACGATAGTGATTGGTAAATCAACACCGGATACCGAAACTGTGTCGAAATTTCTTGAAATTGTGTATAAATTAGTGTCAGCATAAAGTACCTACCGCGAGGCTAAGCTGTTTCGATCAGGGGTGGCTATCGCATACACATTAACTTATTGATCTACTCTTTTAAATTAAAATTAATACTTGATTATAAATGATATTATTTTAATAAAATTGATTCAGTAAGTAGTGATAGGACAATGAAGCCATTAAAAAATATAATTGTTGGAGGTAATAGTCTTAATGACAAAAAAAAATTGCTGTTAATTTGACTAAATATTGACTTCGCAATAGAAACAGGTTTATATAATATTACCACAGTTTGCATATTGAATACTACACGTGTCATTAATTACATATCTAGTGTGACAGCCCTATCATTTTTGATTAGTTCGTTACTTATTTTTTGCAATTCTTTAGTTTTTGAATGAGGATAATACGACAAAGAATAGAAGTCGTATTTACAGTAAATCTGATTATATGACGAGTGATATTTAATATTGCGAGTAGTTTTAGGATTTTTGCTTTATAATCGTCCTCAATTCGAAGTGTGTATTCATCAACGAATCGTCGTCATCGTCTGCAAGTGATCCAGCAATCAAGAAGTGATCAAAGAAGAACTCCGCTGCCATCTTCATCAACGAGTCACTGCCACCGGCTTCAAGTGATCCAGCAACCAAGAAGTAATCAAAGAAGAACTCCGCTGCCATCTTCATCAACAAAGTCGCTGCCACCGGCTTCAAGTGATCCAGCAATCAAGAAGTAATCAGTTTCCAAGAAGCTGTCTCCCGTGCTTTCCTGTATTGCACACTCCGACCTCGTAAAATGTAAGTACTGTAGTGAAAATAAGGTATTTTTTTTAATATAACACTGACGTATTTTAAAAAATAAGTCTGTACTAATTTTAAAAGTCTTTTAATTTTGTTAACATTTTGAAAACTATTTTAATGCATTGATCATTATTTTGTATTTTCATTTTATATTGGATGCATAAAATTGTTGTTTGTCTGACTTCTAAGTAAATGTATTTTGTGATTGATTATAGTCGTATGGATGTCTACTGAAATAAAAATTTGTATTCTAAATGATATATTTATTTTTCAGGTCTGACTCTGAGAGCGATTACTATAAATCAACTTCAAGTATTGAGAAGAACAAGGCGACTCCAAAATCCGCAGGCGACAATAAGAAACGCAAGCCGAGGTCATCGAATTCAGCTCCACCGAGGTAAATAGCACTTTTACTTATATTCTTATAATCATTTCCCTGTCCAATGACCAACTTCTCAGGTTGCGGCAATTGCTTTTGTTAGTATTGATTAAATGTACTTATTTATTTCATATTTACCTTTGAGCATCTCCAACTGTAAGCAAAATCATATTCTAGCTATACTAATTTACATTTAAATAAGCAGTCAGGTTCTCACCTTACAAAAACCAGATATTTACCTACTTGTGTTCATGTTACGGTGTGGTAAGATAATAACATAAATACAATTTAACATTTAATTTTATTTTTTGTTTCAGTAAAAAGCCAACTACGATTTATGATATCTTCGGAGTCAGAAACCAAGACGCGGACACAATGGCGGGTGAAGACGGACAGCACCAGCTGACATCGTACTTCGTAAATCGAGTGGGCAACGGATGCGAGCGGCGAGTAGCGGTAACTGAAGGTGAATATTACATCGATGTCAAGGTGTACAAGACGGAGGACGCGCGTTCCTCCGATTCCCTGGAGCTGTGGAAGAAGGCGCTCGTCCGCATCAAATTCCAAGCCGACACCGACGCTCCGCAGTGGAAAACTCTACAAAAATTTGTCAAGACCGCTGACTCGTTGTTCAAGAACCCACCTCGATTTTATGATAAGTAAAATGATAATGTATATACTTAATAATTATAAATAAATTTGTTTTCAGCAACCGATTGTTTTTGTACATTTGCAATGATTTAAGCGTAGGGAGTAGGTAGGTTTTTAAAGTTGCATTAGCAATCAATTTAATACTCATTTGAATATAAATCATAATTAAATATTTTTGAAATCAATTCAACATGTCCAAAGTATAATATTGGGCAATCTGCAACAACGATGTTGCGATGGCAAAACGGAGTTTTGCCGAGCTCCAATTCAATGATCGATCATTGAATTGGAGCGCGTTATCACGACGGCGTTCTAAGATTTATTTCGTTGACAAATACAATGAAAAAATATTTTTGAAATCAATTCAACATGTCAAACGTATAATATTGGGCATTCTGCAACACCGATGTTGCGATGGCAAAACGGAGTTTTGCCGAGCAACAAGGTGGGGCAGAATGCCCAATATTATACTACTCTGGCATGCAAGAAAAATAACTGCTCTAAGCTTCTGTTAGCCTGGTGACTTAACAACTTATCTGATACTTTCTTCTATGATGGGAGAAAAAAGAAAATTTGTACTAGGCTGTCATAAGTGCAGAAGAGTTATTCTTTTCTTTTTGTGCATTTCCTGAAATGTATAGAATATCCTGGTACGAATGAATGATAACTCCTCTAAGCTTCTGTTAGCCTGGTGACTCAACCACTTATCTGATACTTTCTTCTATGGTGGCAGAAAAAAGAAAATTTGTACTAGGCTGACATAAGTACAGAAGAGTTATTTCTTTCTTTTTCTACATCTCCTTAAAATGCATAGAATATCCTGGTACAAATGAATGATAACTCCTCCAAGCTTCTGTTAGCCTGGTGACTCAACAACTTATCTGATACTTTCTTCTATGGAGGGAGAAAAAAGAAAATTTGTACTAGGCTGACATAAGTACAGAAGAGTTATTTCTTTGTTTAAGTCCATCTGCTGAAATGTTTAAAATATCCCGGTACGAATGAAAAAAACTCCTCCAAGCTTCTGTTAGCCTGGTGACTCAACAACTTATCTGATACTTTCTTCTACCGTGGGAGAAAAAAGAAAATTTGTACTAGGCTGACATAAGTACAGAAGAGTTATTTCTTTCTTTTTGTGCATCTCCTGAAATGTTTAGAATATCCCGGCACGAAAAAATAACTCCTCCAAGCTTCTGTTAGCCTGGTGACTCAACAACTTATCTGATACTTTCTTCTATGATGGGAGAAAAAAGAAAATTTGTACTAGGCTGTCATAAGTACCGAAGAGTTATTTCTTTACTTTTCTGCATGTCCTGAAATGCATAGAATATCCTGGTACAAATGAATGATAACTCCTCTAAGCTTCTGTTAGCCTGGTGACTCAACCACTTATCTGATACTTTCTTCTATGGTGGCAGAAAAAAGAAAATTTGTACTAGGCTGACATAAGTACAGAAGAGTTATTTCTTTCTTTTTCTACATCTCCTTAAAATGCATAGAATATCCTGGTACAAATGAATGATAACTCCTCTAAGCTTCTGTTAGCCTGGTGACTCAACAACTTATCTGATACTTTCTTCTATGGAGGGAGAAAAAAAAAATTTGTACTAGGCTGACATAAGTACAGAAGAGTTATTTCTTTCTTTTTGTGCATCTCCTGAAATGTTTAGAATATCCTGGTACGAAAGAAAAATAACTCCTCCAAGCTTCTGTAAGCCTGGTGACTTCACAACTTATTTGATACTTTCTTCTATAGTGGGAGAAAAGAGAAAATTTGTACTAGGCTGTCATAAATTCAGAAGAGTTGTTTCTTTGTTTAAGTCCATCTTCTGAAATGTTTAAAATATCCCGGTACGAATGAAAAAAACTCCTCCAAGCTTCAGTTAGCCTGGTGACTCAACAACTTATCTGATACTTTCTTCTACGGTGGGAGAAAAAAGAAAATTTGTACTAGGCTGACATAAGTACAGAAGAGTTATTTCTTTCTTTGTGTGCATCTCCTGAAATGTTTAAAATATCCCGGTACGAATGAAAAATAACTCCTCCAAGCTTCTGTTAACCTAGTGACTCAACAACTTATCTGATACATTTCTTCTATGGTGGGAGAAAAAAGAAAATTTGTACTAGGCAGTCATAAATTCAGAAGAGTTGTTTCTTTGTTTAACCCTTAAACAAACAAGAGCCCTTGTGGCTGTTTAAGAAAAAGCGAGGGGGTTTTCTGGGTAATTAGGGGCCGCTGATTTCATTTCTGATGAAAAAAATATAAAAAAGGGGGAGGGAAGGGGTGTTTTTTGTGTGGTAAATAACCTACCATTATCCATTACCGACTTGTAAAATTTTACGATTGTGGTAAAATAGTTACCATTATCCAATCCGGTTTAAAAAAAAATCTATACTAGTTGTTTTCTCTGGGTTTGCTTGTCTAATTTAGGTTATTTAAAAAATATATACATATTCACATTTCTTTTGTTCAATACATTATATTTCTTCTAAAGGATTCGACATAGAAGGAGTCTAATGGTTTTATGGTCTATCTTAGTAGGTAAATAAAAATACTTAGTTGTTTTCTATGTAAGACTTTTATTAATTATATATAAGAGTGGACACTTATTTTTAGACTTAAAGGATAAAGTGCGATCACGAGTCATGTTTCAAACGTTTCTTCTTCTTTTCCGACATTGTGGGTAGACCACTGAAATAAGCGAAATAAACAAAGCTAAGCAAATTAAAAAATATGCACAATTCACAAACCAATAAAACATATCGTTTTCATATTAGTAAAGAAAATTATGCACCATTCACCACACAAAAATACAAACAGTTTTCTATATTAGTAAATCCAATAACAGTTAGGCCCGAATAAACATTGGTAGATAATTTACCACAATCACCCATAACTTCACATGATCGAAAACCATGCATAGATTACCAGAATTTTCAACCAAATGAATGAAAAACAACAAAAATATAACCTAGTTTATGAATCTGGACGCAAAAACCACTTACCAGATTTTTCGTAGAACAAAACTCAAATTTTTGTGGGAGTGACGCACAAATTTCAAATTTTTTTCGCCAAACTGCCGACTTGCCCTCTTTGACATTGACTTATAAGGACGGGTGACGTTTATTAGTGAAATGTTGCCAGTAGTTGGATAAAAAAAACACAACGTTTTACTTGCTATTCAATTCGATTAAATTCGGTGAAAAAAAAAGTCCTTTTTTTACAAAAAAATCAAGTGGTAAGCATTCTACCTTTATTTTAATAAGGGTTAAGTCCATCTGCTGAAATGTTTAGAATATCCTGGTACAAATAAAATATAATAACAAGAAAAAAGAAAATCTGTACTAGGCTGTCATAAATTTAAGAATATCCTGGTATAAATGAATAATAACTAATTAAGTAAGGTACTAAGCACATAGCTCGGCTAGCTAAGGTGATCTGACGCGATCATCGAAGCTAAGCAACGGTCGATGCGGACGGTGTTTGGATGGGTGACCATGCACAAGACTGTCAGTTTTATTTTTTTTTGTTAATTTTAAATTTGTTAAAATTTTATTTTTCTAAGCAACATGGATAAAAATTGTACCTAACCTATGGACTTTGTTTCTGACAATTAAGATTTTATTATTATTATTATATATAAAGGAGGACTGACTTAGTAGACCTAACAGGACATCATAAATGAAAGGAGGTGATGGGTGATAAAACAACATTATATTTGAGGTGCTACTGATGACGCGGCGCCGGGTCGCGGTGGTCGCGCCAGTGCCTCTCCACAAACTTGCGTATATAGTTGTACGGCTTCGACTCCTTCTCTCCTAGTACATTTTCTACCTGTAAGCAGTAAAATCATTGGATATCTCTAAAGTTGGTTTATGGTCAAAGATCCGAGCCTATATCGACCTTCACCGACGTGATAATTGAATAAAATTAATCTTAATATATATAAATCTCGTGTCACAATGTTTGTCCTCAATGGACTCCTAAACCACTTAACCGAATATAATAAAATTCGCACACCATGTGCAGTTCGATCCAACTTGAGAGATAGGATAGTTTAAATCTCAAATTATAGTTGCAATTTTAATTTATTGCGAATTATTGTCTGTTATTATTTGACAGTCACAATTATCTGTCTACTCCAAATGATTCTAACAGATGTCGATACCTTTCGACTGGGTTGAGTAAGTAATCAATAGATGGCGCTGCTATGGTAAATTTACGAATGTGTCATATAAGCTACACTATCTATTTTTCATACCCCTAAGTGAGGCAAAACAATGTTTGCCGGGTCAGCTAGTTTTATAATAAATTTAGTATATTAGAAAATACACACTACAGGTGACATGTTATTTTGGAGTAACTGACTTAAAAATAGTATTTTCCTCAATTTAAATATTACAGAAAAATAAAAATAAAAATATTTTAAAATATTCTGTTGAGGATTTTGTGTGACATCACAGCCAGCTTCAATGGCAGACCAGCGCTGGTTGTTGGAGAGCAACCAGCATTGTGCTGAGTTGTGAAAATTTAAGTTTAGTCACTTTAATTATATGTAGATTAATTATTTATTATCACTTGTTATAAAGACCAGTGCTGGTTGCTGGAGAGAAACCAGCATTAAGCTGTTTTGTGATAAATTAAAGTTTGATCATTTTATTTATATGTAGATTGCAGTACAGTAATACCCCGACCTACGCTACCTTGACTTACGCGAATTCGGAGTTACGCGATTTAATTTTCTCGTCTATTTTAACGTTTTTTGTTTGAAAGCCGCGCACTTCAGATTGTGCTTATACATTTTATTAATATAGTTTGTCATTATTAATAATATAAGTTATAGGTTAAATTGTTTTAGTACTTAAGCTTTCCCCTTTTTATGTATATATGAACCTTCCTTATCATTAAGTTTACACTAGCATGCTGTGCACTCTTTTTTTTTGGATTGCAAACTTGTTTTTGTTCCTTTTAGTTTAGTTATGTTAAAATGAATGTTTGTAATCTGTCTGAGTGCCTAAAAAATAAATAAATAAATTATTATCTAGAATTAAATTAAAATTTATTTCCTAAATTATTGTTTTGTATTTCCTAAATTATAGTCTCCGGTCCCAATTAAACATACTTTGTATGACTTTATAGGTGTGTATATGCAAAATTGTACCCCGACTTACGCGAATTCGACTTATGCAGATAGCGCTCGGTCCCACCTATCGCGTAAGTCCGGGGTATTACTGTATTTAATATTACTTGTTATTTTGTGTAGCTTTATTTGTCACAATAAATAATTTTCTTTCTTTCTTTCAAAATATAATATTTATGTGAACTGTTAAAAAATAAATTTCAACTCAGTGTGATATAGGCACATCAGCATAATGCTGCTCGCCTATAAATCAAATAAATAAATAAATAAATAATATATTTACCTTATAAGGTGGTGTGATGAGTACTTCATTGTAGACGCGTATGTTCTGTCCGGCCCATGACACATCATCAATGACCCGAGCGATGGCCAGAAACAAGCGCTGACCCTCAGGATCTAGGCATGCTGATAATGCTGACACCTGACAAAAATTAACACAAGTAGTTATCAGCATAAGCAGGCAACTATATGTTTCCACTGCTGAGACTAAAGGCCTTCTCTCACTAGGAGGGAGATATAGGCCATAATCCATCAAGCTTCCCAAGTACAGGTAGGTGGATAACAGATGTTTTCGTACATATATAACAGTCCACAAATCTGTTGGTTTGCTCACAAAGTTTTCCTTCACCGTAAAGAGTGTGCAAAACCCACACACATAACTTGAAAAAAAAGTCATTAAATTGAATTCAGCAAATTCCTTTCTTTCTTACCAAAAAATTTATTAGTTGAGATGAATTTTGAGCTAACTAATAAGCTTAAATATTAAATTGAAGTGTGAAAAATAAAATCATCCGGTGGCGACCTCATCGAGGCCGCAGCAGGGAGAAGATCAGTGCATCACAATACCGACGCTTCTCTCCAGTCACGGCCCCACACCTTCGTCTGCGGTGCCTCCCTAACCACACCGCAAGCCCCGAAAACTCCAGGAGCGTGGTTCTGCAACCTACTGGTGCCACTCTATCTAGAACTTGCGTACAGGGAAAACAAGTCTAGGGAGTGAGCCCACCTCAGTGACAAATAGTTGAAATAAATGGAATTTGAATAAATAAAAATAAAGGACCAACTCACCAATCGTCTCTTATTTTCTATAGAATTTCTAACTCTGGTATTCAATCTGTGTAGATTTAGCGAAGCTGGCGGCTCAGGGACTGTGCTCACTTCCTTCTTTATTTGCACGTCGCTGACCAGCGACAGGTTCACAATGTTCACGTCGTGACGTTTAGGGTTTCCGCTGGAGGATGGGCATTTGAGAATAAGCATTTTCGTTTGCGGATCAAAAGCTAAAACTTCTCCTTCGATATCTTCATTGTAACAAGTCCTCGTGCGGACGATGCTGCCGATAGTGAAGCAGTCTGACACGACGGTGGACATCTTCTATTCTAGCGCTTCGAATACTGTTAGCATGTATTCGATTTGCTGCCAAATTATTTAGAATAAGATAGATTAAAATGTTTTGGTTACGATATAGGACTGTCCGCCATTGAAATGTGTATGACTATGACATAAGGTTTTTTTTTCTCAATATTTGACAGATGGCTTACTTGTCAATGTCAACTAGTTTTTTTTTCTAGATAAATGAGACAGCTCACACTGCAACGACAAAATATTTGCATGACATAGTTTCGGCTACTCAGCACTAGATGGCGCTAAAAATTTTTACTATTGCGGAAAAGTTTATATATTTTTCAAGGCGCAACGTCATATTCTAGACCATGAAGATTAATAATAATAATAAAATCTTTATTGTCAGACACAAAGTCCATAGAGTAAGTAGGTACAATTTTTATACACGGTGTTCAGAAAAGATAAAAATTTAAAAATAAAGATAAACAGTTAAAAATAACAGAGCATACATTTTTGACAACATAATAGCAAAAATAAATTAATATATGAAAAAGCTTAGGGTATTATTGTTGTAATCCAATGTTTCATAAATGGGCTATTGTACTTATTACTATCTAATGATTTGAAGAATGATATTGGAACTATTTCTTATTCTGTGTAATATTGAAAAGATGCGTTTACGCAAAATTGCGTAAAAACAGTCAACACCTGCATCGGCAAACATGCCTGAAGCGCTGCAAAATCGAGGCAGTCCAACCAACATTCGAAAAATATTGTTATATTGGACGCGAAGAGCATTCATTGGCAGATCTCTGGGTGTAGTGTACCCAAAGGCTGCTGGTGTAAAAACATTGACAAAAGGCCTTGAACAATGTAAGCTTTGCTTCTAAAGAGCATCGAGCGAACCTTCGAGCCACCATATTACCCCTCACTGCCAATGCTCTCCGTTCTCTGTCACAATCGTCTTTCAAATCATCTGTAACAATATGCCCTAAGTACTTAAATTGTTTGACTAACTTTAACGATGTATCGTTTAATCGAACAGGAGGCACATGGTCAGGGCGCTTGTTTGCACCTAAAAACAACATCACCTCACTCTTTTTGGTATTATATTTGAGGCCATGTGAGCCAGCATATTCTTCACATACTTTTAACATTTTTCTTAAGCCACTGATAGAGGGACTCAACAGCACCATATCATCTGCATAGCTTATATTATTTATCATGACACCGTCAATGGAGCAACCAACATGCATGCTGCTAAGTCTCTCTATCAGTCCATTTATATATAAATTAAATAGTTTTGGTGATGATAAACCTCCCTGTCGTACGCCACATTCAAGTTTATATGTGGCAGATATACTATTGGACCATTTTACAAAATTTAATTGATTTTCATACCAAAATTTAAATATATTTAGCACTTCTGTGGGTATCTTTCCCTTCAGTTTTTCCCAAAGAAGCGGATACAAGACACGGTCAAAGGCTTTTGATAAGTCCAAAAAGCAAGCGTAAACTGGTGTTTTCCTATCAGTATAATACTCAACAGTATTCTTAAGAGCCAAGATAGCAGCCTCAGTGGACAAATTAGACTGAAAACCAAATTGTGCGTCATTTAACTTGATGTTTTTACTAAGTTGGCTATTAAGCAGGCTGTCGAGGACTTTAGCTGATGTTGTTGCTAAAGAAATAGGCCTGTAGTTATCTTTATCAGAAATATCACCAGTTTTATTTTTTACTATTGGAATAACTATTGTTTTCATCATGTCATTCATTAAGGTTAGGCCATATTCTTAAAAATATATGAATGAACATAAAATTCATGTTTACTAGGTATTACCCACACAGACACTCGCGTTTGAGCTTAGGGGCTTACACACGAAAGAATACGCAATGAAATAAAACAATTATTTTAGTATTACACATATTTATTATTTATTTTTAAACTTAAAAAAGGTTACTACTCGCAACAACAGAATTAAAAATATATTTATATTCATTTCAAATCATTTTAGGAACCTGTGAAAGAAACATTTAAAAGCAAAACCAAAATGAACACAAAAAAGAAATGAAACTTCCATTGTATATTTTAAATACACACCCATCTATTGTATAAATAAAAATAAACAAAATGTTTTTTATATTTTGCTCTAAATTTTATATATTAAAAAGTAACTTTCACAAGTTCACAAGTAATTTCAAAGGAACAAATTTAAAATAAACGAAATAACTTCACTTTTTATACAAATTATAAAAAAAAGGACACAATTTCCGTAATAAATAGATATAATATTAATTTTAGATAAAATCACAGAGCGGCTTGTGATATTTTTAGTGTTTTTATAATTATTTTTAATAAGCATGTACTTTATTTGGCCTTGCCTGCCGATTTCTATGCAAAAATCTAAAAATATGAAAAAACTAAAATAGTTTTCAAAACATGCGCCAAACTCGACAAACATACCAAATTACCAATTAATTATGCTTTTTTATTTGCAAGAATAAATTGTTTTTTTTCCTTCTTTTAATTAATCTATTCTGCAATTTGAGTTGATTTAAAAAAAACATTTGTAGATAAAAGATTTCAAAATATCTAGTACATTTTGTGTCAAATAACGCACACGTGATATTTCTGTTTTGTTTTTAATATAAAATAAATACAATCCTTACTTTTAGTTTTTCTGTAAGAATGAATTATGCGAAATTGCGAAATAACCAAATTACTTTTTAACCAATCAAAATAGCCCATGAAGTCTAAAAAAAATCGACCCAATTTTCTTTTAGCAGTACATCTACCAATCAAAATAGTCCATGTAGTCTAAAAAATCGACCCAATTTTCTTTTAGCAGTACATCTAAATACAAATAGTAGAAAAAGACTACGCGTCACTAACAATTTCTATTTAAATCTACATACTTAATAGTAGAAAATAGAAAAAGGCTTAGCATACCACATTAACTAACAAAAATGCTAAAAACGGCAAGTAAAATAAGACCACAAGTAAGAAAGAGTGTGGTCTTATTTGAGTTTGAGGAATTTAAGCGTTATTAGTATAGTAATACAGTTAAATTTTCTAACGCTCACTGCGTGCGGTCATAAAATTTAATAGCTGTTATCGCGGAGCAAGATAGCTTATGTTTATTACGGCACTAGTCGAAACTCAACTTTAGGATACAGTGGTAAGGTTGACTTGAATTTAAATATTTTTAGTGACGTAGTATATTGTAATAGTTACAATAGTATAGTAAACTCATGCCATTTTTTGGACTGTGTTTGCAGTAGTAACAAAAATTTTGAGCTATATTTGAGTAAAAAAAAATGTATATGGCACTGAACTGTATTTATATTTATCTTTTGAATTAATGTGGTGTACTAAGTATTTCGCTTTAATATTTGTTAGGACATGTTTTTTTTTTACCAAATTATGTTGACATTTTGATATGTTATTTTGGTCCTATTTGTAATGATTTTCAATAACGAAAGATGTCAATTTAAAAATAAGTTATTTTTACAATTATCGAGTAATTACTATATCAAATTAAATTATCGTGTAATTAATACATCAAATTAAATATTTAAAAGGGGACAGCATTGTTTAAAAAATATCTCATCAATAGTAGTATGATGCTGAAACTGAAAAATAAAAAAGCTTATGTTTTTTGGCAAAGCATATAAAAATAATGGCCTTATTCGCTAAAGCAAGACAAGAAAAAAAAACATGTCCTTACAAATATTAAAAATAAGAACAACTCCTAAACCTATTTTCTATCCAACTACCGCTTATACTGGTAGAAAAGCTTTTTTTAATATACAATATGGAAAAAGATCACAAATCCTAAATTCTTAGTAAATTTAAAGCTTACGAACTAAACTTTATTCTTTGTTTTAAAAATAATATTATATTTTTTTTAATATAGTGTGAAGCCAAACTTTAAAAAGTTTTGTTTTGATAATGAAAAATAATTAGTTCCGCAAATTACTATAGATGGCGTTAACCGTTATAACATAATATATAAACTAGCTTTTGCCTTTCAATTTTTAATTGTAGAGTGCTTCCAGTTTTGTGAAACAAACAAAAAAAAACTATTTACTATCTATATAACTCTTACGCTGTATTTTTTAAGATGTGTGTTTTTAAGAATCAAAAACATATTATATAAAATAATTCAATGTATGATGGTTGATGATATAAATTTTTTACTTATGTAACCTTATGACATTTTACAAAACTGTCAGACAACGAAATGTCTACATTGAATGTCATATCAGTTTTCTTAAAAAAAATGACTAAGGCAAAACTTTTGCTGGGTCAGCTAGTCTATACCAATATATAAAAAAGAAAAGGTTGATTTTTTGTTTGTTTGACGCAAATAGGCTTCAAAACTACTGGACCGATTTGATAAAATCTTTCACCGTTAGGAAGCTACGTTATCCCCGAGTAACATGTGCTATAATTTTGTTTCTCTTAGCAACTTACTTAGATTATTTTATATTCCGTGCGAAGCCGGGACGATCTGCTAGTTTAGTATATAAATGGAACGGTATGAAAGATTTTTAAACCTATTTTTTCGAGAAATTTTAATCTTATAAAAAATACGGAACTAACTTTTTTTCTTCTTACCCTCTTTATAAAAGCAACGAGTATGTAAAATACAAAAGTGGTTACAATATAGCTACGACTTTTTTTTCTTATTTTATTTTTATTTTTTTATTCGCTTAAATGTTTAATTTTAAAATTATATTCATGCCTTCTTACAAACAGTCTTTCTTGCATAAAGAATGTTATTGAATATACTTTTTTTTAATAAATAATTTTGTGTACTAAAATTAAATTGTGTTTAGACACACAATTTATCAAAAATAAATTGTGGTAAGACACACAATTTATTAAAAATAAATTGTTTTTATTTTAAATATTTGTGTTTAGTCACAAAAAGACTTGCATGTATATTTTCTGAGTTTGTTATAGATATAAAAAGTAGCTAATAGACCAGCTAAAGTACAGAAACAGGGATGTTATACAAAAATATTAATGTACAACAAGTTGCTAGAGGAAATGACAAATCATAATAGTAGTATGTTAAAACAATAAATAAAAGGATTTTGAAAGGTTAGCGTTTGACTACAGCTAGCCTGATGTTAAGCTGCGCTGCAGTCTACGGTGTGGCACGCTTACCTAGAAGATACCTATTAACTCTACTTTTGAAGGCCCCCGGATGATACCTCTCAGGAAACAGAGACTCAGGTAGTGAGTTCCAAAGCTTCGCAGTCCTAACAATAAAGGTCGACGCAAAGCGTTTTGTACGAAAGTTTGGAACTTCAACATTGTATCGGTCTCTTCATTGGTGGCGATTCTGCCGTACACACGACTAAAATAAGTTTAAAGAAGCCCCGTCTCTTTTCATCTTAGGTGGCCAGAAACAGACGGCACGTTCTGAACCACAGACAAAACAACTAAAATCACGTCAAATATGGAATGTGCAGGCAGTTTACAGATACAAGTGAGTACGTTCTAAAGTCGCCTATATCTTCTACATTTGACGTGATTTTAGTTGTCTTGTCTGTGGTTCAGAACGTGCCGTCTCTTTCTGGCCACCTAAGATGAAAAGAGACGGGGCTTCTTTAAATTTAGTTTAGTCGTGTGTACGGCAGAATTGGCACCACTGACTCTGTCCTATGTGTACATTTTTTTTTTAAATATAAGCTGTTTTTTTATGTGGTTGTACAATAAAGTAATATTCTAACCAGAAGGTTCCGGGTTCGATTCCCGGCCCAGCCGACATCTTTGTGCATAACTAAATTTGTTGGTTGTGGGTCTGGGTGTTAAATATGTATCTATATAAAATATATATGTATGTATATGTAGTAGTGTTAGCTATCATAACACAAACTAAATAGTGGTTCAGTATGGGTTTAACAAGCCGTGTGTGAAATGAGTCCTAATATTTATTTATCTATTCTATTGCTATGCAATAACATTCTTTATGTCGTCGGCCATACAGCCCACAATAGCTCAGTCGGGTCAGTCTTGAGCTCAGTTGATGAAGATCAGTCGCGGCGGCACCACACCTCGTTTGCTCAGCCATACCCTGAAAATCACAAGTCCGTTTTAATACTTTATTATAATCTTACTAGCTGACCCGACAAACGTTGTTTTGCCTCACTTAGAGGTATGAAAAATAGATAGTGTAGCTTATATGACACGTTCGTAGATTTACCATAGCAGCGCCATCTATTGATTACTTACTCAACCCAGTCGAAAGGTATCGACATCTGTTAGAATCATTTGGAGTTAACAGATAATTGTGACTGTCAAATAATAACAGACAATAATTAGCAATAAACTAAAATTGCGACTCTAATTTGAGATTTAAACTATCCTATCTCTCAAGTTGGATCGAACTGCACATGGTGTGCGAATTTTATTATAATCGTTATATATATTAAGATATTCTATGAATGCTTTCTAGCTATCACGGTTTATGAAGGCCTGGTGACATACAGATAGACCGCGGAGGCTTAGTAATAGGATCCCTTTTTCACCTTTAAGGTATGGAACCCTAAAATCAACTCGCTCAACTACTTTCTTAAAAAAAAAAACAACCCAACCAACTACTTTTGTACAAACAAAAAGAAACAACACAGGCGACTATAATTATTGTTAATAACCAAATGAAACTTTTTACCCAACTATTAGTAAAAAAAATGAATTTTGTGAAAAAAAAGCAAATGAACAACTTACCCAACCATTTTTGTGAAAAAACAACAAATAAACAACTCACCCAACCATTTTTGTCAAAACACAACAACAACTCACCCAACCATTTTTGTCAAAACACAACAACAACTCACACAACCATTTTTGTAAACAACTCACCCAATGCCAGCGCCAATGAGCAGCGAGACGAGGTTAGTGACGAGTACAGCGGCCACCGCTCCGCGACTGAACAGGCAGGAGCGACGCACAGACAGACAGTGACTCTGGAACATTAATTACACATTTTGTTAACTGTTATCATAATAATCTTCTCTTATATATAAAACTAGCTGACCCGGCAAACGTTGTTTTTTTTTACATTAAATGGGCTTGCGCTTCTGATGGCAAGCGACATTATGATCTAAGGTGGAACGCGCTTAACCAGAAAAAACCGGTTCACTCTTGCTTTGAAAACCGCCAGATTGTTTTTTCTCACTTAGGAGTATGAAAAATAGATAGTAGCCGTTTCTCAGACCTACTGAATACGAATATAAAATTTGGTAAAAATCGGTCAACCCGTTTCGGAGGAGTACGGTAACTAGCATTGTGACATGGTAATCTATACTATAAGAATCTTTGTCCTGACTCATTTATTCATTCATCTATAGGCAACGCAGGGCCCAAACGGGTATGAAATTTGGAGAGTGTATTTCTTTTAGTACGTAGACGCGTACTAAGAACGGGTTTTTGGAAATTCCACCCCTAAGGGGGAGAAAGGGGAGAAGTACCGTAACTAACACTGTGAGACGGAAATTTTATGTATAAGATTTTCCCAGTCACAAAGACCGAATTAACGGCTTGACTGATCTTTACCAAATTTTATATGCGTATTCAGTAGGTCTGAGTATCGGCTACTATTTATTTTCCGTACTCCTAAGTTATAAGGGTTGTTCACCCTTAACTATTTTACTTTAGGCAAAACAAAGTTTGCCGGATCAGCTAGTATGTATATAAAATTTCCATGTCACAATGTTAGTTACCGTACTCCTCCGAAACGGCTTGACCGATTTATACCAAATTTTATGTGCGTATTCAGAAGGTCTCGGTGAGAATCGGCTACTATTTATTTTTCATACCCCAAAGTAAATAAGGGTTGTTTACCCTTTATTTTTGTATTTTTTTTTGTTATTCTTTTTTATATACTATTAAAAATACATATTTACTTTTTCATCACCAAACCCTATTTTTATGGCCATTTTAGTAATTTAATCATGTTTCATCCCGCTCGATAACTTTACTTAAATTATAGTGTTTTTAACTGTACTTAACCCTTAAATGGTCAATTTTTGTTTCACGTTTTAAAAAAATATATTTGTAAATACACATGTATTAGTGTCTAGGAAAAATTAGTAAAAAAAACTAGACATTCATTTACTATTTTTTTTTTGCAATAATGTGAGTGTTGTTTATAAACTACATTAAGCAAATAAAAACAAAATGAAGGTCAATTTTATGTGTGATTTTTAGTATGTTGTTTAAAAACAACATTGTCCATTTAAGGGTTAAGGCAAAACAACGTTTGCCGGGTCATCTTGTAATCTACATATAATATCTATAAAAATAAGTCGGATTTTCCTTCGTGACGATCCACTGTCTTCTTCTTCGTATGAGCTGAGTGACCAAGCTCTGGTGTCGAGAGTTTTCAAGACGCCCGGAGGGTACCTTACCGCCAACGAGGTCGTCAAATAATTAGTCAAAGAATAGAATAGAATAGAATGTCTTTATTGTCATATTGGTAAATAATTATTACATTATATAAACATAATCATAACTATCATCAATATGGACTCGTCAGTATTTCATTCAATAATAATCAATAAATGAAATTAAAAGAATAGCAGCTGTATAGGGGCCTTGTCGAAAAGTACATAATTATAAAAAAAAAGTAAAATTATGAAATAATATCCTTATTCAATTTTTGAACGCATCATATGAGCATGCTCATATGATGTGTTCAAAAATAGTCATTACTAGAAATAGGTCTGAGTCCATAAAAAATGTTTACACCCTTCAAGTACCAGGAAGTCAGAAGTTGCAAGAGGTCAATGTGTTTGACAAGCTCCGGGTCTCAGAAGTAGCAAAGAGGTCCTACCTGCTGCATAACGGGCGCAACCAGCTGTTGCTCCAACACTTCAATAGAGGAGGTAGCGGACGGAGGCCCGCGAGCGCTTTGCGGGTGCTTGAAACGCCAGTCTCTGAAAAAAAAGAGCAATATCGTGACAATATAAAAAAAAAACATTTTAGGTACTCTTCCCACTGGCACTGGTTTTTTAGATTAGATATACTCTTTAATTTAATTAATTTTAGATTAGATAGAAATTATTTGAATGAATATAAAACAAATACATGCATGGCAAGTTAGATAAAATCATATACATACTTATTAATTTAATAGACGCCCAAATTCTTGTTGGAAATCGTACTACGTGTATAATTCGATACACGTAGCGCCATCTATTGGTATTTTCTTGAAACGACTTCACTCGGGTCACGCAATCTACTATCGTTATATCACTATGCGACTGCAGCGCGTTGCAAAAATTTGGCGGCAGCTAGGCTGCACGCTCGATTTGCAGCGCCATCTAGGTTTCATCGGTAATTATTCAAAATTCAAAAATATTTATTCGTTTTAAATTGTAATTTTAAACTAATTCACTCACCCTCAAACTACAATGATATACTCGTAATAAGTCGTATTGAGAATTTTAGAATAAATTAAATTACAATAAAATAGCTATAAAGTATTTAAGGACCTAAGGTTTTAGTTAAGTAGGTAATACATTTAATTTCTGATCAAAAGCAATAAAGATAAAATAAAATTTAATACATGGAACATATTTTAAAGATTTAAGAAGAATAAAAACTATTAAAGCTGCGACGAGTTAAATGTGTGTGAAACACATAACACACCACGTTATGTGTGTGTGTGAGTTACGGCAAACTTCCGCGCCACGCTTTATTGTATGGGAATCAACAATCCTCTCTAGTATTCTGATCCCTGATAAAAGCAAAAAAAGTTTTAATAAAAGCAATAAATCTTAATATATATAAATTTCGTGTCACAATGTTTGTCCTCAATGGACTTCTAAACGACTTAACCGATTATAATAAAATTCGCACACCATGTGTAGTTCGATCCAACTTGAGAGATAGGATAGTTTAAATCTCAAATTATAGTAGCAATTTTAATTTATTGCTAATTATTGTCTGTTATTATTTGACAGTCACAATTATCTGTTAACTCCAAATGATTCTAACAGATGTCGATACCTATCGACTGGCTTGAGTAAGTAATCAATAATAGATGGCGCTGCTATGGTAAATCTACGAACGTGTCATTTAAGCTACACTATCTATTTTTCATACCCCTAAGTGAGGCAAAACAACATTTGCCGGGTCAGCTAGTTATATATAAAAAGCTTACTTCGGCGGCAACTGGTCGGGTCGACTGCTCCAATCCCACACCCATTCGCTGGAGTCATCCTGAAATACAGAAAAAGGATTGATAAGTAAAAAAACAATTCTATGTGTTGCTATGCAACGTTTACCAATGTGTCTAGTACAGTTAACACTTTTGAAATCTTTAGCATAAGCAGCCCACTATTCCCACTGCTGGGACTCGCGGCCTTCTCTCACTAGGAGAGAGATATAGGCCATAATCCACCACGCTGGCCAAACATATCGGTTTCCTCACGATGTTTTCCTTCACCGTAAAACGAGTGCGAATCCACACATAACTTGAAAAACAAGTCATTGGTATAGGGTAGAATCGAACCAGGGGCCGTCTGATTGAAAAGCAGACGTTTACACCACCGAGCCACATTCGCTTGAAATCTTTACTTTACTTAATAGTACGACAGGTCTATCAGGTCTATAATGATCACGTGGTGCTATGCGTGCCAACTAAGAATAGGATCGCGCTTGCTTCAACTTCACACGATAACTGACAAAATAGTACCGCCAGCAAAGAAAGCGCATAAAAGATTTTTTTGGGTTCTTAGATATAAATTTAATTCATGTATATATTATATTCATAAAAAACTATTCTTGATTTTATTACTGGATAATTTTGGATGAATTAATTAAGCGAATAATAATAGGCGATTCATAAGAACCGAAATAATATATATACATATGTATATTTTCATAAAAAAAAAATCTTTCAAATCTTACTCATGTATAATTAATCTGCCGTTAAATGTATAAGAAATAGCAAATCAGCGTACATTAAACATATAAACTGAATATAATTTGTATTTTTTTTTGCACACCACATACACTTTGGTAATGACGTTAGCGCGTATTATTGAGCAAGATGGCGGTTTGACAGTCCTATTCTTAGTTGGCACGCATAGTAGATGCATCTCCTCTCTACACATCACATACCACGCTAACCTTTCACTCTTTAATTTCTCAATCACTTAAAGTGGTTAAGACTTACCCGCCAACAGTTAATGTAGACTCCTTTCAGATCATCCTCAGTGGACGGTTCAAGATTCGGGCTGTTCGGAGGGGATTTCGGACTGGAAAGAAAAGAAAAACATATGAGTAACTAACCAGTTAACCTATTGGTGGCGATTCTAGCGAACAAACACCTAGACTAAATATAGAGTAGTCCTGTCATTTTCTTCTTTAGTAAACAGAAAGAGACGATTTGAACCATATAAAAAACAACTAAAATCACATCAAATATGGAAAATGGCGATTTTAGTACCTACACACCCAATTGTATCAGCTCTAAAACTAAAAAAGTCAATTAAAAATAATAGTAGTTTAAAAAAACTAAAAAACACGCTTATCTGGCCGTTTTAAGTGGGTCTAAATCGCGCCCAGAGAAGTCGGTTACAAACAAACATAGAAACAAAAATACAAAAAAAATTGAATAATTTTATCAAATTAGTGTATTGTCATCGGTCCTCAATAAATCTACAAAGTTTGAACGAAATCTGGCCGTTTAAAGTGGGTCAAAATCGCGCCCAAAGAAGTCGGTTACAAACAAACATACAGGTGAAGCTAATATAAAGCGTGTAAAAACATGAGTAACTAACCAGTTAACTAATTGACTCGGGCGTTACTCTGCGGAAATCTATTGTAGATATTGTTACGTGCTCGACGGGGCACTCGGTTTGAGTATATGACTAAAACGTCGGTTTCGTGGATAACTAGGATTTATTAACTACTAGCTGACCCGGCAAACGTTGTTTTGCCTCACTTAGGGGTATGAAAAATAGACAGTGTAGCTTATATGACACGTTCGTAGATTTACCATAGCAGCGCCATCTATTGATTACTTACTCAACCCAGTCGAAAGGTATCGACATCTGTTAGAATCATTTGGAGTTAGCAGATAATTGTGACTGTCAAATAATAATAACAGACAATAATTAGCAATAAATTAAAATTGCGACTATAATTTGAGATTTAAACTATCCTATCTCTCAAGTTGGATCGAACTGCACATGGTGCGCGAATTTTATTATAATCGGTTAAGTGGTTTAGGAGTCCATAGAGGACAAACATTGTGTCACGAGATTTATATATATTAAGATGGATTCCCCCCGTCGATACGTGTCTGGTCTTCCAACTCGTCGAATCCGTTTTTTTTTTTGCAAAACATACATTGTATCCTTGACGTGCAATTGGCTACAACTGCTTTTATAGAAAAGTGTAGTACTCGTAAGTAAACAGTCGGTTGAGGCAACCGGTTAAACAGCTCTGAAAGCTAGATTTTAAATATAGTCTGAGCTTAAACATTCCTTAAAGTCTGGTCGCTTGTTTACTGAAGATCAAGGTTTTTCTTAGAGCGAATCTTATAGCGACGCAAAATCTCAAAACGTTTTTTCTCCATATATCGTAAATAGTCCAGTCAATTTAGACATTCGAAGTTACATAGATAGATAGAAAGAAAGATAAACACTTTATTAAAACACTCACAAAAAAAAATGGAACAAATTACAGAAAACACATAAAGTACATAAAAGCTAGTGCCTTAAATGGCGACCTTATCGCGAATAGCGATCTCTTCTAGGCAACCAATTTCAAGAAAGAACATAATGACGAGGTGTAACAACATAAGTAAGTGTAAATGGGAATACAAATACATAAATAATATAACATTTTAACAAAATAAATATATAATAATTAATACAAAATACTTAAATTCCCACCGAGCTGATTATCGGTAAGATTGTTTAAAATATCATAAATAACGAAATTTAAAAGGTCCCCTTTCTTTCCCCTTTAAGGAAAAATTTTTTTCAAGGTCAAAGGTAAAAAAAAATCGTTGCTCGCCATTTTTCAGCAAAACGATAAGTTTTATCATAAAAATATGTCAAACAAAAATTGTAGATCATAAAATTATCTACAAAAAATTTGTTAATACCTTTTTTTCTACGAGCCACCGTTTTTGAGATTTTAGTTACCGTACTCCTCTGAAACGGTTTGACCGATTTTTACCAAATTTTATATGCGTATTCAGTAGGTCTGAGAATCGGATCTATTCTCCATACCCCTCCCTAAGTGATAAGAGTTGTTCACCCTACAATTATTTTTGACGATATTTGTTTTTGTTCTTATATAATGTGGCATAAAAAATACATACAAATCTAAATTTTACCTTTTTCTCACCAAACTCCTATTTTTTATGGCCATTTTAGTCTTATATATAAAATTTCCATATCACAATGTTAGTTACCGTACTCCTCCGAAACGGCATGTTCTACACTCCCCATTCACACATACACACACACATGTGTGATGAGAGAGAAAGGAAAGAGTGTAGAGGAGAGTGGAAGAGGAAAATTTGCTGCCGACACCACCTAGTGGGATAAGATGAAGAAGAACTATGAACTATTATACCAGGAAGTAAAGAGACAACAAAATACGAATACGTTCAAAGGATACCATTCGAATGCAGTCTGGCTACGCGGCTCCAATCTGACCGCAAAGAAATCTGACACGGAATGTCACGGAATCTTTTACCTATTGTATTTCTACTGGCTGACCCGGCCAACGTTGTTTTGCCTTAAGTACAGTTAAAAAGCAACCGAAAACGCCCGCTAATATATAAATGTACTGTATAAACTTTTAATTTTATCATTCAAACAATATTGTATAATATATGTACTAGCAAACCCTATTTAGTATTACGTAAACGCCTCTCATTCGCTCTCGATAGAATTGACCGTCAAAACTGAAACTAGGCCGCGATACGTGCATCTCCTCACGTTTCATAACCGCCTGGTACATTGATCTCATTGATGTTTTCTCTTTTCAAACGATGTTGCGCCCGTAGCTCGGCTAACTAAGGTGATCTGACGCGATCGGCAAAGTTAAACAACACGGGTCGGCAAGGGCAGTCTTTGGATGGGTGTCTATTCTTTTTCTAAGACTTATTTGTATAAAACCATTCTAAGACTTATTTGGGTATAAATGTACACTGAGGTATATTTGACCATGGATTAAGGGCAAGGCCAATATTGTTTGTTTAGGGCAGATTTTACGATTTTAACGATAGTTATAAATCAAAAAATAGCTCAAAGACCGTCTAAAGAACTAGTCTAAGAATATTTATACTTATTTTTGAACTTATGAATAAGAAATAAAACTGCTAAAAATAACTAAAAATTAAGTTTTTTGATAGTTTCTTAAGAATTACGATTTAATTTTTTTCAGTTTTATCATTTTTGATATCGTTAAAAAGATTATGTAAAATTCTTTCATACCTTTTATTTTTGTGAAAATCATGTTCTTTTAATTTAAATAAGGTGTGTTTCTGAAGGTTGTAAACAGAGGTGAACAAACTTAATTTTTCTTGTTAAGCTTATCAGTAGGTAATCTAATGATGTTATCATAAATCTTTTAACGAAATTATTTCAATTATAAATATTCTTACGCCTTATAAGATTAGGTTTTGTTCGTTTTTGTTGCTTATTATATTTGACGTAAACCTTTTTATTGAGGTTCCGTACCTAAAAGGTAAATACGGGCCTCTAAAAGCTTCCACTGGTGGCGATTCAGCGGCACACACGACTAAACTAAATTTAAAGAAGCCCCGTCTCTTTTCATCTTAGGTGGCCAGAAAGAGACGGCACGTTTTGCACCATAGTCAAAACAACTAAAATCACGTCAAATGTTGAAAATATAGGCGACTTTAGACCGCACTCACTTGTATCACCTCTAAAACTGCCTGCAAATTCCTTGACGTGATTTTAGTTATTTTGTTTGTGGTTCAGAACGTGCCGTCTCTTTCTGGCCATCTAATATGAAAAGAGACGGGGCTTCTTTAAATTTAGTTTAGTCGTGTGTGACACTGTCTGTCACCAGGCTGTATCTCGGAAACCATGATAATTAAGAAACCTGATATTTTCACAAGATATGTATTTCCCGTGCCGTTTTAACAACACATATAAATATTGAAAATTTAATCCCCCTTAACACAATACAACAATCGCAATTTTTAAACAATTTTTAACCTGATCTTTATAACGACAATTTTTAGATCCTCTTTTTTTACGGTTAAAAGGCTTACGCTTGACCAAAACTCACCTGATGTTAAGTGATATTGCTGTCTAAGATGAAACGCGCTTCACTTCCTCTATACATTCACAGGAAATTTAATAATTTTTTAAATAAAAAATCATTGTTTATAGGTCCAATACAAAAAACGTGTTTTATTTGCCATTTTTGAAGATATTAGTGTAGCTTATATGACACGTTCGTAGATTTACCATAGCAGCGCCATCTATTGATTACTTACTCAACCCAGTCGAAAGGTATCGACATCTGTTAGAATCATTTGGAGTTAACAGATAATTGTGACTGTCGCTGAGCAATGGTACGGAACTCTTAATGCGAGAACCCGACAGGCACTTGGCCAAATAATATATTTGAGCTACCGCGGGCGAGTCGCATCACTCAATAAGCGAGACGCGGCTGACCCCGGTAATATCTTTGACGCTCTCGTTGGCGTAAAGGTTACCATGCCGGTCTGCTAATCAGAAGGTTCCGGGTTCGATTCCCGGCCCGGTCAACATCTTTGTGCTTAACTAAATTTGTTGGCTGTGGGTCTGGGTGTTAAATATGTATTTATATATAATATGTATGTATATGTAGTATATCAGTTGTGTTAGCAACCATAATACGAGCTAGAAATGGTTCAGTGTGGGGCTAACCAGCCGTGTGTGAATGTGTCCTAATATTTATTTATTTATCTTGATGGTAGACAGATACCAGAGCCGGCTGACATAAGACAGACAGACAGCGTGGCCTGTCTCGTTTCCTATGTACTTTAACGAGTAATAGAAACAGATCAATCTTATTTTAATATATATAAATCTCGTGTCACAATGTTTATCCTCAATGGACTCCTAAACCACTTAACCGATTATAATAAAATTCGCACACCATGTGTAGTTCGATCCAATTTGACAGATAGGATAGTTTAAATCTCAAACTATAGTCGCAATTTTAATTTATTGCTAATTATTGTCTGTTATTATTTGACAGTCACAATAAGCTGTTAACTCCTAATGATTCTAACAGATGTCGATACCTTTCGACTGGGTTGAGTAAGTAATCAATAGATGGCGCTGCTATGGTAAATCTACGAACGTGTCATATAAGCTACACTATCTATTTTTCATACCCCTAAGTGAGGCAAAACAACGTTTGCCGGGTCAGCTAGTTTTTATATATAAGTCCCCATCTAATGGAATAAGGCAAGGAAGAAGAAGAACGAGAGAACCGAAATGAGAGCTAAGCTAATTTTAACCCTCACGTTTCGTAATTAAAGTTATTTCCGAGTCCAAAACATGCATTGTATTGACATAAATGGTTATGGTACGTTTACACGCTTGCCAAGCCTTGGCAAACTGCAAACAGTCCCAAGCCTCCACAAATATCGTTTTGGCGTTTGAAAGGCGTTTATACGCTTGTGAATACGTCTATCTGCAATATACATCCAAGCAAACGCCCTTTGATCTGCGTAAAAAAACCGACACTCGACTGGATCGCGAGCAAGCAGGCACAAGCCCACGCAGCCAAGCCAAACGCCCCATTTACATGCTTGCGATTGTCGATCCTTGCCAAGGCTTGGCAAGCGTGTAAACGTACCATTACGTCTACATCGGCTTGTACAGTAAAGAAGCGAGTACCGCCCCTCTGGTTTCAAGTTTCTATTATTCCCAGTAGATTCTGCTGCCCTGGTAATTAGTAGACAATGCTAGGAAGCCGTACATTCGCAAACTAATGAGGACAATGGTGACGTACATATGTATATGTTTGTATGTTTTGAATATACATATACATACATACTGGCGGCGATTCAGCGGCACACACGACTAAACTAAATTTAAAGAAGCCCCGCCCCGTCTCTTTTCATTTTAGGTGGCCAGAAAGAGACGGCACGTTCTGCACCATAGTCAAAACAACTAAAATCACGTCAAATGTAGAAAATATAGGCGACTTTAGAACGCACTCACTTGTATCACCTCTAAAACTGCCTGCACATTCCATATTTGACGTGATTTTAGTTGTTTTGTCTGTGGTTCAGAACGTGCCGTCTCTTTCTGGCCACCTAAGATGAAAAGAGACGGGGCTTCTTTAAATTTAGTTTAGTCGTGTGTGCCGCTGAATCGCCACCACTATCTGACCCGGCAAGCCATCCAAGACAATATATAAAAATAGCTAGTGTATCTACTATACTATACTATACTAACTATACTAAAGATAGTGTATCTTTACAAAAAACTTTTTTTGCCATATTTCTATGTAATTTGGTACGGAATCTTTAGTAATTAGCCAAGCCAATTTATTTTCATAAAAATGTGGCAAAAAACACGTTTTTGTATGGGAGCAGCCCCCTTAAATATTATTTTTAAATTATTTAATTGTTTATTTCAAAAAGTTATATACATTCTGAGAAAATTTTAAGGCCTCTACCTGTAACCGTTCTAGATATATAGCAAAAAACACGACAAAATCATTCTCCCCCAAATTCTTTCACCGAAGAATACTCAAGTTCGGACGCGGGAATCGAACCCTCACTTTGCGAGACGTAAGCTATTTTTAGTCCCCTTATTAACGCGGGTAACATCGCGGGGCACAGATAGTCAAAAATAAAAAATATTCAAATGCAAATTTTATATAGTTACCTAGTTGATAAATAATGAAAACTTTATTACTAAATTAGCATAAATTTAATATAAACATAATAATTAATTTCGTATAAAAACATATATTATTTACATTGAAACAACAACAACAATAAAAATAAACAACACATATTCAAATATAATAAATTCAATACAAAAAATATTCATATGAATATTTTATATAGGTACCGACTTGATTAATAATGAAAACCTTATTAATTAGTAAATTAATAAATTTGCATACATTTAAATACAAACATAATTACTTAATTTTATGTTAAAAAAAATGAACACAGGCCTATACGAATTTTCAGCTTTCAACTACCAGGCGCACAGAAATATTGAAAAGGTCGACGGCAGTCTGAATCACGATCTCTTTTGCCGTCTGAAAATTCTAACAAAGAAAGGTCTTTAGACTCGGTACGACAGAATAAGTAATAGTTACTACCTACGTTTTAGAATAAAGGGGGGGGTGAGTAACCTAAACACCCTTAGATTGAGTAAATAACTTTTAACAAAGGTAAATATTTGTTTGTGTATTTTTTTAAGGTGATAATAATGGCAAATTCACTGGCTGTTTTTTTATGATAATAAATTTACTGTTTTTATCGTTGTAAATCATAAATAATAAAAATATTGTTAATAATTGGCCAAGTGCGAGTTGGGCTGGCGCATGCAGGGTTCCGTACCATTGTTGTATGGGAGCCCCCCGTTAAATATTAATGTTAATTAAATGTTATAATTTAATTTGTTAGCTCATATACATTTATATATTTAGTGAAAATTTTAAGTGTCTAGCAGCTACCGTTATTAATATATAGCAAAATAATATGAAAAAAACACGTTTATTGTACATACTCGTATGTTTAAGGGAACCCCCTTAAATGTTTTGCATTCGTTGGAAAGGTCTCGGGCTCCGTGAGGTTTGTAGCAAACAAAATTCCGGGAAAATTTCAACTTTGTGGCGAAACGGAGTTCACCGGGTTTGCTAGTATATCTTATCTTATCTTATATATAAAATTTCCGTGTCACAGTGTTTGTTACCGTACTCCTCCGAAACGGCTTGACCGATTTTTACCAAATTTTATATGCGTATTCAGTAGGTCTGAGAATCGGCTACTGCATATTTAGTTTTTTTTTTTTTATTTTTTATTTTTTTTTTATTATTATTATTTAGGCAAAACAACGTTTGCCGGGTTAGCTAGTATAATTATATAAATCTCGTGTCACAATGTTTGTCATCAATGGACTCCTAAACCACTTAACCGATTATAATAAAATTCGCACACCATGTGCAGTTCGATCCAACTTGAGAGATAGGATAGTCTAAGACTTTCTCTCTCGCTCTCTCTCTCTCTCTCGCTCTCTCTCTCTCTGTATGGATGGATAGTATGTCTCTCTTTCTCACCTGCCTTTCACGCTAGACGCCCTAGAGTGGCGCACAGACGAATCTCTGCTTTCCCTCTGGGCTTCTCTAAGCAGCCGTATGTACTCGTTTTCTACGGCTGCGAGACCGCTGCCCGAGTTCAACTCCACCCATGACTCTGGAATAGAAAGAGAAAAAAAATTGAAAACTCCATGTAACGTCACTCGATTTAACGACAAACTCTCTTAAGCGTTGAATTCTATTGGCTTTAGTTGGTTTAGCTTGTATTCCATACAATGATATGTTCTCTCCATTTAACGACCACTCTCTATAACGCCATAACATGCACAGTCCTTTTAATGTCGTTATAAAGAGTTTACACTGTGATCAGATATTTGAAGGTAGTATTGGAAGGTAGCTTATTAATTAAGAAGATGGCAAGAGCAACATGTAGCGCCTGCAGCTCGGCTAGCTAAGGTGATCTGACGCGATCATCGAAGCTAAGGAACGGCCGATGCGGACGGTGTTTGGATGGGTGACCATGCACAAGACTGTCGATTTTCAAAACCTAACTTAAGAATAAGTTTAACACGCGCGAAGTCGCGGACGCAAGCTAGTCTTTACCAATATATAAAGTTTCATTTTTTGTTTATTTATTTGAAGCAAATAAGCTCCGAAACTACTGGACCAATTTGAGAAATTCTTCCACTGTTGGGAAGCTATATTATCCCTGAGTAACATAGGCTGTATTTTGTTTCTCTTTGCTACTCAGATTATTTAAGAGCGCGTTGCGAAGCCGGGACGATCTGCTAGTCATAGATAAGAATCTAACCTCCAATCTATACTATAAGACTCTTTGTACTGACTCATACATTCATTCATTCATCTATAGGCAACGCAGAGCCCAAACGGCAGGTCCTAGGGGTATGAAATTTGGAACGGATTTTTGGAAATTTCACCCCTAAGAGGGTGTAAAACAGTTTGTATGAAACTTCTGGCAATGAAACTTGGAATATGTATAGTGTTATTGTGCAATAAAAATAATGGTATCAAGTTTTTTTTGCCAGGGGTGAATTAAGGGTTTGTAATGGGGGTGAAAGTTTGCGAGGAAAATTATTTTTTTAATAAAGTTAAAGTCTTAAAAATTATTATGATAGTAGATTATTATATGGTTAAATTAATATTATGAAAACTTTTGCCAGAAGTGCATTAAGGGGGATGCTTTTGCGGTTGAAAGTTTAAAATGAAAGTTTAGTGTTTTTGAAATTAGGGGGTGTGGAATTTTGAGAATATTTTTTTTCGACCTACACGCGGGCGGAACCGCGGGTAACTGCTAGTGTTGATATAATATATTCGGTGCAACTTGCTCTGTGTAAACAATAGTTAGCGTGATCGCGGTTAATTTTAACCGCATCCGTTACGCAAATAACTGACGCGATGGTGACTGTGATATGGTTTTATTGTATTCATATTTAACTAGAGACAATAGGAAACATTTGAGAACGTATCTTATATCTTTAAATGAGCAATTCTTGTATATAAATATATATAATTGGAACCTCGGAATCGGCTCCAACGATTTTCATGAAATTTAGTATATAGGGGGTTTCGGGGGCGATAAATCGATCCAGCTAGGAATCATTTATAGAAAATGTCTTATTAAAAAAATAGCCCCGAGCAAAGCTCGGTCATCCAGGTATTTACTACTTATTTAAGAACTAGCAAATCGTCCCGGCTTCGCCTTTGCTATAAAATAAACTAAGTTGTAAATAAAGTTGTAGGTTATAAAAAGATCTACAACATTTGTGTTTTAAATTTTTTCACATAACCTCAAAATTAAGATGAAAATTTCAAACAACTTAATTTTTGGTTTTATCTTTTTCAAAAAAAGTTTCTTTTTTCTACGAAATTTAGTGAAAACTTACCTTATTAGGTCCCAAATACACTGTAATTTGTTTTAAAATATTTATTTTATCACCTTATTTTAACTTAATAATTATAGTTATTTGGTTTAAAAAATTATCGACCCTGATCTACAATGTCATTGACTTAAAGAAAATTATGTTATCTACAGAAAGATATAGAGTCTCTGACACCAGACTTTCCAGGTTCAATAACCCAAACAAAGATTACTTTGAAATATAAAGCGTACAGAATTGATAAGGCTATAGAATAGATATATAAATTTCATAAACAAACAGTGCAATTTTAACAATAACTTGCACCTCGTCCCGACTTCGCAGGGGCTTGAAATTGTTAACGACGTAGGTATATGATAGGGAACTTAAATATGTGTAGAATGAGTCGGAAACCAGTTTTGTAACATAGCTACTATAAAATATCCAGTTTTAAGTTCGACCTTGAGAAAGATAGAATTGGATACACTTATTATTATACTAGCTGCGTCTCGCGGTGACACACGCGTTATTTCGAAGTTCAAAGCAGCCTATGCGTTAATCTAAAAATAAAGTAAGTATTAGAACTAAAAGTTAAGTGTTCAAAGTTGCGATAATACCATGTATTATGACTTATGCGTGCCAAACTTAGACGCTCAGAAAGAATGATGAAGAGAAAAATATCAATAACACAAAGGAAAATAGAGCGCAGCATGCTAGGTACCAGGATATCAGAAAGAGTAAGCAACGCAACGCTGAGAAACCGAACAAAGGTACCAGACATAGCTGTAAGGACAAGAACCCTTAAATTTAAATAAGCGGGACATATCTGCAGGATGGACAATTGGAAATGGACGAAACGTGTGACGGAGTGAGTCCCTCTAGATTGCAAGAGAAATCCTGAAAGACAAAGGAAAACATGGAGGGACCTATTCCTAAAGATATGCGGACCAACATGGATGAGACAGGCGAGGGAGAGAGTTGGAAAATAACGGGGGAGGCCTATGCCCAAGCGGGAACTTTAGCCTAAAAATGTGTAAAAAACTTTGTAATTTTAAAAATATGTAATGCAATAGAATATGGGCTTTAGGGTTCCGTATCTAAAAGGTAAAAACGGGACCCTATTACTAAGCCTCCGCTGTCTGTCTGTCTGTCTCCAGGCTGTATATCAGAAACCGTAATAGCTTGTAAGCTAAAACTTTCATGATATAGGTATGCATTTGCCGTGCCGTTTTAACAACAAATACTAAAAATACATAAAATAAAATATTCCGAGAAAATTTTTGGTGTCCACATGCTTATTGTTATTCATATAGCAAAAAATACGAAAAAAACACGTTTATTGTATGGGGACCAACCTTAATATTTTTATTAAAATAAAAATGAAAGATATTTCGTATAGAGATATATTTTACACATAGGTAAGGTAATTATCACCACGAAAACTATCATGTAGAAGCATGAATATAGATCAATGTATTTAAACCCGACAAACCGTTTTAGCAACATCCTGTAGTAGGTACCGACCGCGTAGCAAAAGCAGTGCTATTCGAAACGACTTCCTGTTTTTATTCGTCCAACATATTATGTACCTATTTTCAACATAATTTTGTGCAAAATCATGTTGGAAATCTACATCTACATAACCAACGTACGAGTATGTATGTTTATTTATTTATTTATTATGGTTCACAAAACAGAAAATAATTAAAACTAAATTTAATTATTTACCAGGATCAAAACAAGATTATTTTCTTAACTATATGAACACAAAATGATCAGTTTATAACGAATTAATAATAAATAATATACTGGACGAGCGACGCGTTTCTGCATCAACTGGCATGGGAACATCAAATCTGATTTCACCTGTCCGTATAGGTATTTGTACATAAATAAAATCTTTTTTTTTTAGACACATTTCACACACGGCTGGTTAACCCCATACTGAACCATTTCTAGTTCGTATTATGGTTGCTAACACAACTGATATACTACATAAACATTCATACATATTATATATAGGTAAATACATATTTAACACCCAGACCCACAGCCAACAAATTTAGTTAAGCACAAAGAAGTTGAACGGGGCGGGAATCGAACCCGGAACCTTCTGATTAGCAGTCCAACATGGTAACCTTTACGCCAACGAGGTCGTCAAATTAGTTAATATGGTATAGGTATTTAATATTTGTATAGATTGTAAGTTAGCCGAATAAAATTATTTTGTTTTTTTTTTTTATATTTATTTCAGCAATAAACATAAGTGTCCATTCTAACAGGTTCTATTTAATGCCGTAAGAAAGTTATGTACCTACATGAAGAGTCGCTGCGTTTAGCACTAGGTAGGTACCAGAGCGATAGTGAATTTATGGCAGATTGAATCAAAATTGGCGACCAACTTAGAAACTTCGCTAACTCAGCTAATTATTGCGTCAGTCTAAGACACCGGTAGATAGAACCGTTACAAAGAAACGAGCACAAATATCAAAATCAACCAACGCATTAGAGAACTGTTAATTACCAAACAATAATCTAGACGGTTCCAATTCACACGCCCATCAATATCATTCACGCAGTGAACAACGCATTTTGCGAAACACGTGTCAAAACAAAGAAAACGTAAAAAAAAATACCTAAATCATCATCCACGGGAGTAACACACTTCAATTCCGTCATATTCACAGCACTAGCACTAAAAATATCCTTCAGTAACCAATTAACACACAGAAAAAACAAACTGCGCAAATGTCGAACACGCGCGAGTATTTTTTTTATCGTGTTTTAGTGAGGAGCGATCGCCGGCGCGTCCTTCCGCGCCGAACGTCCAAACAAGACTGGCGGCTAACGGGCGGCGAGCGGACGAAATTTGAATATAGAACGCACGTAAACAAACGAATGGTGGTACGATCGCGTGGGCGCAGACATTGTTTACATTCGAACAAGTGGATGTGATTATACATATATGTGTGTGTGTGTGTGATTACTCGATTTGAAGTGCAAACTATTGTACATTGTGGTACAATATTGCAGTTTCAACAGATGTGCAATAGAAAGGCAAAGTGTTAGCGGAAGTTTAGACGTTTCACGGTCAACCTGGCGCGTGGGACGGAATTAAAATAAACTGTCAAAGAAATACCTACAGGGTTGTCGGAAGAAATCTTATTCAAATAAATTAAATAATAATAATAAAATCATTTATTCGGGCCAAAAATAAGTGAACATATTTGACAATTACAATTTCCTCCAGTATTACAATATATTAATTTAAATATAATAAATGCGAACATATCTTCGCTTTTTTAGTTAATAACGGGACCCTATTACTAAGCCTCCGATGTCTGTCTGTCTGTCTCCAGGCTGTACCTATCTCAGAAACCGTAATAGCTAGAATGTTGAAACTTTCATAAGATATGTATTTCTCGTGCCGCTATAACAACAAATACTAAGAATAACAATAATGAAATGATTAAGGAGGGGTCCCGATACAATAAACGTGTTTTTTCCTATTTTTTTTTTCCTATATATGTGCGTTGAAATCCATAACCTTGTTTTTCTTCACAGCTTTTGTTGTAGTTTTTGAAAGCATTTCGCGTGAACACTGTTTTGTGAAGAACAAAGAAAATGGAAATGATGCTTCCTTAAGACTCGTATTTGTTCCTTTATTTGCGAGTACAGAGTTTAGAAGAAAATTATACTAAGTAAATATACCGACGAGGTCGCTCTCCTACCCGCTGGTCAGACCTCGTAAAGACGCTCACTGGCCTACCTATTGCCGAAGCTTTTAAGACCGCCGAGGACAGGAAAAAGTGAAAGGCCATTGTCAACCGAGTAATCGACACTCTGTATTAGACACGACCTTCAGTAATGAAGATGACTAGAGGGATATCATCATTGATGTAAACCCACATCGTCCCACCGTCGGTGGCTCGAATTAGGACAATTTGTCAATCTTATTTGATCAAGATACAGTTGGATCGTTCGATGTGGTGTCGGTCACGTAAGCAAGGATTCTTAATAACAAAAACTGCATTCCATCCGAGACTGACTATCTGACTACCCGGGGTAATAAAAGCTTATATACGACGTAGTAGTGTAACCAATTTTATAGAATCTTTGCTTACGTGACTGTCGACACATCAGTTTCAGTTTATTTTATTTAAGACTAGCTGACCCGGAAAACGTTGTTTTGCCTCAATTAGGGGTATGAAAAATAGATAGTGTAGCTTATATGACACGTTCGTAGATTTACCATAGCAGCGCCATCTATTGATTACTTACTCAACCCAGTCGAAAGGTATCGACATCTGTTAGAATCATTTGGAGTAGACAGATAATTGTGATTGTCAAATAATAACAGACAATAATTAGCAATAAATAAAAATTGCGACTATAATTTGAGATTTAAACTATCCTATCTCTCAAGTTGGATCGAACTGCACATAGTGTGCGAATTTTATTATAATCGGTTAAGTGGTTTAGGAGGCCATTGAGGACAAACATTGTGACACGAGATTTATATATATTAAGAAGATAGGTACAAAAGTACACTTATGAATGTCCCTTTACAATATTTAAATGTGAATTTACAATTTTACAATGTCAATTTACAATATTGCAATGTCAATCTACAATATTACAATGTTTTCGATCGATCTAACTGCAATGTTGCTATTTTTTTTCACACACGTCTGGTTAATAAACCTAAACCATTTCTAGTTTGTATTATGGTTGCTAACACGAAAGAAATACAACATATTATATGCAAACATTTTTTTTTATATGATGAATAGGCTTACGTTTGACCGCAGCTTGCCTGATGTTAAGCTTAACTGTGGTCTAAGATGTAACACGCTTGCCTAGAAGGAACCTATTTACTCTAGATTTGAAGACGCCCAAATTGTACTTCAATGTACATTGTACTTCAACATAAATACTTTATATAGATACATATTTGCAAATATATATCTATATAAAGTATATCTATCTATAGAAACAAGCTTGTCGCTCAGTTCGGAGCTGGACTCTGACCTCTGGGGAGTGTCACTGCAATAGGTAAACCTTATAACTTAAAAATATGTACCTACACATGATTTTTGAAACGCTTAATAAATAAAGATTTTGATTTGATTTGACACCCAGACCGATAGCCAACCAATTTAGTTCATGACAAAGACCCTGATTGGCAATTGAATTGTTAAAAAATTACAGAATACAGCACTTTATTAGCCCTAAATAACATACGTTTAAGGCAAGTCACATTACAATTAATTACTTAAATAGTTTAAAACACTAGTTAGATAAATTAAATAAACTTACAAATTGTCATTAAATAAAATTCTACACCATTAAATACTACACACAATCACTTGTTTTTCGTATCTATTAAATTTATAATACTACCTTTTACACATGAATAACGATTCTGCGAGCTCCATATTCATAATATTCGATTAAATTACAAAAGGGATTACTTTCACAAAACTCTTTAAATTTCTGTTTAAACATACTACTATTAAGATTTGTTATTTTCCCAGGAAACTTGTTGTTCCCCAATGACTACAATCTAGCGATTTTCAAAGCGAGAGTGAACCGGTTCCTTCTAGGTAAGCGCGATCCACCGTAGACCTCAATATCACTTACCATCAGGTGAATTGTGGTCAAGCGCTGACCTATTCAGAGTAAAAAAAAAAAGTACATTATTATTTTTATAGTATAATGTTAGCATTGTATAAATATCAGTATATTTCAATGTCGTTCAGTTTTTTTATAACATTTAATATTAGTAGCTGACCCGGCAAACGTTGTTTTGCCTTAATAATTATTATTTTTAAATATACAGTAGCCGATTCTCAGACCTACTGAATACGCATATAAAATTTGGAAAAAATTGGTCAAGCCGTTTCGGAGGAGTACGGTAACAAACACTGTGACACGGAAATTTTATATATAAGAAGATATTTAATTATTGGGAATAACAGTATTTGGGACTGGCAATGTGGGTGGTGTGGCAACACCATAGATGATCAGAGGACAAAAAAACGGACAAGTGATTTGTTACTTTATTCTTAGAAATAAATTAAAATTGATAATTGTGAGAAGAGTGTGTTTGTTTACAATAACATCTCTGTTTCTGTATTTTAGCTAGTCTATTTGCTGGTGGAACCCACCTTCCTATGTATCTCACAACAATAAATATTTGTTGTAAGTTTATTTAATTTTATCTAACTAATGTTTTTAAGTATTAAGTAATTATTGTAGTATGTATAAGATCACGTCAAGTGGACCCCCAATTTACAACTTGGTCATAAAAATTAAATCTTTATATCTAGTGAACTGTCCAAACGGCTGGTGGACAGAACAAGTGACCCAAGAGCTGGCGCTTACCTCGGCCAACGTATAAGTTTGGCGATCCAGCGAGGTAATGCCGCCAGCATTTTAGGCACCTTACCCGCGGACACTGACTTGGATTTGGTTTACTATTTGTAAGGTTTTTGTAAAATAGTATTTTTAAGTAAATAATTGCATATGTGTAATAAATAAAAATTGTATCTTAATATATATTTTTCATAAGTACTTATAATGGAAAAATGATCCCCCAAACGATTTTTAAAAATTTTGATTTAACTACATTTTTAAATAACATACATGTTATTTAGGGCTAAAAAAGTTCTGTATTTCTGTAATGCCAATATAGAGTGCCCTTGTTTAATAACGCTGCATGTTTAAATCGAGTACATGCATACAGTGTGTTTACATCGCAGTCACGGCCGTTCGTACACCTACATACAAAGCGCGTACAGGGTGACTGGCAGACCAACCACTTGGCGAAAACGATTTAATTAAAGTTTTTGACACAATAAACGAGTATAAATTAACAACTAGGTTTAAAAAATGAAAAATAAACCCCGAAAAGAAAAAAGTTTGGTAGAGACCATCTTATCCATTACAACTAAGCCCTTAATAAATCACGCCGCGTGTTTAAATCGAGAACATGCATACAGTTTACATCCCAGAGTCACGGCCGTTCGTACACCTACATACAAAGCGCGTACAGGGTGACTGGCTGACCAACCACTTGGCGAAAAACGATTTATTGAAATAATATGTATTTTGAGACCACAAACGAGCATAAATTAACAACTAGGTATAACAAAGAAAATAATAAACCCCAAAAAAAAACAATTTTTGGTAGTGACCATCTCATCCACCACAACTATGCAACTATGCCAATATAGAAAAACCTTTAAATCACGCCGCGTGTTCAGAGCCAGTACATGAATACAGTGTGTTTACATCGCAGGGTCAAGACCGTTCGTACACCTACATACAAAGCGCGTACAAAAAACGATTTATTGAAATAAAATGTATTTTGACGGAACAAACGAGTATAAATTAACAAGTATATAAATAAAATATAAATACCAAAAAGATCAATTTCTGGTAGCGGCCTGTAACTAACCAGAAATCACTTGCAGTATAATTAAACCATTTAAAAATATAAAAACGATAATAATATGTCAGTTACTTTCAGAACTTTACCACAACTATGACTTATTATCGTTTGAATATATTTCAATGGTTAATTACTTGAGTGATTTCTGGTTAGTAACAGGTCATCTTAGATTTGAAATTTAACAGAGTTGCCACCCATATAGGATATATTGTGAAAACATATTACATTACAAGCCGGTGTGGCGGCGGTCACCTTTGATTTTCAATCAGTCATAACCCAAAAACGAATGTAGCTTGGTGGTAATAACATCTGCATTTCAATCAGACGGCCCCTGGTTCGATCCCGGCCTTACACCAATGACTTGTTTTTCAAGTTATGTGTGGATTTGCACTCGCTGAAAACATCTTGAGGAAATCGGCATGTTTGAGGTCCACAATATCCGAAGACGTGTGTCATCAGCCAACCCGCACTTGGCCAGCGTGGTGGATTATGGCCTATATCTCTCTCTTCGTTAGAGAAGGCCCCGGGTTCCAGCAGAAGGAACGTACAGTGGGCTGCTTATGCTATTGGCAAAAACACTCTCGGCTCGGACAAAATCAAGAGTGAACACATCGCAGTCACGGCCTTTCGTACACCTACATACAAAGCGAGTGCGTGTACAGGGTGACAGGGAGCCTGAACGCTTCGCGCAAAATATGAAATGCAAAAGTCACCTTGTACTCTTGCGGAAATGCGGTTCAAAGCGTCGTCAGGGCTACTTGGCCGGAGACAGACAGTAGTGGCGACTCAGCGGCATACACGACTAAACTAAATATACAGAAGCTCTTTTCATCTTAGGTTGCCAGAAAGAGACGGCACGTTCTGCACCATAGTCAATACAACTAAAAATCACGTCAAATGTAGAAAATATAGGCGACTTTAGTCCGCACTCACTTGTGTCACCTCTAAAACTGCCTGCACATTCCATATTTGACGTGATTTTAGTTGTTTTGTCTGATACTGATACGTATAGTGGGCTAGAAATATATCTCTAGCCTACTATACGTATCTATACGTATGTATACGTAGTGTATCTATACGTATCATAGGCTATAGGCCTATAGGCCATACCCTTTGGCTTTTGTTGGCGGATGACACACGTTCTCGGATATTGTGGACCTTAAACATGCCGATTTCCTCAAGATGTTTTCCTTCACCGTAAAGCGAGTGCAAATCCACACATAACTTGAAAAACAGTCATCGGTGTAAGGCTGGGATCGAACCAGGTGCCGTCTAATGAAAAAGACGTTATTACCACCGAGCCACACTCGCTTCGCTAATGAAAGTAAATACCAACATATAAATAAGGCAATCTTGGCAGATTGCCAATGCAAGAAGACTCTTTACGATTATACGCTCTATTTCTAATTAAATAAGGTCGTTAATAGGTATAAAGAGTTGAACCCTAATACGGAGTGAGAATCAGATTAGCGTAGGATGTTTTAGTTTCTCGGAAATGCAGCATATGCTTATAATGATGGCGATTCAGCGGCACACACGACTAAACTAAATTTAAAGAAGCTCCGTCTCCTTTCATCTTAGGTGGCCAGAAAGAGACGGCACGTTCTGCAGCATAGTCAAAACAACTAAAATCACCTCTTTCTGGCCACCTAAGATAAAAAGAGACGGGGCTTCTTTAAATTTAGTTTAGTTTTGTGTGCCGCTGAATCGCCACCACTAACTAGCAAACTAGCCGAGTGTCATCAAACCTTTACTTTAGACTTTGTCCGCTTACGCGTTAGTATATTATTATTAAACTCAGATAACAAGATGTCATTATAGTCAACTAATCCTACTAATATTATAAAGGCGAAAGTTTGTATGTATGGATGTATGGATGTATGTTTGTTACTCTTTCACGTAAAAACTACTGAATGGATTTGAATGAAACTTTACCACAATATAGCTTATACATCAGAATAACACATAGGCTATAGCTTATACATCAGAATAACACATAGGCAAAAATTTTTGAGGTTTTTAATGTGAGGTCGTAAAAAAAAACACATTTTTTGCGCTTACATTGCAAACGCTGACTGAATCCTACAAGATAGATCAAAACAATTTACTACAGTATTGTACAACTTAAAAAGGTCTACAAAAAAGTCCGTGATGGTATATGTTTATCTCTTAGGAATAACCCACAATAACCATTTTTTATCCTTTACTTTGTACGAGAAATAATGGCTTATTTACGAAGCGATTTTAAGCAATACAGTATAAATCCTTATCCAATTAAGTATCTTAAATACATTGTGCATTTAATAAAGATCAATATGGCTTTTTGCAGCATGTAAATTAAATAAATATTTTCGAAGATATCACAGATTTAAAATGCAGCGGCGCCAGGCGAACGGGGCGTGGGGTGGGGAAGAAGCGGCTAATAACTGAGTGCGCGACCCGAACGCGGGCAGACGCATGAGGGCAGACGTCGTTGACGGTTGTGTCCGTTTTGCGAATTTTCAAGGCACTAGCGATTTGATAAAAACGTATGGTCGCCTACTTTAAGTAATATAGGCCTAAGGTTAGTTATTGCCAGGTTTCTTTTTGGTTAGGAGTAACACGTACAAAAAGATACTTCATTTTTACAAATTACTTCATTGATAATTCAATTACTATATAGATAGGTTACTTACAGTTAATTATAACAAATTATATTAGCAATAAATTAAAATTGCGACTATAATTTGAGATTTAAACTATCCTATCTCTCAAGTTGGATCGAACTGCACATGGTGTGCGAATTTTATTATAATCGGTTAAGTGGTTTAGGAGTCCATTGAGGACAAACATTGTGACACGAGATTATATAAATTAAGATAAGATTATTAATATTATATGTATGTTTTTTATTATTCTTTATTGTACACTACGTCCTTCTTTAGTCGTTTATAAATTCCTTTCCATCCAAAGGTTGCCTGGAAGAGATCGCTTTAAGCGATAAGGCCGCCAATTGTGGTACACTAATTTTAAGTTAATTGTCTTTTACTGTGCCTTTTTTATTTATGTGTCCAATAAAGAATTATAAAATTTCCATGACGCAATGTTAGTTACCGTACTCCTCCAAAACGGCTTGACCGATTTTTACCAAATTTCATATGCGTATTCAGTAGGTCTGAGAATCTTCTACTATATATTTTTAAGGCAAAACAACGTTTGCCGGGTCAGCTAGTTAATTATAATTGGCCAAGTGCGAGTTGGGCTCGCGCATGAAGGGTTCCGTACCATTGTTCTATGGGAGCCCCCTTCAAATATTTATTTTATCTCAATTTCATACTAAAATTTGATTGCTAATATACTTTTATGTATTTTGTGAAAATGTTAAGTGTCTAACACCTACTGTTATTGATATATGGCAAAAAATACGAAAATCCACGTTTATTGTATGGGGACCTCCCTTAATATTTTCTTTTTTTTCTTTTTAGTATTTGTTGTTATAGCGGCACGGGAAATACATATCTTGTGAAAGTTTCAGCTTTCTAGCTATTACGGTTTCTGAGATACAGCCTGGAGACAGACAGTCAGACAGCGGAGTCATAGTAATAGGGTCCCGTTGTCACCTCTTAGGTACGGAACTATAAAAATCGTCAAGTAACGTATAACAATTATCTAGCGAAGCGCGTCATATCAATACGTGATTCGAGTCATAATTCAAAAGATAAGTAAACAGAATAATAATATAAATCTAGAGTCAAGAAGGACAAAGACAGCGAAGTCTGACTCGACGATCATTGTCCCGATAGCTGTATCGGTAAACGGCCTCACAGCGAAGAGCTTCGACCATCATCTCGCGAGTCAGGGTTGCCAACTCAGCACTTTGAGTGCTAGATTTAGCACAATTTTCATGTGTTTAGTACTGAAATTTAAGGAACAGCACCCAGGACTTCATCTAGCACTATTTTGAAGTAGTCTGTTTGCTCAAAATGCAGCTGCATTTTGTAACATAACGCAAGCAACATTATCTGTAGTTCGCGGCACTTTGGTAGGGATATGTTAACAGTCAATGTTTATCATTTTCTCGAGACAACTCATTATTTCTCAAACCTTGTTTGTTGTCCTCCGATTTCCTTGCTCCGTCTCCTTATCTTAGAGACAGTTTTGAGAATGCTATCCTAACTTTAAAAGATACCAAAAAAACAGTAATAAATTAAAACATATTCTGTTACCTATGTGTAATCTTCTTATATATAAAATTTCCGTGTCACAGTGTTTGCTACCGTACTCCTCCGAAACGGCTTGACCGATTTTTTCCAAATTTTATATGCGTATTCAGTAGGTCTGAGAATCGGCTACTGTGTATTTAGTTTTTTTTTTTATTAAGGCAAAACGACGTTTGCCGGGTCAGCTAGTTTTTTTATAAATTTCATATATTTGGCACTATTTTTTGGAAATTTCTAGCAATTTAGCACTATTTGAGATATTACCTAGCACTCAACCGAGCCATTGAGTTGGCAACCCTGCTCGCGAGGCTCTCGCTAGATGGATAGATCAAGGGTCGGATACAGAAGGCAGTCATACTCGACACGGCGCGCGTTGTCCGGATGTCGAAATTTCAACTCAGTGTGATATAGGCACATCAGCATAATGCTGCTCGCTTATAAATAAAATAAATAAATACTTATTTAGTATTCGTTTGTGTCGATATATTATGTTTTTTTTTTAACTATGTATGAATTGACCTGAAAAATATTGTTTTTTACCAATAAATAATGCTTATGATTATAGAAAAATGTACATAATTTTGCTAAATAAAGCTGTTTCTATGTTTTATGTTACCGTTGCAACGAATAAGAATAAGAATATATTTATTTTTCAACTGTGTTAGGTACAAGATCTATTGCGAACATACAATAATGATGTATTACAATAGTGCTTCTTAACAATACAAATACAAAAATTATACGTTAGGTTTTACAACAATATTTGAGTTAGACTACTTAAATTAAAACAATTACTATCTTAAATACCTATTCTATAATATATTAAATCCCCTAGCACTTATTCATATTATCTTATATAATATATAAAATTTCCGTGTCACAGTGTTTGTTACCGTACTCCTCCGAAACGGCTTGACCGATTTTTTCCAAATTTTATATGCGTATTCAGTAGGTCTGAGAATCGGCTACTGTATATTTAGAAATAATTGTTAAGGCAAAACAACGTTTGCCGGGTCAGCTAGTAATACTCTAAATTAAAATATTCCTTTTGGCTGTAGTACGCATTATTAATTAACCAGTCTTTTAATTTGCATTTATATCTCTTACCACTTAGCATTTTCACGAGAAGATCATATCATGTGATCAGCCAGGTCGTTGACTTATCAATCAAACAACACTCCAGGTCCCCCCGAACGGGATACAGCAATCATTTCATATACTAAGCTCCCGTTCCGACCTCTTTTATATCTTAAAATAACTATCGTCAGTTCAGCGAACCTAACCTTTTTGTTAGGATTCCGTACCTAAAAGGTAAACCGTCCCTAAAAAGTAATATTTGGGCAAGCGCGAGTTGGACTCGCGCATGAAGAAGGGTTCCATAAAATTTTTGTATGGGAGCCCCCCTAAAATATTTATTTTATTTAAATTTTATAACATATAACTAGCTGTTGCCCGCGGCTCCACCCGCGTGTAGGTCGTTTTTACACGCTTTATATTAGCTTCACCTGTATGTTTGTTTGTAACCGACTTCTTTGGGCGCGATTTTGAACCATTTTAAACGGCCGGATTGCGTTCAAACTTAGTAGATTTATTGAGGACCGATGCCAATACACTAATTTGATAAAATTATTCAATTTTTTTTTGTATTTTTGTTTGTATGTTTGTTTGTAACCGACTTTTTTTGGGCGCGATTTTGACCCACTTTAAATGGCCAGATTGAGTCGTGCAATAGTTTAAAATTAAAAAAACAAGCTATTATAAATAATCCAAACTAAAAAGTAGAAAATAACTAATAGTTAAAAAAACTAATAAGCACACTTATTATAGAAAGAAAACCGAACTAAAAAATATAAAATAAATTTAAATGAATTTAAATTAAGAAATAGTGTTAAAAATTTCAATGAATATAAATTAATAATAGTGTGAATAAAAAAAATATTATTTTATTTAAAAAATAGCGTAGGGCTAACCAGCCGTGTGTGAAATGTGTCCTAATATTTATTTATTTATATTTATTTACATAGAGTTTACGCTGTATACCTATTGTCTTCGAGGTGAAACAACAATGCAATGTCAGTGTATTGATATGCGAGTTATATATCGTAACCGTGATCATGACCGTAGGTCACAAAGCAGAGGTCAGACCCGCGATAGTGTCCTTAAGTGTGTGTATATAATATGCATCAATTAAATATAGCGTAAACTCTATATAACGACACTGAAGGGACTGTGCATTTTATGACGTTAAAGAGAAAGGTCGTTAAATAGAGAAAATGTATCATTGTACGGAATACTAACTAAACCAACGAAAGCCAATTGTTTTTTTTCACACTTTATAGGCTTGCGCTTGACCACAACTTACCTGATGTTAAGTGATATTGCAGTCTAAGATGAAGCGCGCTTGCCTAGAAGAAACCGGTTCACTCTCGCCTTGAAGACAGTTAGGTTGTTGTAGTTCAGTGGTAACAGGGATTCCGGCAAGGAGTTCCACAGTTTGGCCGTCCGTACTATAAAAGTGGAAGCGAATCGCTTAGTACGCATTTTCGGCATTCCCACTGTATATCGGTGCCTCCTAGCAGTCTCCCTGCTCGTTCGGTAATGGAAAGGGGCCGGGGGAATTAACTCATATAATTCCGACGCACACTCACCGAAAAGCAACCTGTAGATTTCGACACTTTAGAGAGTTTGTCGTTAAATCGAGTGACGTCACATGGAGTTTACACTGTATTTTATACACTAGTTTAAGTGATATTTATATATTAACTCTGTTGTTATCTGTTTATTTGATTTGTTATTGTATACATTAAAACTTAAATTTGTAACCTTCCTGTAATTTCGTATGTGTCGTCACCGGTCGGCTCCAGCGGAAGACCAGCGCTGATTGGTTGCAGTCAGCACACGCTGAGCTGGGGCCGGGTTTGTGCCACGTAAATGTTTGTTATTAGTGGCGATTCAGCGGCACACACGACTAAACTAAATTTAAAGAAGCCCCGTCTCTTTTCATCTTAGGTGGCCGGAAAGAGACGGCACGTGCTGAACCACAGACAAAACAAGTAAAATCACGTCAAATGTTGAAAATATAGGCGACTTTAAAACGCACTCACTTGTATCACCTCTAAAACTGCCTTCACATTCCATATTTGACGTGATTTTAGTTATTTTGTCTGTGGTTCAGAACGTGCCGTCTAAGATGAAAAGAGATTCTTTAAATTTTGTTTAGTCGTGTGTGCCGCTGAATCGCCACCATTGTTTTTTAAGTATTGTTTTTCTTTGTGTCACAAAATAAATGTTTTTTTCTTTCTCTTTTTGATATTTGCTGTCACTCATACGCGGATAACAACATTGAAAATCGAACAAAGCACGATTTAGATACAGTCGCTATGTACCTTGAAACTGGGCCTCCGATAACCGATAAGCCTTTCCCCAAACACAAGTGCCAGTGTCGGTTGGATTTAGCGGGCTTTGGGCCTTATCTATTGACTATTTGATACGCAGTTTGCTCTGTTTAGTCGTTGGCCGGTCTTTTGTTTTAGCTCCCACGCAGATAAGTGTTACGGCACCCTGGGAGTAAAGTGGCTCCGATTCGCTTTTTTTTTTTGATAAATTGGCATACGTTTGAGCGGAACCTCACCCCACCCTTTCCGGTGAGGAGGCCATCGTGAGGTTTTAGTCGGTAGTGATGCCCTTCTGGCATCGAGCCCGACATACCCCACCCACCTCCCCGGGTGTGGTGGGCATGCGTAAATGCATTTCCTCACGTAAAAAAAAACGCATACGCTTGACCGCAGCTTGCCTATGTTAAGCTTGACTGTGGTCTAAGATGTATCACGCTTGCCTAGAAGGAACCTATTTACTCTTTTTTATTTGAAGACCCGCAAATTGTACTTGTCGGGAAAAAGAGACTCAGGTAGACTCGCTTCTACCTTTCTTGTGAGGACTGCAAAACTTTGGAATTCTCTTCCTGAGTCTCTGTTTCCTAAAAAGTACCACCGGGGGGTCTTCAAATCTAGAGTTAATAGGTATTTTCTAGGTAAGCGTGTAACATCGTAGGCCATAGTATTGTTTTACACCAGGCAAGCTGTGGTCAAACGCAAACCTTTAAGTTGTAAAAAAAAAAAGTTTTTGTAAAATCCCATAAAATCCTGCGTAAATGATATTTAAGTAAGTTACGTAAGTTTATTACAGTGTAAACACCATGTAACGTTACTCGATTTAACGAAAAACTCTCTAAAGCGTCGAAATTAATTGGCTTTAGTTGGTTTAGCTTGCATTCCATACAATGATACATTCTCTCCATTTGACTACCACTCTATAACGCCATAAAATACACAGTCCCTTCAGTGTCGTTACATAGAGTTTACTGACCAGCGCGGTACGTGACCACGTGAGTCAGCGACACTGGTAGTCCAGTGGAGCATACCTAGTCCGGACTGATTGGCCCTCAAGGGCATACAAACATAACCCTAATAAAAAAGAGACTCAGGTAGACTCGCTTCTACCTTTCTTGTGAGGAGTGCAAAACTTTGGAATTCTCTTCCTGAGTCTCTGTTTCCTAAAAAGTACCACCGGGGGGTCTTCAAATCTAGAGTTAATAGGTATTTTCTAGGTAAGCGTGTAACATCGTAGGCCATAGTATTGTTTAACACCAGGCAAGCTGTGGTCAAACGCAAACCTTTAAGTTGTAAACAAAAATTCATTTTTTGTAAAATCCCATAAAATCCTGCGTAAATGATATTTAAGTAAGTTACGTAAGTTTATTACAGTGTAAACTCCATGTAACGTCACTCGATTTAACGACAAACTCTGTAAAGCGTCGAAATCAATTGGCTTTAGTTGATTTAGCTTGTAATCCATACAATGATACATTCTCTCCATTTATCGACCACTCTATAACGCCATAAAATACACAGTACCTTCAGTGCCGTTATATAGAGTTTACTGACCAGCGCGGCAGGTGACCACGTGAATCAGCGACACTGGACTAAAGCAGAGCACACCTAGTCCGGAATGATTGGCTCTCAAGGGCATACAAACATGACCCTAATAAAACGAGATACTAGGTCAAAAGCCCCGATTATTGTATTTGGCGACCAGCCATACGATGCGAGGGCCAACTTCTGATGTAGCCCAATAGGTCATTATGCCAATTCATGCCCTTGACTCATCTACGAAATATAACGCCCGCAGCTCGGCCAACTAAGGTGATCTGACGCGATCATCGAGTTTTTTTTTTAAATATTTGGACACCAAAAGAGTGTGAGCTTCGGGAAGCGAATTTTAATTTTTTTTCTTTATTGAATCGAGTTATATATACAGCGTAAACTCTATTTTACGACTCAATGGTCCGTGCTTACTGGTGTTATAGAGAGTTGCCGTGAAGGCGGTCTCCAATATCGGGAGCAAAATAAGCATATTTAGAAAAAAAACTTATCCTGCCTAAATAATGCTTTTATTGAATCCTGCGTAAATAATGCTACGATGTCAAACTCAGATGTCAGACGACCTCGTTGGCGTAAAGGTTACCATGCCGGACTGCCAATCAGAAGGTTCCGGGTTCGATTCCCGGCACGGCCAGCATCTTTATGCTTAACCAAATTTGTTGGCTGTAGGTCTGGGTGTTAAATAAGTATCTATATAAAAAATGTATGTATGTACGTGTAGGTATGTGTAGTATATCAGTTGTGTTAGCTACCATAACACAAACTAGAAATGGTTCAGTATGGGGTTAACCAGCCGTGTGTGAAATGCGTCCTAATAATTAAAAAAAACTTCTGATATAGTCCATTAGGTCACATTTATGTCAAGGGCATGCCCTTGACTCACCTAGGAAACAATGCACAATACAAATTAGTCTATTTTCGTAGTTTGATCGTAAATACAGTGTAAAACGTTAAACTCTATTTAACGATACTCAATGGGGCGTGCTTTATATTGTCGTTATAGAGAGTTGCCGTTAGCGGGCAAAATAAGTAAAGCTTATTTTGAATAATACTATTAAATGCTGCGTAAATCATATAGTTAGTTTGACTATGGTGCAGGGCGTGCCGTCTCTTTCTGGCCACCTAAGATGAAAAGAGACGGGACTTCTTTAAATTTAGTTTAGTCGTGTGTGCCGCTGAATCATCACCATTGTCATAAATTTCAAATCCAAGATGGTCGGCAATACAAAATCTAAGAGTTATCTAAGTTTTTAATCTATACTTGCGTAAACGTGACTTTCATAGCAATAATACGTCATCTATCAAGTCTGTTTACCTGTTTACACTTTCAACTGCGCAGGAGTCGATTGAAAACATGTTTTTGTGCGCGTCACTCAATAAACGGTTATCTGAACATTTTCAAGGTAACGGTGATAAAATTAGCCGAATAATATCACTTTTTGCAGTAAATAAATGACTAAGCGTCTAAAGAGTATGTAGCAAGTAACTACACCAATATTATAAAGAGGAAAACTTTGTTTGTTTGGTTGTAATGAATAGGCTCAAAAGCTACTGGACCGATTTTAAAAATTCTTTCACCATTCGAAAGCTACATTATCCACGAGTAACATGGACTATATTTTTTTTGGAAAAAAATTGGCTTCTGTAAGATATTTGAATTTTTCGGATAATAATTTCGACCAAACTGAAAAATATCAACCAAAGAAGTTACTTATTTTGCGTACGCTGCCTAAACTACAAAAGATAGAACCATAAAATGTTATAATTAATTGTAGATCTTATAAATATCTACAAAAAAGTCCGCGACACTATACCTATCTATGTCGAGTGAGGCACAACAACCACATTTTAATTTAAAAATCTTGAATTTTTTTTTGGACTACATTTTAAACGCGTTTATTTTACTCATGCTATTAATCCTTATCAAAATAAATTACTTCATCAATAAGTACAGTTTATGTTGATGATATTTGGTCCTTGAATGATTAAAATTGGACGATTGGTTTTGAAGTTGTGGTAAAATTAAAATATTACGATCAGTTGCACTGCGGGACTGCAGGCAGAAGTGAACAACTTTTGCCGGGAGCAAGACTTAGCGCTTTGCGGGCGGTCCTTTAGTTAGTTCTAATAGAGATATATTTAGTATCGGCTGTGCACCCGTGCAAAGCCGGGACGGGTCGCTAGTGTCTAAATAAAGCGAGTGGTAATAACGTCTGCTTTTCAATCAAACGGCCCCTGGTTCGATTCCGGCCCTACACCAATGACTTATTTTTCAGGTTATGTGTAGATTTGTACTCGCTTTACGGTGAAGGAAATCATCGTGAGGAAACCGGCATGTTTGAGGACTACAATATCCGAAGACGTGTGTCATCCGCCAACCCGCACTTGGCCAGCGTGGTGGATCATGGTCTATGTCGTGGGCTGCTTATGCTATCCTACTACTATTATAAAGGCGAAAGTTTGTATGTATGGATGTATGGATGTTTGTTACTCTTTCACGTAAAAACTACTGAATGGATTTGAATGAAACTTAACCACAATATAGCTTATACATCAGAATAACACATAGGCTATAGCTTATACATCAGAATAACACATAGGCTACAATTTTTGAGGTTTTTAATGTGAGGTCGTAAAAAAACACATTTTTTGCGCTTAGATTGCAAACGCTGACTGAATCCTACAAGATAGATCAAAACAATTTACTACAGTATTGTACAACTTAAAAAGGTCTACAAAAAAGTCGGTGATGGTATATGTTTATCTCTTAGGAATAACCCACAATAACCATTTTTTATCCTTTACTTTGTACGAGAAATAATGGCTTATTTACGAAGCGATTTTAAGCAATACAGTATTAATCCTTATCCAATTAAGTATCTTAAATACATTGTGCATTTAATAAAGATCAATATGGCTTTTTACAGCATGTAATTTAAATAAATATTTTCGAAGATATCACATATTTAAAATGCAGAGTCATAGTAATTTCGGCAATAAATACCGTTTCGGTGATAAATACCGGCAGCGGCACCAGGCGAACGGGGCGTGGGGGGAGCGGGGTAGGTGCGGTGGGGAAGAAGTGGCTCATCGCTGAGTGCGCGACCCGAACGCGGTTAGACGCGTGAGGGCAGACGTCGTTGACGGTTGTGTCCGTTTTGCGAATTCTAGCGATTTGATAAAAACGTATGGTCGCCTACTTAAAGTAATATAGGCCTAAGGTTAGTTATTGCCAGGTTTCTTTTTGGTTAGGAGTTAGTTACACGTACAAAAAGATACTTCATTTTTACGAATTACTTCATTGATAATTCAATTACTATATAGATAGGTTACTTACAGTTAATTATAACAAATTATATTAGCAATAAATTAAAATTGCGACTATAATTTGAGATTTAAACTATCCTATCTCTCAAGTTGGATCGAACTGCACATGGTGTGCGAATTTTATTATAATCGGTTAAGTGGTTTAGGAGTTCATTGAGGACAAACATTGTGACACGAGATTTATATAAATTAAGATAAGATTATTAATATTATATGTATGTTTTTTATTATTCTTTATTGTACACTACGTCCTTCTTTAGTCGTTTATAAATTCCTTTCCATCCAAAGGTTGCCTGGAAGAGATCGCTTTAAGCAATAACACCGCCAATTGTGGTACACTAATTTTAAGTGAATTGTCATTTACTGTGCCTTTTTTATTTATGTGTCCAATAAAGAATTATAAAATTTCCATGATACAATGTTAGTTACCGTACTCCTCCGAAACGGCTTGACCGATTTTTACCAAATTTCATATGCGTATTCAGTAGGTCTGAGAATCTTCTACTATATATTTTTAAGGCAAAACAACGTTTGCCGGGTCAGCTAGTGTCTTAATAAATAAAAACAATCCATCTGACACCTTGAATTTCTTTGCACAGGTATACTTTACTTATCAGTATTTCGTAAATTAATCAAGAATTACATTAATTCTGATGAACATGCGAAAATTTAAACACCGACACCCCGTTGAACTGTTTAGTCCGTCCTGCTCTACCGCACAGACATATTATAGCTCTGTCCTTTGCTAGCACCGCGTCCCGCGACCGCAGAGGCGAACAGCGATAATATGAGACACTTTTGCTTACATAAATAAATGATTAAGCGCTTAAGAGCACAGCATTTTTAATTATCAATTGACTATTTCAAAGGAATGAGTACTTTAGAGGAAGTGTGAAAGTAGCCCCAGTGAGGGAGAAAATAAAGAGTGGAAGGTTAGCGTGGTATGGACATGTGATGCGTAGAGAGGAGATGCATGTTACTAGGAGATGTATGGAAATGGTAGTGCAAGGAAGAAGAGCAAGAGGCCGACCGAAGAAGACATGGATAGAGTGTGTGAATGAAGACATGAGAGAGAAAGGATTGAGTGTAGAGACGACGGCTGATAGAGGAGAGTGGAAGAAGACATGGATGGAGTGTGTGAATGAGGACATGAGAGAGAAAGTAGTGAGTGTAGAGACGACGGCTGATAGAGGAGAGTGGAAGAAGACATGGATGGAGTGTGTGAATGAGGACATGAGAGAGAAAGGATTGAGTGTGGAGATGACTACTGATAGAAGAGAGTGGAAGAAGATTTGCTGTGCCGACCTCACCTAAGTCGGATAAGGTAAGGTAAGGAAGAAGAAGAGCAAATTATGCGTAATTATGTTTTGGGACTAACTACGTAAAATGCCCCCCCCCCTTTTTTATGGTCAATACCACTCGTCTGCTTCACCCCCTCAAAAACCTAAAACCTCTACAATAGCGCCATAACTCATTATGACGTAGCTTCAGTTTAATAACTATATAACTCGTTAACAAACATAGGTCATCGATCCATTTATCAATACATGCATATTCTCTTATCAGTTTATGTTTATCTATATGTGTGTGTGTGTAAATATACATATATATATATTGGTTATGTACGTCGGTCAGCTTATCAAAGGCGGTAGTTATTTTTAAATGGAAATCCTTATCGGGCTGTTTGAAATTGGAACACAAAAGTTTATTTTAAATATGTAAACAATTTATAGTTTACTAGCAGATCGTCCCGGCTTCGCACGGGCTACAAAATAATCTAAATTGCAAAGAGAAACAAAATAAAGGGATAATGTAGCTTCCCAACCGTTAAATAATTGTTTAAATCGGTCCAGTAGTTTTGTAGCCAATTCGAGTAAACAAACAAAAAACAAACTTTTCTTCTTTATAATCTTGGTATAGACTAACATCCTATCACGTTATATATTTCCTTTAGAAACAAATATTAAATTAAAATGAAATAAATATAAGAGGGTTTCGTATGCACAAAATTACATTTATTTTCATATTTTATACATACGGACCCTTCGTACGCGAGACCGACTAGCACTTTGCCATTTTTTTATGTGTATGTAGATAATACGTATGCTGCGACAGATAAAAGATTTAAATAATACTAGCTGACCCGGCAAACGTTGTTTTGCCTCACTTAGGGGTATGAAAAATAGATAGTGTAGCTTATATGACACGTTCGGAGATTTACCATAGCAGCGTCATCTATTGATTACTTACTCAACCCAGCCGAAAGATATCGACATCTGTTAGAATCATTTGGAGTTAACAGATAATTGTGACTGTCAAATAATAACAGACAATAATGAGGAATAAATTAAAATTGCGACTATATTTTGAGATTTAAACTATCCTATCTCTCAAGTTCGATCGAACTGCACATGGTGTGCGAATTTTATTATAATCGGAGGGTGGTGGTTTAGGAGTCCATTGAGCACAAACATTGTGACACGAGATTTGTATATATTAAGATAGCTTGATTGAGCCTCTTTAAAATACCTATATTCATTTCAAAAAAGTTTTCAAGTACTAGGCTACCATAATATAACAAGACAAGGTCTAAGATATATTCAAACAAAGAAAACCACTTTGCTGGAAAAGCGAACGAAATGTTTACGAAGCGTGAAGGTCACCCAACCCTAAACCGCCCTTCAAACTGTAAGTCTAGACCGAATGGGGCAACGAACTCGTCTTTATTACATACTAGCTGACCCGGCAAACGTTGTTTTGCCATAAAAATATATAGTAGCTGATTCTCAGACCTACTAAATACGCATATGAAATTTGGTAAAAATCGGTCAAGCCGTTTCGGGGGAGTACGGTAACTAACATTGTGTCATGGAAATTTTATAATTCTTTATTGGACACATAAATAAAAAAGGCACAGTAAAAACAATTAACTTAAAAAAAAACCGCCAATTGTGCCACAATTGGCGGCCTTATCGCTTAAAGCGATCTCATCCAGGCAACCTTTGGATGGAAAGGAATTTATAAACGACTAAAGACGGACGTAGTGTACAATAAAGAATAATAAAAAACATACATATAATATTAATAATCTTATCTTAATTTATATAAATCTCGTGTCACAATGTTTGTCTTCAATGAACTCCTAAACCACTTAGCCGATTATAATAAAATTCGCACACCATGTGCAGTTCGATCCAACTTGAGAGATAGGATAGTATAAATCTCAAATTATAGTCGCAATTTTAATTTACTGCTAATTATTGTCTGTTATTATTTGACAGTCACAATTATCTGTTAACTCCAAATGATTCTAACAGATGTCGATACCTTTCGACTGGGTTGAGTAAGTAATCAATAGATGGCACTGCTATGGTAAATCTACGAACGTGTCATATAAGCTACACTATCTATTTTTCATACCCTTAAGTGAGGCAAAACCTAGTTTGCCGGGTCAGCTAGTATTATATATTAGACAACAGTTTAGCTCTGAGAAGAACTTTTGCGTATGTGTAGTTAAAAGAACAAAATAAAAAAAAAAACCCGAAAATTATTAGACTTCGCGCACGATCGCTGCGATGGGAGCCAACCTCGCGACTGAGCCGCGCGGGTACCTTACTCATAGATCTAAACACCCCTCCCCCGCACACGCCCTCTTCGCAACGGGCCGTGCAGCAGAAATCGTAATATTTTAACTCAGACTATTCGGAGTTTAGAATAGTCTGAGTATTTTAATTTCACCATAACTTCAAAACCAAACGTCCAATTTTAATCATTCAAAGACCAAATATTATCAACACAAATTGTTCTTATTGATGAAATAATTTATTTTGATAAGGATTAATAGTGTATTGCTTAAAATCGCTTCGTAAATAAGCCATTATTTCTCGTACAAAGTAAAGGATAAAAAATGGTTATTGTGGGTTATTCCTAAGAGATAAACATACACCATCACGGACTTTTTTGTAGACCTTTTTAAGTTGTACAATACTGTAGTAAATTGTTTTGATCTATCTTGTAGGATTCAGTCAGCGTTTGCAATGTAAGCGCAAAAAATGTGTTTTTTTACGACCTCACATTAAAAACCTCAAAAATTGTAGCCTATGTGTTATTCTGATGTATAAGCTATATTGTGGTAAAATTTCATTCAAATCCATTCAGTAGTTTTTACGTGAAAGAGTAACAAACATACATCCATACATCCATACATCCATACTTACAAACTTTCGCCTTTATAATAGTAGTAGGATATTCTATACCTCCCTTCAATTTATGGGCGCCTGGTACCTCTATTGATTTGTTTTGCGAAAATTTAAAGCAATGTTTGCCGTTTTCATCCCAATTGATTTGTATCTCAAACAAAATATAATTTTATTAATCTATAATTTTTAATCTATGAATGTTGAAGAATGTATTGATTTTATTATTGAATTAGCGAGATAAGATAAGATATTAAATAAAATTTAAAACGAAAAAAAAAATATTTTAATTATTATTTATCACTATTACATGAAAAAAAACACAAACAAACAATAAAAGAAACCTTACAAATAGTAGATTAAATCTAAGTCAGTGTCCACGGGTAAGGTGCCTAAAATGCTGGCGGCATTACCTCGCTGGATCGCCAAGCTTATACGTTGGCCGAGGGTTCAAACGACAACACATTTTAGTCCAAAGAAACCTTAGATATAGGCCTCTCCCTTAGCAAACCTTCTCGTTCTAAATAAATAAAATCAATCCATCTAACAGCGTGAAATTCTTTCTACGGTTAAGTTTAATTCATCAGAAAGCAGTAAATTACTTAATCAGAAATTACAGTAATTGGTGTCGATTCAGCGGCACACACGACTAAACGAAATATAAGTAACTCTGTCTCTTTTCGTCATAAATGACCAAAAAGAGATGATACGATCTTAACCATAGACAAAACACCTAAAATCACGTCAAACACGTCAGATTTAGAGCTGATACAATTGGGTGCGCTCTAAAATAGCTTACATTTTTTTATATTTGACGTGATTTTAGGTGTTTTGTGTGTGGTTCACAGAACGTGCCGTCTCTTTCTGGCCACCTAAGATAAAAAGAGACGGAGCTTCTTTAAATTTAGTTTAGTCGTGTGTGCCGCTGAATCGCCACCATTGCTTACATCGCCCATCGAGTGGGATGTTATATCAATGCATTGAACATACGTGACCAAAGCCATGCAACCAAGCATGTTTTCATGTTGGATCGAATCCAACCGAATTAAAGGTATACGACTTGTATGCTGATTAATTCTGCGAAAGTAAAACCGGAATAGACGTAAGAGGGAGATTAATTATAAAACTGTGGTATAGTGCGTGACAGATTCAAATGTCGCTCCGAAAAAAAATATCGAGATATCATTTCTCAACACTTTCAGAAATTCGAGTGAACCGCTTTCTAAGTAAGCGCGCTCCACCGAAGACTTTAATATCACTTACAATCAGGTGAATTGTGGTCAAGCGTTGACCTTTTCAGAGTAAAAAACCTACAACCAATAATAACATCTCACTTGATGGTCGATGTCAGCAATGTCTCATATTAGCGCTGTTCGCCTCTGCGGTCGTGGGACGGGGTGCTAGACAAGGACAGAGCTATAATGTGTCCGTGTGGTAGACATTCACACTAAACAGACAAGACGGACTAAAGAGATCAAAGGGGTGTCGGATGTTTTAATTATCGCGTTACAGAACGTTAAGTTATAGAACGCTTCAATCCGGATCAAATTTGAGAGGATCTGGATGGAATTCTTCGGTCAAAAGAAAGAAAGAGAGAGAGAGAGAAAGAAAGAATTAAAGCAAGAAAGAAAGAATGAATGAAGGAATGATGGAATTCTTTGGCCAAACTTACTTACGTTCTCTCTAGTGGATTTCCTAGTTCTAGCAAAAATACTACATTGGTATGTAGCCCGGAATCTCGCGAATCTGCACAACGGATAATCGAGTTTCTACTGTATTCTAATTTATGCAGGAATAAAATGAGTACATTCGATCGGCTATTAATTTCGTCTTGCAATATTATTTTAAATTTCACTTCCCATTGGCTCTATGCCAAGTGACACGGTCAATAACCAGTGGTCGTGGTAAATACGCTAATTTGCAAGCCTTTAGATCATTATTTAGTAAGTGTGTGGCTACACTAGCTTTTGATGATGGATGGATTGTGTGAATGACGATATGACCAGGAGGGGAGTGAATACAGAGATGACGAATGACAGAGATGTATGGAAGAAGCGTACATACTGTACCGACCCCACGTGAAGTGGGATAAGGTAAAGATGAAGAAGAAGAGAAAAGCTAGTGTGGCTCGATCGGAAAACGCCTCTCTTTCTATCTGACGGTCTCGGGTTCGATCCCGGCGCTACCAATGACTTGTTTTCTATACCAATATTATAAAGAGGAAAAGTTTGATTTTTCGTTTGTTTGTTTGACGCGAATAGTCTCTCTAGACGTGATTTTAGTTGTTTTGACTATGGTGCAGACTTGCCGTCTCTTTCTTCTTTAAGGTGAAAAGAGACGGGGCTTCTTTAAATTTAGTTTAGTCGTGTGTGCCGCTGAATCCCCACCATTTAGTTTCTCTTTGCTACTTAATTTATTTTAGAGAAGCCGTTCGAAGCCGGGACAGGATGCTAGTTAGGTATATGTGTGGATTTGCGCTCGCCTTAAAAATATGCTTTCCACCATTTTTGACTTCCACTGAACTTCAATCTTACTGTCATCAAGGCGAGATTGAACCGGTTTCTTCTAGGCAAGCGCGATCCATCCTAGACCGCAATGTCACTTAACATCAGGTGAGTTGTGGTCAAGCGCAAGCCTATTGCATAAAAATAAAATCAGAAATAGCTAAAAACGAATCTAGCGGTTTGCAAGGCATGAGTGAACCGGTTTCATTTGGGTAAGGGTGTTCCACCTTAGATCGCAATGTCGCTTACCATCAGGTGAATTGTCATCAAGCTCAAACCCGTCTAGTAAATAAACAAAACATTCTCGACTAAACCTTTTCAAACAATAAAATTGTTTTAAAAAACAATCAACCGACTTCAAAAACACAACTAAAAAGGGAAAAATAATTTTAAGCCTTAATCAAATCAAGAATATATAAATAGAATAGGAGAGTTTATTTCATGTACTTATAAAAAACTATTTACAATTTTTACTAATCCTGTATTCTTGGAGTCGGTGCCAACAAAGAAAGACAATTGAAAATAGTTTTTTTAAACAAACATTAATTTGTTCTTATTAGATGGCACCGACTTCAAGAATACAGGATTACTAAAAATTGTAAATAGTTTTTTATAAGTACATGAAATAAACTCTCCTATTCTATTTATATATTCTTGATTTGATTAAGGCTTAAAATTATTTTTCCCTTTTTAGTTGTGTTTTTGAAGTCGGTTGTTTGTTTTTTAAAACAATTTTATTTTTACATTTTTAGTGGTTGGTAATGATATTTTGTTTAAGTTTAGCTATGGAGAGCCAAATAAACTTCACGATGAAAAAATTTGGCGTGTGCCAGGCAGGCAACCAATTGGGAGCAAATCGAGCTGGATGCGAGCGAAGCGAGCTATACGCGAGCGAAGCGAGCGCGAAAATTTTCACCGTATTTGTTCCAACCGTTTGAACATAAAGAAGTCCAAAGCAGCACAAATTACATAATGTTTGTTGTGTCAAAATGTACTAGAACCAAGTGCGAGCGAAAAGAGGTGGATGCGAGCGAAGCGAGCTATGCGCGAGCGAAGCGAGCGCGAAAATTTTCACCGTATTTGTTCCAACCGTTTGAACATAAAGAAGTCCAAAGCAGCACAAATTACATAATGTTTGTTGTGTCAAAACGTACTAGAACCAAGTGCGAACGAAAAGAGGTGGATGCGAGCGAAGCGAGCTATGCGCGAGCGAAGCGAGCGCGAAAATTTTCACCGTATTTGTTCCAACCGTTTGAGCATAAAGAAGTCCAAAGCAGCACAAATTACATAATGTTTGTTGTGTCAAAACGTACAAGAACCAAGTGCGAGCGAAAAGAGATGAATGCGAGCGAAGCGAGCTATGCGCGAGCGAAGCGAGCGCGAAAATTTTCACCGTATTTGTCCCAACCGTTTGAGCATAAAAAAGATCAAAGCAGCACAAATTATATAATATTTGGAGTGTCATAAGCCCAGAACATCCTGGGGGAAATTCGAACGAAGCGGGATAACTCCTAGCGAAGCGAGCGCGTAAATATTTTCCTTATCCGTTCGAGGGTCTTGTCTATTAATATATCAAATTTTACAGTTCCTTCTTCCACTAAGTATGACCCAAGTGGCCAAGCTCTGGCGTCGAGAGTTTTTCAAGCCCCTGATTTAGTTTGAACCCTGCTTGTACTAAGAGTAGTGGTCCAGGCCCAACAAATTAACGTGTTATCCGAAGCACAGTAACGCCCAGATGAAAATATTACATTTTTTTTATGGAAGTCTTGTGCATGGTTAGCCATCCAAAGACTGGCCGCATGGGCCGTTGCTTAGCCTCGATGTTCGCGTCAGATTACTTTTGTTAGCCAGGCTGCTAATTTTATGAGCGAAATCTGTATTGCCGTATGAGCGCGAAGAAGTAAAATAGGTTATCGAGTTATTTGGGCTTCCCACGGGAATAGCAATGACTTTTAAGATAAAAAAAAATACATACAGTCGAATATATAACCTCCTCCTTTTTTGAAGTCGGTTAAAAAGTAACTTTCGTGTTATACAAGGTCTAGTCTCCCCCTATATCAAATTTTAGCGAAATCAGTGTGTCATGTGTTATTTGGTGCATCCCACGGGAACAATAATTATTTTCGGGATAAAAAGTAGTACACATAGTCTAACCTATCTTCATTCCAAATTTCATCAATGTCAGTACAACTGTTCGAGCGTGAAGAAGTTAAAAAGATTTATATGTTATTTGGTGCATCCCACGGGAATAGTATTTATTTTCGGGAAAAAAGTAGCGTATGTGTTAACACATAGTCTTACCTATTTTCTTCTCAAATTTCATGAATATCAGTACAGCCAAACGAGCGTGAATCTCTCTTCATGCGTAAAAATAACCTAACTTTTTAGGTTTTTCTTCGATTTCCCTAGGAGTCCATCATCAGAACCAGTTTTAGTGACAATGGGACCAATTCAGAACCATACTCTTTCATTTAAAAAAAGAATTTTGAGAATCGATCCACAAATGGCTGAGAAATCGGTGAACATACATAAAAAAAAAAAAAACATACATGTCGAATATATAACCTCCTCCTTTTTGAAGTCGGTTAAAAAATGACTAGAACTAAATCAAAATCTGTCCATCCGTTTGGAAGCTACAATACTACAGATAGACAAACATACATATATACAGTCACGTCAAACTAATAACACCTTGTGGTTTTGGTATTTGCATCTGGGTTGAGTAAAATATAGATCTGCAACCTTGATATTTTTTAAAATTGCGGGTTGGCGAATGACACACGTCTTCGAATATTGTGGTCTTCAAACATGCCGGTTTCCTCACGATGTTTTCCTTCACCGTAAAGCGAGTGCAAATCTACACAGTGCGAGTTGGGCTCGCGCATGAATGGTTCCGTACCATTGTTGTATGGGAGCGATAAATATTTTATTTAAATTTTATAGCTAATATGCATTTATATATTTTGTGAAAATTTTATGTGTCTAGCAGCTACCGTTATTGATATAAAGCAAAATACGAAAAAAACACTTTTATTGTATGAGGACTCCCCTTAATATTTTTATTTTTAGTATTTCTGGTTATAGCGGCACGGGAAATACATATCTTGTGAAAGTTTCAGCTTTCTAGCTATTACTGTTTCTGAGATACAGCCTGTAGACATACAGACAGACAGCAGAGTCTTAGTAATAGGATCCCGTTTTTACCTTTTAGGTATGGAACTGAAAACAAGTCATTGGTGAAGGGCTGGGATCGAACCAGAGGTGGTCTGATGGAATAACAGATGTTAATAATACCATCGAGTCACACTTATATAAATTTATATTATATAAACTTGCAAAGTGAATATAGAAGCCTCAAATGAGAATATTCTTCACACAAACCTACATGGGGTCATTCCACTGTAACCAACACAATACCATATCATTCAATAAAATAAGCAATTGGATAACAACCAATACTAAATTTCGTTTCTGCTTCTCAATTGGTCTAATTGCCAACAATTGAGGCAGTTTCTGCAAGACGATTCTTTTGCGAGGTTATTTTTGAATATCAGGCATTGATCTTGTGATCATTCTTTAGGGTTTTGTATCTCTATTAATAAGATTTTTAATAACCAACTACCTTACTAAGGTATTTTTAAGAATTAACCGTTCCTACTGTGATAGTTAGTTAGACTTGTACTGATAGTATTTCTGTTGCCACTAGAACAACTAAAACTAAAAACAATAAAATATAAATATTTAATGGGACCTACCATTCAACAAATGTGATTTTATTGTTTATTTAATAAGTTATTCAAATTCAAATGTATTTTTATTGTTCTATAAACTTAAGGCTAAATATATACACCATTACTAGAATAAAGACAAAAATGAAAAAATTAATACTAGGGGTAAGTTGGTGTGCCGCTGAATCTCCCTCTAGGCAAGCCAGTGTCGCGAGATCCAGCATCACTTCCCATCTTAGAACTAATAAGAAATACTAACTAACATTTTACAAGGGAGAGAAAAGATATAAACTAGAATAAAAAACCAGTACAAACTTTCTTTACTTTTTAATAAGCACTTGGCTGGCTTATTCTTTTGTCATCAAAATATGATAATAAATGATAAAAAAACAATTCTATAATCGTACAAAAACCCCTGTGTGTTTTTTTTGTAAATCATGTTGTTTACAAACAAAGAGAGTAAACAAATATGTCCGCTAATCAATAGTTTGAAGTACCAGGGCAGCATAAATTTCAAAGAGGTTTACGTAAACAACTGATTATGCAAGTAAATTGAATAGTAAGTTAAATGAGCAGTCTTAGTTGGAAGCAAAGATCTTTTTCAACTGGAAGCATAATACTGATACTCACAGAAAGGAAACTCGTGAGAAATAAATAACGTATGTTTTAAGTATGACGCATCATTGAAGTACTTCGTAGTTGCTTTATATTGATGCGCACGTATTGTAAGTAATAATAATGTTAAGAAATCCGAACTGCGCAAATAATAAGAGTCAGATAGCAACACAATCGCATATCCTTGATTGAAACTGGTTTGTGTAGGCATCAAGTTTCATCAAGTTTGTGTTTGTTTTGATTTTATGCTAGGACTTACCGGACAAATCTTCGATGGTATTCAGCTTTCGGGTCGTCATCTTGAAGCTGGGAGCACAGAGGATAGTTTTTCAACAATTTTCACACCAAAGACGTAGCTCACGAATATTTTTTAAGCAAAATACCGAGGAAAACAACTCTGGCCACGAATGCCTTTGTTTTATTTTTGCGTCGTGCGCGTTTTGATTTTAGTCCGCTAGTTTGACAGGCGGCGTGCAAATCACTGATACGGTGATTGGATCTCACCTGATCGGACCCAACCAATGATAGATGTTTACTATTCAAATTTGATGTTGTGATTGGTGAAATCTCGGTGCTGCAAGTTTAAAATATTATGAGCAGAATCGATCGAATTCAATTTGTAATTTCTACAAATAAACTACAACAGCCATCTAGTGTCGAGTAGCGGTACTAATTAAAGAAAAGACGTTTGACATTGACGTATGAATGAAATAACCTAGTACCGCTTGTGGCGCTCTTGTGCATAAAAAACTAAATCAGCGGATGACGTTAGTTCATTGACCGTGTTTTGTAGAAATTATTGAAATACAAGTAAATAATGAACATAAATATTACAGAAGAAGAATTATCTTCGCCTAGAAGCCTTGAAGAGCTCGATAGTCCTCGGTAAATTGTGCATTAGCTTCTAAGAGACCCATAAAAGCTCTGCCATTGAAGTTGCTTACATTGACAGCTGATCGCAAGCGGGAAAGTCAAAAGGCGCCAAACCGCTACTAGTTAACGTTGCGGATTTTAATAAAGAAATACGAAAGAAATCTTAAAATAAGTGGTGTTTTTACAGGAGACGTATGCGCTTAGAAAATTCAGCACGCAAAAGTTGGAGTTTAATGGACCGAAGAACCGATCATGAGGTAAGAATTTGACGTTACATTCCCGCTCTTTTTTCGCTACCTTTTTGGTTATGTGTAAATTTTTTGTGTAATAAGCATTTTAAATGAGCTTTGGACTTACTATAAATCATTCTAGTTCAGTATAAAAGCGTAGCTTTCTTCAAAAAGCAAATAATGTAAAGAATCTTTTAATAGGACTTATCTGTTTTTCCTCGCATTTTCGACTGCAATCGTGGTGTTTTCTGTCCTGTTTTTAGTTTTATAACTAGTAATATTCCCATATATCCTCAGTATGTTAGCTCTAAGTACGATGAGTGTTAAATTTAGGCATTTAATCATTAATTTCTTGCTAAATTGCGGCGTATATTCGTATCCGCTAACCATAATGTCGATAAAGAAATGTTAGTACGTATTTCTGACAATTTCTGTACAGTATTAAGTCTGATGCGCCTTTTTTAGACCACTGTAAGCTTAGTGTTATTTAAAACTTGACAAGCTTAACATTAATTGTATTATAGTCAATAGAAATTGCTGATAGGTAGGTACTTAACCTTATTCTACACAGTTGAATCGAAACAAAAAAAATCTTCGTAATCTTACCACACTAACCTTCTACTCCTTATTTTCTCCCTCACTGGGGCTTCTTTCACACTTCCTCTAATGAATTGTGTAAATTGTCTATGTGTGCACAATAAATTATTTCTCTTTCTTTCTTTCTAACTTTAAAATATTTATATTTTAAAATAAAAACTTATTTGTTTAAAGGTATTGCAAGAAATGGGAGTCAGTTTGTTAGATCAAGACGATGGAGACGCTGGTGATCACATTATGGTGAGACAATTATTCTTATTCTTTTTAAGGTTCCATACCCATAAGCGATCAGTGTGATCCTGCCAAGACTAATATGGGGCATCATATACTCAGCAACAGAGTGGTTCACAATTGGAACAAGTTGCCCGAGGAAGTAGTCAGTGCTACGTCAGTGAACAGTTTTAAAAACCGGCTTGATAGCTGGCTGCAGAAAACAAAAAATCTCTTGCTAACCTGTGATCAGTGCACCAGTGGACTTTAAACATTGACATAGAACAATGGACATTTTATGAACTGTTAAAAATTTTATTTCAACTCAGTGTGATATAGGCATATCAGCATTTTGCTGCTCGCCTATAAATCAAATAAATAAATAAATAAAGAGTGGAAGATTAGGGTAGTATGGACATGTGATACGTAGAGAGAAGATGCATGTTACTAGGAGATGTATGGAAATGGTAGTGCAAGGAAGGAGGGCAAGAGGCCGACCGAAAAAGACATGGTTGGAGTGTGTGAATGAGGACATGAGAGAGAAAGGATTGAGTGTGGAGATGACATCTGATAGAGGAGAGTGGTAGATGAAGATTTGCTGTGCCGACCCCACCTAAGTGGGATAAGGTAAAGAAAAAGAAGAAGAAGATAACCCATACTTGCATATACCATAACTGTCGCTCATATGTTGGCTGGTACTCAAATGTTGTGACGCTTCAGATAACAACCAATGTAAGACTCACATTACTGAACTGGATGTATTTAGTAACAGCCTCAGTCAATTTAGAAATAATATAAGTTATAGGTTAAATTGATAACTTTTTTTTTATGTGTATATCACAGCTGAACCTAGCTTTTTATTAAGTTACACTAGCATGCTGTGTACTCTGTTTTGGATTGCAGACTTGTTTTTGTTCTTTGTAGTTTAGTAATGTTAAAATGAATGTTTGTAATCTGTCTGAGTGCCTAATAAATAAATAAATAAATAAATACCCAAAACCCAAATACCCAAATCAAGACTATTACTAAGCCTCCACTGTTTGTCTGTCTCCAGGCTGTTTCCCAGAAACTGTGATAGCTAGAAAGCTGAAACTTTCACAAGATATGTATTTACTCATACCTTGCAGCTACAATGTTAAATAAAAAATAAAAATTGAAGTCCCCATACAATAATCATGTTTTTTCGTGTTTTAGCTAAATATTTTACGAAATGGGTCTAAAATCTTATATTTATTTGACATTATTATTGCAAACGAGTATGTGATATTATTTGTCTATTTATATAAATAAAAACACACATACACGAATCATTTATTGCAATAAATTATTTTGACGTGACAACGTCTTAAATTAGGTTGCGGCTGGGAGTCACTTATGAAAAAGTGTAACGCCCGGTAACGTTACGATGAGTCACCGAACGAGAGAGAGGCCCGCCGAATGCCTTGCGTCTCTCTCCCACTCAACTATGATCGGTCTGCCGCGCGCGCAGCACGCGGCAGACGTTGTCACGTAAAATCTTCGCCCGTAAAACCGACTTTACAGGCAACCATTTTTTCTTTTTATATTTATCGTGAAGAGCGTGTATTATCTGCTAACCCGCATTTGGTTAGTGTGGTAGATAATGGTCTACATCCTGAGTCCCAGCAGTGGGGTCATGTGTTGGGCAGTTGCAGTGGGCGGCTTATACTATGCTAAGGCAGTGGTCCCACCGGCGACGATGAACGAGAAACGAGTAGAACTAGAAACTATAAACGAGTTGGCAATCAGCGGGAAGCGAGTGTAGTTTCGATAGTTTTGTCGCCGGGCTATAAGCGAGTGTGTAAGTGCGACGAGCGATTACTCGCGTCACTCGCTCAGTCCTGTGCAAACGTGCGTACGCGAAGCGCGCGAGTATCGCTGAACGAGTATTGCTGAGCGAGTTTATTTTTGAAAGCTCATCGCTTAAGTGATAAAACTAGTAAAGCGAGTCGTCGCCGGCAGTGTGAACAGTCAGCGGTCAACTATACTTAGTCAGGTCATAAGTTCTGTCACACAATAAAAACTTTTGAACTTTCATTCCTGGCCACAATTTTTTTTATTTAATTTGAATTTCAATTTTTCATGAAAATAAAAATATGTACTTTTTAGAATTTTCCTCATTTTTAAATATGGAATGGACACTTAAAGAAGACCGTGTCGGGGTTATTGCATTGCATCGTTGCGGTTACGAGCCAATTCAGATTTTCGACTTACTGAAAAATTTGAATATAACCAAAAGATTCATTTATCGTACCATAAAACGATACAATGAAGACTCTCTCACTTTATTACCATAAGAATCTATGTTTTATTAAGTTCATTTTGATACATAAATGGTTACATAAATATTAAACATGTCTAAATTATCTCATATTACACATGTGACAGAAGTTATGACCTGACTAAGTATGTATGTGCATCTATTGAACCTTTCTTGAGCGAGAAAATAGTCGATAGTTAACCGTTTACTCGCCGTTGGTGGGACCACTGCCTAAGCCAACAGGTTATAAAACTCTAGAGCATTCTAGAAGATTATTTGTTAGTAATTTGTTTTTTCTACTTCTAGCACCACAGGCCACCGTTGAAACGGAGGCACAACATTGAGAATGTGAGTCCGAACGTGGTCGCATCTCCACGGAAGCACAGTGCGAGGAAAGGGAGCCCAGCGGCTGGACCATCCAAGCCCAGAAGCCCTGGTAAGTGACTCTTAAATAGATGACAAAGTTAAATATTTAGTGTACTTCCGCTGTGATCCGAAATCCAAATTAAGACAAGTAAAGGAAAAATCAACTAAGATCAATTAACCAAGCTTAATTAACTAAGACTAATTAACTAAGATCAATTAACTAAGATTAATTAAGATTAACGTTACCTATCACAATTCGGAAGTTCTTTACTCTACACGTGTTTCGCCTAACCACAAGGCATCATCAGGAGATGCTGACTCTTCGAACGACAAGTCGAGAGACAAGACTCTCGATCTTAGTTGATTTTTCCTTTACTTGTCTTAATTTGGATTTCGGATCACAGCGGAAGTACACTAAATATTTAATTTTGTCATCTATTTACAATGGATTTCCGCAAAGTAACGCCTGAGTCAATAAGTTAAGTGACTCTTATCAATATCTACTCTGGTGAGTTTAACGGGAATTGAAAAATTCCCCGTCCGTCCACTAAGAAAGAAAAAGAAAAATACTCAGCCTTACGTTGCAAGACTTATGAGCAGCAATTAGAAGTTCTGCATCTCACCACACTGGAAGAAAGGAGGTTACGTGGGGATCTAATTCAGACTTAAAATTATTACACTGGTCTACAGTGGTTTTGTTGCCTTTGATATGATGATGATTTTGGGTCTATTTATACACACAATTCGTGAAAATATCAATGATTTTGTAAGATCTGCTCGTTTTTTTTTTTCAACAAATGACTGAAAATTTAAATTTTGACGATAAATCGTTTAAAATTCAATTTGTAAAAACGCGCAAATTTAGTACTTTTACGAATATATTCGTAATCTGGGCACTTAAAAACGTAACAATTTGCGATGATAAACAGGGCAACAAAAAAAAAAATGATTTTTTGTAGAGCTGTGTTAATGGGTTCTACAACCTTCCTAATTTAGCAGACTGCTTTAAAAATTGTAATCTTTGCGAGAATAGTAGAAGCCATAACCAGAAAATCCAGCGTGATCTTGCCAACACTAATATGGGGCATCATATACTCAGCAACAAAGTGGTTCATAATTGAAACAAGTGTCCCGAGGAAGAGAGTTGTGGAGATTTTGTCAGTCAGAGGCCTTCGGGCGGCTTGAAAACTCTCGACACCAGAGCTTGGCCCCTTAGCCGAAACGAAGAAGACGCATAGGCACAATACATAATACATGTATTGCACAATGAAAATTCAACATCTATAAGAAAAAATAACTTCAACTAAAATTTTCCGTTTTTGCTTAATTTGCATCAAGTCACTCTTACTAAGAATTTGACACACATTTATCTAACCTACTTAAAAAATATCGATTTTGCAGTTACTGTGCATCATTTCGCATCAATCGAGTATGGCTCGTTGGCAAAATGTCTGCTTTTTTTTTATTAGGACACATTTCATACACGGCTGGTTAACCCCATACTGCTGAACCGTTTTTAGTTCGTGTTATGGTAGCTAACACAACTGATATACTACATGTACATACATTTTTATATATTTTATATAGATACATATTTAACACCCAGACCCACAACCAACAAATTTAGTTAAGCACAAAGATGTTGGCCGGGCCGGGAATCGAACATTTTGTTAGCAGTCCGGCATGGTAACCGTTGCCCCAACGAGGTCGTCAAAAATTTAATCAGACGGTTCGATTCCGGCCCTACACCAATGACTTGTTTTTCAAGTTATGTGTGGATTTGCACTCGCTTTACGGTGAAGAAAAACATCGTGAGGAAACCGACATGTTTGAGGACCGAAATATCCGAAGACGTGTGTCATCAGCCAACCTGCACTTGGCCAGAATGGCGGATTATAGTCCCTCTCTCCTCGTGAGAGAAGGCCCCGAGTCCCAGCAGTGGGAACGTATACATAAAGCATAAGCAGCCCACTATACGTTCCCACTGCTGTGACTCGGGGCCTTCTTTCACTAGGAGAGAGATATAGGCCATAACCCACCACGCTGGCCAAGTGCGGGATGGCGGATGACACACTTCTTCGGATTAGTGGTCCTCAAACATGCCGGTTTCCTCACGATGTTTTCCTTCACCGTAAAGCGAGGGCAAATCCACACATAACTTGAAAAACAAGTCATTGGTGTAGGGTCGGGATCGAACCAGCGGCCGTCTGATTGAAAAGCAGACATTTTTACCACCGAACCACACTCGCTTTTCCTGAGTGGGAATGTATAGTGGGCTGCTTATGCAGTACACCTACAACCAATGATTACAAAAGAAACTGGTAATAAATTTGTATTGTTAATTTTGTTGTTACAGCAAAACCACTGTCAGAAACACAACTAGATACAACTATTACTAGTGATTACTTAATAGATGAAGAAACTCCTTTGGGACAATCTGTCAGTGCCTTGTACCACCCGCCAAGCTTCGGGACAAAGCGTCAGGCCAGTTATACACGTAAGTATGACATTTACCAACCTACACACGGGTCACTATTTAACACTGGGTCAAGGCTAAATAGCACAAACTTTGCAATAAAATTTTCTCTATGACTGGACCTTTTAAATTAAATTTTCTCTATGAATGAACCTCTAAATATGCAGTGTTTATGACTTATTAAAGCACCAGGATGGCATAAGTTCTTGAAAGTTGAGATAGCGATTAACTTAAGGAATAGATAAAGTAAACCCATCTGGGGCAATATCTCAGTGCCTTGTACAACCGGCCAAGCTTCGGGACAAAGCGTCAGGCCAGTTTTACACGTAAGTATGACATTTACCAACCTACACACGGGTCACTGTTTAACACTGGGTCAAGATTGAATGGCACAAACTTTTTTTTTTTCAATGACTGAACCTCAATCTGCAGTGTTTAAAACAAAAGTACCAGGATTCCATAAGTTCTTGAAAGTTGAGATAGCGATTAACTTAAGGAATAGATGATGTAAACCCCTCTGGTACAGTCTGTCAGTGCCTTGTACCACCCGCCAAGCTTCGGGACCAAGCGTCAGGCCAGTTATACACGTAAGTATGACATTTACCAACCTACACACGGGTAACTATGTAACACTGGGTCAAGGGTGAATAGCACAAACTTTGCAATAAAATTTTCTCTATGACTGAACTCGATATGCAGTGTTTATGACTTATTAAAGTACCAGGATGCCATAAGTTCTTGATAGTTGATATAGCTATTATCTTAAGAAATAGATGAAGTAAACCCCTTTGGGGAAATCTGTCAGTGCCTTGTACCACCCGCCGAGCTTCGGGACAAAGCGTCAGGCCAGTTATACACGTAAGTATGACATTTACCAACCTACACATAGGTCACTATTTAACGCTGGGTCAAGGGTGAACAGCACAAACTTTTCAATTAAATTTTCTCTATGACTGAACTCGATATGCAGTGTTTATGACTTATTAAAGTACCAGGATGCCATAAGTTCTTGAAAGTTGAGATAGCAATTAACTTAAGGAATAGATAAAGTAAACCCCTCTGGGGCATTATGTCAGTGCCTTGTACAACCGGCCAAGCTTCGGGACCATGGGTCAGGCCAGTTTTACACGTAAGTATGACATTTACCAACCTACACACGGGTTACTATTTAACACTGGGTCAAGGGTGAAAAGCACACAAACTTTTAAATTTAATTTTCTTTGTGACCATATAACCCCATCTGTATAATTAAAGTACCAGGATGCGATAAGTTCTTGAAGGCTAAGACAGTGATTAACTTAAGAAATACCAACATACTTGGGTGACCACTTTAACATTTTTTTTGTTTAATATTAGGACACATTTCACTCACAGCTGGTTAACCCCATACTGAACCATTTCTAGTTCGTATTATGGTTGCTATTACAACTGATATACTATATACATACATATTTTATATAGATACGAGTACATATTGTTAGGTCATTAAATAATTATAGGCAAACTTTTTACTTAAATTTATTTATGACCGAAATCTAGAGTGTTTATGACTAATGAAAGTACCAGGATACCATAAGTGCTTGCAAGTTGAGATAGCAATGAAGGTCGTGTATTTAATTACTCTATTTTTTTCAAGCTCTTGGCCAAGAGGAAGAACAAATTCTGATCAAGCGAGCGAAGTGGGAGCCGGAAGGTGAAGATTCCTTCAGAGACCTATCAGATGAGGTCATGCTCAGTGTTTTCCGATGGCTTCCAAAAAGGACTTTGGCTCATTGTATGATGGTTTGTAAAAGGTAAGTAACTCCTCATTGTTTTTGTTAACCTGGTACTTTAATCTATTATCAATTTTTTTTATTGATATTCTTAGAGTGGTTCTTCGTTTTAAAGGAATAATGCTAAGCCACCTTATACCTTATAGTTAAGCCTGCTCTCCACTAGGAGACAGATTGGTGAGCTGCTATATCTTCATAAGGTTATTCACTCGAACGTGGACTGCCCGAGTCTGCTTAGTTCTATAAGCTTTAATTTTAGCCCTCGGCTTAGAAGCAAAAAGCAAAAATCTAAACTATTTCACACTAATAAACTGTATAAAAACAACGTTTCCAGTAACAGTCCTATACATCGCATGTGTCGCTCATATAACGAGCTGGTACTCAAATGTTGTGACGCTTCAGATAACAACCAATGTAAGACTCGCATTACTGAACTGGATGTATTTAGTAACAGTCTCAGTCAATTTAGAAATAATATAAGTTATAGGTTAAATTGTTAAATTGTTTTAGTTCTAAGATTTCCCCCTTTTTTTTTTTAGATATAAATGAACCTTCTTTATCATTAAGTTTACATTAGCATGCTGTGTACTCTTTTTTGGATTGCAGACTTGTTTTTGTTCCTTTTAGTTTAGTTATGTTAAAATGAATGTTTGTAATCTGTCTGAGTGCCTAATAAATAAATAAATAAATAAATAAATAAAATACAACATAACGATTACATTAAAATCATCATAGAAGGAAATAAGACATTATTATATAAGAAACTATCGTAATTTTCGTGAAAACCAATCCTGATCTCTTCAAAATGCGCGAGGCAGGAACTAGGCGCGAGGGAACGATTTATACTCAGCAGAGAAGGACCGTTACATTAAGTAAAAGTGTGTTTGGTATTGCTCCACTCATTTATAATAAGATTCCGGCAAAAATTAGGTCCAATTGTAACTTTAATAATTTTAAAACAGAACCAGGCCTGTGTCACTCCGCGTGTAGGTGTTAAAAACATACCTACGGGCGGCGGCCACTGCGCAAAGGGCCAATCTATGTGGCTCTTTCAATACCACAGAATAATAACTAGTACTACGTATAACCATGTACAACTTATTATGAACCGTAGCATAGTAAATTAAGGCCCATATTCCTTTGAAAAGAAATTGTTAGGTACAAAAATCATCACGCGATCGACTGGACCGCGAGCTAAATTAAATCATATTGTTTATTAGTTTGAGTTCATATTTCTTTGAAAACCATTGCGAAGTGAAGCTTCTGTACGAAGTACAAGTTATTATTCTGTGACAGAACTCAATGACTTTCTTGTAAGCAAATCATATTATACTATTGACGAATTTTTATCGGACATCTCTTTGGGAATTAATACTAGACTATAAATAAATGACATACTAATCTAAATAATCAATAATGTACAAGTATATTTAATTAGCTTTAAGTTTTATCATTGACTGTTATTGCACGCCGCTAGGCAGAATATGGTGCACTTTCTTTCTCTGACCCAATACCTGTCTGTAACTATACCACAATATTCGCAATAAATTGATTTGAATTTGAAACTAGAAGTTCAAAAATAAAGAAGTTTCAAACAAACTGAATTACCCTCTTTCACCCCCTTAGGGGTGGAATTTCCAAAAATCCATTCTTAGTACGCGTCTACATACTAAAACAAATACACCCTCCAAAATTCATACCCCTAGGACCAGCCGTTTTTCAGGCCCAAGTACAGTCCAGTCAAATTGGGTCTGGGAGGGTTGGCAGTTCTTTTTGCCTATGTGGATGTTGCTGCAAGCAAAAGCTAGGAGGGCCTCAGTGTGTTTCCACCGAAGAACCTGAAGCCCTCCATAAAGCCTCGAGGCAGAGCACCGAGGGGGTTTAGTGGGTAAAAATCCCACAAAACCCAGCTGCACCCCATTGTAGCTGGGTATCTTATGGAAGATTTCCCCCTCGTAAAAAAAAAAAGAAAGGACCAGCCTAAATAGAAGACAAAATTAAATATTTAGTGTACTTCCGCTGTGATCCGAAATCCAAATCAAGACAAGTAAAGGAAAAATTAACTAAGATTAATTAAGACAAGTCTCTCGACTTGTCGTTCGAAGAGTCAGCATCTCCTAATGATGCCTTGTGGTTAGGCGAAACACGTGTAGAGTTAAGAATTTCCGAATTGTGATAGGTAACGTTAATCTTAATTAATCGTAGTTAATGTATCTTAGTTAATTAATCTAAGTTAATTTTTCCTTTACTTGTCTTAATTTGGATTTCGGATCACAGTGGAAGTACACTACATATTTAATTTTGTCTTCTATTTACAATGGATTTCCGCAAAGTAACGCCTGAGTAAGTTATAAAGGACCAGCCGTTTGGGCTCTGCGTTGCCTATAGATGAATGAGTCAGGACAAAGGGTCTCTTAGTATAGATATATTCGCAATTTCAGATGGTACAGGGTGGCTTGCGACGAGACTCTATGGCAGCGACTGGACTTAGGAAACAAGACTCTCTCTAAGGATGCACTAGGAAGGATACTGGCTAGAAAACCTGTCATTGTCAGATTGGCTAGTTCTGAGGTACGTGACATTCTACAATACAATAACTTATTTATTTATTGAATTTAATTAAAACGGTACATAGACCTATTACATTAATCTTCTTAATATATATAAATCTTGTGTCACAATGTTTGTCCTCAATGGACTCCTAAACCACTTAACCGATTATAATAAAATTCGCACACCATGTGCAGTTCGATCCAACTTGAGAGATAGGATAGTTTAAATCTCAAATATAGTCGCAATTTTAATTTATTGCTAATTATTGTCTGTTATTATTTGACAGTCACAATTATCTGTTAACTCCAAATGATTCTAACAGATGTCGATACCTTTCGACTGGGTTGAGTAAGTAATCAATAGATGGCGCTGCTATGGTAAATCTACGAACGTGTCATATAAGCTACACTATTTATTTTTCATACCCTTAAGTGAGGCAAAACAACGTTTGCCGGGTCAGCTAGTTCAATATAAATATTAATAGCATACATCTTATAACAATAGTTTCATACTTGTAGATAAATCATTAGTTAATGTATATTAATAGGTATTAAAACACTCGTTACTATTATGAAACTCGCTGCGCTCGTTTCATAAACTCACACTCGTGTTTTAATACCCTTCATTATGATATGACAGTTGCATAAACTACTATTACAGAACTGAGGGCCGGATAATCGAGTTTCTACTGTATTTAATTTCATTTCATTTCATGGTATATATATACGAGTATATAAATAGATATATGAGTATCTTTACGTATAAAAAAGTAAGATTAGTTATAATATCTTCTTACTTTCAGAAGCACGAGGTCTTTCAATTCTGGAACGAGTATTTAAAAAAACCTAAATCTATCAAATACAAATGATAACACCAAAGTTACAAGTCAAATAATATGATATCAATACAAAAGTATATGATACGTATCAATGTCATGAATATCATATCACTTCTTGAATTAAATAAATAAATAAATATTAGGACACATTCACACACGGCTGGTTAGCCCCATACTGAACCATTTCTAGCTCATATTATGGTAGCTAACACAACTGATATACTACATATACATACATACATATTATATATAAATACATATTTAACATCCAGACCCACAGCCAACAAATTTATTTCAGCACAAAGATGTTGACCGGGCCGGGAATCGAACCCGGAACCTTCTGATTAGCAGACCGGCATGGTAACCTTTACGCTAACGAGGTCGTCAATTGAAAAAACCTTACTATGGATTTCCGCAAAGTAACGCCTGAGTCAATAGGTTGTTGTTGTTAAATGTGTCAATAAACTTGTTTTTTTTCAGATCGCAAAATGGCATCCCACTTCGCAAATGGAACCGTCTCGTATCCAGTATTTAGACCTCAGTGTAGCGGTCATAGACACGGCTACGCTAAACAATTTGTTGGTTAGATGTCCGTTACTGAAGAAATTGAGCTTGGAGAATTTGAATTTGGAAGACAGCACTTGCGAGCTCATTGGTGAGTCTTTTTTTTTCTTTTCCGTCCCTAAAAAGTAAAAACGGGACCCTATTACTAAGACTCCGCTGTCTGTCTGTCTCCAGACTGTATCTCAGAAACCGTGATAGCTAGAAAGCTGAAACTTTCACAAGATATGTATATCTTGTGCCGCTATAACAACAAATACTAAAAATAAAAGTATCCAGGGGGGGTCCCCATACAATAAATGTGTCTTATTCATATTTTTTTGCTGTATATCAATAACGGTAGCTGCTGGATACTTAAAATTTTCACAAAATATATAAATGTATATTAGCTATCAAATTAAATTATAAAATTTCAATAAAATACATTATTGAGGGGGGCTCCCATACAACAAACGTACTATAGAGTTGAAAACTTTGTAGCTTAATAATTAATACTTACTATTTTAATGTAACCATGACAACCATGTCTCAACTCTGGTTGTTAAATTGTAAAATTCATCCCAATGGATAGTATTTAAATTAGGCTGAATTTTGTGTGCCTTTGTGCAGCGTTTTTAAATAATTTCATTAAAAAATTATATTTAAGGGGGGCTCCCATACTACAATGGTACGGAACCCTTCATGCGCGAGTCCAACTCGCACTTGGCTAATATTTTTGTATTTTCAGGCGCCTGTACCAATTTGGAGACTTTAAATCTGGCGATGGGAAAGAATCTGACGCCTCAAGGACTGACTAGCATACTTAAAGGGTGTACAAGGTATGTTATGTTCTTATATATAAAATTTCCGTGTGACAATGTTAGTTAACTTTGGAATTCCCTGTTCCCCAATGACCACAATCTAGCGATTTTCAAGGCGAGAGTGAACCGGTTCCTTCTTGGTAAACGCGATGAATCGCGTTTACCAAGAAGGAATGCTAAGTGATATTGAGGTCTACGGTGAACCGTAGACCTCAATATCACTTAGCATCAGGTGAATTTTTTTTTTGTTTGTGCACAATAAATTTATTTTCTTTCTTTCTTTCTGAATTGTGGTTAACCGCAGACCTAATCGGAGTAAAAAAAACCGTACTCCTCCGAAACGGCTTGACAGATTTTTACCAAATTTTATATGCGTATTCAGTAAATCTGAGAATCGGTTACTATCTATTTTTCATACCCCTAAAATAATTTATAAGTCAAAACAACTTTTGCCAGGTCAGCTAGTATCTTTTATATGACTTGTAAAGCTGTTATGTTAATATCTATACCAATATAGCTGACCCGGCAAACGTTGTTTTGCCTTAAGTACAGTTAAAACACTATAATTGATCAGTTATCGAGCGGGATGAAAAATGATTCAATTACTAAAATGGCCATAAAAAAATAGGGGTTGGTGATAAAAAAGTAAAAAGTTAGGATTGTGTGCATTTTTAATGCCACATCATAAAAAAAAATAATTACAAAAATTTTGTCAAATATTTAAAAAAAAATGGTTGCCTGTAAAGTCTGTTTTACGGGCGAAGATTTTACGTGACAACGTCTGCCGCGTGCTGCGCGCGCGGCAGACCGATCATAGTTGAGTGGGAGAGAGACGCAAGGCATTCGGCGGGCCTCTCTCTCGTTCGGTGACTCATCGTAACGTTACCGGGCGTTACACTTTTTCATAAGTGACTCCCAGCCGCAACCTAATTTAAGACGTTGTCACGTCAAAATGTTGAATGGGCGATGGACTTTTTAACTTTTTTGTCCAGAAATCCCCATTACGAGCATTTTGGGACATCAATGGGGATTTCTGGACTAAAAACATTGAAATGTCCAAAAATTCCCCCAATACTGGGAATTTTTAATGTGGACTATTGGAACAACCCCAAAATTTCAGCTACCCGAGGTAGCTAGATACCTCGGTTTCTGAGATACAGCCCGGAGACATACATACAGACATTGGAGGCTTAGTAGTCACAAAATGGCGGACGACATATATTCAATAATAGAATTTTGAAATCCAAGATGTCGCCACTCAAAAAGCTGTATCGAGGTTTTATATAAATACTAGCTGACCCGGCAAACGTTGTTTTGTCTTAATAATTATTTCTAAATATACAGTAGCCGATTCTCAGACTTACTGAATACGCATATAAAATTTGAAAAAAATTCGCCAAGCCGTTTCGGAGCAGTACGGTAACAAACACTGTGACACGGAAATTTTATATATAAGATTTTTGATTGAAGTATATATGTATATTTATCCAGCCTACAAGCTCTGAACGTGGCGTGGTGCCATCTATCGGAGGAAGCTCTGCAGATTCTGGTGACGTCACTACCGGTGCGACTGCAGCGACTCAACGTCAGCGGGGCGAGACTCATTACAGATGATAGTAAGTTATGGACCAAAAGATAAACAACCTATTGGTGGCGATAGGTGGATATTTTTTTATGAGATAAAATCATTTATTCTATAAAAGTCAATTAAAAATAACATGATAAAATTAAATATTTTGTGAACGACAAGTCGAGAGTCACGAACGTCACGAGTTCGAAGAGTCAGCATCTCCTGATGATGCCTTGTGGTTAGGCGAAACACGTGTAGAGTTAAAAATTTCCGAATTGTGATAGGTAACGTTAATCTTAATTAATCTTAGTTAATTTATCTTAGTTAATTTTTCCTTTACTTGTCTTAATTTGGATTTCGGATCACAGCGGAAGTACACTAAATATTTAATTTTGTCTTCTATTTACAATGGATTTCCGCAAAGTAACGCCTGAGTCAATAAGTTATTAACATGTCACATATCAAAAACTAAACAAATAACCCGGCCTTCCTCGGCCCTGGTGCATAGGTGCCCATCACGCTCGCTGCATTACCGCGCTGAATGAAACTTTGACGTATTATAGACTTTTTCGAACGAATCCGCTGTTTTTTTGAAAAACATACATTGGTGGCGATTCAACGGCACACACAACTAAACTAAATTTAAAGAAGCCCCGTCTCTTTTCATCTTAGGTAGCCAGAAAGAGACGGTACGTTCTGCACCACAGTCAAAACAACTAAAATCACGTCAAATATGGAATATGCAGGCAGTTTTAGAGGTGATACAAGTGAGTGCCGTGTAAAGTCGACTATATTTTCTACATTTGACGTGATTTTAGTGGTTTTGACTATAGTGCAGAACGTGCAGTCTCTTTCTGGCCACCTAAGATGAAAAGAGACGGGGCTTCTTTAAATTTAGTTTAGTCGTGTGTGCCGCTGAATCGTCACCATTATTGTCGCAAAGCTCCCAGAATAGAATGTTTGAGAAAACACACGAACACCTTCGGTCTCGCTCTCACACATATTTGTTGTCTCACTCACATAGTAACTCGAACATTATAGATTGTACTGGGGAGTAGTATGGAAAGTTCGGTACCTACAACTTTCTAGCGACTTGTTTACGGTATATAAGGGAGCGGACTGGACTAGCGAAGATCTGCGAGTTGACGTAGAGTTAACTCTGAGCCAAGAGTGCGATTAGTGTTTACGAGTGTACGAAACCGACGTTTTAGTCATATACCCAAACCTTTATCCCGAGTGCCCCGTCCAGCACGTAACATTATTTTGTAAAAGTAATATACAGAAAAGAACATATTATTGTTCCCATAGGTACCCTTTAGCTACTGTATCCTAAAAAGAGTAAGGTGGCAAAGTCTTAGCTTTAATTTATTCATATTTATTTTAATACAACAACCTCGTTGGCGTAATGGTTACCATGCCGGACTGCCAATCAGAATGTTCCGGGTTCGATTCCCGGCACGGCCAACATCTTTATGCTGAACTAAATTTGTTGGCTGTCGGTCTGGGTGTTAAATATGTATCTATATAAAATATGAATGTATGTATATGTAGTATATCAGTTCTGTTAGCAACCATAATACAAACTAGAAATGGTTCAGTATGGGGATAACCAGCCGTGTGTGAAATGTGTCCTAATAAACAAGAGGTACATATATATACATGTTCGTACGATAAGTAAATAAAAAAAGGATAATTGGATGATAATATATTTAAAAAATATAGAAAAAACACGTTTATTGTATGGGGCCCCCCTTAATATTTTTATTTTTAGTATTTGTCGTTATAGCGGCACGGGAAATACATATCTTGTGAAAGTGTCAGCTTACTAGCTTTTACGGTTTCCGAGATACAGCCTGGAGACAGACAGCGGAGGCTTAGTAATAGGGTCCCGCTTTTACCTTTTAAGTACGGAACCCTATAAAAGGGGAAAAAAACAGTAACTGGCAAAGTTTGAGTTTTAATTTGTTCATATTTATTTTTTTATTCCAGTGGTAGAAACCCTAACGGTCCGTTGTCCCAGGCTGATAGAGTTGGACCTATCTGATTGCTCCCACTTGACCAATGGGACGGTGACCAGTGTTCTCGGCCTGACGAGGTTGGAACACTTGGCTCTCAGCCGGTGTTATTTGCTGCCAGCTGCTACTCTTGCGTAAGTATGATGCCCTGGTACTTTAAGTGTGCTAGTCCTACTAATTAATTCATTCATTTATTTCAGAATAATCCATCCATACAATTCAAACAAATATCAATAAAATACAATTCAAATAAATTAAATTAAATAATATACAAATCAAATTAAAAACAAATCAAAATAGTAGTTATAATTTTTCTCCTGTTACAATTCTCATTCATTTCAAATGTATAGAGCAATCTAGACTAATCCTACTAATATTATAATTGCTAATGTTTGTGTGTAAGTGTATATGTTTCTTACTTCTTCACGCTCAAACGGCTGAACCGATTTTTATGAAATTTGGTGTGAAGATAGGTTAGATTTGACCTTTGATTAACACATAGTCTACATCATACATATACATGTTAATCCTGAACAAATAGTTGTATCCCGATAACCGTTTTGGTTTTTGTGGGATACGCAAATAATGAAAAATGGCTGGACCGATTTTGAAGAGGTTTACTATGAAGATAGGTTTCTTGTATTAGCACTTAGACTACTTTTTATCCGGGATTAGTTTTTTGTATCCCGGATTAACGTGGGTAACACTGCGAGACGCAGCTAGTCAAGTATAAAAGGCGAAACTGACTGATTTTATAAGGCTCTCCTCAGCTGGTGTTGTTTGCTGCCTGCTGCCACTCTTGCGTGAGTATGGTGCCCTGGTACTTAAAAGTTTGCTAGTACTGAATATACCTGGCCAAGTGCGATTCAAATTCGTGCATGAAGTGTTCAGTGCTATCTACGAAACTACTGCGCCTTGAAATTTGTTTTGTACAGGGGATAAGAATCCCAAGGAAAGATTTTTTTAATTATCCTTTGTAAAAGGAGGCTCTTTAATAAATAAATTGGTATACATAATATAATTACAATTACAATTAAAAATTATATCTTTAGGTGTAATGGACAGCATTCCCTAAAGATAAAATGAAGAGGGATCGGGGTAAAGTTGTATGAACATTTACGTATTTCTGACAAGTTTGACATTTGGGAAAATTGGCTGTCGGTCTGGGTGTTAAATATGTATCTATATAGAGTATTTATGTATGTATGTAAATATAGTATATCAGTAGTGTTAGCAAATATAATGCAAACTAGAAATGGTTTACTATGGGGCTAACCAGCCGTTTGTGAAATGTTTTTTTTTTTAAGTATTACATACACTTTTCACACAAATGTGTGTGAAATGTGTCCTAATATAAAAAAGTAACTCACATTCTGCAGGTGCAATGAGACCAAACTATTTTTTGCAGAAAACTCAACGGTATGGTTTCGCTCCAGTATTTGGAAGTTAGGGGAATGCTGCAATCGCAATCCGTCGCAGCATTACGGGTCGCGCTGCCGGCAGTTCAGATCAACCAATTCATGTTCAGGTGAGACTTAGACACACTTAATAACACATGTACAAAAAATACACACAAAACTTGAGCTAAGATTGAATAAAAAAAACAATTAGAATGAGAAAGATAGGATAGATAAGGTAAAGTTAGGAAAAAAAAAGTACTAGGCAGTCATAAATCTATAGGCAGTAGTTTCACTCCAGTATTTGGAACTAATCCAATATGAAAAAAAAAACAGATTAAAAAAGTACATTGCAAGCTTTAAAACTCTTGAAACCAGAGCAAAACATACAAAAAAGGTAAAGTTAGTAAAACAAAAGTACCAGGCAGTCATAAATCTAAAGGAAGTAGTTTCGCTCCAGTATTTGGAAGTTAGGGGAATGCTGCAGTCGCAATCCGTCGCGGCATTGCGGGTTGCGCTGCCGGCCGTCCAGATCAACCAATTCATGTTCAGGTGAGACTTAGACACACTTAATAACACATGTACAAAAAATACACACAAAACTTGAGCTAAGATTGAATAAAAAAACAATTAGAATGAGAAAGATAGGATAGACGGGAGGGGGGAACTAATAAACTCTTGACACCAGACATATAAAAAAGGTAAACAAAAGTACTAGGCAGTCATAAATCTATAGGCAGTAGTTTCACCCCAGTATTTGGAAGTAATCCAATATGAAAAAAAAAACAGAATGAGAAAGAAACATTGCATTGAAAGCTTTAAAACTCTTGACACCAAAGCAAGACATACATAAAAGGTAAAGTTAAACAAAAGTACCAGGCAGTCATAAATCTATAGATAGTAGTTTCACTCCAGTATTTGGAAGTTAGGGGAATGCTACAGTCGCAATCCGTCGCGGCATTGCGGGTCGCGCTGCCGGCCGTTCAGATCAACCAATTCATGTTCAGGTGAGACTTAGACACACTTAACACATGCACTAATTAATTACACACAAAACATGAACCTAGATTTAAAAAAAAAAGAATGAAAAGATAGGATAGATTCGACCTTGAAAACTTGACTCCAGAGAGTAAGAAAGGTAAAGTTAAAGTACAAGAGTACCAGGCAGCCATGAATATATAGGCAGTAGTTTCACTCTCTTATTTGGTAGTAAGTGGAATGCTACAGTCGCAATCCGTCGCGGCATTACGGGTCGCGCTGCCGGCCGTTCAGATCAACCAATTCATGTTCAGGTGAGACTTAGACACACTTAACACATGCACAAAAAAATACACACAAAATTTAACCTGATTAAAAAAAAAATAGAATGAAAAAGATAGGATAGATTCGATCTTGAAAACTTTTGGCTCCAGAGAGTAAGAAAATAAGTAAAGTTAGCAAAACAAGAGTACTAGGCAGTCATCAATCTATAGGTAGTAATTTCACTCCAGTATTTGGAAGTAATCCAATATGAAAAAAAAAAACAGATTAAAAAAGTACATTGCAAGCTTTAAAACTCTTGACTCCGGAGCAAGACTTTCAAAAAAGGTAAAGTTAGTCAAACCAAAAGTACCAGGCAGTCATAAATCTATAGATAGTAGTTTCACTCCAGTATTTGTAAGTTAGGGGAATGCTACAGTCGCAATCCGTCGCGGCATTGCGGGTCGCGCTGCCGGCAGTTCGGATCAACCAATTCATGTTCAGGTGAGACTTAGACACACTTAATAACACATGTACAAAAAATACACACAAAACTTGAGCTAAGATTGAATAAAAAAAATGGTTGCCTGTAAAGTCGGTTTTACGGGCGAAGATTTTACGGCAGACCGATCATAGTTGAGTGGGAGAGAGACGCAAGGCATTCGGCGGGCCTCTCTCTCGTTCGGTGACTCATCGTAACGTTACCGGGCGTTACACTTTTTCATAAGTGACTCCCAGCCGCAACCTAATTTAAGACGTTGTCACGTCAAAAAATAATTAGAATGAGAAAGATAGGATAGATAGGAGGGGGGAACTAATAAACTCTTGACACCAGACATATAAAAAAGGTAAACAAAAGTACTAGGCAGTCATAAATCTATAGGCAGTAGTTTCGCCCCAGTATTTGGAAGTAATCCAATATGAAAAAAAAACAGAATGAGAAAGATACATAAAGGTTTAAAACTCTTGAAACCAGAGCAAGACATACACAAAAAAGGGTAAAGTTAGTAAAACACAAGTACCAGGCAGTCATAAATCTATAGATAGTAGTTTCACTCCCATATTTGGAAGTTAGGGGAATGCTACAGTCGCAATCCGTCGCGGCATTACGGGTCGCGCTGCCGGCAGTTCAGATCAACCAATTCATGTTCAGGTGAGACTTAGACACACTTAATAACACATGTACAAAAAATACACACAACACTTGAGCTAAGATTGAATAAAAAAACAATTAAAATGAGAAAGATAGGATAGATGGGAGGGGGGAACTAATAAACTCTTGAAACCAGAGCAAGACATATAAAAAAGGTAAAGTTAGTAAAACAAGAGTACTAGGCAGTCATCAATCTATAGGTAGTAGTTTCACTCCAGTATTTGGAAGTAATCCAATATGAAAAAAAAAAACAGATTAAAAAAGTGCATTGCAAGCTTTAAAACTCTTGACACCAGAGCAAGACATACAAAAAAGGTTAAGTTAGTCAAACAAAAGTACCAGGAAGTCATAAATCTATAGGCAGTAGTTTCACTCCAGTATTTGGAAGTAATCCAATATGAAAAAAAAAAACAGAATGAGAAAGAAACATTGTATTGAAAGCTTTAAAACTCTTGACGCCAGAGCAAGACATTTAAAAAAAGTAAAGTTAGTCAAACAAAAGTACCAGGCAGTCATAAATCTATAGGTAGTAGTTTCACTCTCATATTTGGTAGTAAGTGGAATGCTGCAGTCGCAATCCGTCGCGGCATTACGGGTCGCGCTGCCAGCCGTTCAGATCAACCAATTCATGTTCAGGTGAGACTTAGACACACTTAATAACACATGTACAAAAAATACACACAAAACTTGAGCTAAGATTGAATAAAAATAATAGTAGTTTAAAAAAACTAAAAAACATGCTTATCTGGCCGTTTTTAAGTGGGTCAAAATCGCGCCCAAAGAAGTCGGTTACAAACAAACATACAAACAAAAATACAAAAAAATGTAATAATTGTATCAAATTAGTGTATTGTCATCAATATGTCCTCAATAAATCTACAAAGTTTCAACGAAATCTGGCCGTTTAAACTGGGTCAAAATCGCGCCCAAAGAAGTCGGTTACAAACATACAGGTGAAGCTAATATAAAGCGTGTAAAAACAATTAGAATGAGAAAGATAGGATAGATGGGAACTAATAAACTCTTGCCACCGGAGCAAGACATATAAAAAAGGTAAAGTTAGTAAAACAAAAGTACCAGGCAGTCATAAATATATGGGTAGTAGCTTCACTCTCATATTTGGAAGTTAGGGGAATGCTACAGTCGCAATCCGTCGCGGCATTGCGGGTCGCGCTGCCGGCCGTTCAGATCAACCAATTCATGTTCAGGTGAGACTTAGACACTCTTAATAACACATGTACAAAAAATACACATAAAACTTGAGCTAAGATTGAATAAAAAAACAATTAGAATGAGAAAGATAGGATAGATTCGATCTTGAAAACTTTTGACTCCAGAGAGTAAGAAAATAAATAAGTTAGCAAAACAAGAGTACTAGGCAGTCATCAATCTATAGGTAGTAGTTTCACTCCAGTATTTCGAAATAATCCAATTCCAATCAAAGGCACACGTAACACATGCACAAATACACACAAGACTTGAACCTAGGTTCAAGTTTTTTTTTTTTTCAAAACTAAGTTTATTAAAAGTTTATAAAAAAAATAGAATGAGAAAGATAGGACAGATTCGATCTTGAAAACTCTTGACTCCAGAGAGTAAGAAAGGTAAAGTTAGTAAAACAAGAGTACCAGGCAGTCATAAATCTATAGGTAGTATTTTTCACCCCAGTATTTGGAAGTAATCCAATATGAAAAAAAAAAAACAGAATGAGAAAGATATATAAAGGTTTAAAACTCTTGAAACCGGAGCAAAACATACAAAAAGGTAAAGTTAGTAAAACAAAAGTACCAGGCAGTCATAAATCTATAGATAGTAGTTTCACTCTCATATTTGGTAGTAAGTGGAATGCTGCAGTCGCAATCCGTCGCGGCATTGCGGGTTGCGCTGCCGGCAGTTCAGATCAACCAATTCATGTTCAGGTGAGACTTAGACACACTTAATAACACATGTACAAAAAATACACACTAAACTTAAAAAAAATGAGAAGATAGGATAGATTCGGTCTTGAAAACTCTTGACTCTAGAGAGTAAGAAAGGTAAAGTTAAACAAGAGTACCAGACAGCCATGAATATATAGGCAGTAGCTTCACTCCAGTATTTGGGAGTACCTAATCCAATATGAAAAAAAAAAAAGATTAAAAAAGTACATTGCAAGCTTTAAAACTCTTGAAACCAGAGCAAGACATACACAAAAAAGGTAAAGTTAGTAAAACAAAAGTACCAGGCAGTCATAAATCTATAGGTAGTAGCTTCACTCTCATATTTGGAAGTTAGGGGAATGCTGCAGTCGCAATCCGTCGCGGCATTGCGGGTCGCGCTGCCGGCAGTTCAGATCAACCAATTCATGTTCAGGTGAGACTTAGACACTCTTAATAACACATGTACAAAAAATACACACAAAACTTGAGCTAAGATTGAGTAAAAATACAATTAGACTGAGAAAGATAGGATAGATGGGAGGGGGGAACTAATAAACTCTTGCTTGACACCAGACATATATATAAAAAAGGTAAACCAAAGTACCAGGCAGTCATAAATCTATAGGCAGTAGTTTCGCCCCAGTATTTGGAAGTAATCCAATATGAAAAAAAAAACAGAATGAGAAAGATACATAAAGGTTTAAAACTCTTGAAACCAGAGCAAGACATACACAAAAAAAGGTAAAGTTAGTCAAACAAAAGTACCAACCAGGCAGTCATAAATATATAGGTAGTAGTTTCACTCCAGTATTTCGAAATAATCCAATTCATGTTCAGGTGAGACTTAGGCACGCGTAACACATGCACAAATACACACAAAACTTGAATCTAGGTTCAAGTTTATAAAAAAATAGAATGAGAAAGATAGGACAGATTCGATCTTGGAAACTTTTGACTCGCTAACTAAGAAAATAGGTAAAGTTAGTAAAACAAGAGTACTAGGCAGTCATAAATCTATAGGTAGTAGTTTCACTCCATTATTTGGAAGTAATCCAATATGAAAAAAAAAACGGAATAAAAAAGGTATATTGCAAGCTTTTAAAACTCTTGAAACCGGAGCAAAATATACAAAAAGGTAAAGTTAGTCAAACAAAAGTACCAGGTAGTCATAAATCTATGCCTACGTAGCGCCTGCAGCTCGTCTAGCTAAGGTAATCTGACGCGATCATCAAAGCTAAGCAACGGTCGAAGCGGACGGTGATTAGATGGGAGGCCATGCACAAGACCGTCTTTTAAAAAGAGGTATTTTCATTAGGACCCTCCCGTAGGTCGGTTGACACATTAAATTGTAGGTCCCGGCTGTTAGTCTTAGTACAAGCACTCGTTAAGCCAAGTCGGAGGCCTTCGGGCGGCTTGAAAACTCTAGACAACAGAGTTCGGCCACTTAGCTCATACGAAGAAGAAGAATATAATATGTTTTTATAGATGCAAGTTACAAAAGCTTTCTTTACCAAAATCCTACTAATATGTATTATAAATGCGAAAGTTTACTCTCGACTTGTCGTTCGAAGAGTCAGCATCTCCTGATGATGCCTTGTGGTTAGGCGAAACACGTGTAGAGTTAAGAATTTCCGAATTGTGATAGGTAACGTTAATCTTAATTAATCTTAGTTAATTGATCTTAGTTAATTAATCTTAGTTAATTAATCTTAGTTAATTAAGTTTGGTTAATTGATCTTAGTTGATTGTTCCTTTACTTGTCTTAATTTGGATTTCGGATCACAGTGGAAGTACACTAAATATTTAATTTTGTCTTCTATTTGCGAAAGTTTGTTACTTCTTCACGCTCAAACAGCTGAACCAATTTCGATGAAATTTGTTGTGATAGATAGGCTAGACCCTGGATTAACACATAGGCTACTTTTTATCCCGAAAACAATAATAGTGGTTCCCATGGGATTCGCAATTTATTTCGAAATCTATGTTACTCTTTCAAGCTCTAACGGCTGGACCGTTTTTGATGAGATTTACTATGAAGATTGGGTTAGACCTTGGATTAACACACAGGCTACTTTCTTTGTCCCGGATTAACAAATATGTGTTTGTTTTTTTTTTTCAGCGCCATTGCGAGGCCAACAGTCGGTACCAGGAGAACATCAATTTGGGGATTAAGAACAAGAGACTGATTTTAAAAATAGTTAAGTAACTATCCTAGTTTTGTATTAAATTGTTCACACAGGGTTATCCGCAAAGAGAGGTCAATGGTGGCGATTCAGCGGCACACACGACTAAACTAAATTTAAAGAAGCCCCGTCTCTTTTCATCTTAGGTGGCCAGAAAGAGACGGCACGTTCTGAACCACACACAAAACAACTAAAATCACGTCAAATATGAAAAATGTAAGCAATTTTAGAGCGCACCCAATTGTATCAGCTCTAAATCTGACGTGTTTGACGTGATTTTAGGTATTTTGTCTATGGTTTAGAGCGTACCATCACTTTTTGGTCATTTATGACGAAAAGAGACACAGCTACTTTAAATTTAGTTTAGTCGTGTGTGCCACTGAATTGCCACCAATATAACTAGAGCTAGTAAAGGCATAGACTAATAATTATGATAGACGCTCAACCTCTTATTGAAAACCGTACTACGTATGTCAATCGATACACGTAGCGCCATCTATTGGTATTTTCTTGAAACGACTTCACTCGGGTCACGCAATCTACTATCGTTATATCACTATGCGACTGCAGCGCGTTGTGGAATTTGGCAGCGCTCCGTAGATTTCAGGGATTTAGGGCCTCATAGAAAAGATGTTAGTATCGACAGACACTTTTTTTGCGGATAACCCTGCGTTTTTAACCGACTGCTAAAGAAAGGTTATGTTTTAAATATTGCGTAAGAATTTGAAAGATTTATGACACTAAGACATATCAGTCAAATACATCCATGATACTTTATCAGCGAACTAGAATAAACGGTAGAGTAACTCCATACAATTGCCGCTTAGAATTTGGATCCATCTACGCACACAATTATACTGCTATCCCAACGAAACACGCTAACACAAAACTCGCACGCGATTGATGCCGTGCCACACCATATGACGACACGCGGGCGCGCGGGTAGCTGTTTTGCCCCGCCCACCGCGGTATTTTACGCGTGGACGGTGGAACCACTTTATCGGCCAAGTTACTATTCTATTTATTCTAGGTCGCCAGCGAACAAGTATATATAGAAAAGTAACTTGACCGACAAAATGGTTCCACCCACCGCGGTATTTTACGCGTGTAAAATACCGCGGTGGGCGGGGCAAAACAGCTATCCGCGCGCCCGCGTCACATGGTCGGTGGCGTGACCTTGATGCGACCAATCGCGTGTGAGCTTTGTGTTTGTGTGTTTCGTTGGGATAGCAGTATAATTGTGTGCGTAGATGGATCCAAATTCTAAGCGGCAATTGTATGGAGTTACTCTTCCGTTTGTTCTAGTTCGCTGTATTAAATGTTAAAACTTTTAAGCTGCATATTCTACTAATATTATAAATGTGAAAAGTGTTAGCAATTTTTTCGATATTATTTACCGTTTATGAGTTGTAGCGAAAAAACTAAATTATAATTTTGTCTTTATCGTCTCATTAATTAAAAAAAATTATTAAATTTCATGACAAAGGAAGAGGTAACTTTGAAATGTTTTTTTTTAATGAATCAATAAAATTGTCGGGTCTAAAGTATGGTTAACATAAAAATATGATTTCAAAGTTATATGATAGAATATAAAATGAAAATTAGTTTTGTAAATAATTTATTGAATTATTATTATTATTGCATTTATTCCTAGTTATTAAAATATGTGGGGTAGCTTTTGTATGCTGAGAAAAGTCTAATTAAAGGAAAACATAAGTAGGTTTATAGAGAAACTTTCTATTCGCAAAATTATTTTATTTCACTATTGCATATAACGAAGGATTATTTTTTCTTCTAAATTTTGTGGCGGCAAAGAACTTGGGAAAGCTATTGTTTTATCCCTAACGAAAAAACAAAAGGGCGTTATAAGTTTGACTTCTATATGTGTGTGTGTGTGTGTGTACAAATACATAGCTCCCGAAAAGGAGTCAATTTAATTTTTTTTTCATATAAAGTGTGTTAGTCGGAAGTGTTGTTAGCTATGTTTAATTAAAATTTGCCAAGATGGCCGATGCCTCAAAATGGCGGATCACATATACAGTGTAAACTCCGTGTAACGTCACTCGATTGAACGAAAAATTCTCTAAAGCGTCAAAATCAATTGGCTTTAGTTGGTTTAGCTTGTATTCCACACAATACATGTTCTCCATTTAACGACCACTCTCTATGACGCCATAAAATACACAGTTCCTTCAGTGTCGTTATATAGAGTTTACACTGTATTTTCCTATCTCCCTCAATATGGTTATCAAATGACAGGTTGTACTAGTAGAAGACATACACTAAGATAAATTTCAAATTCAAGCGTTATTGAAGTCTTGTCGAAGGTTTGTTTTTATTTATATCTTGACGTACTAAAGACCTTAAAATAATTATGTTAGTTGAATTAAACAAGGCAAGGTTCTACACTGTTTATTTCAATATCTTCTAGGCAAGCGCGCTTCATCTTAGACTGCAATATCACTTAACATCAGGTGAGTTGTGGTCAAGCGCAAGGCTATTAAGTGCAAAAAAAAATGTCTCACGAAATTGTTTCTGCTTTTTCTTATGAACTACCTCAGTAAACACAAATGTTTTGTTTTTTTGTTTGTTTATTAGTATATAAGTGTGAATTGGATCCCATAAAAAGGAATGTCATATGTTTTGAGTTGTCTGTTCCCTCTCTTATTTGTCAAAATATAAGTTTGATTTGTCTGTTCCCTGTCTCCCATTTGTCAAAACATAAAATTGAGTTGTCAGTACCCTGTCTCCTATTTGTCAAAATATAAGTTTGAGTTGTCAGTACCCTGTCTCCTATTTGTCAAAATATAAGTTTGAGTTGTGAGTACCCTGTCTCCTATTTGTCAAAATATAAGTTTGAGCTGTATGTTTCCTATCTCCTGTTAGTCAAAATATAAGTTTGAGTTGTCTGTTCCCTATCTTTTAGTTGTCAAAATATAAGTTTGAGTTTTCTATTCCCTATCTCCTAATTGTCAAAATATAAGTTTGAGTTGTCTAATCCCTCCCTATCTCCTAATTGACAAAATATGAGTTTGAGTTGTCTGTTCCCTATCTCTTAGTTGTCAAAATATAAGTTTGAGCTGTATGTTTCCTATCTCCTGTTAGTCAAAATATAAGTTTGAGTGGTCTGTTCCCTATCTTTTAGTTGTCAAAATATAAGTTTGAGTTTTCTATTCCCAATCTCCTAATTGTCAAAATATAAGTTTGAGTTGTCTGTTCCCTATCTCTTTATTTGTCTAAATATAAGTTTGAGTTGTCTGTTCCCTATCTCTTAGTTGTCAAAATATAAGTTTGAGTTTTCTATTCCCTATCTCTTATTTGTCAAAATATAAGTTTGAGTTGTATGTTCCTTGTCTCTTGACAAAATAGTTTCGAGTTGTCTGTTCCCTATCTCTTATTTGTCAAAATATAAGTTTGAGTTGTATGTTCCCTATCTCCTAATTGACAAAATATGAGTTTGAGCTGTATGTTCCCTATGTCCCATTTGTCAAAATATAAGTTTTAGTTGTCTGTTCCTAATCTATTTGTCAAAGTATAAGTTTGAATAGGGAATAGCCCATATCATCTCCCTGAATTGTCGGGCAGAAAAACATAGATAAAATTATGCTTTCAACTTTTAAAAATTGGGTCATACTTTTGTAAATAAATTTGTAAACCCCAATGCTGAAACGACAAGGTGGTACCAGTTTGACATGCCTGTGTGTGCAAGTCTGTGACGTCATTGACATATACCGAATGTATGGAACGATTAGGTTTTTGACGTGACAACGTCTTAAATTAGGTTGCGGCTGGGAGTCACTTATGAAAAAGTGTAACGCCCGGTAACGTTACGATGAGTCACCGAACGAGAGAGAGGCCCGCCGAATGCCTTGCGTCTCTCTCCCACTCAACTATGATCGGTCTGCCGCGCGCGCAGCACGCGGCAGACGTTGTCACGTAAAATCTTCGCCCGTAAAACCGACTTTACAGGCAACCATTTTTTTTTTAAAGATCAGGAATGTTCTTAGATTTTGATGAAAATTGGTGGGTTAGCCACACTTACTACTATTGTGGCTATACCACCAATAATCACTACATAGTATAAAACAAAGTCGCTTTCTCTGTCCCTTTATGTATATGCTTAAATCTTTAAAACTACGCAACGGTTTTTGATGCGTCTATTTTCAATAGATAGTGATTCAAGAGCAAGGTCAAGGTTTATATGTATAATAACATCCATTAAATAGTGGAAAAATACTGTTATTTTTGACATTTCTAATGTGATGTCGTTAATCATCATTTTTGACGTGACAACGTCTTAAATTAGGTTGCGGCTGGGAGTCACTTATGAAAAAGTGTAACGCCCGGTAACGTTACGATGAGTCACCGAACGAGAGAGAGGCCCGCCGAATGCCTTGCGTCTCTCTCCCACTCAACTATGATCGTGCTGCGCGCGCGGCAGACGTTGTCACGTAAAATCTTCGCCCGTAAAACCGACTTTACAGGCAACCATTTTTTTTTTTTTCATTGCAAACGCAGACTGAACCCTACGAGATTTATCAAAATAATGTACTAATTATTTGTACACATTCAAAAGGTGCACAGAAAACTGTTTTTCTGTAGTGTATTTAGTATCAGCATTGCACCCGTGCGAAGCCGGGGCGGGTCGCTAATACGAGTATAAATGGCGATTTTTTTCTTAAATCTGTGTTGGGAATTTTTACGTGTACATTAATAAGCCTACTATTTATCATTGTATTACGCAATCGAAAGTTTAAGATATCGAAATTCTTTTATTTTTTGTAACTTATTACAGTTTTATGTTTTCCTAGTATAAGGACTTAAGTAGTTAAGAAGGAGTATTGTAAATGAAACTTGTGATTTTGTATAAAATAAATCGAGAAATAAAACATTTTTTTATTGTGAATCTTGTTTTATTTTGTTTATTTATTATTAGTGTTTAGATGCATTCTTTTTAAAGTTTTGTGCCTTACATATATTATAATACAGTGTAAACTCCATCTAACATCACTCGATTTAACGATAAACTCTCTTACGCGTCGAAATCAATCGGCTTTGGTTTAAGCTTGTATTCCATAAAATGATACATTCTCTCCATTTAACGACCACTGTCTATAACACCATAAAATGCACAGTCCCTTCAGTGTCATTATATAGAGTTTGCACTGTTTCAGAGTAATTCTTGGATTAAATGATACATTCTCTCCATTTAACGACCACTCTCTATAACACCATAAAATGCAGTCCCTTCAGTGTCGTTATATAGAGTTTACACTGATTTAAGAGTAATTCTTAGATTAAATAAAGAAACTTGATATATAGGGTTCCATACCTAAAATGTAAAAACGGGACCCTATTACTAAGCCTCCAATGTCTGTCTGTAACCAGGATGTATCTCAAAAACTGTGATAGCTAGGAGTATCTTTAGAATATCAATGATCGCGTTGGATCACCTTAGTTAACCGAGCTACAAAAACTACAGCACAAGATTGTAACAAATGTAGTAAATTGGCGACCTAGTTGGCGTAAAGGTTACCATGCCGGTCTGCTAATCAGAAGGTTCCGGGTTCGGTTCCCGGCCCGGTCAACATCTTTGTGCTTAACTAAATTTGTTGGCTGTGGGTCTGGGTGTTAAATATGTATTTATATATAATATGTATGTATGTATATGTAGTATATCAGTTGTGTTAGCAACCATAATACGAGCTAGAAATGGTTCAGTATGGGGCTAACCAGCCGTGTGTGAATGTGTAAAAAAAAAAATCTAATTTTAAGTATGGGTGATGAGATTCGTACTGACATTCTGGTAGGGGCGTATTGTGCATCAAATGGAGTACACGTAGGGAGGCCTATGCTCAGGAATGGGAAATGGAGTACGCAAAGGGAGGCCTATGCTCAGGAATGGAAAATGGAGTACACGAACGGAGGCCTATGCTCAGGAATGGGAAATGGAGTACGCAAAGGGAGGCCTATGCTCAGGAATGGAAAATGGAGTACACGAACGGAGGCCTATGCTCAGGAATGGGAAATAGAGTACACGAAAGGAGGCCTATGCTCAGGAATGGGAAAGGGAGTACACGAAAGGAGGCCTATGCTCAGGAATGGGAAATGGAGTACACGAAGGGAGGCCTACGCTCAGGAATGGGAAATGGAATACACAAAGGGAGGCCTATGCTCAGGAATGGGAAATGGATTACACTAAGGGAGGCCTATGCTTAGGAATGGGAAATGGAATACACTAAGGGAGGCCTATGCTCAGGAATGGGAAATGGAGTACACGAAGGGAGGCCTATGCTCAGGAATGGGAAATGGAGTATGCAAAGGGAGGCCTATGCTCAGGAATGGGAAATGGAATACAAGAAAGGAGACCTATGCTCAGGCATGGGAAATAGAGTACACGAAAGGAGGCCTATGCTCAGGAATGGGAAATGGATTACACTAAGGGAGGCCTATGCTCAGGAATGGGAAATAGAGTACACGAAAGGAGGCCTATGCTCAGGAATGGGAAATAGAGTACACGAAAGGAGGCCTATGCTCAGGAATGGAAAATGGATTACTCTAAGGGAGGCCTATGCTCAGGAATGGGAAAGTGAGCCTACACAATATTGGTATACCTCTTATACCCTAAATAAGATTAGGTAAAACAGATAGAGAAATCTTTCTTAAGGGTTTTGACGTGACAACGTCTTAAATTAGGTTGCGGCTGGGAGTCACTTATGAAAAAGTGTAACGCCCGGTAACGTTACGATGAGTCACCGAACGAGAGAGAGGCCCGCCGAATGCCTTGCGTCTCTCTCCCACTCAACTATGATCGGTCTGCCGCGCGCGCAGCACGCGGCAGACGTTGTCACGTAAAATCTTCGCCCGTAAAACCGACTTTACAGGCAACCATTTTTTTTTCACATGTTTTAAACAAGATACCGCTAAAAGGCTTAGTTCATTAGATGTGTATTTTCTTAAGCTATCCAATGGCATAAAAATAAAATTTTCGATTTTTTTTGAGATACCGCTTTTGCGCTAAGCAGGGCAGTATGCTCAGGCACTCCTGAGCATAAATGGCCAATAATGATGATGCCGAGATCTCATTTACTTCATGCGGCGCTTAGCCTTCTGCTCAGCTGCATCGCTAGCTTCGACGAAGGTGCGTTTGAGTTTGTTCTTCCGACTGTCCTTGTATTTAGTAGACACCTTCTCCGCTAGAGTAGCGATTCTCTTCATTGTTTCCGGTGGATACCTGCGGAAGAATGTCATTATATTAATGACCCGACATAGAAACGGACACAATGACAGTGGAACAGGTATGCCAGCGACCCAACACCGTGCTCCGCTATTTTAAGGAGCTTGGATGGCTTGGGTAGGCTGGTAGGGGCAGGCCTGTGTCACTCCGCGTGTAGGTGTTAAAAACATACCTACGGGCGGCGGCCAATGCGCATGGGCTAATCTAGTAGGCTGCCACAAGCGAACGAAAACACACGCGTGCGCGCTATATGTTCGACCACGTTCAACTTCATTATTTGCGAAGTACTAGTTATTATTCTGTGTTATTTGATTGATTCATTATATAATTGCAAGATGGACACAAAACGAAAAAAAGCAAAAAAATACTGTGCAGTATTCGTGATCGTGATCGAAATTTAACTTTTTTTTTGTTACCTAAAGACGCTGACAGGTAAGGGTAAAATCTATTTTGACTGGATTACATTATGTTCCTATATGAAATGAAATTAATTCAAACTACAAACCGTTTCTCCCCGTACTATTCCAATATCCTAAAAGTACAATAAAAAAGATATTTTAGTCGTTTCATTCGAGTTGCATTTCATTTGTCGTACATTTACAAACTTAGACTAAGAGCCCAACGCAAAATATTTTCGGTGATACTTTAGATGATACCTATGGAATTCTATTCGCGCTAGATGGCATATGAAGTAGATTCTCGAAGTAAGCAACCCTAGTCCGTGGCTCTTTCAATACCACAGAATAACAACTAGTACTACGTATAACCATGTACAACGTATTATGAACCGTAGCATAGTGAATTAAGGCCCATATTCCTTTGAAAAGAAATTGGTAGGTACGTTAATCATCACGTGATCGACTGGACCGCGAGCTAAATTAAATCATATTGTTTATCAGATTGAGTTCATATTTCTTTGAAAACCATTGCGAAGTGAAGCTTCTGTACGAAGTACAAGTCATTATTCTGTGGTAGGGGGAAATGCACAATACGCCTCTTGCGGGTTGTCAGTGCAGATCTGATCGCCCCCATCATGGAATAAGAATAGAAACGGACATCGACCGTTGGAGACGATTGAGCGCCGAGCAATGAGGCTACTTTTAACGCGGGTAGTGCAGCTAGTATATTAATACAAGTGTACTTGAGTCACAATGTGTATTCGATTAATATGCAAAAATATATCAAAAATAAATTAATTATTGTTTCAAAGTAAAAGAGCTGTGATAATAAATAAATTATAAATATAATACAGTAATACCCAGGACTTACGCGATAGGTGGGACCGAGCGCTATCCGCGTAAGTCGAATTCGCGTAAGTCGGGGTACAATTTTGCATAATACATACCTATAAAGTCATACAAAGAATGTTTAATTGGGACCGGAGACTATAATTTAGGAAATATTTATAAAACAATAATTTAGGAAATAAATTTTAATTTAATTCTAGATAATATGACAAACTATATTAATAAAATGTATAAACACAATCTGAAGTGCGCGGCTTTCAAACAAAAAACGTTAAAATAGACGAGAAAATTAAATCGCGTAACTCCGAATTCGCGTAAGTCGAGGTAGCGTAAGTCGGGGTATTACAGTATTACTGTATGTTATACTGTACAGTAGCCAATAATATTTTAGTCATAAGTAGATAGATAGATAGATAAACTTTATTACTTTATTAAAACACTCACAAAAAAATGGAACAAATTACAGAAAACACATAAAATACATATAAGCTAGTGCCTTAACTGGCGACCTTATCGCTAATAGCGATCTCTTCCAGGTAACCAATTTCAAGAAAGAACACAAAGAAAGAACAGTAGTAGTTTTGTAATAGTCACTAATATTGTAAAGACACTGTCTAGTTTGCCTCGGAGCAAAGCTAGCCAGTGCCTCTTGCTACGCCCTATTACAACAGGATACATGTAACATAGCCTTATGTCATACATGTGTTGCAAGATAATAAATAAACTACATTTATGTTGAAAATAAATAAACATTATTTGAGAGGGTTCACATACAATATTAACCCAATTGGCAATCGTGATTTTTTGTTGTTAAACATAGGTACTGGGAAAGACTTCGAACTCGAATTTGACTCATACTTCTGCCCTCCCGAACCTAAAGTGCAGTAATAGGAAAAACATGATTTTGAGAAAACTGTGCGGAAAGAGTAGAAACTACAAAAAATAATATTTGGAGAAGTAAATTCATGAAATCTTTAATACGAAGTGAAACTAAACGCAAAAACGAATTATTTTTTGTGTTGTTACATTATTTTTGTTTTAAAATACAATAATTATAGCCATTAAGTTTTTTTGGCCTCTCTTACTACAAGTAGTAAAAAACAAAAAATTTATAAAAAACTAATTAAAATGCATTAAATTCTCCTATTACTACACTTTTTTAAAATATACCTTTAATTTTACTTACTAAAGTGCAGTATTAATATAAAAAAACTGCAGTTTAATAGGTTTTTACAATAAGATTCTGAAGTTCTTTATTTGTAGTAAAAGAAAACTACCTTTAAATTTAATATAAAAATTATGTTTTTCCACTAATTAGAAGCACGATTAAACTTAAATACTTCTTATAATACTAAAATAGTTTATGGAAACATCTTACATAGAACAGTATAAAAACTAAACCCTAATATGTTTCAAATCTTTTTTTTACTTCTATTATACTTCATTCTATTTGGTTTTTAGCAGGTTTAAAAAAATCTACACAAGATAAAATGCAGTAATAGCTAATGTACTGCACTAATACTGCACTTTAATTAGGGATACAAATAAAAACTACATCTGCAGTAAAATCAACTTGTATGGAGGCAAACAATACTGCACTTTAATAAGTTTTTTATTTATTCTCCTAGATAAACCTACCACTTAAAATGTTGCAAAATAAGTGATAATACTGCAATTTAGCTGGAGAAATCAAATAATTCTTATGCAGTAAGTTATTTACTGCAATTTAGCTGGGAAACACTGTGTCTTTTTAGCAGAATTGTATTTTTTTTTACAATTACCGCAAACGAAATATATTAAAAAAAAACTTCTACTGTTATTTAAAAAAAATATCGATTTCATTTGTAGGTTTTTAAAATGCGGTTTTAGAATATTAACTAGCTTAAAACTACTAAAAAGTCTATTACTGCGGGCTAGGGTGGGCAGACTTGGTCAATTATATAAGAACGAACCTATGAGGTACCTAAACTTAATACAAAGCATTTTGCCTTTGTTGTCCAAACCGCCAAACTTTGGATTTCCTTGCCGAATTCCCGGTTCCCCAATGACTACAATCTAGCGATTTTCAAGGCAAGAGTGAGCCGGTTCCTCCTAGCTAAGCGCGATCCACCGTAGACCTCAATATAACTTACCATCAGGTGAATTGTGGTCAAGCGCTGGTCTATTCAGAGTAAAAAAAAATACAAATTACAAACCTGCATCCCAAAAACTCAATGTTAGTAAACAGCTGAGCTAGAGTCACCAATTCATCCTCTGGAAAATCATCTTTATGTTCCATCATGAAGCTTTTTCTCACTTCCCATTGTTCATCAGACTCGTGTTCTGAACGTAAGGAGTCTACGTCTATAGTACTCATTGTGAAATTGATGTCTGCGTGGTCTTGTATTCTTTAAGGAAAGCTTAGAAATTATAACTTCTGGAAATCTGTTTATTATTGTTCACGTCCAAATCTTCGATCGTAGAAAGATCTGTGTCTATGGTAGTGTTTTTTTTTTAAATTAGAATTTAAGTTCGCAAATTTGCCAGATACCGTAGGCGGAGAAACCAATAGACGTAGTCACATTTCCATCTCTTTTACTCAACAGCGAAACAGCCGTAAAAAGGAAAAATATATATATCTATCTTTGTAAAAATATCATGCGTGAAAGAGAAAGGCTTATATTGTTTTTCTCTCTTTCGCTGTAACTGTATGACCCCAAGCATTTTTGACAGTATTGGTGTCAAACAATACTGCGATTCAGAGATTGTTGTGTTTTTTCGAAAAATTATCGTTTAAATTCAAGTGTAAGTGTTATCCTCGCGCGGTGAATAGTTTTGGACATCGACAGAATTGTGCAGTGTTGTATTTTGGGTTATTAGAATAGAACAGAACAAGGTTTATGTGATGTTTCATTTCACAGGTTGGTACTGGCCTTTTTTATATACAACATATCTTCTAAAATCAATCCAAATATTAATTAAAGTGGATTAATTCAGGTACTACTTATTTGGATGTAAAGTTCTACTTCAAAGTGGCCAAACATGCAAAAGCAAAATAAAAACCTAACCTACAAGAAATTGAATCAGGGCTGCCATAATCTAACTTTCAATTCTCCCCTAGTTTTTCAAAAACGGTTTGCACTGAACATGAGAATTGCTTAAGCAGTCCTTGGTTAACTTATTTAATCTACTTCCATCGAAATATTCGCTCGCTAATTGTTTTTTTTTTACACTAAATGGGCTAGCGCTTGATCTTAATTCACATCATGGTAAGCGATATTGTGATGTAAGGTGGTCCGCGGTCGTCCAGTGAAGTTAAGCCCAGTTATTTGGCATGAGGTTACCATATATAATTAAATTTCTTAATATTTCAGAATGCCGAACTTGTAGAGATTTGGATACAACCATGTGGTAGATAAGATGGGAAACTAAGGCAAAATTCCAGGATTTGTTCCAACTATTTTAAGAGTATAAGAGAGAGATTTGTGAAGCGTGGAAACCAAGAAAGAGTAAGGATTTTGTTAAAAAATTAATAAAACGTAGAAATATAATCTTAAGTCGTTTTCTTTATTATGTGTAAACCCTTACCCTAATTTCCCTATCTTCAATGAAATTCTACTTAAGTAGCAACATTGTCCGAAAATATCTCTATCTCATGTGCGGTTACACAGTACCTCAGTCTATTGTTTTCTCCGTCTACGCCAGATACGATGAAAACATTTTTTTTTGACATTGACAGTTCAACCCGAATAGATAAAGCGGATGTCTAGGTCGATCGAGCCTTGGCAAAAAGAAAAACAAACTAATTCTATTGTGTTAATTTTTTAAGTTTTTCTATTTGGTTTGAAGGTATTTGTGAATAAATCTTTGTTTTTTGAAGAGAGAAATGTGACGTGACAATGTAAGGATAGCGTCTACATACGTTTCATAAGCTAAAGAGGTATAAATCTCCCTTATCAGCGTAAACACATAGTTGTTCTTTGTTCTTGTAACATATATCTATTTATACTTTTGTTTCTTGTTTTCCAGTAGAATTAATCAACTATTAAAGCGCCACGGACAAGATAATACCATTTTGCATCGGTCGGGGACAACGTAATATCATAAAATGGCGTTTTCGTTACGAAAGATGTTATCAAATATATCTTATTTTACCAAACCTGGGGACGAAATAAACCACGAAAACAGGCCTCAGAACCAAGCTAATGGACGGAACTGTCGACAAGATACTGGGAACTCGTTCCCACTGCCCGACAACATTGAATTCGATCGTGCTGAAGCGGATTCCACATCAAAATGCGCAGTAAGTCTTCACCATTATTCTACGCACCAAAGCCCCGTCAAAAAAGGCTCTTTATCCGATACAGATATCAACAACCCTTCGGAAGACAGGATAATGAACCGTAAGCTCAAGCTAGACATCAAAAAAGCATCTCAATCCATGAATAACTCTGTCAATTATTCTGAAGATTCCAATCTAGAGAATACTCCAAAGCACAAACATCTAGATTTTCGCAATGACCATTTCAAGAACTTCAATTTTAATCTATCGTTTGATTTATCTGATGTAGAGTCTGTTGCATCCACAAATGAAGATGTTGATATAGATTTACCATCGGAACACTCTGATACGGACATTTCTGATGAAATCAATGATAAATCTGATATAAAATTGTGCAGAAAAGTAGAGCACCAATCAATGCCAATGCTGCTCCCATCGGCAACTCCAGAATCATTTGCAGATGTTGAAGTTGACAAAAATGAGGAGGAAAGGCAAAATTTACTTGTCGACTACCAAACAAAGCTTGAAAAGCTTGAATGCTTCCTTAAAAAGCTGCTATCAGAGTTTCAGTTCCACATTGAGGTGTCCAAAGTCTTTAATTGCAAGTCTCTTGGCACGGCGTTACCTGGAAAAGACATGTCTAACATTCCGAAAGGCATGGGTGATATAAAATGCTTAGAAACGCTCGATCGAGGAATAAGTCCAGCTGGTTGGAACATAATCACGGAAAAGGAAGACGAAGACACAAAATCTAAGCTTAAAAATCAATTGCTCACAATGAAGCTTTCTATAGATGAATTTGTCAACACATACCTTGAACAAGATACATCCGAATCTCATCCAAACAATAAAACTGAGACAGTCAAATGCAAACGTCATAGCAAGAGACGTTTGTCTGAAAAGAAAAGAATTAAGCATTTCGATTTTCCAGACATACGTGAAGCTATGCTTAACCTGTTCAATCCCGATGAATTATCCATTGTATCAGATGACACAGACAATTCTAAATGCGATTGCAACTGTCATTCTTCCTTAATAGAAACACCAAAATCTGACAAAAGCAGTCCAGACCATTCAATCACATCGTCAATTGGTAATTTCACTCTTGACTCGACAACTCTGTCAGCTTATTCAGAATCTTTGGATCACATTGTCAGCTTCAACAGCTTCGATGCCACATTTGATTTATACAGTCTAATACTTCAAAAATCAGCCATCGAACGCATCACATTCTATATCCAAGTTCACAGCATACAGCTCAAATGTGAGACAGTAACGGACAACGAACTGAAAACTGTCATAACCTTCTTCTGTCCAACATGCAAAACTACAGATTACGAAGAAAACAACCTGTTAAAACACATTCTAAGTCAATATCATTGCGAAAAAATACACTTTGTCTACAAAACGGCTTATGTTAAGAAATGTATCAGTGTTGGGAAGGAGATTCAACCCAGCACAGTACTTAACCCTATGACAATGTACCGGGATAAAAATAAAATCGTATGTTTCGGAGATGCGATGTACGCTTGTTCGTTGTGCTTTGAGAATTTCATTGTTGGTGAGTCTGTTTTGATGTCTCATTGTGCAGGGGCCGAACATGCAAATCGAAGGGAGATGTTGGCAGATATTTTTGATTAGTTTGCATGCTATTATGTTATGTCTTTATATGTAAGTTTCTTTAACATGTTAAGAGTTAACCCTAGAACGCAACACTAAATTCGGTACTTTTCCCATTCGGTCATTGGGAATTTTCCCATTCACAAAGTCACATTTTATGTTTATTCTCAAAAGTGCTCATTTGTTAAATTCTATTTGGTCCTTGATAAGTTTTTCATTAGAAGGATGAATGGGAATATGTATTCAATTTATTAATATGGCAGAGATCGAAAATTAAGATGTTTTATTGATTTTTTTTTGTTAAAATTATAATGATTCTGTCATGCTACATAATTTTTTTTTTTAGTCTGTATTAGGATTGTAAATGTGCCATTTATATTTTTTTTAATAATGAACTTGGTAGATTTTGTATGAATATATTTTTTATAAAATCGATTTAGCCTTAGTGATACTTTTTTGAGCTTTTTTCTACTTAACTTCTTCTTCAACTTTTTTTCTTTACGACGAAACTTTGTGACTTGTAAGCTTTGAATTAACATTCCTTATTTTAACTTTACTTTTTTATGCGACTAACAAACATAATAAAAAAATATATATATCTGAGTGATGTAGGCACCGTAAAATAAGTAGTTTTAGAAACTGCTAGTTAGTTTTTAAGTATAAAATAAGTAATCACTGTTAGAAATAAAATCGTACATGCCAATCGAATAGAATGCCATTTTTGCTACCATTTGTTTACAAAAATGACAGTTGTAATTCAGCTAATGTTAAAGCGATAGACGCTTCCAAATTTACTGCATTTTGATAGCGTTTATTTTTAAATTTTAATATTTTTTAAGCCTTTATTGTGTTTGTCGCCACACAAACAATAATAATATGCAGCCTAATCATAGGAATATAAGTTGGATTCTTTGTAATATTTTTATGCAGGCCAGTGCCTTTAATCAATGAACTGATATTTCTACCAATCATTTCTTTTCGAATGTTAACAAAAATGCCTTTACCAAATGTGATTACCTAATTGTCTGTTGTATTGTGAAAAATATACTGTAAAATAGTGTAGGTTGTGGTTTAAAAAATCATGTGAAATTTGTGAATTAATTGAGTCCTTTTTGTTTTATTAAAAAGTGACCAAAATTTGTCAGGTGCTAATTTTGAAAGTAACAGTTTCTATTTAGTTTTCAAATACATTTTCAATAGTAACAATGATTTGTTTCAGTTAGATCAGTATTTTTTGTTAAAAACACAACATTAATTATTTGAATGCAGATTTAAATTGTATACAGTGTGTCTTTTTTCTGTAAGCTTTTTTGTCTATCAATTTAAACAGTGAATGTATTTGAAAACTCATAAGTTACTTTCTTAAACGATTCAAATGTAAAAATAGATCTCAAACTGCCGAAAAAAGTGTTCAATAGTAAAATTGTTAACTGTCCAAATGCCGACATTTTAGTCAATTGTAAGTCAAAAAATTCTATTAATATTGTATCGCTTTCTCACCATCTCATGGTTGTGAAGATAAGGCCAAAGCCATGTCAATTAACCTAGTAAAAAAAAAACAATGTTATATAAACGCGTACAGTTGAAATATAAGTATGATGTATAAAATAAAATAATGTAGTTGGATAATTTGGCAGATACATGTCTCTTTCTTTCTTGTAATGGCTACAGTTTGCCAATAAGAGACAGCACGTGATCTCTTTATAAGTGTCTCTATCTCTCTCTTTCTCGTTAGTCTCCAGTGAGTTAAAAGAAGAAAGTAATCTGCCAAATTCGACAAGCCGATTCAGACATGTGAAAATAATGTGTGATGTATTAAATTTTGTGAGAAAGCGATAGCCGTTGTTGAAATATTCAAAAACAGGGTCATAAGAAATCAAGTCCAGATTTTCTTGAAGTTTTGTGGTTAAATTGTTTTAAGTAGATAATTTCTTTGATGCTGGGATCGATTCTGACAGAATCTTCATTGATAACAACTTGCCTGTAAATTTTTCGAATGTGCAAAACTTTATTTAGTTTTTTCAACCATAGACAAATGACATCTACATATCGCACATACGGTGCTATAATGTCACTTATGTAATTTTTGTCAAAACTTTTTAACTTTTATATTTCTTTAATAGTAATTAGTAAGATGTTTGCTCTTATTTTAAAATGAAGTTAAAAGTTGTAGTTTAAATTTATTATCGTTTTATTTGTTTATCGAGAAGAAGTTATACGTAGAGTTTATACGTTGTAATAGGATGTTGAATTTTCAAATGCTTCTCCTGAAATATTACATCATTTGCATAAGTGACGTTATAGCAACGTATGTGTGATATGTTCAATGATCTTGGTTCAAATGTTTAGTAGAAGCCGTTGCTCCTTGAGATTGAGGGAAATTAAAGGAAGAAAGAATTTGATTTCAATTTAAAAAAGATGATGTCAGAATCGATCAGAATGATTTGAGGTTTAAATAGTGAGTTATGTAAATCTATTACTCTAGACACAATCTACGTCTTTTCTTGTATACTTGTTTTGAGGTTCTACTTATTATTGAACTTTTTTTTTAAAATCTCAACTATATTTTTTCTTAATTACTGTTTTTATAGCCATCTCATTTACTATATTTTGGCAGTTATCTTTAAATTTAATGTTATCTACTACTATATTTTTTCACTTAAGTTTCTTGTAATCAATCTTAGGATAAATGATAATAATCTAGCTCATAGGACAAAAATAATAATTTGTATCTAAAACAGATCTCTTACCTCAAAATTACAAGACTGATTCGCAAAACCGATTCCAATGAAATTTAGAAGAGAAATTGAAATAATTTCAATGGAAAGAAAAATTCGTGTAACCTTCGACACAATATTCACAGTGACTCGAATATAACTAAAAAAAAATACAGTGACTATTGGAAACTTAACGCAAATGCCGTATCAAAGAAAAGTTCATTAACTTGTAATGGTGGCGATTCAGCGGCACACACGACTAAACTAAATTTAAAGAAGCCCCGTCTCTTTTCATCTTAGGTGGCCAGAAAGAGACGGCACGTTCCGCACCATAGTCAAAACAACTAAAATCAGGTCAAATGTAGAAAATATAGGCTACTTTAGACCGTACTCGCTTGTATCACCTCTAAAACTGCCTGCACATTCCATATTTGACGTGATTTTAGTTGTTTTGTCTGTGTTTCAGAACGTGCCGTCTCTTTCTGGCCACCTAAGATGAACAGAGACGGGGCTACTTTAAATTTAGTTTAGTCGTGTGTGCCGCTGAATCGCCACCAATGATATGTTTAGAAACGTTGATTTTTTGTACGCAAATTTACAAAAGTTTACCTAGTAAATCTAGAGTAAATAGGTTCCTTCTAGGCAAGCGTGTTACATCTTAGACCACAGTTAAGCTTAACATCAGGCAAGCTGCGGTCAAACGTAAGCCTATTCATTAATAAGAAAAAAAAGTTCATTTTTTTAAGATGTTCCAGAGTCACTTTTAAATGGTGCGTTATTTGCCACTCATCCTGTACGGCTGATAACCAAATTGATTACGTTAAATAAAAACTCATTGTGCATCGGAGGTTAAAAGAATGTATACCAAGCTGTGATAGATATTTTTCGACCGCTCAAAGTTAATGAAGAATTAAAAGTTGAACCCCAGCGAACTAGAATAAATAGAATAGTAAAAATGGTTCCACGCGTAATCGTAAAACACCGCGGTGGGCGGGGCGAAACAGCTACCCGCGCGCCCGCGTGGCGTCACATGGTGTGGCACGGCAATCGCGTGCGAGCTTTGTGTGCGTGTGTTTCGTTGTGACAGCAGTATAATTGTGTGCGTAGATGGATCCAAATTCTAAGCGGCAATTGTATGGAGTTACTCTTCCGTTTATTCTAATTCGCTGGTGTTCCCATATTTTTTTAAGTTTTTAAGAGCAATAGCTTAACAATTTGCAAATTGATTAACAATTTTTATAACTATAAGCTAAGCGTAGGTAAGATTTATGTAAAATAGAGTAGGTATTTCATGTAATCGTATTTTTATACCGAACGCTAATTCCAACGGGTAGTTTAAGGTATTAGTCAATATTTGATAAAACTTAAGTCTTAAAAAAGACTGCAAAATTTAAATCCACCTTATTTATTTCAAAGTCAAACTAGTTTTTATTGTTTAATCCATATACAACATTTTGATGATAAAAGATTTTATTTATATAATGAGCTATTCTATCAAGCTACAGTCTTAACTATATTGAGAACTTTGTAAACTGTTATCGTAAGGCATATTATATATTTACACGAAACAAACGGTCACACTTACTTTAAAAAGTTTTTTAAGTAAGTGTGACCGTTTGTTTCGTATAAATATATTGAGTACATTATAATTGCATTCTTTATAACAGACATCCAAAAATAGTGGAGTTCCTTAATCCAATTGATGTATTTTTTTTAATAGTGAAATCATTTCTTAGACAAAACAGACAGAAAAATGCATCCTTGCAGGTTCGTTCATTCCATGTTTGTCTACTAGCCAAAAAATAATAGTTATCCTTATCTTAAAACTATGTCTTTACGGCCCGATTTGCTTCAAAACATGTAATATCTTAATCTTAATGATGATTGGACTGTCGTTAGATAGAATAACTCATTTTGTTTAATGAAATGAACTAAAACACTCCTCCATTTATTATTAAGTAAGCATATACACGTAATATTATAATTATAAGTAGAAGATAGATGGCAAAAAAAAACGAAAAAAAATTGTGTATTCATCAAAATATTGCCATCTCGTCTTTGTAATACTTAAAAATGTACGCGTTATAATTATAATATCTTTCTAATTTGTAGGATATGTGAACGCTCTAACCTCTCGCTTATACGTAGTAATTGTGCGAGTGACACAACACGTTCTTTCAAATTTCTTCTTCATTTACGAGTTATACTAAGTTCGTCAAAATTTTAAATTGATTAAATTTGTGTTTGAATTTTTACCCAAAATATCTGTTTGAATTGGTAGTTAAAAAAAAGACTGTATTAGGCCGAAAGGGGGTCAGCGAACTGATGTTTATGAAATACTTTTATTATAGGGCCTACTTTGTGATTTGGAAAAATCAGCTGTTTCCATATTAAACATTGTAAACTGTTCACGTAAGGCATCTTAATATTTTCGCGTAGAAAACGGTCACACTTACTTATTAATAATAATAAGTAAGTGTGACCGTTTTCTACGCGAAAAAAAAATGTTTCCATATTGTTCCGTATATTTTATAGTTGGATCAAGATCGGTGTGAATCAGTTAATTTTCGTAGTTACAGTACTGTTCCTACGGGTAACAAAAGAAAATAGATATGTAGCCAGGATTTTTTTTTTAGTAGTTATGTTAAAATGGGGTTAACTGAAATACAACAATCTTAACGCAGTGTTACTTACGTCAATTTGTTGTTGGTCTCATAGCAAAACGTATTCATAAAGATGAGTTTATTGACCTCCTTTTCAGCGTATTGCGTAAAAACTATGTCGGAAAAATACATAATACCTACTCCAAAATAAAGAGGCTGAATCATTAAATAGAATACACTAAACTGTGATTGAAAATTGCAATTGTTACTAGAAAAAAAAAACAAATTGTTATAAATAAAATAATAATAGCTGTGAAATTCTGCTACTTTTAAAAGCTTTTATTATTTATTAACTTCTAAAAGTATTCATTTCATTCTTCATTTCTTTAAAAATTAAGGTTTAATTTCATTATTTCGATACCGGAAATTCCAATTGTCGTAAAGGTCATTTTGACGAAAATGAGTCATATATATTGTATTCGGAAACAGCGTCGCGAGTGTGTATTCCAAAAAAAATCTTTCTAAAAAATTCTATTTGTTATCAAATTTTGATAACAAATCTTTTCTTTTTTTCTCATTACTTATTCTGCTTTAGCATCTCTAAAAGAAATAATGTTTTTAATGTCATGTTTAAAATAAGGTGTAATTTAAAACGCTTCAAACGTAGCAGAATCCTCAAATTTTCTGAATGTCTGTGATTAAAAACCTTTCTTGTTCATATCAGAATTTACTGTAATTTCCTCTATTTATAACACTTACTTTTATATTATGTTTCATCTGTAGACACTTTCTATACTCCAAACAACCATGCTTCCGTCAAAATCACCTCAATACATTTGACATTCTCTTTCTAGCAAAGTCATTTATCGTATGTTAAAAAGAGACGAAGCTAATTGTGTAAGCTCAGTCAGTTAACTGGAATTCAATTATAAAAGTGCCCATCGGGAATTTCCCATCGGTCACTAAAATGTCTCACGTATTATCAATGGGAATTTTATATTATTTAATTTTCCTAGCTTTAAAAAATAGGATGTTTGAAAATCATTTTGAAAGATGTTCAAAATATTTTCTTAGTAGTCGACTGCAAGGTTTTTTTATGTACAACTAAAATTTAAAAACAACAATTATTGGAAGTGTCTACAAATGAAATAAGCGATTTGTTTTCATGACTTGTTAACGTAATATTCGGATGAACTGGTTTTTCGACTGATTAAATTTTTGTATCTTTTTACTTGTGTTGTTTCATTTACTTAGGAAATACCTTTTTTTGTTGACTAAGGGGAAATCTTCAACAAGTCTCATCTTCCTGGCTATGATGGGGTGCAGCCAAGTTATGTGGTATTTATACCAACAGACATACACACTTACACTCAAACTTTTTCATTTATAATATTAGTAGAATAATTTATTTTTTTTACAAATTTCAAACACGGCTGGTTAACCCCATACTGGACCATTTCTAGTTCGTGTTATGGTAGCTAACACAACTGTTATACTACATATTCATGCATACATATTTTATTTAGATACATATTTTATACCCACAGCCAACAAATTTAGTTAAGCACAAAGATGTAGGCCGTGCCGGGAATCGAACCCGGAACCTTCTGATTGGCAGTCAGGCATGGTAACCTTTACGCCAACGAGGATGTCAAATCTATATATTGTTGTGTGGATTTGCTCTCGCAATACATTGAAGGAAAACATTATGAATCTGACATGTTTATGTCGGTTTTTAGCATATCTCGACACGATGCAATGACATCCGCCAACCCGCACACGGCCAGCGTGGTGGATTATGGCTTATATCTCTCTCCTCGTGAGAGGAGGACCTGAGTCCCATCAGTGAGAATGTATAGTGGCTTATGTACTTCTGATATGCATCCTTTGCCTTAAGGGGGTGCCCTTAGATTTTTCTAGGAAACGTTTTACTATATCACGCATGAAAGAAAATGTAATGTGTAGAGTGGAAAAGATTATTCACTTCCACTCTCCTCTATTAGTCTTTTTAAACACTGTGCTGACCCTACCTATAAAGGGATAAAGGGGGAAAATAGGAAGAAGTAGTATATATTTTATCAAATCCTCTACCAGGTAAGAATATTGAATATTGCAGTAAAAAAAGACTTTATAATATTTCTTATACAATATTTAATTACCATAAACAACAGTATTGTTTAACTTCAATTATTAATTTAAATATGGTCATATTTTTACAACAAAGTTATAAAAAATATAATTACAACATGTATATATTTAATAAATTTTAATCACATTGTTGAACTAACTAAATTAAAAAAGCAAAGTGTAAAGTAGGTTGTGTAAGAAATGCATACACCACACTTGGGGGAGCTGCTCCTCAGAGATACAAGTTCGCTTAGTTCTGAGGAACACGCTCATTTTCTTTCAGGACATAAATTTAAGGATACTTTGTAAATATTATAGAATAATTTAATCTGCTTTGTATGTATATCCTATTGGTTCAAAATAAATAATAATTATTTATTATTATTATTATTTTACAACAAAATAAAATAATCTCAAACAAATGACTTATCGATACCCTAATTTGAAAACCTACTAACTCCTCTGCGGGTTTTTTACGGGAGAGGCTCGAAACTTCATTGTATTTTTTATTTTACGAAATAAAGAAAAACCAAAATCCAGTGAAAAACTATGATTTATTTTTATTATCATAATAAAATAAAGTTATATTACTTTTTATTTATCTTAATAAAATACAATGACATTTTGAGTCTCTCCCGTAAAGAATCTGCAGAGGAGTTAGTAGGTTTGCAAATTAGGGTATTGTTATACAATATATTATCTGGTGCAAAGGTGTCTAGTACCAGGTCAGCTGGCTGGTATTATGGTGCCCATAATGCTGGCTGCATTACCACGCTGAAAAGCCTTTGTACCAAGTATGACCCAGAGCTGGGGTCACCAGTATTTTCCTTAAACCGATAACCCAGTTCAATCAAAATACTACATTTATTACAATTATTTATCAATGTATAAAAAAATATTACATTAAGACAATGGGCAAAATCTTAAATTTAACAGTTTTTTCGCTTTAAATAGAAAATGGTATCTTCACGATTTAAAATATAACCTGTGAAAGTTTCAGCTTTCTAGCTATTACAGTTTCTGAGATACAGCCTAGAGACAGACATTGGAGGCTTAGAAGTAGGGTCTTATTTTTACCTTTTAGGCATGGAACCTTAAAGCTTAAAGACTGTCTAAAGAACAACTCTAAGAATATTTAAAGTTATTTTATTTTATCTAATATATAAAATTTCCATGTCACAATGTTAGTTAACAAAATCCTCCGAAACAGCTTGACTGATTTTTACTAAATTTTATATGAATATTCAGTAGGTCTGAGAATCGGCTACTATATATTTTTTAAGGCAAAACAATGTTTATTTTTATAAAATTTCCATGTCAGAATGTTAGCTACCATACTCCTCCGAAACAGATTGACTAATTTTACCAAATTTTATATGTGTATTCAGTAGGTCTGAGAATCTACTAATCAGGCTACTATCTATTTTTCATACCCCTAAGTGCTAGGGTTGTTCACCCTTAAATTTTTACTTAAGGCAAAACCACATTTGCCAGGTCAGCTAGTCTGTATTTATATACATAAATTACATCAGAGTCACTTCAATATCTTAACTCTTTAACAATCACCACACAAGCTCTTTTAAAAACAGATTGATGTTCTTCTAAGCATTCTACTAATTTCTTAGAAACTTTGTTGTCTAAATTTTTTTCAGTCTGCAAATAAGCTAGAAATAACCTTCCATAATTTTTATCAGACCTACAACTTTTGCTATGTATTACTAAATTTGAACATATCCAGTTCTGAATTTTCTCAGTCTTCTTGCTCGTCTTATATACTGAATATATTGTCAATAAGTTATGTATAAAACTGTCCGAGGAAAGATTAAAGTTAGTCAATTTTTCAATAAAAATTGTCGAATCATTTTCATTCAGAGTTGAAACAAAATTATTTAATACTTGACTGGGTATAGAAACTTCACCTAGAAGTATTTGAATCAGTTCCAGGAATAAATCAGGGTACTTTTCGTTAGTTTTGGTAAGTATATCAATGCATATGCAAGAATAATTTGATTTAAAATATTCAGGTAAAAATCTAAGAATCAGACCTTTTAAAAAGCTGTTTTCCACGTATTCCGTGGCAAAGGTTAGATTAAATAGCTTTTCTACAACGTTTTGAGGTAGGTTTTGAGCCATTTTTTCATATAAATCTGGATTACTGCAACATTCTTTGACGACGAAATCAAATCGAACTTCTTGCTGTAAGCTATCAAAGAAGTCGTCATATAATAATGAAACTTCGTTGTCCTGTTGTTCTTTCGGAGATGGTGCTGTTTCGACGGTCAAGGCAGCCGTTTCCGCCTCAGGTGAAACAATTTTAGTATTTGAAATTGAAGTTTTACGACCAAACTTTTGAGTCCATTGGTTTTCGGTGTTTTGATGGCTTGCCGCTTCGATTACTCGTTGTAAAAGTGGCAACGACAATGGTGAAAAGTTCCATATTTGCGTCATCTTAAATTGATATTAAAAGAACTGGTATTAAAATATCTAAAAAGGAATCTGGAGTTAAAAGCAATCTTAAAATTTAAATTTTAAATAAAATTACCTACTTTTGCTTTTGACAGATAGACAAAAATTGGGTTACCAGAAGCTCTTGATATAAGTGCATCCGACTACATTGTTAAAAAAAATAAAGATGTACTATTTTTAACATTATTTAAAAAACACTATTCTTTTACAGTCATCACAATAATTAAATTTGCATTCAGTTAGAGTTATTTTTTAAAAACAGCAACCATGATTTATCGTTTTTAAAATAATTATTGTCTCTTAATGCAGTAAACTAATTAAAGATGGCAACTTTAATTTATTCCCATTTGATATTTTCAATTTAGTGATGGGAAAACTTATATAAATCGTTCGATTCTTACAATAAATTAAAACATGAATTAGTTTAATATTTATTTTAAGTTAAACATAATTTTATATACAAATATTAATATTAAATTAAAAAATCTAACAATCAACCGTCATCAATTTGATTGAATCGTTGCGGAACCAGCAGCTATTTGCAATGAATCTGTAGCAATATATTTAGTATGAAAGGAAACACGCCGCGCCGCGCTTCAACATTTAATTTTCCTTTTAGTTCTGTTTCTACGATCTAGGGACTGGACGTCTTTCGCAGTTATTTTAATTCGATTTTAAATTTCGTTATTTTTATTTCGTTATTTTATTTATCGTTTTCATGCGGTTAAACCAACAGTGGTGAGTATTCTGAGATAATTATTTGTTATCTTTATAAATTTAAAGTGTTTTATCATAGTGCGGTTAACAGGATAAACGGTCTGTTTATTTGTAAATGAGGGAATCTATACCTATCCTATGTATGAGTGACTGTAGGTACTTAGATAAATCAGCTCTAAAAAAACTTTTATTTGTTGTTTTGGATTTAATGTTCATGGAAATTCTCAATGTGCTCGTATCAAAAAATTAACGGTTTGTTAAAAATAAAACATATTTTATTACTCACAAATGTCATTCACCCTTAAATGGATGATTTTTGTTTCACGTTTTAAAATAATATATATTTGTGTAATAGACATGTATTACTGTCCAGGAAAAATTAGTAAAAAAATTTAGACATTCATTTACTATACTTTTTTTTGCAATAATGTGAGTGTTGGTATACATAGCTCAAAATTTAAATAAAAAGTTTTGAAGTTCAATTTTATGTGTGATTTTAAATATGTTGTTTAAACAGCATTGTCCATTTATGGGTTAAAAAAAACGATTTTTCAAAATTTTTTACTGTTTCATGCAACGAGTGTGCTTAAATAGATTTCTTAAAACCAAAATTTAATTAAAATACAAGTCATTTTTGAGATGGGCTCGTGTATGTAGGGTTCCGTTCCATAATCTTAAAAAAAATGGCCAAAAGCGAGTGGGGTACGCGCACCATGGGATGGTCTTAAATAAGTGGAAAGAAACACATTTTTTTTTACTCTAAATAGGTCAGCGCTTGACCACAATTCACCTGATGGCAAGCGACATTATGATCTAAGGTGGAACGCGCTTACCCAGAAAAAACCGGTTCACTCTTGCTTTGAAAACCGCCAGATTGTAGCTCTCAGGGAACAAGGAACTAGGCGAAGAATTCCACATCTTCGCGGTTCGCACTATGAAGGTGGAGGCAAACCGCTTAGTACGCGCCTTTGGAACCTCCACGGTATAACGATGCCGCCTTGGTGTTTCCCTGCTCGTCCGGTAGTGGAATGGGGCGGGGGGAATCTACTCATGCAATTCCGTCGCACACTCACCGAAATGTAACCTATAAAAAACTGAAAGGCAGGCCACCAGGCGGCGATGCTCAAGATCATCGGTCTTAAATAAGTGGCAAGAAACACATTTGTTTTAAATTATACAGGTTTCTAGCTATCACTTTTTCTGAGATCTGGTGACAGACTCACAGCGAGCGGAGGCTTAGTAATAAAGAAAGAAAGAAAGAAAGAAAAATAGTTTATTGTGCACACACAGACAATTTACACAATTATTTGAGCTATATATACTACATATACGAGTATGGTAATGTGTATGTGCACAAAAGGAGCAGGTTCAGCATAATGCTGGAGTACACTAGTAGCTGGAGTAATAGGGTCCCGTTTTTAGGGTACCGTACCTGAAAGGTAAAAACGGGGCCCTATTTAGCCTCCGCTGTCTGTCTGTCTGTCTCCAGGCTGTATTTCAGAAACTGTAATAGCTAGAAAGCTGAAACTTAAAACAAGATATGTATTTCCCATACAATAGGTACCCATACAATAAACGTGTTTTTTTCCAATTTTTTGCTATATATCAATAACGGTGGCTGCTAGACTTAAAATTTTCACAAAATAAATAAAAATATAGTAGGCCAACAAATTAACCCTTATATGGACAATGTTGTTTTTAAACAACATACTAAAAATCACACACAAAATTGACCTACATTTTTTTTTTAATTTTGCTCAATGTAGTTTATAAACAACACTCACATTATAGCAAAAAAAGTATAGTAAATTAATGTCTAGAATTTTTTACTAATTTTTCCTAGACAGTAATACATGTCTATTACACAATAATATATTTTTAAAACGTGAAACATAAAACGTCCATTTTAGGGTTAAATTATAAAATTGAAATAAAATTAATATTTAAGTGGGGCTCCCATTCAACTATGGTACGGAACCCTTCATGCGCAAGCCAAACGGTTTTGTGGCACGTAAATGTTTTCTTTTATTGTTTATTATGATTTTTTTTTTATTGTTTTTGTGTCACAAAATAAATGTTTCTTTCTTTCAACTCGCGCTTGGCCAATTATTACCTTTTACGTAAAGAATCCTACAAATGTCAACCATCACACTTCCGTGATATAAATTTCTAAGTACCAGGATAGCATAGAATAGAAACAGGTTGCTGCGTTCTGTGTGACACACATCGTTTTTTGCAACAAATTCTATGACAGTGGTACCGTAGCCTGATTTTCCTCTTCTATACAGTTAAATGCATTATTTAAAGGGTTCCGTACCTAAAAGGTAAAAACAGGACCTTATTACTAAACCTCCGTTGTCTGTCTGTAAATTTAAATTAAATACATATTTGAGGGAGGTCCCATATAACAAACATTCGAGTGTGGATTGAAAACTTAACGCAGCCTTATACATAAATACTTATTTTAAACTAGGTACATATTTCAATGTAACCATGTCACAACTCACAAACAAACAAACAAAATTGGTTGACAAATTCTATCCCATTAGCATGGACTGTATTTAAATTAGGCTGAATTTTGTGACTCTTAGTGCAGCGTTTTTAAATAATTAAATCAAAAAATAATATTAAAGGGGGGCTCCCATACAACAATGGTACGGAACCCTTCGAGCGCGAGCCTGACTCGCGCTTGGCCAATTTTTTACACTAACTGAGCCCCGCAGTTCTAACCGTGTTCATTCTGGATAAAAATTGGTCTATGTTAATACACCTGAGTATATTGTTTAAAATGTCTTTTTGTATCTAAGTGTGCATAATAAATGTATTTTCTTTCTTTCTTTCTTTCTTTCTATATGTCTCTTTATTAACTACTAGCTGTTGCCCGCGGTTCCGCCCGCGTGTAGGTAGATTTTTTCGCGAATCGAATTTCCCTGAAGTTTGTTTGCTATAAACCTCACGAAGCCCGAGACCTTTCCAACGAATGCTGTACCGTGAAAATCGGTTCGTGCGTTCTGGAGTTATAGCGGCAGGAAGGAAAACCCCACTTATTTTTATATTATAGAAGTAGTATTTTTATTAACTGGCCATTAGCGCTTGTAACTCGGCAAACTAAGGTGATCTGACGCAATCATTGAGGTTAAGCGACGGTCGATACGGACACTGTTTGGATGGGTGACCATGCACTAGACTTTCTGTCAAAAATTTACAGTTTCATCAGAGCGCTACCGTGGGTCGAAAAACACATTGAATTGTAGATCCCGGCTGTTAGTCTTAGTACTAGCAGTCGTTAAGCCAAGACAGAGGCCTTCGGGCGGCTTGAAAACTCTCGACACCAGAGCTTGGCCACTTAGCTCATACGAAGAAGAAGACTGTGGGGCGTAGGAAGGCTTTACCTACCAATATTATAAAAATGGAAAAGTTTGATTGTTGTTTGTTTGTTTGACGCGAATAGGCTCCGAAACTACTGGACCGATTTGAAAAATCCTTTCACCATTGGGAAGCTACATTATCCCCGAGTTACATAGGCTATATTTTGTTTCTCTTTACAACTTACATTATTTTACTAGCCGGGACGGGATTCTAGTCTTAATCTTAATCTATTAATATATATATAAATCTCGTGTCACAATGTTTGTCCTCAATGGACTCCTAAACCACTTAACCGATTATAATAAAATTCGCACACCATGTGCAGTTCGATCCAACTTGATAGATAGGATAGTTTAAATCTCAAATTATAGTCGCAATTTTAATTTATTGCTAATTATTGTCTGTTATTATTTGACAGTCACAATTATCTGTTAACTCCAAATGATTCTAACAGATGTCGATACCTTTCGACTGGGTTAAGTAATCAATAGATGGCGCTGCTATGGTAAATCTACGAACGTGTCATATGAGCTACACTATCTATTTGTCATACCCCTAAGTGAGGCAAAACAACGTTTGCCGGGTCAACTAGTACTAAATAAGAAGTGGCTGTTTAATCAAATTTAAGCAATATAATAACTTTTTGAGGTTATCTTGAGATGTTTTGAGATAAAGATAAAAGTGTACTTATAAAGTGGCCACTTTAGATATTTCATCACTGTATTGTTGCTTAGGCAAATTGTGCAATTGCTTAACATACGTTCCCACTACTGGAACTCGGGGCCTTTACTCTCCAAGTGAGAGAGATATAGGCCACTAATATTATAAATGCGAAAGTTTGTGTGTGTGTTTATGTTTGTTACATCTTCACGCTCAAATGGCTGAACCGATTTACTATTTGTCCCGAAAACAATTGTGGTCTCAGTGGAATAGAGAGGTGCAGAACGTGCCGTCTCTTTCTGGCCACCTAAGATAAAAAGAGACGGGGCTTCTTTAAATTAATTTTATTCGTGAGTGCCGCTGAATCGCCAGCCGTGTGTAAAAAAAACTAATATCTCAGTACCGTATTTGACTCGCTTCGCTCGACTTAACTCGACCGCGTCGTAAACAAGGATCTTACTTAATCACCACTTAACTATCACTTAACGACAAATTAATAGCTAAGTAAAGTAGCCATTCATTAGCTAAGTATTCCACTGTGTCGTTGAACTTATGTCGATATGAAAATAGTTCAGAAAGAGATAAGGTAATGATAGACAATAATATATTATCTTTAATAGGGTTGTTTACATTTTTTGACGTTCTTTTTTAGGGTTACGTACCTAAAAGGTAAAAACGGGACCCTATTACTAAGACTCCGCTGTCTGTCTGTCTCCAGGCTGTATCTCTGAAACCGTAATAGCTAGAAAGCTGAAACTTTCATAAGTTATGAAAGTTTCAGCTTTCTAGCCGCTATAACAACAAATGCTAAAAATAAAATAAAAAATATATAAAGGGTGGTCCCAATACAATAAACGTGTGTTTTTTATATTTTTGGGGTTTCGTACCTAATAGGTAAAGACGGGCCCATTTACTAAGCCTCCGCTGTCTGTCTCCAGGCTGTATCTCAGAAACCGTAATAGCTAGAAAGCTGAAACTTTCATAAGTTATGTATTTCCCGTGCCGCTATAACAAAAAATACTTAAAATAAATTAAAAAAAATATAAAGGGGGGTCCCAATACAATAAACGTGTGTTTTTTATATTTTTGGGGTTTCGTACCTAATAGGTAAAGACTGGGCCCTATTACTAAGACTCCGCTGTCTGTCTCCAGGCTGTACTATCTCAGAAACCGTAATAGCTAGAAAGTAGAAACTTTCACAAGATATGTATTTTCCGTGCCGCTATAACACAAATACTAAAAATAAATAATAGTTAAAAAAAAACTAAAAAACACGCTTTTTATAGAAAACCGTAATTTTATCAAATTAGCGTATTGTCATCGGTCCTTAATAAATCTACAAAGTTTGAACGAAATCTGGCCGTTTAAAGTGGGTCAAAATCGCGCCCAAAGAAGTCGGTTACAAACAAATATACAGGTGAAGCTAATAAAAAGCGTGTAAAAATAAAAATAAAATTTAACGTTCAATTGTTGTTCCAGATCACAATGTATGTCCTCACTTTACTATGCAGTCTCGGCATAGTAGCTGCTGTACCCTTAAACTACGAGCAACCACACAACACCCGGGACCACTGCGGATATGAGGTGAGCATCATCTGACGACCTCGTTGGCGTAAAGGTTACCATGCCGGACTGCCAATCAGAAGGTTCCGGGTTCGATTCCCGGCCCGGTCAACATCTTTGTGCTTTACTAAATTTGTTGGCTGTGGGTCTGGGTGTTAAATATATATTTATATATAATATGTTTGTATGTATATGTAGTATATCAGTTGTGTTAGCAACCATAATACGAGCTAGAAATGGTTCAGTATGGGGCTAACCAGCCGTGTGTAAATGTGGTCTAATATTTATTAATATTTATTTATTAACTTTACTTATATACATACACGGTACAGTCAATATGTTAAGACGTTTATAGTGATTTTTACAAAAGTCACGCTTGCTTGTCTTCTTCTTTACCTTATCCCACTTCATACTACATAGTTTTTTTTTCACACACGGCTGGTTAGCCCCATACTGAACCATTTCTAGCTCGTATTATGGTAGCTAACACAACTGATATACTACATAGACATACATACATATCTACACTAATATTATAAAGAGGAAAACTTTGTTTGTTTGTTTGGTTGTAACGAATAGGCTCAAAAACTACTGGACCGATTTTAAAAATTCTTTCACCATACGAAAGCTACATTATCCACGAGTAACATAGGCTATATTTTATTTTGGAAAAAAATAGGGTTCCGTAAGATATTTGGATTTTTCGGACACAAACTGAAAAAAATCAACCAAAGAAGTTACTTATTTTGCGTACGCTGCCTAAACTACAAAAGATAGAACCATAAAATGTAAGAATTAATTGTAGATCTTATAATCTAAGTTGCATGCATTTAATAGTTTTAACTTTTATGACATTTTATGATACCACCTATGTACCTAGTTTTATAGACAAACTAGCTGACCCGGCAAACGTTGTTTTGCCTTAAAAACATATAGTAGCTGATTCTCAGACCTACTGAATACGCATATGAAATTTGGTAAAAATCGGTCAAGCCGTTTCGGAGGAGTACGGTAACTAACATTGTGACATGGAAATTTTATAATTCTTTATTGGACACATAAATAAAAAAGGCACAGTAAATGACAATTCACTTAAATTAGTGCACCACAATTGGCGGCCTTATCGCTTAAAGCGATCTCTTCCAGGCAACCTTTGGATGGAAAGGAATTTATAAACGACTAAAGAAGGACGTAGTGTACAATAAAGAATAATAAAAAACATACATATAATATTAATAATCTTATCTTAATTTATATAAATCTCGTGTCACAATGTTTGTTTTCAATGGACTCCTAAACCACTTAACCGATTATAATAAAATTCGCACACCATGTGCAGTTCCATCCAACTTGAGAGATAGGATAGTTTAAATCTCAAACCATACATCCATACTTACAAACTTTCGCCTTTATAATAGTAAGTAGGATAAATCATTCATTCATTCATTCATCCAAGCAATACATAGGCAGCCCACTATATGTTCCCACTGCTGGGACTCGGGGTCCTTCTCTCACTAGGAGAGAGATATAGGCCACCACACTGGCCAAGTGCGGGTTGGCGGATGACACACGTTTTCGGATATTGCAGTCTAGTGGAGTGCCTGGAGCATTCAAAACCGTAAAACCTCGGATTAGAGTTATAGTGAATGAATTAATATGATTGATATGGGATATTGTTTTTTAAACTGTAAATTGCAATGTTTACCCAAAATTTTCTTGTGCACTTTATTTTTTTTTTTTTATAAAAAAGTAATGTTTGACCATATATTACGTCCTTACATATGAAATTGGCGTTTTTCGTACTGACCACTTTAATCACAAATTTCTCCTCTTTGGTAAGGAATTCCAAATTAAAATTGGTACAGCTATAGACTCACGTATTTGTGCTTCGATGATCGTCATTCATTTGTTTTTTTCTTCTGTTTTTTTCCGTTTGCGTCACTAATATTAAAAAATGGAAAACTTAAAATATCGCATTATTTACGAGTACGAGTTCCGCCGTGGCACTAGTGCTGCGGAAACAACTAGAAGGGTGAATGATGTGTATGGCGGTCGTGTTGCAAAAGAAAACACAGTTCGTTTTTGGTTCCAACGTTTTCGTTCTGGAAATTTCGACCTGCAGAACAAGCCCCGTGGACGGCCTGAGACTCAAGTGTCAAGTTCAAGAGTTGAAGGCTATTGTGGAAGCGGATCCATCGCAAACCACGTCCGAGCTAGCTGCAGGCTGCGATGTTAGTGATAAAACTGTTTTAATTCACTTGAAGCAAATTGGGAAGATTAAAAAGCTCGAAAGGTGGGTACCTCACGAATTGACTGAAGCAAACCGGCAAACGCGCGTCGACTGCTGCGTTACATTACTGAAATGGCACAATAATGAAGGTATTTTAAACAGAATCATTACCTGTGATGAAAAATGGGTTCTTTACGATAATCGGAAGCGCTCAGCGCAATGATTGGATCCTGGCCAGCCAGCCAAATCCTGCCCCAAGCGAAAATTAACCCCAAAAAAGTTACTTGTAAGCTTTGGTGGACTAGTGCCGGTATTGTTCATTACAGTTTTCTCAAATCTGGCCAGACTATTACTGCTGATGCCTATTGTCAGCAATTGCAAACTATGATGGAAAAGCTAGCGGCTAAACAACCTAGGCTGGTCAATCGCTCCACGCCACTGCTGCTTCACGACAACGCTAGACCACACACTGCGCTGACGGCTACTAAATAAGAAGAGCTTCAATTGGAAAGTCTAAGACATCCTCCGTACTCCCCGGACCTTGCTCCAACAGATTACCATTTTTTTCGAAATTTGGATAACTTCTTGCAAGGGAAAAAAATCAACTCCGATGGGGCAGTCCAAATCGCCTTCAAAGATTTTATTGATTCCCGTCCGACTGGTTTTTTTAGTAAAGGGATCAATGAACTACCTATGAGATGGCAAAAGTGCATAAAAAATAATGGTTTATACTTTGATTAATAAAATATGTTATATTAAAAAATATTCGACTTTTTGTTCCTCCCATACAACGGCCATTCTCCAGTTGCAAGTTTTTATTTGTCCGGGCTCATTTGGTTCGTAATATTATCAGATTCAATCATGATTTTTTTATGTATAATAGTTTGCGACCGTACCTAGCTGTAAACAAAATATTGGGTTCCGTTTTTAATTAGTTAATTCTAAATTAATTTAATTCTGTTCAAAAACCTCTATTCTCTAATTACCGTGACCTGTCCGTACACCAACTTAATGTAAAGAGTTACTTGTAATTTATAAAACCTGCAGATTTACGTTAATCCATGTAACATTTAAAATAATATTAAACAAGGTGTATCGCATAACAAAATATCGGCTCAATAGAACCAGTCTGTAATTAATTATAATTAAATAACCGCATGTCCGACCGAAAGTTATAATTTCCGTAACATTTTCTGATCTCGGGTGTACATCTTAAAATAACGGTATTTGGCACAATGTTACCGCACGCGTCGGAACTCCGCAATGTGTACCGAGGCCCTTCAGCAGTCGCACGTCTCAATCGTTACTGTACTGCCAACAAAGTACGTGAGTATATAATTACCGTCGCCTTCGTTACAAAATTTTATAATTACCGTACTACTTATTTAAATGCCTGATTTTTTAAGTTAGACCCTAGAGTTGCTAGTTCGAATGGAGCAGTACTTTGGCCTCCGTAAGTTGTGATAAACCAGTATTTACATAATATGTTGGTTTTAGAAATAGCAAGAAAAGTCTATTGTTTTCTAATTTTCGTATACTAATTACCATGTGATAATAATTACCGTTGTATGAAAAATTTATACTTTGTTTACTAACTGTAGCCGCGATGTCCTCAAGTCGCAACTTGAAAGTTTTAGTATAGCATTATAAATTATTATCATTGTCCGTAAATACGTTTTTACAATAAGCTGATTTAATTTGTATGATGGGAAAAGACTCAAAAGGACCCAAGAAGAAGTTAAAGAAAGGAGAAGGCTAGCTGCACGGCAACGCCGAGAAAGAATTTAAAACGACCCTATTTTGTATGAACGATCCAAATAAAAAGAGAGAGAAAAGAAGATTCGAAGAGAAAAAGATAAAAAATACTAAAGTAGAAGAAGCAGATATTCTTCAGAAGGATCTTCAGATTCCAAAAGAGATATGAGAGTATAAGGGCACAATGAAAGTCCATCAAGTCGTTTGGAGTGCATCAAAACCGAGCGTACTTGCAATGAGAAAGTTAAGCTGTAATTCGCAACAATGTATGTAAGAAGCAATTGAATATTATCACGGTAGACATCATGAATTTTACTCTTTGAATGTGGAAAAGTCAGAAGAGCCTGAACTATCCCCGCCTACCAGATTCATTCTGTCGGCACCTTCCGTAAACAAATATAGTTGCGATACATCACTGTCTATAAGTGCTTAGAAATATTCAGATAAACCCAAAATTTTATCTAATCGGCTAGTGAAGCCCGCTGATGTATTTCTTAAGTTTTTGAAGTCTCATATTTCATAAAGTGATATGGTTAAGAGAGAGAAGTTCCAAAGTAGCTTAAATTTATCTTACACAGACAGTTTTTGGGCACCTGTCTCTCCTGTAGATTTTAGCCTTACAATGCCTTCCTTCAAAACACTGACAAACGTTCCAAATAACAGTACTAAGCATAAGAAGACTAGAATTCGATTCGATGTATCTGATTGATGAAAGCACTTTTTAAACATTGTAGATTACTTGTTACTTTCAAATAGAAAATTACTATAATACTAGACTGATTAAACTATAGGACTATACTAGTTGGTATAATAATGATATGGCTTTTTAATTATCTAATTGACAAATGTTATTATAAATTGAATGACTATCTAGAAGAAAATAAGAAATAGAATATAAGTTATAAGTGATATACGCAAATTTTTAGAGCTGTGAGTAGGTTTAAGCTAGATCTATCCTTATTATTCAAGTTAATTAAGAATATCATTCTCATCATACCTACCTTTAAAAGATTACCAACTTAGACCAATCATTGTTTTATTTGTTGTTAGCTGATTTTTAATAAACGAGTGCAATGATAAAGTGTCTTTTTTACGCTATAATTTTATTTTAATAATGGTGTATTAATTATTAATGAGATACTTGGACTTGATTATATTTTCTAATTACCGTTTCATAAAATATTCAACTTATCTAATTACCATATTCCTATTTTTTTTAAATCTCATTATCTACAAAACTACTACCATTAGAAAAATACCAAGTTAACTATTGAATTTGTATGTTTGAGTTGTACCTATTGTAATGTGTATAATGTCAAATCAGTGAAAAATAAAAAAGGGCATGGTAATTAGGCGAAGAACGCCAAATTGGAGAATGACCGACAAAACGCCAATTTCATATGTAAGGACCTAATATATGGTCAAACATTACTTTTTTATAAAAAAAATAAAAATAAAGTGCACAAAAAAATTTTGGGTAAACATTGCAATTTATAGTTTAAAAAACAATATCCCATATCAATCATATTAATTCATTCACTATAACTCTAATCCGAGGTGAAAACCCCCAGGCGCTCCACTAGTCCTCAAACATGCCGGTTTCCTCACGATGTTTTCCTTCACCGTAAAGCGAGTGCAAATCCACACATAACTTGAAAAACAAGTCATTGGTGTAGGGCCGGGATCGAACCAGGGGCCGTCTGATTGAAAAGCAGACGTTATTACCACCGAGCCACACTCGCTTTTTTTCAAGCAATGCAGATTCCTAATCGGAGATTTGCTACCACACTCGTGTTTAAGACCTGCCTTATTGTACATGCATAAAATCAATTTTATTCACCTACGTATATTTAACACAGTTTGTCATTAAAATTATTATGTCCAAATAATCGGTATGAAATGTGTTTACACACACTCATTAGTTGTAATTGTTCTACGGTTAGACCGATTATTAGTATTATTTTAACGCCTGTTGCTCAGCGAACTAAGGTGATCTGACGCGATCATCGAGGTTAAGCAACGGTCGATGTGGTTTACACACACTCATTAGTTGTAATTGTTCTACGGTTAGACCAATTATTAGTATTATTTTAATACCAGTAGCTCAGCTAAATACGATGATCTGACACGATCATCGAGGTTAAGCAACGGTCGATGTGGTTTACACACACTCATTAGTTGTAATTGTTCTATGGTTAGACCAATTATTAGTATTATTTTAATACCAGTAGCTCAGCTAAATAAGATGATCTGACACGATCATCGAGGTTAAGCAACGGTCGATGTGGTTTACACACACTCATTAGTTGTAATTGTTCTACGGTTAGACCGATTATTAGTATTATTTTAATATCTGTTGCTCAGTTTACTAAGATGATCTGACGCGATCATCGAGGTTAAGCAACGGTCGATGTGGTCAGTAACGGTTGCCATGCCGGACTGCCAATCAGAAGGTTTCGGGTTCGATTCCCAGCACGGCCAACATCTTTTTGCGTAACTAAATTTGTTGGCAGTGAGGGTCTAGGTGTTAAATATAATAAATATTTAAGGGGGGCTCAGATATAATAAAAAAATATAAAATAAATATTAGGACACATTTCACACACGGCTAACCCCATAATAAACCATTTCTAGTTCGTATCATGTTTTTTTTTTTTTTTTTATCATAATTAGAACCGCATACACGAATTACACTAATGATATACACATATAAAAATAAAGATACATGGTTGCTAACACAGCTGATATACTACATATATACACATACATATTGTATATAGATACATATTTAACACCCAGACCGACAGCCAACAAATTTAATTCCGCACAAAGCTGTTGTCCGCGCCAGGAATCGAACCCGGAACCTTCTGATTGGCAGTCCGGCATGGTAACCAACGCCAACGAGGTCGTCAAATTAGTTCGGTTAACCGAGTTTCTACTGTATTTATAAACGTTATTCAAATTCAAATTCTGTTTATTTATATAAATGACACTTACAGCTAAACCAAACGTATCACTTAGACTAGTAGAAAATTAATTACGTAAAATTATTAATAAAATAAATTTAAATGCTAAGAACTATTATTATGACTTTGCTTAAATACTACATTAAGATTAAGTAAACTATTTACAATTATATACAATGAAAAATAAAGAACAAATTCAGAGAAAAAATATTATTATATAAAACATAACAAACATATTGAAAAAAGTAAAATAAATAATAATAATGAAAATATAATAAAGTAAGCAATTATGAAAGTAAGCAGAACATTGGTATAGTAATTATAAACATCAAGAGATGACCTTCTGAACTTTACTCGTCGCTTATCAGTGGAGCTACACACAAACAACAAAGAAAACTATTTATAAACAACTAGCTGACCCGACAAACGTTGTTTTGCCTCACTTAGGGTATGAAAAATAGATAGTGTAGCTTATATGACACGTTCGTAGATTTGCCATAGCAGCGCCATCTATTGGTTACTTACTCAACCCAGTCGAAAGGTATCGACATCTGTTGAAATCATTTGGAGTTAACAGATAATTGTGACTGTCAAATAATAACAGACAATAATTAGCAATAAATTAAAATTGCGACTATCGCATCATATAGAGAGATAGGATAGTTTAATTGTTTAAAAAATGCAAGATAGCCACCAGGAAGAAAATAATTGTTTTCAAAATCCAAGATGGCGCCAGCAAAAAAATGCTAGTTGTTCAGAAAATCCAAGATGGCGCCAGCAAAAAAATTGTAGTTGTTCAGAAAATCCAAGATGACGCCAGCAAAAAAATTTTAGTTGTTCAGAAAATCCAAGATGGCGCCAGCAAAAAATTGTAGTTGTTCAGAAAATCCAAGATGGCGCCAGCAAAAAAATTGTAGTTGTTCAGAAAATCCAAGATGGCGCCAGCAAAAAAATTTAGTTGTTCTGAAAATCCATGATGGCGCCAACAAAAAATTTAGTTGTTCTGAAAATCCATGATGGCGCCAACAAAAAATTTAGTTGTTTTTAAAATCCAAAATGGCCACCAAAATGTAATTGTTCAGAAAATCCAAGATGGCGCCAGCAAAAAAGTAGTTGTTCTCAAAATCCAAGATGGCGCCAACAAAGAATGCAGTTTTAAAAATTGTTTAATAAAATAATAATAATGTAATAGTTAATCTTTCTTCAATAAAAAAATAATGTACATACTTAATCCTAACATAATTTATAAATAAATGTAAGTATTTATATATATAATAGGTAAAGTTATATACATATGCTTGTTGTTTACAGAGCTGTCCCGCTTACGACAAAGACGTGTTGAATGTGCATATAGTGGCCCATACGCACGACGACGTCGGATGGCTGAAGACTGTCGACCAATACTATTATGGGAGTGAGTATAAATTAAATTCATTTATTCCTTAAAATATAGCATAACAGAGACATAGCCTCTAGAGCGCTACATTCTTAAAAAATCACAAAATAAACATAAAGTAAACATTTGTACAATCTTAATATATATAAATCTCGTGTCACAATGTATGTCCTCGATGGACTCTTAAACCACTTAACCGATTATAATAAAATTCGCACACCATGTGCAGTTCGATTCAACTTGAGAGATAGGTTAGTTTAAATCTCAAATTATAGTCGCAATTTTAATTTATTGCTAATTATTGTCTGTTATTATTTGACAGTCACAATTATCTGTCAACTCCAAATGATTCTAACAGATGTCGATACTTTTCGACTGGGTTGAGTAAGTAATCAATAGATGGCGCTGCTATGGTAAATCTACGAACGTGTCATATAAGCTACACTATCTATTTTTCATACCCCTAAGTGAGGCAAAACAACGTTTGCCGGGTCAGCTAGTCTATACTATAAGACTCTTTGTCCTGACTCATTCATTCATTCATCTATAGACAACGCAGAGCCCAAACGGCTGGTCCTAGGGTTGTGAAATTTGGAGGGTGTATTTGTTTTAGTATGTAGACGCGTACTAAGAACGGATTTTTGGAAATTCCACCTCTAAGGGGTATAAATAGAATAATACAAATAGAAATCATTTATTGATAACAACAAAGTTACAACTCAAATAATATTGTTAGGTAATCTGGGGTGGGCGATTTGGTTACAACTGTAATGCTCTCTCTATGATATGTAATATTCTATACTATAAGACTCTTTGTCCTGACTCATTCATTCATTCATTCATCAATAGACAACGCAGAGCCCAAACGGCTGGTCCTAGGGTTGTGAAATTTGGAGGGTGTATTTGTTTTAGTATGTAGACGCGTACTAAGAACGGATTTTTGGAAATTCCACCCCTAAGGAGGTGAAAGGGGGTAAAACAGTTTGTATGAATTTTTTTTGTTTTTGAACTTCCAGCAATGAAATTTGGAATACCTTTGTATAGTTTATGTAAAATTAAAAATAATGGTATCAAGTTAGAAATTAAATACTTCTGAATCGGAATTTAAGTATGTGGTTCACTTAGTAGTATGGTTCACGTATTCTTATTATTTATATTAAAACTAGCTGACCCGGCAAACGTTGTTTTGCCTTAATAAAAAAAATACTAAATATACAGTAGCCGATTCTCAGACCTACTGAATACGCATATAAAATTTGGAAAAAATCGGTCAAGCCGTTTCGGAGGAGTACGGTAACAAACACTGTGACACGGAAATTTTATATATAAGACTAGCTGACCCGGCAAACGTTGTTTTGCCTTAGTAAAAAAAAATATCTGAATTTGCAGTAGCCGATTCTCAGACCTACTGAATACGCATATAAAATTTGGAAAAAATCGGTCAAGCCGTTTCGGAGGAGTACGGTAACAAACACTGTGACACGGAAATTTTATATATAAGATAATGACTTGGAGAAAACGATCTAATATGTCGCATCATCACCAAAGTAGCTAAAACAGAGGTAAACTAGATCAGGAATCGAATGCGGAAAGACAGACGCGGCTCATTTTGATATCGTAGCAATGTAATCTTATATATAAAATTTCCGTGTCACAGTGTTTGTTACCGTGCTCCTCCGAAACGGCTTAACCGATTTTTACCAATTTGTATATGCGTATTCAGTAGGTCTGAGAATCGGCTACTGCATATCTATTTTTAAGGCAAAACAACGTTTGCCGGGTCTGCTAGTGTTTATATAAAATTGGCACGGGAATAGGATACAAAAGAATTTTTCCACACGTTACGCGAAAAGCAACCTTCACGCGGGTGGAGCCGCGGGCAACCTCTAGTGTATAATAAATAAATATAATATTAGCTAGCTTACCCGGCAATGTTGTTTTGCCTTATAATCAGAAGGTTCCGGGATCGATTCCCGGAACGGCCAACATCTTTGTGCTGCTCTAAATTTGTTGACTGGTCTGGGTGTTGATGTTGTTTTTGTTGTAATAAAGTGTCTCATAAATTATTTGACTTTGACTTCGATGTTGCCTTGTTTACCTTAGACGAGACAGTTCAATGTGGTCAAAAATAACAATAAATATTAATTTGTTTGATTTCAGGTCGTAATAACATACAAAAAGCAGGAGTGCAGTATATTTTGGATTCGGTGGTCAAAGAACTATGGGCCGATCCGAAAAGGAAGTAAGTTTTATGTGCTTAGATAGATTATTTTTTGTATTTGTTTGTTTGTTGTATTTTCATAGATTAAATATATTTTTTTATAGATAGATTATATTTTATTGTATTTTCATAGTTAAATAATATTTTTTGTAGATAGATTTTATTTTATAGATTATTTGTATTTTTTTATAGATAGATTTTATTTTATTGTATTTTCATAGATTATTTATATACTTTTTATAGATATATTATATTTTATTGTATTTTATAGATTTAATGGTTTTTTCATAGATTTGTTGCATTTTTTATAGATAGATTATTTATTTTATTGTATTTTCATAGATTTATCTACGTGGAGACAGCCTTCTTTTGGAAATGGTGGGTGCGACAACCGGCATCTATACAGAACAAGGTAAGTTTTTTTAAGACGATTTATTTATTTTATTTATTATTTATTTATTTAATTTGTTTTAAGAAAAATAATATTTAACATGAATTCATGTTAGAAAATAAAATAAATGATGTTTGTTCAAATTCATTTATTTGCATGCTGCCGTTTTTTTTTCTAATTATTATATATTTCTAGGTAATGTAACTTTCTAATAACTATTTTTTTTTACTTTGGCATGTAAACATACTATTGAGAAAATTTGGGAGACACCATTGTGGTTCTCATAACACAGTTTCATTATTTAAACTTGAAAAATACTTTAGATTTTTGTTATTACATTAGTTATTTCCAATGTTCACATAACTACTTACTAAGATTAAGTACAAGATGTATGTTTAGATATATGCATATGTTATAAATATATGATCAGATCATTCATACACAATGTCAAATAGTAGTAAAATAAATAAAATATTATCTATTTATATTACATGTCACATATTAAAAACCAATACTAATACTAATCAAATAACCCGCCCCTGCTCGCCCCCGGTGCAAAGGTGCCCATCACGCTCGCTGCATTACCGCGCTGAATAGCTATGGCCAACCTCTGCACCAAGAACGACCCGGAGCGGGAGTCACCGGTGATGTTATTTAACCTAAGACCTAGCTCGTGGATAAATTTCTTCGCCTCATTATTTGAACTACTTTTATTTTTTTATTCCTATTATAGTGTAAATTTATGTAACCTATGCTAAATAAACATATTTTTATTAGGAAAAAACAAATGTTAAAAGGCAGGTTTTAAAAGAAAAATGATATAATTTTTATCTTTTTATCGATTTAAGCGATAAGGCCGCCAATTGTGGCACACAAATTTTAAGTTAATTGTATTTTACTGTGTCTTTTATTTATGTGTCCAATAAAGAATTTATCTATCTATCTACATATATAACTATAGAAAAATATTTTTTGAGTGGAAAAGTCCTGAGACAAGAAATCGGAATTGAGGCGTGGGGAAAAGAAATCATTATAGTGGAAACACCATTTTTTTTTGCGTGATTGGAGAATCTCCAATGCATTTCGCATTTACGCATCTCCCGCTACAAGCCTGGACGAGGCGGGCGGGGTATGTCGGGCTCGAGGGCCAGAGGGCCGTCACTACCGACTACAACCTCACGGTGTACCATCTCACGACGGGGGCAGGGATGCAGGACCGCACAGCGCATTGCCGCTGCTCTCCCCGCCCAGGCCGCTGTCCGCAGTCCGAGCGGACCCACCTCAAGGGGGGGGACGCCCCCTCTACGGCGCGAGCGATGCCCTGAGACAACCATAGGCATCGTCTCCTTCGGAATAGAGGAAACACCTGTGTTTACGCTTGCTTATTTTGTGTAGGTGCACACGCTAGTCCGCGAAGGCAGACTGCAGTTCGTTGGCGGAGCCTGGAGTATGAACGACGAGGCGGCAGCACACTACCATTCCACCGTAGACCAGTTCACGTGGGGACTCAGGTATACATTCAACACATGCTATCTTCTCTCCTAAACTCACAACTCCGCCGATTTACACATAAGCTAGGCATCAGGCATCACCATCATGTGAAATTGCTTAAATTGAGAGCTTTGTTGTCTGCGCTATAACAGTAGTAATTGTAAGTCAAGTTGACGACCTCGTTGGCGTAAGGGTTACCATGCCGGACTGCCAATCAGAAGGTTTCGGGTTCGATTCCCGGCCCGGCCAACATCTTTGTGCTAAACTAAATTTGTTGGCTGTGGGTCTGGGTGTTAAATATGTATCTATATATAATATGTATGTATGTATATGTAGTATATCAGTAGTGTTAGCAACCATAATACGAACTAGAAATGGTTCAGTATGGGGTTAACCAGCCGTGTGTGTAATGTGTCCTAATATTTATTTATTTAATTTATTATAAGTGGAATACAGCGTACAGATAGGTACATGTGTCCCTCATTTTAAAAATCTAAATATTTTGACTCTTTCATCTTTTTACATCTTCGAAGCAGCCCTCTTGATAAAAACGAATTTAAAAGATTTCAAAACTGTTAATAGTACTAGACACATTGGTAAACTTTGCATAGCAACACATATAACTGTTACGTATGGTAATACTATTTTTAACATGGGTGTCCTAATATATAACAAATTGCCTTTGGTTATTAAGGAAACCAACTCGTTTTCTATCTTTAAGCTGAGACTTAAGGTTGGGTTAAAAGTCCATCGGTCAACATTGCTAACTTTTAAGAATGTACAATAAAGACCTATTCTACTCTAACAATATCCTTGATCATGTTTATTTTATTTTTATTCTAGTAAAATAAATGAGACAATTGGTCCTTGCGCGATGCCCTTGCATCTTATTTTTTTTATATAACAACTAGCTGTCCCGGTAAACGTTGTTTTGCCTCACTTAGGGGTATGAAAAAAAGATAGTGTAGCTTATATGACGTTCGTAGATTTACCATAGCAGCGCCATCTATTGATTACTTACTCAACCCAGTCGAAAGGTATCGACATCTGTTAGAATCATTTGGAGTTAACAGATAATTGTGACTGTCAAATAATAACAGACAATAATTAGCAATTAATTAAAATTGCGACTATAATTTGAGATTTAAACTATTCTATCTCTCAAGTTGGATCGAACTGTGCGAATTTTATTATAGTCGGTTAAGTGGTTTAGGATTCCATTGAGGACAAACATTGTGACACGAGATTTATATATTATATATTAAGATTAAGATAGGTGTTAATACCAATATTGTAGGTACTACTTTTAAGGTTGTACAATAAAGATCTTTTCTACTCTTACAATATTCTTGATCATGTTTATTTTATTTTTATTCTAGTAAAATAAATGAGACATTCGGCCCCTGCGCACTGCCCCGAGCGGGGTGGCAGATAGATCCATTCGGTCACGCGCGCGAGTTCGCCTCCCTTTTAGCGGGAATGGGGTACGACGGTCTCTTCCTCGGCCGAATAGACTATCAGGACAAGACTAACAGACTGAAGAAACGGAACATGGAGACTTTGTGGAGAGGGGACGATGATTTGGGTGAGTTTTTTTTATTACTTTAGCTTTTTGACGTGACAACGTCTTAAATTAGGTTGCGGCTGGGAGTCACTTATGAAAAAGTGTAACGCCCGGTAACGTTAAGATGAGTCACCGAACGAGAGAGAGGCCCGCCGAATGCCTTGCGTCTCTCTCCCACTCAACTATGACGTTGTCACGTAAAATCTTCGCCCGTAAAACCGACTTTACAGGCAACCATTTTTTTATTTCATGGTGCTAGGGCATTTACGTCAAGGTGGTGGGTAATTTTCTTCAAGGTAGTGGGGCATTTTCTTAATGGTGGTGGGTAATTTTCCTCATGTTTTTTTTTTTTTTTACTCTAAATAGGTAAGCGATTGACCACAATTCACCTGATGGTAAGTGACATTGAGGTCTACGGTGAAACGCGCTTACCTAGAAAGAACCGGTTCACTCTCGCCTTGAAAATCACTAGATTATTAGTCATTGGGGAACAGGGAATTCGGCAAGGAGTTCTAATGTATGGCGGTTCGGACAACAAAGGTGGAGGCATAACGCTTAAACATTGTAAACTGTTCACTTAAGGCATCTTAATATTTTCGCGTAGAAAACGGTCACACCTACTTATTATTAATAATAAGTAGGTGTGACCGTTTTCTACGCGAAAAAAAATGCATAACGCTTAGTACGTGCCTGAGGCACTTCAACTGTAAACCGATGCTGCCTTGGCGTTTCCCTGCTCGTCCGATAGTGAAAGTCCGGGGGGAATTACTTCATGTAATTCATTCGCACACTCGCTGAAATGCAACCGATAGAATACCGACATACTGGCAACAATGCGGCGGTGCTCCAGGCTCTGCAACTTTGCCTTGCAAAGATTAACGTTGCCTATAAGCCTCTTAGCACGCCGTTCAATTGTCTCCATTTCAATGTGGTGGGATTTTCAACATGGTTGTGGGCCATTTTTTTCACGGTTTTTCTTCATGGCAGTGGGTCATTTTCCTCATGGTGGTGGTGGGTCATTTTCCTCATGGCAGTGGGTCATTTTCCTCATGGCGGTGGGTCATTTTCCTCATGTTAGTGTGTCATTTTCCTCATGGCAGTGGGTCATTTTCCTCATGGTTGTGGGTCATTTTCCTCATGCCAGTGGGTCATTTTCCTCATGGTGGTGGGTCATTTTCCTCATGTTGGTGTGTCATTTTCCTCATGGCAGTGGGTCATTTTCCTCATGGTAGTGGGTCATTTTCCTCATGGCAGTGGGTCATTTTCCTCATGTTGGTGTGTCATTTTCCTCATGGCAGTGGTTCATTTTCCTCATGGTTGTGGGTCATTTTCCTCATGCCAGTGGGTCATTTTCCTCATGGTGGTGGGTCATTTTCCTCATTGTGGTTGGTCATTTTCCTCATGGTGTTGGGTCATTTTCTTCATGGTGGTGGGTCATTTTTCTCATGGTGGTGGGTCATTTTCCTCATGGTTGTGGGTCATTTTCCTCATGCCAGTGGGTCATTTTCCTCATGGCAGTGGGTCATTTTCCTCATGGCAGTGGGTCATTTTCCTCATGGCAGTGGGTCATTTTCCTCATGGCAGTGGGTCATTTTCCTCATGGTGGTGGGTAATTTTCCTCTTGGCAGTGGGTCATTTCCCTCATGTTGGTGTGTCATTTTCCTCATGGCTGTGGGTCATTTTCCTCATGGATGTGGGTCAATTTCCTCATGGTGTTGGGTCATTTTCCTCATGTTGGTGGGTCATTTTCCTCACGGCAGTGGGTCATTTTCCTCATGGCAGTGGGTCATTTTCCTCATGGCAGTGGGTCATTTTCCTCATGGTTGTGGGTCATTTTCCTCATGCCAGTGGGTCATTTTCCTCATGGTGTTGGGTCATTTTCCTCATGGTGGTGGGTCATTTTTCTCATGGTGGTGGGTCATTTTCCTCATGTTGGTGTGTCATTTTCCTTATGGCAGTGGGTCATTTTCCTCATGGCAGTGGGTCGTTTTCCTCATGGCAGTGGGTCGTTTTCCTCATGACAGTGGGTCATTTTCCTCATGGCAGTGGGTAATTTTCCTCATAGCAGTGGGTCATTTCCCTCATGTTGGTGTGTCATTTTCCTCATGGCAGTGGGTCATTTTCCTCATGGTTGTGGGTCATTTTCCTCATGCCAGTGGGTCATTTTCCTCATGGTGGTGGGTCATTTTCCTCATTGTGGTGGGTCATTTTCCTCATGGTTGTGGGTCATTTTCCTCATGCCAGTGGGTCATTTTCCTCATGGTGGTGGGTCATTTTCCTCATGCCAGTGGGTCATTTTCCTCATGATGGTGGGTCATTTTCCTCATGTTGGTGTGTCATTTTCCTCATGGTGGTGGGTCATTTTCCTCATGGTGGTGGGTCATTTTCCTCATGGTGGTGGGTCATTTTCCTCATGCCAGTGGGTCATTTTCCTCATGGCGGTGGGTCATTTTTCTCATGGTGGTGGGTCATTTTCCTCATGTTGGTGTGTCATATTCCTCATGGCAGTGGGTCATTTTCCTCAAGGCAGTGGGTCATTTTCCTCATGCCAGTGGGTCATTTTCCTCATGGTGGTGTGTCATTTTCCTCATAGCAGTGGGTCATTTTCCTCATGGCAGTGGGTCATTTTCCTCATGGCAGTGGCTCATTTTCCTCATGGTTGTGGGTCATTTTCCTCATGCCAGTGGGTCATTTTCCTCATGGTGGTGGGTCATTTTCCTCATGGCAGTGGGTCATTTTCCTCATGGCAGTGAGTCATTTTCCTCATGGCAGTGGGTCATTTTCCTCATGGCAGTGGCTCATTTTCCTCATGGTTGTGGGTCATTTTCCTCATGCCAGTGGGTCATTTTCCTCATGGTGGTGCTTGTATTAAGACTAAGCTGGGACCTACAATTTAACTTATCTTTATCTCATCTTTATTATCTTGTGCTTGGTCAGACCAATACCTAACCGTATCTTCCGTAGCTTAACCTCAATTATCGAATCGGTTACCTTAATTAGCATGCACGACCTCGTTGGCGTAAAGGTTACCATGCCGGACTGCCTATCAGAAGGTTCCGGGTTCGATTCCCGGCCCGGCCAGCATCTTTGTGCTGAACTAAATTTGTTGGCTGTGGGTCTGGGTGCTAAATATGTATCTATATAAAATATGTATGTATATGTAGTATATCAGTTGTGTTAGCTACCATAACACGAACTAGAGATGGTTCAGTATGGGGTTAACCAGCCGTGTGTGAAATGTGTCCTAATATTTATATCTATGCAATACTTACGCCTCTTATGAACTACCAAATACTGTATTTTTATTCATGTTATAGTTTAGTCGTTGTGTATAATGAAACTCTATTCTTTCTCTCTACAGGTAAATCTTCCGACATATTTACCGGAGTTCTCTACAATACATACTCCCCCCCGCCTGGCTTTTGTTTCGACGTCCTCTGCAACGACGAGCCAATCATAGATGACCCCAACTCATCCGAGTTCAACGTCGATGCGAAGGTAAGAGTTTAACAGTTTTGGTCAATAGATGGCGCTTTCAATCAATTTTGATGCCAAGGTTAAAAAGTTAAGGGAGAAATTTTGATTTTACAGTTTTTTCGATATAAATCGTATACGTAAAAAAATATATAGAAAAAATAGCTTAAAGGCCTAAAGAACTGCTCTAAGAATATTTCTACTTATTTTGGTAGCGACTGCAAAGTCAAGATTAGTATTTTTCAATCTTGATAAATTAATATTTACACAAATGATAAAGAAGATAATAAAATAGAAAATTGTTATAAAAAGCAAAATTCGATATACTCAAATTTAATAGGCTTTTGGGATAAGTAATGAAATAATAATCTGTTCTCAATTAGGTGATACGATTTGTATTCTACATACTTAAATTTATACATTATTTAAATTTGAAAATCGGTTATTGTCTTTCAGTAGATGGCGCTGTTTTCAATCTTAAAGAGACTCTTTATTATAAGAATCAATAGACACTACACTATATATTCTATATTTAGAGTAATGAGCAAACATTTTTAAGCTAGCTTTATTAATATTCTTTTGTTTCTTATCATATAAATCCTACATATACCTGTATGTCTTTGTTATCGATATTACAGAATTTTTTATTTGAATTAATTCTCATATTTCATCCCGAAAGGTGTCGAAATTCATAGCCATAGCTAAGAACATGTCAAATGGTTACAAAACCAACAATGTGCTTGTAACCATGGGCGAGGACTTTCAGTACCAAGATGCTGCGATGTGGTATCAGAACCTTGACAAGCTGATACAGTATTATTATTAATTATAATTTGTAGTTTGTAAATTGTAATTTTTAATTATCTTTTTGTTTTGACATTTCTTATTTCATTTTAATTGTATTATTGACATTTTGTCTTTGTTATCGATATTACAGAATTTTTTATTTGAATTAATTCTCATATTTCATCCCGAAAGGTGTCGAAATTCATAGCCATAGCTAAGAACATGTCAAATGGTTACAAAACCAACAACGTGCTTGTAACCATGGGCGAGGACTTTCAGTACCAAGATGCAGCGATGTGGTATCAGAACCTTGACAAGCTGATACAGTAAGTGGCATGGATGCTTGTTGATAGCATGTTGGGTTTTGAAATCTAAAACCTGGGAGCATGATGCTTATCAACAGACTAGCGAAGGACTGGAAGCAGGGTTGCCAAATGACAATTATTTTATCTCGTACCAAGGGCTAAATATCTTGTAATTTCAACAGATAATCTCGTAAAAGCATAGGAGAAGTATGGATATGATTGTAAGAAGTAGCGGAAGGAGAGGTAGACCAAAGAAGACGTGGATGAATTGTGTGAAGGAGGATATTAATGAGAAGGGAGTAAATGTGGAGATGACGGCTAATAGAGTGGCGTGGAAGAGAAAAACAGGCTGTGCCGACACCACCTAGTGGGAAATGGTGAAGGAGAAGAAGAAGAATCTCGTAAATGATAATGCATTTAAAGAAACTGTAATAAAATTAATGATTTTATGCTATTTACTGTACCAAGTTTACTGTTACCAAGGTTGCTAAAATATCTTGTAATTTCAACAGATAATCTCGTAAAAGCATAAATTTAAAGAAACTGTAATAAAATTAATGATTTTATGCTATTTACTTAAGTAGCTCGTGTAGTCATAGTCATATTCATATTCGTTGCGAATGGGGCTGTTAAATTCAACAAAACAATTAAAAATAATATCTTTAATTAATTATATTCGATATCAGGGATGTTAGTAAAATAATCTTTATTTTTAGAGTATAGCTTTTCAGTCATTCTGACGTACATTTCTTTTGATGGTTTGAAATTTACGCAATTACCTATGCAATTTGGGCCTTTAGCGCTTTCGGAAGCTAAAAGTGTACCATTTACTGTTTCTGTGATAAATTGTGATGAAAACGTTTTTTTTTTTATTTGCGGCTCATTTGCATTTAATGAGCGAATATTTAAGATTAAAATATTGTTTCAACTTACAAAACAGTGAAAACTTACCACTTACTTAATTGGAAAACAGTGCCATCTTATGAAACTTTAATTTACTTTTTAAAATTCTTTTTTGTTAACAACGCCATCTATTGGCCAGTAAAGTGAAACGTTTGTTCCAAGGTGGACCAGTTTTACAACACGTGTAAGAAAATGTCTGAAGCGTACAGGAGTAACAATATACTTGTGACTATGGGAGACGACTTCCAATACCAAGACGCGTCAATGTGGTTCAAAAACTTAGATAAATTGATTGAGTGAGTAAATATTTGGAGGGTTTTTCTGACTAATACTTGAGTTATTTTGATGGTCCAATCTTACTGAAACTTAATTTATTTAAAGAGTCCAATCTGATTGATACTTAAGTTTTTGGAGGGCCCATTCTGACTGATACTTAAGTTATTAGAGGGCCCATTCTGATAGATACTTAAGTTTTTTAGAGGGCCTTTTTGACTGGCACTTAATTGTGTTCTTCAGAGGGCCTAATTCTGACTGAAACTTAAATTATTTAAAGAGTCCAATCTGATTGATACTTAAGTTTTTAGAGGGCCCATTCTGATTGAAACTTAAGTTTTTTTTAGAGAGCCTTTTTGACTGGCACTTAATTGTGTTCTTCAGAGGGCCTAATTCTGACTTAAACTTAAATAATTTAGTATGTCCTATCTGATTGATACTTTGGTTGTTTTGAGAGCCCAATCTGACAGATACTTACATTAGTGGACCCATTCTGACTGGCACTTAAGTTATTTACAGTGTCCATTTTTTGTCATCAATGAAAATAAAAATTGAATATTTTTTTTATTTGTATATATTTGTATGGAAATATTTTATAAGTATCAAAAGATTGGCTCGATTTTCCATAAAATATTTTATGTTTACTACCAGAAATGTAACTGTAACTAATATTTATTTATTATTGTTAACTAATATTTATATATTTTATTAATTTATATTTATTTTAATAATCTCTTGACCGACGAGATACAGAATTATTTGGACTCGTCAAATGACTTTAATTTAGAATAGTGGCATATCAGAATTGGCATTATTCGTAATATATTTGCTTAGGATTTTTGCATGTTTTTGTAAAATATTACAAAAAAATGTTAACAAATTGGTGATTTAAAATCTATGTAGGTGTCAGTTTTGCATGATCTGTATGTAGTTGTCCCACACACACCGATACATACACACTCGTACCCAAAAGCACACGAAATAAAATTAATATTAAATGTGACGACAAAATCTTAAGAACAAAATGTGACGACACAATCTCAAAAATTAAATGTGACGACATGATCTCTAAAACTAAATGTGACGATAAAATACTAAGAACTAATTGTGACAACACAATCTCAAGAATTAGATATGACGATAAAATACACTACACACTCGTACCCAAAAGCACGCGAAATAAAATTAATACTAAATGTGACGACAAAATCTTAAGAACAAAATGTGACGACACAATAGTAGACGACCTCGTTGGCGTAAAGGTTACCATGCCGGTCTGCTAATCAGAAGGTTCCGGGTTCGATTCCCGGCCCGGTCAACATCTTTGTGCTTAACTAAATTTGTTGTCTGTGGGTCTGGGTGTTAAATATGTATTTATATATAATATGTATGTATATGTAGTATATCAGTTGTGTTAGCAACCATAATACGAGCTAGAAATGGTTCAATATGGGGCTACTACCAGCCGTGTGTGAAAGAGTCCAAAAAAAAAATCTCAAAAATTAAATGTGACGACATAATCTCTAAAACTAAATGTGACGATAAAATACTAAGAACTGATTGTGACAACACAATCTCAAGAATTAGATATGACGATAAAATAAAAGTAATTTAAATTTAAGACTACCATTCTTCTTCTTATGAGCTAAGTGGCCAAGCTCTGGTGTCGAGAATTTTCAAGCCGCCCGAAGGCCTCTGACTTGGCTTAACGACTGTTTGTACTAACAGCCTGAACCTACAATTTAACATGTCATCCGGCCAACGGTAGCGTCCAGGTGAAAATGCTACTTGTAAAACGACAGTCTTGTGCGTGGTCACCCATCCAAACACCGTCCGCATCGATTGTTGCTTAGATTCGATGATCGTGTCAGATCACCTTAGTCAGCCGAGCCACGGGCGCTACATTAAAAAACTTGAGAGATGTCAAGAGACACCCGGGTGGAATGAAGTTCCCCAAACTGTTCAATGCGAAATAGAAATGATAATATCTAGCTTGCTTTCTGTAAGAGAGACAGACAAAGAAACATGCGCACGCAGCACAGCTTACAATAGCTTACTATAGCAAAAAGTGTCGTGACAACTTTTCGTAAGATTTTTTCCGTCTAGCCCCCTTTCACAACGCGCGATAAGGAACTTCGTTCCAAAACATTTATGCGTACAACAACATTTACCTATGTTACTTATTCCAAAAAAAATAAATGTCAAGGTTTTTGTACCACATTGGGGATAAATTTAGTGTATTATTGCGATCTAGACCATCATTAGTAGTCTAGTCAACAAGTGCCTTTTTGGTGGTCAACTTTTTTCAGCAGTCTCCGAAAATTATGATTGAGGTGTCATTCGATTCGGAATGGCATCTAGATAGTTTTCGAAAAACAATGAAGTTCCGCAAAAAAAAGAAACTTTTAAAGTTTACTTTTTTTTTCGGAGACTGCTGAAAAAAGTTGGCCGAAAAGGCACTTGTTGACTAGACTATAGTTTAAATTAGAAAGTACGAGTATACGCTTCCTCTTCGTAAGATAAACCTCCGAATTATTTCAAATGGTACGGAAACCTTTATGCGCGAGCCCGACTCACACTTGGCCAATTATTTTGCTTTATTATAACGGTTTTTTTTATAACGATAAAAGGTAAACGCAAAAAACACAGAATAAGTATATAAAGATGTATCGATAGTTTGTATAGTAAGTAGGAAGTTGTTGTTTAATTGATTTGTTTTTTTTTTGTTAATTTAAATACAAATAAATAATTTTTGTATTGTCTATACTACACCAGTATTATAAAGAGGAAAAGTTTGTTTTTTTGTTTGTTTGACGCAAATAGGCTCCGAAACTACTGGACTAATTTGAAAAATTCTTTCACCATTGGGAAGCTACGTTATCCCTGAGTAATATAAGCTATATTTTGTTTCTCTTTGCAACTTATATTATTTCTTCTGGGCAAGCGCGCTCCACCTTAGATTGCAATATCGCTTACCATCAGATGAATTGCGATCAAGCGCAAGCCCATTACCGTAAAAAAAAAAATATAGCCCGTGTGAAGCCGCAACGATCTGCTAGTTTTTTATTTTGTTGCAAGGTGGAAGAGTTTCTGGACATTTGCCAAAACATGTCCCAGCCTTACAGAACGAATAATATTCTCATCACAATGGGAGACGATTTTCATTATCAAAACGCTTCGTTGTGGTTCGAAAATTTAGGTAAATTAATCGAGTAAGTAATTTCTTTTTAGAAAGATATATGAGGGATAACTTATTTTTCGTTTTGTAACTTTCTTACTTGAAACAATTACGTTGTTGTTTGAACTTAATTTTAGCTTTGTTTTTTGTTTGTTTTTGTGCTATTGTTTTCTGTTATATGTGATTGTAATTAATTTTATTTTCGTATTGGTAGGTATAATTCAGTAATTTGTTATAAATGTTTAAAATAAAAATGTGTTTATAATGAAACTAACTTTAAAGTATCGGTCTGCAACAAATGGTTCCATTTGTCAACAGATTGGCATATTTTTTTACTATGTCAGGAATCAGTCGCGCGGGTATAAAAAAATTAAATATTAGTACTTATCCTTATACATGAGTTTTTTTATTATCAATATTCTGCAAATTAAAATAATTTTATAATGAAACTAAGGTTTTAGTATCGATCTGCAACAAATGGTTCCATTTGTCAACAGATCGACGTATTCATAGACTACGTGAGGAACCAGACGCGCGGTTATAAAATATTAGTAACCATTCTAACGTATGCAAACTAATTTCATTTATTATTTTGTCTGATAATGTTTTGCAAATAACAAATATGTTCATAATAAAATTGCGTTTAACGTATCTGCAACAAATGGTTCCATTTGTCTACAGATCGACGCATTCATACTACGTCAGGAACCGGACTATATAAAATAATTATAAAATATTAATAACCTAAGCACACTAATATCATTTATTATTTTGTATGATTATGTTCTGCATCTGTTCATAATGAATCTGAGGTTAAAGTATCGGGCTGCAACAAATAGTTCCATTTGTCAACAATTCAACGTATTTTTTATAGACTACGTGAGGAATCAGGCGCGCGAACATAAAATATTAGTATAATTCAGTAATTTGTTATAAATGTTTAAAATAAAAATTTGTTTATAATGAAACTGACTTTAAAGTAAATAACTTATTGACTCAGGCGTTACTTTGCGGAAATCCATTGTAAATAGATGACAAAATTAAATATTTAGTGTACTTCCGCTGTGATCCGAAATCCAAATTAAGACAAGTAAAGGAAAAATCAACTAAGATCAATTAACCAAGCTTAATTAACTAAGACTAATTAACTAAGATCAATTAACTAAGATTAATTAAGATTAACGTTACCTATCACAATTAGGAAGTTCTTAACTCTACACGTGTTTCGCCTAATCACAAGGCATCATCAGGAGACGCTGACTCTTCGAACGACAAGTCGAGAGTGAGGCGCCGCGCTCACCGCACCTGCTTATAAAGGGTCGCATCTACCCCCACCACACGACCGTTAAACCGTTATGACTCAGCTCTCGTGCTACCGGCTTGTCGACTAATGACTCGCAAAAGCGGTGACGTCACTAGGTTTGTTTGATCATTCAGCAATGTAAATACTTGATTTTGATGTTTGAGTATCTCTAGTTGTTCTAAGACACATAACCGAAAACCTTTTTCACAGATGTGCTTGATTTTGTATGTGTGGTTGTCTAGTAGCTCGTGACCGGTATCCAAAAGGTGTTTCGCAAAATGTGACTGTTCTGGATGATCATTTCTATATGCCGACATATGTTCTTTGTATCGGGTTTCAAAATTCCGTCCTGTTTGACCGAAAACTCTAGGAAGTCAGGTGTTTACAAATTGATATGTGATGATTGCAAACGGTCAAACAGGACGGAATTTTGAAACCCGATACAAAGAACATATGTCGGCATACAGAAATGATCATCCAGAACAGTCACATTTTGCGAAACACCTTTTGGATACCGGTCACGAGCTACTAGACAACCACACATACAAAATCAAGCACATCTGTGAAAAAGGTTTTCGGTTATGTGTCTTAGAACAACTAGAGATACTCAAACATCAAAATCAAGTATTTACATTGCTGAATGATCAAACAAACCTAGTGACGTCACCGCTTTTGCGAGTCATTAGTCGACAAGCCGGTAGCACGAGAGCTGAGTCATAACGGTTTAACGGTCGTGTGGTGGGGGTAGATGCGACCCTTTATAAGCAGGTGCGGTGAGCGCGGCGCCTCACTCTCGACTTGTCGTTCGAAGAGTCAGCGTCTCCTGATGATGCCTTGTGATTAGGCGAAACACGTGTAGAGTTAAGAACTTCCTAATTGTGATAGGTAACGTTAATCTTAATTAATCTTAGTTAATTGATCTTAGTTAATTGATCTTAGTTAATTAGTCTTAGTTAATTAAGCTTGGTTAATTGATCTTAGTTGATTTTTCCTTTACTTGTCTTAATTTGGATTTCGGATCACAGCGGAAGTACACTAAATATTTAATTTTGTCATCTATTGACTTTAAAGTATCGATCTGCAACAAATGGTTCCATTTGTCAACAGATTGACTTATTCTTTAACTAGGTATGTCAGGAATCAGGCGTGCGGGTAAAACAAAATATTAGTACTTATACTTATACACGAGTTTTTTTTTACTATCAATAGTCTGCAAATTAAGATAATTTTATAATGAAAGTAAGGTTTTAGTATCGATCTGCAACACATGGTTCCATTTGGCAACAGATTGACATATTCATAGACTACGCGAAGAAACAGACGCGCGGGTATAAAATATTAGTAACCATCCTGACGTAGGCAAACTAATATCATTTATTATTTTTTAAAGTATTTTTTACTTTAGTATTTGGAACAAATGGTTCCATTTGTCAACAGATCGACGTATTGATATACTACGTGAGGAACTAGGCGCGCGGGAATACAATATTAAAAAAATAGAACCTAGCAAATTAAGATGATTTCATGATGAATCTAAGGTTAAAGTATCGGTCCGCAACAAATGGTTCCATTTGTCAACAGATCGACGTATTCATAGACTACATAAGGAACCAGGCGCGCGGGTATAAAATATTAGTTTCTATCCTAACATATGTTTCGTTCGATTACCAATATTCTTCAAATTAAGATAATGTTATAATGAAACTGAAGTTAAAGTATCGATCTGCAACAAATGGTTCCATTTGTCAACAGATCGACGTTTTCATAGACTACATATTAAGGAACCAGGCACGCGGGTATAAAACATTAGTTTCTATCCTAACATATGTTTCGTTCGACTACCAATATTCTTCAAATTAAGATAATGTTATAATGAAACTGAAGTCAAAGTATCGATCTGCAACAAATGGTTCCATTTGTCAACAGATCGACGTATTCATAGACTACGTGAGGAACCAGGCGCGCGGGTATAGGACTAACAACGTCGCTGTCACGATGGGAGGGGACTTTACTTACCAGGATGCTGCGATGTGGTACAACAACCTTGACAAACTTATACTGTGAGTCACTTACATACTTCTACACTACTGCAATTTTATTTCAATAAGTTCAGAGCTACAAAACAACCATCGTCCAATCCATCGTCTAATCTCCCGTCTCTTTAACACTACATTCAAGGTTTGGCTATTAGATACAACTTTTTATAATATAAATGATTATCTAAATTTGAAAATTTACGTTTGATTCATATCATATACTATTGTAATGATATCATATTATTTGACTTGTAACTTTGGTGTTATCAATAAATGATTTGTATTTGTATTTGAAGTTGCCAGCTCTTCGACTTCTTCGTATGAGCTAAGAGGCCAAGCTCTGGTGTCGAGAGTTTTCAAGCAGCCCGAAGGCCTCTGGCTTGGCTTAACGACTGCTTGTACTAAGACTAACAGTCGGGACTTACCATTTACTTACTTCTTTTTCGTCCCATGGTCATGGGTCAAGTATTGTACAAATGTTTACTTTTAGTGTTTATAATTTATTTTTAAGAAATGTAACGCTTTAGAGACTATGGTGGCGATTCAGCGGCACACACGACTAAACTAAATTTAAAGAAGTCTCTTTTCATCTTAGGTGGCCAGAAAGAGACGGCACATTCTGAACCACAGACAAAACAACTAAAATCACGTCACGTTATAAAATTAACCTACAACTTTACTTATACTACTAACTTACTTAAAAACTACAAATTAACTTAAACTACATATATACATTAGACACAACAGCAAATAACTTTTATATCTATTATGAATTACTAACACATGGTCGCATGGCATTGAATAATATCCCAGTTGATGGTACATAGCTTTATCCATTTTCCGAATCAAGTAAGTGATTTATCACCAATTCTTTTGTAGGCGTATTTAGTTATAAATAATCTCTTTGTTGAACAACCCATCATATTTATTGTAATTTCCATGCATTGGTTGCCTGGAAGAGAAAGCTTTTAGTGATAAGGCCGCCTCTTGTAACACTACTTATTAGTTTTTTATTCTTTTCTCTGTTCTGTATTTTCTTATCTTTCCGCGCAGTATTCTTCGCACTTATTTAATCTATTAAATAAAAAAAATACGCCTCCCTATTAAAAATTTTTTGACGAATTCCAAAAATTCAAGCTTTTAAACGAATTGAATTTCTTTCTAAAGACTAGCTTTTGTTTTCTATAATCCGTAGATATTATCCGTAAAAAATTCGGCACTCTAAACCGTCCTGCTTAGCGATGCGCGACTGTGAATGATTCCAGTCGAATTATTCGAGTTTATAAATCATTCGAATGATCTCCGAAAATCAGTAACTTATATGATGCCCACTCAAAATTAACCGGACTGAATGAATACTACATTAGTTACTACTTGAGCCGACTCCACTCCGACGATTAATTCATTTGAAACTAACAAGTGACATTGACAAGATTCGCTAACAATCTAGTCAAAACGCCATTAGTAACTAATTAGTAGTCATCATTCGATTATTAACATTAGTATATTACTAATATTCAAGTCGAACGTTTTTTGTGTTTGTGCAGTTTAATTTTTATTTATAAGTGACGTGTATTATAAATATATATAATCTTTTATCTGATAATTTTGACTTAAAATGTATAAATATTTTCAATAAATAACTATTCAGTCGAACGTGTGTATTAGTAGTTGTAGATAAATTCGACTGGTCAGATTATTCGCAGTCGCGCATCTCTAGTCCTGCTCTACCGTACGGACACATTATAGCTCTGTCCTTTTCTAGCACCGCGTCCCGCGACCGCAGAGGCGCAAATATGAGACATTGCATCGACCATCAAGTGGGATATTATTCTTATCACAACATCGCTATTACAATGTGCTTTAACATACTCGTATGTTGCATGTATTTGTTTTTCTCTCTAATACTTTAATTACTTCTTTGTGTATTAAAAATGCATGAATAATAAGTAGTGGCGATTCAGCGGCACACACGACTAAACTAAATTTAAAAAAGACCCGTCTTTTTTAATCTTAGGTGGCCAGAAAGAGACGGCAAGTCTGCGGCATAGTCAAAACAACTAAAATCACGTCAAATGTAGAAAATATAGGCGACTTTAGAGGGCACTCACTTGTATCACCTCTAAAACTGCCTGCACATTCCATATTTGACGTGATTTTAGTTGTTTTGTCTGTGGTTCAGAACGTGCCATCTCTTTCTGGCCACCTAAGATGAAAAGAGACGGGGCTTCTTTAAATTTAGTTTAGTCGTGTGTGCCGCTGAATCGCCACCACTATCTACTTAATCCGTTCTCAGATTATTAACCTCTACAGTCTTATACTCTGAATCGCGAAAATGCATTTTTATTTCCCCCGCAAATAAAAATGTCAAAATAAAATTTTAAGATTTTTTATTAAAAAAAGATACAATACAATATGACTTTCTTGCACACCAAAAAAAAAAACAGTTTTATAACAAGAAACAGAATAACAGAGGTAGTACATTAGGCGGCCTTATCGCCTAAGGCGATTTCTGCCAGGCAACCTTTGGATGGATTTAAGTTACGTTAAAGATAGGACAAATTAGACCTCTAAAACACGTGACAGTAAAGAAATCATTTAAAAGTTGACGATGCCATGATGATAAAAAAGCCATGAGCACTTTTCGATGGGCAAGCAATTTTAGGCACATTTGTTTATAAAAAATATTTAATAAAAAAATACGTCTCGTCTGGTTATCAGATCGGTGAAGGGCGATCTTCACGGGCTCTTCTATTAATAGCGACTAATTTTTTTCTTTAACTTTCACAGATATACAAACCTCAAAGCTGCCAAAGACGGACTGAATATAAAATTATTCTACTCGACCCCGAATTGCTATTTGAAATCCGTGAAGGAAGCAAAGTAAGTATTCGAAGACCTCGTTGGCGTAATGGTTACCATGCCGGACTGCCAATCAGAAGATTCCGGGTTCGATTCCCGGCACGGCCAACATGTTTTTGACGTGACAACGTCTTAAATTAGGTTGCGGCTGGGAGTCACTTATGAAAAAGTGTAACGCCCGGTAACGTTACGATGAGTCACCGTAAGAGAGAGAGGCCCGCCGAATGCCTTGCGTCTCTCTCCCACTCAACTATGATCGGTCTGCCGCGCGCGCAGCACGCGGCAGACGTTGTCACGTAAAATCTTCGCCCGTAAAACCGACTTTACAGGCAACCATTTTTTTTTTATGATGGATAGGCAAGCGCTTGATCGAAACTCACCTGATGTTAAGTGATGTTGCGATCTAGGATGGAGCGCGCTTGCCTAGAAGAAACCGATTCACTCTCGCCTTGAAGACAGTAATAGTAGAAGATACGATAAACAACGACCTTCACCGATCTGTTTAATGGATAAAAATTATTTGATAGGTAATTTCGTTTATTAAAAATGATAAAAAACATGGGTTGCCTGATAAAATCTTGGCCAGGCTATAATTAATTAAAAATTGAAAATTCAATTTTTTTTTTAAATTTCACCATTGTGTTTAACAAAAAAATTTAACACTATCGGAAAGTTCACAGCCTATAGAATATGCAAACGGAGGGTTGCCTTTTATTTTCCTGGCATAACGTTGGGTTGCCAGGTGTAAACCGGTATTTCGCTCGTAGTTATTTTCACCTATTTGTTTAATCTATTAACTAAACATAAAAATAAGCGCTGTTTTATTGTGAATACGATGATATAGGGTTGCCCGTAATACGTCTGTCCTGAATGACGGTTGCCGAATTTTAAAAAGTTAAATTTTAATGCGACTGGGGACGTAAAACATAGAGGTCCGAGTCTTTACTTCCGCCAAATTCGATTTAAAAAAAAATTAACTCTTGGATTAGCTATCAAGTCTCTAACCAACTCGCGACAAATTATAACAATGCTTAACAGATATGGTCATACAATTTAGCAGAGGAACTAGAAACCGAAATGACTTATACATCAGTCAATTTCCCAGTGGTGATCATTTTGATAATATTGAAGCTACGAGTTCATCGCAACTTAATGTTAGTGAGAATGAACAAGGACCATCACGAAAAAGAAGACGTTTCAATGAAATTTCACGACCGATTCAACCATATTATTCATAACCAAAGACAACTTTGCAAATGCTTATGCAAATGCTTACCTTAGATTCGTTTATTAACACGCTGGAAGTCTGAAGTCTATATTTGCCTCCGATAAATTCTTCTCCAACATCTCACGCAGTAGTAAATGAAACACAAATTTGATAAAAATTTTATAAATTTAGGAGCGTTTCATATGGAGATGGCATTTTTTAAAGCGGTCGGGAAATTTATTGATTGTATAGTTCAAAATAATAAAATTTTTATAAATAAAATATTCTTAGTATTGGCTTTTTTATTTCATCATTTGGAATTTTCGACAATTACCTTACTCCATTATTATTTACTTTCTTAAAAAAAAGATGAATATTTCCAGTATCTATACGTTACTTTCTGATATCAATTTAGAACAACATAAATATACTGTAATGCCGCTTTTATAATTTAGTATATATTTAATTTTTACAATTTATTATATTAATATTAATCTAATATTAATCAGCTTGCAAATTATTGTATATTTCACAGTACGTTTGTACTTAAACTTTATATATGTATATGTATAGAAATATTAGTTGCTCCAAAATATTGCTGTATACAAGTTTATCGCTATCTTTTTCCATTGCATGGACTGCGCTCTTTGTCATTTCCTATAGCCACGCCACGCGCAGCTACCTATAACCCTGTCTTTGTCTACCGCACGAGATACTAGACTCGGACCTCTTTGTTGTACGTCCCCAGTCGCATTAAAATTTAACTTTTTAAAATTCGGCAACCGTCATTCAGGACAGACTTATTACGGGCAACCCTATATCATCGTATTCACAATAAAACAGCGCTTATTTTTATGTTTAGTTAATAGATTAAACAAATAGGTGAAAATAACTACGAGCGAAATACCGGTTTACACCTGGCAACCCAACGTTATGCCAGGAAAATAAAAGGCAACCCTCCGTTTGCATATTCTATAGGCTGTGAACTTTCCGATAGTGTTAAATTTTTTTGTTAAACACAATGGTGAAATTTAAAAAAAAAAATTAATTTTCAATTTTTAATTAATTATAGCCTGGCCAAGATTTTATCAGGCAACCCATGTTTTTTATCATTTTTAATAAACGAAATTACCTATCGAATAATTTTTATCCATTAAACAGATCGGTGAAGGTCGTTGTTTATCGTATCTTAGACTATAAGGTTATAGTTCAGAGGGAACAGGGATTCCGGCAATGAGTTCCACAGTTTAATGGTCCGCACAACAAATAATGTTTTTGCTGAACTAAATTTGTTGGCTGTCGGTCTGGGTGTTAAATATGTATCTATATAAAATATGTATGTATATGTAGTATATCAGTTGTGTTAGCAACCATAATACGAACTAGAAATGGTCTAGTATGGGGTTAACTAGCCGTGTGTGAAATGTGTCCTAATATAAAAAAAATATGACGAATAAAACCACTTTTTGTTTACATAGTTAAATGTATTTATTACAGTTTACTTACATTTTTCTTTAAAAACGTGATAAAGATTGCATATTTTAACTAGGTACTAATAATATCACAAATATTTTTTTATAGCTTTTACGTCTTTTGGAATACTTTTGTATAAAAATGTTTATTTTATGTATGATAGGTATATATATACTTGAGACAGATAGAAGAATATACTTATTTTTAAACATACAGTATAAACTCTATATAACGACACTGAAGGACTGTGCATTTTATGGCGTTATAGAGAGTGAGCGTTACATGGAGAGAATGTATAGTATGGAATACAAGCTAAACCAACTAAAGCCAATTGATTTCGACGCTTTAGAGAGTTTGTCGTTAAATCGAGTGACGTTACATGGAGTTTACACTGTATTGCAAAAAACACGTTTGTTGTATGGGAGCCCCCTCTAATATTTACTTTAATTATTTTGTTTTGTAACGTAATGGTGGCGATTCAGCGGCACACACGACTAAAACAAATTTAAAGAAGCCCCGTCTCTTTTCATCTTAGGTGGTCAGAAAGAGACAGCATGTTCTGAACCACAGACAAAACAACTAAAATCACGTCAAATATGGAATGTGCAGGCAGTTTTAGAGGTGGTACAAGTGGATGATGCATCGTCATGTTTAGGATTCACCGTCGGTTCTTTAATATCGTTATTAGGGGTTTTATCTGGTATCAATGTATGGAATTCAATAGTTCGTTTGATTTTTGTATCTTGATTTCGACGCTCACTTGATCAGTTTTTATGTGTTTATTTTCATCTTGTTTGTTTGAATTAGCATTTTCTTCTTGTAAAATAACATTTGCTCGTTTTGTAGTAATGTCTTCTAGAAGACAAAATTAAATATTTAGTGTACTTCCGCTGTGATCCGAAATCCAAATTAAGACAAGTAAAGGAAAAATTAACTAAGATAAATTAACTAAGATTAATTAAGATTAACGTTACCTATGACAATTCGGAAATTCTTAACTCTACACGTGTTTCGCCTAACCACAAGGCATCATCAGGGGATGCTGACTCTTCGAACGACAAGTCGAGAGTGACTCTCGACTCTTAGTTAATTTTTCCTTTACTTGTCTTAATTTGGGTTTCAGATCACAGCGGAAGTACACTAAATATTTAATTTTGTCTTCTATTTACAATGGATTTCCGCAAAGTAACGCCTGAGTCAATAAGTTAGTAATGTCTTCTATTGAAGCTGTGATAGCGTCTTCAACCTATATTATTTTATTTTGAATTGCTATTGGGACTCAGCCGATCACTATTTGAGTGTATATTTTTATCCTCTTTATTAACATTTTCTTCTTGTAAATCAACATTTGCTCATTTTATAGCTATCTTCTATTGAAGCTCGTATAATGTCTTCAACCTTTATTATTTTAAGAGCACGTACAGTTTTTTTGACTTCTGTTATACTAATATTTGCATCTCTTTTGTATTCAGGTGTGATTAAATTTAATTTAGTGCTCGAATTGCTTTTGGGACTCAGTCGGTCACTATTTAAACGTATATTTTTATCCTCTTTATTAACATTTTCTTTTTGTAAATCAACTTTTGCTCGTTTTACAGCTATGTGTTCTATTGTGGCTGTAATATCTTCTTCCATTTTTACTAATATAGGGTCAGGTACAGATTTCTTTACTTCTGTTATACTAATATTTGCATCTTTTTTGTATTCAGGTGTGATTAAATTTAATTTAGTGCTTGAAGCTGTAATATCTTCTTCCATTTTTACTAATACAGGGTCAGGTACAGATTTTTTTACTTCTGTTATACTAATATTTGCATCTTTTTTGTATTCAGGTGTGATTAAATTTAATTTAGTGCTTGAAGCTGTAATATTTTCTTCCATTTTTACTAATATAGGGTCAGGGACAGATTTCTGTACTTCTGTTTCACTAGTATCTAGACGATTATTTTTGTCTTCAGCTGAGATGAAATTTAATTTAGTGTTTGAATTGACACTCAGTTGGTCACTTTGTTTGTGCGTGTTTTTAAAGTTTTTATTCAAATTAGCATATTTTTGTAAACAAACATTTGCTTGTTTTGCAGCAATGTCTTCCATGAAAGTGTTATCTATTTCAGCTTTTACTAATATAGGATCGGGCACAGTTTTTTCGAATCCAGTTGTACCAATATCTAGAGTAGAAATAGAGGCAGGTTGTACTAAAACTAAACTAACTACGTCTTTACTTGTTTGCGCTGACGAGTCTCTTATGTCAGGCTCTATCTCTTTTGGGTCTTTCAGAGCCGTAATCAAGACACTGTTGTAATTATCGGGAAAACATTCATTTGAGATAGCTTTGCACACTTTTCTTAGAATAGTTGAACAGATACAAGATATAGCGAACCCGTTTTTCTCAAGCCAATCCGACGTCTGTCTTGAACTGCTATGGCCAGTTACCAGATGTGCATATAATACAACCTCAAAAGATTCTTCTGCTGGGATCATTTCATTCATTTTTTTCTTATCAATTGACAGTGTGGTAAGTATTTGCTTTCCGTTCTTCTTTTGAACTTTGTAATATTTTGATAAGTTGAGTTTTCTTAGGTCTTTGAATTCATTGTTGATCATTGAGTAGATCCATGATCTATCGATCGGTGCCTGTTGGAAAAATCAATATGGTTATTTTTACACAAGTATAATTCAACCTCGTTGGCGTAAAGGTTACCATGCCGGCCTGTCTATCAGAAGGTTCCGGGTTCGATTCGATTCGAATTTGTTGGCTGTGGGTCTAGGTGTTAAATATGTATCTATATAAAATATGTATGTGTGTATATCAGCTGTGTTAGCTACCATAACACGAACTAGAAATGATTCAGTGTGTGGAATGTGTCCTAATATTAAAAAAAAAAAAAAAAAAAATTGACTAAGTCTGAGTTGGGGTCGCTTGAAAACTCTCAACACCAGAGCTCAGCCACTCAGCTACGAAGAAGAATTGAATATGTTTAATATATATATATATAATAAAATAGAGTGTAATACCTGCACACATGGCTAGTGCTTTTGTAAGCAAGTGTTTTTTTTTATCATAGGACATATTTCACTCACGGCTGGCAAGCCTCATACTGAACCATTTCTGGTTAGTGTTATGGTTGCTAACACAACTGATGTACTAACATAAATACCTTTTACATATTTAACAACCAGGTCAACAGCCAACAAATTTAGTTCATCACAAAAATGATGGCCGTGCCAGGAATCCAACCCAGGACTTTCTGGTTAGCAGTCCGGCATGGTAACCATTACGCCAACGAGTTTGTTTTTAACATAACAACTGTAGCCGGAACCAGCCACTCTTTCATAATCTTTTATTACTCATTTTTGTTTACTTTACTGCTTAGTTTTAACTGCTGAACTAGATATTAAATGTGCCATTTATATTTTTTAACTTATCATAACCGCTGTTTACAACTGCCTCTTTATCAGTGCCCTTTTAACCCTAAATTTGCCCAGACTGGTTTTTTTTTGTAGAATTTAAAAGATTGCTATGGGTGGCTGGTAAACACGGGAAAAATATTCTTATTCTTCCTTGCCTTATCCCACTAGGTGGGGTTGGCACAGCAAATTTTCTTCTTCCACTCTTCTCTAACAGCTGTCGTCTCTACACTCACTCCTTTTACTCTCATGTCCTTATTCACACACTCCATTCATGTCTTCTTCGGTCGGCCTCTTGCCCTTCTTCCTTGCACTACCATTTCCATGCATCTCCTAGTAACATGCGTCTCCTCTCTACGCATCACATGTCCATACCACGCTAACCTTCCACTCTTTATTTTTCTCCCTCACTGGCGCTACTTTCACACTTCCTCTAATGTACTCATAACTCATTCCTAATTTTGTCCATTCTTGTCACTCCACACATCTATCTCTACATTCGCATCCTGCCGCATGCACTCCTTTTTCATATCCTACCTTGGTTGCCCAACACTCTGATCCATACAGTACGACAGATTTAATTATCGTCTTGCATTAAAATAATCCCATGTCAACAATTATTTCTATGCTATTTCTAACAAAAAGAACTAGAAAAAAACTCCTGCGTCCTCTTATTGGCAGTAATAACTAAAAATGTGTTAGTTTATATGCTCTGGTGATTTTTGTAGGAAGAGTCAAATATCATTGAAATATGCCTAAGTAATTTGTGTCGTAAATATAGGTATGGATACTGGCCCAAATTTTGGTCAATTCGACGTCACTACTTCACGGATCCAAATTAAGTGTTAAAAACTGCCCAGTTTTAAATTAGTTCCCACAGTCAAATGGCAAATACTTAAAAACAAGGCGCCAAAACAAAAGAGCATCAGAAGTAGGCAAATATAGCGACAGAATAATAAAACAAACTAATAAAAGTATCTTTACCTTTTCAGGATGCAGATATTTATAATTCTCAATATCAATATAGTATTTTCGTCTCATAGCAGCTATTAATGTACTACACGACATTTTTCAATTAAATTCAGGTAAACAAACAAAACACTGAATAGGTAAGATGCACGGGTAAAATGACAGCTCCCTATAAAGAAATCATGAAGTTTTAGGTAAAAATGGAGACCACACTTAGAACAAAATCTTGAGGCAAATACCTACTTATCTCTTTCTCGCTCTCTGTGGGCCGACCTCTCTTTCTAGTGTGGACTAAAGTATTGCTTTCTTCATATTTAAATCTCCTATAAAAAAAAATTGATTAGTCACCACACTAGTCTAACCAGTAGTAAATCACTGACAAATAATTTAACTATAAAAAATATTGAAACTGTGATTAGTTCAATTGAAAATTCCAAAATTTTATATCACGTGTGCATATCTGGGTTGGCAAATCAACGAATTATAATCCCATTTCTTAAGGACTTGGTTATGTGGCAACATTGGCCCTATGTGCCAAAATATATCGGGCAATATGGCGGTTGTTTACTTTTCGCTTTATAGCTTCGTTTGACATTTTTCGCGTTATACATAGCTATAATTCAAAAAAATGGTGCAAAGTTGTGTTGTGAGTGGTTGCGGCAGTACGTGGTGTCCAAATGGCGATATAAAGTTTCACGCGTAAGTGTTTAAATCCTGCTTTATAACATTGAATCATTGTAAACATATTTCTTTGTATTTTCACTTAGTTGCCTCGCAAATCGATTAACCAGTGTTTTCAAAATAATTGTAAAAGATAACTATGTCAAGATCAAATACATTTACATTGAATTTCATTGATTTTCTCCAATTTAATTTATTTTGTTTATATGAAGAAGTACTGCTGTAGTGTGACCATATTGTGGATATATGTGGGACTTTCCATAGGACCTTAACAGTTAACTAATAATCATCGTATTATTCAGTTACTGGGTTGTGGAGATCAGATAGGCATTCGCTACATGCAATTCAGCTGCATCTGGTTAGACTGGAAGCAGACCCCAAAATAGTTGGGTAAAGATTAAGCGGATTGATTGAAATATTATAAATATTTATTTATATTTTTATTTAATTTTTATTCTTCACTATTCTGATATTTTAATAAATTAAGACCATAATTATGTTATATTCCAGAATTCCTCAAAATGAGTCTCGAAGAAAATTGTGGCTCTACATTGTACCATAGAAAATGAAGTTCTATGAAAGCGCAAGGGTTTGCAGTTTGCAGTTTCAAGAAACGGATTATGATTTAACAACAAGACGTTTGAAATCAACAGCAGTTCCAACTATATTATTAAATCAACAAACAGTATCTCCAGTCATGGTAAATATTTCACATAATTTAATTACCCATTTAACATATTTTTATCTATTTTACTATAAGAAATAATAGTAGTTCAAATATAATTATGACAAAAGGCAACATTTTGTAAAATACATCATATTATAATTTTCAGACATCAAGTACATTACATGAAGAGTCTATGGTGCAAACAGCTGCTCTGGCTATACCAAAGCACTAGTTCTACTGTTTATAAAAGTAATGCTCCATATAAGGAAATAAGAGTTAATCGCGCTGGCTGCAATGTTGACGACCATATCAGTAAAAGCAGTGTCGGGAAATTCTTGGAAATATAAGCAATCGTTACAAGTTAACTGTAAGTTTTCCTTTCCTTTATTTAGAAATAACGATAGTAATAAAAATAATTTTCCAATCCGACATTATCTGTCACATGTGAAAAGTTTTTTGCTGACCCAATTCTTCGGGAAATAGAACATTACGCTGTGACTCTTAGGAGTGGAGAAATTTTGTGCTCTATCCTCCATCTATTGATTACTTACTCAACCCAGTCGAAAGGTATCGACATCTGTTAGAATTATTTGGAGTTAACAGATAATTGTGACTGTCAAATAATAACAGACAATAATTAGCAATAAATTAACCCATTACTTCCCAAGCATCGAAAACGTTGGAATTTTTTGATGAATTCCTTAAATTAGGTTCATAATACATAAAGAAAAAAGAATATGACTAAAAAAAAAATTAAGATATACCTTCATCCCTGTTTCAGCCCGTCCTATAAATATGACAATGGGGACATGTGGTCAGAAGTAATACAAGTTAACAATTAATAAGAAAATAAGATTTATTTGTAAATTATGTTCACAAACAGACTTAAAAATAAAATATAAGTGCTTATTTTATATGATTACTTATAAAACAATCACATTTAAATGGTTTTTCCCATTTTGCACAAAAATTTAGAGGTTTTTTTACTTACAACCTTGTCCTTGCCAATGCCTCTATTTGCCCCTTTGGGATATAGTGACCAACATTATGATACCTAAAAGGTTGTAAAAGAACTTCTGAAGAACCAAGTATCGGTTTATTTCCATTGCCTTTCGAATTCCTCATCCAAGCAAAAAAATATCCTTCGTCTGAAATCTAGCAGAGGGATAGTATCGTCTTTATTTATCTGATTGTAGACAATCCATCCATTTACAAGGGTCATGTCTAAAACACGGATAATTAAAGGTCAATACTATATTTTACCTCTAAAGCAGATTGGGTATTTAGAAATCAGCCATCATGTTTATATATCCCTTATCCTTATTACAATTATGAATAAGCATTGGCTATTCCATGGCAACTTTGGCCTTTGCTATCTTTGAGTACTTATTTGTTTTTACAAAAAGGTCAACAGAATCAAAATTAGTCAAAAGACAAACAACGTTACTCTCAAACCATTTCAGGCACAAAATTTCATTGTTTTTACCGATACTATAATCGGTAAAGCCTTAGTCTTTCTTTTTCATTTCTTGTTTGGTCATAGTAGGACATTTTTAGTTGTATTTTCTCTGCCTGTCCCTATAGCTCTGAACCCTTGAGATATAAAACCGATCAACAATAACTGCATGCTGCTGAAAGTTATCAAAGTAGACTACATGTAATCTGAGAGCTGTACAAACTGCAAGCAACATCTTTACCACTGTAGCACCCAAGTCATCGTCACAACTAGCAGAGGTTCGAACATCTTTGCCTGAATGTTATAAGAAAACAACCGAAATGCTATAAGCCGAAATGATATAAGAATACAACTTTGCTGACTTTATACAGTGGCCAATGCTTATACCCGAACCTTATTGGTTTTCCTTTTATTCAACTTCAATGTCGTTCAACTCCTCATCACTAGATTCTTCAGTATCTTGAATATAGTCAACAAATTCGGACATGTTCAAAGCTCTTTTATTTTATTTTTTTGCACTGAATTCATTATCTATTAATAAAAGAATTTATTAATATATACTTACAGTCATACAGATAAGTGTATTATTCATAATTAGATAGGGAAAAAAATATATTTTTACTTACCCTCAAACTATCAACCTTGTACACAATGAATTCTTTTTATTTATTCTAGGTCGATAAATAATCACAATCGTTTTGTGTGATTAGATGTCATGTGTTCAGCTTACGCTAATCAACTAATGTAAACACAAGCAAGACCCGTAGAAAACAAGCAATTGACCAGTTTGAACCTGTACTTAGTGTGACAGGATCCAACGCACTGTTGCGGCAAATTGTACATACAGGCTCCCGGTGTCATATTTATAGGACGGCTTATTTTAAATGTATATCACAAGACCACATATGATGTTTTGTTTTTATTTTTATTTGTTTTATATTTGGTAGAGATCTAAGAATAAGTTTTATGTACTTTGAAGTAGGTAACGTTTTTCTTTCACAGTATATACAATCGGAATTCAGAGCTCATCTCGTCCCCTTCAGTCAACAAAAATTATCAATTTAAAAAAAATATAATAAATTTACGTAAACATTTTTCACAGCGAAAAAAAATTATTTTATTAGAAAAATAGTGTAAAAATAAGAATTTCGTTAGAAATAATAAAAAATAAAAGTCCTAATACATATAAAAAAAATGATGAAAATGGTGTCCTAAAAATATGACAGTGGGAAGGAATGGGTTAAAATTGCGACTATAATTTGAGAATTTAACTATCCTATCTCTCAAGTTGGATCTAACTGCACATGGTGTGCGAATTTTATTATAATCGGTTAAGTAGTTTAGGAGTCCATTGAGGACAAACATTGTGACACGAGATATATATATATTAAGATATATTTAAATAAAACAATGTTATAAATTAAAGACATGTATTTCTGGTTTCACAAAATTTTCTTGATTTTTTTAGGTCAGCAGCAGTGAAGACCACGCTACTGTGATTATTTGTAGGGGCGTTCAAGCGAAAATAAAATCGAATAAAGAAAAAATACTTCAGAGAAAAACTAAAATCCTCAAGCAGAAAGTGACGCGACAAACACAAAAAATTCAGGATATGTCGTCCTTAATAGCAACTATTAAAAAATATACGAGTCAATCAGAGATTGAAAATATTATCCGAGGGCGATTTGCTGATATCTGTAAGGAGTTCAAAAAACACAGAAAAATCCACATGGTATTCGTTATAGTGAAAAAGTGAAAGCTCGCTTTAACTTTGAATTTCTATTCTGCGAAGGCTTATGAATTTTTAAGAAAACATACGTCTTTGGCTCATGTAAAAACGATATGAAGATATTTGTCTCTATTCAACTGTAATGTCGGTTTCTTATCTGAACTCGAATATTTAAAAGAACAAGTAAAATTGTAAGAAAAAATGCATTTAAAAAATTTTGCTTTAATTTTTGATGGAATGGCACAAAAAAAAACCTGGCCTATGATCAAAAATTGGATAAAATTATTGGTTATGTGGATTTAGGACCAATTTCTGTAAGTGATTCAGAAAAATTAGCTTCTGAAGTCTTCGTATTTCAGATAATTTCTCATATTTTATTTATTGCAAATAACTTGCCTGGAGAGCTGCTATCCGAATTAATAAAAACAGCAATAATTCTGTTTGATGAAATTGGTATCACCGTGAGATCTCTGACTTGTGATGGCGCATCATCCAAAATAAAAGCTTATCAATATTTAGGTTGTTCTCTAGATCAAAACATTTTGAGACCGTTCTTTCAACATACTAGCAGGAAGAGCAAAATTTACTGTCTGCTGGACGCTGCACATATGCTAAAACTTGCTAGAAATGTGTTGGGCGATTTTGAAATAAAGTCAAATACCGGCGATATATCGTTTGAATGTATACGAAAACTACCCGTAATCATCCGATTACGGACTCCATTAAATGTAATGATATGCATGAAACTAAGATAGTAAAACAATTAGCTCATTTTTTTTGAATGTGTATACGTGCTCACTTAAAGAGCTACAAAGAAAATGTTTTTAGTGATTTACGTGGTAAGAGACAGAAATTACACAGAACAATTATATTTAGTCATGTCTAATAAATATAAAAATTATAATATACGATTTTAAACAGAAAAGGCTTTTTGTTTTTTCATATAATTATATTGTTGTTCCTATTATATTCCCGTATAATACATATACGTAATATTAAAAATAGCACACAAGATAAAAACACTTTAACACGTTCCTTACCATTCCTGCTCCTTAACACTGGTGGCGATTCAGCGGCACACGCGACAAAACTAAATTTAAAGTAGCTCTGTCTCGTCATATATGACCAAAAAGAGATGGTACGATCTAAACCATAGACAAACCATCTAAAATCACGTCAAACACGTCCGATTTAGAGCTGATATAATTGGATGCGCTCTAAAATCGCTTATATTTTTCACATTTTACGTGATTTTAGTTGTTTTGTGTGTGGTTCAGAACGTGCCGTCTCTTTCTGGCCACCTAAGATGAAAAGAGACGGGGCTTCTTTAAATTTAGTTTAGTCGTGTGTGCCGCTGAATCGCCACCACTGACTAACTCAGAAATTTGCAAAATAAAAATGGTTGCCTGTAAAGTCGGTTTTACGGGCGAAGATTTTACGTGACAACGTCTGCCGCGTGCTGCGCGCGCGGCAGACCGATCATAGTTGAGTGGGAGAGAGACGCAAGGCATTCGGCGGGCCTCTCTCTCGTTCGGTGACTCATCGTAACGTTACCGGGCGTTGCACTTTTTCATAAGTGCAGCCGCAACCTAATTTAAGACGTTGTCACGTCAAAAAATAGCTCAATGTGTTTCATTATGGAACAAAATTAACGATGATTTCTTTTTCGCTATTTCTGGGTTGGTCCCTTAGTACCAGTTGTTGTAATATGATTTGTACAATGGTATCTATTTCTCGCGCCCGCACAGATCTCAGTCATTCATTTCGCATTGCTGCGAGAACTAAACCTACATCTAGGCCATGATCTATTTCCGCATGAAATTCTGTCCATGTCGACCCAGCGCTTTCTGCGTGATTAGATTAATGACAAACAGCCAAATTTACTAACCTATTATATAATTTTAGGGCTCGGTCTTAGTATTAATGAGATATAGATAATTATATAAATATTATTATAGACCACTATATGGACGGCAACAATTATAACTGTCCTGGGAAAAAATAAATAAAGGTTACCCTACTAGACAGAGAGGGCCTTCCCACAGAGAGCGAGATGGCGATACATAATTTTTGCTTCAAGTAGGTATTGGAAGTGTGGCCTCCATCTTTACCTACAACTTCATGAAAGAAATCTACCAATTTTTTTTTTAAATTAATTTCATGACCATGGATACAAGTCCTTCAGGCGAAATCTTATACAATTAAAATTTTACAAACATAAAAAGGAAATAAAAGTACAAACTAAATAGTAAAATTTAGTTATGTAATAGTACATAACTAAATTTTTTCAACAGTATTCAAAATATACTTATAAATAGGTTTGAAAACATAACGCTGTATTCTCAGTTGTGTAAATAAAATCTCCCGATCCCGGTAAATAATTAAAAAGAAACTTTATTATAGCTTTAATTTTAGTTTTGATTTATTTTCTTGCTGCTATTTTGCACAAGATCACAACAATTATCGTGTTCTACGTATTATATTTTGAAATGTGTTTTGAAAAATAATAAGTTATAAGTAGTTAAAAAGTCTGTAGTTAATATATACTATAGTTAATAAGTTATAATTATATATTTTGAAAAATAAAATAATAAGTTATACTTATACTCGTATTTATGCTCAAAGTATTCTAAGCATTTCATTTGTTAATTATTCTCTATATGTTGCAAAATATGAATAAAATAGAGACATTTAGGATTAATTGAAGAAAATAATAGCGTGCCTTGTAGGGCACATATTTTATAATGAAACTGTCTTTGTTTTTGGTGCAAATAAATGATTTATTTATTTTATTTATTTATTTTAGTTATGTTCTTATCGATTAATTATTTTTAACCGACTTCAAAAAGGAGGAGGTTATATATTCGACGTGTATGTATTTTTTTTATGTTCATTATCGAAACGAAAGTTGACATCGATGTCTTGTTTTTTAGAGATATTGTATACGATTTATTAATTATAGGTACAAACCATTAATAATTTTCAATAAAGACTTTTGTCATGGGCAACTCTGGAATTTACATTTGTCTCGCTATGATTTACAAAAGTAAATCATTAAAAAGTTTTTAGTGTAACTATGAAAATCTAGATTTTGCGTATTTCTAATTTTGTTGATAAAATTATGTAATTTTTTTTTCTGTCCCTGCTTACAGCCGAAACTCTAGATTTTACGTATGTGTATTTGTAATTTTGGTAATAAAATTCTGTGTAAAAAAAATATTTTAATTATTTTTCAGTCCATCTTTACCGCCGAAACAGGATGATTACTTCCCATACGCTTCGGACCCTCACGCGTACTGGACCGGTTACTTCACTTCGAGACCCACTACTAAATACTTCGAGAGAAGAGGCAATGTATACTTACAGGTACGCGCAAACGTCTTAGTACATTCTGGGCTCCTGGTACTTTGTCATCATCTTCTTAGGTTAAGAAGCGAGTGGAAAGCTCCAGCGTCAATATAATTTAAAGCACTTTATTGAAATTCCCCACTTATCTACGCTACGGAAGCGCCCTAGGTATATTTCCCCGTCACCCATCCAGGAAATAACTTTAAGATTCTCACACGTATTGGACCAAGTACCTACTTTACTTCGAGACCCACTACTAAATACTTCGAGAGAAGAGGCAATGTATACTTACAGGTACGAACAAACCTCTTAGTAGGCTCTGGGCACCTGGTACTTTCTCGTCATCGTATTAGATAAAGAAGCGAGTGGAAAGCTCCAGCGTCAATATAATTTAAAGCACTTTATGCAAATTCCCCTCTTATCTACGCTACGGAAGCGCCCTAGGTATATTTCGCGGCCACCTATCCAGGAAATTAGTCTAAGATCCTCACGTGAATTGGACCGGGTACTTTACTTCGAGACCCACTACTAAATACTTCGAGAGAAGAGGCAATGTATACTTACAGGTGCGAACAAACCTCTTAGTAGACTGTGGGCTCCTGGTACATTTTCCTCATCTTCTAAGGTTAAGAGGCGAGAGGAAAGCTCCAGCGTCAAAATAATTTGAAGCACTTTATTGAAATTCCCCTCTTATCTACGCTACGGAAGCGTCCTAAGTATATTTCGCGGTCACCCATCCAGGAAATTAATATAAGACTTTCACGCGTATTGGACCGAGTACCTACTTCACACCCATAAATACTTCGAGAGAAGAGGATCTTATGAAGACCTTATGTATACCATAATGATGCAATAAATTAATTTGACTTTGACTTTGATTAATTTTCTCGTTTTATTTCGCAGATGGCCAAACAGCTGAATGTCCTCGCTGCTTTAGAAAAACACAACCAGTTCGTAATCGACGAACTTAAAAGCGCTATGGGTAAATTTTAATCTTCTATACTATAAGACTCTTTGTCCTGACTCATTCATCTATAGAAAACGCAGAGCCCAAACGACTGGTCCTAGGGTTCTGAAATTTGGAGGGTGTATTTGTTTTAGTATGTAGACGCGCAGTTAGAACGGATTTTTGGAAATTCCACCCCTAGGGGGTTGAAAGGGGGTAAAACAGTTTGTATGAAACTTCTTTGTTTTTGAACTTACAGCAATGAAATTTAAAATATGTGTAGTTTATGTTAAATGAAAAATAATGGCATCAAGTAATTTTAGCCAGGGGTGAACTAAGGGTACCGAACCCGGAGCCTTCTGATTGACAAGCAGACGTTTTCCCACCGAGACACGCTCGCTTTTTATTAGCTTTATATTAGCTTCATCTGTATGTTTGTATGTTTGTTTGTAACCGACTTCTTTGGGCGCGATTTTGACCCACTTTAAACGGCCAGATTTCGTTGAAACTTTGTGGATTTATTGAGGACCGATGACAATACACTAATTTGATAAAATTATTCAATTTTTTTTTTATCTTTGTTTGTATGTTTGTTTGTAACCGACTTCTTTGGGCGCAATTTTGACCCACTTAAAACGGCCAGATAAGCGTGTTTTTTAGTTTTTTTTAACTATTATTTATTGTTTTGTATGAGCGCGGTCACCCATCTCTATCCTGTTTTCAGGTGTGATGCAGCATCACGACGCTATCACTGGGACAGAGAAGCAGCATGTAGCTCACGATTACGAGAGATTACTGGACAGAGCCGTGGAGGACTCCTTACTGGTGCCCAGACAAGCTTTCAAGTAAGAGTTTCATTGGTGGCGATTCAGCGGCACACACGACTAAACTAAATTTAAAGAAGCCCCGTCTCTTTTCATCTTAGGTGTGTGGCGTCTCTGTCGCACTTCATCGCCCGCGATCAATCAGAGCGCTGGTCCTGAATCGCGCAAACGGTATTTACAACGCGCGTACGACGTGTTCAAGCTACAATGCATGACCGTCGGACGGCCGTCTCCGGACACAACATCTGTCCGGGGGATATCCCTTTGCTAGATGGAGGCAGACCGTCGTCGCTCCATAGGTGGTCAGAAAGAGACGGCACGTTTTGAACCACAGATAAAACAAACCAAAATCACGTCAAATATGGACTGTGCTGGCAGTTTTAGAGGTGATACAAGTGAGTGCGTTCTAAAGTCGCCTATATTTTCTACATTTGACGTGATATTAGTTGTTTTGACTACGGTGTAGATTCACACAATTCGCCTTCTCCTTAATTTGGTCTAAATATGATCTTCTAGGTATTCCTCTTCCTCTCCTGGCTTCTATCTTTCCTTCTACGATATTTTTAATGAAATTGTCATGTCGTATAAGGGTCAGCTCACACCGAGACGCGACGCTGCGCGCTGATTTTATATAGAGCGACTCAAAATATACCTTATTTCCTACACGAAAAGATTCACATTTCATTGTGAGAATTCAGATACGTTGCGCTGCGCAGCGCTGCATCGAGACGCCTCGCGGCTTGTTCTAACAATGAAATGTGAATCTTTTCGTGTAGTAAATAAAGTATATTTTGAGTCGCTCTATTTAAAATCTGCGCGCAGGGTCGCGTCGCGTCGCGTCTCGGTGAGACCTGACCATAAGGTTTTCAGGTAGGAGAGTTTCATATTGTACTGTATTTTTTTTTCAGTAAAATGATGCAAGGCAGCGAAACAAAGCCGCCAATCTTCTCGTTCGACAGATGTCGCCTTAACGAGTCTAGCTGCTATACGTCCGAACATAGCAATACTTTTGTGGTAAGTCATATACCATTAAAAGTTTTAATATACCTACGTATAATCTGATCAATTAATCGCCGGTTAAGATATTTTTTTTATTTTCACATTCACACATGGCTGGTTAGCCCCATACTGAACCATTTCTAGCTCGTGTTATGGTTGCTAACACAACTGATATACTACATATACTTCTTCTTCTTCTCCTTTACCATTTCCCACTAGGTGGGGTCGGCACAGCCTGTTTTTCTCTTCCACGCCACTCTATCAGCCGTCATCTCCACATTCATATCCTCCTTCACACAATTCATCCACGTCTTCTTTGGTCTACCTCTCCTTCCGCTACTTCTTACAATCATATCCATACTTCTCCTAGTCACATGCATCTCCTCTCTACGCATTACATGTCCGTACCACGCTAACCGTCCACTCTTCACTTTCTCTGAAACAGGCGCCACTTTCAAACTTCCTCTAATATACTCATTTCTTACCTTGTCCATTCTTGTTACTCCACACATCCATCGCAACATTCGCATCTCTGCCGCATGCAATCCTAGATATACTACATATACATACATAGATATTATATATAAATACATATTTAACACCCAGACCCACAGCCAACAAATTTAGTTAAGCACAAAGATGTTGGCCGGGCCGGTAATCTTCTGATTAGCAGACCGGCATGGTAACCTTTACGCCAACGAGGTCGTCAAAAAATTAAAAATGTATTATAAAAAATAGCCAAGTGTGAGTTGGCCTCGCGAATGAAGGGTTCCGTGCCATTGTTAAATGGTAGCCCCCCTCAAATATTTATTTTATTTAAATTTAATAATTTAATTTGAATGGTAATGTACATTTACGTTCCGTGAAAATGTTAGGTTAGGTTATTGATATATAGCAAAAAAATACGAAAAAAACACGTTTACTTTACGGACACGCGTCGCCATGCGCATCATATAGCGTGGCGACGCAAAAGTCAAAGTCAAAGTCAAATAATTTATTGCGGTTTCAGAGTGTTCATGTTGTAAAATTAAATGTCCTAACTGGAACCTACCTCTAGGGCGTGCCAAATATATAAAGAAATCTGGCTGGTTTCTTACAACATTATATACTCGTACGTTATACATTGAGATGACTTACATTACATTAATTAAATTAATTAAAAAAAAAATATCTACAAAGTTTGAACGAAATCTGGCCGTTAAACGGCCAAAATCGCGCCCAAAGAAGTCGGTTACAAACAAACATACTAACAAAAATGGAATAATTTTATCAAATTAGTGTATTGTCATCGGTCCTCAGTAAATCTACAAAGTTTGAACGAAATCTGGCCGTATAAAGTGGGTCAAAATCGCGCCCAAAGAAGTCGGTTACAAACAAACATACAGGTGAAGCTAATATAAAGCGTATTAAACAATTTTCAGTCAATAACAGTGATGATTTCTACTTAAATACATTTTTGCTTTCTTGTTTCAACGCCATGGCGACGCGTCGCCACGTCAGAAATCGGTTTTATGTTTCACATCAAAAATCTGTTTCTTTTTTTTCAGGTAACTCTTTACAACCCTGTGGCTTGGAAGGTGAATGTTCCAGTGCGTGTACCAGTCTTAGAAGGAGAATACGAAGTGTATGCGCCAAATGGTAAATATTTATAGATATTTATTTATTCCTTTATTTCAGGCAACTAAAACGTGAGAATTCGTTTGATCAAATATTCAGCGCCATGTTTTATTCTTTCTCAAAGTTTTAAACATGTCAGTCAAAATTAAATTAAATTTATAATAAATTACTTAATTCTAAATAAATAACCCGCCCCTAATAGTTTCCGGTGCAAAGGTGCCCATAAGACTAGCAGCGTTCCCGCGCTGAATGGCAATCGCTATCCTTTGCACCAGGAAAGATCCGGAGCGGGAGTCACCGGTTGATTTGTTAAGCCTTTGCCCAATTTCTTTGAGCACAGCCGTAGCATCCTTGCCCCTACAGCCCAGGGTCTCCACGGCAATAGGCACGAAATGATAAAGCGGCTCCAGGGCGGCATACTTAAGCCTCTTCTTCACACAACAACTAAAATACAATACACATAGAATTGCCGCATTGCCTCTTTGCAATCCAAAGAGGCAATGCGGCAAGCCTGATGGGCACGTTTGGGCGGGTGGCTTAATTTTTATTTTGTTATTAATATTATTTTTAGTTTACTAAATTTTCGTCTTTTCTATGGTTTGTAAATATTCTTAAAACAATAAACTTAAAAACTATCGCACGCGAAGTGACGGCGTCGTGTTTGTGTAATAATCTTCTTATATATTTCAGGTGACAAAATCGACTCTCAACTAGTGGAAATACCAAAACCAATCATATCCATACCAACAAGAAAATCTACAGCCACACACGAACTAGTCTTCATTGCGTTTTTAAAACCGCTATTTTACAAATCTTTCTACGTTAAGAAAATAACTAAAACTAAACGAGACGCTTCAAACTATCAACCGGACAAAAGAGTTCATGATTTATATGAGAATATTAACGATTACTGGAAAGATATCAAGGAAAAATCAGATATAGACATCAAAAGCCTTGAAGACCTGTACAAAGATGACAGCGATAAAAAAATGGAAACAGTCAAAGTTTTAGGTTTTGATGGAACGAATATTGAAATAGGACGAGACATAAACAATGCTAATACAAAAACTGAAATTCAAGCGGAAGAAATTGAAAATTCAGATGAAGGAGTACTAATAGTTAACAATGATAGAATCCCTGAAGAGCCCACAATACTGAAAATAGCTAAAATTGAAAATGTAGACCTGAACGTTCTCAAAGATGATAAGCAGAAACCAGTTAATTGGAAGATCCAAGATTTGGAAAGGATTATAAAAGAGGAGAAAGGTAGTGGAGTGAAAAGGAGCAGGGAATATGTAAATAAATATCCGAATTTAAATGATGAAGAAATGAGAATGTTGTCTGACGATCCTATGGTTGTGGAAAAGTTTGAAGATTTCTTTGTTTTAGAGAATAAAGTAAGTATCAACATATTTTACCGGTTAGAAAACGGTCACACTTACATTGTTATTAAAAGTTGGAATAGCGCGCGGATGTCGTCGGCGACGGTCCGTGTAACACTCGCCCCTGAAGATCGTGCTCGGAAAGCACCGAAACTATTGGACTCATTCCAACTCTTAATAATAACTAGAGGTTGCCCGCGGCTCCGCCCGCGTGTAGGTTACTTTTTGCGTAACCTATTATATCCTATTCCCGTGCCAATTTTATATAAACACTACATTGCTACGATATTAAAATAAGCCGCATCTGTCTTTCCGCAATCGATTCCTGAGATCTAGTTAACCTCTGTTTTAGCTATTTTGGTGGTGATGCTACAGATTAGATCGTTTTCTCCAAGCCATTATTTTAATATAAATAATAAGAATGCGTGAATCATACCACTAAGTTAACCACATACTTAAATTCCAATTTATAAGTATTTAATTTCAAACACACAAAACTTTCCCTTTGAACTTTAAACCCCAATGGCATACCTTAATTCACTCCTAGCAAATATCATTACAAATTTATTTTAACCACCATATAAACTACAACCAAAACAACGTTCAAGACTGTTAAGTTGATAAATAAATAAAAAATCCAAACAAACTTTCACCCCCTCCCCCCTATAAACCCTTATTTAACCCCTGGCAAAAAAACTTGATTTTACATAAACTATACATATTCCAAATTTCATTGCTAGAAGTTCAAAAACATAGAAGTTTCATACAAACTGTTATACCCCCTTTCACCCCCTCAGGGGTGGAATTTCCAAAAATCCGTTCTTAGTACACGTTTAAGTACTAAAATATATACACACTCCAAATTTTACACCTCTAAGTTTAAAAACACAGAACTCTAATTTTTAACTTTCAACCCCAATGGCATCCCCCTTAATGCACCCCTGGCAAAAAAATATTTAATTTTAATTTAACCATTTAATAATCTACTACCATAACAACTTTCAAGACTTTAACTTGATAAATAAAGAATTTTCCATACAAACTTTCACCCCCCATTACAGACCCTTAATTAACCCCTGGCAAAAAAACTTGATACCAATATTATTAATTTTACATAAACTATACATGTTCCAAATTTCATTGCTGAAAGTTCAAAAACAAAGAAGTTTCATACAAACTGTTTTACCCCTTTTCACCCTCTTAGGGGTGGAATTTTCAAAAATCCGTTCTTAGTACGGGTCTACATACTAAAACAAATACACCCTCCAAATTTCACAACCCTAGGACCAGCCGTTCAGGCTCTGCGTTGTCTATAGATGAATGAATGAGTGAATGAATAAGTCAGGACAAAGAGTCTTATAGTATAGATGTAAGTGGTGGCGATTCAGCGGCACACTCGACTAAACGAAATTTAAAGAAGCCCCGTCTCTTTTCATCTTAGGTGGCCAGAAAGAGACGGCACGCTGTGCACCATAGTCAAACCAACTAAAATCACGTCAAATGTAGAAAATATAGGCGACTTTAGTCCGCACTCATTTGTATCACCTCTAAAACTGCCTGCACATTCCATATTTGACGTGATTTTAGTTGTTTTGTCTGTGGTTCAGAACGTGCCGTCTCTTTCTGGCCACCTAAGATGAAAAGAGACGGGGCTTCTTTAAATTTCGTTTAGTCGTGTGTGCCGCTGAATCGCCACCATTGTGACCGTTTTCTACGCGGAAATATTATGATTCCTTAGAACAATTTACAAAGTTTAGTATCAATGTTAAATTAGTTTTCAAGAGAAGAACTCGCTCAATCGGAAATACGGTCGCCTTACGCCCCCCCACTTATAGAACGTGGGTCCTATTTCGGACATTGAATTCGAGCATTCGGTGAAAGGAACATTGTGATCCCTCACGATTCCCACCATAACATGGCAAGGCATTTTCTAGAGCTCGCCTCACTAGCTACTACCTTCAAATTCAAAAATCTTGTCGCCTAGCACTTACAAATGCGTTACGGCAGGCTTCCTTGAGAGCCAATCATTCCAGACTTGGTATGCTCAATATTAGCTCAGATTGTAATTGAATTTGTAGTTTCTCGCCCTTCTGGTCATAAGTTTATAGCTGTAATGAGTAAAATAAATTGTATCACACTTATATCAAACTTATTATTTTTTCTTTTCCCTTATTGTACACTATGTCCATTTTTAGTCGTTTATTAACTCCTTTCCATCCAAAGGTTGCCTGGAAGAGATCGCTTTAAGCGATAAGGCCGCCAATTGTGGCACACTATTTTTTTTTGTTCTTAGTTATTATTTTATCTTTAGTTTTATTTTTAAGTTTGTGTCCAATAAAGTATAATCTATATATCTATCTATCTATCTATCAAACTCATCTTTTAACATTTTCTTCTATAGGTTCAATGTCCAATGTAAATAATTCAGCTGATCTATCTAACTTAGTCCTTTACTTATTTTCCAGAACATGAAACTTCACATCGACAACGCATCAGGCGCTATCAAATCCGTGACTTTCCCTGACGGAAATACCCTCAATTTAACTATTGACTTCTTCTACTACGAAGGCCAAAGCGGCGATAACGAAGTCGCAAAAGACCGAGCATCAGGAGCGTACATATTTAGACCCAAAGTCAATTCAGCGGACAAAGCCAAAGAGCTAGATAAACTAGACTTCAAAGTCATTGACGGCAAAGTTGTTAAAGAACTCCAACTGTTTTGGTCTGACAACGTTTTGAGCGTCGCTAGAATCTATAACGATATAGATTACATTGAAAGCGAATGGGTAGTCGGCCCTATAAACATAGACGACGAAATAGGCAAAGAATTTATAGTAAGATACAACACAAATATGATTAACAATGGCGAATTTTACACAGATTCCAACGGGAGGCAAGTTTTGAAACGGAAGCTAGGGAAGCGACCGCAGTACAATGTGACATTGGCAGAAGAAATCGCCGGTAACTATTATCCGGTCACTAACGAAATTTACATAGAAGATGATGTTGATAGATTTGTAGTTTTGACAGACCGGTCTCAAGGCGGCAGTTCTCTTATAGAGGGAAATGTAGAAATCATGCTTCACAGGAGGTTATTGTATGACGATGCATTCGGAGTAGGCGAAGCGCTAAATGAAACTCTAAACGGAAAAGGTCTTGTGGTAACGGGGAGTCACAGACTGTTGTTAACAAAGAAAGACAACGGATTTGAGAGAAAGAAGGCGATAGAAACAGATTTGCAGCCGGTAATATTCGTTTCGAACACGAATTTGGAATTGAACGACTGGTTTTTGCTCACGAATTGCTTCTCGTGGCTCAAAAGTCCTTTGCCCGAAGGTGTTCATTTGTTGACACTAGAACCTTGGGGTGACAAAATTTTGCTCCGACTCGAAAATTACTTGATGAAATCTGCAGATTCAACTAAAGAGGTCGATTTGACAGCTGTCTTGCAAAACGTCAAAGTCAAAAGCGTAAAAGAGACGGTGCTATCTGGTAACGAGTGGGTGGGAGCGAGAAAGAAGTGGGCGTGGAAAACTGACAATGACTTTTCGGAGAGTTTCAACGAAGAGTATGGAAATTCGAATGAGGTTGAATATGCGAAGGAAAATGCGGTTCCGACGGATGACGGGTTGAAAATTAAAATAGCGGCGAAACAAATTAGAACTTTTGTCGTCGATTACGAATATTATCCATAAATTATGTATTATGCAATTTAAAAAAAAATACAAAACTCTTTGACTTTGACATTAGTCTTTGTATTTTTTTTAAGAAAATTATTTGAATGTTTTTTATTGATGTGATCATTATTATAAAATGCCATAATTTTGTTGTTTATTAAAATAAATATATAATAAAATAAAATCTGTATGTAAACGAATTATTATGTAACTATTAAATATGTAATCAATAGTCTATGCCAAAAACGAAAGTTTAAAAAAAAATGCCAAGTCTGTCTCTGGCATCTTAGCTCTCGAATGGATAGACTTGTCAATATGAAAAAAAAACTGGTTCAAAAAACTTTATTTAAATTTTTTTGAAACTGTTTTATTTCTAATTCATAAAGGATTGATACTAAAATAAGTATCTCTAAGCTAATTTTCAGTCGGAGGATTTTTTTTTATTTACTAGAGTAACCTTATATGACTTTAAAACCAAATAAATATTTTTAGTCTTACGTATTTGTTGTTTTATTTTACCATCTTATCGTACCCCATTTCTATCACAGCGTCTCACAGAACTGAGGTGATCTGACGCGATCACCGAAGTTCAGCAAAAGTCGATGTGGACAGTCTTTTTGATGACATTGTAAACTGTTCACGTAAGGCATCTTAATATTTTCGCTTAGAAAACGGTCACACTTACTTATTATTAAAAGTGCACGCGCGGATCTCGTCGGCGGCGGTCCGTGTAACACTCGCCCCTGAAGATGGTGCTCGGAAAGCACCGAAACTGTTGGACTCATTCCAACTTTTAATAATAAGTAAGTGTGACCGTTTTCTGCGCGAAAATAAAAAGTCTTTGGATGGGTGACCATGCACAATACTTTTGTAACAATTCATTTATACATTTATGTAATCAATAGTGGATTATGTAAAATGTACGACAGACAGACAGACGTATTAATTCCTGAGACAACTTTTTCCTTTTGTGCTTCCATCAGCGATTTTACCATATCTAGCATTTCTAGCTTACTAATGAAGTCGCCGTTAAAAGCTTCATGGAACTTTCGCTTCAGTCCTTGGGGCGACGTTAGTATCGCTTACAGAATACAGATATTTATTGGTAAATAATAAAATAAACAAATAGAAAGTGTAATGTATTGTATATTGTAAAGTGTATATTTATTTTCTCAGTCATTTTTAAATTATCACAAGTACTTAACACACACACACATACATACAACTCTCTCTCACACACACACATAGTGACAAACACACACACAGTCAAACTTATAACACCTTTACATTTTTGCGTCCAGGATCAAAAATAAAAGACAAGAATTAACAATATATTAACATTTAATTCACTTGTAAACACTACTATCTAAATATTCTCTTAAACTAACTAACACCATACAAAAATAGATTTGCAGAAAAAAAAATCTTAATCATAATTAAATAAAAACATTACCCACACTAAATTAAAGTTACGAAAAAAAAATGAACCCCAAAACTAAGCAAAAACCAAAATAATTGTATAAAATTTATAACTAGACACCATAAATCCGAAAAAAAAACCTTTATTAAGAAATCAAGTAAAAAGATAAAGTGCTTTTAAAAAAACATAAGACTATTTTGAGCAATCCATAAAAAAAGACGCCATTTCGGCAAAAAATGTTTAAAAAATATTTATTTATAAATTTTTAGACATCTTTATTTAACATTATTCAATGTATTAAAGGTAAATTGTAATATTCATGTATTGCAATAAATGTATTTATTGTAAATAAATTCGAATTTTCATTTATTTAAGTAAATGCATTGTCAATATAGTGGAATATTCATTTAACTTAAAACAATATATTGAAAATAAATACGAATATTCATTTATTTAAGTAAAATTTATTATCATTATAGTGCAGAATTCGTTTAACTAAGTTAATGTTTTTGAAAGGAAATTGTAACATTCATGTATTTCAATACAGTAATTATGTATTGTAAAAAAAGGAATTTAATTTATTTGACTTATTGTCTCTATATTATACATTTAATTTAATTTGTTGAAAGTGTATTGAAAATAAATTTGCGTATTCATTTATTTATATTGTAAATTCGAATTTTCATTTACTTAAATAAAGGTATTGTAAATATATTCAAATTTTCATTTGTTCAAGTAAAAGTATTATCAATATATTGCAATGTTCATTTAATTAAACAAATATACTATTAATAAATTGAAATATACATTTATTCAAGTAAATACTTTATCAATAAATTCGATTATTCATTTATACGGATAATTAACGAAAATCTATCATAAATTGATTTAAATAAATGTTTTTACTAACAATATTTTACCCGAACAAAAACTTATTTAAAATAAATGTGTAAGAAAACAACCATTTAGAATTTGATCAGAAACAATTATTGTTCTGCAAACTTCTATTTGAAGGTATAATAACTATTATAGTCTAGTCAACAAGTCCTTTTTTGGTCAACTTTTTTCAGCAGTCTCCGAAAATTATGATTGAGGTGTCATTCGATTCGGAATGGCATCTAGATAGTTTTCGAAAAACAATGAAGTTCCGCTAGTAAAAATTACAAAAGTTATTAACAATTATCTAAAAAAAAGAGGGGTTTAGTTGTTTGCAAATATCTCATAAACTAATAAAGATTTTTCAAATTTGAAAAATTTTTCAGAAAGAGGAGGAAATTTCCTAACAAAGGCCCGACTTCCGCCCGATTGTAGGACTATTATTTATAATTTTCCCAGAGGGTTGAAAATACGCCCGTAAACGGGTACTCCGGCTTGCGCAAGCCACGCCTAAAACTATCTAGATGCCATTCCGAATCGAATGACACCTCAATCATAATTTTCGGAGACTGCTGAAAAAAGTTGACCAAAAAGGCACTTGTTGACTAGACTATTATGGATGACATTTCTCTTGAAGATTTCCCCTTCAGTTTTTTTTTAAGTTCGAAAGAGAGAGAAAGAAGTAATTTTAATTTTTTAGACGTGACAACGTCTTAAATTAGGTTGCGGCTGGGAGTCACTTATGAAAAAGTGTAACGCCCGGTAACGTTACGATGAGTCACCGAACGAGAGAGAGGCCCGCCGAATGCCTTGCGTCTCTCTCCCACTCAACTATGATCGGTCTGCCGCGCGCGCAGCACGCGGCAGACGTTGTCACGTAAAATCTTCGCCCGTAAAACCGACTTTACAGGCAACCATTTTTTTCTTTATCGACTCCAGTTGTAACAAGCAAACGTTCCGCACGATGGTAAGCTGGGCTGTTGTTAAAGGTACAGTGTAAACGTCATGTAACGTTGCTCGATTTAACGACAAACTCTCTAAAGCGTCGAAATCAATTGGCTTTAGTTGGTTTCGCTTGTATTCCATACAATGATACATTCTCTCCTTTTAACAACCATTCTCTATAATGCTAAAAAATGCACAGTCCCTTCAGTGTCGTTATATAGAGTTTACACTGTATTTTTTTTTTACTTTTTCACAGCATTTTCCGCACCATATAGTTGAGGATCCCACCGTTTCTGAAGTAAGTCAAATCTACATCTGTGTCGAAACGCGCTATCACTTCAAAGGAAGCTCCTGTATCCACCTGAAAATAATAAAAAAACAAGTTTTTAATTCCCCATTTAAATGGTAACACTTGAAAATAAAAGTATGCTTTTAATTTCTCATACACAGGATGAAGGAAAAAATTAATTATTTTATCAAATTAGTGTATTGTCATCGGTCCTCAGTAAATCTACAAAGTTTGAACGAAATCTGGCCGTTTAAAGTGGGTCAAAATCGCGCCCAAAGAAGTCGGTTACAAACAAACATACAGGTGAAGCTAATATAAAGCGTGTAAAAAAAAGCTCATACATGGAAAATCTATACTTTAAAATAAGTGGGGTTTTCCTTCTGCCGCTATAACTCCAGAACGTACGAACCGATTTCCACGGTACAGCATTCGTTGGAAAGGTCTCGGGCTCCGTGAGGTTTGTAGCAAACACAATTCAGAGAAAATTCGATTCGCAAAAAATCTACCTAAACGCGGGCTGAGCCCTAGAATAGAAGAACTAAGTAAAATAGCAAGAATGTTATTCTACTAAATAGAATTTACTTAGTAGAATAACATTTTTACATGTGTCTTATATGTTATTCTACTAAGTAAATTCTACTTAGTAGAATAATATTTTTACATGTTTTTTATATGTTATTCTACTAAGTAAATTCTACTAAATTGAATTTACTTAGTAATAATAACATTCATACATGTTTCTTACATGTAATGTTCATGCAATGTTCTACTAAATAGAATTTACTTAGTAGGATAACATTCATCCACGTTTCTTACATGTTATTCTACTAAATAGAATTTACTTAGTAGGATAACATTCATACATGTTTCTTACATGTAATGTTCATGCAATGTTCTACTAAATAGAATTGACTTAGTAGGATAACATTCATACACGTTTCTTACATGTTATTCTACTAAATAGAATTTACTTAGTAGGATAACATTCATACATGTTTCTTACATGTTATTCTACTAAATATAATTTATTTAGTAGAATAACATTCCATTATCTTTATCTTGAATGTAAAGAACTCTTAACTACCTAAATAGGTAATTTTATAAGCGGTTAGTTTATATTATAACTTAATCGAAGCGGCCTTCTGACGCCCTACAACACAGGCCCTTCCCGAGGCCTTCTGAAGATCGGAGGGCTTTTTAAGCGTACCTAACTAAAACGTAGGTCTAGTTTCTAAGTTAGTTTAAACTATTCTACCAAGTAGAATCTACTTAGAACACATAACAAGAATGTAAATTCTACTAAATATTCTATTTAGTAGAATTTACTTAGTAGAGTAACATTCCTCTTACCCTTTATGTTTTAAACAGAACAAGGCCAAGGTATCAGGCGCCTAGAAATGAGCAAGAGTCTCACCTATACAATGAATGTTTGCCGCGGGGCAGCGTGATGTCAGAGGGCACAGTAAGGTCTAGTTTCTAAGTTAGTTTAAACTATTCTACTAAGTAGAGTAGTAGCAAGAATGTTATTTTACCAAGTTAATTCTACTAAATAGAATTTTCTTAGTAAATTCTACTACTAAATAGAATTTACCCAGTAGAATAAAACATTCCTTACCCTTTATCCTTTTAGTAGAACAAAGCCAAGGTACCAGGCGCCCAGAAGCGAGCAAGAGTTCTCACCTGCACTGTGACTGTTTGCCGCGGCTTGACATCAGAGGGCACGTTAATATAAAGTACTATGAACTACCTAAAAAGGTAATTCTATAAGCGGTTAGTTTATATTATAACTTAATCGAAGCGGCCTTCTGATGCCCTACAACACAGGCCTTTCCCGAGGCCTTCTGAAGGTCGCAGGACTTCTTTAAGCGTATCTAACTACAACGTAGGTCTAGTTTCGAAGTTAGTTTAAACTATTCTTTGAATAAAGTTTAAGCTAAGTAGAATAACTAAGTAAATTCTACGAAATAAAATTTATTAATAACTTTCTTACATGTTATTCTACTAGGTAAATTCTACTAAATAGAAAGTGATTATAATAGTGTTATTATTAACTGTGATTCTATTTAGTAGAATTTACTTAGTAGAATAGCATCCGTACATGTTTCTTACATGTTACTAAATAGAATTTACTTCGTAGTAACATTCCTTACCCTTTTACTTTCAAACAGACCAAAACCAAGGTACCAGGCGCCCAGAAGCGAGCAAGAGTTCTCACCTGCACTGTGACCGTCTGCCGCGGCGTGACGTCAGAGGGCACGTTAATGTAAATAACTCTGAACTAGCTAAAAGGGTAATTCTATAAGCGGTTACGTTATGTTATAACTGAAGCGTACCTAACTACAATGTAGGCCTAGTTTCTAAGGTATTTTAAACTATTCTTTAAACTAAGTAGAATAGCATAAGTATTATTCTACTTACTGAGCAAATTCTAATTGGTAGAATTTACTTAGTAGAATAACTCAGAATTTACTCATTCTTTACCCTTAATCTTTTAAACAGAACAAGGCCAAGGTACCAGGCGCCTAGAAGCGAGCAAGAGTTCTCACCTGCACTGTGACTGTCTGTCGCGGCGTGACGTCAGAGGGCACGTTAATGTAAATAACTCTGAACTAGTTAAAAGGATAAAAAAAAGTCTTCCCGAGGCCTTCTGCAGGGCTTCTGTAAGCGTACCTTATTACATAATAAGCAAGAATGTTATTCTACTAAGTACATTATATTTAATAGAATTTTTAATATTTAATAGAAAATTATACTCTACTAAATATATTTTTCTTAGTAAATTCTACTAAACATAATTTTCTTAGTAAATTCTACTACATAGAATTTTCTTAGTAAATTCTACTACATAGAATTTTCTTAGTAAACTCTACTAAATAGATTTTTTTAAGTAAATTTTTTAAATAGAATTTTCTAAGAAAATCTATCAAAATTTTCGTTTTAACTATGCTTTGTAAATATTGTATTTTTATCATCGCTTGTAAAAAAATATATATAATATAATTACTTACCTATTGTATAATAATAAATAAATATAAATCTATAAAAAATCTATAATAAATAGAATTTACTTAGTAGAATAACATTCCTTAATTAAATAGTCTTTTAAGGCGTCTTAAGTTTCAAGGTACCAGGCGCCCAGAAGCGAGCAAGAGCTCTCACCTGCACTGAGACGGTTTGCCGCGGCGTGACGTCAGAGGGCACATTAATTCAAAGAACTATGAACTACCAAAAAGGGTAATTCTATAAGCGGTTAGTTTATATTATAACTTAATCGAAGCGGCCTTCTGACGCCCTACAACACAGGCCCTTCCGGAGGCCTTCTGAAGATCGCAGGGCTTCTTTAAGCGTACCTAACTATAACGTAGGTCTAGTTTCGAAGTTAATTTAAACCATTCTTTAAATTAAGTTTATATTAACAAGAATGTTATTCTACTAAGTAAATTCTACGAAATAGAATTTATTAATAACATTCTTACATGTTTCCTTCATGTTATTCTACTAAGTAAATTCTACTAAATAGAAAGTGATTATAATAGTGTTATTATTAATTGTGATTCTATTTAGTACAATACACTTAGTAGATTAACATTCTTTACCCTTAATCTTTCAAACAGAACAAAGCCAAGGTACCAGGCGCCCAGAAGCGAGCAAGAGTTCTCACCTGCACTGTGACTGTCTGTCGCGGCGTGACGTCAGAGGGCACATTAATGTAAATAACTCTGAACTACCTAAAAGGATAAAAAAAGTCTTCCCGAGGCCTTCTGTAGAGAGCAATGCTTCTTTAAGCGTACTAACTACAATGTATGTCTAGTTTTTAAGTTACTTTAAACTATTCTTTAAACTAAGAAGATAAGAAAGAATAAGCAAGAATGTTATTCTACTAAGTACATTATATTTAATAGAATTTACTTGGTAGAAAATTAAATTCTACTAAGTATAATTTTCTTAGCAAACTCTACTATATATATTTTTCTTAGTAAATTCTACTAATAAGTTTCTTAGTAAATTCTTCTAAATAGTTTTTTTTTTAGTAAATTCTACTTAATAGATTGTTTTTAGTAAATTTTTTAAATAGAATTTTCTAAGAAAATCTATCAAAATTTTCGTTTTAACTATGCTTTGTAAATATTGTATTTTTATCATCGCTTGTAAAAAAATATATATAATATAATATTACTTACCTATTGTATAATAATAAATAAATATAAATCTATAATAAATAGAATTTACTTAGTAGAATAACATTCTTTAACTTAATCTTTATCTTTTAAGGCGTCTTAAGTTTTAAGGTACCAGGCGCCCAGAAGCGAGCAAGAGCTCTCACCTGCACTGTGACGGTCTGCCGCGGCGTGACGTCAGAGGGTACGTTAATGTAAATAACTCTGAACTACCTAAATGGATAAAAAAAAGTCTTCCCGAGGCCTTCTGCAGGGTTTCTGTAAGCGTACCTTATTACAATGTAGATCTAGTTTCTAAGTTAGTTTAAACAATTCTTTAAACTAAGTAGAATAACAAGAATGTTATTCTACTAAGTAAATTCTATTCATTCATATATAACATTCTTACATGTTATTCTACTAAATATTATTTACTTAGTATATTTTACTTCGTAGAATAACATTCTTTACCCTTTTATCTTTTAAGGCGTCTTAAGTTTCAAGGTACCAGGCGCCCAGAAACGAGCAAGAGTTCTCACCTGCACTGTGACGGTCTGCCGCGGCGTGACGTCAGAGGGCACGTTGATAGTGAACTTCTCTTTGCCAGTAAGAGCCAAAGTCTCAGCGCTCTGACCGGGCAGGAACTGTAGCGGGATGATTCCCATGCCGACGAGATTCGATCGGTGGATACGCTCGAACGACTCCGCTATCACCGCTTTGATGCCCTGGAATTGATAAAAATAAATAAATAAATATTAGGACTCATTTCACACACGGCTGGTTAACCCCATACTGATCTATTTCTAGTTCGTGTTATGGTAGCTAACACAACTGATATACATACATATATATTTTATATAGATACATATTTAACACCCAGACCCACAACCAACAAATTTAGTTAAGCGCAAAGATGTCGGCCGGGCCGGGAATCGAACCCGGAACCTTCTGATTAGCAGACCGGCATGGTAACCTTTACGCTAACGAGGTCGTCATTAACAAATAATAATAAAACACACACAAATTTCAAAATTCTAGTTTATAATCACTTTTTGGCCATTACTTAGATTTTATTTCATTTCTTTCGTGTTGTATATTTATGTTTGTATAGCCAGTAATGTTTAACTTGTTTTGTTTTGTACCACCGCTTTCTTTTATGTCTTCTATTCCTCTCCATTCCCGGTGGCCTGGTAGAGATCACCATAGGTGATAAGGCCGCTTTTGTGCTCCGTTTAATTATTGTATTTACTTAATATAAGCTGTTTTTTATGTGGTTGTACAATAAACTTATATTCTATTCTATTCTATTCTAAATTTACTAAATTTATTGTCCATAAATATTATAAAAATTATACATGTCAAAAACATTTAAAGTTAGGAAGACCCGCCCATGACCGTACCTGGTGCAAAAAAATAATAAATAAATAATAATAGTTAATAGGTTCTTTATTTCAGGCACAAAATATTTAATCTTATATATAAAATTTCCGTGTCACAGTGTTTGTTACCGTACTCCTCCGAAACGGCTTGACTGATTTTTTCCAAATTTTATATGCATATTCAGTAGGCCTGAGAATAGGCTACTGTATATTTAGTTTTTTTTTTTTTTACTAAGGCAAAACAACGTTTGCCGGGTCAGCTAGTTTTCATATAAATTAAATAATAATAATTGAATACCTGCAGAATTGTCAGAAAATTCTTATCATTGTCATAGCACTTGGCTCCGGCCCGTGCCCTAATCTACCTCCAAAAATTATGGAGAGAAAACGAAAGTTTTAAACAAATAATAATAATAACAGGCACTGTACAGGGGTGCCAGTCAATGGTGGCGATTCAGCGGCACACACGACTAAACTAAATTTAAAGAAGCCCCGTCTCTTTTCATCTTAGGTGACGAGAAAGAGACGGCACGTTCTGCACATAAGCATCTCTCCTCGTGAAAGAAGGGCCCGAGCCCTAGAAGTGGGTACGTATAGTGAGCTGTTTATTCAAAATTCAAAATAAAAAAATTCAAAATATTTTTATTCAATAAAAGCTGTACATATTTTATTTTCCCTAACCCTCAATCTGGACTGAGCGCCCGTGTCATGGAGGTTAGTTCCTTCCAATGTCTTGAATAAGAGTGTCGTACATCATGTAATAGGACTAAAAATTCAAATATTTTTGGGACATGCTTTACCATACTTATCCTAACAAAATCAATTATTAATTATTATTATATTATATTACATTATCATTTTATTATATTATGCTTATGCTTTTACCATGGCGCCACATTCACTTTAGTATATGTATGATCGTGTGTAAAAACATGCCGTATTATAACACTGCTCTACAAAAAAACCCTTTTTCTTGTTGCCCTGGATATCGTCGTATTTTTTACGATTTCAGGTGCTAGGATTACGAATATACTCATGAAAGTTCTCAAAGTGCTCATATTTTCATGTTTTTTGCATATCTTATACTTGAACAATTATAGCCTTGTTAAAAGTAAGATTAACCTTTGCATCCTTTTTGACGTGACAACGTTTTAAATTAGGTTGCGGCTGGGAGTCACTTATGAAAAAGTCTAACGCCCGGTAACGTTACGATGAGTCACCGAACGAGAGAGAGGCCCGCCGAATGCCTTGCGTCTCTCTCCCACTCAACTATGATCGGTCTGCCGCGCGCGCAGCACGCGGCAGACGTTGTCACGTAAAATCTTCGCCCGTAAAACCGACTTTACAGGCAACCATTTTTTGACATAAAAATGTGAGCATATCTTACTAAAACATTGATAATTTCAAAAGCAGTGTGCATAAATAGAACCTAAATTATTATCATATCTAAGGCAACAAAACCTCTGTAAACCAGTGTAATCTATTTGAAAGTAAACGAACTTACCAATAAATAGGGTCCCTTAGCAGCCCAGTCGCGGCTGGAGCCCGAGCCGTAGTCTTTTCCCACGATCGCTATTAGAGGCACGCCTTCTTCGTCATATCTGAAAATATAAAAAATATATTTTTCTAATGAAAATATGAAAAAAAAAACAACACCAATTCCAAAAAAATACTTTTATTCCTCCTTCATTATTGCAGATATTAATTAATATTAATATTAGGACACTTTCACACACGGCTGGTTAGCCCCATACTGAACCATTTCTAGCTCGTATTATGGTTGCTAACACAACTGATATACTACATATACATACATATTATATATAAATATATATTTAACACCCAGACCCACAGCCAACAAATTTAGTTAAGCACAAAGATGTTGACCGGGCCGGGAATCGAACCCGGAACCTTCTGATTAGCAGACCGGCATGGTAACCTTTACGCCAACGAGGTCGTCAAATATGTTTTCTGCTGATATGAATTTTGTCCTATACCATATCACATTTTAGAATTCCGTGCTTAAGTTTAAACAAGGAACCTATTTACTAAGTCTCTGGACTTGGCAAATTTGTTTATGTTACCCGTGGTCTAAAAAACCCACTAAAGCCGCCCTTAATCTATTGAAGTACTAGCTACCAGGCGGTTAGAAGCAAGCAGGAGATGTCACCTTTTGTTTTTTTTTTTTCGTGAGGAAATGCATTTATGCATCTCCCGCTGCAAGCCTGGACGAGGCGGGCGGGGTATGTCGGGCTCGAGGGCCAGAGGGCCGTCACTACCGACTACAACCTCACGGTGTCCCATCTCACGACCGGGGCAGGGATGCAGGACCGCACAGCGCATTGCCGCTGCTCTCCCCGCCCAGGCCGCTGTCCGCAGTCCGAGCGGACCCACCTAGGAGATGTCACCTAGCGGCCGCGTCGAATATGTCCAAGGCGTCACCGCTGGGGTAGTGCGTGGTGTATAGCCTCAGGATGGGAGACCGGATATTGGCAAAAAAGCCGCACGATATTTCCATATTAGTACATAGATCTACCAGGCGGTTCGAAGCAAGCAGGAGATCTCACCTAGCAGCCGCATCGAATATGTCCATGGCGTCACCGCTGGGGTAGTGCGTGGTGCTTAGCCCGGGGATGGGTACCGAATATTGGCAAAAAAGCCGCACGATTTCCATTTTAGTACATAGAACAATCTACCAGGCGGTTAAAAGCAAGCAGGAGATCTTACCTTGCAGCCGCGTCGAAAATGTCCATGGTGTCACCGCTGGGATAGTGCGTGGTGTTTAGCCTCAGGGTGGGAGACCGGATATTGGCAAACATCACCCTTTTAGTACACAGAACAATCTACCAGGCGGTTAGAAGCAAGCAGGAGATCTCACCTGGAGGCCCAAGGATGGGAGACCGGATATTAGCGAACTCCACGCGTCACCTTTTAGTACGCAGAACTATCTATCTACCAGGCGGTTAGAAGCAAGCAGGAGATCTCCCCTAGCAGCCGCGTCGAATATGTCCATGGCATCACCGCTGGGGCTTAGCCCGGGGATGTGGGGTCGGATATTGGCGAAAAGGCCGCGCGATATCACCATTTTAGTACACAATTCTACCATCATCTATTTTCGTAAGCAGCACTAACTACCAGGCGGTTAGAAGCAAGCAGGAGATCTTACCTGGCGGCCGCATCGAATATGTCCATGGCGTCACCGCTGGGATAGTGCGTGGTGCGCGGCCCGGGAGTGGCGGACAGCTTGTTGATGAGGCGGATGTTGGCGAACGTGCCGCGAGACATCACCGCGTCATTGCCGCGCCGCGAGCCGTACGAGTTGAACTCGCGGGGAGTCAGTCTGTACGGGGAAATAATAACGTCAGATTTTATTAAGATACTTCAAATTCAAATTCATTTATTTTTGTGACAGGAAAAACATATAGGTACACAAATAACAATACACATGAAACATTTCCGATCACGCGCCGGTCTCAACTCAGCATGTGCTGGCTGCAGGCAACCAGCGCTGATCTTCCGTTGAGACCGACGGGTGACGACACGAACGTCGAGAAAACAGGCAAAAGGAACTATAAAATAGGAATATAAAATAGTTTGAAAACAGGTGAACAATAACAAATCAACAATATAGCTCATCCGCCGCACTAGCCGCACTCTTCGCGCTCTACCTCAAAAACGGTTGATCGTATAAAAAAAAAGTTTAGACAAAAGTTGTAGAGAATTTTATACTCTACAACTTTCATCATAGGTGAAAATATCATTTAAGCAATAGGAACAGAGATATTCGCGAAAAATCGTTTTTTGTGACCTTTGACCTTCAATATCTTAAGACGCGGACACGATAGCATTTGTGACTTTTGAGACAATATTTAGGGTAACAAAACAAAGGTTTTTACCAATTTCCAGCTTATTATCTTTCATTCCGAAGTGAAACCCCTAATATGACTGGGCTATAAAAACATTATACAAGAAAATTAATATAATATATTTATATACTTCGAGATAGCATCCAGAACGTCCAGCGGCCGACGAAAAGCTATGGCATCGCTTTCGTTTGTTCCTTCGTCAGTAAATTGGTGCCGCTTATCTAATGAACATATTTATATTTGACGACCTCGTCGGTATAATGGTTACCATGCCGGACTGCCAACCAGGTGGTCCAGGGTTCGATTCCCGGCACGGCCAACATCTTAGTGATGAACTAAATTTGTTAGCTGTCGGTCTGGGTGTTAAATATGTATCGATATAAAGTATTTATGTATGTATATGTAGTATATCAGTGGTGATGGCAACCAAAATACAAACTAGAAATGGTTTATGGGGCTAACCAGCCGTATGTGAAATGTGTCCTAAATATTTATTTATTAGGAGTAACTAGATCTAAAAGTACCAGGCGATCATGAGTTACAAAGAGCCACTCGCCGAAGGAGCCGGCCGGCGAGATATGAGTGGTCCGTGGTCACAGAGTCACCCAAGTATAAGAATACTAGACCGCTTTCTATCGGCTTTTATGGTTATTAGATTTTATTCGCCCACGAGCCAAAATAAGTCCAATATAATAATAAAGCATTTATTTGACCAGTAAAGACATACAATGTTATAACAATAATAATACAACCTTATTTAATATTTACAATTAATTGTACGTTCCCATTTTAATTTGATCCCTATGTCCCACACTAGAGAAAACCCTGTGTTGTGGGACATAGTTCCTTCACCGCCAAATAATACAAGTTGAGACAAAGAAAGATGATGATAATCTTAATTTAAACATAATTATAAATTAATATAAAGTAATAATAACAAACGAATAATTTCGTCCAGCCACCCTTAAAAAGTGAGGCATTAGGAGTAACTAGATCTAAAAGTACCAGGCGACCAGGAGTTACAAAGAGCCACTCACCCTCTGGCGGCCAAGTAACGCGCGGCGGGCGAGTTTCTAGCGATGGACCCGGCTGGCGAAATGTGGTCCGTTGTCACAGAGTCACCCAAGTATAGGAGTACTCGTGCGCTTTGTATGGGCTTGATTTGAGGGAGGTCCTGAAACAGCATAAGCATCCCTCTATAACCGATTTCTGATTTCTTTGCAGTTATTTGATCACTGATTTCTTTGCAGTTATTCGATCACGTTTTGCGTCCTTCTGGGATAAGATACGTAGGTCGAATAATGGCATACTGCAGTGCCTATCTGAAGATATCAACAGCAATATCTATCGGTCCTGGGCCGACCTCCACCGGAGCGCAAACCGAAAATAGCTTAAGTTGAAAGTTAGTGGTTATTTTATTTTATATCATTTTACTTTTTACTTAACTTAACTTTTACTCGTATTTTATTTGAAAAATTTGTGAATTTAATTTGTAACTATGGGCTAAACGCCTGCAATAAAGAAATTTATTTTTATTTTTTTTATTTATAAGTTCCCACTGCTGGGACTCGGGGCCTTCTCTCACGAGGAGAAATATATGATATAATATATATAAGTACCTGGTGGACCGTGCTTTGCGATTTTTTTTTTATATGACATTTTCTAAAAATGATTCCTAGCTAGATCGGTTTATCGCCCCCGAAACCCCCTATGTACTTTTATCTTATATCTTTAAATGAGCAATTCTTGTATTATGCGTGCCAACTAAGAATAGGATCGCGCTTGCTTCAACTTCACACGATAACTGTCAAAAAAGTACTACTAGCAAAGAAAGCTTAAAAAAGAAATTTAATAATTATTTTTTTTGCTTCATGGATATAAATTTAATTATTGTTTAATTATTCTTGGTTTTATTATTGGATACTTTTGGATCAATTAATTCTACAGGTAAGAAGTACCCAAGGCAAATTAACAACACCTAAAAAAAAATCACGTGGCGAGACATTGGTTTTGGATAGTTTCGACTTAAGTACTGTAAGCAGTATAATAAACTATTTTTATTTGGGACAAAAAGAAGTGTCAACAATGAAAAAGAAATTATATTTTTAAAAATATGCTTTTACTTTCAAATCCTACTCATTTATAATTAATTTGCCGTAAAATGTATAAGAAATAGCAAAACAGCGTACATTAAACATATAAACTGAATTTAATTTGTCCATAAAATTTCTTGCACACCATACACTTTGGTTATGAAGTTTGCGCGTATGATTGAGCAAGATGGCGGCTTTGACAGTCCTATTCTTAGTTGGCACGCATAGTATATATATATATAATTGGAATCTCGGAATCGGCTCCAACGATTTGCATGAAAATTAGTATATAGGGGGTTTCGGGGGCGATAAATCGATCTAGCTAGGAATCATTTTTAGAAAATTTCATATTAAAAAAATAATAAAAAAATACCAAGCAAAGCTCGGTCAACCAGGTACTATATATAATATGATATAGGCCATAGTCCACCACACTGGCCAAGTGCGGGTTAGCGTCTTTGGTTGTTGTGGTCCTCGAACATGTCGGTTTCCTAACGATGTTTTCCTTTACCGTAAAACGAGTGCAAATCCACACGTAATTTGAAAAACAAGTCATTGGTATTGGGCTGGGATTAAACTGGGGCTATCTGATTAAAAAGCAAACGTTTATCTACCGAGCCACACTCGCTGTTCGTAATCATAACGTAATAACAGAGATCAGATTACAAGAGAGGATTGTAGTCTCAGTCTAGTCAACCAGTTCAAAAACGTGTTAAATAGACATAAAGCTCCTAAAAATATGTGCCATAGCTCATTCGATTCGGAATGACGTCTAGAAAAATGTTTTTTAAGGGTTTATTAGCACATAAAGAATTGCGATTGTTATTAACAAAATAAGAAAAAAAAGGTATTTAGTTTTTCGTTAATAACTTTGAAAATAATGATATTTAAGGAATTTTGAAAAAAGAACATGAAAGAGGAGAAAATTTCCAATAAAAACTCCTCTAAACTTTATTTGCGGAACTTCATTGTTTTTCGAAAACTATCTAGATGCCATTCCGAATCGAATGACACCTCAATCATAATTTTCGGAGACTGCTGAAAAAAGTTGACCAAAAAGGCACTTGTTGACTAGACTATTGCTGATTCCATAGTCAAGCTAATAAATAAACTATAAACAATCTATCAGGTACCAGGAGCGCAAAACCGTAGAGAAGTTCGACTCACCCTCGTCATACCGTCGAAGAAAGGCGGTCTCTTGATATACGTGCTGTCCGCATCCCATCCGTACAGCTTGCCTTGCGGCACGTCCAGAGATTGCCAGGTCGAAGAACCGACTTTAATCTTTTCGTACACCTGGAAAAAAAACATAAATGATTTAATACTTTTTTTTTTGGACCGATGATAGCTGAGTCAGGCTTGCTTGCTTTTCATTACAAATACAAGGAAAGTAAAAATAAAAACATAAATAAGCTAGAGAAAAAATTAATAAATTTTATTTTCATCATTAAAAAAAATGCTAAATATTTTGCCTAAATCTAAGTTATTTGTAAGAAATAATTGAAACTAAATTATTATTAAGTTATTTTAAAAACATTTATTCTTTAATCAATACTTAGATTTAAGTTATTTCAATTTTACACTGTGGCTGTATAGAAAGTAAAACCTTTTTTACTCTACTATTCTTAAATAATTTGACGGCTGTCAGTTGAAAGTGATTCTCCCTAGGGATGCAATGTATTACTTTCATCCCGCTCCTCAGGCAACTTCAGACCTACTTTCAGAGTATGAGTAATGAAAAAATATTTTCTCCCCTAGGGTAACAATGTACTATTCCACCCAGAATAAACCCCATTTTCTTAATTTACTAACTCTTTATTTTAATCAGTTCATAACATTTTTTTTATTCATAAATAGGCTTAAGTTTGACCGCAGATTGATATTAAGCTTGACTGTGGTCTAAGATCTAAGATGTAACACTTGCCTAGAAGGAACCTATTTACTCTAGATTTGAAGACCCCCAAATTGTACTTCTCGGGAAAAAGAGACTCAGGAAGAGAGTTCTAAAGCTTCGCAGTTCTCACAATGAAGGTCGAAGCAAAACGCTTTGTGCGAATCCTCGGAACTTCGACAGTGAATCGATGTCTCTTCGCTGTACCCATGCTCGTTCTGTAGTGGAATGGAGAAGCGGGAATTAAATTGTGCAGCTCCATTGCACACTCTCCAAAATGTATCTGATAAAATACAGACAGACAGGCAACATTGCGCCTATGTTCAAGGCTTTGTAGCCCTGCTTTAGATACGTAAGGCTGGCCGATGAGCTTCTTGACTCGCCTCTCAATCGACTCTAATGCCTTCAGCTGGTATTTAGCAGACATACCTCTTTAAACATGCCAGGTATGACATATTTGTTCTCGACGGTCTGTATCTCGGCGCGCGTGGGCCAGATGTCCCGCAGGAACACACCCGAGCCGTCCGCGCGGGTTCCTGGAACAGTTTTTAATCCATCCTGTATTCATCCGGGATTAAAAAATACCTTAAAGCGTGATGATCAAAATTCTTTGTTTTAGGCATAAAACCATTAATTAAACATTACATAGTAATTTTAAGGTTAAAAGATATTTATTCTCACAAAAGATTTTAAATTATCACTTACGTGAGAACATATTTACATTAATATTATTTGTAACATTCGTCGCCACTATAAAATTACTAAGCAATTTAAATGTACATGTAAATAAACATTTTGCCCGTCCAACGCATTCATAGTGAGCTATCCGTTATTACGTACTGGTAAAGTTGACTTTTGAATGCGGTGGACGGCCTTAATTTTTTTTAAATCTGAGGGTGATTTATTGTTACTCAGCGCCCCTGCGAACGTTATCATTGTTTTGCCGTTCGTGCGAGCCTTAGGCAAAACAAGATAGCTTGCGTGTCGAGTGCAATTTTAATCCATCTTAGTTTAATCCGGGACTAAAAAGTTAGTAATAAGTAACTAGTAACTTCACTATTAAGTGTTTTTTTTTATATAACTTATAGGTTTGCGTTTGACCACAGCTTGCCTGGTGTTAAACAATACTATGGTCTACGATGTTACACGCTTACCTAGAAAATACCTATTAACTCTAGATTTGAAGGTGGTACTTCTCAGGAAACAGAGACTCAGGAAGAGAATTCCAAAGTTTTGTGACAATTTAAATTCATTAACTACAAGCAGAAAATCTATATTTAATCATTACATTACACCTGCAATGTTTTTAATCCATCTTATTTTAATCTGTGACTACACAGTTACTATTAAATGTCAAATTCATTTTCAGTCATATAATGTATATTTAAACATACACCTGAAAGGGTTTTAATCCCCCCTCATTTTAAATGGTGGATTAAAAAGTTAGTAATAAGCATGATAATTGAAATTAATTTATTTGAGGCAAAAAAATATCATATTCAAACATTAAATTACATATGCAAGGTTTTCTAAACCGACTCGTATTAATTCGGGATAAGCGTGATAATTGAAATTAATTTATTTCAAGTAGAAAACCTTTATTGAAACTTTACATAACAAAACACTACACCCAACACAAATCAAAATTATTATTTTTCTTCTCCGTATGAGCTAAGTGGCCGAACTCTGGTGTCAAGAGTTTTTGAGGTTAACATGTTTTTGTTATGCACTACGCTAAACATATTCATATTTATTTTATTAAATCCCGATACAATTTGCATATCTTAATACGAGGGTGAATCAAAAAGTTCTTAGAAGTGCATATATATGAAACCTTTTTGGATCAAGTTCAATATTGAAATTAAAGAGTGTCTATCACACTATATTTATGCAGACTGTCACTTGTTTTTGTCAGTTCGTTCGCATATAATAAATTTTTTTGTGCAACGAGTTGCTAAAAAGTTAAAATTATGGATAAAAGTGAGTTACGTGCGGTGATAAAATATCTCAGTTTGAAAAAAATGTCTACGAAGGAAATTTTTTTGGACATTCAGCAGACATTAGGGGGTGATGCTGTACCCTATTCTACGGTTGCGTACTGGATGGCTGAATTTAAAAGAGGTAGATCAAGCTGTAAAGATGACCCGCGTTCTGGGCGGCCTTCAACCTCCGTTACAGAAGAAAATGTCAAAAAAGTTGAGAATCTGGTTTTGGAAGACAGAACAATGACTATAAAACATATAGCTGAGATCCTAAATATATCTTTTCGTAGCGTTCAATCCATTTTAATTGATTCACTAGGGTTCAAAAAAGTATCTGCAAGATGGGTGCCACGAATGTTAACCGACGAAAACAAAAAGCGACGTTGGAAAATTTCCAAGCGTAATCTCGAAATGTTTCAGCGTGATTAGGATAATTTTTGCCATCGTCTTGTCACCATGGATGAAACGTGGGTCCACCATTTTGATCCTGAAACTAAAAGACAAAGCATGTCTTGGAAACGACCATCCTCTCCATTCATTAAGGCTTTCCGAGCCCCATACTAAATGCTTCTCAGACTGGCAACCATTTCCTCTAAGATTTTTAAATAGTAATCACTTAACATAAACTTAAAATGGTCTAATTGGGGCGCGAAATAGGTAATATTATACATTTTTTATCGCAAAACAGATATATCAGCGTGATTTTTTCCAGCAAAATACACATGTATGAGTGCAGTGCAACAACTTAGCTGTTCAGTTGACAGTGTCGCTAGTGGAGATTTGTTGCCACCTAAGAGTGCTGTCGAACTTGTAATTCCAATTTTGGCCACCTGAACAGCTAAGTTGGTGACATGTATACGTATACATTGTTAGTTTCCGTTTCCGTTAGTGTCATTCTCTCTGCCAAACATGAACCCAAGCTTACCATCCGTAGTAATAAATCAACAAAATTCCGTTAGATGGCAGGATCAAAAAAAGTATTGTTAAAGAGTTTGATGAAATTTATTTATTATTTTTAAATAAATTATTGCTATTTTTATATTAAGTATCGTAATAGAATTAAAAATTTAAAATATGTATAATTTTGTTTGATTATTTGAATGAAATTTAGTTATGTCAATGTCAGTTTTATCATATTTGACATACTTAAAAAAACGTATTTATATTGCAGCAATAATTTTTAGGGTTAGGTACCCTAAGAATGAAATTAATATACTACTGGGATCTTTTCTGTACTTAAAAGATAAAAACGAATGCCTTTTACAAAATATTCGTTGTCTGTCTTTCTGTCACCAGGCTGTTTCTTATACACTTAGATAGCTTAAAATTTCACAAATTATTTGTTTCCGTTGCCGTTATAACCCAAGAGTATACAAGTACTAGATACGCTATAACAACAAATACTAAAAACAGAAAATATACAAATATAAAGGGTGGATGACACGTTTTTAAAGTGTACCTTAAAAGACGTGTTATATTTTGTATTTTTGCTCAATATCAAAAACGATAACAGGACACTAAAGAATTCTACAGAATATTAAGCTACGTATTACCTCTTTTTACTCTATCTTTACAATGACACTTGGTAGATTCTTTCATGATTTCTCTCTTTCTTTCTTTCAAAATAAAATGAATGTTTGATATGGGGTTCCCATACAAAAAACATGTTTTTTCGCCATATTTTAATAATGGTACGGAACCCTTCACGCGCGAGCCCGGTTCGTACTTGGCGAATTATATCAAATTTTTATACCTACGTCTTTTGTTTACCTATCAATATCTTTAACAATCTCATAATTACAAAAGGCTTGTTTGTTTGGATGTTTTTATGTTTTTTTGACGCGAATAGGCTCCGAAACTATTGGACTAAAATTAAAAATTCTTACACCGTTGGGAAGTTACATTATCCCCAAATGACATAGGCATTATATTTTGTTGCAAAGGGTAAGAAATTCTTATTAAGACTCCAGTAATGTAACACAAGGTATAAAAAAGAGTAAAAAATTTGTTTCATCGCATGCGCTAAGAAAAGTTAGTTGTGGCGGGTGTCGTTTAGTATGTCTTGAGAGCAGCGGAACCCATATATACAAAAAAAAACTTTAATCTATGTCAAAATTATAATGCGATAAAGTTTAAATGTTTGTTCGTAACGAATAAAATATTACACTTCTGAACTACTTTCAGACATATCTCCTAGAATTGATTTTTTTTATGCCCGTGCTAAGCCGGGACGGGCCACTAGTGTATAATTATATCAACGATACATGTAAACTGCCAGGTGTATATTTATAATAACTAAGATTTCGACAGGCCTCTTACCTTAGAATAATAATAATATTTTTTTTTTCAAATGAAGCTAAAATAGTATCCATAGTCTAATAAATATAAATTCCCTGATAATATGTAATTATTAACTTTTCTGATCATTAGACTTGAAGCTGATAAGATAGAGTAAAAATTAGGTTTCATCAAAAAAAGGTCCCCGGATACGTTGCTTTATCAGATTTTAACACCCCACGCACGCACTGTATGTAGAAGGTACATACGTGTCTAGCTCCGGATGAACCGATTTTGATGTTCTTAGCTATGTTTGATGGTATTCGGATGTCCGCCAATACAAAATAGCGGATATGATATTATTCGCAACTTTCCCAAATGAAATGGCTTACATTTTGGAATCATGCGAAAAATACAACTGTTTCATGCAATATGTTAGATGATTCGTGAGAAAAGTTTTTTCTTGTTACTCGTATCATGTACCCAATAGATTTATTTTTTAATTTCGTTTGAGGTTTGAAGGTATGCACTATGAATATTAACATACACGAAAACGAAACCTATTGAAAATATTGATTTTCCCATAATATTCCTTAAAAAAAAAAGAGTTTCGAATAAAATAAAATGGCAAAATGAACAATTCATGAGATTTGAACCATAGTCAATTCAAATCATAAAAATATTTTCTGTTCCAAAAATGCTTCCTCTACGAACGAGCCATATAATCGACAATTGGGCGTTCGAAATTGGCATGCATATTCAAATATGCTGAAGTTCAAGTGACAAAAAAAATTGTCAATGCTAGTGTGAGTGTAGCCGCATCGTCACAGAATAGATGATAGTAGATATGGGTTTTATATGGCTTTTTGTACGTATTTGCTATCAACGCTTAATAAATGTTGTTTTGTGATGAGCCTTAAAAATAATACATTAACAGTAGTTTTCGCGAACCGATTCTAAAGTTACAAAAGAAATCACTTGGGATGCTGGGATGAATAAAACTAACTTATACCTATTTAACGCCATCTAGCGGCATATGAGCACTTGCAGCATGCTAGCGAACAACCTTAAGAAATTTCGAGTTGCTCCTACCGCTGGCAAAGTTATGGCCTCTGTGTTCTGGGAGAGTGAAGGAATCCTTTTTATTGATTACATGCCAAAAGGCCAGACGATTACTGGACCCTATTATGCAAATTTAATCCCGAAAGTGCGTGAAGCGATAAAAGAAAAACGTCGTGGAAAACTGTCGTTGGGCGTGTTGTTCCTTCAAGATAACGCTCCTGCTCATCGTTTGGAAGTTGCGCTCAAGGCAATCCGCTGTGCTGGCTTCAATCTCCTTGACCACTCACCATATTCTCCGGACTTAGCCCCAAGTGATTTTCACTTATTTCCAAAATTAAAAGAGGAAATTCGTGGAACAAAATTTCACGATAATGATGAGGTTATAGCTGCCGAAGAGGACTTTTTCGAGAGTCAAGAAAATATTTTTTTCACAAGGAATAAGGAAGTTAGAAACGCGTTATTCTAAATGCATTGCATTGGAGGGAGATGATGTAGAAAAATAAAATATTATTATTTAAATCTTTGCATTTTTTAATATTGATTCCAAGAATTTTTTGATTCACCCTCGTATATATAAATCTCGTGTCACAATGTTTGTCCTCAATGGACTCCTAAACCACTTAACCGATTATAATAAAATTCGCACACCATGTGCAGTTCGATCCAACTTGAGAGATAGCATAGTTTAAATCTCAAATTATAGTCGCAATTTTAATTTATTGCTAATTATCGTCTGTTATTATTTGACAGTCACATTTATCTGTTAACTCCAAATGATTCTAACAGATGTGGATACCTTTCGACTGGGTTGAGTAAGTAATCAATAGATGGCGCTGCTATGGTAAATCTACGAACGTGTCATATAAGCTACACTATCTATTTTTCATACCCCTAAGTGAGGCAAAACAACGTTTGCCGGGTCAGCTAGTTTTTTATATTTTTAAATAAATGTTTATTTTCCCAATTATTTAGTTAGTACCAGGGCATCATAACTTACCTAGAGGTTGTTTCTCAAAGTCGATATCGACGGTGCCGGCTAAAGCGTAAGCGATGACTAGCAAGGGAGAGGCTAAGTAGTTGGCCCTGGTGTTGGGGTGGATTCTACCCTCGAAGTTGCGGTTACCGGAGAGAACGCCACAGCATACTAGCTCGTTCTGAAAAAAAAAATAGTTTTAAAAAAACTGACAGGTTTAAGGTTAAATGGCATTAAAATTTAATAAAAAATAAATTACCAACAAAGATTCGTCTATATAAGAATGAAACACTCTGTTGACGATTTTTTTACTAGTAAATTAAAAGTTTTCGTTTCATACAAGAGTAATATTTACATAAGTCTAATTATTACCTATATTAATATAAGTTTATAATACAATTTCTACAATTATAATAATACAACAATGACATGTAAATAAACTGACTTGTAATTTTGTACAATTAGACGACCTCGTTAGCGTAAAAGTTTCCATGCCGGTCTGCTAATCAGAAGGTTCCGGGTTCGATTCCCGGCCCGGTCAACATCTTTGTGCTTAACTAAATTTGTTGGCTGTGGGTCTGGGTGTTAAATATGTATTTATATATAATATATATGTATGTATATGTAGTATATCAGTTGTGTTAGCAACCATAATACGAGCTAGAAATGGTTCAGCATGGGGCTAACCAGCCGTGTGTGAATGTGTCAAAAAAAAAAAAATACCAATAAATTTGGCTATGTTTATCTGTTAATGTACCAGGCGTCCAGAAACACCAAAGAGCGTTTACCTTCTCGATAGTGTTGGCGATATTATCATCTATAGGCCCGGAGTTTCCGATACACGTCATACACCCGTAGCCGACGATGTCGAAGCCGAGCTTCTCCAGGTACGGTACCACGCCTGATTCCTGAAATAAGAGATTTTTTAAAGAATTACTTCAGTCATACATTTTGCTAAAAAATAAAGCTCAGACGATTGATACTTTTAAAAAACTTGTGGAAGAGTGGTATTTATCTTCACTGCCCTGAGACAACTCACTTTCTTCTTTCAATTTGATACTGTTTATTTATTTATAATGTTATTTTTTCATTATTTAAGTAATTAATTTTGGTACGTTTTGTATTAGTATATTATATATATTTTATATATGTATTAGGTTATTATCTTGTATTATTAATATTATATGTATGTTTTTTTTATTATTCTTTATTGTACACTACGTCCTTCTTTAGTTGTTTATAAATTCCTTTCCATCCAAAGGTTGCCTGGAAGAGATCGCTTTAAACGATAAGGCCGCCAATTGTGGCACACTAATTTTAAGTTAATTGTCTTTTACTGTGTCTTTCTTTTATTTATGTGTCCAATAAAGAATTTATCTATCTATCTATCTATCTAAATGAAGGTCGAAAACACGGACTCTGTTTATGATAATAATAATATTCCGCTTGATGGCCGATAAAAAAAATACAGTGAAATCTCTATATAACGACTCTGAAGGGACTGTACTTTTTATGCGTTATAGAGAGTGGTCGTTAAATGTATCCATTGTATGGAATACAAAGCAACTAAAGCCAATTGATTCGATGCTTTAGATAGTTTGTCGTTCAATCGAGTGACGTTACATGGACTTTACAATGTAATAAAGTCTTGCGTATGGTCACCCATCCAAACACTGTCCGTATCGACCGTTGCTTAACATCGATGACCGCGTCAGATCACCTTAGCTAGCCGAGCTTCAGGCGCTAAGGCCACAGTAAAGCTTAACATCAAACAAGTTGTGGTCAACTGCAAGTCTATCCAGCAAAAAAGACTTTATAGGACTGAAACTTTACCAAGGTACCAGGAATTTATAACGCAAAAGAACTTACTCTCAAATAATAAGTGACGACTCCAGAACCGGGCGATAAGGACGTCTTGATGTAAGGCAGGACCGAGAGACCGTTCTCAACAGCTTTCTTGGCAAGCAGACCTGAAAAATAAAGGAAAATAAACACATACGTTTATACTCTAATTTATCTTTCTGCTACCCGGGTAAAACCGGTGTGTCAATCCAGAGTCTAAGTTATTTTTATACTATTCCTTAGCTCCTTGTACAGATACTGATGAAGGTAATAGCTTGATAGGAAATTAACCCTTATAAACAGCTACGTCTTTGACGCATAAGGCCCATTATAGCATCGTACCTATAACATGCTATTTACAAAGAACTCTAACTTATAATCTCAGTTCTTACCGAAATAAATCTTTATTCGAATCATTATTCTTTAAAAAGAGCAATAGGGGTAATTTTATTTGCACTATACATGCCACTTGTGTAGCTTACTTGGGTTGGAAATGAGTTATTCATATAACCTAACCTTTTTTTTTGTTGACGAGGTGGAAATATTCGACAAGATACCTGACTACGATGGGGCGCACCCAGGTTATGTGGGATTTGTACCTACTAAAACCCCCCCGGTGACCTGCCTCTGTGCTTAACGGAGGTCTCCGGGTTCTTCCGGGAAACACTCCGGAGACCTCCTTGCACTGCGCTGTGGCCCGTCCCGGGTTGTTTCCGTTAACCTAACCTATGTACTTCGCTTTCCACTTGTTCCAAGCAAGTTGAAACTTATAAGAAACTTAGTATAGAGAACTGACCCTTATAAGCAGTTACGTCTTAGACTCATAAGGTCCATTATCGCATCTCAATTCACTTAGCTTTGCTTTTGCAAAAAGAACGCTATTTTCTAGGCAGTAAGGGTAAATTTTACCTGCACCGAGCATGACGCTCGGGTTGGAAGTGTTGGTACACGATGTTATAGCCGCTATGATGACGCTGCCGTGTGTGATGGAGTAGGTAGCACCATCACTGTACGTGAAGGTTCCAACGGCGTTGAGCTGAGACGGAGATAGACCGTAGCCTTTGAAGCCCACCTGCGAGAAAGAGATGGTAATATTAGACAGGTTTACGATGACTAAAAATAGTACTTTATGGAAACACCGAACTTAATTAACCCTAAATAACATACGTTAAAGGCAAGTCATACTACAATAATTACTTAATACTTAAAAACATTAGTTAGATTAAATTAAATAAACTTACAAATTTCATAAAACAAATATTCTACCCCATTAAATACTACACACAATAGCACTTGTTTTTCATTTCTATTACATTCAAAATACTACTTTTTATACATGAATAACGATTCTGCAAGCTCCATATTCATATATTCGCATAAATTATAAAAGGAATTTCACAAAAACTCTTTATTTTCTGTTTAAACATACTTACTATTAAGATTTGTTATTTTCTCTGGCATCAATTCGACTAATGAATTAGAAAATACGTGTGTAAGGTCTAAAATAAAAAAATATTAAACTACTGTAGACGTCTAAGTCGACTTCAAGCTATTTTTTCATATCTTTTACCCTTTATATTAACTGCATGCATATTCAAAAATGAGCCTTCGCTTTAAAAAAAATACATGCGGATTTCTTAAAAATAATAATTAAGTGTTTGTATTTCCATTACAAAATCCATATTTGCATTTCAGTATACGTATACGTGACTTTTACTCATACCTTTAAAAACGATTAACATTGACACAGTTAAAAAAAATTGCACGAGTAGACTTTGAGTCACCTTGCTGGGTCAGCTATATTGTCTTACTGCTTAGGTTTAGTTTATACTGTGGCTTTGCTTGTGGAATTTTAAAGTTCCGTACCTAAGAGGTAATAATTGGTCAGGTGAGAGTTGGACTCGCGCATGAAGGGTTCCGTACCATAGTTGTATGGGAGCCCCCCTCAAATATGTATTTTATTTCAATTTTATAATTTAATTTGATAGGCAATACTTATATGTATTTTGTGAAAATTTTAAGTGTCTAGCTATTGATATATAGCAAAACAATAGGGAACGTTTATTGTATGGGGACCCCATTAATATTTTCATTTTTTAATTTCTAGTATTTGTTGTTATAGCGGCACGGGAAATACATATCTTGTGAAAGTTTCAGCTTTCTAGCTATTACTGATTCTGATATACAGCCTGGAGACAGACAGACAGACAGCGGAGGCTTAGTAATAGGGTCCTGTTTTTACCTTATAGGTACGGAACCCTATTGCTAAGCCTCCGCTGTCTGTCTGTCACTAGACTGTATTTCAGAAATCACTATATATTTCCCGTGCCGCTATAACAACAAATACTAAAAATAAAATTAATTTAATTTGTTATGTTTATAAAATAAAATTAATTTAATTTGTTATTTGTTATGTACGAAAAAACGCGTATAGCGTTTTTTCGCTATATATGACTAACGTTATCAGGTAGGCACTTAAAATTTTCACAGTATATATATATAGATGTATATAAATAATTTAATAAAAATAATTACTCAAAATAGGTCAGCGCTTAACCACAAATTCACCTGATGGTATGTGACCTGCCCAATAACATGTTTATGTTTCGTTCTTTCTTTGTAGTATTTTTTTAATCTATAACATAAAAATAAGTCGGGTTTTCCTCCCTGCCGCTATAACTCCAGAACGCACGAACCGATTTCCACGGTACAGCATTCGTTGGAAAGGTCTCGGGCTCCGTGAGGTTTGTAGCAAACAAATTCAGGGAAAATTCGATTCGTATAAAAATCGACGTAGACGCGGGCGGAGCCGCGGTCAACAGCTAGTGAAAATATAATTATCAATATAATGTTTTTGTTATTGTTCATGTTTATTTGCTAAAAAATAATAATAAACCAAGATAAAGACTTCACAACTTTTGTATTTCAAACATAACAAATTAAGCTTTGAGCCATTGTTAAACCTAATCCTTCCATAGAATATTCTGCGAATTTATAATCTGAGTGAGATACGTAAATAAAATAAACGAAGTTCAAAACATGGACTTCATAACAAGTTTAAAAAAATAAAAACAAATCAAGGTTGTTGAAAGGGAAATATGTATATAATTTCGTTTCTAATAGTAATTTTATAAGTTAATATTTTATGTAATATTAGCTGACCCGGCAAACGTTGTTTTGCCTCACTTAGGGGTATGAAAAATAGATGGTAGCCGATTCTCAAAACTACTGAATACCCATATAAAATATGATAAAAATCGATCAAGCCGTTTCAGAAGAGTACGGTAACTATCTTTGGGACATATTACATATTTTATGTATAAGACTAGCTGACCCGGCAAACGTTGTTTTGCCTTAAGTACAATTAAAAACACTATAATTGATCAGTTATCGAGCGGGATGAAAAATTATTAATTTACTAAAATGGCCATAAACAATAGGGGTAGGTAATAAAAGGAGTAAACATTTTGGCTAGTTTATATTTTTAATGCCACATTTAAAAAAAAATGATCGAAAAATTAAAAAAAAAATTAAGGGTGAGCAACCCTTATCATTTAGGGGTGTGAAAAATATAAAGTAGCCGATCCTCAGACCTACTGAATACGCATATAAAATTTGGTAAAAATCAGTCAAGCCGTTTCGGAGGAGTACGGTAACTAACATTGTGACAATTTTATATATTAGAAGAAGATAAAATTGCGATGTGAAGATAGATCAGACCTTGGATTGACACATAGGCTACTTTCATTCCAGATTAACTACTGTTTATCCCGGGACAGAAGAGGAAAGATGGTAGGCCACCTTATACGACATGACAATTTCATTAAAAATATCGTAGAAGGAAAGATAGAAGCCAGGAGAGGAAGAGGAAGACCTAGAAGATCATATTTAGACCAAATTAAGGAGAAGGCGAAAGTCATGTCGTATAGGGAGGTCAAGGATTTAGCCGAAGGTAGAACTACCTGGAAAAAACTCCACAGACAAGAGCCCAGCTCTTAAATATTGAATGAATGAATGAATGAATGATCCCGGATCGCGGGTAACACCACGCGGCGCAGCTAGTAATTAATTATATACACCTGACAGACAAACAAACACTTTTATATGAATTACTCTTATTGTACGTTTATGAAAGATATAAGGAAATGAAACAAAATGCTGATCCAAACTTTCCTCCCAATGATATAACGTGATGTTTAAATAGGAAACGAATTAGTTTAGATTTATTTGTGATGCGTACTGCCGAGTAGTTAGCCTCTAGTGTCAACAATTTTAAAAGTGTTTTTTTTTTCATTGTGTCTGGTTCATTTACTGTTTTTTTAAGATCCTGAAGCTGCTTTGGTAAGTTTTTTTTAACTTAATTTGTTGTCTGTGGGTCTGGGTGTTCAATATATACCTATATAAAGTATATACAGTGTAAACTCTATATAACGACACTGAAGGGACTGTGCATTTTATAGCGTTATAGAGAGTGGTCGCTAAATAGAGAGAATGTATCATTGTATGGAATACAAGTCAAACCAAATGAAGTCAATTGATTGCGACGCTTCAGAGAGTTTGTCGTTAAATCGAGTAACGTTACATGGAGTTTAAACTGTACGTAATATATCAGTTGTGTTAGCAATCATAATACAAACTAGAAATGGTTCAGTATGGGGTTAACAAGTTGTGTGTAAAGTGTATAAAAAAAAAACCCCGTAGTTCGATCCCAGCCCTACACCAATGACTTATTTTTCAAGTTATGTGTGGATTTGCACTCGCTTTACGGTGAAGGAAAACATCGTGAGGAAACCGGCATGTTTGAGGACCGCAATATCCGAAGAAGTGTGTCATCCGCCAACCCGCACTTGGCCAGCGTGGTGGATTATAGCCTATAGTGAGAGAAGGTGCCACTTCCCAGCAGTGGGAACGTATAGTGGGCTGCTTATGCTTCTTCGTATGAGCTAAGTGGCCAAACTCTGGTGTCAAGAGTTTTCAAACCGCCCGAAGGCCTCTGACTTGGCTTAACGACTGCTTGTACTAAAACTAACAGCCGGGACCTACAATTTAACCATCCGACCCACGGTAGCGCCCAGATGAAAATGCCACTTGAAAACCGACAGTCCATGGTCACCCATCCAAACATTGTCTGCATCGACAGTTGCTTAGCTTCGATGATCGCGTCAGATCACCTTAGCTAGCCGAGCTACGTGCTTATGTTAATTAAAACAGCGGGTTTTTTTTTGTGATAAATGGGTTTACGTTTGACCGCAGCTTGCCTGATGTTAAGCTTGAATGTGGTCTAAGATGTATCACGCTTGCCCAGAAGGAACCTATTTACTCTTGATTTGAAGACCCCCAAATTGTACTTCTCGGGAAAAAGAGACTTAGGAAGAGAGTTATTCAGTATTATAATTATTTTAGCTAATTATTTAATATCTCTAGCGTTTAAAGTTATTTACTTAATGGAATCCAGTATCGCAATTACATAATTAAATTACACTTAAATCATTAATTAATTAATAGCATTATTGTTAACAGAGAAATATGTTGAATGCGTAATACGCAATTAGTTTTTTAGGGTTCCGTACCTATAAGGTGAAAACGGGACCCTATATTACTAAGACTCCGCTGTCGGTCCGTCTGTCTCCAGGCTGTATCTCAGAAACCGTAATAGCTAGAAAGCTGAAACTTTCACAAGATATGTATTTCTTGTGCCGCTATATTAACAAATACTAAAAATAAATGAATAAATAATAGTAGTTTAAGAAAACTAAAAAACACGCTTATCTGGCCGTTTTAAGTGGGTCAAAATCGCGTCCAAAGAAGTCGGTTACAAACAAACATATTAACAAAAATACAAAAAAATTGAATAATTTTATCAAATTAGTGTATTGTCATCGGTCCTCAATAAATCTACAAAGTTTTAACGAAATCTGGCCGTTTAAAGTGGGTCAAAATCACGCCCAAAGAAGTCGGTTACAAACATACAAACATACAGGTGAAGCTAATATAAAGCGTGTAAAAATATTATGGGGACCCCATATAAACGTGTTTTTTTCGTACTTTTTTTACTATATATTAATAACAGTAGCATGTAGACACTTAAACTTTAATGGAAAATGTATTATAATGTACATTACCTTTCAAATTAAATTATAAAATTGAAATATAATAAATAATTATTATAATAAAATAAATAATTATTTGGGGTACTCCAATACAACAATGGTACGTTACCATGTAACGTCACTCGATTTAACGACAAACTTTCTAAAGCGTCGAAATCAATTGGCTTTAATTGGTTTAGCTTGTATTCCATACAGTGATACATTCTTTCCATTTAAGGACCACTATCTTTTTTTTTATTTTATTAGGACAAATTTCACACACGGCTGGTTAGCCCCATACTAAACCATTTCTAGCTCGTATTATGGTTGCTAACCCAACTGATATACTACACATACATACATACATACATATTATACATAAATACATATTTAACACCCAGACCCACAGCCAACAAATTTAGTTAAGCACTAAGATGTTCACCGGGCCGGGAATCGAACCCGGAACCTTCTAATTAGCAGTCCGGTATGGTAACCTTTACGCCAACGAGGTCGTCAATCTATAACGCCATAAAATGCACAGTCCTTTCAGTGTCCTTATATAGAGTTAACACTGTATTTGAAAAATGTTGTTGATACTATATTAACAAAAAATTACTCGTTTATAATAGTAATTATGATATTAATAATCGTAAAAATAATTTTCTATCTATTGTAGCGATAACAAACCAAACCACAAATTGGTGCGAACATTAGAATATATGCCTATATATATACCGCAGAGATACCGAATACTAGCTTATTTCCCGTGGTATTCTTTTTATCAATAATATCTATATTTATTTCTATACAAACTAGTCATAGTTCTATATCGCTAACTACGGAACAGTTGTGTAACAAAAAAATAATAGTTTAAATAATTAATAGTTTAAAAAACTAAAAAACACGCTTTCTATCGAAAATCGTAATTTTATCAAATTAGTGTATTGTCATCGGTCCTCAATAAATCTACAAGGTTTGAACGAAATCTGGCCGTTTAAAGTGGGTCAAAATCGCGCACAAAGAAGTCGGTTACAAACAAACATGCAGGTGAAGCTAATATAAAGCGTCTAAAAATAACTAAAAAAACACGCTTTATATAGAAAACCGAACTAAAAAATAGAAAATAAATTTATATTATAGTGTTAAAAATTTCAATGAATATAAATCAATAATAGTGTGAATAAAAAATAAATTATTTTATTTAAAAAAAAAGCGTGGTGCATGGTGTCAATGGTTATAGATATTTTATTGACAGATATGAGTAGAGTGATTATCATTTCGATAATATCTTAAAAAGCACCCTAGTTTACAATGTTTAACAAACATACAGATGAAGCTAATCTTATCTTATATATAAAATTTCCGTGTCACAGTGTTAGTTACCGTACTCCTCCGAAACGGCTTGACCGATTTTTTCCAAATTTTATATGCCTATTCAGTAGGTCTGAGAATCGGCTACTGTATATTTAGAAATAATTATTAAGGCAAAACAACGTTTGCCGGGTCAGCTAGTAATAATATAAAGCGTGTAAAAATAGAAGTTAAATTCCGTGCTATGGCAGCCTAAAATACAAAAATACGAATTCTATAAAATCCTGCGTTATTTCCCGTAGTATTGGTTTTATCTATACTAATCTATACTAATATTATAAAGCAAAAGAGTTTGTTTGAACGCGCTAATCTCAGAAGCTACTGGTGCGAATCGAAAAATTATTTTTGTGTTGAATAGACCATTTATCGAGGAAGGCTTTAGGCTATATAACATCATGCTGCATCTTGTCAATAATATCTTTATTTATTTTGTGTACATAGCAGTCATAGTTCCTTATCGTTAACTACGAAACAGTTATGTCAAAAAAAATAGAAGTTAAATTCCGTGCTATGGCAGCCAAAATGACAAAAAATCAAATCCTATAAAATTCTGCGTTATTTCCTGTTGTATTGGTATTATCTATACTAATATTATAAAGCTGAAGAGTTTGTTTGTTTGTTTGAACGCGTTAATCTCAGGAACTACTGGTGCGAATTGAAAAAATATTTTTGTGTTGAATAGACCATTTATTGATTTGCTATAATTTTTTTATAAAAATAATATTTAGGGGGTCCTTTACAACAATGGTACGGAGCCCTTCATGCGCGAGCCCAACTCGCACTTGGCCAATTTTATTGTATATTATCAAGAATCGTTATTTAAAATAATATACAAAAAAATAGAATCACTACAAAGAAGTAAGACTTGTTTTAATTTCTTCATAACTTTCAGAAGCACAACATTTTTCATTTTATAGCGACTATAATTTCAATATCGTTAATTGTCGATTTTATATAAATATAAATATTAGGACACTTCTCACACACGGCTGGTTAACCCCATACTGAACCATTTCTAGTTCGTATTATGTTTGCTAACACATTTGATATACTACATATACATACATACATATTTTATAGATAAATATTTAACACCCAGACCGACAGCCAACAAATTTAGTTCAGCACAAAGATGTTGACCGTGCCGGGAATCGTACCCGGAACCTTCTGATTGGCAGCCCGGAATGGTTACCATTACGCCAATGAGGTCTTCAATATGAATTTATATCGGAGAAAAATCAACTTCCGCGCGGTAACCGCTTCGTTCAAATATGTATGGCACATCTAAACTCGGTACAGAACAGGTTTTAAACAAAGATATCATTGAAGAATATGGTCGGTAGTATATTTGGTGATATAGCTTATGAGTTTTTAATGTGTATCATAAAGCTATTTCACTAAATATTGTTATCGGACCACTTGCTTCGGCGGAACAAGAGGAAGGCGATAAAGGAGAAGCTTCAGAAGAAGAAGACGATAAAGAAGTAGCTTCAGAAGAAGACGATAAAGGAGTAGCTTCAGAAGAAGATGACGATAAAGGAGAAGCTTCAGAAGACGACAATAAAGAAGAAGCTTCAGAAAAAGCAGACGATAGAGGAGAAGCTTCAGAAGAAGAAGACGATAAAGGAGAAGTTTCAGGAAAAGAAGACATAAAACGAGAAGCTTCAGAAGAAGAAGACGATAAATAAGAAGATTAAAAAGAAGAAGACGATAAATAAGAAGATTAAAAAGAATAAGACGATAAAGAAGATTCAAAAGAATAAGATTAAGAACTAGAAGATTGTTGAGAAGAAGATTAGGAAGAAAAAGAAGAACTTTAATTGGAAGAAAAATTACCTTCAATAAGAGAAGAAAAGTATATTTCCGGTATAAAGCTAGCAGCATTACCGCGATGTATTGCCATGGCCAATCTTTGCAACAGGAACGAGACGACGCGAGAGTCATCTGTCTTATTTGTTAATATGAATTACAGTGTAAACTCTATATAACGACACTGAAGGGACTGTATATTTTATGGCGTTATAGAGAGTGGTCGTTAAATGGAGAGAATGTATCATTGTATGGAATACAAGCTAAACCAACTAAAGCCAATTGATTTCGACGCTTTAGAGAGTTAATCGTTAAACCGAGTGGTGTTACATGGAGTTTACACTGTATATACATAAATGTATTTTTTTAAGACTTCTGCAAAATAAAATCTTTGAAGGAACTTCATAAACAAAATTTTTAAGCAAAGAAATGTAATAAAAAATTTAAATGAAAAATAATTTTGATTTTATTATTTTATTTTACCTTTAGTTAATTTTTTTATGATTTTGATTATGCGTAATATGGACTATGTCTGAAATAAATGATTTGAACTTGAATTTGAAAATATGCATCTAAGAGTTTAACTTGAACTTCTCGTAATAAAATTTGGTAACACTTTTTTAAATAAAAATGAATGACGTATCAACATTGACGACCTCGTTGGCGTAATGGTTACCACCATGCCGGACTGCCAATAGGCGGCTCCCGGGTTCAATACCCGGCACAGCCAATGAAAACTTTGTGATGAACTAACTAAATTTGTTGGCTGGTCTGGGTGTTAAATGTGTATCGATACAAAGTATTTATCACTTATGTTAGCAACCATAACACAAACTAGAAATGGTCTAGTATGGGGCTAACCACCGTGTGTGAAATGTATCCTAATATTTTTTATTAATTCTTTGGGTTATAATTATAATACAAGTGACAGGACATGAATTTTCAAAATGTTTTCATAATTTACTTGAGTTATAAAATATAAATCTATATATAAAATTTCCATGTCACAATGTTAGTTACCGTACTCCTCCGAAACGGCTTGACCGATTTTTACCAAATTTTATATGGGTATTCAGTAGGTCTGAGAATAGGCTACTATCTATTTTTTATACTCCTAAGTGAGGCAAAACAACGTTTGCCGGGTCAGCTAGTATCATATAATATTCTAATGATATTTTATTACTGGAATTAGAAGTGAAAATTGACATATACATATCATATACTTTTGCTATGATATCATATTATTTGACTTGTAACTTTAGTGTTATCAATAAATGATTTGTGTTTGTATGAGTAGAATTTCCGGACAATTCCTCCAATCAAATTCAAAATTAATGCAAAATATTTTTGTTCTAAAGAATCTGTTGACACCAGATTTGAATTGAACAAAAAATATATCACCAAAACAAGTACAAAAAAATAACAGGTACATATAATCCTATCATTAGGATAGCTAATTACGAAAAATGATTTAGCGTAATTGATCTCTAAAGCATTATCGTTACCTAATTGCTTTAAAAAGTCCTAATTATTCGATATTCAATTCTCGAAAGGTCTCGTATAAAAGCAGAGGAAAGGTTAATGAACTATCAGTTGCGTTTTAGCTTTCGTGAAGTCAAGAGCTCCTCAAATATTTCGTATATTTGTGATACCGCGAAAAGTTCGCTATAATTAATTTATTTTATTAGAGAATTAGTACGTGCAAAGTTAATAATTTCTTAGTTATTAATTTCGAAATTTGTGAATTATAGTTTTAGTAGTAATATTAATGTGTGTCTAAGATTTGTTTTAAATTTGCGTTTCAGCTTTCGTAACGTAAAGATCTTATGAAAAATTTCGTATATTCGTGATACAGCAAAAAGTTTGCTATAATTAATTAATTTTATTAAAATTAGTACGTGCAAAGTAAATAATTTCTTAGTTATTAATTTCGAAATTTGTGGTATTTGGTATGATTTTATGCGAATTCCGTGGTAATATTATTGTGTGTCAAAGTATTTTTTTTTTTTAATTTCTTTTCATAATTTTAACAATGATGTGAAATGCCGATATATTGTGAGCTTTTGGATTGCTGCAATCGAAATTGAATCGTAAGTACTAGTTAATAAGTTTAAAATTTGCAGAATAGTTCTATCTGTCAGTTTTAGCTGTCACATCTTCAGTTGACATGTTTGTTATTCTGTCACTGGGTTTGTGATTGTTGTTCCTGTCAGATACTAGCAGCGTTTGGTACGAGTAAACTAAATAACTAAATTATAGGAAATGGAATGGTCATAAGTATCACTGATACATGTCAAACGAGTCTCTCAGTTGTAGCTGTCATTACTGCGGTTGACATGTCTTAAATCTGTCACTGGGTTCATGATAGCTGTCACTGACAGATTATCCCGTCAGTAATTTTGTGATGTTTTTTTTTTTACTTAAAAAAGATTATTGTTTTCAATAAGTGTTTTTTTACACGTTTGTTACATAATTTTTTAAGCGATTTTGATTTTGAGTTTTAGTCTGTAATATTTGTCACTAATAAGATTTTCAAATAAATGTTTTCTACTAGCAATAGCTGTCACCACTTTAGTGGATAAGTTTATCATTTTATCACTGGGTGTACGATAGTTGTGCCTGGAGAAAATAAACATCGGTGTCTTGACTAGAAGAAATAACAAGATTTTTTTTTCCACTAGTTACAGCTATCATCACTTCAGTAGATATGTTTATCATTCTATCACTGGGTGGATGATAGTTGTATCTGGGGAAAAACAACCTTTGGTGTCTTCAAAAGACGAGAGAAGATTAAGAAGAATTTATCTTTTTTCTACTAGTTACAGCTATTATCATTTCAGTAGATATGTTTGTCATTCTATCACTGGGTGTATGATTGTTGTATCTGGGGAAAACAACCTTTGGTGTCTTCAAAAGACGAGAGAAAATTAAGAAGAATTTATATTTTTTCCACTAGTTACAGCTATCATCATTTCAGTAGATATGTTTGTCATTCTATCACTGGGTGTATGATAGTTGTATCTGGGGAAAACAAACTTTGGTGTCTTCAAAAGACGAGAGAAGATTAAAAAGAATTTATCTTTTTTCCACTAGTTACAGCTATCATCACGTCAGTAGATATGTTTATCTTTCTATCACTGGGTGTATGATAGTTGTGTCTGGGGAAAACAACCTTTGGTGTCTTCAAAAGACGAGAGAAGGTTAAGAAGAACTTATCTACTCGTATTTTCCACTAGTTGCAGCTATCATAATTTCAGTAGATATGTTTATCATTTTATCACTGGGTGTATGATAGCTGTGTCTGGGGAAAACAACCTTTGGTGTCTTCAAAAGACGAGAGAAGATTAAGAAGAACTTATCTATTTTCTACTAGTTACAGCTGTCATCACTTCAGTAGATATGTTTATCATTCTATCACTGGGTGTATGATAGTTGTGTCTGGGGAAAATAATCTTCGATTTCTTTAGTAGAAGAAACAACAAGAAGAAAAAAAATATCATTTTTCAATAGTTACAGCTGTCATCACCCTAGTAGATATGTTAATCATTCTATCACTGGGTGTATGATAGTTGTGTCTGGAGAAAATAATCATCGAAGACTTGAAAAGAAGAGAGTACAAAAACATTTTATTTTCTAATAGTTACAGCTGTCATCACTTCAGTAGATATGTTTGTCATTCTATCACTGGGTGAATGAATGATAGTTGTGTCTGGGGGGAAAATAATCTTCGAAGTCTTTAAGAGAAGAAAAAACGAGAAGAATACAATTTTATCATTTTCCAATAGTTACAGCTGTCATCACTTCAGTAGATATGTTTATCATTCTATCACTGGGTGCATGATAGTTGTGTCTGGACAAAATAACCTTTAGTGTTTTTAAACGAAGAGAGAAGATTAAGAAGTATTATCTTTTTTCTACTAGTTACAGCTGTCATCATTTCAGTAGATATGTTTATCATTAAATCACTGGGTGTATGATAGTTGTGTCTGGGGAAAATAATCAACGAATTCTTGAAAAGAAGCGAGTACAAAAACATTTTATTTTCTATTAGTTACAGCTATCATCATTTCAGTAGATATGTTTATCATTCTATCACTGGGTGAAAGATAGTTGTGCCTGGGGAAAATAATCTTCGAAGTCTTTAAGAGAAGAAAAAACGAGAAGAATACAATTTTATCATTTTCCAATAGTTACAGCTGTCATCACTTCAGTAGATATGTTCATCATTCTATCACTGGGTGCATGATAGTTGTGTCTGGACAAAATAACCTTTAGTGTTTTTAAACGAAGAGAGAAGATTAAGAAGTATTATCTATTTTCTACTAGTTACAGCTGTCATCATTTCAGTAGATATGTTTATCATTATATCACTGGGTGTATGATAGTTGTGTCTGGGGAAAATAATCAACGAATTCTTGAAAAGAAGCGAGTACAAAAACATTTTATTTTCTATTAGTTACAGCTATCATCATTTCAGTAGATATGTTTATCATTCTATCACTGGGTGAAAGATAGTTGTGTCTGGGGAAAATAATCTTCGATGTCTTTAAGAGAAGAAAAAACGAGAAGAATACAATTTCATCATTTTCCAATAGTTACAGCTGTCATCACTTCAGTAGATATGTTTATCATTCTATCACTGGGTGTATGATAGTTGTGTCTGGGGAAAATAAACATCGATGACTTGAAAAGAAGAAAGAACAAAACTAATATTGTTTAATCATTTTCTACTAGTTATAGCTATCATCACTTCAGTAGATATGTTTATCATTCTATCACTGGGTGTATGATAGTTGTGTCTGGGGAAAATAAACATCGATGACTTGAAGAGAAGAAAAAACGAGAAGAATACAATTTTATCATTTTCCAAAAGTTCCAGCTATCATCATTACAGTAGATATGTTTATCATTCTATCACTGGGTGAATTATTCACCCAGTGATAGAATGATAAACATAAAAACTGATATAATAGTTGTGACTGGGGAAAATAAACATCGATGACTTGAAGAGAAGAAAGAACAAAACTAATATTTTTTTATCATATTCCAATAGTTACAGCTGTCATCATTTCAGAAGATATGTTTATCATTCTATCACTGGGTGTATGATAGTTGTGTCTATGGAAAACAGACTGCAGGGAGTTGTCTTTTGGGAATGTATTCTTTAGTGTCTTGGTTAGAAGCAATAATAAAATATGTCATAAAAGCTACTTGCCAATTCTAGCTCACAATCACTACTTCATTTGTCACTGGGTGTGTGATAGTTGAACTTGACAAATTAGACACATAAAGCCAAAGAAAGAAAAATAAGAAGGAAGAAAATCAGAAGAACTACTAGGTACTATTTTGTACCAGTTATAGCTATCATCACTTCAGTAGATATGTTTATCACTCTATCACTGGGTGAATAATAGTTGTGACTGGGGAAAATAAACATCGATAACTTGAAGAGAAGAAAGAACAAAACTAATATTTTTTTATCATATTCCAATAGTTACAGCTGTCATCATTTCAGTAGATATGTTTATCATTCTATCACTGGGTGTATGATAGTTGTGTCTATGGAAAACAGACTGCAGGGAGTTGTCTTTTGGGAATGTATTCTTCAGTGTCTTGGTTAGAAGCAATAATAAAATATGTCATAAAAGCTACTTGCCAATTCTAGCTCACAATCACTACTTCATTTGTCACTGGGTGTGTGATAGTTGAACTTGACAAATTAGACACATAAAGCCAAAGAAAGAAAAATAAGAAGGAAGAAAATCAGAAGAACTACTAGGTACTATTTTGTACCAGTTATAGCTATCATCACTTCAGTAGATATGTTTATCACTCTATCACTGGGTGAATAATAGTTGTGACTGGGGAAAATAAACATCGATAACTTGAAGAGAAGAAAGAACAAAACTAATATTTTTTTGTCATATTCCAATAGTTACAGCTGTCATCATTTCAGTAGATATGTTTATCATTCTATCACTGGGTGTATGATAGTTGTGTCTATGGAAAACAGACTGCAGGGAGTTATCTTTTGGGAATGTATTCTTCAGTGTCTTGGTTAGAAGCAATAATAAAATATGTCATAAAAGCTACTTGCCAATTCTAGCTCACAATCACTACTTCATTTGTCACTGGGTGTGTGATATTTGAACTTGACAAATTAGACACATGAAGCCAAAGAAAGAAAAATAAGAAGGAAGAAAATCAGAAGAACTACTAGGTACTATTTTGTACCAGTTATAGCTATCATCACTTCAGTAGATATGTTTATCATTCTATCACTGGGTGTATGATAGTTGTGTCTGGGGAAAATAAACATCGATGACTTGAAGAGAAGAAAGAACAAAACTATTATTTTTTTATCATTTTCCACGATTAAGAAGTATTATCTTTTTTCTACTAGTTACAGCTGTCATCATTTCAGTAGATATGTTTATCATTAAATCACTGGGTGTGTGATAGTTGTGTCTGGGGAAAATAATCAACGAAGTCTTGAAAAGAAGAGAGTACAAAAACATTTTATTTTCTAATAGTTACAGCTGTCATCATTTCAGTAGATATGTTTATCATTCTATCACTGGGTGTGTGATAGTTGTGCCTGGGGAAAATAATCTTCGATGTCTTTAAGAGAAGAAAAAACGAGAAGAATACAATTTTATCATTTTCCAATAGTTACAGCTGTCACCACTTCAGTAGATATGTTTATCATTCTATCACTGGGTGCATGATAGTTGTGTCTGGGGAAAATAATCATCGAAGTCTTGAAAAGAAGAGAGTACAAAAACATTTTATTTTATAATAGTTATAGCTGTCAACACTTCAGTAGATATGTTTATCATTCTATCACTGGGTATATGATAGTTATAATTGGTAGAAATGTTCTTCAATCTAAGAAGAAGAAAATTAAAGATCAGCACTGGATATGCGATAAGAAGTAGTAAAAGAAGAACTTGTTCATTTTTTATTTAATTAACTTTAGTTTTCTACTAGGAGCAGCTATCATCGCTTCAGTAGATATGTCTATCATTCTATCACTGGGTGGATGATAGTTATTTTTGGTAGATGAACTCATCTATGTAAGAAGAAAACTATTGTGATTCATGATTAATAGCTAAAATATAACAAATGAACATCATATATTTTGTAACATTGTCTATTTGAATATTAAATCTGTCTTTTAGAATTAGCTGTCATCACTTCAGTAGATATGTTTGCCATTCTATCACTGGGTGTATGATAGTTATTGCTGATAGATAGCCTCATCAATATCAGAAGAAAACAAAAACATACGTATTTATATAATTTCAAGATAGACATTGTCACAAAAAAAAAACATTTAATAAACAAGCTTTTTAGTATCTGTCAGATGTAGCTGTCATCACTTCAGTAGATATGTTTGTCATTCTATCACTGGGTGTATGATAGTTATTGCTGATAGATAGCCTCATCAATATCAGAAGAAAACAATAGCATGCGTATTTATATAATTTCAATAAAGACATTGTCGCCAAAATACATTTAATGAACAAGAATTTATATCTGTTAAAAGTAGCTGTCATCACTTCAGTAGATATGTTTGTCATTCTATCACTGGGTGTATGATAGTTATTGCTGATAGATAGCCTCATCGGTATCAGAAGAAACCAGTAACATGCGTATTTATATAATTTCAAGATAGACATTGTCACCAAAACACATTAAATAATCAAGATTTTAAATCTGTCAGAATTAGCTGTCATCACTTCAGTAGATATGTTTGTCATTCTATCACTGGGTGTATGATAGTTATTGCTGATAGATAGCCTCATCGATATCAGAAAAAACCAGTAACATGCGTATTTATATAATTTCAAGATAGACATTGTCACCAAAACACATTGAATAATCATAAGATTTTAAATCTGTCAGAATTAGCTGTCATCGCTTCAGTAGATATGTTTGTCATTCTATCACTGGGTGTGTGATAGTTATTGCTGATAGATAGCCTCATCGATATCAGAAAAAACCAGTAACATGCGTATTTATATAATTTCAAGATAGACATTGCCACCAAAACACATTCAATAATAAAGATTTTAAATCTGTCAGAATTAGCTGTCATCATTTCAGTAGTTATTTTTGTCATTCTATCACTGGGTGTACGATAGTTATTGCTGATAGATAGCCTCATCGATATCAGAAGAAAACTTTAACATACGCATTTATATAATTTAAAGATAGACATTGTCGCCAAGACACATTCAATAATCAAGATTTTAAATCTGTCAGAATCAGATGTCATCACTTCATTCCATTCCATTTGTCATTCGATCACTGGGTGTATAATAGTTGCTTTCAATAGATTAACTCATCGATATCAGACTAAATGTCTTATATCGATGTCATGAATATATGTGTATATAAATTAAATTTTAGTAATAAATAATTGTAAATTGACTTGCCCAGTACGGTGCGATGCCGTAAGTTTAATAAACGATTTGATTTGATTTGTGAGAGAAGGTCCCGAGTCCCATCAGTGGGAACGTATAGTGGGCTGCTACGAACTTTTTTTTTTTAGATGAATAGGCTTACGTTTGACCGCAGCTAGCCTGATGTTAAGCTTAACTGTGGTCTAAGATGTAACACGCTTGCCTAGAAGGAACCTATTTACTAAAGATTTGAAGACCCCCAAATTGTACTTCTAAAAGAGACTCAGGAAGAGAGTTCCAGAGCTTCGCAGTTCTCACAATAAAGGTCGAAGCAAAACGCTTTGTTCAAATCTTTGGAACTTCGACAGAAACTAACCTAAAACTAAACTAACAGAACTAATAAATAAATGAATTAATTGCAATTATATAATGAATCAATCAAATAACACAGAATAATAACTAGTACTTCGCAAATAATTAAGTTGAACGTGGTCGAGCATATAGCGCGCACGCGTGTGTTTTCGTTCGCTTGTGGCAGCCTACTAGATTGGCCCCTGCGCAGTGGCCGCCGTCCGTAGGTATGTTTTTAACACCTACACGCGGAGTGACACAGGCCTGCCAGTGGGAACATATAGTGGGCAGCTTATGCTACGAACTAACCTTGTTGGTAAGACACTCTTGGAAGTCCTGCTTCATGACGGAAACGGAAACTCTGTCCTGAGGTCGCTTGGGGCCGCTGACAGATGTCACCACTGTTGACAAGTCCAGCTCTACCACCTGGAATGTATTTTTATTTATTTATTTATTTTATTTATCATAATTAGAACCACATACACGAATTACACTAATGATATATATTAAAATAAAAATACGAATTAAAAAATATAATCAAATAAAAAATTAGAAAAATCAAAATTATACATTATTATCAATCACACAAAATTATCAAATTCAAATTCAAATTCAAATCATTTATTGCAGAATGGGTAAAGTTAGGTTATTACATGTTAACATTTTATGTCCCTCACACTCTTCGCCCTTAGGCATGCAATATTATCAAAATATATATATACAAAAATGTCATCTAAAATTAATGAATACTAACCTAAATTCTAATCTATAATCCATTACAAAATTATGTTCATTCACACACATAATATTATCATAGAATTAAATTAAATGTCAATCTTAATATATATAAATCTCGTGTCACAATGTTTGTCCTCAATGGACTCCTAAACCACTTAACCGATTATAATAAAATTCGCACACCATGTGCAGTTCGATCCGACTTGAGAGATAGGATAGTTTAAATCTCAAATTATAGTCGCAATTTTAATTTATTGCTAATTATTGTCTGTTATTATTTAACAGTCACAATTATCTGTTAACTCCAAATGATTCTAACAGATGTCGATACCTTTCGACTGGGTTGAGTAAGTAATCAATAGATGGCGCTGCTATGGTAAATCTACGAACGTGTCATATAAGCTACACTATCTATTTTTCATACCCCTAAGTGAGGCAAAACAACGTTTGCCGGGTCAGTTAGTAAATATAGTCTGGCAAACGAAACATGAGACTCGAATTATTTGCAAACTTTTTATATGGCAATGCTATAATAATGTGAACGTCAATATCCAAAACAAGATGGCGTGTTGTTATGATTTTGTTAAACACTAATTACTCAGCGAAAATTGAAAAAAATAATCAAAAATGGAGTACGGGAGTTGTTGTTCCGCATGATCTCAAAGTACCATAAAAAACAACAAGAAAAAGAATTGAAATTCGGCGTAATTTCAACGAAAACAAGATTGTTCACATGTGGTGTTTGATTTCTTAGGTTCGTATGACGCTACTAAGTTGATACTTTGTTTTAATTCGTATTTACTATATATCTTTTTGCATAAAGTAATTATCTATTTCGATTCACAATCTTTTATCATTAGTCAAAATCTTCCCACTTTCCTACTAATGCATTTTGGTTATTTATCATACCATAAAATGTTACATTGTAATTTTAACACATTTTTTTCTTTAACAGGTATAACAGGTTTTTCTTAATCTGGATTCTGCCATTGAGCTGATGAAATTTGGGTAAACGCATAGTGTCAAGTGAAAATATTGCCTTATCTGTCTTGCGGTGTTGAATCAGAAAAAGTGATTAAAGAGATATTTGGAACCATAACACCAGAAGTGGAAGAATAATATGACTGATAATGTAATATACATTGAAAATTAATATAAAAATAAAATCGGGACAAAATCACCGAAAATAATTTGGAAAGTTTCATTATAGTAGGAAACTAATAAATAAAAAAAATAAAATAAAAAAAAACGGTGATTCTAGTGACACCGGTGAATCTTTTCAAATTTAAGTCTTAGATTCACACTTTAACAGTGAATAAAACATTATAGAATACTGCTTTTTTTTATTCAGATTGATTGTATAATTTCTAAAGTAGTTATTACTTCCTAAAGTACTTAAAGCATTTTTATTCAGACGAAATAAAATAAATAATTTCAAAGTATCAAATTAGTTTTTTCCAGGTATTTCACATTAGTTTTGGGGTTGCTATACTCAGATTTTTTAAATTTGCCGCTCTTTTCCAGGGTCATGTTTCGTTTGCCAGACTATATATATATATACTAGCTAACCCGGCAAACGTTGTAAAAAAAATATAATATAAACTAAATATACAGTAGCCGATTCTCAGACCTACTGAATACGCAAATAAAATTTGGAAAAAATTGGTCAAGCCGTTTCGGAGGAGTACGGTAACAAACACTGTGACACGGAAATTTTATATATAAGAATATATACAATACAAGATGTCATAAGTTATGAATTTAAACAAATTATATTATATATATAAAAAAACATACACACACACACACACACACACACACACACACAAAAAAAATATACATTAATTATTGTAAGAGAGGGTAGATCTATTTAAACTGGTTTTGTGGAGATGTTTTACCGTATTTTGTCGCGCCATACAAGTTTGAGCAAAGCGCCTGAAGATAAAAGCGAGTGTGGCTCGGTGGTAATAACGTCTGCTTTAGAATCAGACGGCCCCCGGTTCGATCCCGGCCCTACACCAATGACTTGTTTTACAAGTTATGTGTGGATTTGCACTCGCTTTACGGCGAAGGAAAACATCGTGAGGCAACCATCATGTTTGAGGACCACAATATCCGAAGACGTGTGTCATCCGCCAACCCGCACTTGGCCAGTGCGGTGGATTATGGCCTATATCTCCCTCCTCGTGAGAGAAGGCCCCGAGTCCCAGCAGTGGGAACATATAGTGGGCTGCTATGCTATGCTGTTATGCTTTATGCTATGCCTGAAGATTATTAGCTAAAATATTTAAATAATCGTAGCGTGGCTAGCTAAGGTGATCTGACGCGATCATCGAAGCTAAGCAACGGTCGATGCGGACGGTGTTTGGATGGGTGACCATGAACAAGACTGTCGTTTTTCAAGTGGCATTTTCATCTAGACGCTCGGCTGACATGTTAAATCGTAGGTCCCGACTGTTAGTCTTAGTACAAGCAGTCGTTAAGCCAAGTCAGAGGCCTTCGGGCGGCTTGAAAACTCTCGACACCAGAGCTTGGCCACTTAGCTCAGCCGAACAAGAAGAAGGTATAGCTTTTTTTTTTTATTTCACATTCACACACGGCTGGTTAGCCCCATACTGAACCATTTCTAGCTCGTATTATGGTTGCTAACACAACTGATATACTACATATACATACATACATACATATTATATATAAATACATATTTAACACCCAGACCCACAGCCAACAAATTTAGTTAAGCACAAAGATGTTGACCGGGCCGGGAATCGAACCCGGAACCTTCTGATTAGCAGACCGGCATGGTAACCTTTACGCCGAGTTCGTCAAATTTACCTCAGATAAACAGATTCAGATTATCAGAGATTACCTCAGAGAAGACTGGGTCTTCAGCAGGGTTGGCGTAGTCTCTGAACTGTTTGGTGGCTCGCAGGTACGCCTCGATGGTGGATATCTTTGAGCTGTCACGGTCTGAAATAATGTACAAAGGAACAATCAGACACTGAAAAATCAATCTCATATATGGTACTAGCTGACCCGGCAAACGTTGTTTTGCCTCACTTAGGGGTATGAAAAATAGATAGTGTAGCTTATATGACACGTTCGTAGATTTACCATAGCAGCGCCATCTATTGATTACTTACTCAACCCAGTCGAAAGGTATCGACATCTGTTAGAATCATTTGGAGTTAACAGATAATTGTGACTGTCAAATAATAACGGACAATAATTAGCAATAAATTAAAATTGCGACTTAAATTTGAGATTTAAACTATCCCATCTATCAAGTTGGATCGTACTGCACATGGTGTGCGAATTTTATTATAATCGGTTAAGTGGTTTAGGAGTCCATTGAGGACAAACATTGTGACACGAGATTTATATATATTAAGATTTCCATGTCGCAATGTCAGTTACCGTACTCCTCCGAAACGGCTTGACCGATTTATACCCAAATTGTATATGCGTATTCAGTAGGACTGATAATCGGCTACTATATATTTTCCAAATACCTATTTCTACATTTTTTTTATTATTTTTTTTCGAAATTTTTATTTTTATTTTTTTATAATGTGCCACTAAAAATACAAATTTTTACTTTTTTATCACCCTATTTTTTATGGCCATTTTAGGGATTTCATCGTTTTTTATCCCGCTCGATAACTGATCAATTATTGTGTTTTAACATTACTTAAGGCAAAACAACGTTTGCCGGGTCAGCTAGTTTAATAATATTACCTAAAACCTGAAACAATCATGCTTGTTAACTGTAAAACTTTTGTAAAGTTTATTCTTATTTCATTCTTTTACATTCGTTTAGCATAAGCTATACGTTCCCACTGCTAGGACTAGGGACCTACTTTCAATAGGAGAGATATTGGCAACACTAAACCACGCTAGCCAAGTGCGGGTTGGCGGATAACACACGTCTTTGGAAATTGTGGTCGTCCTCAAACGTATCGGTTTCTTCGCGATGTTTTCCTTCACCGTAAAGCGAGTGCAAATCCACACATAACTTGACAAACAAGTCATTGGTGTAGGGCCGGGATCGAACCAGGGGCCGAAATAACAATTTAATTTGAGATCTTCAAATCGTATATGAATAGGTTCATTCTAGGTAAGCGTGCTACAACGTAGGCTATAGCGGTGCTTATCATTAGGCGAGCTTTGGTCAAACGCAAACATATAACATATTATAAAAAAAAAAATGTTTTTATAAAATACTAGCTGACCTGGCAAACGTTGTTTTGCCTCACTTAGAGGTATGAAAAATAGATAGTGTAGCTTATATGACACGTTCGTAGATTTACCATAGCAGCGCCATCTATTGATTACTTACTCAACCCAGTCGAATGGTATCGACATCTGTTAGAATCATTTGGAGTTAACAGATAATTGTGACTGTCAAATAATAACAGACAATAATTAGCAAAAAATTAAAATTGCGACTTAAATTTGAGATTTAAACTATCCTATCTCTCTAGTCGGATCGAACTGCACATGGTGTGCGAATTTTATTATAATCGGTTAAGTGGTTTAGGAGTCCATTGAGGACAAACATTGTGACACGAGATTTATATATATTAAGATAAGATATATAGGTTGAGCGAATTGAGCGAAATCTCTACTTACTGGTCTGAGCGAGATATTGGAGTGAGCGGTTGTCGACTGGGAAGTGAGCGACTGTGGCACCGAATTCAGACACACATCGGCAACGGTGATTCGGTCAGCAAAATAAATAAACAAAATGTCTGAGTTGAGCGAAATTTATACTTACTGGTTGGAGCGAGATATTGGAGCGAGCGGTTGTTAATAAGAAATGGCCGACTGTGGCCCAAATACGGGACACACATCGGCGACGGTGATTCGTTCAGCAAAATAAATAAACAAAATCTCCGAGTTAAGCGAAATCTCTACTTACTGGTCTGAGCAAGATATTGGAGCGAGCGGTTGTCGACAGGGAAGTGAGCGACTGTGGCACCGAATTCAGGACACATGTTGGCGACGGTAGCACGATCATATAAAAAAATACTGAGTTGAGCGAATTGAGCGAAATCTGTCCTTACTGGTTTGATCGAGGTACTGGAGCGAGCGGTTGTCAACAAGAAATCAGCGCCTGTGATATCGATTTCTAGACACGTGCACTACCTTAAGTAGTCAAACGCAAACCTATCAAGGATAATAAAATAATAATAATAAAAAAATCTCTGCGTTGAGCGAATTGAGCGAAATCTCTACTTACTAGTCTGAGCGAGATATTGGAGCGAGCGGTTGTCGACTGGGAAATGAGCGACTGTGGCACCGAATTCGGGACACATGTTGGCGACGGTCGCTCGGTCGGCGATGCTTAGAGCAGCGACACCTGGACCGAAGAACTCGACGAATTTCCCAACCACGCCCAGTGAGCGAAGATGCTGGAATGGAAATAGGTTAGTTAAAGGTGCTATTGAACTGAGTTCACTTGTGCCATTTAAATTTGTGGAAACGTCATGAGGGAAACACCAAGGCGGCACCGTTATACTGTGGAGGTGCAAAAGTCGCGTACTAAGCGGTTTGCCTCCACCTTCATTGTGCGTACCGCCAAGGTGTGGAATTCTTGGCCAAATTCCCTGTTCCCTGATAACTATAATCTAGCGGTTTTCAAGGCAAGAGTGAACCGGTTTCTTCTGGGCAAGCGTGCTCCACCTTAGATCGCAATTTCGCTTACCATCAGGTGAATTGCAATCAAGCGCAAGCCCATTATGAGTAAAAAAAAAAAAAGTTCTGGGATGGAAATAGAACAGTTTAAATAAATATGCTTTTACTTTCATATCCTACTCATTTATAATTAATTTGCCGTAAAATGTATAAGAAATAGCAAAAACTGGGTACATTGAATGAAAATGAAAAATATTTATTTACTAACTTATTACTATATTGGATTTTTTTTTACACATTTAACACACGGCTGGTTAGCCCCACACTGAACCATTTCTAGCTCGTATTATGGTTGCTTACACAACTGATATACTACATATACATACATACATACATATTTTATATAGATACATATTTAACACCCAGACCCACAGCCAACAAATTTAGTTAAGCACAAAGATGTTGGCCATGCCGGGAATCGAACCCGGAACCTTCTGATTAGCAGACCGGCGTAACCATAACCTTTACGCCAACGAGGTCGTCAAAGGTGAAGGTGCTATTGTACTGAGTTTACTTGCGTAGCATTCTAGCAGATATATTATATTAATATATATAAATCTCGTGTCACAATGTTTGTCCTCAATGGACTCCTAAACCACTTAACCGATTATAATAAAACTCGCACACCATGTGCAGTTCGATAGATAGGATGAGAGATAGGATAGTTTAAATCTCAATTATAGTCGCAATTTTAATTTATTGCTAATTATTGTCTGTTATTATTTGACAGTCGCAATTATATATTAACTCCAAATGATGAACAGATGTCTCTTTCTGGCCACCTAAGATGAAAAGAGACGGGGCTTCTTTAAATTTAGTTTAGTCGTGTGTGCCGCTGAATCGCCACCATTATGTCATATTTTAATTTATATTATTTGCCATGTATGTATGTGTATATAAATTAAATTATAGTAAAAAATAATTGTAAATTGACGTGCCCAGTACGGTGCGATGCCGTAAGGTTAATAAAGAATTTGATTTTGATTTTTGTGCCATTCAAATTTGATAAGACGTCAAGTTTCGCTCAGAACATACCTTGGTTATAGTGAGAACAAGATCAGTAGATGTGGCGAGCGGCGGTAGCTCCCCGATCAGCCGGTAGCCGACGACTTGCGGCAACAACATGCTTATAGCTTGACCCAGCATCACAGCTTCCGCTTCGATACCTGACAGACAAAGAAAAATAAAATAATAATAATTCATTTCATTCAGAAAAAAATCCATACAATAATCAAATCTATTAAAAACATATCAAAAATAATATTTAAATTACAATTATATTCATACAGTCACATAGATAATAATAGTGGAAATGCCGAAAATGCGTACTAAGCGATTAGCTTCCACGTTTATAGTACGGACGGCCAAACTGTGGAACTCCTTGCCGGAATCCCTGTTCCCACTGAACTACAACCTTACTGTCTTCAAGGCGAGAGTGACCGGTTTCTTCTAGGCAAGCGCGTTTCATCTTAGACTGCAATATTACTTATCATTAGGTGAGTTGAGGTCAAGCGCAAGCCTATCAAGTGTAAAAAATAAAATAATAATTACAATATTAGGACAATACACAACACAAATACAAAATGTCAACTTTTTACCCAATAGGGTGTCCATCCATTTTTGTTGTATGGGGCAGTCTAGTGTTTCTTAAATAATGTACAGTGTAAACTCTACATAACGACACTCAAGGGACTGTGCATTTTATGGCGTTATAGAGAGAGGTCGTTAAATTGAGATAATGTATCATTGTAAGGAATACAAGTAATACCAACTAAAGCCAATTGATTTCGATGCTTTAGAGAGTTTGTCGTTGAATCAAATGACTTTACATGGAGTTTACACTGTAATGTAGGTTTTAGGGTTCCGTATATAAAGGGTTAAAACGGGAGCCTATAACTAAGCCTCCGCTGTCTGTCCGTCTGTCTCCAAGCTGTATCTCAGAAACCTTGATAGCTAGAAAACTGACATTTTCACTGGTTATGTATTTACGCTCCGCTATAACAACAAATGTTAAAAATTAAAAAATTAAATAAACGTGATATTTTTGTATATTTTTGCTATGTATCAATAACAGTAACATAGGTATACTCTATGACGCTTACATTTGTCATAGAGTATATAAATGTATTTACTTTTACAAAATAAATAATAAAAAAATACCATTCACTTCCTCTAGCTATCACTGTGTCTGAGATACAGCTTGGAGACAGACAGACAGACAGCGGAGGCTTAGTAATAGGGCCCCGTTTTTACCTTTTAGGTATGGAACCTTAAATTACCTTTTGCCTCGTGAGAAGAAATTTTGTAGAATTAATAAAAAAAAATAAAAAACTGACTCTCAGGGAAGCTGCACACACTGTTAGATACGTGGCGACAGATTTACCCCCAATCCGTTGATCATGGTGGTGTGACTGTTAGTCTTAGTACAAGCAGTCGTTAAGCCAAGTCAGAGGCCTTCGGGCGGCTTGAAAACTCTCGAAAACAGAGCTTGGCCGTTTCTGAACGGCCATATAGTGATTTTAAACGCAAAATTAAACACTTTTTTCAGAAGCACCCTTTTTACTCATTTAATGAAGTTATCTCGCAAACAATAACAAAATCTTCCTTCTCGTAGCAAAGTCTCATTATTTTTTTTTTATTAATTTTGAACGATTCCAATGGATGATATAGATAGCGTTATTATTATTATCATATGTGTGTAACTTATATATATTATGTCATATTTTAAGTTATATAATATTTGCCATGAATGTATGTGTATGTAAATTAAATTTAGTAATAAATAATTGTAAATTGACTTGCCCAGTATGGTGCGATGCCGTAAGGTTAATAAATGTTTTGATTTTTTTATTTTTTTGGCAACTTAGCTCTTACGATGAAGAAGAAGAAGAAGAAGGGGGCTGTTAGACAGATTTAACAAAACACTCACCCCCAACCCCCCAGCCGACCACTCCCAATCCGTTGATCATGGTGGTGTGACTGTTAGTCTTAGTACAAGCAGTCGTTAAGCCAAGTCAAAGGCCTTCGGGCGGCTTGAAAACTCTCGACAAAGAACAAGCTATCATAATTTCTGAGATGCATCCTAGTGACAGACAGACTTACAACTGAGGCTTAGTAGTTCCGTGTTTACTTTTTAGGTACAGAATAAATAAATTAAAAAAAAAACAGGTCACTTGTCTCGACAGAGTAAATTTGGTAGAATAAAAAAAAACTGCCTCTTCAGGAACTTACGGGAACACACTTTTAGGTGCGTGCGAAAGATTTAGCAAAAAATAACAAAATAACTCACCCCCAACCCCCCAGCCGACCACTCCCAATCCGTTGATCATGGTGGTGTGACTGTCCGTGCCCACCACAGAGTCCGGGTACAGGGTGTCCCCGGAGAACACCACGCGAGCTAGGTATTCCAGGTTCACCTGAGAAACAAGAAAGTTACACAGTACAAATAACAAAAAAGGATATTATAAGTATACTAGCTGACCCGGCAAACGTTGTTTTGTCTTAATAATTATTTCTAAATATACAGTAGCCGATTCTCAGACCTACTGAATACGCATATAAAATTTGGAAAAAATCGGTCAAGCCGTTTCGGAGGAGTACGGTAACAAACACTGTGACACGGAAATTTTATATATAAGATATTTTCTATAATGGTGGCAATTCAGCGGCACACACGACTAAACTAAATTTAAAGAAGCCCCGTCTCTTTTCATCTTAGGTGGCCAGAAAGAGACGGCACGTTCTGCGCCATAGTCAAAACAACTAAAATCACGCCAAATGTAGAAAATATAGGCGACTTTAGAACGCACTCACTTGTATCACCTCTAAAACTGCCTGCACATCCCATCCTATATTTGATTTTAGTTGTTTTGTCTGTGGTTCAGAACGTGCCGTCTCTTTCTGGCCACCTAAGATGAAAAGAGACGGGGCTTCTTTAAATATTATATAATATGTATGTATGTATAATATGTAGTATATCAGTTGTGTTAGTAACCATAATACGAGCTAGAAATGGTTCAGTATGGGGCTAACCAGCCGTGTGTGAATGTGTCCTAATATAAAAAAAAAAAAAAAAAAATTGTTTAGTCGTGTGTGCCGCTGAATCTCCACCATTATGTCATATTTTATTTTATTTTCGACATACAATACATATAATTTATGATCATTGACTACTTTTAAGTGATATCCTACTACTATTATAAAGGCGAAAGTTTGTAAGTATGGATGTATGGATGTATGTTTGTTACTCTTTCACGTAAAAACTACTGAATGGATTTGAATGAAACTTTACCACAATATAGCTTATACATCAGAATAACACATAGGCTATAGCTTATACATCAGAATAACACATAGGCTACAATTTTTGAGGTTTTTAATGTGAGGTCGTAAAAAAAACACATTTTTTGCGCTTACATTGCAAACGCTGACTGAATCCTACAAGATAGATCAAAACAATTTACTACAGTATTGTACAACTTAAAAAGGCCTACAAAAAAGTCCGTGATGGTATATGTTTGTCTCTTAGGAATAACCCACAATAACCATTTTTTATCCTTTACTTTGTACGAGTAATAATGGCTTATTTACGAAGCGATTTTAAGCAATACACTATTAATCCTTATCAAAATAAATTATTTCATCAATAAGTACAGTTTGTGTTGATAATATTTGGTCTTTGAATGATTAAAATTGGACGTTTGGTTTTGAAGTTATGGTGAAATTAAAATATTACGATTTCTGCTGCACGGCCCGTTGAGAAGAGGGCGTGTGCGGGGGAGGGGTGTTTAGATCTATGAGTAAGGTCGAAGTACAAGTTATTATTCTGTGGTAAGGTATAAACGCGCGGCTCAGTCGCGAGGTTGGCTCCCATCGCAGCGGCCTTGCGCGAAGTCTAATAATTTGCGGGGTTTTTTTTTTTATTTTGTTCTTTTAACTACACATACGCAAAAGTTCTTCTCAGAGCTAAACTGTTGTCTTATATATAATACTAGCTGACCCGGCAAACTAGGTTTTGCCTCACTTAAGGGTATGAAAAATAGATAGTGTAGCTTATACCTATGACACATTCGTAGATTTACCATAGCAGTGCCATCTATTGATTACTTACTCAACCCAGTCGAAAGGTATCAACATCTGTTAGAATCATTTGGAGTTAACAGATAATTGTGACTTTCAAATAATAACAGACAAAAATTAGCAGTAAATTAAAATTGCTACTATAATTTGAGATTTATACAATCCTATCTCTCAAGTTGGATCGAACTGCACATGGTGTGCGAATTTTATTATAATCGGTTAAGTGGTTTAGGAGTCCATTGAGGACAAACATTGTGACACGAGATTTATATAAATTAAGATAAGATTATTAATGTTATATGTATGTTTTTTATTATTCTTTATTGTACACTACGTCCTTCTTTAGTCGTTTATAAATTCCTTTCCATCCAAAGGTTGCCTGGATGAGATCGCTTTAAGCGATAAGGCCGCCAATTGTGGCACAATTGGCGGTTTTTTTTAAGTTAATTGTTTTTTACTGTGCCTTTTTTATTTATGTGTCCAATAAAGAATTATAAAATTTCCATGACACAATGTACTACCGTACTCCTCCGAAACGGCTTGACCGATTTTTACCAAATTTCATATGCGTATTTACTAGGTCTGAGAATCAGCTACTATATATTTTTAAGGCAAAACAACGTTTGCCGGGTCAGCTAGTGATGAATATAATTTGACTTGCCCTATATGACGCGATATTATAAGGCCAATAAATATCTAGTATCTATAATTCTAATATTACTATGTGAAATAATAATAATATTACACTGTGAAATTAAGCTTTAGGATTAAGAATACATAATTTGATCACAGAGATATTGGAGTGTTAATCTGACTGATCTATAGAGCCAATATAGCTGTGTTAGAAACCATAACACAAACTAGAAATGGTTTATTATGGGCAAACAAGCGGTGTATTGAATGTGTCCTAAAATTTATTTTATTACTAGCTTACCCAGCAAACGTTGTTTTGCTATAATTGATCAGTTATCGAGCGGGATGAAACATTATTAAACTACTAAAATGCTCATATAAAATAGGGGTAAGTGAGACAACAAATCAAAATGTAGGGTTGTATGTATTTTTAATGCCACATTAAAAAAATACAAAAAAATTGTGAAAAAAAAAAATTTGAAGGTGAACCACCCTTCTCGTTTAGGTGTATGAAAAATAGACAGTAGCAGATTCTCATACCTACTGAATACGCAAATAAAATTTGGTAAAAATCGGTCAAGCCGTTTCGGAGGAGTACGGTAACTAACATTGTGACATGGAAATTTTATATATTAGAGATAAGAAGATTTATCCCTCGCTTTTTAGTCGAGAGTCATTATTAAATTGAAAGAAATAAAAGTCTTACCTGATGAACGATACCAGATCCCGGTGGAACGATCAGCATGTTGTTAAACGCGTTAGCGCCCCACTGTAACACAGAAAAAAAAAATGTTATTCATTGTAGTAACCTACATATTTAATTAATTCATTCATTTATTTCAGAATAATCCATCCATACAATTCAAACAAATATCAATAAAATACACAATTCAAATAAATAAAATTAAATGAAATTAAATAATATACAAATCAAATTAAAAATAAATTCAATAGCAGTCATAATTTTTCTCTCAATCTAGACGCTCATAAATCATTATTTATCATTATTTAAGAAAAGAAGGAACTAAAAAGGAAAAATATACTCATCGTACAGTGTAAGCTCTATATAACGACACTGAAGGAACTGTGCATTATAAAACGTTATATAGAGTGGTCGTTAAATGTATCATTGTATGGAATACAAGCTAAAGCAACAAAAGCTAATTGATTTCGACGCTTTAGAGAGTTTGTCGTTAAATCGAGTGACGTTACATGGAGTTTACACTGTAATAGACGCTCAACCTCTTGTTTAAAATCGTACTTTGTGTATCATTCGATACACGTAGCGCCATCTATTCGTATTTTCTTGAAACGACTTCACTCGGGCCACGCAATCTACTATGGTTATATCACTATGCGACTGCAGCGCGTTGCGGAATTTGGCAGCAGCTAGGCTGCACACTCGATTTGCAGCGCCATCTAGGTTTCATCGGTAATGATGGCAAACTTCCGCGCCACGCTTTATTGTATGGGAATCAGCAATCCTCTCTAGTATTCTGATCTTTGCTCTACCTTCGCCTATACGACAAGGCGCTCTATAGACTTGTATGGAGATAGATAGATATACTCTTTATTGCAACACAAAAGGAAATACAAAACAAAGAGAAAAATAAATAATTAACTTATTTACAAGTGGCGGCCTTATCACTTAAAGAAATCTCTTCCAGACAACTAAAACATGGAGAGGAAATCACAATAAATACGATACGAGGTGTTCAACAAAGAGATTAAATAATAACTAAAAATACCTACAAATAACCAACACATAATAAGACCTTCATAAAATACTTATACATATACATACATACATAGAAGATAGGAAACAAATTAGTTAGTTACTCGTAGTTACAAAAAGATAGGAGACAAATTAGTTAGTTAGTTACAAGAAGATAGGAGACAAATTAGTTAGTTAGTTATAAAAAGATAGGAGACAAATAATTAGTTACTTAGTTATAAGAAGATAGGAGACAAATTAGTTAGTTATAAGAAGATAGGAGACAAATTAGTTATAAGAAGATAGGAGACAAATAAGTTACCTTTAAAAATTGAAATCTCTCCTTGTTTCTCTCAAATTCCAATTCTTGGTTTTTGTTCAGTGCGTCTGGGCTGTGAATGAGAAAAAACACATCTTTTAGCTGATTATTTTAAACTAGCAGAACGTCCGGGCTTCAAACGGGCTATAAATAAAATAAAATAATCTAAGATGCAAGGAGAAAGAAGAAGAAGAAACAATATATAGCCTATGTTACTCGGGGATAGGGTTTCTCATTTCTCGACCTTTTTTATTTCCCGGAGCACGAGTATTCTCGACCACTTTTTCCCGGGAATTCCCGGGTTGCCGAGAAATACGATTTGTTTTAAATATGTGTGATTTAGCAATAAAACTACGTTTTTTATGTTATAATCAACAGTATTTATTTTTATTTTCACGTCGTGTGACTTGAAAATTTTAAATAAGCGAAATAAACTCTAGCGAGATCTTTTAATCAATATTTCTACAAACAATTAGGATTAGTCTTTTTATTTGGAAAATTAAATAAAATATCTTCTAAAAACAAAATCTTCATGTGACCACAATAAAACTAAGTAAATTATATAGTGTGTAAACCTACACACTATATAATTACACTTACACTAAGTTTATCTTTACAATTATGTAACATCAAATGACAGTATTTAAATTGTATATAAAAAATAACAATCAGACTAGCTTAATAATTACGAGTAAAGTAGATACTTTAGTTTAGTCTTTGTATCTACTATTCAATATTAATTGTTATAAATGGACAGTCTTTTTCGTTACGTAAGTAAACATAGGAACCTTATAAGTAATTAATACTCTTAAACTAATTACAATCACAACTTAAAGCGGAAACTGCTTAAAAGCTAGCCCACTATGTCTTCTTAATAAGGAAATAAGTCTTTAAAAATACGAAGGCATTTATAGCACCGTCTGACGATGTCGTGATAGAGCCAGGCGCGAGCGCAGGCGCGTTATTATGTTTTTGAAATTTTTAACTGAATTTCTCGATTTCTCGATTTCTCGACCACTTTTTTCTCGTCTCGAGTAAAGCAAAATTTCCCGGGAATTCTCGGTTCGAGAACTCTCGTAGAGAAACTCTACTCGGGGATAATGTAGCTTCCCAACGGTGAAAGAATTTTTCTAATCGGTCCAGTAGTTTCGGAGCCTATTCGCTTAAAACAAACAAACAAAAGTCAAACTTTTCCAAAATAAGAGCAATCTATCATGGTTTATGAGATACAGCCTGGTGACAGACAGACAAACAGAGAGACAGACAGCGGAGGCTTAGTAATAGGGTCCCGTTTTCATCTTTAGGAACGGAACCTTAAAAAACTTACAACTGTTGCTACAAATGGCAAGAAATACATAACTTTATTAGCTATAAATAACATACGTTAAAGGCAAGTCATACTACAATAATTACTTAATACTAGTTAGATTAAAAATTTAAAAATACTAGTTAGATTAAATAAACTTAAAAATATACACACAATAGCACTTGTTTTTCATGTCTATAAAATTCAAAATACTACTTTTTACACGTTAATAACGATTCTGCATGCTCCATATTCATAAATTGACGACCTCGTTGGTGTAATGGTTACCATGCCGGACCGCCAATCAGGAAGGTTTCGGGTTCAATTCCCAGCACGGCCAACATCTTTGTGCTGAACCATATTTGTTGGCTGTGGGTCTGGGTGTTAAATATGTATCTATATAAAATATGTATGTATGTATATGTGGTATATCAGTTGTGTTAGCAGCCATAATACGAACTAGAAATGGTTTAGTATGGGGCTAACCAGCCGTGTGTGATATGTGTAAAAAAAATCGCTTAAATTATAAAAGGGATTACTTTCACAAAAGCTCTTTATTTTCTGTTTAAACATACTGCTATAAAGATTTGTTATGTTCTCTGGCAACTTGTTGTACATTAATATTTTTATATAACATCTCAAAAAGAATGGACAAAATAAGGAATGAATATATGAGAGGAGTGTGGGAGGTTAGCGTGGTATGGGCATGTGATGCGTAGAGGAGATGCATGTTACTAGGAGATGTATGGAAATAGTAGCGCAAGGAAGAAGGGCAAGAGGCCGACCGAAGAAGACATGGATGGAGTGTGTGAATGAGGACGTGAGAGTGAAAGGAGTGAGTGTAGAGACGACGGCTGATAGAGGAGAGTGGAAGAAGACATGGGTGAAGTATGTGAATGAAGACATGAGAGAGAAAGGAGTAAGTGTAGAGACGACGGCTGATAGAGGAGAGTGGAAGAGGAAAATTTGCTGCCGACCCCACCTTGTGGGATAAGGCAAGGAAGAAGAAGATCCCTGTTTCTAACCTTATAACGTTATAGTGTTTACCTCCGAGCGAAATCCACTTGCACTGAATGGTCTATGACCAGATCGGCGGGGCAAATAGGATTGATCCTGTCCGGGTCACCACCCAGGTCTTTGACCGCATCACGCATGGCTGCAAAATCAACAACCGCAGGCACTCCGGTCAAATCCTGAAAGACATTATTCACAAGTATAAATAAACATTTTAGTAAATTCCCGACAGGCCATTTTAGAGGCAGCGCGGCGGCGGTCAACTTAGTTTAAAAAAAAATAAACCTCAAAAGGGGGAAATATGAATGCCTAAGCAACGGATACATTTTTTCACCTTTTGGGGTTGAAACTTTAGGGCCATGGGGCCCCAACGCCCGTAAGTTACTTAAGGCGATGCACTAGGGCCTACTCTCTTCTTAATCAACGCCAAAGATCTTTTTAAACTATAATATCAAACGCGAGTTTGAAAGCCACCTTAACGTCTGCTGTCGGATTATGGTTGATTTCCCATTGAAGTTACTTGATTGACACATCTGTGGAGTTACCAAAGATTGTGTCAGCTGTAATATCACTCATGCTGGTTTGAAAGCAACTTTCACGCCTGTAATCGACTTCTGGTTCTACTCCTATTAAAGTAACTTAATACACACATCTGTAGAGTTACTCAAGGTGATACACTAGGGCCTACTCTCTTCTTAAACAACGCCAAAGATCGTGTTACTTGTAATATCACTCGAGCGGGTTTGAAAGCCACCTCCACACCTGTAATCGACTTCTGGTTCTACTCCTATTAAAGTAACTTAATAGACACATATGTGGAGTTACTAAAGGCGATACACTAGAGCCTATTTTCTTCTTAATCAACGCCAAAGATCTTTGTACCTATAATATCACTCGCGCGGCTTTTTACGCCATCTCCACGCCTGCCGTCAATTTCTGGTTGGTTTCCCATTGAAGTAACTTAATAGACACATATGTGGAGTTACTCAAGGTGATTCACTAGGGCCTACTCTCTTCTTAAACAACGCTAATGATCGTGTTACCTGTAGTATGACTCGAGCGGGTTTGAAAGCCACCTCCACGCCTGCTGTAGACTTCTGGTTCTACTTCTATTAAAGTAACTTAATAGACACATCTGTGGAGTTACTCAAGGTGATTCACTAGGGCCTACTCTCTTCTTAAACAACGCTAATGATCATGTTACCTGTAGTATGACTCGAGCGGGTTTGAAAGCCACCTCCACGCCTGCTGTAGACTTCTGGTTGGTTTCCCATTGAAGCACTCTATCCACGTCCTGCTCTCGAACTTGAAAGTTGTCACAGTTCCTGACGCAAGACTCGAGGAGCACTCGAATCGAGTAGGGGAGACGATCTGCAAAAACGTACTTCAGTAAGAAAGCAAAATAGTAACTGTGGTATCACTTTATATTATGTTGGCTGTTGGTCTGGGTGTTAAAGATGTGTCTATATAAAATATGTATGTATATGTAGTATATCAGTTGTGTTAGCAACCATAATACAAACTAGAAATGGTTCAGCATGGGGTTAACCAGCCGTGTGTGAAATGTGTCCTAATTTATTTATTTATTTTTCCATGTCACAATGTTAGTTACCGTACTCCTCCGCACGATCGATTTTAACCAAATTTTATATGCATATTCAGTAGGTCTGAGAATCGGCTACTATCTATTTTTCATACCCCTAAGTGAGGCAACGTTTGCCGGGTCAGCTAGTTTATTTATGTGGCCCGCTAAGCTCAGTACTATAACGCCTAAACCAGTAATTCAACCTTCACGTACAAATTCCACATTAATTACCGAATGAACTACCAGGGTTGCATAACAAGCAGTAGGTGTGAATAGATCGAATCAATTAATGTACTGGCCGCTGATTGGTCTTCCATTACTAGGACGGGACAGGCCCCCGGTAAGTAACGGAAACGGAATGTATAGGTTTGTTTTTTAAATACCGACTTAATAACAAGATAAACTATTTATTGATAATTATTCAATTATACGTCAAAAATTCAAAAATGTCAATCTTATATATAAAATTTCCGTGTCACAGTGTTTGTTACCGTACTCCTCCGAAACGGCTTGACCGATTTTTTCCAAATTTTATATGCGTATTCAGTAGGTCTGAGAATCGGCTACTGTATATTTAGAAATAATTATTAAGGCAAAACAATGTTTGCCGGGTCAGCTAGTATGAATATAAATTAAAAAATGTCAATATTAAATACAAATAATTGTTAATTAATTTACGACGTGGTATTTGTGTATCTGTGCGTGGTATTAATTTGATGCGTATATATCCACAGTAATAGTTATGTAACAATATTTTTTACGAGCATACGCTATCAAAACACCATAATAATATGATATATTTAATTGCGTATGTGTTTAAAGATAACATAAACTAAGTTTAGGGAGGTCAAGGTGGTTATAAATAGTTGATAGTGGAAATGCCGAAAATGCGTGCTAAAGAAATTACTGGCTGGCTTAAAAAAGCATTAATGATGATTATTGAATTAATATGTCAATGTCAATCAAATTAGGGGCCATCCGTTAATCACGTGACATTTTTTTTAGCTTTTTTTCACCTCCGCTCCCCTTTGGTGATACATGGTGAGGTTTAAGGAATACCCCCACCGCCCTTCCTATATCACGTGTATTTTTAGTAACTACACAATTTCGTAACTATATTTAAATATTTATAAAATACAGCTTTCGGTATAATCTAATTTATTATAGAAAATAATTTAGCTAGCTACTATAATTTAGCGTGAGGCCAAAATGACGATCGCCGCTTTTCGACGGTCACACGGCGTCATCGTTCACCCCGGACTTGATGAAGCGGGTGTCGGAGCCCCATCTCCGAACACCCTCGAGTCAGATGCCCAGGGACACCCCGCAGCCTTCTTCTTTCACCCAGACTGCAGGGTTATATAGGTCGACCCTGGTGCAGTCAAGATTCATAAAGTTAACCTTCTATTTTCATAAGTTTTAATTTTCTTTTAGATTTTCTGTAACCATATTTCTATTGACACACACAACCCAGACTGGAAGACCGTTGCCCAGGACAGACTAAAGTAGAAAATAGTAAGAGGGACGGTAGGGAGGCCTTTGCCCTGTAGTGGGCTGATTTATAGGCTTAGATAGATAGATATTTCTTCTTCTTCTTCTTCCTTGCCTTATCCCACTAGATGGGGTAAGCGCAGCAAATTTTCCTCTTCCACTCTCCTCTATCAGCCGTCGTCTCCACACTCACTCCTTTCTCTCTCATGTCCTCATTCACACACTCCATCCATGTCTTCTTCGGTCGGCCTCTTGCCCTTCTTCCTTGCACTACCATTTCCATACATCTCCTAGTGACATGCGTCTCCTCTCTACGCATCACATGCCCATACCACGCTAACCTCCCACTCTTTAGTTTGTCACTCACTGGTGCTACTTTCAAACTTCCTCTAATATACTCTTCTAACAAAATTTCTATTGGAATCTACTTGGCTTGAAGCATAAGTATAAAAAAGCACTAAACTTTTAATTAATTCCTAAGCCACTGCATTTAATTACTAATTAGTACTCGAAACATACCTGTTATTGTACGACTATTAGGTTTTTTATATCGGAACAAAGTAAGCTAAACCTAATAAACAAATCAATCTAATTCTATTCACAATAGAAGCAAAAAGATGAAAATTAGCGAATTAGTTGTGTCTTTTATACTATTGAGTAAGTAACCTATTGACTCGGGCGTTACATTGCGGAAATCCATTGTAAATAAAAAGAAGACCAAATTAAATATTCATTGTACTTCCGCTGTGATCCGAAACCCAAATTAAGATAAGCAAAGGAAAAATTAAAATTCTTTTAAAAATTAAGATAAAATTCAATTTCTTTACCAATCATTAAATCTAAGCAATCTTGTTTAATTTAAGCATAAACAGCCCACTATACGTTCCCACTGATGGGATTCGGGGCTTTCTCTCACTACGAGAGAGTTATAGTTTCATAATCCACCACGCTGGCCAAGTGCGGGTTGGCAGATGACAAACGTCTTCGTATATTGCAGCCTTCAAACGCGTCGGTTTCCTCACGATATTTTCTTTCACCGTTAAGCGATTGCAAATCCGCACATAACTTGAAAAACAGGTGAAAAACTACTTGCCAAATGCCCTGTTTACCGAAAACTATAATCTTGCGGTTTTCAAGGCACTAGTGAACCGATTTATTCTGGGTAAGCGCGTTCCACCTTAGATTACAATGTCGCTTACCATCAGGTGAATTCTGATCAAGCGCAAACCCATCATAGTATAAAAAAAGGTCATTGGTGTTTAATAACTTAGTAGCTGGATGTCCGAGCTTTGCTCGGTTTTTTTTTACAAATCCTAGCTAGATCGATTTATCGCTCCTGAAACCCCCTATATTACTAAATTTCAAGAAAATCGTTGGAGCCGATTCCGAGATTCCAATTATAATATAAATATATACAAGAATTGCTCATTTAAAGATATAAGTGTGAGATATTGCGGGTAGTTTCATATTTGCTGCCCGCCGCCATATTAAGAATAAACCAGTCGTATACCGCTCGTTGTGTGTTTCATTGCGCCGATCTTACTATAAGATATACTCGTTTATGTTCACAGCACCCTACTCAACAACCGGCCAATTCGATAAGGTTACAAAAAAACACTCCGTCATGAAATGGATAGCGTTCACCGCCAACACCTTGCCTCCAGATATCGAGAAATCCTTCCCCCCTCTGGTTTACACTCACCAAACCAGATATCTATACCCTCTAGACGACACTAGAATACACGGACAAAACTGTCAACTATGCCCGGATGTTTACTTTCCTATATGTACGAGAAAAAATCAGACATTTTTAAACGTATGCTGGTTTAAATGCAAAGGGGGGAAACAGGCTGACGTTGTTGGGCGGGGAGTTTGTATATTTTACTAGTTGACGAATATTACAGCTTGTATATGGATAGCTGACAAATATGACTGGTGATTTATGCTTAGCTGACAAGTATATTACATTAATTCTAGCGCAAGTATTTTCTTAAAAGCTATATTTGGGTCAAAAAGTGCGTCCCCCTCTCTGGTTTACACCCATCAAACCAGATACCTATACCCTCTAGACGAAACTAAAATACACGGTCAAAACTGTTAACTTTGCCCGGATGTTTACTTTCCAATATGTACGAGAAAAAACCAAACATTTTTAAACGTATGCTGGTTTAAATGCAAAGGGGGGAAACAGGCAGACGTTGTTGGGCGAGGAGTTTGTATATTTTACTAGTTGACGAATATTACATTACAGCTTGTATATAGATATGTAGCTGACAATTATGACTGTTTGTTTATGTTTAACAGACAAGTATATTACATTATTTCTAGCGCAAGTATTTTCTTATAAGCTATATTAGGCTCAAGAATCCCCCCTTCCCTTCTGCTATACATCCACTAAACCAGATACTTATACACTCTAGATTACACTAGAATAGTCCATCAAAATTGTCAACTGTGACCGTATGAATATACTAACGAATATGACAGTTTGTATATGGATAATTGACGAATACGAGGAGATTGTATATGGATATTGCCAATTTGTATATGGAATGTTAACGAACATTACAGTTTGAATATGGATCACTGACGTATATTACAATTTGCATATGAATAGATGACGAACATTACAGATCATATATATCACGGAGAGTGAGAGATTGCCATTTTACATTTAAAAAACCTAATGAATAAAAATAATGAAGTGTTTTTTAAATAAATCTTTTTATCGATTCGATATCTTGTGTGACTGAGATTTTTTTTACGTGAGGTTTACCGTTCGCAAAGCAACTCGTTTTTTTAACGGGTATATATACGTTTGCGGTTAACTACAGCCTAGTTAAGTATAACTGGCTCATAAGGAGACTGCCAGAACACACTGTTAGGTGCTTGACGACAGATTTTTTCAACTTCAGGTTAGAAAATACCCCATGCTCTTCCAATATAGTAAAGTTAGTATAATAATTTGTGTTGTCTTGTTTAGAGGATAAGTTTTATTGGTAACTGGAGAAGGTTGCTTCGATACAGGCCAACCGCCTAGTGAAGCAACCACTAGATATACAATAGGTTAAAATAAGTTTTTATGTAAATAAATATATTTTTTTAATCATATGTCACGGCGCGGATGGAGAGCGTTTTGAAATTTTACTATTGGTATTTCTGTCGTTTTGAAGAATGGTGTCGATTATGACGTATCAAACTAACCTAAGCTATAAACCATCTCCGTACCAAAGTTCATCCAAATCGGTTCAGTTGTTTGAGAGTGAAGAAGTGAGCGTTATGAAACTTCATGATTGGTATTTCTGTCGTCTCGAAGAATGATGTCGTCGATTATGACGTATCAAAATAAACTAAGCCTTTGTTTGTAACTAAGTTTGAGCGTACAAACATACGCACAAACGTTTGCCTTTATTCTTCTTCTTCGTATAAGCTAAGTGGCCAAGCTCGGGTGTCAAGAGTTTTCAAACCACCCGAAGGGGTCTGGCTTTGCTTAACGACTGCTTATACTAAGACAAACAGCCGGGACCTACAATTTAACGTGTCATCCGACCCAAGGTAGCGCCGTTGTTTAGCTTTGATGATCGCGTCAGATCACGTTAGCTTGCCGATGTACAGGCGCCTTTATAATACTCGTATTATTATTAGGAGTATCCTTAATGGCTAAAATCTTATTGTTTCCAATTTCATTCAGTCTCATTAAAGCTAGGCGTCTACCTTTCGGTATCGTACGCAGCGGACGTATCGCATCAATCGGATCATAATATTCTTTGTATAGAAAGTCATACAAGTGCGTCCACCAATCCGCATCGTACGGATCGCTCAAATCTACTCATCGGCAATGCCGACGTTGTTACTTCGAGAGGCAACTTTTGCGATGCGTGCCGATGACGTAATTCAGAATGCCGGTCCAGGTGGACGCACCCCGCGCACTCGCTCCAGATTTTATGTTTTCGTTTTTTAGATTTTTTTGCATTTTCTTCCTTTTCTGCTAACATACAAGCGATGACAAATTGTTCTTCATCACTTTCCTCCATTATGTCCTATGTCAAAAACACATTTCGCACAAGTAGCATCGGCAATCCGATTACTGGTAGTTGCCTCGGCAAATGCGATCGCTGCCGATCAGGTGGACGCATTGTGAAAAATTCATCCGTTTGATGCGATACGTCCGCTGCGTACGGTACCGAAAGGTGGACGCCTAGCTTTAGTGGAAAGTTAATTAATACTTCTGATACCTAATTGGTAATTTAAAAGTTTATGACCTCTTTAAAGATTGTTATGTCGGTGAACAAATTGTTTTCAGCTTAAATTTTGCAAAGAAAATCGTTAGAAATGATTAAATTAAGAAAACATAGTAGTATTTTTCCATGACATTATTAAATAACATTTCGACTAGTTATGTGCTACAAAAATTGTTATGTTTTGTCATTTTGTGAGTATCATTGGTTGAAACAATGATAATGTCTTACTTGATGGGCGATGTATATCTCAAATTATCGCTGTTCGCCTCTGCGGTCGCGGGACGCGGTGCTAGCAAAGGACAGAGCTATAATGTATCCGTGCGGTAGAGCAGGACGGACTATTCTTATTCTCACGCGCCACTTAATTACAATATTTCACTCGATGTTCGATGTAAGCAATGTCTCATATTAGCACTGCTCGCCTCTGTGGTCGCGGGACGGGGTGCTAGCAAAGGACAGAGCTATAATGTGTCCGTGCGGTAGAGCAGGACGAACTAAAGAGCTCATCGGGGTGTAGGTGTATCAATTTTCAAATCAGCTCATGCTTTCAGACGAATTGATTTTATTTATTTACTTAGACATACCATTCTCATAATGGAAATGCCAAGGGTTGTGTGTAAGTGTGTATGTTTGTTACTTCTTCACGCTCAAACGGCTGGACCGAATTTAATAAGACTTACTATCATGATAGATTAGATCATGGATTAACACAAAGGCATCTTTTTATCCCGGATAAACTCGATTAAACACGGGGCGCAGCTAGTACATTATAAGTGCATAGCGCAATGCGCGGAAAGGGTGATTTGTTTCGGAAGATGGGTAAAGCTATGCGCCATCCAGTGAGATGTTATCATTGGACTGAGAGTATTAATCATTATCACGTGTGCTACAAAACAACCTTATATAAGTATCGTTTCCAGCCTTACTCTGTCTTATAATAGCCACGTTTCAAGCCCCACAAAAGACAAAAAAAGAACGTCTAACAGATTTCTACAGACGCCTCAACAGCACTGGTTGGTACATCAAAGACAATATAAACGGTGAATATTATCGCGACATCATACACAAAGACATTTGGTACAAAGTCAAAACGTTTAGAATAATAAAAAATGGATCATACATACCCCATTTAAAAGGCAAATGGATGAAATACCCGAACGGTACATTTTATTACGCCGGCAACTTTACCACCACGACGACAACTACGCCGTTCACCACAACGACAGAAACATCAACCGTCACTTCAACTGCGCAAACGACGACAGAATTACCCATGATAAAGTTTCAGAATTATTTTATGAAAGAAATTGTCGACGATCTACCGCCTTTAGAAAGGATTAAAAACTGCACTCAGTGCCCTAGAGTGTACATTCCTGTATGCGGAACGGATGGACGTTCCTACAACAACATATGTCGCTTGCGGTGTATGAATGTCTATAAGAAGAAGGCCAACAAAGTCAGGCTGTCGTATGTAGGTATCTGTCAACAGTACATGGACCCTTATTTGTATTGAATTTTATTGAAGTATATAGTACGTAATGTTTTTGGCTAAAAATGTTAAACAACATCAACTACTACCACAATTGGTCAGAATTAAAGTTATGCACAAAGACGACAGAATTAACGACGGTATTCACCGGGACGACAAAATACACTATGCTACTCGCAGAGACGTCATTCTTGGAATACACAGCATTAAATTTAAATACGTTCTCCCTGCTAATAGAAAGAAAGGATACATATATAACAGTAAGATGGGTAATTATTATTTATATTACAATTCTTTTACATTGAGACATAAAATAATAGACACATATTTACACAAAAAATATAAACTTGAAAGCTGTGCTCTAAAGTAAACCATATTGAAGAAATTCAAAACAATTAATATAACAATATTGGTAAATATTTACATCATATATTATGTAGTATTTTATTTAGGGAAAAAAGGAAAAACAATGTCTAATATTAATAGAAGGTTTTTTTTTGTGAAGTACTACTAGTACTTTTTTGTGTAATAACATAAAATGTTAAACATCAGCAACTCCTACCACAACAGGACACAATTTACGTCTTTCAAAGACGACAGAATTAACGACGCTATTCACCAAGACGACAAAATCAACGGCCACTTTTCACCAAAACGACAGAATACACTCTAAGACAACTTAAATCTTTCAGACAGTATGTCTGACTTGTGTGGTTATTTTTAATTTTAATTTAAATTTTTTTTTTTTTTATCTCGTATTATGGTTGCTAACACAACTGATATACTACATATACATACATACATATTATATATAAACACATATTTAACACCCAGACCCACAGCCAACAAATTTAGTTAAGCACAAAGATGTTGACCGGGCCGGGAATCGAACCCGGAACCTTCTGATTAGCAGACCGGCATGGTAACCTTTACGCGAACGAGGTCGTCAAAAAGGTCGTTATGTATCACACACACATAGTATATTACACATATATAGTATTTATTAACTACTAACTCACTTTTAGATGTAATATTTCACCAATAAATTTGCTTGTCTGTTTTATCTGCTCAAAAATATACTTGTAGCTTTATTTATATTAAAAAGTTGCCACTTACCATATTTCTCACCAAAGCTGGCAAGGTCATAATACTTGTAACTTTTCCCATTGATGTCGATAGTCTTCAGCAGTTTGTCAAACGGGTTGCTGGTGGCTGAAATAATAACATTAAATGATAAGTTGAGACAAAATAATACTTTTTTTAATAACTTATTGACTCAGGCGTTACTTTGCGGAAATCCATTGTAAATAGAAGACAGTGTGATGTGATTTTAGTTGTTTTGTCTGTGGTTCAGAACGTGCTGTCTCTTTCTGGCCACCTAAGATGAAAAGAGATGGGGCTTCTTTAAATTTAGTTTAGTTTAGTTGTGTGTGCCACTGAATCGCCACCAATGACTATTGTTTGATTTCTTATGTTCTGTGGTATTTTATTGTATATTTTTATACTCATATATTCAGGCCCATATTGCAGATTTAAAGACTCCAGTACTTCTTACATGTCTATAATTACACTTTATAATTAACTATGTATATAGGTACTTTACATTTGTAGGTTCTTATTACTGTATCAAGGTAAAAGGAAGTTAAGTAATATCACACAAATATGTAAGAACCAGTTAGTGAATGTAAGTCAGGTTTTAAGGTGGTAAAAATATCATAATTATTTACTGTGGTAGAGTTATTTAATTGGAAATATGTAGTATAATTTAATTTTTATATTAATGTGACCTATTTACTTTATTATAACTAATTATATAAATAAAAATACACACACACACAAAACCTTATAAATAGTATATTAAATCTAAGTCAGTGTCCGCAGGTAAGGTGCCTAAAATGCTGCCTATTTACTTTTGTAAATATTCATATACATTCTCATGTCAAAAATTGTCTTGTAACTATGGTGTTATCAATAAATGAATTGTATTTGCATGTAATTTAGATATTGAAAAGTGTCTTATAACTTTTGTTATATAATCCTACTAACTGTTGCCCGCGGCTCCGCCCGCATGTATTTTTGGTTTGAACGTTAACCCCGCCAAGACTCAAGTCATTATTATTGGTAGCTCGCAAATGATGTCGCGGATTGATTGGGACGCGGTGTCTCCGGTTGTCTTTGAAGGTCACGTCATACCATATAGTGAAACCGTAAGAAATCTTGGTTTGACGATGGATCGTTCTCTCTGTTGGGATGCTCACCTGCAGTCATTAAGCTCTAGAATGTTTGCAGCTGGTGCGTCGTTACGACGTCTCCGTAACTTCCTACCCACTGCCACCAAGATTGCGCTTGCAGAGTCTCTCTTACTTCCTATTCTAGATTATGCAGACGCCTGCTATCTCGATCTTCGGGAGGATCAGCTAGATAAGCTTGAGCGACTTCAAAATTACTGTATCCGATTCATATTTGGACTTCGCAAATATGATCATGTTTCTCATTTTCGTAATAAACTCAAGTGGCTGCCTATTCGCCTTCGCCGGAATGCTCACATCCTCTCTCTAGTTTACAACATTTTGTATAACCCCTCTTTCCCGCGCTACTTAGTCTCTCGCTTTGCCTACGTGCACACATCTCACTCACGCAACCTTCGCTCGTTAGAAAGACTCACTCTGTTAAACCCTACAGCCAAGAAATCTTTTTACGGTGGTTCTTTCACTGTGCAGGCAGTGCGCCTGTGGAATACTGTACCACTCAACATTAAGAAGGCACAGACACTCAACTCCTTTAAGAACCAAATAAAAGACTGGTATTTGTCATCACTGCTTTAGGATTTCCCTTATTTCTTTTTCTAAATTGTTGCTTTTCTCCGGTAAGTTAATATATTATATATTATTATATATTAGTGTATTTATATATCTGTGTATTTATGTTATATATATATATATGTATATTATGAATATGTATTTATATATTATAGTTATAATTTAATGTTATTTACTTGTTTATTTTAAGTCCTCCATCAGAAATATAAGTATTACTATTCTTTATTGTGCAACCCCTCTTTTTCTCGTCCTTTCAACTCCTTTCCATCCAAAGGTTGCCTGGAAGAGATCGCTGTTAGCGATAAGGCCGCCGTTTGTGGCACGTTGTATATATTTTTATGTTGTTACTTTTTATTTGTTGTACCTTTCTTATAATTTGCCCAATAAAGAGTTAATCTATCTATCTATCTATCTATCATGTACATCGGCATATGGCATCGCCCATAATGCACCCCTGGCAAATATATTATTATAATTTTTTTAACCATTGAATAAATTACTTGCATACAAATTTTCAAGACTTTAACTTGATAAACAAAGAATTTTCCATACAAACTTTCACCCCCCATTACGAAACCTTAGTTCACCCCTGGCAAAAAACCTTGATACCATTATTTTAAATTTTACCAAAACTATACCTACATATTTCAAATTTCGTGGCTAGAAGTTCAAAAACCAAGAAGTTCCATACAAACTGTTTTACCCCCTTTCACCCCCTTAGGGGTGGAATTTCCAAAAAACCGTTCTTAGTACGCGTCTACATAAAAACAAATACACCCTCCAAATTTCACACTCCTAGGACCAGCCGTTTGGGCTCTGTGTTACCTATAGATGAATGAATGAATGAGTCAGGACAAAGAGTCTTATAGTATACATGTAAATAAATGAATTGAGCATTTTCTAGTGCCTGTCTGGTTAGTAACAACTCTTTAAGTTGAAAAATCTGTTGCCTAGCACCTAGAGATGTTTTCCGACAGCCTCCTTTAGAGCCGGTTACTCCAAACTAGTTATGCTACACAGTATAGGCCAGAATATTGCTAACTTGTGTGGTTATGCACCCAGAAAAGCCTAGCAACAACATTTTTTTTTTTTCTAAAATCCAGTATTACTGATATGGCTATGACTTTTTAGTTTAACCATCTTTGATTCAGTGTTGGAAGATTTCCAAAACATAATTACGTAAATTTTCTGCATTTGTTTTATTTCTAGAAAATTTATTATTTTTTTAATTTAAAATTGGTGTGTGGCCAAATTTTATGTCGAAATTATAACAAATCTTAATTCGTTTGATTGTTTTTTTCTTAATCACATTTTATACTGTTTATTGTTAATATTATTAAAATAATTAATAAACTCATTTTATTTTTTTATTTAAAATTGGCACGCATCTGAATGTTACTTATATGGAAATTAAAACAAAATTTACTTTATTTTGTAGGTAATCTTATATATAAAATTTCCATGTCACAGTGTTTGTTACCGTACTCCTCCGAAACGGCTTGACCGATTTTTTCCAAATTTTATATGCATATTCAGTAGGTCTGAGAATCGGCTACTGTATATTTAGATTTTTTATTTTTTTTATTAAGGCAAAACAATGTTTGCCGGGTCAGCTAGTAATATTATTAAGTTTTCTTTTAATTCTTTGTACATATACAAAAATATAAAATATTTTCATTTTCCTTTTACATGTAATAGTTATTGAAAAGAGTAGAGAGTGAAACTTATTGACAATTTCAAAATTATTCACTGTTGATTTTTCATGAACGTATTTCGCAAAATACCTACCTACTATTGCTCTTCGCTCATAAATGTATGGCGGCGCGGAATTCTGTCCACATCGCCTTAGTAATTAACTACCTTTTCTGACCTTTCTAGATATTCAATTGTGTAAACATACCGCGTAAATCTGATACAGAAAACCATACAAGATCAAAGGTTAGTAACCACATAAAATAGGCGCATAAATTTACATAAACACGCCGTAAAAACGCGTGACAGACAAATTTCAATGATAGCAATGATAAAACACTCAAAACTTAGAAGATAAGTCGCTCTCAAAGCCAAACTTAGTTAAGAAAACTTCTAATAGGTACCTTAGCAGCGCCATATAACATGTTCTTACTATTTTATTAAAGAAAATCCCTTTAAAAAGTGGAAATAAATATACGTACCAGCCATGGTGCGGTATCTGATAGTCACGTAGAACTAGTTGATCGATATCACACAAGTTTATCCTCGAAATTAATCGAGAAATTGCTTGTAAAATGTAACAAGCGTCACGTTTCAACGGAAGCGTACTCGCTACACGTTTGACAAGTGACAACTGAAGTAAAATTTATCATTATCAGCTGAGTTGACTAGTATTGCCGCTTTAAGTAAATAAAAAGCACCAAACGGTCTCCAAAATAGCCGTAGATTGCTTAATGTACAATTTTTTCAATGTACAGTTTTTTTTTTATATTAAAACACATTTCACACACGGTTGGTTAGCCCCATACTGAATAATTTCTAATTCGTATTGGTTGCTAACACAACTTATATACTACATATATACATACATATTTTATATAGATACATATTTAACACCCAGGTCGACAGCCAACAAATTTAGTTAAGCACAAAGATGTTGGCCGCGCCGGAAACCGAGCTCGGAACCTTCTGATTCGCAGTCTGGTATGGTAACCATTACGCCAACGAAGTCGTCAAACTTAATATATGAAACGTACACGTACTATCCTTATTTTTGACAAACTTACCCTTGTTATTTGTGTTAAATTACATTACTACTACCACGACATTGTTCCAAACGTTGGCACATTTTGTTTCAAAGAAACCATAGATTAGGGCCTCTCTCTTACTAAACCTCCTTGTAAATAGCACGGGTTACTTTGCTGGCAGTTGCTTTAAAATAACACCAAAAAAATCTCACGTTTTGAGCATACTTATAAGTCTCTCCTTGTGAGATGGGTCCCAGCTGCAGTGGGGAACATAAATAGTGAGCTGCTTGTGCTATGGCAGCTTAGACCTTTGTAATCTGGTATTATCACTTGTTGGATTTGTGTAAGTGCTTATTATTGCTACCTGGCCTGGTGTTTTGCATTTGATTTCGCTAAAAAGGTTTTATGTGCTCTGTTGAGACAAAAAAGGAATGCGGTGCCGACCCCCAGATATACGCTTGTTCTAGTGGTAGAATCACTGATGCGGCAACACAGGAGTTGACGAAAAGGCCGGTGACCCTAGATTATAGTGTTGCGCAGTTTTCGATAGTCTATTGTCGAAACCAAATAAAAATTAAAATATAATAAAAATTACAACATCATGCATGTTTAGAACTTTGCACTCGTTTTGTATTGAATGCTTCTTTAATTACACTTATTACAACAAATACCAAACTTGACGCTCCATTAAACTGGGCTGCTCTGCCTGATATTTACAGTCCCAAAATTTCAAATTCAAATTGTCTTTTAGCAACACAAAATAAATTAATATATTTTAAATAAATTGGATCTAAATTTTATCTTGTTGCCAAAACAAACAAAATATCAGCCAAAACAATCCAGAGCATTCTTATTAGTTAAAAGAGTTATACATTAACACTGATTGGCGAACAGTCGCCAAGAACCCTATAATTACAGAAGGTATCACATAATTAAATTATATGTCTGACTATCGATAATGGAACCATTGTAGCCACAGTTCTACGATTATTGCGCAGCACTACTGACCTGTTGCTTATTCTAAAACAGTTGTGTAAATTGTCTCCGACACAATCAAGCACCATTTTTTATTATTTGCTGTGATTATTTTTATGGTGTTTATTTTTTACAACAGAAGACAAGTAGAAAGCTTTCAACAGAAGAAGAAGCACGACAAAGATATGAAATTCATTATGCGAAGCTAGCTTCATACAATGTCATACATCATCTCAAGTTGAAGAAAAGGTATAAAACAGCCAATTGTATGCCTTGTGACAAATCTTTATGTATCTTGTGCCTGATTAAATCATGTGTTTTTCATAAAAATATTTTTATTTATCTATCATATTTGTTACTTCTTCTCGCACGGCTAAACTAATATCGATAAACTTTAGTACGGACATAGACTTGGTTTGATTGTTTCAGTTCTAACAAATCTAATGTCATACGTCAATCAATTGGCTGAGGTTGACAGTTGATAGATGCTTCGGTTAAAAAAAATTGAAAATTTCCGTTGAACGCTTGGTTTGTGTTGTTTTACATGTTTAATCAATTATTTACATTTGTTGTTACTGTTAATTGTTGAAAATGGAGGCATTAAATCTAAACTCGCTAAATTCTGCGTTAGAAATTTCTGAAGAGATCCCTACGGGTGTAGATTTTTCTGGAAAATCGTTGAAATTGGATTCTGCAAGTGATGGTATGTATGGGCATATTAAGCGTTACTTTTCACGTTTTGCTTTTTAAATAAGTTACTTTTTGTGCAGTTTTTATGTGATTTAGTTTTATGGGCTCTTTTCGCCCTCATTGCATGACTTGTCTGGTTCCCGAATCCTAACCTCTTCGTATACAAACATCAAAAATACCATGGTTTTAAATTTGCCATAATCCAATTCCACCGCCAGCTTTAAGACTAGACTCAGGGTTTGGCTTTAATTTTAAACAAGTTTTTTTATATTGATAAACCTGGTTGTTACCAAAAAAAGTATAAATATTTTTAGGGTGGTGTTATTTTAGTCTTGCTTGATTGTAACTCTCCTGATGTTAAGTGATGTTGCCATCTAGGGTGGAGCGCGCTTGCCTGGGAGAAACCGATTCACTCTCGTCTTGAAGACAGTGAGGTTATAGTTCAGAGGGAACAGAGATTCTGGCAAAGAGTTCCACAGTTTAATAGACTGCACAATATATTATTATGTGGAAGTGCCACACTTTGTGCGGATTTTTGGAACTTTAACTGATTTTGCCATATCATCACTTTAAGCCAAGTAAACCTGCCTGCCTGCTAGAAATTCATGAAAATAAAATGTACCAAAATAAAAAAGATGCTATTCCTTATTGTTTATGTAGGAATATAGGTGAATTTCTGAAATTTGTAAGTTTATTTAATTTAACCTTAACGCAAAGGCGCCGAATTCCGACCACTGATCGACAGGGTAAAAGAATTCCTTTAAAAAATAGATTAAATACTCTAGAGGTCATCAGAAAACATGATTTTATGGAAGATTACGAACTATTATTTGAAAATATGCACACAATTGTTTTTTATAATAGCTTTTTAATACCTTAATTTGGATTTTAACTGTCACGACTGGAAATTAACTTAAAGCTCCGTTTTCCGACCGACCGACTTCAAATATCCCTGTATCCGACCGCTGAGTAGCTAGATTCCGACCAGCAAAATATTTCGTACTAAAATCAACTTTATGACATTAGAGATAGAATGGAAATTCGTAAAAAAAAACAACCATGCTAAATAATATTTGAACATTCATTAGGAATTTGACACAGTAATAACAAAAAGTAACTCTTTATTAGATTCTAGTTGTTTTAAATGTTGGGAAAAAAATTATATACTTATACGTAAGTACGAGTACTTAGGAAAGTCAGATCGCTGCATCTTCTTCCCGCAGTTCACGGACATCGTTACAACATTTTCTAAAGGAAAAAAATACTCTTACATCCAACATCCAGTAGACGATGGGGGTAACATTGGGGTAAAAGGCTGTCCGAATGATCCCATGTTATTTACAGTATTCGCTTAGATTAATATTAATATGCGACGAATGACCATCCAGAAAAAGAACCACTGGCATTTGGATTCCTTTTTCTTTTAACCATGGGTGAAAGACATTTGTCATGTATTCATAAAATGCCTCACTCGTCATCCACCCAGAATCAGAGTCCCATTCCCCACCCTTTAGGTATGTTGGCTGTGATCTGCGATGGAACATAGCGTTTATATGGAAACATAATCAGTGGTGGAGGTATTGCCCCATTAGCAGCTATTGAAAGTAAAACTGTCAAATACTCTTTCTGGTTGTTGGCAGTTCGACTGTACACTTTTTTCGAGCCTTTTCTGACCAGTACTAGCTTTTCCTCGGGCGACAAATAGAATCCGCTCTCATCACAATTGAGGATACGTTTAGGGTCCAGGAAAATATTGCCGTATTTTTGAGAACCAGCTTCTAATATTTTCTACCGAAACTATCGCTCTGCATGTCGTGAGCGATTGTGGGACTCTTTTCGAAAGACTCTTATACTGACAGATGAAAAGCAACCGAGTTGGACGGAAACAGGGCTAAAGGAAACAAATCGCATCAAGATTCCGACCAAATCTATATTTTCGTAATAAAGCCCCTAAACCGAAATTGATATTAATTTTTAGTTCATTTCCATTTCACATACACTTATAAAGATATGACAATTTCGTCGTTATGCAATTATGTGTCAAAAACGTAAAATATAAGGTTTTAAAACAAGACCGGTCTTTGTAAATGAATCGCAAATAAATCAATAAAGAATGTTAGTTTAAACGTATATTACAAAAAATCCATTAAGGTTAGCATTGGTCGCATACAGGTGTAATATTTAAGGGTAGCGTTTAGAATAAATAACTAAATACGAAACCTCCACAAAATAACATGCATAATAGAAAATTACTTTCATTTACAAGGTGCGAAATTCCTGTTACCGACCGATTCGGTCGGATTTCGGAATGTTGTTGTTTTGTAATGCTCCTCATTCCGTCCATAATTTATTGCCCAAAAAAACTTATAAAAATATGCAATTTTTGCATGTATATAGTAATATTAATAATTGAATACACCAATAAAACGTTTAAAGTAAATAAACCACAAACTTAACAAAGTATTTAGGGTAAAAATCCAGATGTTTATTTTCACCGATTTATGTTTTTTTCGCATTCAATCCAATACAAACTACACCCTTGCTTAGCTTTTGTTAAACTGACGAAATGTCGGTTAACATTTGAAACCCAAGTTTTGACAGATGATGAACAATAAATAATTGGATCGATATTGTTCCGTTTCATGAGTGTCGCGCGTATTTTATAAGTTTTAGCCAATAAAAATCAAAATGGTCGGATAGAGGAGCCTAGTCGGAAACCGGTGCCATTACGTTACTAGTACTTTTAAGTATTAAGTAAGGTAAAGTCACTAATGCTAGACACATTAATGTAAACACTATATTCATATGGAGATAATTATATATTTATCAAACAATACAATTATAGCTTTTTTTATATGAATGCAGTGTATCTTAGAAAATTATCTTAAGCCATAATATTTGTAGAAATCAACATACTTTTAATTATTTTTTTTATATTGTTTTAAGTACTAATAGATGACATCACAAAAAAATAAAATCACCATAAGTAGACAGTCAAATGCACTAATAGTTGACATAATATTTAATTAATGCAGTTGTATTTTAAGGGCATCATTGTGCTTGATATATGTAATTAACTTAGATAATAATTACTTATCCATCAACCTCTAAGGCACTATCAAATTTGAACTTAATTCTATTACCTGTTATAATAATATTTGGTACATCAAGGACTTTAATTACTTGAGATTCAGATATAGCACTGATATCCCTATTATATTCTCTTTGAATACTGTTTTAGACTCATCACATGCTACCATTGCCATAACTTCAATTTCTGTTTTAGTTACTTTTTGGACAATACAAACATATTTGTAATATCTCTTTTTACCAGGAAACTTAACGATGACATAGTCACCTTGCTTAATTTAATTCTACTCTCTTCCTCATGTCCTTTTCCACATTTATTTCTTCCTCATTTCTTTCTTCTTCGTTTTCCTTATCAGTGAGTTCATCAGAAATATCATGCGTGCTGTCTGTAGATTCTATCCATTCTTTTTCAGTAGTTGAGCTATCATAGTCAGTCTTTTTAAATTTGTTTTTTATAATATTTTTACTTTTCTTTAATAACTTCTTATCAGTCTTAAGTTTTCGTGCTCATTCAGTTTCTTCTTTCTTTTTTTCCTTTCCTCAGCTCTTCTTTTTTTCTCATCCTCTAATTCAGTCTTTTTCTTCTCTTTGTTTTCATGGTATATTTGCCATTCCAAGGATGATACAACAGATGGCACTTTTTCTTTCCTTCTGAGTTTTGTTTAGGAGTTGGCCAAAACATAGCTCTTTTGCCGTTGTGACTAAAGCTCTGGATGAAGTCAAATTTTGAGGCTGTCTAGAGATAAGCTCTGGGTGACGTTTTAAAAAGCTGCTATACCATCTTCTTCCAGGCCTTCCAAGGAGTCTTTAAAAGGAGTTTCTATATTCAAATCATCAACAACTTTTTTTCACACTATCTTGTAAATTCTGTTTGCCTATTGGGAATCTTTGTTTCACCATTGCTTTAGCCCACTTTACAAGCAAAGCTTCAGTATCATCTCAGATATAGCATGTTCTTCCCATTTTTCGTTTTATTGGTGTCTTATCCTTTACTTTATTTAGCAGAGTTACCCTAGGTACCCCAAATTTTTTTGCCGCAGTCGAAGTTGGAACTCCTCGTCTGCATTCTTGAATAGCGGCTTCCATATCAGCCTTAGAGTAACGAAACATCTGTCCCTTTATTGGCGGCATACTTATCAGTCTGGAACAATAGAACCAATAATTGACATCATGTATAATAACCCAATAGTAGAAACCCTGTCCTGTACCTTTAGTTAAAGTGATCCAAAGTTGTTTATATCACTACAGTAATCTTTTAAAATAGAGTTCAAAATCGTACCAAACCTTACAAACGAGTTTAATATCTCGAAACACCAATGGATGACACACCTGTCATCTATTAGAAAATTCATTATTTTTGTAACTAATAGTAGACATATCATAATTGGTCAGAAAAATAGTGCAAACACAAGAAAAGCATGTTTATCACTACCCCAACTTATCATTGATACGTTGACAAATGTTTAAAATATATTTTTGAATAAATATCGATTAAAAACTTTAAATTTCGGCGTCCTTAACCTAAAAAGTAAGAAATCACGGAATGCGTGCTCACTCCGTTACATGATTGACAACAACTGACGATATTTTGAAATTTCGTTTAGAAACTGTTGGGAGTTTTTGAGAACAATTCATATATGGTGCTAGGTAGGTGTCATGTCTATATGACATTTTACTAAAATTGTTTTTAATACAAGAACATTTTTTCGTAGGTAAAATTAAATAAACTTACACAAATTTCATTAAATAAATATTCTACCCCATTATATACTACACACATTAGCACTTGTTTTTCATGTCTATTAAATTTAAAGTACTACTGTTTACACATGAATAACGATTCTGCAAGCTCCATAATATTCATATATTCGCTTAAATTATAAAAGGAATTATTTTCACAAAAACTCTTTATTTTCTGTTTAAACTTACTACTATTAAGATTTGTTATTTTCTCTGGCAACTTGTTGTGCATTAATATTTTTGTATAACATCCCTGTTACTGTACTTCTAAATAGTCTATTTGCTGGTAGAACATTACCTATATTCCTATGTAAACAATAAGGAATAGCATCTTTTTTATTCTGATACATTTTATTTTCATGAATTTCTAGCAGACTATTATATATGTACATTGAAATTACTGTCATTATCCTGTCCTTTTCAAAATATTTCCGAGCTGAGCTACGTTATATATCATACACGTCACTTATAAATAAAAATTAAACTGCACAAACACAAAAAACAACTAAAACAAACTACCTATGAGCTGAACGTCCCCAAAATGCTGGCGGCGTTAGCCTTCTGGATTGCCAAGGAAGCTCGCTGCGTCAAAAACCACCCTGACCGAGGATCCTGACCTCGCTCCCTCATTCGACGTCCGAGGTCACGGACTTGAAGCTTGGCGTCCGACCACCATGATCCTAAAGTTTCCACGGCAAACGATACGAAGTTGTACGCTGGTTCCAAGCTCGCGTATTTAAGGCGTTTGCCTCGGGCGGCTGTCTCTGCTCCCGCACTGGCAGTCTGCTGAGTAGCGGGGAGGTGACAAGATGCGAACGCACGTTGCATCCCACACTAGGCAGCGCCTTTTTTGCCAGGGAACTAGCATAAGACCGTCCGGTCGCTTGCCATCGGAACGCGACAGACCTGGTGGCTCCAAGAAGCACGGGACCTCTGCCGACCCAAAAGCACGCTTCAAGATGTCATGATAAACAAATTTATTTCTGTTACAGCTCAACCAATAGTGGAAGCAATAAATGCATGCCCCAACCTCCAGTACCTAACACTTACGGGTAACACACTGGGAGTCAATGCAGCGGAGGCCATATCTTCAGCGCTGGCTCACCACCCAGAGTTAAAGATATGTCGGTTCTCTGACATGTTTACTGGGAGGATGAAGACGGAGATACCTCCTGCGCTTGTAAGTATTTTATTGTCCTTAGCATGAGCCCATAATACGTTACCAATCTGTTGGGAGTCGAGCGAGGCGGGGGGGCTCAGTAAACCACAGTGAAGTGAAAAGGGGCCCTGAAACGAGGGCCACTCCCTAGACTTGTATTTCCAGTATGCAAGTGCTAGGTGGAATGGCACCATTATAGGTAGGTTGCGGAACCTTGTTTCGGGGGGTTTCGCAACTGAGGCGGGCTTGCGGTGTGGATAGGGAGGCACCGCAGCTGAAGGTGTGGGGCCGCGGCAGGAGAGAAGTGTCGGTATTACGATGCGCCGCTCTTCCTACCTGCCGCGGCCTCAACGGGGTCGCCACCGTTGATGGCGGACGCGGTGGGGCCGCAGGGAGAAGGGAGTGGTACAACAAACTAACACTTTCCCTATTCTCTGCAGCCGTAGTGGCAGGTGACGGGGCCACAGACCTGACCCGTTGCGAGGGACCTGTGACGTCGGACCGGGGTTGTCCAGCGTCCATTGCCTTTATGGTCCCCGAAGTGGTTGCGGTGCACCACGTGCACCTCGGGGGACTCATCCCCTGAAAAGCAGCCTCGCAGGCTAGCCGAGGTGGGCGGGGTGGTGGGTTAATGCGAGGAGCGGAATCTCATCCCGCCCTTTCCGGTGAGGTTTTAGTCGGTAGTGATGTCCTTTTAGCATCGAGTCCGACATACCCCACCCACCTCCCCAGGTGTGGTGGGCATGCGTAAATGCATTTCCTCACGTAAAAAAAAAAACCATAATCCACCACGCTGGCCAAGTGCGGGTTGGCGGATGGCACAAGTCTTAGGATGTTGTGGTCCTCAAACATGCTGGTTTCCTGCTATTCAATATTACTACCTATACTACTTTTAACACATGAATAGGCGCGTCCACACAGAGCGAGCAGCCTCGCGAGGCATTTTTCAACTGCATTGAGTGTCTGTGTGAAAACTAACATTATGACGTCACACGCGCTCGGGTTTGTTCGGGAGTTGTCGGCGTGTCTTCGGTACTGGATTCAAAAATTAATTTTTATTTTGAAATAACTTTTGAATTATTGCAAAAAAAAAAAAAATAGTTTTGTTTTAAAACTAATATATAATCTTTCTATTTATCACAAAAAATTTTTTTTTTTCAAATACCCAATTATACTAATAGAGGACTTAGGGAAGACGTTGGTTAAATATTAGTCGCGAGATGCATGTACCGGTTCCTCCATGATGTCTTATTTGCCAACTGAACGAACGAGATGGCTCGGGCTTGCCGCGCGCGGCAGCCTCGCGATGATCCGAGGCTGCCGCGCTCGTTCGTGGGTAGTTTCCTCGCGCGGCAAATGCCTCGCGAGGCTGCTCGCTCTGTGTGGACGCGCCTATTAACGATTCTGCAAGTTCTAGCTTAAATTGTAAAAGGGATTACTTTTGTTCCTCAGAGTGCACTCGGCGAAGGGATGATTGCGGCTGGTGCTCGTCTGTCCGTGCTGGACCTCAGTGACAATGCATTCGGTCCTAGAGGAGTGGAGGGGCTGGCTAAACTGCTGGAAAGCGATGTCTGCGGTGACTTAGAGGTAGGGGCGAGAGAGTATCGATTAACATAGTTTTTTTTTTTCACACACGGCTGGTTAACCCCATACTGAACCATTTTTAGTTTGTATAATGGTTGCTAACACAACTGATTTATTACATATACATATATTTTTATATATTATACATATTTAACACCCAGACCTACAGTCAATAAATTTAGTTCAGCACAAAGATGTTGATGACCGTGCTGGGAATCGAACCCGGAACGGCGTAATGGTTACCATGCCGGACTGCCAATCAGAAGGTTCCGGGTTCGATTCCCGGCACGGCCAACATCTTTGTGATGAACTATACTTATTGGCAGTGTGCCTGGGTGTTAAATATGTATTGATATAAAGTATTTATGTATGTACTAGCTGACCCGTCAAACGTTGTTTTGCCTTGCGTAAATATTTAAGGATGAACTTACCACTTAGGGGTATGAAAAATACATAATAACCAATTCTCAGACCTACTGAATATGCTTATAAAATTGGTCAAGCTGTTTCGGAGGAGTATGGTAACTAACATTGTGACATGGAAATTTTATATATTAGATATATAGTATATCAGTTGTGTTAGCAACCATAATACAAACTAGAAATGGTTCAGAATGGGGCTAACCAGCCGTGTGTGAAATGTGCCCTTATATGAGTGGTTCACAATTGGAATAAGCTGTCTAAAGAAGTGGTCAGTGCTACATCAGTAAACAGCTTTAAAAACCGGCTTGATAGCTGGTTGCAGAAAACAAAAAAATCTCTTGCTAACCTGTGATCAGTGCACTAGTGGACTTTATGTGAACTGTTAACAATTTAATTTCAACTCAGTGTAATATAGGCATATAAATCAAATAAATAAATAATAATGAGGTATTATTATTGACACAATTATTATTTTTCGCACTTCATGTCACAGACTGGCAGGAGACAGCACAGGATAGAGAAGGGTGACGTCTCTTAGTGTCGGAGGCCAGGATCCATTTTGGGGTTAGCGAGCCAACATAGTTAGTTAGTTATTATTATTTATCTCATTGGACGTTAGGGGTCTTCACGTTATAAAGAGCTGTCATCGTCGTCTATCCACACATGTAAAAGCGGGTTAACGGTATGGTAAATAGATGACAAAATTAAATATTTAGTGTACTTCCGCTGTGATCCGAAAGAGTGAGGCGCCGCGCTCACCGCACCTGCTTATAACCTCACTCTCGACTTGTCGTTCGAAGAGTCAGCATCTCCTGATGATGCCTTGTGGTTAGGCGAAACACGTGTAGAGTTAAGAACTTCCGAATTGTGATAGGTAACGTTAATCTTAATTAATCTTAGTTAATTGATCTTAGTTAATTAGTCTTAGTTAATTAAGCTTGGTTAATTGATCTTGGTTGATTTTCCTTTACTTGTCTTTTTGGATTTCGGATCACAGCGGAAGTACACTAAATATTTAATTTTGTCATCTATTTACAATGGATTTCCGCAAAGTAACGCCTGAGTCAATAAGTTATACTGACCGTCGTCGTTTATCCACACATGTAAAAGCGGGTTAACGGTACGGTGTTTTTTCCCAGGAGCTCCGGCTTAACAACAACGGTCTGGGCATAACCGGGGGCAAGCTGCTGGCTCGAGCGCTCGGCTCTCGACCGCGGCGACTCAAGACCTTCATAGCTGGACGAAATCGACTCGAAAACGAAGGCGCTACGCATCTGGCTAATGTCTTCAGTGTAAGTATACTTCTAATTCATATCATCGTCCATTTACGTGTTGGGGCCCGCGATCTACAACCGCGTACCCGCGACTGTCCGGGATGCACCTTCCACCGCCAGCTTTAAGACTAGACTCAGGGTATGGCTATTAGATAAAACTTTGTACAATATAAATGATTAACTAAATTTGAAAATTGACATTTGATTCATATCATATACTATTGTAATGATATTATAGTACTAGAATATAATTGAAAATTGACATTGATACATATCATATATTTTTGTAATGATATCATATTATTTGACTTGTAACATTGGTGTTAACAATAAATTATTTGTATTTGTATATATATACATTTATCTACACTAATGTTGTAACATTCTACTTATGTTTCCACTTGTACTTGACTTATAATTACTACTGTTATAGCGCAGACAACAAAACAATCAATTTAAGCAATTTCACATGATGGTATAATATCCACATCATATCTCATTATAACATCGCTAGCTCGCTCCTGATTGGCCCTGCGCGCGCAGCTGCGCTCTTATTGGTTAGATTTTAATGGCGGCAAGTTCACTGTGACAATACATGTATGTGTGAATTTAATGGTTCGCAATGTGTTTTGTTTTTAACATACATTACATAACATATATAATTAAAAGTAAAAAATGGATAGCGACGATGATATTTGTACGCCTCCGGATATTCTAGAATTGGCAACAAAAGTAACTCACTAATCTTTTGCCAGAAAAATCTAGAAAATCAGCTTTTAGTCTTGTTGTTTGATTAATTGCATTAGTGAAGATAAAGTAGTGTATGCAACTGCATATAACACGGGTATTAGAACACTCGTTACTATTATGAAACGTGTCCATGGTTTACTTGTATCAATTAAATTATTCTCGTTTGACCATAGAGCATGAACTAATTGGAGGAGGTATCATTGCCACAGTATGGTATATACCACGTGGGTATCTATCTACAAATAAAAGAGTTAGGAAACAAATCTTAAATCCAATATGGCCGCCACCAAAATATTGTCTATGGTTTACTTGTATTAATTGGTTTATTCTTCTTCAACCATAGAGCATGAACACATTAGAGGAGGTATCGATGCCACAGAACGGTATCTACCACGTGGGTATCTGCGCGCTGTCCAACGCGTTCCGGCAGAACCCTCAGCTGCAGCGGCTCAACCTCAACGACAACACCGTGACGCATAGAGGAGCTGCGGCGTTCGCTAGAGCCATACCTGAGTGAGTAAATAAATATATATTAAACTAGCTGACCCGGCAAACATTGTCTTGCCTCACTTAGGGGTATGAAAAATAGATAGTGTAGCTTATATGACACGTTCGTAGATTTACCATAGCAGCGCCATCTATTGATTACTTACTCAACCCAGTCGAAAGGTATCGACATCTGATAAAATCATTTGGAGTTAACAGATAATTGTGACTGTCAAATAATAACAGACAATAATTAGCAATACATTAAAATTGCGACTATAATTTGAGATTTAAACTATCCTATCTCTCAAGTTGGATCGAACTGCACATGGTGTGCGAAGTTTATTATAATCGGTTAAGTGGTTTAGGAGTCCATTGAGGACAAACATTGTGACACGAGATTTATATATATTAAGATTAAGACAAATATTTGAATTTAACTAATAAAAATAGATTGGTAGAACCCAAGTACTAAATTTGTTGGCTGTCGGTCTGGGTGTTAAATATGTATCTATATAAAATATGTATGTATGTATATGTAGTATATCAGTTGTATTAGCAACCATAATACAAAACTAGAAATGGTTCAGTATGGAGTTAACCAGCCGTGTGTGAAATGTGTCCTGGTATTTATTTATTTATTTTATTATTGTCTATTTGTATTTCAGCTTGCCAAATTTGAAGTCCATCAACTTTGGTGACTGTTTACTGAAGAGCAAAGGAGCGACGGTGCTGGCTAAAGCCTTCAAAGATAACAACCTACTTGTTGAAGTGAGTATTTTTATTAGCCGACATCAAAAATGAACGAGGTTATATATTCGACTGTATGTATTTTTTATATTTTTTGTATGTTCACCTATTTTCGGCCGTTTGTGGACCAATTATTTTTTTTATAGTGTATGGACTCAAAGAATACCGGATTAAATTTGTAAATGATAGATTTGATTTTTATAAGTACAATGGTGGCGATTCAGCGGCACACGCGACTAAACTAAATTTAAAGAAGCCCCGTCTCTTTTCATCTTAGGTAGCCAGAAAGAGACGGCACGTTCCGAACCACAGACAAACCAACTAAAATCACGTCAAATGTAGAAAATATAGGCGACTTTAGTCCGCACTCACTTGTATCACCTCTAAAACTACCTACATTTTCGATATTTGACGTGATTTTAGTTGTTTTGTCTGTCTGTGGTTCGGAACGTGCCGTCTCTTTCTGGCTACCTAAGATGAAAAGAGACGGGGCTTCCTTAAATTTCGTTTAGTCGCGTGTGACGCTGAATCGCCACCAGTGTAAACTTCTTGTAACGTCACTCAATTTAACGACAAACTCTCTAAAGTGTCGAAATCTATTGGCTTTAGTTGGATTAGCTTGTATTTTATACAATGATACATTGTCTCCATTTAACGACGAATATATATAGCTTTAAGTAATAACTTATATAGCTTTAAGTTTTATCATAGACCATTATTGCACGCCGCTAGGCAGAATATGGTGCACTTTCTTTCTCTGACCCAATACCTGTCTGTAACTATACCTTATTCGCAATAAAGTGATTTGAATTGAATTGAATTTGAATTGAATCTATTATTTCTCTGGCAGTCGGTGGACCTGAGCAACAACGAGATAGGTCACGTGGCGTGTATGGAGGTGGTCCGTGCCCTCACCGCGTCGCCCGACAGCCAGGACCGACTCACCAGGCTTGTGCTGGCTGGTATGTTCCATTATATTACACTGGTCTACAAAAAAACATTTTTGACGTGACAACGTCTTAAATTAGGTTGCGGCTGGGAGTCACTTATGAAAAAGTGTAACGCCCGGTAACGTTACGATGAGTCACCGAACGAGAGAGAGGCCCGCCGAATGCCTTGCGTCTCTCTCCCACTCAACTATGATCGGTCTGCCGCGCGCGCAGCACGCGGCAGACGTTGTCACGTAAAATCTTCGCCCGTAAAACCGACTTTACAGGCAACCATTTTTTTTTGTTGCCCTGTTTATCATCGCAAATTGTTACGTTTTTAAGTGCCCAGATTACGAATATATTCGTAAAAGTACTAAATTTGCTAATTTCTACAAATTGAATTTTGAACGATTTATCGTCAAAATTAAATTTTTCAGTCATTTGTTGAAAAAAATCCGAGCAAATCTTACAAAATTATTGATATTTTCACGAATTGTGTGTATACACGGACCCAAAATTATCATCATATCAAAGGCAACAAAACCACTGTAGACCAGTGTAATTGATTCGAGATATGTTATCATTATTTACTCAAGTGAAAATTGAGGCCATGAGAACCAAAGTGGCCTAACTAACTTTTACAATATTGTGTTAATGATTTTTCCAGTTCAAATTCATCATTTTCATAGAATTAGAGTGGCCTAAATTGGAACATTTAATACGAGTAGGTCAAATAAAACATAAAAGTAATAAAAAGCATGTATTCTGAAGAGTGATAGTTGATTAAAAAATGCTGTTTTTATTTTATGATACTAAAAAAGCTTGTTCATCGAATTAGGCCACCATGGTTCTCATGGCCTCAATTTATTAATCATATATCTTCTATACTATAAGACTCTTTGTCCTGACTCATTCATTCACTCATTCATTCATTCATCTATAGGCAACGCTGAGCCCAAACGGCTGGTCCTATGGTTGTGAAATTTGGAGGGTGTATTTTTTTTAGTACGTAGACGCGTACTAAGAACGGATTTTTGGAAATTCCACCCCTAAGGGGGTTAAATGGGGTTAAACAGTTTGTATGAAACTTCTTGGTATTTGAACTTCTAGCTTCAAAATTTGAAATATATATAGTTCAAACAAAAAAATCTCTTGCTAACCAGTGTGATCAGTGCACTTGTGAACTTTAAACATTGACATTAAACAGAGGACATTATATGAACTATTAAGAAAAAAATTCAACTCAGTGTGATATAGGCACATCAGCATAATGCTGCTCGCCTATAAATCAAATCTATACTATAAGACTCTTTGTCCTGACTCATCTATAGACAACGCAGAGCCCGAACGGCTGGTCCTAGGGTTATGAAATTTGGAGGGTGTATTTGTTTTAGTATGTAGACGCGTACTAAGAACGGATTTTTGGAAACTCCACCCCTAAGGGGGTGAAAGGGGGTAAAACAGTTTGTATGAAACTTCTTTGTTTTTGAATTCCCAGCAATGAAATTTGGAATATGTATAGTTTAAGTAAAATTAAAAATAATGGTATCAAGTTTTTTTACCAGGGGTGAACTAAGGGTTTGTAATGGGGGGTGAAAGTTTGTATGGAAAAATCTTTATTTATCAAGTTAAAGTCTTGAAAGTTGTTATGGTAGTATATTATTAAATGATTAAATTAAAATTATATTTTTTTTTGCCAGGGGTGCATTAAGGGGGATGCCATTGGGGTTGAAAGTTAAAAATGAAAGTTTTGTGTTTTTGAACTTAGAGGTGTAAAAATTAGAGTGTGTATATATTTTAGTACTTAAACGTGTACTAAGAATAGATTTTTGGAAATTCCACCCCTAAGGGGGTGAAAGGGGGTAAAACAGTTTGTATGAAACTTCTTTGTTTTTGAACTCCCAGCAATGAAATTTGGAATATGTATAGTTTAAGTAAAATTAAAAATAATGGTATCAAGTTTTTTTACCAGGGGTGAACTAAGGGTTTGTAATGGGGGGTGAAAGTTTGCATGGAAAAATCTTTATTTATCAAGTTAAAGTCTTGAAAGTTGTTATGGTTGTAGTTTCTATGATGGCTAAAATAGATTTGTAAAAATATTTGCCAGGAGTGCATTTAGGTATGCCATTCAAGTTCAGAGGGAAAGTTTAGTGTTTTTGAAATTAAATTACTTCTGAATTGGAATTTAAGTATGTGGTTCACTTAGTGGTATGGTTCACGTATTCTAATTATTTAAATTAAAATAATGGCTTGGAGAAAACGATCTAATCTGTCGCATCATTACCAAAGAAGCTAAAAAAAGAGGTTCACTAGATCTCAGGAATCGAATGCGGAAAGACAGATGCGGCTCATTTTGATATCGTAGCAATGTAATGTTTATATACAATTGGCACGGGAATAGGATACAATATAATTTTTCCACAGGTTACGCGAAAAGCGACTTTCACGCGGGCGGAGCCGCGGGCAACCTCTAGTTAATATATAAATATGTGTGTTTGCAGGAAACAGCTTGGGTGACGCAGCGCACAAGCAGGCGATGCGCGACAAACTCGGCGCGTGCGCAGAGCTCAGCGGGGACGAGGGCAGCGATGAGGAGTGTGAGTTTTTTGACGTGACAACGTCTTAAATTAGGTTGCGGCTGGGAGTCACTTATGAAAAAGTGTAACGCCCGGTAACGTTACGATGAGTCACCGAACGAGAGAGAGGCCCGCCGAATGCCTTGCGTCTCTCTCCCACTCAACTATGATCGGTCTGCCGCGCGCGCAGCACGCGGCAGACGTTGTCACGTAAAATCTTCGCCCGTAAAACCGACTTTACAGGCAACCATTTTTTTATGTTAAATTGACATTTAAATTGACAAATTGACATTTGATTCATATCATATACTTTTGTATTGATATTATATTAGATACTAGAATTAGTAGTGAAAATTGACATTATGATTAATATCATATACTATTTTAATGATATTATAGTACTAGAATATAATTGAAAATTGACATGGATACATATCATATACTTTTGTAATGATATCATATTATTTGACTTGTAACTTTGGTGTTATCAATAAATGATTTGTATTTGTATTTATGTACTAGCAGCCAGTCTCTGGTTGCCTGGAAGAGATCGGTTTTAGCGATAAGGCTGCCATTTTCGGCACTAGTTCTTATAGGATTTATATGAGTAGTTAATTGAAAACACTACATATTTGGACACCATTTATTGCAGAGCAGTTTTTACTAGAGGAGGTTACATTGACCATAGACTTACTACTCTATACTTCCACCAAATTCGATGTGAAATGTTTACCAACAAAGCGTTGCCTAGCAACCACTGACAGCAGTGGTAAAGAACTTTTTTCTAATGTTCAATTGCTCACGCTCACGAAAGATATAGAAATACTTGAAATACAAGCGAATGTCGGCAAACAAGTGTTGAAGGAGCGGTCATGTTTGAGATGTTTGTTTGATTTATATTTAGCACGTTTCGTTTTACACTATTGATACGTTACAAGAATAAATCTTCTCATTGTATTCTACCTAAAACATCACTTAAGTATGACTAAGATTTTATAAGAAACTTGAAATGTATACTAAAACTGTTATTTTTAGTGATTACAAATTACTAATTTCCTTAAATAAAAATATTTGTTAAAATTGCATCTTACTAAAATACAGCGTACAACGGAACATCATATATCAGGTCAATAATGCGACTAAATAAAAATTTACTTGTTAGTTGGAATTTTTAAGGGTTTTAGTGTTTATTTTATTTTATTTGGAAGAATAATAGAAAAGTGGCCAATGGTTTGAGATTCCTGCACTCAAACGAAAAAATAGCTAGGGTTGATACAAATTCCAATGTAAGTAATTACTGAATATTCTGATTTCTTTTAAAACTCACTTCTTGGCAATTTGTTATTGCCATTGATCTTTAAATAAATACAGTGAATATGACTTTTCGATTGAAATTACAAAAAGTCTGGATGACTTTTATGACAAAATATAGAAATTCTGATATCTGTAGCACTTTCTTGAAGTGATAACCCTAAAATTATATTTTTTTGTTTGTTTACATTTAGTTCACATCGAATTTGGCGGAAGTATAGTGTTGTACACGAACGATATTAATTTAGGGATGGGACACAAACTATTATCTTAACAGTTCTAAGTTTTGTTCTTGTTAATAATTTTATGTAATAATAAGTGTGTGAAATAAAAAAATAATCTATGTAATTTTTTTTGTAAACTATTTTTTTTTTAATTCTAGTTGTGACAGACTCTGAAGAAGAAGAGGAGTCTGGCTCTGAAGAGGATGTGTCAGAGGATAGCGCGACAGAAGACTCGAGGGACCATTCCACTGTCCTAGAACTGAGGGACGTTACTATGGATACATCTAGTAAGTATAATTTGATTCCCGGCACGGCCAACATCTTTGTGCTTAACTAAATTTGTTGGCTGTCAGTCTGGGTGTTAAATATGTATCTACATATCTTAATATATATAAATCTCGTGTCACAATGTTTGTCCTCAATGGACTCCTAAACCTAAGTGGTTTAGGATACCGATTATACCGATTATAAAAAAATTCGCACACCATGTGCAGTTCGATCCAACTTGAGAGATAAGATAGTTTAAATCTCAAATTATAGTCGCAATTTTAATTTTTTTGCTTATTATTGTCTGTTATTATTTGACAGTTACAATTATCTGTTAACTCCAAATGATTCTAACATGTCGATACCTTTCGACTGGGTTGAGTAAGTAATCAATAGATGGCGCTGCTATGGTAAATCTACGAACGTGTCATATAAGCTACACTATCTATTTTTCATACCCCTAAGTGAGGCAAAACAACGTTTGCCGGGTCAGCTAGTATAAAATATGTATGTATACGTAGTATATCAGTTATGTTAGCTACGATAACACAAACTAGAAATGGTTTAGTATAGGGCTTATCAGCCGTGTGCGAAATGTGTCTTAATATTTATTTACTTACTCGTGTGTAAAATGTGCCTGTCGCGTGAGAGCCAGACATGTCGAAGACTACAGGATGCCGGTGTGAAGAAATACGACAAGTGATGCTTGTTCAAACGTTTATTACACAATTACAAGTTATGCGTCCGAGACGTGCGCACACGGCGAGCGCTTCTAGTCGACTGTCCCTACGGCTTTTTTTTTTTTTTTTTATAATGACTATGCTGTTGGCCTGAGGGGCCTCTACAGCGACACCGGCCAAGTATCCCTACGGCGGCCGAGTGCAGGCGTTATATAGTGGTCGGGGCGCCGTGACTCACTGCGCGTGCGCTGACGCGTGACTCAACCGCACGGCTGGCGGCTTAAGGCGGGGTCTGGTGATCATGACGCACAATGCTGCGGTATGCGTTGCCGGACACTCAATCATATGAAAAACGTCGAGAATGTTCTCTTGTTCCGTCGCAGTTTGCGTCAGCGGCGAGGGGCAAGCGCGGTGAAGTGGGGAGGTGTACTGCCGCACAGCGCGGCGGCATTCTCGGTTCAACGCTGCGGTGTGCGGTGCGCGTCACGGGTGTGCGTCACTGAAATTGTTCATGTTCACGTCTACCTAGGTAGCTGCGGCAAAATCAACAGACCACCTCTCTGCAGGGACGCTGCGTTGCGGCGCATACCGCAGCGTTGTGCGTCATGATCATCAGACCCGCCTTTAGGCGGCATAGGCGGCTGACGCCGACATGTCCTAAAATTTATTATTTTACTTGGTGTCAAATATAAATTTGATGGGCAATACAAATCTTATTATTATAAGTATTTGATCCAACTCGAAGGACAGTAATTCATTAATTAATATTTGTGGTTACAGTCGTGCAAGAAATAGAGACCGACGTTGGGAACTTCCTGCGAGAGCCGTCGAAGGAGAACCTGAGAAAGCTTGGACCGAACCCCGCTGAAGTTATAAACGCGCATTTACAAGTGAGTCGGTATTTTATCGGATACATTTCGGGGAGTGTGCTCTGGAACTTCATAATTTGATTCCACCATCTCCGTTCTACTACAGAACGAGCAGAGAAGAGAGTCATAGTAGAAGATCCGAGCCTACATCGATCGACCTTCACCGCCGTGATAATCGAATAAAATTAATTTCATAATAAATTTAGTATATTAGAAAATATATTAAAAATGGGTTGCCTAAAAAAATCCTGGACAGAATATTTAAAAAAAAATTGAAAAAATATTTATTATAAATTTTATAAATAAATCCCATACAAAAACGCTTTTTTTTCATTTTTTTAAGATAATGGTACAGAAACCTCCACGAGCGAGCCTGACTCGCACTTGTCCAATTTTTTTTTATTTACAAAAAAAACAATGGATTTGTATTTTATAAAAAAAAAAACGCCTAAATCTAATGAAAAGAGTATAAAAAGCCTTGGCCTCTGGCCTATTTTGTTTCCAGGCCATATCGAACCCTCCAGACTTCATATCAGCATACGTCGAAGCTACACTCCTAACATGCGCGGCTGAGTCTGCGTGTGCGCATAGAATGTTCGAGTTGTTATCAAATGAGGCGAAAAAGCGACACGCGATGCAGTGGGTGCTCATTGATAATCTGCTTAGAGGGTTGGCGCTTATGAAGGTGAGATAATCATAATCATATTTATTGGTAAAAAAAAAATGGTTGCCTGTAAAGTCGGTTTTACGGGCGAAGCTTTTACGTGACAACGTCTGCCGCGTGCTGCGCGTGCGGCAGACCGATCATAGTTGAGTGGGAGAGAGACGCAAGGCATTCGGCGGGCCTCTCTCTCGTTCGGTGACTCATCGTAACGTTACCGGGCGTTACACTTTTTCATAAGTGACTCCCAGCCGCAACCTAATTTAAGACGTTGTCACGTCAACAATATTTTATAGGTCAATAACATTATAACAACAACAACAAAAAAATATATAAATATACATGTGTACATTTCTGAGTTTAAATATGTCATATGTATTAATAAAAAATAAAACAAAGCAACATACGAGTACTAATATTATTCTTATTTTGTAATTTTTAGAAAGTCATTTATATCATAGAGAGTTTCCTCGTTTAGTCGAGCTTTAAAGCAACCTAAACTCGTTGCCTCGGTCACATAAGCAGGTAATTTATTGTAAATGGTTGGGCCCATAATATGTGTAATCTTAGTGGATTTGTGCAGCGTCCTGCTCACATATCATTCAATTAGTAGCTGATCCGACTCGAAGGACCACTTAACGAAAACACTTTCATTTTATATGTTTTAAAAGTTAATAGACCTTGTTAAAAAAAAAATATGCTTAGAGCATTGGCTCTTATGAAGGTGAGATATAGTTAAAATAGTAATTAATCCGGCTCGAAGGACCACTAAACGAAAACACTATAGTTAAAAGTTAATTGATCTAGTTAATTGATAATCTGCTTAGAGCATTGGCTCTTATGAAGGTGAGATATAGTTAAAATAGTAGCTGATCCGGCTCGAAGGACCACTAAACGAAAACACTAAAATTAAACGTTAATTGATCTAGTTAATTAATAATCTGCTTAGAGCATTGGCTCTTATGAAGGTGAGATATAGTTAAAATAGTAGCCGATCCGGCTTGAAGGACCACTAAAACGATTACACTTTAAATTTATATGTATTATAAGTTAATCGATCCGGCTCTAAGGACCACTAAACGAAAACACTAAAATTAAAAGTTAATTGATCTAGTTAATTGATAATCTGCTTAGAGCATTGGCTCTTATGAAGGTAAGATGCAGTTAAAATAGTAGCTGATCCGGCTCGAAGGACCACTAAACGAAAACACTTTAAATTTATATGTCGCGGATTCAATTAGATTAGGATCAGCGTGGTCGTCGTCGTTGTCTGCCATTATGGGTTTTAATACTTGTCAGTGCGCACAAATGGCGCAGGCGCTGTTTCGTGGCAGACTGAAGCACATTCAAGTCAAACCGCGAGTGAACGCACTACTGACAAATAGGAAACAACTTCATTCGTTCATTCACGATCGTTCCTTCAATCAGCACAGATAACAAACTTGCATTCACAGTGCTGCCATTCGATAGGATGGAACTACTAATCGAATAAATTAAAATAAAAAATTCCTCTAACATATATGTATTAGAAATATTAAATAAGCAAATAATTTGCACGGCCGAATCTTCGTGCGAGCATTAATTTAAATGGGTTTGCTGCTTTATCACAATTCATTTAGGGGCCAGGTAAGCGGTATTATGATCTAAGGTGGCACGCGCTTACCCAGAAAAAAGTCGCGTGTGAATGTGTGAAATATGTTCTAATATTTATTAATTATTTCTTTAAATGTGTGGCGTCTCTGTCGCACTTCATAGCCCGTTACCAATCAGAGCGCTTGTCCTGAATCGCGCAAACGGTATTTACAACGCGCGTACGACTGGTTCAAGCTGCAATGCATGACCTGTGGACGGCCGTCTCCAGACACAACATCTGTCCGGGGGGATACACCTTTGCTAGATGGAGGCAGACCGTCGTCGCAACATAAATGTCTCTATACTTGGTGTCAAATGTAAATCTTATATACACTTCTACACTAATATTATAAAGAGGAAAACTTTTGTTTGGTTGTAATGAATAGGCTCAAAAACTACTGGACCGATTTTAAAAATTCTTTCACCATTCGAAAGCTACATTATCCACGAGTAACATAGACTATATTTTATTTTGGAAAAAAAATAGGGTTTCGTAAGATATTTGGATTTTGCGTACGCTGCCTAAACTACAAAAGATAGAACCATAAAATGGTATAATGAATTGTAGATCTTATAAATATCTACAAAAAAGTCCGCGACACACTATACCTATATGTCGAGTGAGGGCACAACAACCACAATTTTATTTAAAAATCTTGAATTTTTTTCGGACTACATTTCAACGCGTTTATTTTACTCATGCTATTAATCCTTATCAAAATAAATTATTTCATCAATAAGTACGTTGATAATATTTGGTCTTTGAATGATTAAAATTGGACGTTTGGTTTTGAAGTTGTGGTGAAATTAAAATATTACGATCAGTTGCACTGCGGGACTGCAGGCAGAAGTGAACACTTTTGCCGGGAGCAAGACTTAGCGCTTTGCGGGCGGTCCTTTAGTTAGTTCTAATAGAGATATATTTAGTATCGGCTGTGCACCCGTGCGAAGCCGGGGCGGGTCGCTAGTGATCAATGAAAATCTTATTGTTATTAGTATTTGCGGATCAAATAGGCTCGAAGGACCGAAAACTGTACCCACTAATCTACATATCTCCCTCTCTTTCTGTCTGCAGAGCGAGGCCAAAGAATACAAGATCCGGTGGTCTCTGACAGAGTGTTACAAGACACTGGCCTCCGTCATAGACGCGGCTTACTTCCCGCACGCCGCGCGTGACACGCTCAGGTAACTATACCAATATTATAAAGAGGAATACAGTGTGAACTCCATGTAACGTCAATCGATATTAATTTATTTATTAGGCACTCAGACAGATTACAAACATAACTATACCAATATTATGAAGAGGAATACAGTGTAAACTCCATGTAACGTCACTCGATATTTATTTATTTATTAGGCACTCGGACAGATTACAAACATAACTATACCAATATTATGAAGAGGAATACAGTGTAAACTCCATGTAACGGCACTCGATATTAATTTATTTATTAGGCACTCAGACAGATTACAAACATTCATTTTAACATTACTAAACTACAATAAACAAAAACCAGTCTGCAATCCAAAAAAGAGTACACAGCATGCTAGTGTAAACTTAATGATAAGGAAGGTTTAGATATACATAAAAAAGAGGTAATCTTAAGTACTAAGCAATTTAACAATTTAACCTATAACTTATATTATTTCTGAATTGACTGAGACTGTTACTAAATACATCCAGTTCAGTAATGTGAGTCTTACATTGGTTGTTATCTGGAGCGTCACAACATTTGAGTACCAGCTCGTTATATGAGCGACACATGCGCTGTATAGGACTATTACTGGAAACGTTGTTTTTATATAGTTTATTAGTGTGAAACGATATAACGAGAAACTCTCTAAAGCGTCGAAATCAATTGGCTTTATTTGGTTTAGCTTGTATTCTAGACAATGATACATTCTCTCCATTTAACGACAACTCTCTGTAACGCCATAAAATGCACAGTTCCTTCAGTGTCGTTATATAGAGTCTACACTGTAGTTTGATTGTTTGTTTAATTGTTCGGTGCGAATAGGCTCCGAAACTACTGGACCGATTTGAAAAATTCTTTAACCGTTGGGAAGCTACATTATCCCTGAGAAACATAGGCTTTATATTGTTTCTCTTTGCAACTTAGATTATTTTATAGCCCGTGCGAAGCCGGGACAGGATGGACTGATGTCCAATAAAGAAGGAGTCCATTTATAATAAATAAATCAAAAATAAATTATATAATAATAATTCTTTTTTGTGTATAACAAAACAGTTTTCTTTCTTTCTTTCAATTTCAAGGGACTGTGCATTTTATGGCGTTATAGAAAGTGGTCGTTAAATGGGGAGAATATATCATTGTATGGAATACAAGCTAAACCAACTTAAGCCAATTGATTTCGACGCTTTGTCGTTATATAGAACGAGTTTGTCGTTATATCGAATGCCCCGTATGGCAGGTTATGGAATGTAATAATTCTAAAATGAAGTTCTTGAATTTGATTTTTTTTTCACAGATACTTCATCAGCAGCAAAATGGCTAGCTTGCCGGGGGAAGTTCGTGAAGTGATAAAACAACATCCGTCATTGCACACTACTACATAACTACTAGCGGGACTCCGGCTCGGTGTGACTAACACTTTAATTTACATTAGTAATAATTATTATGGATTTTTATTTTGAATTGTGTTTTATTTTGTGAAGGACAGGACACTAGATTGTTTTTTTTAGGGCACATTTCACACCTGACTGGTTAACCCCATACTGAACCATATCTCTTTGCTTGGTATTTTTTTTATATGACATTTTCTAAAAATAATTCCTAGCTAGATCGATTTAACCCTCTATGAAAATCGTTGGAGCCGATTCCGAGAGACCAGTTATATACAAGAATTGCTCATTTAAAGATAAGATTTAATTTGAAAGGCAATATACATTTTACACATTCTATGAACATTTTAGGTATCTGCAAGCTACCGTTATTGATATATATATCTTATATATAAAATTTCCGTGTCACAGTGTTTGTTACTGTACTCCTCCGAAGAGGCTTGACCGATTTTTTCCAAATTTCATATGCGTATTCAATAGGTCTGAGAATCGGCTAGTGTATATTTAGAAATAATTATTAAGGCAAAACAATGTTTGCCGGGTCAGCTAGTATATATATATAAATCTCGTGTCACAATGTTTGTCCTCAATGGACTCCTAAACCACTTAACCGATTATAATAAAATTCGCACACCATGTGCAGTTCGATCCAACTTGAGAGATAGGATAGTTTAAATCTCAAATTATAGACGCAATTTTAATTTATTGCTAATTATTGTCTGTTATTATTTGACAGTCACAATCATCTGTTAACTCCAAATGATTCTAACAGATGTCGATACCTTTCGACTGGGTTGAGTAAGTAATCAATTGATGGCGCTGCTATGGTAAATCTACGAACGTGTCATATAAGCTACACTATCTATTTTTCATACCCCTAAGTGAGGCAAAACAACGTTTGCCGGGTCAGCTAGTATTTTATAAAGATACATACACCCAGACCGACAGCCAACAAATTTAGTTCAGCACAAAGTAATCTATAGAATGAGCAGGGCAACGGGAAAGACATACATATATATTAGGACACATTTCACACACGACTGGTTAACCCCATACTGAACCATATCTGGTTCGTATTATGGTAGCTAACACTACTGATACACTACATATATATTTTATATAGATACATATTTAACACCCAGACCGACAGCCAACAAATTTAGTTAAGCACAAAGATGTTGGCCGAGCCAGGAATCGAACCCGGAACCTTCTGATTGGCAGTCCGATGATGGATAGTTAGATAATAAAATATTGTAAATTTTTCACATAAGGCATCTTAATAATTCCACATAGAAAACGATCATACTTACATATCTTATGTATAAAATAATATTAATTCTTCTAATATATAAAATTTCCATGACACAATGTTAGTTACCGTACTGCTACCGAAACGGCTTGATCGATTTTTACCAAATTTTATATGAGTATTCAGTAGGTCTGAGAATTGGCTACTATCTATTTTTCATACTCCTAAGTGAGGCATAACAACGTTTGCCGGGTCAGCTAGTATAATATAAAAATAAGTCGGGTTTTCCTCCCTGACGCTATAACTCCAGAACGCACGAACCGAACAAAATTCAGGGAAAATTTAATTAGAAAAGGAGGAAAACGGCAAATATTATTTCACATACAGCGCCATCTCTGATACATAGCATGCCAAACAACGTTTGCTGGGTCAGTTAGTTTTTGACGTGACAACGTCTTAAATTAGGTTGCGGCTGGGAGTCACTTATGAAAAAGTGTAACGCCCGGTAACGTTACGATGAGTCACCGAACGAGAGAGAGAGGCCCGCCGAATGCCTTGCGTCTCTCTCCCACTCAACTATGATCGGTCTGCCGCGCGCGCAGCACGCGGCAGACGTTGTCACGTAAAATCTTCGCCCGTAAAACCGACTTTACAGGCAACCATTTTTTTTTATAAATTTTCATAACTACTAATTACGTCAGTTCGTTTTTTTATAAAATTAAATTTACATAACTACTACTTATTTTGATAACCTGACACCTAACGATGAGTTTCGACTACTTCATTGAGAGCTAGATATTCCTAACTAAACATGCTCTATCTTTGATTAGTGTCTTTGACTCGGGCATGAAGGGTTCTTTACCATTGTATGGTAGACCGCCATAATAATTAATGTATTTTTTTCTAAATTTAATACATAATAAAAAATAATGTGAAATTCATGCAATAATGTAGGTAATATCATACATTCATAATTTAAGCGAAAATAAGCTCTTTGATTAAACTTAAGAATAATATTTACAAAGCATAGTAAAAACGAAAATTTTGTAAACTAAAAAAATAAATAAAGGTAAAAAATGCTTAAAAATTACGTTTGTTGTATGGGAGCCCCCTTTCATTATCATCATTTATCTCTAATTTATTTTAATTATAATTTAATTTGAAAGGTAATACATTTTACACATTCTGTGAACATTTTAGGTGTCTACAAGCTTCCGTTATTTATATATAGGAAAAAAATACGAAATAATTTTATCAAATTAGTGTATTGTCATCGGTCCTCAATAAATCTACAAAGTTTGAACGAAATCTGGCCGTTTAAAGTGGGTCAAAATCGCGCCAAAGAAGTCGGTTACAAACAAACATATAGGTGAAGCTAATATAAAGCGTGTAAAAAAACTTTACTTTGTATGGTAGCCCCCTTAAATATTAATTTTATTTATATTTAATAATTTCCTTTGATCGCTAATATACATTTATATATTTTGTGAAAATGTATAGTTTATAGCAGCTACCGTTATTGATATATAGCAAAATAATACGAAAACAAACATGTTTGTTGTATGGGGACCCCCCATAATATTTTTATTTTTAGTATTTGTTGTTATAGCGGCACGGTAAATACATATCTTGTGAAAGTTTCAGCTTTCTAGCTATTACGGTTTCTGAGATACAGCCTGGAGACAAACAGACAGACAGCGGAGGCTTAGTAATAGGGCCCCGTTTTGTACCTTATAGGTACGGAACTCTAAAAGATGTTTGTATAGCTTAAAATAACACTTAACTAAAGGTACAAATTAAAACAAACAAGTCACAGAAAGTATTTTTTATTTATTTAATATTACATTGACTCAACTAAATCAATAAAATTATCCCACACAAAAGTAAAATACAGTGTAAACTCCATGTAACGTCACTCAATTTAATGACAAACTCTCTAAAGCGTCGAAATCAATTGGCTTTAGTTGGTTTAGCTTGTATTCCATACAATGATACATTTTCTCCATTTAACGACCACTCTAATAACGCCATAAAATATAAAATGCTATAATTAATCGGTTTACGGTTGAGGTGCCCAAGGCACGCACAAAGCGTTTTGCCTCCACCTTTCTTGTCCGAACCGCCAACATTGGAACTCCTTGCCGAATTCTGATCAGAATATCAGACGTGATTTTAGTTGTTTTGACTATGGTGCAGAACGTGCCGTCTCTTTCTGGCCACCTAAGATGAAAAGAGACGGGGCTTCTTTGAATTTAGTCTAGTCGTGTGTGCCGCTGAATCGCCACCTATATCTTACCTATGTCAATAAAGGAATATTTTTATTTTATTTTATTATTTCCGCAAACTAACGCCTGAGTCAGGTTACTCTTCCCCCGTGCTTTCCGCAGGAGTAGTTTTCTGTCGACGCACTCGTTGTATATTGAAATGAACGCCCTGTACGTGTTGATGCATGTTCGCCGCGTGAATGAAAGCTTTGCCGCAAAAGTTGCATTTGTGCTCTTTCTTGCCAATGTGAGTCTGAAAATAAAGAATAATAAATTAAACAAGATAAAACCGCTTATGAAAAAGAAAAAAACAGATTTCATTCAGACATATACAAATATAACAAAAATTAAATAAAAAAAATAGGCTAAATAATAATAATAATAAAAAATTTCGGCCAAGTGCGAGTCGGACTCATGAAGGGTTCCGTCATGAAGGGTTATATACCATTGTTGTATGGGAGCACGAAAAATACACGTTTATTGTATGGGGAACCCTCTTAATATTTCTTATTTTTGTATTTTTAGTATTTGTTGTTATAGCGGCACGAGAAATACATTTCCTATGAAAGTTTCAGCTGTTTAGATATTACGGTTTCTGACATATAGCCTGGAGACAGACAGACAGCGGAGGCTTAGTAATAGGGTCCCGTTTTTACCTTTTAGGTACGGAACCCTAAAAACGACTCGGAAGAAAAAGAAGAAGAGCACACTGACCTTCATGTGATTAAGCAGGTTAAGAAGAAGAGCACACTGGTGGCGAATCAGCGGCACACACGAAGTAAACTAAATTTAAAGAAGCCCCGTCTCATTTCATCTTAGGTGGCCAGAAAGAGACGGAACGTTCTGGACCACAGACAAAACAACTAAAATCATGTCAAAAGAGCACACTGACCTTCATGTGATTAAACAGGTTAAGAAGAAGAAGAGCACACTGACCTTCATGTGATTAAACAGGTTAAGAAGAAGAGCACACTGACCTTCATGTGATTAAACAGGTTAAGAAGAAGAACACACTAACCTTCATGTGATTAAACAGGTTAAGGAAAAGAGCACACTGACCTTCATGTGATTAAACAGGTTAAGAAGAACAGCTCATTGACCTTCATGTGATTAAATAAGAAGAAGAAGAGCACACTAACCTTCATGTGGTTAAACAGGTTAAGAAGAAGAGCACACTGACCTTCATGTGATTAAACAGGTTAAGAAAAAGAGCACACTGACATGAATGTGATTAAACAGGTTAAAAAGAAGAGCACACTTACCTTCGTGTGATTAAATAGGTTAAGAAGAAGAAAAGAACACTGATTTTCATGTGATTAAACAGGTTAAGAAGAAGAGCACACTGACCTTCATGTGATTAAACAGGTTAAGAAGAAGAAGAGCACACTGACATTCATGTGATTAAACAGGTTAAGAAGAAGAGCATACTGACCTTCGTTTGATTAAATAGGTTAAGAAGAAGAAGAGCACACTGATTTTCATGTGATTAAACAGGTTAAGAAAAAGAGCACACTAACCTTCATGTGATTAAACAGGTTAAGAAAAAGAGCACACTGACCTTCATGTGGTTAAACAGGTTAAGAAAAAGAGCACGCCGACCTTCATGTGATTAAACAGGTTAAGAAGAAGAGCACACTGACTTTCATGTGGTTAAACAGGTTAAGAAAATGAGCACACTTACCTTCATGTGATTAAACAGGTTAAGAAGCAGAGCACACTAACCTTCATGTGATTAAACAGGTTAAGAAAAAGAGCACACTAACCTTCATGTGGTTAAACAGGTTAAGAAAAAGAGCACACTGACCTTCATGTGATTAAACAGGTTAAGAAAAAGAGCACACTAACCTTCATGTGATTAAACAGGTTAAGAAAAAGAGCACACTAACCTTCATGTGGTTAAACAGGTTACTCCTGCTCACGAACTTCTTGGCGCACTTCTCGCACTGATTGGTGGGAGGGAAGTGCACGGCGCGGTGGCCCAGACACGCCATTCTACTGCGGAACTTCTTGGGGCACAGGTCGCACGGGAACGGCCGCTCGCCCGTGTGGAGAGACACGTGGTGCTGGAGCGTGTATAGCGTCTGTGGACAGAATAATACAAATACAGTAAAAGATAAAAAAAAACTCTATAAGTAAGGATAACGATAAAGAATCGGCTGCCGGCCTTGACTGCCTAATATAAAAGTGTTCAATGACTTATTTTGTAACTCAATGGGTAAAAGTTGCTTTGTAATTTTCTCAATATTACAAAGCTATTCAAAAAATGGTTGCCTGTAAAGTCGGTTTTACGGGCGAAGATTTTACGTGACAACGTCTGCCGCGTGCTGCGCGCGCGGCAGACCGATCATAGTTGAGTGGGAGAGAGACGCAAGGCATTCGGCGGGCCTCTCTCTCGTTCGGTGACTCATCGTAACGTTACCGGGCGTTACACTTTTTCATAAGTGACTCCCAGCCGCAACCTAATTTAAGACGTTGTCACGTCAAAATTGAGCCGTCAGTCCGGACATTAGACCAAAAAAATAAGAGCAAAGTTACGTAAATTCCCACCAAGCTGAAATGATAATAATAATAAATATTAGAACTCATTTCACACACGGCTGGTTAACCCCATACTGAAGCATTTTTAGTTCGTGTTATGGTTGCTAACACAACTGATATACTACATAAACATGCATATATATTTTTTTATACATACATATTTAACACCCAGACCCACAAGCAACAAATTTAGTTAAGCACAAATAAATGTCGGCCGGGCCGGGAATCGAACCCGGAACCTTCTGGTTAGCAGTCCGTCATGGTAACCGTTGCGCCAACGAGGTCGTCAAGCCAAATCAGTAAGATTGTTGTAAATATCTTTAAAAACAAAACTTGAAAGTCCCCTGAAAGGGAAAAAAATATTCAATAGCGGTGGCTCGTAGAAAAAAAAGTATTAATTAATTTTTTGTAGATAACTTTATGATCTACAATTTTGTTTGAAATATTTTTATGATAAAACTTACCGTTTTGCTGAAAATCGCGAAAAAATATTTTTTTTCACGTATGAATTTGATTTTTTTTGCCTTACAGGGGAAAGATGGGGTACTTTGATATTTCGTTAGTGGGAATTTATGTAACTTCGAACGTCTAAATTGAACGGACGATGATTATTATTTACGATGATTATTTATTGTATAACCATTTATTTTCATGAAATACAAAAATAAATAATCAACCAGGTACTACTATTAGTCTAAGAGCCCGTGAAGATCGTCCTTCACCGATCTGATAACCAGATGAGACGTATTTTTTATAAAGTATTTTTTACAAACAAATATGCCTAAAATTGCTTGCCTATCGAAAAGTGCTCATAACTTTTTTTTTTTTGCGCATGCTCGTGTATAGTCAAATGATAATTTAGCTACAATTATCAAAAACAAAAATAACATTCTAACTGTTCAGAATCGTTGTTACTCCTATGAAGCGCATCAAAATCGAATGAGTCACCTATTTTGACTTACCTGTTTACACCTGCTTGCCAGGTAGTTACACACTGAAATGAGTAGGCAAGCATACCGAGGCATATTCTGTGTATTAAAAACTATCAGTGAAATAAATTTCATTTGGTTATCAAAAGTATGAAGGTGATGAAAAAAAAATCAATAAAAGTTTATTTAATTAAAAATAGCCATGAGCACTTTTCGATGGGCAAGCAATTTTAGGCACATTTGTTTATAAAAAATATTTAATAAAAAATACGTCTCATCTGGTTATCAGATCGGTGAAGGACGATCTTCACGGGCTCTTCTACTATATTTGGTAAACTTACCGCAAACTTAGCGCCGCAAATATCACACATGTGATTCTTGCTCTCAGAATAGACCAGGTTGTAGTCTTCATTCGGATGAGCCTTGCTGAAGTGGGATTTCAACCACGCGGCGCCGGGGTTCGATTTGTTGCACTGGTACATGAAAAGGAAAACAAACATAGTAAATAATTTGTAAATAGAAGACAAAATTAAATATTTAGTGTACTTGCGCTGTGATCCGAAATCCAAATTAAGACAAGTAAAGGAAAAATTAACTAAGATAAATTACAAGGTTAATAAAATTTTCTTATACAGTCTGACTTATAATTACACTAGCTGACCGGACAAACGTTGTTTTGCCTCACTTAGGGGTACAGCGCCATCTATTGATTACTTACTCAACCCAGTCGAAAGGTCGACATCTGTTAGAATCATTTGGAGTTAACAGATAATTGTGACTGTCAAATAATAACAGACAATAATTAGCAATAAATTAAAATTGCGACTATAATTTGAGATTTAAACTATCCTATCTCTCAAGTTGGATCGAACTGCACGTGGTGTGCGAATTGTATTATAATCGGTTAAGTGGTTTAGGAGTCCATTGAGGACAAACACTGTGACACGAGATTTATATATATTAAGATAACTAGTTCTAAATATAGTATCAAGTAATAATTTTAAGTAGTTTTAGCCATGCCTTATTGACTAAGCACAGGGTGCAATTTTTTTGTATGTATTAAAATTTTTGTGTTGTTACACACATTTTGAATTTGAAAAAACTGAAATTTAAATAAAGAATTATAAAAACAAAAGTGAAATATGTAACTCACCAATTTACATTTGACAAGACGGTATACTCCCTTTTCCGATTCCTGCCTTTTAACACTGAAAAAAAAATATATAATAAAAGTAAATATAAAAAAAAATTTAAACCCACAAGATTTATGGTGGCCGCCATCTTGTATGTATTCTACTATACTAGCAGATCGTCCCGGCTTCGCACGGGCTATAAAATAATCTAAGTTCCAAATAGAAACAAAATATACCCTATGTTACTCGGGGATAATGTAGCTTCACAACGGTGGAAGAATTTTTCAAATCGGTCCAGTAGTTTCGGAGTCTATTTGCGTCAAACAAACAAAAAATCAAACTTTACATCTTTACTAGCTGACCTTCTAAACATCGAAACAATAATCGAGTAAAAATGTTTATCTAGACTATATTTTGTTTCTCTTTGCAACTTAGATTGTTTATAACCCGGACGAATCCGGGATGGGATGCTAGTATTACTTAAACACTGTAAATGGCGTACCAAATAATAAAAGTTTTTTTTTTTTATCCTTGATAGGTTAGCGTTTGACTACAGCTAGCCTGATGTTAAGCTGCACTGCAGTCTACGGTGTGGCACGCTTACCTAGAAGATACCTATTAACTCTACTTCTGCTTCTCATATTTTTAAAAGTCGGCAGTAGAGGAAAAAAAAACTAAAAAACACGCTTTTTATAGAAAACCGTAATTTTATCAAATTAGTGTATTGTCATCGGTCCTCAATAAATCTACAAAGTTTGAACGAAATCTGGCCGTTTAAAGGGGGTCAAAATCGCGCCCAAAGAAGTCGTTTACAAACAAACATACAAACAAAAATAAAAAAAAAATTGGAATAATTTTATCAAATTAGCGTATTGTCATCGGTCCTCAATAAATCTACAAAGTTTGAACGAAATCTGGCCGTTTAAAGTGGGTCAAAATCGCGCTCAAAGAAGTCGGTTACAAACATACAGGTGAAGCTTATATAAAGCGTGTAAAAACTTACGGATACTTGCGCTGGCGTTTAGGGAGGCCATAGCTGTCGGTCTTCGCGAACGAGGGACTCTCGTGGACATCCAACACGTGCGCCGCGTACACAGCTTGCGAGGGGAACGAGACGTCGCACTGTACGCACGAGACCCGCTCCTCGTCCTCGGGCGGCGGCCGGGGGTCCCTCTGCGACACACCACACAACACTATTATTGACGTGATTAATGTTATAGACTGCATGCACGAAAAAGTGTCACGTTCCGTTCGGACAAGAGCGCGGATAGAACCAGCGATACAATAATATACAGCCTCTGGGGCGGTGGAGGGTCGTTGATTGATCGTTGACGTGCTTAACGTTCGACTGCATGCAGAAAAAAGTGTCACGTTTCATCCGAACCGAGCGTACAGAACGCGGATAGAACCAGCGGTACAATAATATACAACCTCTGGGGCGGTGGGGAGTCTCTCAGCGTACACACCACACACACTATTATTGACGTGATTAATGTTATAGACTGCACGCACGAAAAAGTGTCACGTTCCGTTCGGACAAGAGCGCGGATAGATTCAGCGATACAATAATATACAGCCTCTGGGGCGGTGGGGGGTCTCTCTGCGACACAACACACAACACTATTATTGACGTGATTAATGTTTTAGACTGCACGCATGAAAAAGTGTCACGTCCCGTCCGAACAAGAGCGCGGATAGAACCAGCGATACAATAATTAATCTACAGCCTCTGGGGCGGTGGGGGGTCGTTGATTGTTCGTTGACGTGCTTAACGTTCGACTGCATGCAGTAAAAAGTGTCACGTTCCGTTCGAACAAGAGCGCGGATAGAACCAGCGATACAATAATATACAGCCTCTAGGGCAGTGGGGGGTCTCTCGGCGTACACACCACACAACACTATTATTGACGTGATTAATGTTTTAGACTGCACGCACGAAAAAGTGTCACGTCCGAACAAGAGCGCGGATAGAAGCAGCGATACAATAATCTACAGCCTCTGGCGCGGCCGTGGGTCTCTCTGCGACACACCACACAACACTATTATTGACGTGATTAATGTTTTAGACTGCGCTCACGAAAAAGTGTCAAATTCCGTACGAACAAGAGTGCGGATAGAAGCAGCGGTACAATAATATACAGCCTCTGGGGCGGTGGGGGGTCTCTCTGCGACACAACACACAACACTATTATTGACGTGATTAATGTTATAGACTGCACGCACGAAAAAGTGTCACGTTACGCCAGAACCGAGCGTGCAAGCGAGAGCTTGAGTACACCAAGTGATACAATTATCTACAGCCTCGGGGATCAGCGAGGGTGTCTCTACAAACAGAACAATTATTGACATGATCAACGTCTTGCCAAACGCTGACTTAGGTGTCACGTTTCGTCAGAACGTGCAACCGAGAATTTGAGTTCCAAAGTTTCGCAGTTCTCACAATGAAGGTCGAAGCAAAACGCTTTGTGCGAATCCTCGGAACTTCGACAGTGAATCGATGTCTCACCGCAGTAAAAGAAGCGAGCAAACAAACAAACCTTATGTCTATTTAGATGAAACGACAGCGCGTTTAGCGAGGGGAAACCGCGACCGCAGATAGTGCAAATATGCTTTTTCTTTTCACTGTGATACTTGGACATGTGACTGAAGTACGCCGAACTCCATCTGTGGAAACGAACTGATATGAGCCTCAGGGGAAAATAGTTTTAAATAAATAACACAGCTCTACAAAAAATCATTTTTTTTTGTTGCCCTGGATATTATCGCAAATTCTTACGTTTTTAAGTGCCCAGATTACGAATATATTCGTAAAAGTACTAAATTTGCTCGTTTCTACAAATTGAATTTTGAACTATTTATTGTCAAAATTTTCATTTTCAGTCATTTGTTGAAAAAAAACACGAGCAGATCTTACAAAATCATTGATATTTTCACGAATTGCGTGTATAAATAGACCCAAAATCATCATCATATCAAAGGCAACAAAACCACTGTAGACCAGTGTAATAGTTTAAAAAAACTAAAAAACACGCTTTTTATAGAAAATCGAACTAAAAAATAGAAAATAAATTTAAATGAATTTAAATTAAGAAAATAGTGTTAAAAATTTCAATGAATATAAATTAATAATAGTGTGAATAAAAATAAATTATTTTATTTAAAAAAAAGCGTGGGGTGCTTTTTAAGATATTATCGAAATTATAATCACTCTACTCATATCTGTCAATAAAATATCTATAACCATTGACCCCATGCACATGATACACGTACGATTTTCAACAAGAGATTGAGCGTCTATTATATTTATTACTCTATGATACAAAACTTACTTGAATTCCTCTTCGCATATATTACATTTATGCATAATACCCTCGTGCACATCAAAATGACTCATCATCGTTGTTCTGAAAAAAAAACAAATTGGTTTCACTGAAAATCGCATAAAATTTGGTGGCGATTCAGCGGCACACACGACTAAACTAAATTTAAAGAAGCCCCGTCTCTTTTCATTTTAGATGGCCAGAAAGAGACGGCACGTTCTGAACTACAGACAAAACAACTAAAATCACGTCTATATAAAACTATTTACAAATTTTGACAAAATGAATGATGTTTGCTAACTAATAATCTTAAGTATTGATTCGGTATCAGAATAACTAAGTGAAAGGAGGTACTGCTTGATTAAATGTTTACATTGTCTAAAAGTTTTCTTATATAGTCTATAAGTTTTCTGCCAAATATGACATATTGAAATACATGGAAGGACTGAAATAAATAAAATAAAACACATGAAAAAAAAATAAGACTAAAAGATAGTAAGTTATTGTACACTTATATTACTTTTAACTTTCTTTTTAATATAACTTATAGGTTTGCGTTTGACCACAGCTTGCCTGGTGTTAAACAATACTATGGCCTACGATGTTACACGCTTACCTAGAAAATACCTATTAACTCTAGATTTGAAGACCCCCAGGTGGTACTTCTCGGGAAACAGAGACTCAGGAAGAGAATTCCAAAGTTTTGCTCCTCACAAGAAAGGAAGAAGCGAAACGGCTTGTGCGAAACTTAGGGATTTCGACTGTATATCTATGTCTCTTCGCTGAGTTTCTGCTCGTTCTGTAATGGAACGGAGATGGTGGTATTATATTATGCAACTCCGTTGCGCACTCCCCGAAATGTATTCTATAAAACACCGACAGACTGGCAACCTTACGCCGGTGCTCCAAACTATGAAGTCTAGATTTGGCGAGACAAGGTTGACCGATGAGCTTCTTAACTATGTCCTGTTTGTTCAAATTCACTAATAACATATATAAGATTTTACTTTACTCACTTAAAATAAGTGATCAATGGGCAGCGTTTACATTTAAACACGGCAGAGTGAGTTTCCAAATGTGCTTTCACCCTTATTTTATTCTTTTTCATTTCGCCGAGACGCATCTTGCATATGGGGCAAATCACACCGGTATTCTCTGGGGTTTCCTGCATATAAAAAAAAAAAAATATCTAAGATCATTTAACTAAGATTAATTAAGATTAACGTTACCTATCACAATTCGGAAATTTTTAACTCTACACGTGTTTCGCCTAACCACAAGGCATCATCAGGAGATGCTGACTCTTCGAACGACAAGTCGAGAGTTAATTTGGATTTCGGATCACAGCGGGAGTACACTAAATATTTAATTTTGTCTTCTATTTACAACGGATTTCCGCAAAGTAACGCCTGAGTCAATAAGTTAGACCTACATTTGATGGTCGGTATCATCACCGGCCACTGCGATCTAAACTATCACCAGCACAAAATTGGTAATACAGATAGCCCCCTGTGCCGGGGATGTATGAAGGCAGACGAGACTGTGGAGCATGTGCTGTTACCCTGTGAATCTACAAGCCAAACAAGAGAGAAAACCGGACTAGCAAGGGAATCTCAACACAACACTACGCTATACCAGGCCTGTGTCACTCCGCGTGTAGGTGTTAAAACATACCTACGGGCGGCGGCCACTACGCAAAGGGCCAATCTATGTGGCTCTTTCAATACCACAGAATAATAACTAGTACTACGAATAACCATGTACAACGTATTATGAACCGTAGCATAGTGAATTAAGGCCCATATTCCTTTGAAAAGAAATTGGTAGGTAACGAAATCATCACGTGCTCGACTGGACCGCGAGCTAAATTAAATCATATTGTTTATCAGATTGAGTTCATATTTCTTTGAAAACCATTGCGAAGTGAAGCTTCTGTACGAAGTACAAGTTATTAATCTGTGGTTATACTCGGACGCCTCCGGTTTTAAAAGAAGTACCACAACATCTGACGCAATGACAGTGGAACAGGTATGCCAGCGACCCAACACCGTGCTCCGCTACTTTAAGGAGCTTGGATGGCTTGGGTAGGCTGGTAGGGGGAAATGCACAATACGCCTCCTGCGGGTTGTCAGTGCAGGTCTGATCGCCCCCATCATAGATCGACGACCTCGTTGGCGTAAAGGTTACCGTGCCGGACTGCCAATCAGAAGGTTCCGGGTTCGATTCCCGGCCCGGCCAACATCTTTGTGCTTAACTAAATTTGTTGGCTGTTGGTCTGGGTGTTAAATATGTATCTATATAAAATATGTATGTATATATATGTAGTATATCAGCTGTGTTAGCTACCATAACACGAACTAGAAATGGTTCAGTATGGGGTTAACCAGCCGTGTGTGGAATATGTCCTAATAAAATATTTAAAAAAATATATAAAATAAGGCTAGTTTATAGTTAAATAATATGCAATTTGAGTACGGAACCCTTAAAATTACCTCATGATATTCTTTAATATGGTTCTCCAAATACTTGATACTTTTGAAACGATAAAAGCATATGTCACATTTAAAGTGCGCATTCACATAGTAAGGGTATGTCTTGCGTTTTTCAAATTCGTCTACCTGAAAGAAAAAACATGCGTCAGATAGTTTAAAGTTTTTTTTTTTTTTTTTACTCTGAATAGGTCAGCGCTTGACCACAATTCACCTGATGGTAAGTGATATTGAGGTCTACGGTGGATCGCGCTTACCTAGAAGGAACTGGTTCACTCTCGCCTAGTTTAGTGACTAGTAGAAGTATGGATATGATTGTAAGAAGTAGCGGAAGGAGAGGTAGACCAAAGAAGACGTGGATGAATTGTGTGAAGGAGGATATGAATGAGAAGGGAGTGAATGTGGAGATGACGGCTGATAGAGTGGCGTGGAAGAGAAAAACAGGCTGTGCCGACCACACATAACTGTCATAACTGTTTGCCTAAAGATATTAAAAATGCATGTAATGATGGCATTTTCAAGAATAAGCTCAAGAACTGGCTCGTTCAGGAAACCTTTAATTCTATGGACGAATTTTTTAATATCAGAAAAAATGTTATGTAAATCATGTCGTGACATGTAATTGTTAAATATTATTATTTTTATTAGGTATCAATATTGACATTATGCCATATGACATGTATTACAATTTATTTGGATATCATATTGTCATTTTTTTTATTTATATTCATATTGACATTTTTTAATTTTTGACGTATAATTGTAAAATTATCAATAAATGGTTTATCTTGTTTATCCACCTAGTGGGAAATGGTAAAGGAGAAGAAGAAGATAGTTTAAAATTTAATTAGAAACACTATATTGCAATAAAAAAAACGAACTTAATGATAATGGTGGCGATTCTGCCGTACACACGACTAAACTAAATTTAAAGAAGCCCCGTCTCTTTTCATCTTAGGTGGCCAGAATGAGACGGCACGTTCTGAACCACAGACAAAACCACTAAAATCACGTTTGCATATATATTTTACTAGCTGACCCGGCAAACGTTGTTTTGCCTCACTTAGGGGTATGAAAAATAGATAGTGTAGCTTCTATGACACGTTCGTAGATTTACCATAGCAGCGCCATCTATTGTTTACTTACTCAACCCAGTCGAAAGGTATCGACATCTGTTAGAATCATTTGGAGTTAACAGATAATTGTGACTGTCAAATAATAACAGACAATAATTAGCAATAAATTAAAATTACGACTATAATTTGAGATTTAAACTATCCTATCTCTCAAGTTGGATCGAACTGCACATGGTGTGTGAATTTTATTATAATCGGTTAAGTGGTTTAGGAGTCCATTGAGGACAAACATTGTGACACGAGATTTATATATATATATATTAAGATATAAGGTTAAATTACACACACGGCTGGTTAGCCACATAGTAAACAATATCTAGTTTGTATTATGGTTGCTAACAAATGATATACTACATATACTCGTATATAAATACTTTATATAGACACATTTTTAACACTCAGACCGACAGCAAACACATTTAGTTCACCACAAATATGGTATATGTATGCATATGTAGTATATCAGTTGTGTTAGCAACCATTATACAAACTAGAAATGGTTTAGTATGGTGCTAACCAGCCGTGTGAAATGTGTCTGAAAAAAAAAAGTTTACTATAGACACTAAAAAGTAGAAGTGAGAAAAAAAAATAGTTTACCTTCTTCGCATATGTATTTAAATACACTTTATCAAATACTTTCTTATATTTTTCATCTTCCTCATATCTTTTGTAGAAATTATGAATAGTTTCCATCAACTTCTTTGCTGGAACAAATAATACTTTTTTTATTCCAGTTTAATAGTACATTGTTACCCTTGGGATGTAAGTGACATCCTAGGATGAAAGACTATAGTTAGAATGTGTCCATTCCATTCCATAGGGATGAGACTATAGTTAGAATGTGTCCATTCCATTCCATAGGGATGAGACTATAGTTAGAATGTGTCCATTCCATTCCATAGGGATGAGACTATAGTTAGAATGTGTCCATTCCATTCCATAGGGATGAGACTATAGTTAGAATGTGTCCATTCCATTCCATAGGGATGAGACTATAGTTAGAATGTGTCCATTCCATTCCATAGGGATGAGACTATAGTTAGAATGTGTCCATTCCATTCCATAGGGATGAGACTATAGTTAGAATTTGTCCATTCCATTCCATAGGGATGAGACTATAGTTAGAATGTGTCCATTCCATTCCATAGGGATGAGACTATAGTTAGAATGTGTCCATTCCATTCCATAGGGATGAGACTATAGTTAGAATGTGTCACCAATACAATGGTCTCCTTGAGCACCATCAATCACCAATCACTTGATATTTTTGATTGTAACTTACCTAAATTTAAACGTAAAATCTTATCCCTTTTAAATGATTCTTTTGTTGTGACATAATGTATAAAAATTGTATACATTATACATTGTGTTGCAACGGGGGAGTCATTTGAAAGGGATAAGATATATTGTGCTTGAAAATAATTTGTTGGTAAATTTAGTATAGGTACTTACTAATATTTTTTGTATTTTATATAAATACTAGCTGACCCGGCAAACGTTGTTTTGCCTTAATAATTATTTCTAAATATACAGTAGCCGATTCTCAAACCTACTATAATATGCGTCCGATTTTCGTCGTTCCGATTTTTTCCAAATTTTATATGAATACGCATATAAAATTTGGAAAAATCGGTCAAGCCGTTTCGGAGGAGTACGGTAACAAACACTGTGACACGGAAATTTTATATATAAGATAAGATTTACTTAGATCATGATATGTACACATTTGATAAGGATATAACCTAGAACGATACAATGTATGTATAAATGTTTAGTCATTTAAAGTTGTATTCTGTTTTGTGTACCTTATTAAATAAATAAATAAAATAAATAAAGTACTGCCCTGCTTAGCGCAAAAGCGGTATCTAAAAAAAAAAACGAAAATTTGATTTTTATGCCATTGGATAGCTTAAGAAAATACGCATCTAATGAACTAAGCTTTTTAGCGGTATCTTGTTTAAAACATGTGAAAAAACCCTTAAGAAAGATTTCTCTATCTCAGTTTTACATATACTTAGGGTATAAGAGGTATACCAATATTGTGTAGGCAACCAGCCGTATATTTGAATACGGCCAAATTTCTTAAAAAAAAACACATTTTTTTCTAAGCCGATTAGCGGTAAGTATAACGCGTGAAGATGATTCTGACTTACCGCTATAACTTCAATTATCTCGAAACTAGCGTTCATTGAGATACCGCCTTTGCGCTAAGCAGGGCAGAGTAACTTATTTAGGCCCGAGATCCGAGAACCCCGGGTAGGCGCATTTTTGGTCGACATAGAGTATGAGTATTAAAACCAAAGAATTTTATATACATACCTACGATCAATTACGTTTGTGGCGTCTCTGTCGCACTTGATCGCCCGCTACCAATCAGAGCGCTTATCCTGAATCGCGCAAACGGTATTTACAACGCGCGTACGACTGGTCCAAGCTACAATGCATGACCGTCGGACGGCCGTCTCCGGTCACAACATCTGTCCGGGGGATATCCCTTTGCCAAATGGAGGCAGACCTTTGTCGTTCCATACGTTTATTGTATGGGGATCCCTCTTAATATATTTTTTTATTTATTTTTAGTATTTGTTGTGATAGTGGCACGACAAATACATAACTTGTGAAAGTTTCAGCTTTCTAGCTATTACGGTTTCTGACATACAGCCTGGAGACAGACAGACAGCGGAGGCTTAGTAATAGGGTCTCGAGATTTTACCTCTTAGGTATGGAACCATTAAAACATACAATTCCTACACTAAATAATCGAAAAAAACTTTGACTTTGAACCGAGCTTTGCTCGGTATTTTTTTTTAATATGACATTTTCTAAAAATGATTCCTAACTAGATCGATTTATCGCCCCCGAAACCCCCTATATACTAAATTTCATGAAAATCGTTGGAGCCGATTACGAGATTCCAATTACATATATACAAGAATTGCTCATTTAAAGATATGAGATACTGCAGCTTAACATCGGGCTAGCTGTAGTCAAACGAAAACCTGTCAAGGATATAAAAAAAAACTACTTACATAAGAACTTATATAAGAAGATAAGATAAGATTAATACACTCTAAAATATTATTGTTTTAATTATTTTTAACCCTTAATATTAAATTTTTTATTTTTAGTATTTGTTGTTATAGCAGCATGAGGAATTACATATCTATACAAGACTTGATCATTTAAAGATATGAGATACTGCAGCTTAACATCAGCTAGCTGTAGTCAAACGCAAACCTGTCAAGGATATAAAAAAAAATGGTTGCCTGTAAAGTCGGTTTTACGGGCGAAGATTTTACGTGACAACGCCTGCCGCGTGCTGCGCGCGCGGCAGACCGATCATAGTTGAGTGGGAGAGAGACGCAAGGCATTCGGCGGGCCTCTCTCTCGTTCGGTGACTCATCGTAACGTTACCGGGCGTTACACTTTTTCATAAGTGACTCCCAGCCGCAACCTAATTTAAGACTTTGTCACGTCAAAAACTACTTACATGTCATATTGGTAGCATCCTGGAAACCAATCAGGTCTCGATATGTACATCTATCTTCTAGAGAAGATAGGATCAATTCTGCTTCTATAGGCTTGCCATCCTTTGCCAAGATCTTGCCCATTTTATCCAGTCTCACCTTCAAATCAGATCTAATTCTGAAACACGATTAGACACAATAGGTACTATGCGTGCCAACTAAGAATAGGACTGTCAAAACCGCCATCTTGCTCAATCATACGCGCAAACTTCATAACCAAAGTGTATGGTGTGCAAAAAAATAATATGAACAAATTATATTCAGTTTATATGTTTAATGTACGCTGTTTTGCTATTTCTTATACATTTTACGGCAAATTAATTATAAATGAGTAGGATTTGAAAGTAAAAGCATATTTATAAAAATATAATTTCTTTTTCATTTTTGTCACTTCTTTTTGTACCAAATAAAAATATTTTATTATACTGCTTATAGCACTTAAGTCGAAACTATCCAAAACCAATGTCTCGTCACGTGTTTTTTTTTAGGTGTTGTTAATTTGCCTTGGGTACTTGTTACCTGTAGAATTAATTAATCCAAAATTATCCAGTAATAAAATCAAGGATAATTAAACAATAATTAAAGTTTTATCTATGAACCAAAAAAATAATTATTAAATTTCTTTATTACGCTTTCTTTGCTAGTAGTACTTTTTTGACAGTTATCGTGTGAAGTTGAAGCAAGCGCGATCCTATTCTTAGTTGGCACGCATTATAAATTAAAAATAATATTGCTAAATGCGAGTTGAACTCGTGCATGAAGGGTTCCGTACCATTGCTGTATGGGTGTAAAAGCGAGTGTGGCTCAGTGGTAATAACGTCTGCTTTTCAATCAAACGGCCCTTGGTTCGATCCCGGCCTTACACCAATGACTTGTTTTTCAAGTTATGTGTGGATTTGCACTCGTTTTACGATGAAGGAAAATATCGTGAGGAAACCGGCATGTTTGAGGAGCACAATATCCGAAGACGTGTGTCACCCGCCAACCCGCACTTGGCCAGCGTGGTAGATTATGGCCTATATCTGTCTCCTCGTGAAAGAAGGCCCCGAGTCCCAGCAGTGGGAACGTATAGTGGGCTGCTTATGCTTATGCTGTATAGGTAAATATTATATTAAAACTAGCTGACCCGACAAACATTTTTTGCCTGAGATATAAATTATTTATATTAATAAAAAAACATTAAAGAGTTCACAACCCTGATCACTTTGTAGTATGAAAAATAGATAGTAGTTGATTCTCAGACCTACAGCATACGCATATAAAATTTGGTAAAAATCTGTCAAGCCGTTTCGGAGGAGTACGGTAACTAACATTGTGACATGGAAATTTTATATATAAGAAGATAAGATACACTCTTAAATATTATTGTTTTAATTATTTTCATTTTATGGGTAATTAATAATATTAATATTTATTTTTGTATTTGTTGTTATAGCAGCACGAGAAATACATATCTTGTGAAAGTTTCAGCTTTCTAGCTATTACGGTTTCTGAGATACAGCCTGGAGACAGACAGACAGCGGAGGCTTAGTAATAGGGTCCCGTTTTTACCTTTTAGGCACGGAACGCTAAAAAAGCTATACATACTGATCAAAATCAAATGTAGTTTGGCGCTTCCTAGGGCATATTGTTTTAAGTAGCATTTCAACATCATCATCATCTTCTTCATCATCTTCATCAGTTTGATCATCTGATTCAGCATCCATTGCCTCTGAAGGTTTCAATAGCTCCTCATCAATCATTTCCACGACCACCACCACTTCATCATCTAAATTCTCATCATCTCCCAAAAAATTTGTGTCTTCATCAACTTTTTCAACTTCCATCCCAGTTGTGTCATCATTGTTCACCGGAGTATCACTAACATCTTCTTTACATTTTATTTGTATATTATTTACACTTGATTCCTCAACTACCACGTCCTCAATTTTTGTTTGTACATAATTTTCATTATTGTCTTCATCGATTTCAAGTTTGCGTTTAGTGCCTTTTTCATTGTCTTCATCATTTTTTACAATAATCAAGTAATCGTCTTGCATGATATCTGAAATGGTTATATCGTCATCAGCTTTTTCCGTTTTTATTTGTGTGGTCGTGGAACCTATTACTATGTTTTCGCTTATCTGTAAGAGTGAATATTCATTTTGTTTTTATATTTTTAACACACATATTATGTATTACCAGGCCTGTGTCACTCCGCGTGTAGGTGTTAAAAACATACCTACAGGCGGCGGCCACTGCGCAAAGGGCCAATCTATGTGGCTCTTTCAATACCACAGAATAATTACTAGTACTACGTATAACCATGTACAATGTATTATGAACCGTAGCATAGTGAATTAAGGCCCATATTCCTTTGAAAAGAAATTGGTAGGTAACAAAATGATCACGAGCTCGACTGGACCGCGAGCTAAATTAAATCATATTGTTTATCAGATTGAGTTCATATTTCTTTGAAAACCATTGCGAAGTGAAGCTTCTGTACGAAGTACAAGTTATTATTCTGTGGTATTACATAACTTTCAATTCTACTAAATATTCGCCGCTAGTACCTATGCTTCTTCTTCTTCTTCACCTTATCCCATTTAGGTGGGGTCGGCACAGCAAATCTTCTTCTTCCACTCTCTTCTATCAGACGTCATCTCCACACTCAATCCTTTCTCTCTCATGTCCTCATTCACACACTCCATCCATGTCTTTTTCGGTCGGCCTCTTGCTCTTCTTCCTTGCACTACCATTTCCATACATCTCCTAGTGACATGCATCTCCTCTCTACGCATCACATGTCCATACCACGCTAACCTTCTACTCCTTATTTTTTTTTAGCTAGTACCTATGCTTATGGAATGCAAATCAAGATTAGTGGATTCGCTAAATTTTGACGTGACAACGTCTTAAATTAGGTTGCGGCTGGGAGTCACTTATGAAAAAGTGTAACGCCCGGTAACGTTACGATGAGTCACCGAACGAGAGAGAGGCCCGCCGAATGCCTTGCGTCTCTCTCCTACTCAACTATGATCGGTATACCGCGCGCGCAGCACGCGGCAGACGTTGTCACGTAAAATCTTCGCCCGTAAAACCGACTTTACAGGCAACCATTTTTTTTTTTTTTTGATGAAATATTTTTATTGTATAGTTAACATCATTTTATAATACTAAAAAACACAACGCTCAAAAGTGATTTAAAGTATATCCTACTAATATAATAAAAGTATGAGAATAAAAAGTAGAATAATGTGTTAATCTAGGGTCTAACCTATCCTTAACCCTGCAGCCTGGGTGAAAGAATAAGGCTGCGGTATTGCCCCTGCCTGTCGTAAGAGCCGACTAAAAGGGGCATCAGACTCGAGGGTGTTCGGAGATGGGGTTCCGACACCCGCTCCATCGAGTCCGGGGTGAACGACGACGGCGTCGAGCGACCGTCACCGTCGCGGGAAGGGCCACGGCGCAGTGCAAGGAAGTCTCCGGAGTGTTTCCCGGAAGAACCCGGAGACCTCCGTTAAGCACAGAGGCAGGTCACCGGGGGGGTTTTAGTGGGCACAAATCCCACATAACCTGGCTGCGCCCCATCGTAGCCAGGTATCTTGTAGAAGATTTCCCCCTCGTCAACAAAAAAAAAAAAAAAAAGGGGTCTAACCTATCTTCACACCAAATATCATCAAAATCGGTTCAGCCGTTTGAGAGTGAAGAAGTAACAAACATGCACACACAAACTTTCGAAATCAATATACAGTGTAAACTCCATGTAACGTCACTCGATTTAACAACAAACTCTCTGAAGCGTCGAAATCGATTGGCTTTAGTTGGTTTAGCTTGTATTCCATACAATGATAAACTCTTTCCATTTAACGACCACTCTCTAAAACGTCATAAAAAGCACAGTCCTTTCAGTGTAATTTTTTTTTTTTTAGGTCACATTTCACGCATGGCTGGTTAGCCCCACACTGAACAATTTCTAGTTCGTATTATGGTTGCTAATACAAGTGATATACTACATACATACATACATATTATATATAAATACATAACACCCAGACCCACAGCCAACAAATTTAGTTAAGCACAAAGATGTTGACCGGGCCGGGAATCGAACCCGGAACCGTCTGATTAGCAGTCCGGCATGGTAACCTTTACTCTAACGAGGTCGTCAATACGTCGAGATATACACTGTATTAGTAGAATATGTTTTAGAGGCAAATCCTTACTACGCACACTCACCTCTTCAGATCCCGTTTCTGGTTCAACCTTGGTTACAACATTTTGTGTCTCGTCCCATCCTGGGACTAACTTGTGGAGGTTTCTGGAGGACACGCGCTCCTGGAATCAGTTATTCATTTATTAGGGTTCCGTAACTATATCCCGGTCACATTATCTCGAGACCTCGCTGGAATGCGAACCCCCCGCCCCGTTCCCTTTCACCTCCCCGCGCTCGCCACGGCGCGTCAGTACGGTTAGCACTTCCGTTGCCGATACGCGTCTACTTGTTTTCGTGGTATATTTTTATAAACATTTCGTTGTTACGTTTGGACTTTATTGTTATTTTGTTATTTCTGTTACGTTAAAATATTGTTTTTGTTGCAACGTAGGGTATTTTTGTTAAGTTTGTACATTTTGGTTTAGTTTGGACAATTTTGTTACTATTTTGTTGCTTTGAAGTGGGACAGTGAATTTTTTTTCAAATATGGGAAAACCTATTCACAAAAAAAAAAATCGAAAATAATATCCTACTAGAGGTGCTTGTTTTGCGCACCGTATCAGAGCGCCGACGCAACGTGACGTCATCGCCGCCTGGTTTCAAGATAATGTGACCGGGTTGTAAAAGGTAAAAACGAGACCCTATTACTAAGCCTCCGCTGTCTTTCTGACTGTATCTCAGAAACCGTGATAGCTAGAAAGCTGAAATTTTCACAAGTTTATCTAGTTTTCCCGTGCCGCTATAACAACAAATATAAAAATAAAAAATATTTTGGGGGTACAATAAACATGATTTGTTTTTCGTATTTTTTACTATATATCAATAACGGTAGCTGTTAGACACTTACAATTTTCACAAAATATGTAAATGTATATAAGGTATCAAATTAAATTAGAAAATCAATATAAAATAAATATTTGAGGGGGCTCACATACAATAAACGTAATTTTTTACTCGATCTTTATAACTATATTTGTTAGACCCTCTATACATTCACAGAATATTGAATTATGTATAAAATAAAAAATAATTAAAAAAATATATATTTAAGGGAGGGTTACCATTCAAAAATGGTACGGAACCCTTCATGCGCGAGCTCAGCTCGCACTTGACCAATTTTTATTTTAAATCATAAGATTTATTTTGCATAGATAAGTAAAAAGGTTAGACAGTCAGACTTACTGTTTTTTTTGACCGTATCCATTTGAGGTATATTTCCATGGAACTTAGGCATTGTTTGCGGAACTTGTGGAATTGTTTGAGCTGAATCTCGCATTCTGTGCAATACACTACTTCAGTTGGTAACTAGAAAATAAAAAAAAATATGTAGAACATTTGTTGCAGCATTGTGGTATAGTATTTCTTGTTGGCAAAAACAAAAAAAAATCCATGTCACAGTGTTAGTTACTGTACTCCTCTGAAACGGCTTGACCAATTTTTAACAAATTTTATATGCATATTCAGTAGGTCTGAGAATCGGCTACTATCTATTTTTCATACCCCTAAGTGATAATAAATATTAGGACACATTTCACACACAGCTGGTAAGCCCCATACTGAACCATTTCTAGTTCGTATTATGGTTGCTAACACAACTGATATACTACATATACATACATACATACATTATATAGATACATATTTAACACCCAGACTTTAGTTGGTATAGCTTGTATTCCATACAATGATTCATTCTCTCCATTTCAAGACCACTCTCTATCTTCTTATATATAAAATTTCCGTGTCACAGTGTTTGTTACCGAACTCCTCCGAAACGACTTGACCGATTCTTTCCAAATTTTATACGCGTATTCAGTAGGTCTGAGAATCGGCTACTGTATATTTAGATTTTTTTTTTATTAAGGCAAAACATCGTTTGCCAGGTCAGCTAGTAATGCTATAAAATGCATAGTTCCTCAGTGTCATTATACAATGTGTTTGTCTACCCGTGTCGGAGCCTGAAATGGCAAAATATATGATTAATTTTATTGACAAATCAAGATCTAAATTTTTTTTTCCCTCCTCATGGTGGAATGGCAGCCATTTTGTTATTTTTGACACCAACCCTCAGGCGCTTGTATTAATTTAGTAATAACTTATTATTTAAAGGGCATATTGATATAAAAAAAATATCATTTGATAGCTGAATGTATGGGCAATAAAAGGAGGTTAAACATTTGCAATATTTAATTAAATAAAAGTAAGAAAAAATATGAGAATAAAAAAAAACTTTTTTCAGAGACAAAAATCTTAAAAGTAAGCTTTTTAGGAAAAAACATGGGAGTAAGTTCTAAATTTGTTTCTTCCACAATGTAGTACAGGATGTAAGCTTTCTAAAATAATCACACAGTTTTGATGTAGAGTTTACACTGCATATAGACATATTATGTTTGGCTTTTCAGGGCTTTCTACCACATACAGGACTCTTTTGCTATAACTCCTTAAAATTAATTTATGACCTCATTGACATAATGACTGGCAACCAAAAAGTTCCAGGATTTTAATTTAGAGTATAATAAATATGTGCTAGGGATTTAATATATTATAGAATAGGTATTTAAGATAGAAATTGTTTTAATTTAAGTAGTTTAACTAAAATATTTTTGTAAAACCTAACATATAATTTTTGTATTTTTTTTTTTGTATTGTTAAAAAGCAATACATCATTATTGTATGTTCGCAATGGACATGACTGTTGATACCTGTATTTACACTTAAGATCTTGTACCTAACACAGTTGAACAATAAATATATTCTTATTCTTATTGAATCCTGGCAAGGTTAAAAATTTTGTGATGAACTAAAATTGTTAGCTGTCAGTCTGGGTGATATGTATCTATTTAAAGTATTTATTTATGTACAATTATTTAAGTATTTATGTACAGTTATTTAAGTATTTATGTACAGTTATTTAAGTATTTATGTACAGTATATCAGTTGTGTTAGCAACTGTAATACAAACTAGAAATGGTTTAGTATTGGGCTAACCAGATGTGTGTGAAATCTATACTATAAGACTCTTTGTCTTGACTCATTCATTCATTCATCTATAGACAACGCAGAGCCGAAACGGCTGGTCCTAGGGTTGTGAAATTTGGAGGGTATATCTGTTTTAGTATGTAGACGCGTACTAAGAACGGATTTTTGGAAATTCCACCCCTAAGGGGGTGAAAAGGGGTGAAACAGTTTGTATGAAACTTCTTTGTTTTTGAATTTCCAGCAATGAAATTTGGAATATGTATATGTAGTTTATGTAAAATTAAAAATAATGGTATCAAGTTTTTTTGCCAGGGGTGAACTAAGGGTTAGTAATGGGGGGTGAAAGTTTGTATGGAAAATTCTTTATTTATCAAGTTAAAGTCTTGAAAGTTGTTATGGTACCATTTAATAAACTACTATTAAATGGTCAAATTTAAATTAAAAAAACTTTTGCCAGGGGTGCATTAAGGGGGATGCCATGGGGGTTTAAAGTTAAAAATGAAAGTTTAGTGTTTTTGAACTTAGAGGTGTACAATTTGGAGTGTGTATATATTTTAGTACTTCAACGTGTACTAGGAATAGATTTTTGGAAATTCTACCCTTAAGAGGGTGAAAGGGGGTAAAACAGTTTGTATGAAACTGTTTTGTTTTTGAACTTCCAGCAATGAAATTTGGAATATGTATAGTTTATGTAAAATTAAAAATAATGGTATCAAGTTTTTTTGCCAGGGGTGAACTAAGGGTTTGTAATGGGGCGTGAAAGTTGTATGGAAAATTCTTTATTTCAAGTTAAAATCTTAAAAGTAGTTATGGTTGTAGTTTATATGATAGTTAAAGTAAATTTATAAAAATATTTGCCAGGAGTGCATTAAGGTATACCATTGGGGTTTAAAGTTCAAAGGGAAAGTTATGTGTTTTTGAAATTGATACTTCTAAATTGGAATTTAAGTATGTGGTTCACTTAGTGGTATGGTTCACGTATTTTAATTATTTAAATGAAAACAATGGCTAGGAGAATACGATCTAATCTGTCGCATCATCACCAAAGTAGCTAAAAACAGAGGTTAACTAGATCTCAATGATCAAGAATCGAACGCAGAAAGACAGATATCGTAGCAATGTAATGTTTATATAAAATTGGCACAGGAATCTGATATAATAGAATTTTTACACAGGTTACGCGAAAAGCGACCTACACGCGGGCGGAGCCGCGGGCAACCTCTAGTGTGCACTAATATTTACAAAAAATACAAAAAAAAAAGATAAATAATTTATTGGCCTTACAACATCTCATTGCATTTGGCAAGTCATTCATTAGATTCAGATTTACATTGACTATAAAATAGAACACTACATTATTACTCTATCTATTAACATTAAATTAAATGTAACTAATTATAATCTATTCAGTCAACTTAAATAAAGAGTAAGACCTCCTTCTATATGTAACTAATTACACTGGTCTACAGTGGTTTTGTTGCCTTTGATATGATGATGATTTTGGGTGTATTTATACACACAATTCGTGAAAATATCAATGATTTTGAAATATCTGCTCATGTTTTTTTCAACAAATGACTGAAAATTAAAATTTTGACAAAAAATAGTTCAAAATTCAATTTGTAGAAACAAGCAAATTTAGTACTTTTACGAATATATTCGTAATCTGGGCACTTAAAAACGTAAGAATTTGTGATAATATCCAGGGCAACAAAAAAATAGATTTTTTGTAGAGCTGTGTAATCTATTCAGTCAACTTAAATAAAGAGTAAGACCTCCTTCTGTATGTAACTAATTATTATTGAGTACTGTACAGTAACATATTATATTTATTATTTATTTATTATCACAGCTATTATGTGGTTAGTTTATAATGTGATTTCATATGTACTTATGTTATTATTTATTGTATTTTAGAGAAAAAAACATAAATTTTGTCTTTTCAATTTTTATTTTGTTATTTTTTTTAAGTTAACAAATTTTTCGATTTTACTATCTAATGATAATAAGAATAATACACCTATAACCATACGCAATGGAGTTCTTAATATGTAAAGATACAAATTTGAATAGTGAATAGTATTAATTAGCTATAGAATTATTTTAAAAAAATAACTTCTTTGGATGCTGTACCAAATGACAGATGTGACGTTTAGGCATAAGTCGCCTTTTGAAAAGATTTGTAACACAAGCGTCCTCCTATACCTATAAACCTCCTTACTAAGATTACATACTAACTTAGCCTCTTTAATACAAAATCATGATTTCGACAAAAATCCATTTGAATATAAAACACTTACTTGATAATCGCTTATTTCGTCGTAAAATTGAGATAAATCCTCATTGTCATCGGCTATTTTCTTCTGAACGTGCAAGCAAATCATGCAGATCTTCATGGTTGGCTTTTGATGATAATATTAATGGAACCTCTAAATAATAACACACATATCACAAATAACAAAACAAAGTTTAAATAACACGGCACATTTTCTAGTCTGCTGAGCTTTCTCCATGACAATTGACATGTAAGGAGAAAAAAAAACAAACCATAGAAAAAATAAAACAAGGAAAAGTGTTGCCATGACATAACGCCACAAATTGTATCTTCTCTCTAGTATTTCTAGTATATGGCTATACGTCACATCGTTTTGTGCCTATTTGATTTTCGCCATTTTGACGCTGACAGCGCTAGTGAACGTCCACGAAACTAATAATAGGGACGGGACAATATAACAATGTAATATCGACAAAAATCTACTTTAAGCCTATTGGTACGTTTCTATCCTTCTTAACATTTTTTTTACGATTTTTGGCTTGTGCTTGCAGATGTTGAAATCAAATCAAATCAAAAACGTTTACTTGGGCTAAGGCTACATAATGAGTAAAAGTAATAAGAATCCAAAGGCTCCCAAAGTAGTTTTAAAAACTGTGTTATGGGAGCCAATGGCTTCTCCCAAGCTTAATCTACTATCTTATCAATGTCTCGTCACGTGATTTTTTTTAGGTGTTGTTAATTTGACTTGGGTAATTCTTACCTGTAGAATTAATTAATCAAAAAATATCCAGTAATTAAATTCAAGAATAGTTTTATATATGAATATAATAATTATACAATAATTAAATTTACCTATATCTATGAACAAAAATAAATATTTTTTATGCTTTCTTTGCTGGCAGTACTTTTTTGACAGTTATCGTGTGAAGTTGAAGCGCAATCATAATCATATTCTTAGTTGGCAGTTGGCACGCATATTTATGCATATTTTGGTTTTTGGAGAAAACTGAAAATTTAACAAAATAAAACTCATAAAATGCCTTTTAAGTGTAACATTATTAACTGTAGATCAGCGTCAGACCTAAAAGGATTAAAGCTATCATATCACCGGTGAGCTTTTTAACATATACAATTTACAATATTATGTCTGGTTTTTACGTTACAATATCTGTTGTTTTACTGTATCGAAATACGTAGTAATTCCGTTGAATTCCGTGAAATTGTGAGTTTTGTGAAGTTTTTATAATCAGAAAATGATTTCTATACATTCTCAATGTATTTTCACCGTATGTTGTTAATTTATTGAAAGGTAGAAGATATTTGTCGCGTTTGATGCCATTGTCAATGCCGTGTTTACCACAATCTCTTGAGGTGTAGAGGAGCGGACGAAATGAAGGGATAGAATTTTAGGGTGCCATACCTAAATGGTAAAAACGGGACTGTTACTAATATTCCGATGCCTGTTTGTCTGTCACCAGGTTGTATCTCAGAAACCGTAATAGCTAGAAAGCTGAAATTTTCACAAGATATGTATTTGCCGTGCCGCTATTACAAGCAATAATAACTAAAATATAGTTCTAAAAGGGATCCCATTATAATAAATGTGTTTTTAGGGTTCCATACCTAAAAGGTAAAAACGGGACCCTATTACTAGGACTCCGCTGTCTGTCTGTCTCCAGGCTGTATCTCAGAAACTGTAATAGCTAGAAAGCTGAAATTTTCACAAGTTATGTATTTGCCGTGCCGCTATAACAAGCAATAATAACTAAAATATAGTTCTATAAGGGATCCCATTATAATAAATGTGTTTTTAGGGTTCCATACCTAAAAGGTAAAAACGGGACCCTATTACTAGGACTCCGCTGTCTGTCTGTCTCCAGGCTGTATCTCAGAAACTGTAATAGCTAGAAAGCTGAAATTTTCACAAGTTATGTATTTCCCGTGCCGCTATAACAACAAATACTTTTAATGAAAATATATAGGGGGTCCCCAGACCTACACGCGGCTCCGCCCGCGTGTATGTCACTTTTCGCGTAACCTGTGGAAAAATTCTATTGTATCCTATTCCCATGCCAATTTTATATAAACATTACATTGCTACAATATCAAAATGAGCCGCATTAGATTTCTGAGATCTAGTTAACCTCTATTTTTAACTTTGGTGATGATGCGACAGATTAGATTGTTTTGTCCAAGCCATTATTTTAATATAAATAATTAAATACTAATAAACAATTTTACAAACAAACTTTCCACCCCCCTTCCCCTACAAAGCCTTAGTTATGGCAAAAAACGTTGATACCATTATTTTTAATTTTACATATACTATACATATTCCAAATTTCATTGCTAGAAATTCAAAAACATAGATGTTACATCATTACTAAACTACCATAACTACTTTCAAGACTTTAACTTGATAAATAAAGAATTTTCCATACAAACTTTCACCCCCCATTACAAACCCTTAGTTCACCCCTGGCAAAAAACTTGATACCATTATTTTTAATTTTACATAAACTACTTATACATATTCTAAGATTCATTGCTGGAAGTTCAAAAACAAAGAAGTTTCATACAAACTGTTTTACCCCCCTTTCACCCCCTTAGTGGTAGGATTTTCCAAAAATCCGTTCTTAGTATGCATACTGCATTACTGCATACTAAAACAAATACACCTTCCAAATTTCACAACCCTAGGACCAGCCGTTTGGGCTCTGCATTGTCTATAGATGAATGAGTGATAATGAGTCAGGACAAAGAGTCTTATAGTATTGATGGATTTAAAAAGGTTCCATACAAATGTTTTACACATTGACTTGTAGATAATGGTACCAAAACCCGTCATGAGAAATGTCAAATGAGAATTTCTCATCTTTACATCTGTTTTCAGGCTGCCAAGATGTAAAAAAAAAAGAAAAGCTTGGTTAGACAGCATTGGAGAGAGCAATATACAATTTGATACGGGAAATACGCACATATGTTCCTTACATTTTGATGGAAATGCATTTAACAAAACGTTAGATGTTTTAAGATTGAAAGATGATGCAGTACCATCCCTTTCAGTAAAGGTAAGCTTTATTTAATTATAGCAGGACCGGATTTGGCTTGCGGTAGCGAACTAGAATAAATAGAAAAGTAACTTGGCGGATAAAATGGTTCCACCCCACCGCGGTATTTTATGCGTGTAAAATACCGCGGTGGGCGGAGCAAAACAGCTATCCGCGCGCCCGCGTCACATGGTCGGTGGCGTGACCTTGATGTGACCTATCGCGTGCGAGCTTTGTGTTGTGAGTTTCGTTGGGATAATAACCCATGGACCCCTTCTGTAGTCTGAATAAAGAAAATTTTAATTTGAAATTAATTAATTAAATTAATATCATATTCTTTTGTAATGATATTATATTATTTGACTTGTAACTTTGGTATTATCAATAAATGATTTGTTTTTGTATGGCCTGTTTGAACGCTGACAGCGCATTTTCCTGTGACGAAAATTTAGACACGATAATTTAAATTAGCTTGCAAAAAATGTGGAGGGAAAATTTTAACTTGGAATGTGACTATTTTTACTTATAAATAGTCATATTTTTTAAATAGGTCTAAACTGGCCAGCCTCTCATTAATAAAAACTTTTTTCGCCAAATTTTCTGAGTGGCCTGGTATGCAGTGCTTTCATAAACTACTTATATATAAATCCTATAACTTCTTTTTGATTCCAGGTACCTTCACCTCAACAAATACCCTCAATATTGGTTGGAACCACAACTCCAAGAAATGATAATGAGACAGAGGCCAGTCAGAGCACAGATTTTGTGAGTAACATTCACATATACAATGTAGGAAGGTAGAAGGTTAGCATGGTATGGACATGTGATGCGTAGAGAGGAGAAGCATGTCACTAGGAGATGTATGGAAATGGTAGTGCAAGGAAGAAGAGCAAGAGGCCGACCGAAAAAGACATGGATGGAGTGTGTGAATGAGGAAATGAGAGAGAAAGGAGTGAGTGTGGAGATGACGGCTGATAGAGGAGAGTGGAAGAAGAAGAAGATTTGCTGTGTCAACCCCACCTAAATGGGATAAGGTAAAGAAGAACAATAAGATTCACAAATACAATGTAAACTCCATGTAACGTCGCTCGATTTAACGACAAACTCTCTAAAGCTTCGAAATCAATTGGCTTTAGTTGGTTTAGCTTGTATTCCATACAATGATACATTCTCGTCTGATTGTGGTCGTTATATGGAGATATAACGACCACTCTCTACAACGCCATAAAATGGCGACGACCTCGTTGGCGCAACGGTTACCATGCCGGACTGCTAACCAGAAGGTTCCGGATTCGATTCCCGGCCCGGCCGACATCTTTGTGCTTAACTAAATTTGTCGGTTGTGTGTCTGGGTGTTAAATATGTATCTATATAAAATATATATATGTAGTATATCAGTTGTGTTAGCTATCGTAACACGAACTTATAATGGTTCAGTTTGGAGTTAACCAGCCGTGTGTGAAATGAGTCCTAATATTAGAAAAAAAAAAGTAAGAAAAATTGCACAGTATCTTGTGTGTTAAACACATGCTACTTTTTATCTCGAATTATCTTTGTTTCCCGTGTTAACTTGGGCAACATTTCGGGGCGCAGCCAGTTACTATTATATTTTTATTTTTTTTTAAATGGATCTAGGCTTGACCTCCAACTCGCCTGATGGTAAGCGAAGCTGTGGCCGAAGATGAAGCTCATACTCTCGATCTGGAAGAAATCTGTTCACTCTTGCCTTAAAAAAACCAAATTATATTTAAATTATAAATCACATATTAATTTAAGTAAGGTGGAAGGTTAAGACTAATATGGGGCATCATATACTCAGCAACAGAGTGGTTCACAATCGGAACAAGTTGCCCGAGGAAATAGTCAGTGCTACATCAGTGAACAGCTTTAAAAACCGGCTTGATAGCTGGTTGCAGAAAACAAAAAAAATCTTTTGCTAACCTGTGATCAGTGCACCAGTGGACTTTAAACATTGACATTGAACAATGGACATTTTATGAACTGTTAAAAATTTAATTTCAACTCAGTGTGATATAGGCATATCAGCATTCATAGCTGACGACCTCGTTGGCGTAAAGGTTACCATGCCGGACTGCCATCCAGAAGGTTCCGGGTTCGATTCCCGGCCCTGTCAACATCTTTGTGCTTAACTAAATTTGTTGGCTGTGGGTCTGGGTGTTAAATATGTATCTATATAAAATATGTATGTATATGTAGTATATCAGTTGTGTTGGCAACCATAATACGAGCTAGAAATGGTTCAGTATGGGGTTAACCAGCTGTGTGTGAAATGTGTCCTAGTATTAAAAAAAAAAATAAAAATAAAATTTGCTGCTCGCCTATAAATCAAATAAATAAATAAATAATTTGTCAGTGTTCCTACTAATTTTAAATAATTTTTGTTCAACAGCCAACCGTTAGGAGGATCTGTATCATTTGCTTGCGAGCCGATAGAAAACTTTTTAGAACGAGTAATGAGGCATTTGGACTTCACGACGAACTTTGCAATTATGAAGTAAGTATATCATATTCTAGTAGGGGAGCCCACGATGCTAAATGTGTACTTACTCGAGCGCGTTTGGAGGTTATTGGATTATAATGTAGATATTATAAAAAGAAAAAAAAACTGTATGAGACATATCTTGTCCACCGATGGAGGGCGCCACCAGGCGCTTTTAAAAGTTTTTTAAATGTTAAGCAATGTTTTTGTTTTTTAATTAAGTTTGTGTTAATCTGCAGATTATAAGTCTCCTAATATCCTTAAATTATCTTCTTGAAGATAAATCTACAAATTTGGCCGTTACTGGCCGTCAAAGTTTGAAATTTTGCGACCCTCTCACTCCCAAGTGTTACATTTAAATTATCAGATTTCTGTAAATATACATTCTTATGGACGTAAATAACTTACAATATCTTAATCTGACAATTTAGAGTATGTCTGCCATACAACTTTTTTTTTCAGTCGTTATTAAAGACAATCCCACCAACGAGGAAAGCTTGTATTTGGTGGAGGTACTAAAATGAGTTCAAGGTATCTCCCATATCTTAATCTGACGCGCTCGAGATACTACAAAAATCCCCTCTTCGGCTCCCCTACTATTCTAAGGAAGAAAAGAAAGAGTTAGAGTTATTAACTATGGTGGCCCGCGGCTTCGACTCACTTTGATATTGTAATCTTCTTATATATTAAACTAGCTGACCCGGCAAACGTTATTTTGCCTCACTTAGGGGTATGAAAAATACATAGTGTAGCTTATATGACACATTCGTAGATTTACCATAGCAGCGCCATCTATTGATTACTTACTCAACCCAGTCGAAAGGTATCGACATCTGTTAGAATCATTTGGAGATAACAGATAAGTGACTGTCAAATAATAAGAGGCAATAATTAGCAATAAATTAAAATTGCGATTATAATTTGAGATTTAAACTATCCTATATAAATATCTCTCAAGTTGGATCGAACTGCACATGGTGTGCGAATTTTATTATAAACGGTTAAGTGGTTTAGGAGTCCATTGAGGACAAACATTGTGACACGAGATTTATATATATTAAGATAAGATTTCCAGGTCAAAATGTTAGTTACCATACTCCTCCGAAACAGCTTGAACGTTTTTTGCCAAATTTTATACTAGTATTCAGTAGGTTTGAGAATCGGCTTCTATCTATTTTTAATATCCCTAAGTGAGGCAAAATAACGTTTGCCGGGTCAGCTAGTATATATATAAAATGTCCATGTCACAATGTTAGTTACCGTACTTCTCTGAAACGGTTTTTACTCGATTTTTACCAAATTTTATAAGCGTATTCAGTAGGTCTGAGAATCGGCTACTATCCATTTTGTAAGGCAAAACAACGTTTGGCGGGTCAGCTAGTCTATATTATAAAAATAAGTCGGGTTTTCCTTCCTGCCGCTATAACTCCAGAACGCACGAACCGATTTCCACGGTACAGCATTCCCTGTTTTAATAGAAGTACCACAACATCTGACGCAATGACAGTGGAACAGGTATGCCAGCGACCCAAGACCGTGCTCCGCTATTTTAAGGAGCTTGGATGGCTTGGGTAGGCTGGTAGGGGGAAATGCACAATACGCCTCCTGCGGGTTGTCAGTGCAGGTCTGATCGCCCCCATCATAGAATAAGGTACAGCATTCGTTGGAAAGGTCTCGGGCTCCGTGAGGTTTGTAGCAAACAAAATTCAGAGAAAATTCGATTCATTATTGATATTTTGTACTTGTTTCAGTTACCAACCGGTGTGGTATATTGCACGGAATGTGAGCATCTATTGAAGAAACTTCACAAGTTCTATAAACGATGTCAAAATTCTTTGCAAACATATCTCAAATGGAAGCGGACGAAATCGTGTGTAAGTTTAGTCAGACATTAGTGGTGATTCAGCGGCACACACGACTAAACTAAATTTAAAGAAGCCCCGTCTCTTTTCATCTTAGGTGGCCAGAAAGAGACGGCACATTCAGCACCATAGTCTAAACAACTAAAATCACGTCAAATGTAGAAAATATAGGCGATTTTAGAACGCACTCGTATCGCGTCTCGCTTGTATCACCTCTAAAACTGCCTGCACATTCCATATTTGATGTGATTTTAGTTGTTTTGTCTGTGGTTCAGAACGTGCCGTCTCTTTCTGGCCTCCTAAGATGAAAAGAAAGGGGCTTCTTTCTATCTCTCTCCTATTGAGGGAAGGCCCCGAGTCCTAGCAGTAGGAACGTTTAGACGACCTCGTTAGCGTAAAGGTTACCATGCCGGTCTGCTAATCAGAAGGTTCCGGGTCCGATTCCCGGCCCGGTCAACATCTTTGTGCTTAACTAAATTTGTTGGCTGTGGGTCTGGGTGTTAAATATGTATCTATATATAATATGTATGTATATGTAGTATATCAGCTGTTAGCAACCATAATACGAGCTAGAAATGGTTCAGTATGGGGCCAACCAGCCGTGTGTGAATGTGTAAAAAAAAAATTGTGGGCTACTTACGCTTACACCACAGGGCCAAGCTAGTATAAATGAAATGAAATAATTGAAATGAAATGAAATAATTTTATTTGCGTAGCCACAGGTAATATAAAAACATGGAAAATAATATAAAATGTCCCTTGTAGGCTACCGCATATGCGGTGTGCAAAAAGTCTAAAGTATATAATAAAAAATGGTTGCCTGTAAAGTCGGTTTTACGGGCGAAGATTTTACGTGACAACGTCTGCCGCGTGCTGCGCGCGCGGCAGACCGATCATAGTTGAGTGGGAGAGAGACGCAAGGCATTCGGCGGGCCTCTCTCTCGTTCGGTGACTCATCGTAACGTTACCGGGCGTTACACTTTTTCATAAGTGACTCCCAGCCGCAACCTAATTTAAGACGTTGTCACGTCAATAACCAAATAGTATATTGCAGCAACGCGTTCCTCTGACCGACTTACACACGCTACTGCCCCCGTCTCCACTCGGCTGCTGGAACGCCTCCTCACGGGTCGCGTGCATCATCCTAAACGAACCAGACACACCGGCACACGTGCATTACGACTATAAAGACTATAAACATATAAACAGAGACGATTCCTATGAGAGTTCGCGAGCTTTCCTACCCGAGGCTGAACCTACATTGAGCGCTGAATATGTAAGTGTATTTTGTTTATCCTCTCGACTGCTGAAACGGCCTCCTTACGGCTCACATGGATTGTTCCAACCAGACACATCGTAACACAGTCATATATACAGAGATGATTCTCATGACTGTGCACAAGCGTTTCTACCCGAGGCTGAACCTACATTGAGCGCTGAATATGTAAGTGTCTTTTGTTTATTCTCTCGACTGCTGAAACGCCTCCTTACGGGTCGCGTGCATCATCCTAAACGAACCAGACACACCGGCACACGTGCATTACGACTATAAAGACTATAAACATATAAACAGAGACGATTCCTATGAGAGTTCGCGAGCTTTCCTACCCAAGGCTGAACCTACATTGAGCGCTGAATATGTAAGTGTATTTTGTTTATCCTTTCGATTGCTGAAACGCCTCCTTACGGCTCACATGGATCGTTCCAACCAGACACATCGTCACACTTCAATTGTGCCGGACTGCCAATCAGAAGGTTCCGGGTTCGATTCCTGGCACGGCTAACACCTTTGTGCTGAGCTAAATTTTGATGGCAGTCGGTCTGGGTGTTATGTTATATATGGTATGTATATGTAGTATATCAGTTGTGTTAGCAACCATAAAACGAACTAGAAATGGTTCAGTATGGGGTTAACCAGCCATGTGTGAAATGCGTCCAAATATTTTTTATAAGTCAGTCAGTCATAATAAAATAAATGAATATTTATTACAGAAAAAAGAAATCGTTCAAACGGCACCAGATATGGAAGAACACATCGATCAAGATAATGTTGAAGAGACAGTGGCTGTTATACAAGACCATGATTATTTCATAGTTACGGCAGAAGATGACACTGCAAATAAAAAGAAAGAGGAACATAATAATAAGAAAGAAGATCATAATATAAAGAACGAAGAACACAATAAAAATAATAAAGAACAATCGAGAACTGTTAACGACAAAGATTGGGCTCTTGAAGAGAATACAAATGGAAACTTTGTGAAAGGTGATAGAAAAAGAACAAGACCTTCCAATACAAATGGAAACTTTGTGAAAGGTGATAGAAAAAGGACGAGACTCACTATTGAATTAGAGAAAGATAACGAAACAATAGAAGATAACAATAGTTTTGGTGATGAAGATAGAAGTTTAGTAGATAACGATGACCATTTTGATGAAGTAGAGATGATTGATGATGAAGTACAAACAATTGATGATGAAGTAGAAATGATTGATGAAGAATTCATGAAATCATTTGAGGAAGGTGATTTTGATGGAGTTGAAAGTTGCAATGATAATAAGAATAAAGAAGTTTTTCAGAGCACGGAAATGAATAAGAAGCCTTTTGAACGGTTTGTATATGTGTTATAGTCAAAGTCCGATACACAGTCTCTTCGCCGAAGGACTGGTTTATCCTAGGTTTGGCCAAAGCCATCAGGCAATCCTCGAAATACATTTCAATTTCGCCCTTTGCCTGAAGTATTTTTAGTCAAACCAGGCCTGTGTCACTCCGCGTGTAGGTGTTAAAAACATACCTACGGGCGGCGGCCACTGCGCGAGGGCCAATCTATGTGGCTCTTTCAATACCACAGAATAATAACTAGTACTACGTATAACCATGTATAATGTATTATGAACCGTAGCATAGTGAATTAAGGCCCATATTCCTTTGAAAAGAAATTGGTAGGTACAAAAATCATCATGTGATCGACTGGACCGTGAGCTAAATTAAATCATATTGTTTATCAGATTGAGTTCATATTTCTTTGAAAACCATTGCGAAGTGAAGCTTCTGTACGAAGTACAAGTTATTCTGTGGTCAAACCCAGGAGCTCCCTAACTTTTCAGTCAAACATCGAAAGTAAATTATTCTGTTTCGGTTTTGGCCCAGTCAATCCTAGAAGCGACTGCAAAACTCGGTCAAACGTTGATCTGAACATGTTTAAACAGGTTCATAATGTCTCTCGCGGTGTTCCGACCGATTGTTTTGTCATTTCACTAGGTTAGGTTAGTGAAAATCGCGTAAGCTGACCAATCAGGTGTCAGAACTGGCAGAGTTAAGCGGTTTTTAAGACTTGAAAGCTGCTTAAATGATAAAATGCTTTCAAATATACGAAGATAAGACACTTCATACCTATATCGGAGTTTGACTCGTCAAACCCCGATTTCATAAAATTATGTTTTGACGTTTGCCTTACCAAATAGATGACAAAATTAAATATTTAGTGTACTTCCGCTGTGAACCGAAATCCAAATTAAGACAAGTAAAGGAAAAATCAACTAAATTCAATTAACCAAGCTTAATTAACTAAGATTAATTAACTAAGATCAATTAACTAAGATTAATTAAGATTAACGTTACCTATCACAATTCGGAAATTATTAACTCTACACGTGTTTCGCCTAACCACAAGGCATCATCAGGAGATGCTGACTCTTCGAACGACAAGTCGAGAATTTCCGCAAAGTAACGCCTCAGTCAATAAGTTGTTTGCCTGACCAAATTAGTCTCTCCCAGGTTTGATGAAAATTGTTTAGTCAAAGGCCGAAAATTAACATTTGTTTGGGCTTTGACTAAGTCATTCAGTCTGACCTGAGGATTGACCAGTCCAACCTAGGAGCGTCGGAGCTTCGGAGTTTGCCTATTACATACGTAACACACCTTGCCTACAACAAACGTAATATTCGTCAATAAATAATAGTAGTTTAAAAATAAACAAAAAAACACGCTTATCTGGCCGTTTAAAGTAGGTCAAAATCGCGCCCAAAGAAGTCGGTTACAAACAAAAATACAAAAAAAATTAATAATTTTATCAAATTAGTGTATTGTCATCGGTCCTCAATAAATCTACAAAGTTTCAACGAAATCTGGCCGTTTAAAGTGGCTCAAAATCGCGCTCAAAGAAGTCGGTTACAAACATAGAAACATACAGGTAAAGCTAATATAAAGCGTGTAATAATAGTAGTTTAAAAAAACTAAAAAAAACACGCTTATCTGGCCGTTTTAAGTGGGTCAAAATCGCGCCCAAAGAAGTCGGTGACAAACAAACATACAAACAAAAAAAAAAAAAAATTAATAATTTTATCAAATTACTGGATTGTCATCGGTCCTCAATAAATCTACAAAGTTTCAACGAAATCTGGCCGTTTAAAGTGGCTCAAAATCGCGCTCAAAGAAGTCGGTTACAAACATAGAAACATACAGGTAAAGCTAATATAAAGCGTGTAATAATAGTAGTTAAAAAAAACTAAAAAAAACACGCTTATCTGGCCGTTTTAAGTGGGTCAAAATCGCGCCCAAAGAAGTCGGTTACAAACAAACATACAAACAAAAATCCAAAAAAATGAAATAATTTTATCAAATTAGTGTATTGTCATCGGTCCTCAATAAATCTACAAAGTTTCAACGAAATCTGGCCGTTTAAAGTGGGTCAAAATCGCGTCCAAAGAAGTCGGTTACAAACAAACAAACATACAAACACAAATACAAAAAATGTAATAATTTTATCAAATTAGTGTATTGTCATCGGTCCTCAATAAATATACAAAGTTTGAACGAAATCTGTCCGTTTAATGGTACGTTTACACGCTTGCCAAGCCTTGGCAAACTGCAAACAGTCCCAAGCCTCCACAAATCTCCACAAATCGTTTGAAAGGCGTTTATACGCTTGTGAATACGTCAGTCTGCAATATACATCCAAGCAAACGCCCTTTGATCTGCGTAAAAAACCGACACTCAACTGGATCGGAAGCAAGCAGGCACAAGCCCACGCAAGCCAAGCCAAACGCCCTTTTTACATGCTTGCGATTGTCGATCCTTGCCAAGGCTTGGCAAGCGTGTAAACGTACCATAAAGTGGGTCAAAATCGCGCCCAAAGAAGTCGGTTACAAACAAACACACATACAAACATACAGGTGAAGCTAATATAAAGCGTGTAAAAAAAACACCAATTTCTTTTTTGTTATATTTCAGATTACAATCAGTTTTGAAAGAAAAACTGGCGTCGATGGAGCAGGTGTTTGCAAGTGATGGTACACCGATCGATACGGAGTTGGTCCTAAAGTCCCTCGGTGAGAATGGCCGTCTACAAGACCTGAGGAATTTCCAATATGCAGTCAGCACAACAGGAGACAACTGCAGTATGTATACAGCTCTACTATACAATATATAAGACGACCTCGTTGGCGTAAAGGTTACCATGCCAGTCTGCTAATCAGAAGGTTCCGGGTTCGATTCCCGGCACGGTCAACATCTTTGTGCTTAACTAAATTTGTTGGCTGTGGATCTGGGTGTTAAATATGTATTTATATATAATATGTATGTATGTATGTATATGTAGTATATCAGTTGTGTTAGCAACCATAATACGAGCTAGAAATGGTTCAGTATGGGGCTAACCAGCCGTGTGTGAATGTGGAAAAAAATAAAAATACATATAAATGAATATATTATAGGTTTTTTTTATATGAGGACACATTTCACACACGGCTGGTTAGCCCCATACTGAACCATTTCTAGCTCGTATTATGGTTGCTAACACAACTCATATTCTACATATACATACGTACACATATACATATATAATATAATATTAATATAGATACATATTTAACAGCCAGACCAACAGCCAACAAATTTAGTTAAGCACAACGGTGTTAACAGTGCCGGGAGTCGAACCCGGAACCTTCTGATTAGCAATCCGGCATGGTAACCATTACCCCAACGAGGTCGTCAAAATATGTATTAAATTAAAAAAAAATATTTAATAATATTAATTAATACTACTATTTAAGGGGAGCTACCATACAACAACGGAATATTAACTAAATTTTATTGTTTAATTTATTATATATTATTGGGCGTAGATTAACCCTTACATACATACAACATACTAAAAATCACACATAAAATTGACCTTAATTTTTTTTTTATTTTGCGCAATGTAGTTTATAAACAACACTCATATTGCAAAAAAATAAGTATAGTAAATTAATGTCTCGATTTTTTTACTAATTTTTCCGAGACAGTAATACATGTCTATTACACAAATATATTTTTTTAAAATGTGAAACAAAAATCGTCCATTTAAGGGTAAAAGAAAAATCAGGCGAATACCGCTCCGGATCGTACCTAGCGCAAAGGCTATCCATAGCCATACAACGCGGCAATGCCACGAGCGTTATGGGTACCTTTCCGTCAGGTTCTATCCGGAGTGGCCTATTAAATTAATTTTATGAGTGTTTTTTTTTTAGTTTTTAATCTTATTATCTTCTATCTGTAATAAATTTAATATTTATCAACAACGAATTGAAGGACCTATTCATTCATTCAATATTTAAGAGCTGGGCTCTTGTCTGTGGAGTTTTTTCCAGGTAGTTCTGTCTTTGGCCAAATTCTTGACCTCCCTATACATCCCTATATATTCTCCTTAATTTGGTCTAAATATGATCTTCTAGGTCTTCCTCTTCCTCTCCTATCTTCTATCTTTCCTTCTACGATATTTTTAATGAAATTGTCATGTTGTATAAGTAGGCCAACCATCTTTACTCTTCTGTTGTCTATAGTATTTATTATGGTTCTTGGTTCTTGTACTAGGCAGAGTACAGATTAAGGACCTATTATAATAATATATTTATTTATATAATTATACTTAAGTAATTTCTGAGCTGTTTTTTTTCCATTCCAGCGTGCAAGTTGATTCAAGCAACACAGGTCTTCTACAACCGATACCTTGGATTGGAAAAATATAAGACTGTGTTTGATATACAGTTTATGTTGACCGATGAAATGAAGGTAAATATACTAATCTTATCTTAATATATATAAATTTCGTGTCACAATGTTTGTCCTCAATGGACTCCTAAACCACTTAACCGATTATAATCAAAATCGCACACCATGTGCAGTTCGATCCAACTTGAGAGATAGGATAGTTTAAATCACAAATTATAGTGGCAATTTTAATTTATTGCTAATTAATGTCTGTTCTTATTTGACAGTCACAATTATCTGTTAACTCCAAATGATTCTAACAGATGTCGATACCTTTCGACTGGGTTGAGTAAGTAATCAAGATGGCGCTGCTATGGTAAATCTACGAACGTGTCATATAAGCTAAACTATCTATTTTTCATACCCTTAAGTAAGGCAAAACAACGTTTGCCGGGTCAGCTAGTAACATTATAATCCTACTACTATTATAAAGGCGAAAGTTTGTAAGTATGTATGTATGGATGTATGGATGTTTGTTACTCTTTCACGTAAAAACTACTGAATGGATTTGAATGAAACTTTACCACAATATAGCTTATACATCAGAATAACACATAGGCTACAGCTTATACATCAGAATAACACATAGGCTACAATTTTTGAGGTTTTTAATGTGAGGTCGTAAAAAAAAACACATTATTTGCGCTTACATTGCAAACGCTGCCTGAATCCTACAAGATAGATCAAAACAATTTACTACAGTATTGTACAACTTAAAAAGGTCTACAAAAAAGTCCGTGATGGTATATGTTTATCTCTTAGGAATAACCCACAATAACCATTTTTTATCCTTTACTTTGTACGAGAAATAATGGCTTATTTACGAAGCGATTTTAAGCAATACAGTATTAATCCTTATCCAATTAAGTATCTTAAATACATTGTGCATTTAATAAAGATCAATATGGCTTTTTACAGCATGTAAATTAAATAAATATTTTCGAAGATATCACAGATTTAAAATGCAGCGGCGCCAGGCGAACGGGGCGTGGGGGGAGCGGGGTAGGTGCGGTGGGGAAGAAGTGGCTCATCGCTGAGTGCGCGACCCGAACGCGGGCAGACGCGTAAGGGCAGACATCGTTGACGGTTGTGTCCGTTTTGCGAATTTTCAAGGCACTAGCGATTTGATAAAAACGTATGGTCGCCTACTTTAAGTAATATAGGCCTAAGGTTAGTTATTGCCAGGTTTCTTTTTGGTTAGGAGTAACACGTACAAAAAGATACTTCATTTTTACGAATTACTTCATTGATAAGTAAATTACTATATAGATAGGTTACTTACAGTTAATTATAACAAATTATATTAGCAATAATTGCGACTATAATTTGAGATTTAAACTATCCTATCTCTCAAGTTGGATCGAACTCACATGGTGTGCGAATTTTATTATACTTAATCGGTTAAGTGGTTTAGGAGTCCATTGAGGACAAACATTGTGACACGAGATTTATATAAATTAAGATAAGATTATTAATATTATATGTATGTTTTTTATTATTCTTTATTGTACACTACGTCCTTCTTTAGTCGTTTATAAATTCCTTTCCATCCAAAGGTTGCCTGGAAGAGATCCGCTTTAAGCGATAAAGCCGCCAATTGTGGTACACTAATTTTAAGTTAATTGTCTTTTACTGTGCCTTTTTTATTTATGTGTCCAATAAAGAATTATAAAATTTCCATGACACAATGTTAGTTACCGTACTCCTCCGAAACGGCTTGACCGATTTTTACCAAATTTCATATGCGTATTCAGTAGGTCTGAGAATCTTCTACTATATATTTTTAAGGCAAAACAACGTTTGCCGGGTCAGCTAGTTATTACATATAATGAGATAGGAAAAATCAAGTGTCAGTATCCTACTACTATTATAAAGGCGAAAGTTTGTAAGTATGGATGTATGGATGTATGTTTGTTACTCTTTCACGTAAAAACTACTGAATGGATTTGAATGAAACTTTACCACAATATAGCTTATACATCAGAATAACACATAGGCTATAGCTTATACATCAGAATAACACATAGGCTACAATTTTTGGGGTTTTTAATGTGAGGTCGTAAAAAAAAAACATTTTTTGCGCTTACATTGCAAACGCTGACTGAATCCTACAAGATAGATCAAAACAATTTACTACAGTATTGTACAACTTAAAAAGGCCTACAAAAAAGTCCGTGATGGTATATGTTTATCTCTTAGGAATAACCCACAATAACCATTTTTTATCCTTTACTTTGTACGAGAAATAATGGCTTATTTACGAAGCGATTTTAAGCAATACAGTATTAATCCTTATCCAATTAAGTATCTTAAATACATTGTGCATTTAATAAAGATCAATATGGCTTTTTACAACATGTAAATTAAATAAATATTTTCGAAGATATCACAGATTTAAAATGCAGAGTCACGGCAATTTCCTGGATGCGGCGCCAGGCGTACGGGGCATGGGGGGAGCGGGGTAGGTGGAAGTGGCTCATGGCTGAGTGCGCGACCCGAACGCGGGCAGACGCGTGAGGGCAGACGTCGTTGACGGTTGTGTCCGTTTTGCGAATTTTCAAGGCACTACTAGCGATTTGATAAAAACGTATGGTCGCCTACTTTAAGTAATATAGGCCTAAGGTTAGTTATTGCCAGGTTTCTTTTTGGTTAGGAGTAACACGTACAAAAAGATACTTCATTTTTACGAATTACTTCATTGATAATTCAATAACTATATAGATAGGTTACTTACAGTTAATTATAACAAATTATATTAGCAATAAATTAAAATTGCGACAATAATTTGAGATTTAAACTATCCTATCTCTCAAGTTGGATCGAACTGCACATGGTGTGCGAATTTTATTATAATCGGATAAGTGGTTTAGGAGTCCATTGAGGACAAACATTGTGACACGAGATTTATATAAATTAAGATAAGATTATTAATATTATATGTATGTTTTTTATTATTCTTTATTGTACACTACGTCCTTCTTTAGTCGTTTATAAATTCCTTTCCATCCAAAGGTTGCCTGGAAGAGATCGCTTTAAGCGATAAGGCCGCCAATTGTGGTACACTAATTTTAAGTTAATTGTCTTTTACTGTGCCTTTTTTATTTATGTGTCCAATAAAGAATTATAAAATTTCCATGACACAATGTTAGTTACCGTACTCCTCCGAAACGGCTTGACCGATTTTTACCAAATTTCATATGCGTATTCAGTAGGTCTGAGAATCTTCTACTAAATATTTTTAAGGCAAAACAACGTTTGCCGGGTCAGCTAGTATTATATATTTTTCCAAAAAACTAAGTGTTGAATGTGGTTTACATAGACATAGGTATTTAAAAATAAATAAACCAATATTATAAATGCGAAAGTTTGTGTGTATGTTTATTACTTCTTCACACTCAAACGGCTGATACGATTTTGATGAGATTTGATCCCGAAAAAATTATGGTGTCCGTGGGATAGATAGATGAACTCTTTATTGGGCAAATAAAGGTACAACACAAAATAAAAAAGTAACAACACAAATGTATGCCACAAACGGCGGCCTTATCGCTAACAGCGATCTCTTTCAGGCAACCTTTGGATGGAAAGAAGTTGCAAAAGACGAGAAAAAGAGGGGTACACAATAAAGAATATTAATATTTATAGTTATGATAGAGGACATAAATAAATCTAAGTTAATAACATTATTATATTTAACTATAATATATAAATAACTATACTCAAATAACTTCTAAAATCTATGTTATTCCTTCACGTTCCAACGGCTGGAACTACTTGGATGAGATTTACTATGAAGATGGGTTAGACCTTGAATTAACACATATACTTCTTATTATCCCAGATTAACTTCTTTTGTTCCGAATAAACGCGGGTCAGACCGCGGGACGCAGCTAGTAATTAATAAAGAATTCGTTAATTAATAATAGAGTAAAATGTTAGTGTCTGTACATTAAATATTTTTACAAATAACTGTTAGGCGGCTATTAAAGAAGATTAACTAAAACTAAAAATAACCAGTTTTTGGATTTTCGTTCTGTGTGTGTATCTGTCTGGTACGTTATAATAACATAGCTACAAATTAAAAAACAAAGAAGTTACCTACAAACCTTTTACCCCCTTTTATGCCTTTAGGGGTGGAATTTACAAAAATCCGTTCTTAGTCTATATACTAAAACAAGTACCCTCCAAATTTCATACCCCTTGGACCAGCCGTTTGGTCTCTGCGTTGCCTATTAATGGAAGAATGAATGAGTCAGGACAAAGATTCTTATAGTATAGTCAGCGAACTAGAATTCTAATTCTAATTTGAAGTGGGGGTGATGAGACCTGCACTGACATCCCGCTAGGGGCGTATTGTGCATTCCCCCCTTACCAGCCTACCCAAGCCTACCGAGCTCCTTGAAGTAACGGAGCACAGCCCTGGCTGGCTGGCATACCTGTTCCACCACTGTTGCGTCAGATGGTCTGTTTGTCTGAAGATTAGCAATGGACGGCGAACTTTCATCTTGAGCTGCTATCATCAGGCCGTAACTCCTTCCGGTTTGTTTGGTGGCCTCACAGTGCAGTAGCACGTGAGCGAACTAGAATAAACGGAAGAGTAACTCCATACAATTGCCGCTTAGAATTTGGATCCATCTACGCACACAATTATACTGCTATCCCAACGAAACACACACACACAAAGCTCGCACGCGATTGGTGCCGTGCCACACCATGTGACGCCACGCGAGCGCACGGGTAGCAGTTTTGCCCCGCCCACCGCGGTATTTTACACGCGTAAAATACCGCGGTGGGGTGGAACCATTTTATCAGCCAAGTTTATTTTCTATTTATTCTAGTTCGCTGAGTATGGTAGATTTTTTAAATTTACTCTTGTTTTTTTCCTTTGCAGATAGAAGAGTTTGAAAAGCGTAAAACATATGAATGCTACGTGACTGCAAAGCATAAATGCGAGTTATGCTACATCCCATTCAAGAATGCGAAGAGTTTGGAGAACCATATTAAAGAATATCACGAGGTGAATGATTTGATAAGCATTTTCAAAAATAAGTTCGAGAACTGGTTCAGAGAACTTTCTATTCTTTGGACGAAATTTTTATATCGAAAAAAAAAAATAATGTGTGTCGTGACATGGAATTGTTTTAATATTACAGTGCAACCTCGATATAACAAATCGGAGAGGAACAAGAAAATATTCGTAATATCAAGTAATTCGTTGAACTGCGGTTTGTTAAGTTGAGGTTAGATTGGTCTAAAACTCGTTATAAAGAGGTAATTAATGATGTTTCGCTTTTCTGCGACCGATAAGGAACACCTTTTACGTTTCTGAGCCATTTTCACTTAAATATTTAACAATAGTGACGAGCAGAGGAGTTTACATTACTTTCCATTAAAACAACAATGATTACTGTACAAACAAAAGCGTTTCGAAACATGTCGAGACATGAATCACATTATAAGATTAAGAGTTATATTATTGGTGGAAACTTTATATAAAGGTTTTGGGTTGGCAAAATTCGTTTTTTTTTACACTTTCACACACGGCTGGTTAGCCCCATACTGAACCATTTCTAGCTCGTATTATAGTTGCTAACACAATTGATATACTACATATACATACATACATACATATTATATATAAATACATATTTAACACCCAGACCCACAGCCAACAAATTTAGAAGCACAAAGATGTTGACCGGGCCGGGAATCGAACCCGGAACCTTCTGATTAGCAGACCGGCATGGTAACCTTTACGCTAACGAGGTCGTCTTGATTTGATAAGCATTTTCAAAAATAAGCTCGAGAACTGGTTCAGATAACTTTCTATTCTTTGGACGAATTTTTTTATATCGAAAAAAATAATAATAATGAATGTGTGTCGTGACATGGAATTGTTTAATATTACAGTGCCACCTTAATATAACGTACCTCAATATAACGACTTCCTCGATTTAACAAATTTTTCGTAATCCCCTTGAATTGTCCATAAAAGTCAATATAATGGTTCAGTATGGGGCTAACCAGCCGTGTGTGAATGTGTCCTAATATTTATTTTTTATTTTTATTTTATTATTTTTTTATGTTTTTTGTTTCAGGAGTCCCCTAGGAACGCGGGGATGTTCTGCTCCTTGTGTAAAATACATCTCGGCAAGAAAGGGCAAAGAAGGGAACAATCACACTTAAACACTCACACTGCCGTGTTCAAGTGTAAACTATGCCCTTTGGTCACTTATTACAGGTAAAAAATAAATAATAGTTTAAAATAATAAAAGTTAAAAAAAAACTAAAAAACACGCTTATCTGGCTGTTTATAGTGGGCCAAAATCGCGCCCAAAGAAGTCGGTTACAAACAAACATACAGGTGAAGCTAACATAAAGCGTGTAAAAAATAAAATAATAGTAGTTTAAAAAAACTAAAAAACACGCTTATCTGGCCGTTTTAAGTGGGTCAAAATCACGCCCAAAGAAGTCGGTTACAAACAAACATACAAACAAAAATACATTTTTTTTATCAAATTAGTGTATTGTCATCGGTCCTCAATAAATCTACAAAGTTTCAACGAAATCTGGCCGTTTAAAGTGGGTCAAAATCGCGCCCAAAGAAGTCGGTTACAAACAAACATACAGGTGAAGCTAACATAAAGCGTGTAAAAAATAAATAATAGTTTAAAAAAAACTAAAAAAACACGCTTTTTAAAGAAAACTGAACTACAATATAGAAAATATATTTCAATAAATTAATTTAAATTAAATAAAAAAATATTATAGTGTTAAAAATTTCATTAGAGGCTTGATAAGTAACCGCTACTATATATTCCAAATCCAATATGGCGGTTACAACAATCTAACATGGCGGCCACAACAATCAAAGATGGTGGATTCATTCATTCATTCGAGATGGTGGCTACCGCAATTCAAGATGGCGGCTATAATTAGTGGTGTGTTTTAAAAATTTTTTTTTTTTTAGTTCTACAATGAAAACCCACTACGCCATGCATGTAGGCAAATCGCGAATTTGCGGTTATTGCGGCGCTTCTTTCAAGTAAGTAAATTCTTCCTCTTTCTATGAGCTAAGTAGCCAAGGTCTAGTGTCGAGTTTTTTAAGCTACCCCTGGGCCTCTGAATTCTTTATATATATAAATCTCGTGTCACAATGTTTGCCCTCAATGGACTCCTAAACCACTTAACCGATTATAATAAAATTCGCACACCATGTGCAGTTCGATCCAACTTGAGAGATAGGATAGTTTAAATCTCAAATTATAGTCGCAATTTTAATTTATTGCTAATTATTGTCTGTTATTATTTGACAGTCACAATTCTCTGTTAACTCCAAATGATTCTAACAGATGTCGATACCTTTCGACTGGGTTGAGTAAGTAATCAATAGATGGCGCTGCTATGGTAAATCTACGAACGTGTCATATAAGCTACACTATCTATTTTTCATACCCCTAAGTGAGGCAAAACAACGTTTGCCGGGTCAGCTAGTATTTTATATAGATAAATATTTAAAACCCAGACCCACAGCCAACAAATTTGGTTAAGCACAAAGATTTTGGCCCCACCGGGAATCGAACCCGGAACCTTCTGATTGGCAGTCCGGCATGGTAACCTTCACGCTAACGAGGTCGTCACGTCGAGGTGATGATGATGAAGTGATTACATCATAATTAGATTCTACCTATCATCATCGACCTATGCTGGACATAGTATTAGTAACATACAAAATTGATCTTCGACCAAACCCCACCTAAGTCAGGCCTGTGTCACTCCGCGTGTAGGTGTTGAAACATACCTACGGGCGGCGGCCACTGCGCAAAGGGCCAATCTATGTGGCTCTTTCAATACCACAGAATAATAACTAGTACTACGTATAACCATGTACAACATATATGAACCGTAGCATAGTGAATTAAGGCCCATATTCCTTTGAAAAGAAATTGGTAGGTAACGAAATCATCACGGGCTCGACTGGACCGCGAGCTAAATCAAATCATTTTGTTTATCAGATTGAGTTCATATTTCTTTGAAAACCATTGCGAAGTGAAGCTTCTGTACGAAGTACAAGTTATTATTCTGTGCCTAAGTGATAATGGTGGCGATTCAGCGGCACACACAACTAAACTAAATTTAAAGTAGATCTGTCCCTTTTCGTCATAAATGACCAAAAAGAGATGGTACGATCTAAACCATAGACAAAACATCTGAAATCACGTCAAACACGTCAGATTTAGAGCTGATACATTTGGGTGCGCTCTAAAATCGCTTACATTTTTCATATTTGACGTGATTTTAGTTGTTTTGTGTGTGGTTCAGAACGTGCCGTCTCTTTCTGGCCACCTAAGATGAAAAGAGACGGGGCTTCTTTAAATTTGGTTTAGTCGTGTGTGCAGCTGAATCGACACCAATACTAGATTATTTTCAAAAAATACAAAAAGTTTTGTTTCACAGAAATACAACGTTACAGTTTACGCTTACAATAATATAGAACAACTAGCTGACCCGGCAAACGTTTTTTTACCTTAATAAAAAAATAAAATCTAAATATACAGTAGCCGATTCTCAGACCTTCTGAATACGCATATAAAATTTGGAAAAAATCGGTCAAGCCGTTTCGGAGGAGTACGGTAACAAACACTGTGACACGGAAATTTTATATATAAGATATACTTGATTCATAAAGTGTATATGTAGAGGCCCTGCTTGCTGCTTTAGCGTGAGCTGTGTTGCAGCAGTCAGTCTTCCCCATTCTAATGAACTAGCGTACAAAAACGAAACTATTACATTTTTATAATAAAGGTGACAAATAATTTAAGATTTAAGTCTTTTAAATTAAATGTACGTATGTATATGTGTTTGTGTATATGTGTGTGTGTATATGTGTATGTGTGTGTGTGTGTGTGTTAATGTATACGTGTATGTATCTATTAGGACTAAGAACCGCCAAATGCTAAATATGTATAGTAGTATCATATATCAGTGTCTCTTTTAACCAGCTTTTCCAACGCTTTATAATAGGTTTAGGTTTAAAGATATTTATTCTCACAAAAGATATTATCACTTACATGAGAACATATTTGAATTAATATATTATTTATAACATTCGTCGCCACTATAAAATTACAAAGCAATTTAAATGTACATGTAAATAAACAGTTTGCCCGTCCAACGCATTCATAAAAGTGAGCTATCCGTTATTACGTGCTGGTAAAGTCGACTTTTGAATGCGATGAACGGGCTTACATTTTTTAGGTCTGAGGGTAGTTTATTATAACTCTGTTTTTAAATTTTTATCAAAGTTTTTCGTGACTGTAGTTCGTTTGTTCTCCCACAGGTGGTCATCAGTGTATTATCTTCACCTGTCCAAGTACCACCAGAGGAAGCAGCATGTTTGTACCACTTGCGGCAGAGGTTTCGTCTCTTCACTCGCCCTGACGATGCACGCTAAGACACATGCGGTCAGAAACAAATTTATAAAAATATTTTTTTTTAGGACACATTCACACACGGCTGGTTAGCCCCATACTGAACCATTTCTAGCTCGTATTATGGTTGCTAACACAACTGATATACTACATATACATACATACACATATATTACATATACATATATTATATATAAATACATATTTAACACCCAGACCCACAGCCAACAAATTTAGTTAAGCACAAAGATGTTGACCGGGCCGGTAATCGAACCCGGAACCTTCTGATTAGCAGACCGGCATGGTAACCTTTACGCTAACGAGGTTGTCAAATTAGACATATTGTACATGTCACTAATTGTATCTGTGCTCTCGCTTGTACGCTTGGTTCGGACGGAAAATGACAATTTTTTGTGCGTACAACCGGCATTTATAAGACGACTAGCTGACCCGGCAAACGTTGTTTCGCCTTAAGTACAGTTAAAAACACTATAATTGATCAGTTATCGAGCGGGATGAAAAAATATTATATTACTAAAATGCTCATAAAAAAATAGGGGTTGGTGATAAAAAAGTAATTTTTTTTACTCATTAAAAAATGCCATATCTAAAACAAAAACATCGAAAAATTCAAAATAAAATTGAGGGTGAACAACCCTTATCACTTATGGGTATGAAAAATAGATAGTAGCCGATTCTCAGAGCTACTGAATACACATATAAAATTTGGTAAAAGTCGGTCAAGCCGTTTCGGAGGAGTACGGTAACTAACATTGTGACATGGAAATCTTATATATAAAATTTCCGTGTCACAGTGTTTGTTACCGAACTCCTCCGAAATGGCTTGACTGATCTTTACCAAATTTTATATACGTATTCAGTAGGTCTGAGAATCGGCTACTGTATATTTAGAAATAATAATTATTAAGGAAAAACAACGTTTGCCGGGTCAGCTAGTTTTATATATAAGAAGAAGATAAATGCCTCAATAATTGTGCTGTTCTATCTGTTCGCAAAGAGACCCCCAGCCTCTCACCGAGGCTGTATATTATTGTATCACTTGTTCTATCCGCGATCTACACGCTCGGTTCGGACGGAACGTGACACTTTTTTCTGCATGCAGTCCGGTAAAACGTTAAGCACGTCAATAATGACGAGCAGGGGTACAGCGAAGAGACACCGATTTACTGTCCAAGTTCCGAAGATTCGCACAAAGCGTTTTGCTTCGACCTTCATTGTGAGAACTGCGCAGCTTTGGAACTCTCTTCCTGAGTCTCTGACTCCCGAGAAGTACAATTTGGGGGTCTTCAAATCCAAAGTAAATAGGTTCCTTCTAGGCAAGCGTGATACATCTTAGACCACAGTCAAGCTTAACATCAGGCAAGCTGCGGTCAAACGTAAGCCTATTTATCATAAAAAAAAAAAAAGTGGTGTGTTGTGTACGTAGAGACCCCCCACCGCCCCAGAGGCTGTATATTATTGTACCGCTGCTTCTATCCGCGCTCTTGTCCGAACGGAACGTGACACTTTTTCGTGCGTGCAGTCTAAAACATTAATCACGTCAATAATAGCGTGTGTGGTGTGTACGCAGAGAGACTCCCCACTGCCCTAGAGGCTATATAATATTGTATCGCTGCTTCTATCCGCGCTCTTGTCCGAATGGAACGTGACACTTTTTTGTGCGTGCAGTCTAAAACATTAATCACGTCAATAATAGTGTTGTGTGGTGTGTCGCAGAGAGACCCACGGCCGCCGCAGAGGCTGTATATTATTGTATCACTTGTTCTATCCGCGATCTACCAGCTCGGTTCGGACGGAACGTGACATTTTTTTCTGCATGCAGTCCAGTAAAACGTTAAGCACGTCAATAATAGTGTTGTGTGTTGTGTACGCAGAGAGACCCCTAACCGCCCCAGAGGCTGTATATTATTGTATCGCTGGTTCTATCCGCGCTCTTGTTCGAACGGAACGTGACACTTTTTCGTGCGTGCAGTCTATAACATTAATCACGTCAATAATAGTGTTGTGTGGTGTGTACGCAGAGAGACCCCCCACCGCCCCAGAGGCTGTATAGAGGCTGTATATTATTGTATCGCTGGTTCTATCCGCGCTCTTGTTCGAACGTGACACTTTCGTGCGTGCAGTCTAAAACATTAATCAAGTCAATAATAGTGTTGAGTGGTGTGTACGCCGAGAGACCCCCCACTGCTTTAGAGGCTGTATATTATTGTATCACTTGTTCTATCCGCGATCTACAAGCTCGGTTCGGACGAAACGCGACACTTTATTCTGCATCAGTTTGGGGCTAACCAGCCGTGTGTGAAATGTGTCCTAATATAAAAAAAAATGGTTGCCTGTAAAGTCGGTTTTACGGGCGAAGATTTTACGTGACAACGTCTGCCGCGTGCTGCGCGCGCGGCAGACCGATCATAGTTGAGTGGGAGAGAGACGCAAGGCATTCGGCGGGCCTCTCTCTCGTTCGGTGACTCATCGTAACGTTACCGGGCGTTACACTTTTTCATAAGTGACTCCCAGCCGCAACCTAATTTAAGACGTTGTCACGTCAAAAAAAAAAAAAAACTGCGCTCTTGTTCGAACGTGACACTTTCGTGCGTGCAGTCTAAAACATGAATCACGTCAATAATAGTGTTGTGTGTTGTGTCGCAGAGGGACCCCCGGCCGCCGCCCGAGGACGCGGAGCGCGTCTCGTGCGTACAGTGCGACGTCTCGTTCCCCTCGCAAGCTGTGTACGCGGCGCACGTGTGGGATGTCCACGAGGCACCACCAGAGCCGGGGGCTCCTCGCCGCCGACGTCCATAGTAATGTTTTTTTTTTTTTTTTTCTTTTTCAATCCTTGATAGGTTAGCGTTTGACTACAGCTAGCCTGATGTTAAGCTGCAGCAGCAGCAGGCCTGTGTCACTCCGCGTGTAGGTGTTAAAAACATACCTACGGGCGGCGGCCACTGCGCAAAGGGCCAATCTATGTGGCTCTTTCAATACCACAGAATAATAACTAGTACTACGTATAACCATGTACAACGTATTATGAACCGTAGCATAGTGAATTAAGGCCCATATTCCATTGAAAATAAATTGGTAGGTACAAAAATAATCACGTGATCGACTGGACCGCGAGCTAAATTAAATCATATTGTTTATCAGATTGAGTTCATATTTCTTTGAAAACCATTGCGAAGTGAAGCTTCTGTACGAAGTACAAGTTATTATTCTGTGACTGCAGTCTACGGTGCGGCACGCTTACCTAGAAGATACCTATTAACTCTACTTTTGAAGGCCCCCGGATGATACCTCTCAGGAAACAGAGACTCAGGTAGTGAGTTCCAAAGCTTCGCAGTCCTAACAATAAAGGTCGACGCAAAGCGTTTTGTACGAAAGTTTGGAACTTCAACTCTGTATCGGTGTCTCTTCGCTGTCTCTCTGCTCGTTCAGTAGTAGAACGGAGCTTCACCAAGCTTAGTTTGACGACCTCGCTGGCGTAATGGTTACCAAGCCGGACTACCAATCAGAAGGTTCCGGGTTCGATTCCCGGCACGGTGAAAATCTTTGTGCTATACTGAATTTGTTGGCTGTCGACCTGAGTATTAAATGTGTATCTATATAAAGTATTTATGTATGTATATGTACTATATCAGTTGTTATAGCAACCATAATACAAACTAGAAATGGTTCAGTATGGGGCTAACCAGCCGTGCGTGAAATGTGTCCTACTAATATAAAAAAAATATTGTGTAGGGCCGGGATCGAACTAGGGGCCTTTAGATTAAAAAGCAGACGTTAAAACCCAAGATGGTGCCACCGCAAAAAGTTTTAAGTTTAAAGTTATTATTTATTATAATTTAAGTTTAAAGAGTGGCAGATCGGCTCCTGCGGTCTGCAACCTACCGACAAAGGTTGGCTATTGTCACCTGTTTTTTTTTTGTACTTTTACTTTATTTACTTATACTAGCTAACCCGGCAAAGTTTGTTTTGCCTCACTTAGGGGTATGAAAAATAGATAGTGTATAGCTTATATGACACGTTCGTAGATTTACCATAGCAGCGCCATCTATTGATTACTTACTCAACCCAGTCGAAAGGTATCGACATCTGTTAAAATCATTTGGAGTTAACAGATAATTGTGACTGTCAAATAATAACAGTCAATAATTAGCAATAAATTAAAATGGCGACTATAATTTGAGATTTAACCTATCCTACCTCTCAAGTTGGATTGAACTGCACATGGTGTGCGAATTTTATTATAATCGGTTAAGTGGTTTAGGAGTCCATTGAGGACAAACATTGTGACACGAGATTTATATATATTAAGATAAGATAAGATCAAGATTTGTTATGTATTTGTATGGATCATGTGTCTGCAATAAAGAATTATTATTATTATTATTAACTTGTGTAAAAAATGATATAATTTTTTTCCAGTACTAAAAAGCGGAAAACGCCACTAATGCATTCAGTACGCCAAGTCAAGTGTAAACTGGTAAGTTACTAAACATTGTAAACTGCTCACATACTCTGAAAGTAGGTCTGAAGTTGCCTGAGGAGCGGGATGAAAGTAATACATTGCATCCCTAGGGAGAATCACTTTCAACTGACAGATAGATAGATAGTTTTTTTTTTTTTGACACATTCACATACGGCTGGTTAGCCCCATACTGAACCATTTCTAGCTCGTATTATGGTTGCTAACACAGCTGATATACTACATATACATACATACATATTATATATAAATACATATTTAACACCCAGACCCACAGCCAACAAATTTAGTTAAGCACAAAGATGTTGACTGGGACGGGAATCGAACCCGGAGCCTTCTGATTAGCAGACCGGCATGGTAACCTTTACGCCAACGAGGTCGTCAAATAGATGGATTAACTCTTTATTGGGCAAAGTATAGGTACTAATTGTACAAGGTACAACAAATAAAAAGTAACAACATAAAAAGATTTACAAAGTGCCACAAACGGCGGCCTTATCGCTAACAGCGATCTCTTCCAGGCAACCTTTGGATGGAAAGGAGTTGAAAGGACGAGAAAAAAGAGGGGTTGCACAATAAAGAATTTTAAGTCCTCCATCGTAATACTTATAATTATGATGGAGGACTTAAAATAAACAAGTAAATAAATAAACAGCTGTCAAATTAGTAATTTTTCATATATGTATCTATTGAACCATGTTTCAACATACAAAATTTATGTAATAGTACATTGTTACACAAGGGATGAAAGTAACTTATTGAGGCCCGAGATGTGATACAAAATAATTTTTTTCTTTCTTTCTTTCTTTCGAAATATTTAATTTTGTCTTCTATTTACAATAGATTTCCGCAAAGTAACGCCCGAGTCAATAGGTTATTGTAATAAATACATTAATGTAAACATTGTTATTGACGATTAATGTAAACATTGTTATTGACGATTAATGTAAACATTGTTATTGACGATTAATATAAACATTGTTATTGACGACCTCGTTGGCGTAAAGGTTACCATGCCGGTCTGCTAATCAGAAGGTTCCGGGTTCGATTCCCGGCCCGGTCAACATCTTTGTGCTTAACTAAATTTGTTGGCTGTGGGTCTGGGTGTTAAATATGTATTTATATAAAATATGTATGTATATGTAGTATATCAGTTGTATTAGCAACCCTAAATACGAGCTAGAAATGGTTCAGTATGGGGCTAACCAGGCGTGTATGAAATGTGAAATGTGTCCTAATATTTATAATATTTATTTATTTTGTTACTCAAACAATGTTTACATTAATGTATTTATTTGTGTCTTTTTTTTGTGCCAGTGCAATAAAGTCAACTATGGTCAAGTGTGGATCAAGCGGCACTTCCTCAAGGAGCATCCCAACGAAGATTATGACATTGTTTATGCGGACGATAAGAAAAATCTTTGCCATGTCTGCGGCGCTAGGTTCGCGGTGAGTTTATTTATTTATTTATTTGGTACAGTAATACCCCGGACTTACGCGATAGGTGGGACCGAGCGCTATCCGCGTAAGTCGAATTCGCGTAAGTCAGGGTACAATTTTGCATATATATAAAACAAATGGTCCTGTAACCAGGATCTTAACTTATTAGAGACCTTAAGAGACCTTAACTATAAAACAAATGGTAACCAGGACCTTAGATATTAAGTCATAATTACACAGTGTAACTGAAGTTAATTCGTGCTTTCGGAGCCAATGCTCAGTACAGTAATACCCCGGACTTACGCGATAGGTGGGACCGAGCGCTATCCGCGTAAGTCGAATTCGCGTAAGTCGGGGTACAATTTTGCATATACATACCTATAAAGTCATACAAAGTATGTTTAATTGGGACCGGAGACTATAATTTAGGAAATATAAAACAATAATTTAGGAAATAAATTTTAATTTAATTCTAGATAATATGACAAACTATATTAATAAAATGTATAAACACAATCTGAAGTGCGCGGCTTTCAAACAAAAAACGTTAAAATAGACGAGAAAATTAAATCGCGTAACTCCGAATTCGCGTAAGTCGAGGTAGCGTAAGTCGGGGTATTACTGTACTGTCACAGACAAAAAGTTGACAATTAGACACAGTTTTACTTAACAACACCACTATAAACTTTAAGTCCTATTACGACTGTACACAGCTTTCGTTATAAAAATATAAACACAAATATAAATATATAAATTACATACTAAAGCGATCTACTTAAAAATATGAGAATAAATTAACAAAATTTGAAAATTGAGGTAAGGTTTAGATTAAGTTATTTCATTAATAACACTGGTCTACAGTGGTTTTGTTGCCTTTGATATGATGATGATTTTGGGTCCGATTATACACACAATTCGTGAAAATATCAATAATTCGACGACCTCGTTGGCGTAAAGGTTACCATGCCGGACTGCTAATTAGAAGGTTCCGGGTTCGATTCCCGGCCCGGTCAACATCTTTGTGCTTAATTAAATTTGTTGGCTGTGGGTCTGGGTGTTAAATATGTATTTAAATATAATATATATGTATGTATGTATGTATATGTAGTATATCAGTTGTGTTAGCAACCATAATACGAGCTAGAAATGGCTCAGTATGAGGCTAACCAGCCGTGTGTGAAATGTGTCCTAATATTTATTTAATATATTATTAATTTTGTAAGATTTGCTCGGATTTTTTTCAACTCGTTATTTCAACAACAAATCGTTCAAAATTCAATTTGTAGAAATGAGCAAATTTAGTACTTTTACGAATATATTCGTAATCTGGGCACTTAAAAACGTAACAATTTGCGATGATAAACAGGGCAACAAAAAAAAAATGATTTTTTGTAGAGCTGTGTATAAATATTAGGATTATTTATTTGGTACTGTCACAGACAAAAAGTTGTCAATTAGACACAGTTTTACTTAACAATACCACTATAAACTTTAAGTCCTATTACGACTGTACACAGCTTTCGTTATAAAAATATAAACACAAATATAAATATATAAATTACATACTAAAGCGATCGACTTAAAAATATGAGAATAAATTTACAAAATTTGAAAATTGAGGTAAGGTTTAGATTAAATTATTTCATTAATAATAAACGAACTAAAAGAGGCAAATGTAGTCGAAAAAATGTCTTTATCTTTGTGAACACTGGAAGAATAAGTTATCTAACATATGTATAAATAAATATTAGGACTTAGGAATAAGTACTAAGACATAAATACAATTCACAATTTGCAAAGGGTCAAGTACGCTTCCTTGGAGCTGCTTTACGATTTCGGAGACTCTGGGTAGTTGGAGCAGTGAGGCGAAGAAATTTATCCACGAGATAGGTCTTAAGATAAATAACATCACCGGTGACTCCCGCTCCGGGTCGTTCTTGGTGCAGAGGTTGGCCATAGCTATTCAGCGCGGTAATGCAGCGAGCGTGATGGGCACCTTTGCACCGGGGGCGATCAGGGGCGGGTTATTTGATTAGTACTAGTTTTAGTTTTTAGTGTGTGACATTTATATTGGACGTAATTTTATATAATTTTATTGAATAAATGAGTTTATATTCATTTGCAAGTACCAAGGTGTAGATTAGAAATGCAGAGCTCGGGCCCACATTCTATGGCTATTAGAATATTTAACAAATTACCAGACGACCTAAAGCGTATCGATAATATTAAAACTTTCCTAACAAACTTAAAAAACTTACTCATAACAAAAAGTTATTATAAAATAGAAGACTTTTTAACTGACAGAACATCGGTTGCAACAACAAGGTATCGACATCTGTTAGAATCATTTGGAGTTAACAGATAATTGTGACTGTCAAATAATAACAGACAATAATTAGCAATAAATTAAAATTGCGACTATAATTTGAGATTTAAACTATCCTATCTTTCAAGTTGGATCGAACTGCACATGGTGTGCGAATTTTATTATAATCGGTTAAGTGGCTTAGGAGTCCATTGAGAGCAAACATTGTGACACGAGATTTATATATATACTAGCTGACCCGTTGAAACAAACGTTGTTTTGCCTTAATAATTATTTCTAAATATACAGTAGCCGATTCTCTGACCTACTGAATACGGATATAAAATTTGGAAAAAATCGGTCAAGCCGTTTCGGAGGAGTACGGTAACAAACACTGTGACACGGAAATTTTATATATAAGAAGATAGATAGAAAAATCGATATGGTCTGCTTATGCTATACAGTAATACCCCGACTTACGCTACCTCGACTTACGCGAATTCGGAGTTACGCGATTTAATTTTCTCGTCTATTTTAACGTTTTTTGTTTGAAAGCCGCGCACTTTAGATTGTGTTTATACATTTTATTAATATAGTTTGTCATATTATCTAGAATTAAATTAAAATTTATTTCCTAAATTATAGTCTCCGGTCTCAATTAAACATACTTTGTATGACTTTATAGGTATGTATATGCAAAATTGTACCCCGACTTACGCGAATTCGACTTACGCGGATAGCGCTCGGTCCCACCTATCGCGTAAGTCCGGGGTATTACTGTACTATGATTTACACTCGTCTGTCTGTTTCGTTCCCAGAGCGTTTACGTTCTCCGTGATCACATGAATGTGCACACCGGAGCGCTACCGTTCCGCTGCGAGCTGTGCCCGAAGAGGTTCCGCACGAACGGCGCGCTGAGCGATCACCGCGCGCGTCACCTCCCGCCGAGTCACGTGTGCGATGTTTGTGGGAAGGCGTGCAAGAGCAAGAGCAACTTATATTCTCATATTCAGGTAATTGTATTAATCTTCTTCTTTTTCGTGACGCTCTTGACACAGCGGTCGTGATCGTCATGGAGGGTCACTAGAGGGTGCGGATATTAACCCTGCAGCCCGGGTGAAAGAAAAAGGCTGCGGAATTGCCCCTGCCTGTCGTAAGAGGCGACTAAAAGGGCCTTCAGACTCGAAGGTCTTCGGAGATGGGGTTCCGACACCCGCTCCATCGAGTCCGGGGTGAACGACGACGGCGTCGCGTGACCGTCGCCGTCGCGGGAAGGGCCACAGCGCAGTGCAAGGAGGTCTCCGGAGTGTTTCCCGGAAGAACCCGGAGACCTCCGTTAAGCACAGGGGCAGGTCACCGGGGGGGTTTTAGTGGGTACAAATCCCACATAACCTGGCTGCGCCCCATCGTAGCCAGGTATCTTGTCGAAGATTTCCCCCTCGTCAACAAAAAAAAAAAAAAGAGGTATAGTTTGCCTCACGACATCTCGCCATCTCTGCCTGCTGGATGTCCTCTGGCTACAGTCATTCAAGGAACCTCCAACTGCTGCCTTGATTTGGTCAGTCCACCTCGTGGGTGACCTTCCGCGCACTCTGGTGCCTTCTACTTTCCCTTGTACGACAAGGCGCGCAATGGACTTGTTATTTCGACGAGAAATGTGTCCTAAAAAAGTGAGGATACGCTTTTGCACTGCAGAAAACAGTCGCTGCTTGATACTGAGCTCTTGAAGTATCGAGACGTTCGTGCGAAACTCAGTCCACGAAACTTTAAGCAACCTTCTCCAGCACCACATGTCCAGAGCGTCTATTTTCTGCCTCTCCACTTCTCGTAAAGTCCAAGTTTTTTTTTTGACACTTTCACACACGGCTGGTTAGCCCCATACTGAACCATTTCTAGCTCGTATTATGGTTGCTAACACAACTGATATACTACATATACATACATACATATTATATATAAATACATATTTAACACCCAGACCCACAGCCAACAAATTTAGTTAAGCACAAAGATGTTGACCGGGCCGGGAATCGAACCCGGAACCTTCTGATTAGCAGACCGGCATGGTAACCTTTACGCCAACGAGGTTGTCAATTGGCCGCAAGTTTCGGCCGCATAAAGGAATATGGGGAAGATAAGTGTCCTCACGAGTCTGATTTTCGTGGTCCGAGTTATGTTTCGATTCCTCCATATTCTCTTCATTTTGTCCATCGCCGTTCTCGTTATGCCCATACGTCGCTTGACTTTGCCTATGCACCCACCATTGTTGGATATTAGAGCCCCAAAATAAATGTATGATTGGACTACGTCCCAATTCGCAATCTGATTTACTTTAATTGTATTGATAGGCTTTTAGATAGCCGAACCGCCAAACTTTGGAATTCCTTGCCCGATTCCCTGTTCCCCAATGACTACAATCTAGCGGTTTTCAAGGCGAGAGTGAACCGGTTCCTTCTAGGTAAGCGCGATCCACCGTAGACCTCAATATCACTTACCACCAGGTGAATTTTGGTCAAGCGCTGACCTATTCTGAGTAAAAAAAAAAGATAAGATTTCTTTTTCTTTTGAAGGTTCTGTACCGAAAAAGGTAATAATTGCCCATGCGGGAATTGAGCTCTATTATGAAGGGTTCATTTCCTGAAAAAAAATGCAACAAACACGTTTTTTGTATAGGAGCCTTAATTTTTTTTTTAATTTTAACCTTAAGTTAGTACATAATTAAATACTACGTGAATGACCAAGTTTTCTACAAATTGTTGTTATAAAGATCGAGTAAAACATTGCTTGAAAATTACGTTTGTTGTATGGGAGACCCCCTAAAATAGGCCTAAGGCCAGGCCTGTGTCACTCCCCCCCCGTGGGGCCCCGCATTGTCGAGGCGGGGGGGCTCAGTAACCGTGGCCTGGTCACCCACGGTGAAGCGAAGAGGGTCCCTGAGGCGGGCCGCTCCCTAGACTTGTCCTCCCCCATGCAAGTTCTAGATGGAGTGGCACCAGTAGGTTGCGGGACCTCGCTCCGGGGGGGTTTCGCAACTGAGGAGGGCTGCGGTGTGGTTTTGGAGACACCCACCGCAGCCGAAGGTGTGGGGCCGCGGCAGGAGAGAAGTGTCGGTATTACGATGCGCCGCTCTTCCTACCTGCCGCGGCCTCGACGGGGTCGCCACCGGATGATGGCGGACGCGGTGGGGCCGCAGGGAGAAGGGAGTGGTACCACAAAATACCACTTACCCTATTCTCTGCGGCCGTAGTGGCAGGTGACGGGGCCACAGACCTGACCCGTCACGGGGGACCTGGGACGTCGGACCGGGGTTGTCCGGCGTCCATTGCACTTATGGTCCCCGAGGTGGTTGCGGTGCACCATGTGCACTGCAAGGGGACTCATCCCCAGAGAAGGAGCCTCGCAGGCTAGCCGAGGTGGGCGGGGTGGTGGGTTAATGCGAGAAGCGGAACCTCACCCCGCCCTTTCCGGTGAGGAGGTCATCGTGAGGTTTTAGTCGGTAGGGATGTCCTTTTGATATCGAGCCCGACATACCCCACCCACCTCCCCGGGTGTGGTGGGGATGCGTAAATGCATTTCCTCACGTAAAAAAAAAAAAAAAAAAAAAAAAAAAAAAAAAAAAAAAAAAAAAAAAAAAAAAAGGCCTGTGTCACTCCGCGTGTAGGTGTTAAAAACATACCTACGGGCGGCGGCCACTGCGCAAAGGGCCAATCTATGTGGCTCTTTCAATACCACAGAATAATAACTAGTACTACGTATAACCATGTACAACGTATTATGATCCGTAGCATAGTGAATTAAGGCCCATATTCCTTTGAAAAGAAATTGGTAGGCAACAAAATGATCACGTGATTGACTGGACCGCGAGCTAAATTAAATCATATTGTTTATCAGATTGAGTTCATATTTCTTTGAAAACCATTGCGAAGTGAAGCTTCTGTACGAAGTACAAGTTATTATTCTGTGCTAAGGCTTAGTAATGGGATCCCGTTTTTACCTATTAGGTGCGGAACCCTCAAAACGGGACCCACTAAGCTTCCATTGTCTGTCTGTCTGTCTCCAGGCTGTATCTCAGAAACCGTAATAGCTAGAAAGCTGAAACTTTCACAAGATATGTATTTCCCGTGCCGCTGTAACAACAAATACTATAAATTAAAAACATAGAAAATAATATGCAAATAGGGGGAGCAGTATATACAGCAAACGTCTTTTTTTTTTTCAATAACAACCTTCAAATATTTAGTATGATTCGGAATGGTTACCATGCCGGACTGTCAATCAGAAGGGACCGGGTTTGATTCCCGGCCCGCCCAACATCTTTGTGCTTAAACTAAATTTGTTGTTTGTCGGTATGGGTGTTAAATGTTTATCTATAAAAAATATGTATGTATGTATATGTAGTATATCAGTTGTGTTAGCAACCATAATACGAGCTAGAAATGGTTCAGTATGGAACTAACCAGCTGTGTGTGAAATGTGTCCAAAAAAAATAGTACTTATTTTGTTTCGCTGTGACCGTGATTTTGTATTAGTCTAAGAGCCTGTGAAGATCGTCCTTCACCGATCTGATAACCAGATGAGACGTTTTTGTTATGAAGTATTTTTTATAAACAAATATGCCTAAAATTGCTTGCCTATCGAAAAGTGCTCTATAATATTATTTTTATGATTTTGATTTGTATGATGTTATTACTATATTATTATTTTTATGTTTTTGATTTTTATGATTATGTTATGTGTAATATGGACTATGTCTGCAATAAAATGATTTGAATTGAATTAAACGTTAATCGGTATTGCTTTACCGTTTCAGACTCATACTGGCAAGAAGAACTACAAATGTGTCATCTGTGGAAAATGCTTCTCACTATCGAGGACGTTGAATGAACATATTCGCGGTGTACATCATAATATACGGCGCGTGAGACGACCCGCGACTGAAAAACAAACAGAATTAGATGGCTAATCCCTTCGATCAAAAATGTAGTAACACTTATAAAATTAAAGTTAAGTTGTGAATAAATAAGTTACAATACAATACAAGTTTTTATTTCAATTAATAGTCTGGTCAACTTTTTTCAGCTGTTTCCGAAAATTATGATTGAGGTGTCGTTCGATTCGGAATGGCATCTACCTAGATAGTTTTCGAAAAACAATGAAGTTCCGCAGAAAAATAAAATTAAAAAAAAAACTTTTCGAACACAATATTTATTCATTCCTGCCTTGAACGAATAAATATTATTTAAACTCATTAAATATGAAAATTAAAATTTGAAAAAATTCAGGTGCCTACAGGACAGATCAATAAACAATAAGTAATCAGTTGTCAAAATTTTAAAAATTTCTTTTTTTTACGTTTTTTTTATTTGCGGAACTTCATTGTTTTTCGAAAACTATCTAGATGCCATTCCGAATCGAATGACACCTCAATCATAATTTTCGGAGACTGCTGAAAAAGTTGACCAAAAAGGCACTTGTTGACTAGACTATAAGTGGCGCAGGCTTGAGATTAGATTTATATTTGGGCGCCGTGACATAGGAATGTCTAAAGTTGTATTACAATAAGGATCTCTCTTGGATAGCGTACAAAGGTCCAAGGAGTCTTAACATTCAATCGCTCGAGCTCGATCTGACATTTGACAGATCACCTGTCATGTCTGTCACTTTGTTCATTGCTCGAAGTTGCCAGGCTAAAGACCTTAAAGCCATTATCTAATGAAACTAAGGGGTTACAATGTACTATATTATAAGGTGATGTCTCTTAAAACGGCAAGGAAAATAAGACCACAAGTAAGAGTGGTCTTATTTGAGTTTGAGGAATTTAAGCGTTATTAGTATAGTAATACAGTTGAATTTTTTACCGCTTACTGCGTACGGTGATAACATTTTATAGCTGTTACCGCGGAGCAAGATAGCTTATGTTTATTACGGTACTAGTCGAAACTCAACCTTAAGATACAGTGGTAAGGTTGACTTGAATTGAAATAATTTTTGTGACGTAGTCTATTGTAATACATACAATAGTATAGTAAACTCATGCCATTTTTTTGGGCTGTGTTTGTATGCAACACTGAATCTGGTATATATTTGATCGAGGGCTAAGCTTATTAAGGATTTTTACGAAGGCTTTTGAATCCCTATTAATGGGGATGATGATGAATTTTTCAATTGGGGTTAATGGGTATCCCCATTATGGCGAAGATGGATTAAGGGAAAAATCTTGATTGTACTAATAAGCATAACTTATTATTAAGCCTATTAATAATCTTTTTTTAATTTGAAATTGTTAATGTTTGTGTACAATAATGAATTTTCAATTTATTTATGTCTTTTATTGGAAAACCTCCAATTTGTAAAGTTCTGTACCTAAAAGTGAGTGTGCGACGAAATTAAAAAAGTAGTTGGCGTAAAGGTTACCATGCCGGACTGCTAATCAGAAGGTTCCGGGTTCGATTCCCGGCCCGGTCAACATCTTTGTGCTTAGCTAAATTTGTTGGCTGTGGGTCTGGGTGTTAAATATGTATTCATATATAATATGTATGTATGTATATGTAGTATATCAGTTGTGTTAGCAACCATAATACGAGCTAGAAATGGTTCAGTATGGGGCTAACCAGCCGTGTGTAAATGTGTCCTAATATTTATTTAATTGCATGAGTTAATTCCCCCCGCCCCATTCCACTACCGGACGAGTACGGAAACACCAAAGCGGCATCGTTATACCGTGGAGGTTCCAAAGGCGCGTACTAAGCGGTTTGCCTCCACCTTCATTGTGCGAACCGCGAAGGTGTGGAATTCTTTGCCTCGATCCCTGTTCCCTGAGAGCTACAATCTGGCGGTTTTCAAAGCAAGAGTGAACCGGTTTTTTCTGGGTAAGCGCGCTCCACCTTAGATCATAATGTCGCTTGCCATCAGGTGAATTGTGAACAAGCGCAAGCCCATTTAATGTAAAAAAAGGTAAAAGTGGGACCAAGCTTCCGCTGTCTGTCACCAGGCTTTATCTTATAAACCGTGATAGCTAGAAAGCTGATAAAATTAAGGGAGGTCCCTATACAACAAACAGTTTTTTTTTCATATTTTAATTTTTTTATACTGTTATTTTTTACATGCTTATCAGAAACATACGAGGAAATATTAAGTACTCTTAAGTAATTACTTATTTGTTATTTTTATCTGATACTCTGTTACATACAACGAAAAATGCCTATCAATTGGATACCAACAATCAACATACCAATGGTGGCGATTCAGCGGCACACACGAGTAAACTAGTTTTGTTCCTGGTTAATCGATCTTATTTAGTTATAGTTTTGATTATTTTCTGTTCTGTGAACCATAATAAAAAAAAAATAAACTAAATTTAAAGAAGCCCCGTCTCTTTTCATCTTAGGTGTCCAGAAAGAGACGGAACGTTCTGCACCATAGTCAAAACAACTAAAATCACGTCAAATGTAGAAAATATAGGCGAGTTTAGAACGCACTCACTTGTATCACCTCTAAAACTGTAATATTGGAAGCCAATATCTTCTCCCAAAAAAAATTAACTATCCATATACACATGTCAGTTTTACAAACTAAAATATAATTAATTTATTTACTAACGATACATTTTCTTATTCCTACAGACTCATGTCCCCTGACGTGTCGTTTTAGTAGAAGATACGATATAACAACGACCTTCACCGATCTGTTTAATGGATAAAAATTATTCGATAGGTAATTTAGTTTATTAAAAATGATAAAAAATATGGGTTGCCTGATAAAATCTTGGCCAGGCTATAATTAATTAAAAATTGAAAAATGATATGATGACGCTTATTTTTATGTTTGGTTAAAAGATTAAACAAATAGGTGAAAATAACTACGAGCGAAATACCTGTTTACACCTGGCAACCCAAACGTTATGCCAGGAAAATAATAGGCAACCCTCCGTTTGCTCTATAGGCTGTGAACTTTTCGATAGTGTTAATTTTTTTGTTAAACTCAATGGTGAAATTAAAAATAAAAATTGTTTTTTTAATTTTTAATTAATTATAGCCTGGCCAAGATTTTATCAGGCAACCCATGTTTTTTATCATTTTTAATAAACTAAATTACCTATCGAATAATTTTTATCCATTAAACAGATCGGTGAAGGTCGTTATTATATCGTATCTTAGACTATTTATAGCGCGTCGTCTCTGCTAACTATAGTTCAATAATGCAATAGCCAACATTTTTTCCTATATATGGCAACACCAAAGTTTGACAGTTGGATTTTGGCATAGAGTTTTCGTTTTTATTATTTGTTATTTATTTTTAGCTTTATAAAACTGTGTGATGAGTTAGGTAAGCATAATGTTTTCTTAATTTAAGTGTTACAATAGCTAAATACTGTTGCCCCGCATAACAGGATCATATGATACTTAGCGCGGGGCGCAGTGGATATGGCAAAACGTACACTAAGGCTAAGCTATACTTTAGCATTTAATTAGTTATAGTACGTTTCACACCTGTATTTGTGCTGAATAATCTATTTGTATTTGTAGCATTTAATTAGGTATAGTACGTAGTATATACTTTAACATTTAATTAGTTAAAGTATGTTTCACACCTGTATTTGTGCTGAATAAACTATTTGAATTTGTAGTTAACAAAACCTAATACTAATAGGTTTTAACTATTGTTAACAGAACCTAATACTATAGTAGAGGAGCCGAAGAGAGGATTTTTGAAGTATCTCGAACGTGTCAGTTTCCATTGGGCTCTGCGTTGCCTATAACCATTGACGACCTCGTTGGCGTAATGGTTACCATGCCGGACTGCCAATCAGATGGTTCCGGTTCGATTCCCGGCACGGTCAACGTCTTTGTGCTGAACTAAATTTGTTGGCTGTCTGTCTGGGTGTTAAATATGTATCTATATAAAATATGTATGTATGTATATGTAGTATATCAGTTGTTTTAGCAACCATAATACGAACTAGAAATAGTTCAGTATGGGGTTAACCAGCAGTGTGTGAAATAAATAAAAATGAGTCATAAGTAATTTATTCATAAACACAAGTTTACACATCAAAAATTATTTTTTACAGTCATAATATAATAACATAATAATTAATTATAAACATTATAAATTAATATACATTCAAGCAGTATATATTTAATTATAAACGATAAGATAACTGGTTATTTATCTTATTAGACAATTAATAAATTCATCAAATTAATAAAAGGTTTGTTCTGCGTTGCCTATAGATAAATGAATGAATGAGTCAGGTCAAAGATAAACGATATATTTTCCTAGTACAGTTTCCTCTTCCTACATACTCATATCCCCCGACGTGTCTGTGTAAGTCGCGCGTCGTCTTCTTCGTCATGTCAAGGTTTCTTTTGGGCTCTGCGTTGCCTATAGATGAATGAATGAATGAATGAATGAGTCAGGACAAAGACAAACGATATATTTTCCTAGTAAAGTTTCCTATTCCTACAGATTCATATCCCCCGACGTGTCTGTCCAAGTCGCGCGTCATCGTCGACGTCGTGTCAGAGTTTCCTTTGGGCTCTGCATTGCCTATAGATGAATGAATGAATGAGTCAGGACAAAGACAAACAATATATTTTCCTAGCACAGTTTCTATTCCTACAGACTCATATCCCCTGACGTGTCATGTATAAAACCTAATACTATTAGTATTAGGTTTGTTAGAACCTAATACTATAGTAAAGGAGCCGAAGAGATTTTTGAGTGTGTCAGAATTTCCTTTGGGTTCTGCGTTGCCTATAGATGAATGAATGAATGAGTCGGGACAAAGATAAACAGTATAATTTCCTTTGGGTTCTGCGTTGCCTATAGATGAATGAATGAATGAATGAGTCAGGACAAAGATAAACGATATATTTTCCTAGCACAGTTTCCTCTTCCTACAGACTCATAACCCCCGACGTGTCTGTGCAAGTCGCGCGTCGTCGTCGACGTCGTGTCAGAGTTTCCTTTGGGCTCTGCGTTGCCTATAGATGAATGAATGAATGAATGAGTCAGGTCAAAGATAAACGATATATTTTCCTGGTACAGTTTCCTATTCCTACAGACTCATGCCCCTGACGTGTCGTGTTCTGTGCCGGGTTTTGTTAAGAATAGTTAAAACCTAACACTATTAGTATTAACCTAATACTACAGTAGAGGAGCCGAAGAGAGGATTTTTGAAGTATCTCGAGCGTGTCCGAGTTTCTTTGGGCTCTGCGTTGCCTATAGATGAATGAATGAATGAATGAATGAGTCAGGACAAAGATAAACGATATATTTTCCTAGAACAGTTTCCTCTTCCTACAGACTCATATCCCCCGACGTGTCTGTGTAAGTCGCGCGTCGTCTTCTTCGTCATGTCAAGGTTTCTTTTGGGCTCTGCGTTGCCTATAGATGAATGAATGAATGAATGAGTCAGGTCAAAGACAAACAATATATTTTCCTAGTAAAGTTTCCTATTCCTACAGATTCATATCCCCCGACGTGTCTGTGTAAGTCGCGCGTCGTCTCTTCTTCGTCATGTCAAGGTTTCTTTTGGGCTCTGAGTTGCCTATAGATGAATGAATGAATGAATAAATGAATGAGTCAGGACAAAGATACTATATATTTTCCTGGTACAGTTTCCTCTTCCTACAGACTCATATCCCCCGACGTGTCTGTGAGAGTCGCGCGTCGTCGTCGTCGTGTCAAGGTTTCTTTTGGGCTCTGCGTTACCTATAGATGAATGAATGAATGAATGAGTTGGGACAAAGATAAACAATATAATTTCTTTTGGGTTCTGCATTACCTACAGATGAATGAATGAATGAATGAGTCTGGTCAAAGACAATCGATATATTTTCCTAGCAAAGTTTCCTCTTCCTACAGACTCATATCCCCCGAAGTGTCAGTGTGAGTCGCGCGTCGTCTCACGCGCCGTATATTATGATGGACGCCCCGAACGTGCTCATTCAACGTGGTCGAGTATTGGAAACATTTCCCGCAGATCTCGCATTTGTGACTCTTCTCGCCCGTGTGGACCTGAAACGTGGAAACAATTAATAAAATTTCCGCGTAGCAAACGGTCACACTTACTTATTATTAAAAGTTGGAATGAGTGCAACAGTTTCGAAGAGCCGGCGGTATCTGCGCGAGAGTTCAGTTTTCAGTTTTAAAATATCTTTATTCCAAAATAAACAGCAACAATAGTAGTGTGAATTACTTAATCCTAACATATTGCAACATGGAGTAATTTCGTTTTATTTCGAGCTTATTTGCCCATAGAAAACTTACAAAATTGTAAATAGTAGCAGTACATTTTAAATAGGTGAGATAGAGGCGCTGGAGATAATTGAGCGGCGACCAATGAGGCTCATTGGTAGCGATGCTCTTTGCAAGACAAAAATGCAGAATCTTGAGCATCGCCGCCGGTGGCTTGCCTTTCAGTTTTTTTTATAGGTTACATTTCGGTGAGTGTGCGACGGAATTGCATGAGTTGATTCCCCCCGCTCCATTCCACTACCGGACGAGCAGGGAAACACCAAAGCGGCATCGTTATACCGTGGAGGTTCCAAAGGCGCGTACTAAGTGGTTTGCCTCCACCTTCATTGCGCCAACTGCGAAGGTGTGGAACTCTTTGCCTCGTTCCCTGTTCCCTGAGAGCTACAATCTGGCGGTTTTCAAAGCAAGAGTGAACCGGTTTTTTTCTGGGTAAGCGCGCTCCACCTTAGATCATAATGTCGCTTGCCATCAGGTGAATTGTGATCAAGCGCAAGCCCATTTAATGTAAAAAAAAAAGCTCCAACACCCAAGGATTTTAACCAAATTTTATATGCGTATTCAGTAGGTCTGAGAATCGGCTACTATCTATTTTTCATATATCCCTAAGTGAGGTAAAACAACGTTTCCTGGGTCAGCTAGTCTTATATAAATCTCGTGTCACAATGTTTTTGTCCTCAATGGACTCTTAAACCACTTACCCGATTATAATAAAATTCGCACACCATGTGCAGTTCGATCCAACTTCTCAAGTTGGATCGAACTATAGATAGGATAGTTTAAATCTCAAATTATAGTCGCAATTTTAATTTATTGCTAATTATTGTCTGTTATTATTTGACAGTCACAATGATCTGTTAACTCCAAATGATTCTAACAGATGTCGATACCTTTCGACTGGGTTGAGTAAGTAATCAATAGATGGCGCTGCTATGGTTAATCTACGAACGTGTCATATAAGCTACACTATCTATTTTTCATACCCCTAAGTGAGGCAAAACAACGTTTGCCGGGTCAGCTAGTAATTATATAATAATATTGGCGCTATTTTTTTTTGACTCTCGCTTCGCTCACATCTCCAACACCCACCTTCATATGGTTGAACAGATTGCTCTTGCTCTTGAACTTCTTCCCGCAGAGCGTGCACAGGTTGGTCGGCGGGAAGTGACGCGCGCGGTGGTCGCGCATCAGCACGTTTTTTGCTTCCACACTCTTCTGTCAGCCGTCATATCTACATTCACTCCTTTCTCTTTCATATCCTCTTTCACACAATTCATCCACATCTTCTTAAGTCGTCCTCTACTTCCAATACCTTGTACACCACAGACCAAGTATAATCTATACTATAAGACTCTTTGTCCTGACTCATTCATTCACTCATTCATTCATCTATAGGCTACGCAGAGCCCAAATGGCTGGTTCCAGGGGTATGAAATTTGGAAGGTGTATTTGTTTTAGTATGTAGACGCGTGCTAAGAACGGATTTTTGGACAAATCCACCCTCCAAATTTCACAACCCTAGGACCAGCCGTTTGGGCTCTGCGTTGTCTATAGATGAATGAATTAATGAGTCAGGACAAAGAGTCTTATAGTATAGATTGGTGCTAATTTTTTTGACTCTCGCTTCGCTCCCACCTCCAACACCCACCTTCATATGGTTGAACAGGTTGCTCTTGCTCTTGAACTTCTTCCCGCAGAGCGTGCACAGGTTGGTCGGCGGGAAGTGACGCGCGCGGTGGTCGCGCATCAGCACGTTGCTGCGGAACCTCTTCGGGCAGAGGTCGCAGGGGAACGGCCGCGCTCCCGTGTGCAGGTTCATGTGATCGCGCAGCACGTAGACGCTCTGCGAACAGAGTCAGGGATCAGAATGGAAAGAAAGGACACAATTTATTTCAAACACTGAAGACACAAACATATACAGTGCAAACTCCATGTAACGTAACTAGATTTAACGACGCTTTTTTTTTAATGAATGTGTCCAATAAAGAAGCGAGTGTGGCTCGGTGGTAAAAACGAGTGTGGCTCAGTGGTAATAACGGCTGCTTTTCAATCAGACGGCCCCTGGTTCGATCGCGGCCCTACACCTGTGACTTGTTTTTCAAGTTATGTGTGGATTTGCACTCGCTTTACGGTGAAGGAAAACATCGTGAGAAAAACCGACATATTTGAGGACCACATTATCCTAGGACGTGTGTCATCCGCCAACCCGCACTTGGCCAGCTTGGTGAATTACGGCCTATATCTGTTTCCTAGTGAGAGAAGGCCCCGAGTCCCAGCCGTGGGAACGTATAGTGTGCTGCTTATGTTATAAGATAAAAGATAAAGATTTTTATTGCTTCTTGGGTATGAGCACGGATTACACAAACAAAACAAAAGTATAGGTATTTATATTTAAGCTTTTGAGTCGTGCGTTGGTGGATCATTGCGCCTCGCTGTAGGTTTTTGAGAACCTGAGTCGCAAGGCAGCAATCGGTTTCACACCGCTAGCTTTTGTATACACTAAGTACTTCGCTATAAAAAACACTAGCTGACCCGGCAAACGTTGTTTTGCCTCACTTAGGGGTATGAAAAATAGATAGTGTAGCTTATATGACACGTTCGTAGATTTACCATAGCAGCGCCATCTATTGATTACTTACTCAACCCAGTCGAAAGGTATCAACATCTGTTAGAATCATTTGGAGTTAACAGATAATTGTGACTGTCAAATAATAACAGACAATAATTAGCAATAAATTAAAATTGCGACTATAATTTGAGATTTAAACTATCCTATCTCTCAAGTTGGATCGAACTGCACATGGTGTGCGAATTTTATTATAATCGGTTAAGTGGTTTAGGAGTCCATTGAGGACAAACATTGTGACACGAGATTTATATATATTAAGATAAGATTACACAAATCATTTACTAAAAACAACACATACTTATGTGTTGTTATGTGTGTCCAATAAAGAATTTTCTATCTAAGAATGATATCTTATAAATTTAACAACTCACCGCAAAGCCACTGCCACAGATGTCACACAGATGTTTCTTGACATTAGCGTACCACATGTTCCAATCCTCGTTGGGGTGTTCCCGCTTGAAGTGAGTCTTGAGCCACGCGGCGCCCAGACGGACCGTACTGCACTGCAATAATACAAATACAGTGTACACTCCGTGTAACGTCACTCGATTTAACGACAAACTCTCTTTTCTTTCTTTTCTTTCTTTCTTTCTAAAGCGTTGAAATCAATTGGCTTTAGTTGATTTAGCTTGTATTCCATACAATGATACATTCTCTCCATTTCTCTCCAAAAAAAGCGAGTGTGGCTCGGTGGTTATAACGTCTGCTTTCCAATCAGACGGCCCCTGGTTCGAACCCGGCCCTACACCAATGACCTGTTTTTCAAGTTATGTGTGGATTTGCACTCGCTTTACGGTGAAGGAAAACATCGTGAGCAAACCGGCATGTTTGAGGACCACAATATCCGAAGACGTGTGTCATCCGCCAACCCGCACTTGGCCAGCGTGGTGGATTATGGCCTATATCTCTCTCTTCGTGAGAGAAGGGCCCGAGTCCCAGCAGTGGGAACGTATAGTGGGCTGCTTATGCTATGTTATGCTAACGAACACTCTCTATAAAGCCATAAAATGCACAGTCTCTTCAGTGTCAATGTTTTCGATATTTTATAGCGTTTATGATTTATAACTAAAAACCTGTGTGGAATTCTTTGCCAAACTCCCTGTTCCCCGATAACTATAATCTAGCAGTTTTCAAGGCAAGAGTGAACCGGTTTCTTCTGGGCAAGCGTGCTCCACCTTAGATCGCAATTTCGCTTACCATCAGGTGAACTGCGATCAAGCGAAAGCCCATTAAAGGTCAACTCACACCGCGACGCGACGCTGCGCGCAGATTTTAAATAGAGCGACTCAAAATATACTTTATTTACTACACGAAAAGATTCACATTTCATTGTTAGAACAAGCCGCGAGGCGTCTCGATGCAGCGCTGCGCAGCGCAACGTATCTCAATTCTCACAATGAAATGTGAATCTTTTTGTGTAGTAAATAAAGTATATTTTGAGTCGCTCTATTTAAAATCTGCGCGCAGCGTCGCGTCTCGGTGTGAGCTGACCCTATGAGTTAAAAAAAAATTTCAAGAATTTTCCGTTGCTATGACAACTTACCAGTTTACATTTAACTGGACGTATTTTGTGCTGCGCTCTCGGTTTCCTCCACTTGTCTCTGAAATAAAAAAAAAACTTTGTTATTATTCTATTATTATTATTTTAATGATGAATAGGTTCACGTTTGACTGCAGCTTAACTGTGGTCTAAGATGTGGAAATGGAAATTATATATAACTAGCAGACCTCCCCGGCTTCGCACGGGTTATATAAGGACTTTTGTTACACATTTTACTAAGGATCTCTGATATCTTTGGAAGCAAAATATAGCCTAGGTTACTCGGGGATAATGTTACTACTCAACGGTGAAAGATTTTTTCAAATCGGTACAGTAGTTTCGGAGCTTATTCACGTCAAACAAACAAACAATCTAACTTTTCCTCTTTATACAATGTGTTTGTCTTTGTCTACCCTTGTCGGCGACTAAAATGGTAAAATATATGATTCGTTTTATCGCATACACAGCCCTTTTTTTTCTCTCTTCATTGTGGAATGGCAGCCATTTTGTTTTTCTTTTGCGCCAACCCATGGGCGCTTGTATTCATTTTGTCTCAGTACATAACTTACCATGTAAAGGGCATATTGATTTAAAAAGATATCATTTGATAGCTGATCGTATGGGTAATGAAACGATGTAAGTAAGACCTTGCAAATTTTTATTCAATAAAGTGAAGAAAAAAGAATCTGAATATAAAAGTTATAAATTTAAAAAATATCTTAAAATTAAGCTTTTTACACGCTTTATATTAGCTTCACCTGTATGTTTGTAACCGACTTCTTTGGGCGCGATTTTGACCCACTTTAAACGGCCAGATTTCGTTGAAACTTTGTAGATTTGTAAATTGAGGACCGATGACAATACACTAATTTGATAAAATTATTACATTTTTTTGTATTTTTGTTTGTATGTTTGTTTGTAACCGACTTCTTTGGGCGCGATTTTGACCCACTTAAAACGGCCAGATAAGCGTGTTTTTTAGTTTTTTTAAACTACTATTCTTCTTCTCCTTTACCATTTCCCACTAGGTGGGGTCGGCACAGCCTGTTTTTCTCTTCCACGCCACTCTATCAGCCGTCATCTCCACATTCACTCCCTTCTCATTCATATCCTCCTTCACACAATTCATCCACGTCTTCTTTGGTCTACCTCTCCTTCCGCTACTACTTACAATCATATCCATACTTCTCCTAGTCACATGCATCTCCTCTCTACGCATTACATGTCCGTACCACGCTAACCGTCCACTCTTCACTTTCTCTGAAACAGGCGCCACTTTCAGACTTCCTCTAATATACTCATTTCTTACCTTGTCCATTCTTGTTACTCCACACATCCATCGCAACATTCGCATCTCTGCCGCATGCAATCCTCTCTCATGCACTACTTTCGTCGCCCAACACTCGGATCCATACAATACGACAGGTCTAATGATCGTTTTGTAAATTTTCCCCTTCAGTTTAAGCGGAATTCTCCGATCGCAAGTTGTTCCAGAGACCTGTCGCCATTTCATCCAACCAGCGTTTATTCGGCTCGCTATGTCACGATCAATATCGGCGTCATTTTGGAAGAGAGAGCCAAGGTACTTAAAATTGGAGCAGGCTGGCAGGGATACACCATCTAAGGCAATTGGAGTATAACTGGAGGACCCACCAAAGTCACAGAACATCTGCTCGGTCTTGGTGCGGCTAATTTTTAGCCCGACTTCCTCCAGTCTCTCCTGCCATTTTACCAGCTAATTACCAGCCAAAAAAATACCAGCTAAAAAAGCTTTTTTTAAACTACTATTATTTTACAAAAATCCTATGCCTTGGCTATAGCTTGATATGTCGATACAATGAATCATATATTTTACCATGTCAGGCTTCGACAAACACATTGTATATTGGTATAGAGATATAGCTATGTCTTAGCAACAAAAGTTAATGTTTTCGGGATAACAAGTAACCTTTAACAAAAAGTAACTTACATGTGAGTGGGGCGGTAGTTGGGGAGGCTGGTGGGGTTGCCGCGGGGTCCGCGCGGCGCGGGGGCGGGCGGGATCATGTGCACGTCCTGCACGTGCGCCGCGTACACAGCTTGCGAGGGGAACGAGACGTCGCACTCCGCGCACGGCACCCGCTCCCCGTCCCCGGGGGGCGGCGGGGGATCGTCCTGGGACGAGACGGGGTCACTTTTATACAACGTATAAAATAATGTAAGTTACATTGGGGGCGGGTTATTATTTATTTATTGACGTGACAACGTCTTAAATTAGGTTGCGGCTGGGAGTCACTTATGAAAAAGTGTAACGCCCGGTAACGTTACGATGAGTCACCGAACGAGAGAGAGGCCCACCGAATGCCTTGCGTCTCTCTCCCACTCAACTATGATCGGTCTGCCGCGCGCGCAGCACGCGGCAGACGTTGTCACGTAAAATCTTCGCCCGTAAAACCGACTTTACAGGCAACCATTTTTTTTTATTTATTTATTTGATTTATATGCGAGCAGCAAAATGCTGATATGCCTATATCACACTGAGTTGAAATTAATTTTTTAACAGATCATAAAATGTCCATTATTCTATGTCAATGCTTAAAGTCCACTGGTGCACTGATCACAGGTTAGCAAGACAATAATATATTATATTATTAATATAAAAAATACAAAATACAAAATTATTTATCTTCTTATATATAAAATTTCCGTGTCACAGTGTTTGTTACCGTACTCCTCCGAAACGGCTTGACTGATCTTTACCAAATTTTATGTGCGTATTCAGTAGGTCTGAGAATCGGCTACTATCTATTTTTTAAGGCAAAACAACGTTTGCCGGGTCAACTAGTTTCCTATAAAAATATGGTTACACAAAAGATAAAACAAAGATAAAGACTTATGGATTTGGTAGGTAACCAACCGCTTTGGCGAGTGAGTGTAAGCTCTGCACTAGGATAAACCTGTCTCGCAGGGCTTACAATTGTCTAGATTAATTATCAAATCAAATAATTGTATTTCAGATTTACATATGTCCATACCACGCTAACCTTTACATTCACCAACACTATAAAATAAGTACCTGATGTTTCTTGATGACGTGCGATGACAGAGCGAGCGGAGTGGGGAACCCGCGGCCGCACGCAGTGCATACATGCAGCTTCCGCCGGTGGTACTTCGACATGTGGAGGAAATACGCCGACTGCCATCTGTAGGGGCAAAATATAATTTATTTTGATAGCTAATATACATTTATATATTTTGTGAAAATTTTAAGTGTCTAGCAGCTACCGTTATTGATATATAGCAAAAAATAGTAGTTTAAAAAAACTAAAAAACACGCTTATCTGGCCGTTTTAAGTGGGTTAAAATCGCGCCCAAAGAAGTCGGTTACAAACAAACATACAAACAAAAATACAAAAAAATGTAATAATTTTATCAAATTAGTGTATTGTCATTGGTCCTCAATAAATCTACAAAGTTTCAACGAAATCTGGCCGTTTAAAGTGGGCCAAAATCGCGCCCAAAGAAGTCGGTTATAAACAAACAAACATACAGGTGAAGCTATTATATATAGCGTGTAAAAACAAACTTCAACTTACTTGAAAGTGGCATCACAGTGATCACAGCTATACATTTTACCGGAATGCATGGCGTAGTGGTTTCTCATAGTGCCTCTGAAAAATTAAACACATTATTTACTTCTATTATTAACTACAGTGTAAACTCTATATAACGACACTGAAGGGACTGTGCATTTTATGGCGTTATAGAGTGGTCGTTTTTTTTTTAATGGAGAGAATGTATCATTGTATGGAATACAAGCTACACCAACTAAAGCCAATTGGTTTGGACGCTTTAGAGAGTTTGTCGTTGAATCGAATGACGTTACATGGAGTGTACACTGTATTTTATTAGATGTGCGTAAATAATATTTAATTAATGTAATTGATATTGGCCAAGTGCGATTCGGGCTCACGCATGAAGGGTTCCGTACCATTGTTGTATGGGGAGCCTCAATTCATAAGAGGATATTACCAAATGTTGTCATAAATATGGAGTAAAATGCTTGAAAATTATGTATGTTGTATGGGATCCCCTTTCATAATTATATATATTTATATATAATAAATATTATAGATTAATGATTTATTTGATTAATAAATTAATAACTAAACTAGTGCCAAATAGGGCCATATGAATGAATTAATTAATTTTTTAAATGATACATTAAGGAATAAATTAATTGATGAATAATTTAATGAATGAATAAATAATTTAATTAATGAATACATAATTTAACTAATTATTTAATGAAAGAATAATTTAATTAATGATTTTAATGAATGAATAAATAATTTAATTAATGACTTAATGAATTAATTAATAACTAACTAGTGCCAAAAAAGGCGATTTTTAGTATTACCTGTAATAAGTGACCATAGGGCAGAGTTTACACTTGTAGACTGCGGAGTGGGTGTTGGAGTGTGCATTCCGCTTATATTGACGTTTTCCGGGACGAACTTTGCATATAGGGCAACACTCGCCGGCGTTCTCCGGGTTCTCCTGGAGGCATAAAAAATACTGTATTTTTTGACGTGACAACGTCTTAAATTAGGTTGCGGCTGGGAGTCACTTATGAAAAAGTGTAACGCCCGGTAACGTTACGATGAGTCACCGAACGAGAGAGAGGCCCGCCGAATGCCTTGCGTCTCTCTCCCACTCAACTATGATCGGTCTGCCGCGCGCGCAGCACGCGGCAGACGTTGTCACGTAAAATCTTCGCCCGTAAAACCGACTTTACAGGCAACCATTTTTTTACTAACATCTGGTGTATCAGGGCCAAAGCCTTTTAAATGGTATAAAAGGAAAAAAATATATACAGTAATACCCCGACTTACGCTACCTCGACTTACGCGAATTCGGAGTTACGCGATTTAATTTTCTCGTCTATTTTAACGTTTTTTGTTTGAAAGCCGCGCACTTCAGATTGTGTTTATACATTTTATTAATATAGTTAATCATATTATCTAGAATTAAATTAAAATTTATTTCCTAAATTATAGTCTCCGGTCCCAATTAAACATACTTTGTATGACTTTATAGGTATGTATATGCAAAATTGTACCCCGACTTACGCGAATAGCGCTCGGTCCCACCTATCGCGTAAGTCTGGGGTATTACTGTATGAAACCCATAAGAAAAGGATGGGAGTGCTTAGAAATCCTTTGTAGACAAAAAAAAATGAAATATTTTAATGGTTCCTTTATTTATCTTAATTCGGTTTCAGATAAACTATAATTAAGTTATTTAAAAAATATATATTCCCTAATACTTAGCTTTAAGTTATTTCAATTTTACAACATGGCTGTATGGAAAGTAAAACCATTTTTACTCTACTATTTTTTAACTAATTTGACAGCTGTCAGTTGAAAGCGATTCTCCCTAGGGATGCAATGTATTACTTTCATCCTGCTCCTCAGGCAACTTCAGACCTACTTTCAGAGTATGAGTAATGAAAAATTCTTTATTAAACTATAATTAAGTTATTTAAAAAATATATATTCCCAATCAATACTTAGCTTTAAGTTATTTCAATTTTACTACATGGCTGTATGGAAATTAAAACCTTTTTTTACTGTACTATTTTTTAAATAATGTGACAGCTGTCAGTTGAAAGCGATTCTCCCTAGGGATGCAATGTATTACTTTCATCCCGCTCCTCAGGCAACTTCAGACCTACTTTCAGAGTATGAGTAATGAAAATATTTATTTTTTTCTACTAAAACTTACTTCATGATGATCTTTGGTATGGTTCTCCAAATCTTTAGCTCTCTTGAAAGGTGTATAACATATGTCACACTTGTGTTCTGCATTCACGTAGTAATCGTATGTCTTACGTTTTTCAAACTCTTCAAGCTGAAAAAAAAACATATCCCACTTTTAATTTTTTTATTTTTATATTTCGCACTGATTATTTACTAATGACAATTTATTTACATGTAATAAGTCTTTACATGTGTGTGTGTATATATGTTAGTTTGTAATTTCTTCATATGCATCTTTGATGTAAAAAGCAATCATATGTCTTTCACTTTTCAAACTATTCTAGCTGAAAAAATAAACATATCCCACTAATATAATATACGCGAAAGTTTGTGTGTGTGTGTGTGTGTATGTTTGTTACTTCTTCATATGCATCTTTGATGTACAAAACAATCATATGTCTTTAGCTTTTCAAACTAATTCTAACTGAAAAGAAAACAAATCCTATTAACATAATAAATGCGAAAGTTTGTGTGTGTATGTTTGTTACTTCTTCATATGCATATCTGATGTACAAGCTTCCATGCTTAGTTGAAAAATGTCATCAATCATTTAGTATAGCTTTTGTGGGTGTCTTTAGGATGTGTCAAATACTATTAATTAAATAATACTATATTAGTAAATGAAGGTAGGAAAATATAATCAGTCTATGCATGGTGCTCAGCTGTTTCAATTACGCTCCCCATAAATAAATTATTTTACAGCTTTTAATATCAAATACAGTGTAAACTCCATGTAACGTTACTCGATATAACAACAAACTATCTTAAGCGTCGAAATCAATTGGCTTTAGTTGGTTTAGCTTGTATTCCATACAATGATACATTCTCTCCATTTAACAACCACTCTCTATAATGCCATAAAATGCACAGTCCCTTCAGTGTCGTTATATAGATTTTACACTGTATTTAATATTACTAATGTAATAAATATTATTTTTTATTTACCTTCATTTCAAATGTAGATAAATACTGTATATCGAATATAGCTTGAAATTTATCATCTTCCTGATATCTCTCATAGAAACTCTGAAGAGCGTCCTTCAGTTTCTTTGCTGGAACAATAAATTATTATTGGGGTAAGCATATAGCGCCTGTAGCTCGGCTAGCTAAGGTGATCTGACGCGATCATCGAAGCTAAGCAACGGTTGATGCGGATAGTATTTGGATGGGTGATCATGCCCAAGATTGCTGTTAAGTGGCATTTTCATCTGGGCGCTAGTGTGGGTTGGATGACACGTTAAATTGTAGGTTGCTTGTTGTATATTCGTGTAGTCATTTTTTCTCTGTTATATCTTATTAGTATCGTTGTTCTCTGTTATCTGATATCATATTTAATAAACGTCATTTATAATTATACATGTCAAAATTTTTGAATTTACAATATGTCAAAATAAATTTAAATTTATTACAAATAACTTAAATCTAAATATATAACCCGCCCCTAATAGTTCCCGGTTATCTGATTAGTTTATGATTAGTATTTTTCAATTTCTTCATATAATTGCGTGTTCTCCTTCCTAGTGTATCATGTGTGACGTCACAGCCAGCCTCAACGGAAGACCAGCGTTGGTTGCTCAAATACAAATACAAATCATTTATTGATAACACCAAAATTACAAGGCAAATAATATGATATCATTACAAAAGTATATGATATGTATCCATGTCAATTTTCACTACCAATTCTAGTAATATAATATCATTACAATAGTATATGATATCAATCAAAATATAAATTTTCACTACTAACTCTAGTAATATAATATCATTACAATAGTATATGATATTAATCAAAATGACAATTTTCACTACTAATTCTAGTAATATAATATCATTACAATAGTATATGATATTAATCAAAATGTCAATTTTCACTACCAATTCTGGTTATATAATATCATTACAATAGTATATGATATTAATCAAAATGTCAATTTTCACTACTAATTCTAGTAATATAATATCATTACAATAGTATATGATATTAATCAAAATGACAATTTTCACTACTAATTCTAGTAATATAATATCATTACAATAGTATATGATATCAATCAAAATGACAATTTTCGCTACTAATTCTAGTAATATAATATCATTACAATAGTATATGATATCAATCAAAATGTCAATTTTCACTACTAATTCTAGTAATATAATAATCATTACAATAGTATATGATATTAATCAAAATGTCAATTTTCACTACTAATTCTAGTAATATAATATCATTACAATAGTATATGATATTAATCAAAATGTCAATTTTCACTACCAATTCTAGTAATATAATATCATTACAATAGTATATGATATCAATCAAAATGTCAATTTTCACTACTAACTCTATTAATATAATATCATTACAATAGTATATGATATTAATCAAAATGTCAATTTTCACTAACTGTCAATTTTAAATTAACTCTATTAATATAATATCAATACAATCTCCAGCAACCAGCATTGTGTGTTGTGACAAATTAAAGTTATGTGTACTATTTTAATTATTATAATTATCTTGTCTTGTGTAGTCATATCATATTAATATGTCATAATATTTTTTTTCTTTCTTTCAAAAATGTCATTAAAAAAATTAATAAAAAAAAACTCCAGGTTCTACTAGTTTAAAAGTGTACTTACATCCAGTCTTGCAAGCAGACCGCAAACTCCTCAGGTCATGGTAGGAGCTCCTCTCTCCCAGGGAGTTAAGGACTAACTCCGTGTCGATGGGGGAGCCGTCTTTTGCCAGGATCTCTTCGCACGACTCCAGCTTCTTCTTTAGATCTGATTTTAATCTGAAAGATATACACAATTTCGTTACTACTTTCGACGACCTCGTTGGCGTAATGGTTACCAGGCTGGACTGCTCTGTCTCTTCCAGAAGGTCATTTATTTTTCTTGAATGAATTGTGAAAAATGAATTTACGCATCTCCCGCCACAAGCCTGGACGAGGCGGGCGGGGTATGTCGGGCTCGAGGGCCAGAAGGGCCGTCACTACCGACTACAACCTCACGGTGTCCCATCTCACGACGGGGGCAGGGATGCAGGACCGCACAGCGCATTGCCGCTGCTCTCCCCGCCCAGGCCGCTGTCCGCAGTCCGAGCGGACCCACCTCAAGGGGGGCGGCGCCCTCCTCTACGGCGCGAGCGATGCCCTGGGACAACCAAAGGCATCGTCTCCGCGGGAGGCCCTTACCCCTGGTGTGAGGCACCGGACACCCCCGCGTCCAATGCCCCAGGACCTCCAACTGCCAGAAGGTCCTGGTTCGATTCTCACCACGGCCAATCTTTGTTACACAAGCACCACTTAGCAACCTCGACACCAGAGCTTATACGAAGAAGTTTTTTTTTTAAATCGCTGGGACCTACTATTTAAATAGCCCTCCGACCTACGGTAGCGCGCAGGTGAAAATGACATTTTTTAAGAGACAGGCATGTACATGGTCACCCATCCGAAGACTGTCCGTATCGAACCACGGTGATCGCGTCAGATCACCTTAGCAAGCCGAGCTACAGGCGCTACAAAAATCTTGTAGATAGATATATAAAAAACCGTACGCATACACACACTAACACAAACACACATTCAACATTCACCTGCTGTTGCTACTTTGTATTTTTTACTATTTTTATTATTTTTTATGCTATTTTGGCAGATAGTTTCTATTTTAATTTGTTTACCTAATGGCATTAAGCGATGGCACCGCTATCACCCGTGGTAATCTAGATAATTGTAAGCCCTGCGATACAGGTTTATCCTAGTGCAGAGCTTACAATCACTCGCCAAAGCGGTTGGTTACCTATCATTTCCATAAATCTTTATTTTTGTTATATCTTTTGTGTAACCATATTTTTATTGGAAATAAATAATTTTGTATTTGTATTAAGTAATACATACTTTTGTATATCAAAAGGCATGTGTTGTTTATTATATTTCCCTTTAGGCTTCGATTTCTTATCAACTTCATAATCATCATAATCATCGCTCTCAACTGTATCAAAATCCATCTTCTCCAAAGACTTTAGAAAATCCTCTTCATCTATCTCAACTTCCTGTATCTTTTCCACTTCATCATCGAAATGCTCATCGTCATCCGCATAATTTTCATCGTCTCCCGCAAATTTGTCATCATCTGTCGCGAGTTTGTCATTATCTGTCGCAAACTTGTCATCATCTGTCGCAAACTTATCAACGTTGTTCCCAAATTTGTCATCACTGACAAACTTGCCAGTCCTCTCGTCAAACCTTTCGTTTCCTTCACCCAGAGTCTCGTTTCCGTCTATAACGTCCTCGGATTTCATTCTAATGTTCTTTTCACCATCAACTTGTAGTACTTCACTATACAAATCCACGTTTCGTATGAAATCTCTTATAGTCATATTATCAGTTGGATCATCCTCATCTTTTTCCACTTTTATTTCTTCGATTGTGATCTGAGCTTTATTTTTGATATTCTGAGAAAAAAAAATTGAGGTTAACCCAGTAAGAAATGATATATTTCTCCTCATAATATCACGTTTAATAGTAGTTTATGCAACTGTCATATAATGAAGGGTATCAAAACACGAGTGTGAGTTTATGAAACGAGCGCAGCGATTTTCATAATAGTAACGAGTGTTTTAATACCCGTGTTATATGCAGTTGCATACACTACTTTATCTTCACTAATACAATTAATCAAACAAAAAAAGCTGACAATAGTCTATTTATTATAATTCTTTTTCATATAATTTTCTAGATTTTTCTAGCAAAAGATTGTGAGTTACTTTTGTTGCCAATTCTAGAATATCCTCGTCGGCATACAAATATCATCGTCGCTTTCCATTGTTAACTTTTAATTTGTACGTTAAAAACAAAACACATTGCGAAACATTAAATTCACGCGTACGTGTATTGTCACTGTGAACTTGCCGCCATTAAAATCTAACCAATGAGAGCGCAGCTGCGCGCGCAGGGCCAATCAGGAGCGAGCGCGCAATGTTATAATGAGATTTTACGATATCGATGTGGATTTTATACCATCATGTGAAATTGCTTAAATTGAGTGTTTCGTTGTCTGTGCTATAACAGTAATAATTACAAGTCAAGTATTGGAAACATAAGTAGAATGTTACAACATTAGAGTAGTTAAAATATTTTGCTTACCATCAGGTGAATTGAGATCAAGTGCAAACCAATTGAGAGTAACTTATTGACTCAGGCGTTACTTTGCGGAAATCCATTGTAAATAGAAGACAAAATTAAATATTTAGTGTACTTCCGCTGTGATCCGAAATTCAAATTAAGACAAGTAAAGGAAAAATAATTAATTAATTAATAAAATTAATTAACTAAGATTAATTAAGATTAACGTTACCTATCACAATTCGGAAATTCTTAACTCTACACGTGTTTGATGTGTAGAGTTAAGAATTTCCGAATTGTGATAGGTAACGTTAATCTTAATTAATCTTAGTTAATTTTTCCTTTACTTGTCTTAATTTGGATTTCGGATCACAGCGGAAGTACACTAAATATTTAATTTTGTCTTCTATTTACAATTGAGAGTAAAACAAATATGTTTAAAAATATTCATCGCTCAAATAGAGAAAGGCTTATTCAATGAAAGAATATGTTGCCTGATAAGACTATACTAAAATTATACTATCTAATCTTATATTCTATCTATTAATCTATACAGTGTTCTGGCAGGATCCGAGTTGGGTTCTGCCAGAACACTGTTCCAATATCCCAACTCTAGGTTAGGTCTTTCTCTTAAGTTTGCGTTCCGGGCACGTTCCATGAGCAAGTGATACAGACCACCAGTGACCCCACAAGCTCAAATAGTTAAACAGAGAGTAAAGCTTTGGTCTGGTGATCATGACGCACAACGCTGCGGTATGCGTTATGCGTTGTCGGACACTCAATCATATGAAAAACGTCGAGAATGTTCTCTTGTTCCGTCGCAGTTTGCGTCAGCGGCGAGGGGCAAGCGCGGTGAAGTGGGGAGGTGTACTGCCGCACAGCGCGGCGTCATTCTCGGTTCAACGCTGCGGTGTGCGGTGCGCGTCACGGGTGTGCGTCACTGGAATTTTCTCATGTTCACGTCTACCTAGGTAGCTGCGGCAAAATCAACAGACCACCTCTCCGCAGGGACACAGAATAATAACTTGTACTTCGTACAGAAGCTTCACTTCGCAATGGTTTTCAAAGAAATATGAACTCAATCTGATAAACAATATGATTTAATTTAGCTCGCGGTCCAGTCGAGCACGTGTTCAATTACCTGCCTACCAATTTCTTTTCAAAGGAATATGGGCCTTAATTCACTATGCTACGGTTCATAATACGTTGTACATGGTTATACGTAGTACTAGTTATTATTCTGAAGTATTGAAAGAGCCATGGACTAGGGTTGCTTACTTCGAGAAACTACTTCATATGCCATCTAGCGCGAATAGAATTCCATAGGTATCATCAATAGTATCACCGAAAATATTTTGCGTTGTGCGTCATGATCACCAGACCCCCCCTTTAGACAGTAAAAACTTACTTTTTCAGATCTCAATGAAGCTTTAGGCTTAGGTACAAAATCTTGTATAAATGGATGTGAATCATCTCTAAATATAAGATCGCATTGCACGTCTGTCTCTGTGTTTCTCGTCACATCTATCACAACTACTTGGGGTGATGGAGTCCAGAAGCCGAGTGGAGACGGGGGAAGTAACGAGTGAAGATTGCTCAGGGGTGGACGTTTCTGGAAAATAAGAAAAAAGCTTTAATTTTTTTATTTCTTTTTTTGACCGCAGCTTGCTTGATGTTAAGCTTAACTGTTGTCTAAGATGTTACACGCTTGCCTAGAAGGAACCTCTTTACTCTAGATTTGAAGACCCCCAAATTGTACTTCTCGGGAAAAAGATACTCAGGAAGAGAGTTCCAAAGCTTCGCAGTTCTCACAATGAAGGTCGAAGCAAAACGCTTTGTGCGAATCTTTGGAACTTCGACAGTGAATCGATGTCTCTTCGCTGTGCCCCTGCTCGTTCTGTAGTAGAATGGAGAAGCGATTTAATTTATGCAGCTCCATTGCACACTCTCCAAAATATATCCGATAAAATACAGACAGACTAGCAACCTTGCGCCTATGTTCAAGGCTTTGTAGTCCTGCTTTAGATACGCAAGGCTGGCCGATGAGCTTCAGCTTCCAGCTGGTATTTAGCAGATCCATCCCAAAGGTGCGAGCAGTACTCCATGCACGACCAAACTTGTGCTTTATATAATGAAAGCAAATGTTCCGGCTTGAAGTACCGTCGCAACAAATTCTTCTAATTGAAGCAACTGAGACCAAACAACACACAAAATCAGTTCGAAGGGTACAGTTTGAGGTACGGTGCTCCATTGTAGAGCACGAGAAATCGTTTTTAATGTGCACAAGTACTTCAAAAAGGAAAAAAAAACATGACTTAACTAAAACTTGAACTTCTGTGAAGTTTGACATTAGCAGTAATACAAAAGACTCCAGATGGTAACATATCTGTATCTAAAGAACTTTACGACGAATTCATAAAACTGAAAATAAATGTATATTTTTATAAGTGTGTTTTTTTTTCAAATCCCACTTATATCCCACATTTATAATTATTTTGTTGTGAACAGTAAAAGATATACCAAAAAAAGATACATTAAACATATAAACCGAATATAATTTGTTCACTGATGTTTTGGCACATCATACACTTCGGTAATGACGTTAGCGCGTATTATTGCGCAAAATAGCGGTTAATAATAATAATAATTATCTTTATTTCAGGTAAAATAACATAACCCATATGAAACTATGTACTAAAAAGTAAATTAGGTTTTTTTTTTATCCTTGATAGGTTAGCGTTTGACTACAGCTAGCCTGATGTTAAGCTGCACTGCAGTCAACGGTGTGGCACGCTTACCTAGAAGATACCTATTAACTCTACTTTTGAAGGCCCCCAGATGATACCTCTCAGGAAACAGAGACTCAGATAGTGAGTTCCAAAGCTTCGCAGTCCTAACAATAAAGGTCGACACAAAGCTAAAAAGTTAGAGAGTCTTATTATTAGTTGGCACGCATTATACTCACTCACCGTTGCTTTGGTGCTTCTCCATTTGAGGTATATTTTCAAAGAGCGCACACATTGTTTATGGAACTTGTAGAATTTCTTCAACCGATATTCACATTCTGTACAGTACACTACATCGGTTGGTAACTGAAAATACAAAAATACAAATACAAAACTACAAAATTTATTTATTTGACAAAGTAAATTTTACAAATATATAAAGAAATCCAAAGGCTTCTAAACTAGTTCAGAACTGTATGACGGAAGCCGATGTCTTCTCCCAATCGTAGGTATAGAACTTAAAGTATAGAACTTAATTAGGTTTTCAGTACATAATTTATGTCACAAAATTTTCAAAAAAATAAGGAAAAAGAAAGAAAAAGTTTATATAAAAAATTACAAAAAAAAAAGTATGAAATTATTACAATATAAATGGAGAATGTTGAAAGCAAATAAATATTAAATATTTTGGATATGAGATTAATAAAATTTTACGCTCTTATAAACAAATTAACAGGCTGTAAAAAAATCTTACTTAGAGATAGGATATAAAACAAAAAATAAAAAAATTATATTAAAACCTAAATAACATAACATTAGCACACATTTATTGTGTGGGTGTGTGAAAATATTAATTAAAACATTTGAACATGAAGTAAACTTCATGTTCGAATTCAACTTAGAAATCTATTGTAGATAGAAGAAACAATGAAATATTTAGTAAACTTAGAAAACCACTATAGAAGGAAAAATTAAATATTTAGTGTACTTAGATAGTGTAGATATCCATTGCAGATAGAAGAAAATTAAAAATACTTTAATGGGTCCTGTGTTTATCTTAATTTGGTTTCAGATCACAGAGGAAGAACACTAAATACAGTGTAAACTCCATGTAACGTCACTTGATTTAATGACAAACTCTCTAAAGCGTCGAAATCAATTGGCTTTATTTGGTTCAGCTTCTATTACATACAATGATACATTCGACGACTTTGTTGGCGTAAAGGTTACCATGCCGGACTGCTAATCAGAAGGTTCCGGGTTCGATTCCCGGCCCGACCAACATCTTTGTGCTTAACTAAATTTGTTGGCTGTGGGTCTGGGTGTTAAATATGTATCAATATAAAATATATATGTATGTATATGTAGTATATCAGTTGTGTTAGCAACCATAATACGAACTAGAAATGATTCAGTATGGGGTTAACAAGCAGTGTGTGAAATGTGTCCTAATATTTATTTATTCTCTCCATTTAACAACCACTCTCTATAACGCCATAAAATGCACAGTCCCTTCAGTGTCGTTATATAGAGTTTACACTGTATTCTTCTTCTACATATGAGCTAAGTGGCCAAGCTCTGGTGCCAAGAGTTTTCAAGCCGCTCAAAGGCCTCTGACTTGGCTTAATAACTGCTTGTACTAAGACTAACAGCCAGTACCTAGGTTTATATCATAGTCATATCATAGTTTTAGGCTAAATACTGTAATACTATAACTGTATTTTATATAAATAACTAGCTGACACGGCAAATGTTGTTTTGCCTTAAGTACAGTTAAATGTTGGTTTAAATAAATAAATAAAAAGGCTATAAAAAGTAGGGGTTGGTGATAAAAAAAGTTAAAATTTAGGGTTGTATGTATTTTTTTTTTAATGTCACATTACTTATACAAAAATAAAAACAAATAATTTGGTCGAAAAATTAAAAAATTATATAGAGAACAACCCATATCAGTTAGGGGTATGGAAAATAGATAGTAGCCGATTCTCAGACCTAATGAATACACATATAAAATATGGTAAAAATTGGTCAAGCCCTTTCCGAGGAGTATGGTAACTAACATTGTGACATGGAAATTTTATATGTACCTACCTAAAATTTAATATGAATTAAAAATCCTGATTGAAGTTACTGTAAGACCCAGTTGTCCTCAATTTAGCAGTCATTATAAGAATTGCTTAAGGCCCTTGTTTGACATAAAATTGGAGAAAAAGAAACTAATGTTACAAAGCCAATTAGTAAAATTTTATTGAGATTCAATTTTGTAACCATGGTAGGGTTATGGTTGCTCAAAAATGAATATCAAAAATATTAAACTAATCGATTTTGTAACATTAATTTGTCACCAAAGCCCTTTTACCAAAAATTTTGTATTCTATTCATACACAATTTTACTTAAATAAACAAGAAATACTTACGGAAAAATCGCAAAATTCGTCGTGAAATTCGACGAAGTTGGAACTTAGAGTGTTTAACTCTTTATCAGTTTTCAAGCAAATGATGCAGATAGTCATGGTTGGTTATTGAAGAAATATTATTGGAACGTAAATATTAACACACATCACAACCAATAAGCATATTACTTGGCACCAATACAATCTAGATCACAATCTAGATGTATAAAATTCTCGATTTTATTGATAAATGATAAAATGCTACCACAGATTATGTAGGCATTTAACTAAGAGCATAGAGGAGAGAATGACAAACAGAGTGGCTAGTGCTGCCGGACTATGTACAACCAACGACATTTATAATATTGTGTACAACGCACAGGTACGAATTTGCAAAAAATATGCGCGGAAATACCTATAACGCGTATTGCAAGCTAGGCAGTGTCCTTCTGTCAATAAGTAGTAAACAACATAAAAAAAACACAAACAAGCATAATTCTAGAGTTAATCTTAAAACGGAAACAACCTCATAAATCTCTGCAACAGCTATCTAATCTGTGTTCGTATTGCTTACACATTATCTTGCAGAGTGTCTATATATGTACCTACACCTGTGTGTCTAAATATGTACGCTTACATCGCCAACGTGTATCGTTTTAGTTTTGTAACAAGCGAACTAGAATAAATAGAATAGTAACTTGGCCGATAAAATGGTTCCACGCGTAATCGTAAAATCTGTCATAATAGTTTTTTTGTGTAAATAAAGCATCAACTGAAAAAAGAAACCTAATAATTTTTATTTAAGAAAAAATAGCTACATTGGCTAATAGTTTTGTATGCTTGTATCACACAGTTTTAAATGTTTCAACTTATTTTCCTGTTAAGCATATTATTCGGTGGCTTGGACAAAATCTTAAACGTACCTACAGCTTTTTCCCAATATATCATTATGTTTGCTATTGCCTCGCTCAACTACTGTGAGAATGTACAATGGGAGAAATAGGTTTATTTTATTATATTTTCATTTTTTTTTTAATGTTTTATATAATTTTTCTCTGAATTTGTTAATTATTTATTTTTTGTATATAATTGTAAATAGTTTACTTAATCTTAATGTAGTATTTAAGCCTAGTCATAATAATAGTTCTTAGCATTGTAATTTATTTTATTAATAATTTTATGTAATTAATTTTCTAATAGTCTAAGTGATACATTTGGTTTAGCTGTAAGTGTCATTTATATAAATAAACAGAATTTGAATTTTGAATCATAAGCGTCAAGAAAATATTGAAAAATACGTCAGAGACCGCCTGAAGAACAACTCTGAGAATATTTATACTTATTTCGGTTAGTGAAGGTTCAAAATAAAACTAATTTGTGTTACAAGATTTTTATTTTATATTAATATAAATTAAAATTATTTGACAATACTATAACTATTATTAACAATAGAAGATCTTATAAATAAGTAATTTATTTACAATAATGCAGGATTTCAATAAATAATCATATCTAATGCAATGTTTATTTTAAATAAATAGCTGGTTAAAACCCAAATATAATGTTTGAAATATAGAAAAATCAGTTCTTAATTTCGTTTCCATACTTTTTCATTAACGCGCAAGTAGAACGACCTCGTAGTAGTTGACGACCTCGTTGGCGTAAAGGTTACCATGCCGGTCTGCTAATCAGAAGGTTCCGGGTTCGATTCCCGGCCCGGTCAACATCTTTGTGCTTAACTAAATCTGTTGGCTGTGGGTCTGGGTGTTAAATATGTATGTATGTATATGTAGTATATCAGTTGTGTTAGCAACCATAATACGAGCTGAAAATGGTTCAGTATGGGGCTAACCAGCCGTGTGTGAATGTGTCCTAATATTCATTTATTATTATATTTATTTAGAATGTTCAGAATCCAGATTATGAAAGTTTTTTTTCTTTTTTTTCACACACGGCTGGTTAGCCTCATACTAAACCATTTCCCATTCCCATTTCTAGTTTATTTCTTACAACTGCTCACAGTTGATTCTTCTTCTTCGTATGAGCTAAGTGGCCAAGCTCTGGGGTCCAGAGTTTTCAAGCTGCCCAAAGATTTCTAACTTGGCTTAACAACTGCTTGTACTAAGACTGACAGCCGGGACCTACAATTTGACGTATCATCCGACCCACGGTAGCGCCCAGATGAAAATACTACTTGAAAAAAAAAACGGCAGTCTTGTGCATGGTCACCCATCCAAACACCGTTCGCATCGACCGTTGCTTAGCTTCGATGATCAAGTTAGATCACCTTAGCTAGCCGAGCTACAGGCGTTATAGTTGATTTAGCTTTCCAAATATTAATAAAAAAATGTTTTTTTTTTCTTTTTCCTATGGCATCTCACGATCTTTTTTATTGGCTATCCAAATTATTTTCTTTAATTTTTACTTCTCACGATTGCTTCATTTAGCCATCCAAATGCTCTTATTTATTACTACTACTTTTTTCTATGGCTTCTCACTTTCTTCATTTAGTTTACCAAATCTTATTCCTTTCCAGTTTTTTGTTATTTAACTATTTTCTATGGCTTCACACACTTGCGCTTCATTTAGTTTTCCAAATCTTATTTCTTTCCATTTTTTTTTGTTATTTTACTATATTATATGGCTTCACACGATTGCTTCATTTAGGCTTCTAAATATTTCTTTTATTATTTTGGCTTATCATGATTCTTTTATTTAGCTTTCCAAATGTTTTTTTTCTGCCTTATGAGGATTGCTTCATTTAGCCTTCCAAATATTGTTTTTCATTTTTTCTGCCTTAGCACGATTACTACATTTAGCCCTCCAAAAGTTGTTCCCTGGCCGGTTTCCTGGTACGCTTAATATTCAGATGCACGCCTCGAACGTGGGCGTTCAAAGCGCCTCTGTGTAAGAATCCTTTGCTGCAAAGATCGCATATGTATCGACGAATACCGGTGTGTGCCTGTAAACAATAAAAAAAAGACTTAATAATGGGCCAAGTGCGAGTTGAAAGAAAGAAAACAAGAAACAGAGAAAAAAGAAATGCGCATGAAAGGTTCCGTAACATTGTTGTATGGGAGCCCCCCTTAAATATTTATTTTATTTCAATTTTATAATTTAATTTGATCGACTACTTTTATGTATTTTAAGAAAATTTTAAGTATCTATATAGCAGCTCCCGTTATTGATATATAGCTAAAAATACGAAAGAAACACGTTTATTGTATGGGGACCCCTCTTAATATTTTATTTTATTTTTAGTATTTGTTGTTATAGCGGCACGGGAAATACATATCTTGTGAAAGTTTCAGTTTTCTAGCTATTACGGTTTCTGAGATACAGCCTGGAGACAGACAGTGGAGGCTTAGTAATAGGGTCCCGTTTACATCTTTTAGGTACGGAACCCTAAAAAATATTATCAACTAGCTGAAACCCACTTGTTTTAAGAAAACCAACATGACAGTCGTTGTAACGCCCTAGTGGTAGGTTTCAGTTAGGACATTTAAATTAAATGTACAACATGGACAATCTGAAACCGCAATAAATTATTTGACTTTGTTTTAAAATGTCATAAGGTTAGATGACAAAAAAATTACAATCATCATAATCATCTTCGGTCATCGGATACCTTAAGCATCTCTTATAGTATGTATATTTTGTTTACACCATCAGAAAGTAGATATTTCAACGAAAAAAAAGCTGCCAAACTTTTTGAAAAAAAAACTAATATTTTGACGTCAGAATTTTCGATTGAATATTAGGGTGCTTTTTGATATTAAGTTATAATAAGGCGAAAAAATAAATATTTTAAATCAAATAAATTACAGTGTATTTGGGATAAAACAAGGTAAGTTTTCACGAAATGTCGTAGAAAAATAAAAATAAAAAATAATTTTACACTTAGATTTTGAGGTTATGTGACAAAATAGTTAATAGAAAAGTTGTAGATCTTTTTACTACCTACAACTTTGGGGCACATAGCTCAAATGAAGAAGAGGTAAGAGAGATACATACCCTCATGTGATTCTTCAGGTTGGAACAGCTTATAAACATCTTCCCACAGTGCGGACACTCGCGACGCGGGGGCAGATGTCTCTCCTGGAATAAAGGGGGAAGAGGAGTCTAAAGTCAATCAATTTATTGCAATATTATGTGACTTTACAGTTACATTTTTTTTTTATATTTTTTTTTTTTTACACATTCACACACAGCTGGTTAACCCCATACTGAGCCATTTCTAGCTCGTATTATGGTTGCTAACATAACTGATATACTACATATACATACATACATATTATATATAAATACATATTTAACACCCAGACCCACAGCCAACAAATTTAGTTAAGCACAATGATGTTGACCGGGCCGGGAATCGAACCCGGAACCTTCTGATTAGCAGACCGGCATGGTAACCTTTACGCCAACGAGGTCGTCATACCCATAAGGCATTGCAATTATTTACTGGAGATGAGCAACCCTGTTAATTCATTGATAGTCCATTGAAAAGTTACATTTGGGGTTGCGTTTTTTAGAGGACGCAATTTTATTTTTTTGATGTGTAGGGGGGGTCAGTGTAAAGCTAAAACCAAGTTTGTGGGGTCGACACCCTTGTCCCACGGCCGCCATCTTGAAAATAGGGGTTGAAACGGTTTTTATGATATATCTCTTAAACTATTAATTTGATAAAAAAAAATTGTTAACATTTTTTGTTGCAAATTAAATTCTCTACAACTTTGGTCCAGTAACTTTTTATCGTAAAACTATAAATAAAAAAGTTATAAGCGAAAATCTTCAGAAATTCGAGAAAAAAAAATATATTTTTCGTTATAACTTTTTTTTTAATCATTTTACGAAAAAATAATATCAGACCTTTTTTGTAGATCGTTTTTTGGGGAACAACTTTTATTGCATCATTTTTTCATTAAGTTAATAGCTAAGGTTTTACAGCGCTCCGAAGTGAGTACTATTGTTTAGTACTCTTAACTATACCTATATTATATGTGTATACTAATAATATGTCATCGGTAATATTTTTTTTTATGTGTAGGGAGGGTCAGTGTAAAGCTAAAACTAAGTTTGTGGGGTCGCCACCCTTGTCCCACGGCCGCCATCTTGAAAATAGGGGTTGAAACGGTTTTTATGATATATCTCTTAAACTATTTATTTGATAAAAAAAAAATGTGGACATTTTTTGTTGCAAATTCAATTCTCTACTACTTTGGTCCAGTAACTTTTTGTCGTAAAACTATAAATAAAAAAGTTACAAGCGAAAATCTTCAGAAATTCGAGAAAAAAAAAATATATTTTTCGATACAACTTTTTTTTAACATTTTACGAAAAAATTATATCAGACCTTTTTTGTATATCGTTTTTTGGGGAACAACTTTTATTTGCATCATTTTTTTATTAAGTTAATAGCTAAGGTTTTACAGCGCTCCGAAATGAGTACTATTATTTAGTACTCTTAACTATACCTATATTATATGTGTATACTAAAAATATTACCGATGACATATTATTGCTATTAACTTAATGAAAAAATGATGCAAATAAAAGTTGTTCCCCAAAAAACGATATACAAAAAAGGTCTGATATAATTTTTTCGTAAAATGTTAAAAAAAAAGTTGTATCGAAAAATATATTTTTTTTTCTCGAATTTCTGAAGATTTTCGCTTATAACTTTTTTATTTATAGTTTTACGACAAAAAGTTACTGGACCAAAGTTGTAGAGAATTTAATTTGCAACAAAAAATGCCCACATTTTTTTTTTATCAAATAAATAGTTTAAGAGATATATCATAAAAACCGTTTCAACCCCTATTTTCAAGATGGCGGCCGTGGGACAAGGGTGGCGACCCCACAAACTTAGTTTTAGCTTTACACTGACCCTCCCTACACATAAAAAAAAATATTACCGATGACATATTATTAGTATACACATATAATATAGGTATAGTTAAGAGTACTAAACAATAGTACTCACTTCGGAGCGCTGTAAAACCTTAGCTATTAACTTAATGAAAAAATGATGCAAATAAAAGTTGTTCCCCAAAAAACGATCTACAAAAAAGGTCTGATATTATTTTTTCGTAAAATGATTAAAAAAAAAGTTATAACGAAAAATATATTTTTTTTTCTCGAATTTCTGAAGATTTTCGCTTATAACTTTTTTATTTATAGTTTTACGATAAAAAGTTACTGGACCAAAGTTGTAGAGAATTTAATTTGCAACAAAAAATGTTAACAATTTTTTTTTATCAAATTAATAGTTTAAGAGATATATCATAAAAACCGTTTCAACCCCTATTTTCAAGATGGCGGCCGTGGGACAAGGGTGGCGACCCCACAAACTTGGTTTTAGCTTTACACTGACCCCCCCTACACATCAAAAAAATAAAATTGCGTCCTCTAAAAAAGCAAGGTTAGGCCTAAAAAATGTAACATTTCAATGGACTATGAATTTTTTTTATGTTCCGGCATTTAAAAAGTCATCTATTTTATAATAACTTTTTGTTATGAGTAAGTTTTTTAAGTTTGTCAGGAAAGTTTTAATATTATCGATACACTTTAGGTCGTCTGGTAATTTGTTAAATATTTTAATAGCCATAGAATGTCGGCCCGAGCTCTGCATTTGTAATCTACACCTTGGTACTTGCAAATTGTATTTATGTCTTAGTACGTGTTTGCGCGGTAGGTATATAGAGAGAGTTTAGATAGAAGAAAAAATTGTTGTATGGGGACCCACCTTAATATATATATTTTTTATGTTTAGTACAGTAATACCCCGACTTACGCTACCTCGACTTACGCGAATTCGGAGTTACGCGATTTAATTTTCTCGTCTATTTTAACGTTTTTTGTTTGAAAGCCGCGCACTTCAGATTGTGTTTATACATTTTATTAATATTGTTTGTCATATTATCTAGAATTAAATTAAAATTAATTTCCTAAATTATTGTTTTATATTTTCTAAATTATAGTCTCCAGTCCCAATTAAACATACTTTGTATGACTTTATAGGTATGTATATGCAAAATTGTACCCCGACTTACGCGAATTCGACTTACGCGGATAGCGCTCGGTCCCACCTATCGCGTAAGTCCGGGGTATTACTGTATTTGTTGTTATAGCGGCACGGGAAATACATATCTTGTGAAAGTTTCAGCTTTCTAGATATTTCTGTGAAATTAAGATTATATTCTTATATGGGTAAAAATAGATTTAAAAATTAGTAGCAAAAATTTACTTGTTACCTAACTCGCACTTGGCCATTTTTTTTCCTTTTACGACTTATAGCGATATATCTGTGAAATCAAGATTATAAATACTAGAACACATTTCACACACAGCTGGTTAACCCCATACTGAACCATTTCTAGTTCGTATTATGGTAGCTAACACAACTGATATACTACATATACATACATACTTTATATAGATACATATTTATTCAACACCCAGAACGACAGCCAAAAAATTTAGTTCAGCACAAAGATGTTGGCCGTGCCGGGTATCGAGAAGCTTTGGAACTCACTACCCGAGTCTCTGTTTCCTGAGAGGTATCATCCGGGGGTCTTCAAAAGTAGAATTAATAGGTATCTTCTAGGTAAGCGTGCCACACCGTAGACTGCAGTGCAGCTTAACATCAGGCTAGCTGTAGTCAAACGCTTACCTATCAAGGATAAAAAATGGTTGCCTGTAAAGTCGGTTTTACGGGCGAAGATTTTACGTGACAACGTCTGCCGCGTGCTGCGCGCGCGGCAGACCGATCATAGTTGAGTGGGAGAGAGACGCAAGGCATTCGGCGGGCCTCTCTCTCGTTCGGTGACTCATCGTAACGTTACCGGGCGTTACACTTTTTCATAAGTGACTCCCAGCCGCAACCTAATTTAAGACGTTGTCACGTCAAAAAAAATCGAACCCCCCCTTCTGATTGGAAGTCCGACATGGTAACCATTACGCCAACGAGGTCGCCCGTCATTATATTCTTATCTTTAAAAATAGATTTTCAATTGTAGGAACAAAATTCACTAGTCACCTTATGCAGTCTCAGGTTGATCCGCCTGTGGAATGTCTTGGGGCACTTGTCACAGGCGTAGGGCTTCGCCCCCGTATGGATGTTCTTGTGCTCGCGGAAATCCTTCACGCACTGCGGACAGGACGAGTAAACAATTAAATAAAATTAAAAGTTGTTTACTTTTTGCTTTTATATATTTACTAGCTGACCCGGCAAACGTTGTTTTGCCTCACTTAGGGGTATGAAAAATAGATAGTGTAGCTTATATGACACGTTCGTAGATTTACCATAGCAGCGCCATCTATTGATTACTTACTCAACCCAGTCGAAAGCTATCGACATCTGTTAGAATCATTTGGAGTTAACAGATAATTGTGACTGTCAAATAATAAGACAATAATTAGTTATAAATTAAAATTGCGACTTTGATTTGAGATTTAAACTATCCTATCTGTCAAGTTGGATCGAACTGCACATGGTGTGCGAATTTTATTATAATCGGTTAAGTGGTTTAGGAGTCCATTGAGGACAAACATTGTGACACGAGATTTATATATATTAAGATGTAAATAGTAGTAATTAGTTCGAACATGACAAGATATATATACTTGTCACAATATATAGTTAAAATGACAAAATAAAATTAAATTTATTACAAATTAACAAGATTAGAATAATAAAACATCTTCTTGACATTTTATATAAATTACATTCAGTGACACAAAATATAATTTTCATATTAATTTTATTCGTATTTTATTATGTATGTGAACTGCACATGGTGTGCGAATTTTATTATAATCGGTTAAGTGGTTTAAGAGTCCATTGAGGACAAACATTGTGACACGAAATTTATATATATTTTTAGCGACTAACAATCATTTTATTTAAAAAAAAAACAATTTTAATCACAACAGCAGATACTTATTATCAATTAAGTAACTATTTCACACAATTATCACTACAGCAGATACTTATTATCAATTGTAACTATTTCACACAATTATCAAACAATCGACATGAACAAAATATGACACCGGTATTACGACAGGATGGAATAAATTAGGAGCGATGTGAACGCTTCGAGAGCTGAGCGCAGAATGATCGTGCGGCTTTTTTTTTTTTTTTTGATAATGACTATGCTGTTGGCCTGAGGGGCCTCTACTAATTAGGTTAAAATTCAAATATAATTCCCATATTTTCATTAACAATTCTGCAATTACATGGGCAGGTAAGTGTTGTTAAATAAATTAATACTGAATAAAAAGTAGATAAGTTAGGAAAAAAATGATATAATATAATATAGTTAATTAAAATTGACAAATATTTATAATCATTGATTTATCGATAGTTCATCAACTATATATGGCGCTTTTTCGACCGGAGGCACCGGTTGACCTGAAGTGATGCTGTGACCGCGGGCTCTCCGCCCTCTATCTCGAAAACGGTTCACCGTATGAAAATTTTTTTTAAACAAAATTTGTAGAGAATTTTGCATTCTACAATATTGATAATATATACAAATAGCAAAAAACCCATAGGAAATGAGATATTTCCAAATAAAGCGCAAAAAACCGATTTTAGTGACCTTTGACCTTGAAATTTAATAGTTGCTTACACCCTACCCTATGTAGGTTTTGAGACAACTTTTAGGGTGTCAATATACAAGTATTTACAGACTTACAGCTGGGTATCTCGAATTCCGAGATTCTTACCTAATTTAAGCTTAAATGACTGGACTATACAGCGACACCGGACAAGTGGCTGGGCGCTGATGGCGCCGGGCCAGAGTTTGTTGTTATGGGTGACTTGCTCCAAGGGCACCTCTAGAGGTACGAACCTCGGCTTGGACCGTCACCAGAGTAGGGGGAGACCGGGTTGCCCTGTTAGTCCCAGAAGGGGAGCAAACTAAGGCCCTAATGTTTGTTAAACTGATTGATTATTTGGAGAGAATCGATTTGACCTGAGGGGTCGGCCACCACGCCGGCGGGGGCGGAAACGGGGACGTGTCGTTGCACTACTAAGCTGGCGTTGGTACCCGGGACCAATGCCGAAGACGGGGTGCGTGTTACCGCCGGAAGTTGTGAGAAGGGGAGGAGCCTAGAGCAGCCGAGATAACGGCTGCTATTGGGTCGTCCGGATCGACCAAAGCGTGTTTTGGGCGTCTACGAAGGAAAAAAGCCAACATTACGCGGTGTTCCCAGGCGGTCACCCATCCAAGTACTGACCGCGCCCGACGTTGCTTAACTTCGGTGATCGGACGAGAACCGGTGTTTTCAACGTGGTATGAACGTTGGCAAGATCGTGCGGCGCTAGCGCTGCCCTTTTTATACTTGAGGGTAGAGGGGGCAGCGATGACGTAACGCAATATGGCGTCTGTTCACTTTTCTCTAACAATATATTAAGAAGATATCCAAAAGATATTCCTCGCCCCTGCAACTTCTCTTGTCTCCTGCCCCCTTGTATCCTCCCCTTTTGTATATATATTGTATAAATTTCTTGTCGCTAATAAAATTAAGCTTTAATATACTAACTGTTTGTTGCTTTTACTAACCCTTGTGCTGTTTTGTATTTGTCCCTTGTGTTGTTTCAGGTATTGGACTAACTCTAAAATAAGCTCAGTCAGTCATTCCATCACTGAGCATTTTCTTAATGCCTTGTTTGCTCCATTCACCGGCCAATCCAATCTGCGTTTGACTCTCTTGTAACGTGACATTGGCGAAATTACGGCCATACCGTAGAGGCCATAGACAAAGATAGAATAGAATATATTAAGAAGATAGGTTACCGAGTATCCCTTCCCGCACTCGTGGCACAGGTACTTGTACCCGTGCCTGCTGAGCGACACGGACTCGCAGTTCTCGTTGGGGTGCTCGCTCTTGTAGTGCCACAGCAACCCGCCCGTGCTGGTCTCCACGGCGCCGCACTAAAAAAAACAAATCAAATCAAATAGTTTATTTAGTACAAAATACAGGGGTGAAACGTAACTACGTACTACGAGTAATGAAATACTAAATTATAGCTAAGTCTTAGTGTACGTTTTGCCATATCCACTGCGCCCCGCGCTAAATATCATATGATCCTGTTATGCGGGGCAACAGTATTTAGCTTTTTGTGACACCTAAATTAAGAAAACATTGTGCTTACCTAACACATCACACAGTTTAATAGATAAATATGAGCTACACTATCAACAAACAATAAATTGAACGAAAAACATAACTAATTTTCAAAAGCAAAAGCAAAACCAAACTGTCAACTTTGGTGTTGCCACATATAGGAAAACCAATTTTGGCTATCGCATTAGGTGTTCGTACTAATATATGAGCAATTTGTAGCTACTTTTTGTAGTACATTCTTAAGCTTATTCTAAACTACTACTTAGAAATCACGCCAGCCATTGAAATGTATTCAAATGAAATAAATTTTGTGTGATTGTGTTTCGATTTTCTTATTCTTTTATATTTATATATGTATTTAAGTATGTGTATATTATATTAGTGTGTGTGTGTGTGTGTGTATGTGAGAGTGTATGAATAAATTAGTGCATGAGACACATAGCAATAAAAATAAATCTAATGCTAATTATATTACATTAAAATAATACAACAACTACTACTTATATGCAACTGTCATATAATGAAGGGTATTAAAACACGAGTGCGAGTTTATGAAACGAGCGCAGCGAGTTCATTCAGTGGCCCACAATTTTTATCAGGCTATTACCTAATAATTTGTGGGCCACTGAATGAGCCCGCTGGTTAGCTCCGCACAATGTTACTTCAGATTAGATCAGAAAAAAAAAGTTCATTGACATCTATGTTCTGTTCAGTTGTTTTTTGATATTGTTTTGTTTGAAATTTGCTTCAAGGTTTATATTGTATATTTTTAATGAATTGATGTAAAATATCCAGTCCTTATGTAAGAAGCTTTAAGTTTTGACAGAGACTATTAATTACTGTACGCCAGTAGGCAGAAAATGAATATATAAGAATACTAGCTGACCCGGCAAACGTTGTTTTGCCTTAATAATTATTTCTAAATATACAGTAGCTGATTCTCAGACCTACTGAATACGCATATAAAATTTGGAAAAAATCGGTCAAGCCGTTTCGGAGGAGTACGGTAACAAACACTGTGACACGGAAATTTTATATATAAGACTAGCTGACCCGGCAAACGTTGTTTTACCTTAATAAAAAAAAATCTAAATATACAGTAGCCGATTCTCAGACCTTCTGAATACGCATATAAAATTTGGTAAAAATCGGTCAAGCCGTTTCGGAGGAGTACGGTAACAAACACTGTGACACGCAAATTTTATATATAAGATTAGGACTCATTTCACACACGGCTGGTTAACCCCAATATTTACATTCAAATAATAGTAGTTTATGCAACTGTCATGTATAAATAAAATAATATATAAATATGAGGACACATTTCACACACGGCTGGTTAACCCCATACTGAACCATTTCGAGTTCGTATTATGACTGATATACTACATATACATACATATTATATAATATAATGAAGGGTATTAAACACGAGTGTGAGTTTATGAAACTCGCTGCGCTCGTTTCATAATAGTAACGAGTGTTTTAATACCCGTGTTATATGCAGTTGCATACACTACTTTATCTTCACTAATGCAATTAATCAAACAACAAGAGTAAAAATTCACGCGTACGTGTATTGTCACAATGAACTTGCCGCCATTAATATCTATAGTCGCCTCTAGTCTAAAACAGAAGAGTGAGGCGGTTGTATAACTATCTATGGAAGAAATTATTTATTTAGTTACCAGTTACAGTTATAACACTATAATTGATCATTATCGAGCGGGATGAAAAATTATTCAATTACAAAAATGGCCATAAAAAAATTGGGGTTGGTAATAAAAAAGTCAAAATTTAGGGTTGTATGTATTTTTAATGCCACATTATAAAAAATAAAATAAAAGTTTGAAATCATACACAACCCTTATTACTTAGGGGTATGGAAAATAGATAGTAGCCGATTCTCAAACTTACTGAACACTCATACAAAATTTGGTAAAAATCGGTCAAGTCCTTTCGGAGGAGTACGGTAACTAACATTGTGACATGGACATTTTATATATAAGACAAGAAGAAGATAAAGGGGGGTTGGCAGAATGGCCAAGTGGTTGTCAAGATGAAACTGATCCTTCTTTACAATTGGTGTACAATACTATAAATTTATTTTTAATTACTGTACGCTTAGTATGGCACTACAGTTTATTACGTAAAAATTAAGCGAGCTATATTAATATCAACTATTTAGTGGGTAGATATAAAAAACGAGATGACGATGGCGTTTTACTATAAGATATTTACAATAAACAGCAGGAAAGTACAAAGTTATCGTAAGTCTCTGCGGTCGAGCGTGGGTCGACGGCTAGTTCGCACTATGAAGGTGGAGGCAAGGGCAGGCTATGAAGGTGGAGGCAAGGGCAGGCTATGAAGGTGGAGGCAAGGGCAGGCTATGAAGGTGGAGGCAAAGTGGTGGTCAAAAGGAAGCTACTTACCACCCTGCAGGTGAAGGCAGCCGGCTTCCTCCCCTCGGGGCCGCGTCTCCTGGTCTTGAACACGTGCGCGGTGTCCCCACTGTGCGTCTTGTGCTCGTGCTTCTGCAGCACCTCCTCTGAGACGAAGGTGATGTTGCACGTCTCGCACGCGGCGCTCGGCGGGCCTTCAGGGGGCTTGTCGGCCTGCCGGGGTGAGAGGGGGGGGGGGGGGAATGAAAAATTGAATGACATTAGCCCATTTTGTATTATCTGTTAAAAAAAAATGGTTGCCTGTAAAGTCGGTTTTACGGGCGAAGATTTTACGTGACAACGTCTGCCGCGTGCTGCGCGCGCGGCAGACCGATCATAGTTGAGTGGGAGAGAGACGCAAGGCATTCGGCGGGCCTCTCTCTCGTTCGGTGACTCATCGTAACGTTACCGGGCATTACACTTTTTCATAAGTGACTCCCAGCCGCAACCTAATTTAAGACGTTGTCACGTCAAAAAGTCCAAATTCCAAGTTTTAGTTTTACCCACACCGGCTCCCGGTATGTCAACAGTTGCGGAGAATATATTGTGTTTATACCGGGAGCCGGTGTTTCAACATACCAGTTGATACTTATATAACGACACTGAAGGGACTGTGCATTTTATGGCGTTATTAGAGCGGTCGTTAGTCGAAGAGAATGTATCATTGTATGGAATACAAGCTAAACCAGCTAAAGCCAATTGATTTCGACGCTTTAGACAGTTTGGCGTTAAATTGAGTGACGTTACACTGTATTTCGGAATTTATCCATTGATTCATATTCAATACATTAATAATTGGGCAAGTGCGAGTTGTGCTCGCGCATGAAGAGTGCCGAAACATTGTTGTATGGGAGCCCCCCTTATATATTTGTTTTTAAATTATTTTTTAATTTAATTTGATAGCTTAGATAGATAGCTAATTTAATTTGTATATTTTGTGAAAATATTAAGTGTCTAGCAGCTACCGCTATTTATATATAGCAAAAAAATACGAAAAAATCACGTTTTCTTCACTAGACACACTAGTTGCTAGAAAGTTCCAGAACTTACCCCGTGCTTCTTGATCCTGTGCGTTAGAAGGCCGTGCTCGGAGTGGAAGTTTCTGGCGCAGTGCGCGCAGATGTAGCGCGAGCGATGCACTGCGTTCATATGCGCCGCCAGAGAAGGGGGGCTCCTGGGGGGGGAACCAAATTATTATTATTACAGGACGAACAAACAGCTACTATGCGTGTCAACTAAGAATAGGACTGTCAAATCCGCCATCTTGCTCAATAATACGCGTCAACGTCATTACCAAAGTATATGGTATGCAAAAAAAAATGTAAACAAATCATATTCAGTTCATATGTTTAATGTACGCTGTTTTACTATTTCTTATATATTTTACGGCAAATTAATTAGAAATGAGTAGGATTTGAAAGTAAAAGCATATTTAAAAAAAAAAAAAATTTTTTTTTCATTTTTGGCACTTCTTTTTGTACCAAATAAAAAGAGTTTATTATACTGCTTACAGCACATAAGTCGAAACTACTCAAACCCAATTATCGGCACGTGATTTTTTTTAAGTGTTTTTGATTTGCCTTGGGTACTTATCTTACCTGTACAATTAATTGATCCAAAATTATCCAGTAGTAAAATCAATAATAATTATACAATAATTAAATTTATATCTATGAACCAAAATGAAGTAATTAAATTTCTTTTTTACGCTATCTTTGCTGGCGGTACTTTTTTGACAGTTATCGTGTGAAGTTGAAGCAAGCGCGATCCTATTCTTAGTTGGCACGCATAGTACATTAGAGGAAGTGTGAAAGTAGACCCAGTGAGTGAGGAATTCATCATCAGCCTGTCTGCGTCCACTGCTGGACATAGGCCTCTCCCAAGGCACGCCACTTGACCCTATCCTGGGCATCTCGTTTCGATCGACTACCCGCTTTTTTCCGTATATCGTCACTCCACCTCGTTGCAGACGTTCTAAGTGAGTGAGGAATTAAAGAGTGGAAAGTTGGCGTGGTATAGGCATGTGATGCGTAGAGAGGAGACGCATGTTACTAGGAGATGTATGGAAATGGTAGTGCAAGGAAGAAGAGCAAGAGACCGACCGAACAAGACATGGATGGAGTGTGTGAATGAGGACATGAGAGTGAAAGGAGTGAGTGTAGAGACGACGGCTGATAGAGGAGAGTGGAAGAGGAAAATTTGCTACCGACCCCACCTAGTGGGATAAGGCAAGGAAGAAGAAGAGAGGACGAACAAACAGCTAAAATAAATAAATATATTAGGACATGGCTGGTTAACCCCATACTGGACCATTTCTATTTTGTTTTGTGGTAGCTAACACAACTGATATACTACATATACATAATGGCATAATGGTTACCTTGCCAGACTGCCAATCAGAAGGTTCTGGGTTCGATTACCAGCACGGCCAACATCTTTGTGCTTACCTAAATTTGTTAGCTGTTGGTCTGGATGTTATATATGTATCTATATAAAATATGTATATGTAGTATGTCAGTTGTGTTAGCTACCATAATATGAACTAGAAATGGTTCAGTATGGGGTTAATCAGCCGTGTGTGAAATGTGTTAAAAAAAGAAATATAGTTAAGGAACAGCTTCGTGCATACTCTTCTTCTTCGCATGAGCTAAGTGGCCAAGCACTGGTGTCCAGAGTTTTCAAGACACCCGAAGGCCTCTGAAAAAAAAAACTTGACAAGTCTTGTACTCACTTGAACACCACATCGCACAGTTCACAAGGGTACTTCACACCGTTGTGGATGTTGTAATGACTCTCCATAACGTTTCTGAAAAAAAAAACATATTTTGTAAACTCCATGTAACGTAACTCGATTTAACGACAAACTCTCTAAAGCGTCGAAATCTTTTGGCTTTAGTTGGTTTAGCTTGTATTCCATACAATGATACATTCTCTCCATATAACGACCACTCTCTATAACGCCATAAAATGCACAGTCCCTTCAGTGTCGTTACATAGAGTTTACACTGTACTAATCACATATTTTTACTACTGCGCCAAGCAGTTTTATCCACGTTAGTATGGATATGTTGGCCTAATGGTTACCATGCCGGACTGCCAACCAGAGAGAGCCCCAATTCGATTCCCGGCACGGCCAACATCTTTGTGAAGAACTAAATTTGTTGGCTGTCGGTCTGAGTATTAAATAATATATTTCGACATAAAGTATTTATGTATGTTTATGTAGAGTGTATCAGTTGTGTTAGCTACCATAACACAAATTAGAAATGGTTCAGTATGGGACTAACCAGCCGTGTGTAAAACGTGTCCTAGTATAAAAATCTGACGTTACCATGCTAAACCTCATCACTACCCACAAATAATAACACTCACGTGTAATTAGTGACGAGTGGACACAGCTTGCACCGATACACCACACTGTGTGTTGCCACGTGCGAGATTCGTGACGTTACCTCACTAAACCTCATCACTACCCTCTAATAATAACACTCACGTATAATTAGTGACGAGTGGACACAGCTTGCACCGATACACCACTCTGTGTGTTGCCACGTGAGAGTTTAGTGACTTCGCTTTGATAAACCTCATCACTACCCTCAAATAATAACACTCCCGTGTAATTAGTGACGAGTGGACACAGCTTGTACCGATACACCACTCTGTATGTTGTCACGTACGAGATTAGTGACGTCACCTCGCTAAACCTCATCATTACCCTCAAATAATAACACTCACGTGTAATTAGTGACTAGTGGACACAGCTTGCACCGATTCACCACTCTGTGTGTTGCCACGGCCGAGTGCGAGATTAGTGACGCTACCACGTTAAACCTCATCATTACCCTCAAATAATAACACTCACGTGTAATTAGTGACGAGTGGACACAGCTTGCACCGATACACCACTCAGTGTGTTGCCACGGCCGAGTGCGAGATTAGTGACGCTACCACGTTAAACCTCATCATTACCCTCAAATAATAACACTCACGTGTAATTAGTGACGAGCGGACACAGCTTGCACCGATACACCACTCTGTGTGTTGCCACGGCCGAGTGCAGAAGTGACGCTACCACGTTAAACCTCATCATTACCCTCAAATAATAACACTCACGTGTAATTAGTGACGAGCGGACACAGCTTGCACCGATATACCACTCTGTGTGTTGCCACGTGCGAGTTTAGTGACGTCGCCTTGCTAAACCTCATCATGCACAGGTTGCATTTGTGAGGTTTCTCTGACTGAAATGAAGGTAAAAATATTCATTTATTAAGGATACTAGCTGACTCGGCAAACGTTGTTTTGCCTCACTTAGGGGTATGAAAAATAGATAGTGTAGCTTATATGACACGTTCGTAGATTTACCATAGCAGCGCCATCTATTGATTACTTACTCAACCCAGTCGAAAGGTACCTATCGACATCTGTTAGAATCATTTGGAGTTAACAGATAATTGTGACTGTCAAATAATAACAGACAATAATTAGCAATAAATTATAATTGCGACTACAATTTGAGATTAAAACTATCCTATCTCTCAAGTTGGATCGAATTGCACATGGTGTGCGAATTTTATTTTAATCGGTTAAGTCCATTGAGGACAAACATAGTGACACGAGATTAATATAATGAGATAAACCACTTAACCGATCATAATAAAATTCGCACACCATGTGCAGTTCGATCCAACTTGAGAAATAGGATAGTTTAAATCTCAAATTGTAGTCGTAATTTTAATTTATTGCTAATTACAGTCTCAATTATCTGTTAACTCCAAATGTTTCTAACAGATGTCGATACCTTTCGACTGGGTTGAGTAAGTAATCAATAGATGGCGCTGTACCCCTTAAGTGAGGCAAAACGTTTTCCGGGTCACCTAGTTGTCCATATATCTCTCAAGTTGGATCGAACTGCACATGGTGTGCGAATTTTATTATAATCGGTTAAGTGGTTTAGGAGTCCATTGAGGACAAACATTGTGACACGAGATTTATAATTATATATTAAGATAAATCATTCGTTCATTCAAAGTAAGCAACACTCAAAATATGTTTAAGAACGCGTACTTACATCATGGTGCGCCCCCAAATGATATTCCAACATCTTCTCATGCTTAAACCCTCTATAGCACAGCGTACATTTATAATCGCTCGTCAAGTAACTCTCATGCTCCAGTCTCTTCTCGAACGCCTTACGAATTTCCTCTTCTGTTGTTAAATGGTCCGTGTCGAAAACACTAGAGTAAAGGTTGCCGTATTTCTTCTGAACGTTGGTTAGAACTTTAATCGCCTCTGGTGTTAGAGGACTTTGATCTGAAAAAACAAAATAGAATAATTAATTTAATAACGCACTAGCAAACCCGGCGAACTAATAATGAGTCAATTATTTTAGTCATGTCCAATGGGGAGTATGCATTTCTAATAAATGTACAAGCTTCTTCTTTGTGACTTACCTAAGCAAAACTTCCTAATCTTATTATACGTGTAATTCTGCATCTTATCCAAGTTATTTATAATACAATCTATGTCAATCACACTTCCATCTTCATTTTTAACTTCCAAATTTTCAAATTTACATTTAATATTATATTTGATCTCTTCCAAATCATGTTTCTCTGCTGGTTTCTTTTTACTTCTCTTGCCTTTTGATTTCTCTTCTACTACTAACTTTTCTTTCGTTTTCGGTTTGGCATCCTTTGCGTTAGCAACTTTCGTTTTTTTAACGCTTTTTTTCTTTTGCACCGGTGCTCTTTTACGTTTCTTTTCTAAAACTTCATCATCGCTCGAATCATCTGACGCTTCATTTATCAGCTTTTGTATATCGACTTCTTTGTCACTGCCATGATTATCATTTACTATATCATGATCATCATTTTCTATATTATGATCATCATTATCATTTCGATCACTCAATTGAAAATCGCTATCATCATCACTTTTGATTTTGACCTCTTTAGCTTTTGTCATGTCTAGATTTTCAATTACCGTTTCGAATTCTACTTTAACATCTGTTTGTTTGATTAAGTCTTCATTATCGTTTAAGAATATAAGTCTATCTTTTGTAGCTTTCTTATCCAAGTCATCGTTTGCGTTATTTTTGTTGTAATTCTTTGTTCTTGCTGTTACTTTTCTGCTAGATTTAGTTGATTCACTTTGTTGTGCTGTTGTGGAGTCTATTAAGTATTTTGCTTTATTATCTTCATCATTTTCTGGTGTTTTTGAGTAAGAATAGAGTATATTGTGGTTATTTTCAGGAGAATCTGGCTGGTAAGTGTAGGAGTATATATTTCGTATTCTGAGAGAAGATTCTGGAAGTTCTTTTTTGAGTCTGTCTAGTGGAGACTTTATCTGAAGAGAAAAAGTGATATACATATTATTATATTCGTATCTGATAACAAAGTCTTTTTTTACACAGTATAGGTTGGCATTTGGGGCATAACTACATGAGTCAGCAAATACCACCACTATGCTATGTTTAAAACAATGTTTGTGGGGTCAGCTAGTATCATATAACAACAGCATGCAGCGTGTATAGGCGAGCAGCTTTATGCTGATGTGCCTATACCACACTGAGTTGAAATTTATTATTTACCAGTTCACATAATGTCCACTGTTCAATGTCAATGTTTGAAGTTCACTAGTGCACTGATCACAGGTTAGCAAGAGATTTGTTTGTTTTCTGCAGCCAGCTATCAAGCCGGTTTTTAAAGCTGTTCACTGATGTAGCACTGACCACTTCCTCAGGCAACTTGTTCCAATTATGAACCACTCTGTTGCTGAGTATATGATGCCCCATATTTGTGTTAGCAAGATCACGGTGGATTTTCTGGTTATGGCTTCTGCTATTCTGTTATTGCTTTATTTATTGCTATATTAGTAAGATACAAGAGAAAAGTCAGAACTTTAATTTAAAAAAAAAAACTTTAGCTTACCTTGGCATTCTGCGTTTTCCATTTTTTCAGAACAATATTGGCTTGGAGACATCTTTGTTTAAAATTGTAAAACTTTCTCAACAAATAGGAGCATTCACAGCAGTAAACTGGGTAGTCTTCTGACTGAAACAGATATGATTCTGATTATATAAGGCTTTTTAGGGTTCCGTACCTATAAGGTAAAAACAGGACCCTATTACTTAGCTGTCGGTCTGTATCTCACAAACCGTAATACCAAGAAAGCTGAAATGTTCACAAGATATGTATTTTTGTCATGCCGCTATAACAACAAATAGGTAGGTACTAAAAAAAATTAAGAGGGGTCCTCATACAATAAACATATTTTATTATTATTAGTACCTATTTTATTGCTAATCAACTGTAACAGTTAATTTTTCTTATATTATAAAAATGTATACTAGGTATCAAATTAAATTATAAAATTTAGTAAAAATATATACTTAAGGTGGGCTCCCATACAACAATGGCTTGGAAATAGAAGACTTTGTTGTGATTTTGTCTTCTATTTACAATGAATTTCCGCAAAGTAACGCCTGAGTCAATAAGTTAATGGCTTGGAACCCTTCATGTGCAAGTCAAATTTGCACTTGGCCAATTATTTATCAAGTTTGGCTTGGTCCATGAGCATCTCCTATGAAATCCACTGGTTCAATCCCGGCCCTACACCAATGATTATTTTTCACTTTGCAGTGAATGATAACATCATGTGAAACCAGACTTGAGCACCCACCATATTGTAGCACCTATAGCTCAGCTAGCTAAGGTGATCTAACGCGGTCATTGAAGCTAAGCAACGGTTGATGCTGACAGTGTTTGGATGGGTGACCATGCACAAGACTGTCGTTGTTAAAGTAGCATTTTCATCAGGGCGCTACCGTGGGTAGGATGACAGATTAAATCGTAGGTCACGGCTGTTAGACTTAGTACAAGCAGTCGTAAACAAGTGTAGTGTCTTTCGGGCGGCTTGAAAACTCTCGACACCGGAGCTTGGCCACTTAGCTCCTACGAAGAAGAAGAACAACATTGTACTCAGATAGCTAACCCTGGATTAACAAGCTACTTTTTATCCCAGATTATATAGCAAAGCACATCTAGTACTGTAACAATTTAATATACTTTTATGACACGGCCATAACTTTACCTTGTATCCAAAACACAGCCGAGACATGTACCATTGTTCCAAGATGAGGTTTTCAATAGGAAAGTTTCATTATATATTAAATATATCAAAAAAACTTACGCTGAAATCGCAAAGTTCGTCGTGCCAGTTTCCGAGTGGCTCCCCTATTGATTGGAGCTTTCTGTCCGTTGATAAACATACTCGACAAATTGATAACATTCTGTACTCTGGATCAAATACTTTTGGAATCCATTTATTAATTTATTTTAATGTTTATACTGGAATTGTGAAAAGTAGACCATTTTTCCCATAACAATAAAGAATGAATGAAAATATCGATTTGATTGAGTGAAAGAAAACTTCCACAGACAAGTTAGAAACATTTATATGTTTTTACTTATTGGCAGCATACTAATGGTATTTTTATCATTGTCTTTTCATTGTATGAGTGGAACCGGTATATGTATTCTAACACTCATTTTTCTTTATTTTAATATTATTAATACAGTTCCTTCCCACATCTGGGCAAAGCTTCTTCTTCCTCTTGCCACTCATTCCGGTTTTAGCTCTTTGAGTCAAAAATCTTTCTTTAAATTTTGTTAAAAGTGATATTGCCCGTAATGAATTTTCGTTTAATAATAAAAAGTATCAAACGAAATAAAGGATAGTAGAAGATTCGCAATAATATAGGCAGTAAGTACAAGTATAAGTAAGTACAAGTTATTATTCTGTGTACCTAAATAATGTAGTCGCCACAGTTACAATAATATGTCAAACACATAATATTTTATTCCCACTTTTTTTCCATACAACTTCATGTTTTTTTCAGACTTTTTCATGTTCATTCAATTCGTTCACTCCTTAATTGTTTATCGTTCGGTGAAAATGGATTCCTTGATTAAACTCAAAATAAAAATCAATAACTCCACATATTCCGTAAACCACCAGTGATTTCTGTATTAACTAACAAAATGTTAGACATTTGCAGTATTTGTTTGACAACAGATATTGAGCTACGGAGTTTAGAGGAACCTTTAAGCAGTATTCATGACGAATTGTGCGATTTCGATGTAAGTGTATAACTTCTTGAAAAGCTTAAGATTCTTTACTATTTCGCTTGAGATATATGAAATTTGAACATTGTAAGTTGGAACTTATTGAGTTAGTATTACAACGCAGTGTTTTTAATATACCTTTTAGAGTTAATATATACTTGACGTATCAACGGAAACATAATAAGAAGAAGTGTTTTCCCTCTGCCCATCTATCACCAGGTTTTATTTATCTCATGCCCCTGATAGCTAAAGAGTAGACATTCATAATAGTCGATGTTTTCTAATGCCGAAACAAATACTAAAGTAGAGTAAAATAAATTTGTATTTACTGAGGTCTCCCCCTTAAATATTTGCTTTATTTGTATTTTGTTTGGAAAAGTAATATACTAACTACATATTCTGTGAAAATTTGAAGTGTCTATACATTAACATTAATAATACAGTGTAAACTCCATGTAACATCACTCGATTTAACGACAAACTCTCTAAAGTGTTGATATCCCACTAGATCCCCACTAGGTGGGGGTCGGCACAGCCTGTTTTTCGCTTCCACACCACTATCAGCCGTCATCTCCACATTCACTCCCTTCTCATTCATAACCTCCTTCACACAATTCATCCACGTCTTCTTGACCTCTTCTTCCGCTACTACTTACAATCATAACCATACTTCTCCTAGTCACTAGTAGTGTACTTCCACTGTGATATTCACTAAATATTTAATTCTATTTACAATGGGTTTCCGCAAAGTAACACCTGAGTCAATAGGTTATCTAATCTTATATTCTATCTATCTATTAATCTATACAGTGTTCTGGATAGAATCTGAGTTGGGTTCTTCCAGAACACTGTTACAATATCCTACCTCTAAGGTCTTGGGTCTTTCTCTAAAGTTTGTGTATAAAAGCTGTATTGAGTTTATTTTTTACGCCTCAGGCTGTATAGTGCAGCTGTACAAGAGCTGTATAAGCGCTTATACAGCCTCTATAAGTAAAAATTGGGCCCATTGTTATAAAGCCTAATGCGTTATTATAGCTGTATAGTAGCTGTATAGCTAAAAAAATGGCTGTACTATTGCTTTAGAAGACCTGCATTATAGTGTAGAAGAAAACCATAGGCGTAGTTATTCAATTAAAAGTTTCTTAAAAAGATAATAGTTCTTTATTGGTTTTTTAAGAGAATTACAATGTGAAATTTATAAAACAATAACTGCATATTAGACGTTATCTTTTTATGTAGAGTTATGGTAATGGTGGACCGTCGATTTACTGTGAAGGTTTATATCAAGAATTAATGTTGGACTTGGAATGGTAGATTCAACGTGCCGATTAATTTTTACTGTGAAATAGTGCATAGTTTTGTGCGAAAATATTCACGCGCCCGCAAAATACTGAAGAATTTACGAGGAGTATTACCAAAACAAGTAAATAATTTTATGGTTTTGAGGTTAGAATCATAATATTTTTAAATAATACTGCACAATAGGTACCACAAATAATTTATTTAGCTGAAAACCATAATTATAACTTCAACAATCGTCAAGATAATGTAAGAAGTCATATTTTGTTTTGTTGTTATTTGTTCGGAAATGGCGTCAATTTTTTACAGCCTTAAAGATATCTAGAGAACAATATGGGTCCCGTGGCTTTAGTAGGCACTTACTAGATTACATTATACAGCTTTTACCCTTTAAAGCTGTATTACGGAATTCATTTATTATTATAGTTCTAGAAAATCATATTTGACAGAAGTTATCAAACTATTATTTTTACAAGAGTGTACAATTACGCATTAATAATAAGCTTTAGAAAGGACTTTTCATATACCATTATACAGAAACAAGTAAAAACTGATAACATTATAAAACTTAAAGCTGTAGTAAGCAAGTGATCACATGCAAAATACAGCCTCTATACAGCTTGAAGGATAACATTTGATTGTAGTATCAAAAAATGCTTAGGGTTTTATAGTGGAGTTCCAATATTATGTTTTAAAGCCTTCAGTTTACACGGAGTATTTTATAAAGATTTAGTACAGCTTTAGCTCTATAATAACGGTTTAATCACTTTTATGAGTAAATAATCTTTTCTTGACACTTTTATAGGTCATCATTAAAACTGTAAGTTCTAACAGTGCTGTATATTTGATGTCGGCTAACACTTGCGTGCTGCTTGGGCAGTGACCTCACAACTGTTGCACAGGGGGGAATCCACTTTTTTAATCATGTGGTAAAAACAGCAAACTAGAATAAACGGAAGAGTAACTCCATACAATTGCTGCTTAGAATTTGGATCCATCTATGCCACACAATTATACTGCTATCCCAATGAAACACACTCACAAAGCTCGCACGCGATTGGTCTGTCTACGCCAAGTGGGCGCGCGGGTAGCTGTTTTGCCCCGCCCACCGCGGTATTTTACGCGTGGACGGTGAAACCATTTTATCGGTCAAGTTACTATTCGATTTATTCTAGTTTGCTGGGTAAAAAGGTACAGATAGTCCTAAAAATCTTTTGTTTTTCAGATTGATTGCTATGCTTTGTATTGCACAAAATGCGTGTACCTTCTCAAAAAATATTACAACTTCAAAATCAAATGCAAAGCGGCCAACATTATTTTGAAGAAATGGAAGAAGCAATGTAAAGTTGTAAGTTATTACTAGCTGCATAACATTTTTTTTTACGACCTCGTTGGCATAATGGTTACCATGCCGGACTGCCAATCAGAAAATTCCCGGCACGGCCAACATTATTGTGCGTAACTAAATTTGTTGGCAGTGGGTCTGGGTGTTAAATATGTATCTATATAAAATATGTGTGTATATAAATGTAGCATATCAGTTGTGTTAGCTAGCATAACACAAACTAGAAATGGTTCAGTATAGGGTTAACCAGCCGTGTGTGAAATGTGTCTTAATATAAAAAAAACTATTACATTTATTTTTTACAAATGTATATTATAGTATCAGTTGTGTATTGGGGTCTTCAAATCTAGAGTAAATCGGTTCCTTCTAGGCAAGCGTGATACATCTTAGACCACAGTCAAGCTTAACATCAGTCAAGCTGCAGTCAAACAGCCTATTCATCTTTAAAAAAAAAGCTTAATACAATCTTTAAGAATAGTTCAGCATGGGGCTAACCAGCCGTATATGAATTGTCTCCTAATGTTTATTCATTTATTTATTTTCAGATCAAAACACCTGTAAATGAACTCAAAGTGAAATTACCTGATTCACTAGGACTTAGCTATGATAGAAATCATGCTATATACACCTACAAGTATGATGATAATGTAAAAGGTAATGGAGAATATATAGAAAATAATTTAGATAATTTACTTTCCTCTAATATAGAAAATGTTAATAATGAAGATTCGTGTTTTGCAAAACCTGGTTATGTTATTCTTGATTCAAATTCACCCCCTATTAATAGAGATGCTACTAGAGTAGAAAATACAAATAACATAACAGTACCCAGCGAGAATACACAGAACACGAATGATAAATTGTATATTGATATAGATATAATCAAAAATAAAAAACCTAAAGAAGAAACAAATAAAAAGAAAGATAAAAGAGTTAAAAATAAAGCGGCAAATAAATCAGTTGCTAAAAATAATAAAACAGATGCAAATTGTAGAAATAATGACGGTATATTTAACCACAAACCTAAATTAGAAAATGATGTTAAAGTTAAGAAATGTGCAAAGAAAAGTAAAGTGACAAATTTAGAAACTTCAGTCAAAATTGAAGAATTAGAAGTTAACGATAATTTAGATGGCTTAGTGATTGCTGAAGAATTAAAGGTTGAACAACAAAATGATAATGAAAATGATTATGACGATGATCACTTAATGTTAGATGATGATACAAATGATGTAGTAAAAGATGACTTAAATGATCAGGACAACGACGAAATTAATAATGAAGTCATGAAGAACTATGGTGGGAATGACGAAGACTTCGATATAGAAATGCTGTTAAAAGAAGCTTTAGGTTCGGACTCAAGCGACGATGAAGTTCTTCAAAAGAAATGCAAAAGACTCATCACATGCAACAAGAAGGCAGATATTAAAAAGAAGAAAGAAGACGCGACGAAGAAGAGGAAAATCAAAGATGCTGATTTAGAAGATGTGGATGAAGAAGATGAAGCTAAACCTAAAAGAAAGAGATGGAAGCCTTTGACTAAAAAAGATATGGACGATACAAAAAGAGATGTAAAGAGGAGATTAGGGAGTGGTGCAGTGAAAGACAAGGACGGAAACATTATTGATGTAGATGTCATTCTTAATCATCTAGATAAGATGCATAAGTACACATATAACAAGATCAAAAGATATTGTGCCGGTGAGTAGAAATGTCTGTCTTTCCTTTATCTGCTAAGTGTATACATTTTTAATTACTATGGGGGGTATCTCTTTTCTCAATTTTAAACTTATTACCTGTAGTTGTACAATACATTTAATATCCTCTTAATTTTTAGCGTTCCAAACCTAAAAGACGGGACCCTATCACTTAGCATCTGCTGTCTGTCTGTCTGTCTCCAGGCTGTATCTCAGAAACCGCATTAGCAAGAAAGATGAAACTTTCACAAGATATGTATTTCCCGTGATGCTATAACAAAAAATACTAAAAATAAAATAAAACAATTAGGGGGTCCCCATACAATAAACTTGTTTTTTTTTGTATTTTTTTGCTATACATATATCAATGGCGGTATCTGCTAGACATTTAATTTATATACATTACCTTAAACAATATAGACAATAAACATTATCACGAAATATAAAATGTATACTATATTTTTAAATTAATGATTTAATAAAACTAAAATAAATATTTATAGTGGGCTCCCATACAATTTTTTTTTTTTTTTTTTTTTTTTGTATAATGGTCGGAACTCTTCATGTTCAAACCAAACTCGCACTTGGCCAATAATTTTAATACTTGCACCTGTTCCAGGCAATGCACCGCTTACCTCAGAAGCGATAGAGTTCCTAGTCCGGATACAAAAGAGATACGGCAACCAGTACTCAAGTATATTCATTACAAAGCATCTGACGACTGACGAGGAGATAATGAGGGAGTTTAGGAAACGAGAGCAGAATGAGAACTATGTGCGGAGTGAACACAAGTGTACTCGGTGCTTCAGATACTTCAGGTTCGCTAAAATGGTGGACTATCATGTGGCAGAGTATCATGATGTAAGTTAGTTCTAGTCCCTGATGTGTTTATGTGTCATTCATTCATCCATGGTTTTTCAAATCATTCATTCATTCATTTCATAGATTGAGTGGTTTTTTGGTCAAAAAGTGTGTTTGTTGTGTAAAGGTAAGAAAAGATCAAAGATGGCGCCGACACAAGATGGCGGATGACATATTTTTATAAAAACTAAAAGTAAGTTAAAAGTTTGACGTGTCTGTGTGAGTATAGGTGTGTTGCATTTCTGTGGCATCGCGTTTTTTTTTTATCAAGGCGAGAGTGAACAGATTTTTCTAGATTAACTAGCATCATCTTCGGGTCACAGCTTCGCTTACCATCAGGGGAGTTGGTGGCCAGGCGTAGACCTAGCTAATTAAAAAAATACGTACCTGATGGCATGAACCGATTTAGATTTAGTGTCTTTTTTGGTCGAAAGATGTGTTTGTTGGGTGAAGGTATGTCGTCCGCCATTTTGTTCCTGTCAAAATCTTTAATCTATTTTCATCAAACATAAGTCATTAGTTTTTTTAAAGGATAGTATGTTGAAAAAACAAAATGGCGGATGATATAATGGCGAGAGCAGAATGAGAACTATGTGCGGAGTGAGCACAAGTGTACTCGGTGCTTCAGATACTTCAGGTTCGCGAAGATGGTGGACTATCATGTGGCAGAGTATCATGATGTAAGTTAGTTTTAGTCCCTGACATGTCTGTGTGTCCATTGCATCGTAATTCAGGTGAACCGATTTTGATTTAGGGTTTATTTGATAAAATAAAGCTCTTTATGAATCCTATTTTCACCTCCTCTCTGTTGAGAGATCTATTTTTACCTCCTCAACAGAGAGGAAGGTGAAAATATATCAAAGATGGCGCCGCGATAAAATAGCGGATGACATTTTTTTTTAAACTGTCTAAATATCCGGCAAGGTGTATTCGATCGCAAACCAAACAAAACAATACAAATACAAACCAAACAATATGACAACCTCGTTGGCGTAATGGTTACCAAGACGAACTGCCAATCAGAAGGTTCCGGGTTCGATTCCCGGCACGACCAACACCTTTGTGCTGAACTAAATTTGTTGGCTGTCGGTCTGGTTGTTAAATATGTATCCTATACATACATACTTACATACATATTTTATATAGATATATAGAATATGTATGTATGTATGTGTAGTATATCAGTTGTGTTAGCAACCATAACACAAACTAGAAATGGTTCAGTATGGGGTTTACCAGCCGTGTGTGAATGTGTCCTAATATTTATTTATTTATTTAACGCTTGTTGGTTGACCACATCAATAAAACAAAGTTTTGACAACGCTCCTAATTACATTGTAAACTCTATATAACGACACCGAAGGGACTGTGAATTTTATCGCGTAATAGAGAATGAACGCCATAAAGTGCACAGTCTCTTCAGTGTCGTTATATAGAATATACACTGTAAATAAATAAAATTCTATGCAAATTACACATGGAGATTAAAAAAACTAGCTTAACTCGTCTTATACTTACTTAACACTATTCTATGACCTAGGACCGCAAGGAGTAACATTAGTATGTTACTTCTAATGTTACTCCTTACCTTGACGACCTGGTTGGTATGTATGTTTGTATAGGATACATATTTAACACCCAGACCGACAGCCAACAAATATAGTTCAGTACAAAAATTTTGGTCGTGCCGGAGATTGAACCCGGAACCTTCTGATTGGCAGTCTGGCATGGTATCCATTACGCCAACGAGGTCGTCAAGGTAAGGAGTAACATAAGTACTAATGTTACTCCTTGCGGTCCCGAGTCATAGAATAGTGTTAAGTAATTATAAGACGAGTATGTATATGTAGTATATCAGTTGTGTTAGCAACCATAACACAAACTAGAATTGGTTCAGTATGGGGTTAACCAGCCGTGTGTGAAATATGTCCTAATATTTATTTATTTATTTAACGCTTGTTGCTTGACCACATCAATAACACAAAGTTTTGACAACGCTCCTAATTACAGTGTAAACTCTATATAACGACACCGAAGGAACTGTGAATTTTATGGCGTTATAGGGAATAAACGCCATAAAGTGCACAGTCCCTTCAGTGTCGTTATATAGAGTTTACACTGTAAATAAATAAAATTCTATACAAATTACACATAGTGATTAAAAAACTAGCTTAACTCGTCTTAAACTTACTTAACACTATTCTATGACTCGCTACTAAGACCGCAAGGAGTAACATTATTATTATTGTCCACAGCCCTGTTCATTATCATTATTATTATTGTCCACAGCCCACCAAGATCCACAAGTGTCAGTATTGCGACGTGAGCTTCAACCGGCCGCAGGGCTTGCGGAAACACTTGCTGGCGCACCGAGTCGTGTACAAGTGTAAACTGTGTCCGCTAGTTACCAACTACAAGTGAGTCGCGCGATTATACTATTATTATTATTAATACACTAGCTTCAACCAGCAGGGCTTGCGGAAACACTTGCTGGCGCACCGAGTCGTGTACAAGTGTAAACTGTGTCCGCTAGTTACCAACTACAAGTGAGTCGCGCGATTATACTATTATTATTATTAATACACTAGCTTCAACCAGCAGGGCTTGCGGAAACACTTGCTGGCGCACCGAGTCGTGTACAAGTGTAAACTGTGCCCGCTAGTTACCAACTACAAGTGAGTCGCGTGATTATACTATTATTATTATTATTACACTAGCTTCAACCAGCAGGGCTTGCGGAAACACTTGCTGGCGCACCGAGTCGTGTACAAGTGTAAACTGTGCCCGCTAGTTACCAACTACAAGTGAGTCGCGTGATTATACTATTATTATTATTATTACACTAGCTTCAACCAGCAGGGCTTGCGGAAACACTTGCTGGCGCACCGAGTCGTGTACAAGTGTAAACTGTGCCCGCTAGTTACCAACTACAAGTGAGTCGCGTGATTATACTATTATTATTATTATTACACTAGCTTCAACCAGCAGGGCTTGCGGAAACACTTGCTGGCGCACCGAGTCGTGTACAAGTGTAAACTGTGCCCGCTAGTTACCAACTACAAGTGAGTCGCGTGATTATACTATTATTATTATTATTACACTAGCTTCAACCAGCAGGGCTTGCGGAAACACTTGCTGGCGCACCGAGTCGTGTACAAGTGTAAACTGTGCCCGCTAGTTACCAACTACAAGTGAGTCGCGTGATTATACTATTATTATTATTATTACACTAGCTTCAACCAGCAGGGCTGGAGGAAACACTTGTTGGCGCACCGAGTCGTGTACAAGTGTAAACTGTGCCCGCTAGTTACAAGTGAGTCGCGTCAATACAATTTCAAATAATCCTTATTTAACTAAAATTGGACGTAGAAAAAGAAAAATCAGGCGAATAATACCGCTCCGGATCGTACCTAGCGCAAAGGCTATCCATAGCTATACAACGCGGCAATGCCACGAGCGTTATGGGTACCTTTCCGTCAGGTTCTATCCGGAGTGGCCTATTAAATTAATTTTATGAGTGGTTTTTTTTATTAGTTTTAATCTTATTATCCTCTATCTGTAAGCTCCAGCTCTAAGCAAACCTTACATGTCTTATACAAATGTACAAGTAGCTGTAAACCTAAATTTCCTGTACAATAAATCATTTCTTTCTTTCTTTCTTTCTTTCTATTAATATTAAAGATTAAAATGACAAAATTAAATTAAATTTATTATAAATTACTGAATTCTATATTAATAAATCTTTATTTAAACTGGTAATATTAAATTGAACACAATTAGTGTATATTAAAAGTCACATGATAATACTATTATTATTAAACTAGCTTCAACCGGCCGCAGGGATTGAGGCACTGTCAGTAGTGATTTTTACATTAACCGTCCTCTTTGCACACTCTTCTGTCCCTCTCATGTCTAGCTTGATTTAAAGTAATAGAAAGGGAATTGAGTTGAACACAGAACTTGATTGGACATAAATAACATATGTTAAAGGCAAGTCACACTACAAGCATTACTTCAATACTTAAAAATATGAGTTAAATAAATCTTCATATTTGCTTAAATTATAAAAGGGATTACTTTAAAAAAACTCTTTGCTTTCAGTTTAAACATATTATACTATTTAGATTTGTTAAAGTTGTCCTTTGCTTAATTAGCCTCTAGATAAACCATTTATTGATAATTATTCAATTATATGTCAAAAATACAAAAAATAATTAAAAATGTCAATATGTAGTACAATCAATTTGTAATAAATGACAATATGCAATGAAGTAAATATTAATAAAAAAAAAATGGTTGCCTGTAAAGTCGGTTTTACGGGCGAAGATTTTACGTGACAACGTCTGCCGCGTGCTGCGCGCGCGGCAGACCGATCATAGTTGAGTGGGAGAGAGACGCAAGGCATTCGGCGGGCCTCTCTCTCGTTCGGTGACTCATCGTAACGTTACCGGGCGTTACACTTTTTCATAAGTGACTCCCAGCCGCAACCTAATTTAAGACGTTGTCACGTCAATAATATTAAACAATTACATTATTAAAATAAATATTTGTTTTCGATATTAAAAAATTCGTCCACATAATAGAATGTTCTCTGAAAGAGCGAGTTTTTGAGCTTATTCGGAGGTTGTCCACCTATAGATGGGTTAGGTTTAGGTTGGTTAATGTGTTTATTGTTTTTTTTTAGTACCGTGATGGAGACCCATTTCAACATCCACAAGGGTGTGAGATATCCATGTGTCAAGTGTGAAGCTGATTTCAAGTGAGTATTAAATCTAAATAAGTAAAGGATATCGGAAAAAAGAGGTTCGATCCCAGCCCTACACCAATGACTTGTTTTTTAAGTTATGTGTGGATTTGCACTCGCTTTACGGTGAAGGAAAACATCGTGAGGAAACCGGCCGGCATGTTTGAGGACCACAATATTCGAAGAAGTGTGTCATCCGCCAACCCGCATTTGCCCAGCGTGGTGTATAATTGCCTATATATCACTTCAAGTGAAAGTAGTCCCACGGGTATCAAAACACTAGCTACGCTCGTTTCTTAAACTCACACTCGTGTTTTGATACCCTTCATTATATGACAGTTGCATAAACTACTGGTGGCGATTCTGCGGCACACACGACTAAACTAAATTTAAAGAAGCCCCGTCTCTTTTCATCTTAGGTGGCCAGAAAGAGACGGCACGTTCTGAACCACACACAAAACAACTAAAATCACGCCAAATATGAAAAATTTAAGCGATTTTAGAGCAATTGTATCAGCTCTAAATCTGACGTGTTTGACGTGATTTCAGATGTTTTGTCTATGGTTTAGATCGTACCATCTCTTTTTGGTCATTTATGACGAAAAGAGACAGAGCTACTTTAAATTTAGTTTAGTCGTGTGTGCCGCTGAATCGCCACCACTATCATCTATCTATCTATTTTAACTATCTATCTATTTTAATTTTAGTATTTTGACTGTAATATTGTAATTTAATTTAATATCATTTGAATGTAACTTGCTTTGTTATTTGGTCTCGGCCGTAAAGCAATGTAAATAAATCTATGTTCGTGAACCGTCAACCATTTTGTTTTTTTTTGTATCGCAGGAGTCCCCCCGCCCTCGCAGCTCATATGAACTCGGTGCACCAGTCGGACTTCATCTGTCCGTGCTGCGCGCGGAACTTCCACTCGGAGTTTGGTCTGCATCAGCACAAGATGAAGAAACACCCTGTACGTATACTTGTTATATCAAATACGACGACCTCGTTGGCGTAATGGTTACCAAAAGAAAGAAAGAAATGTTTACTGTGCACATATCGAATACATAAAAAAACAGTAGTAAAAAAAAACTAATAAACACGCTTATCTGGCCGTTTAAAGTGGGTCAAAATCGCGCCCAAAGAAGTCGGTTACAAACAAACATACAAACAAAAATACAAAAAAATGTAATAATTTTATCAAATTAGTGTATTGTCATCGGTCCTCAATAAATCTACAAAGTTTCAAAGAAATCTGGCCGTTTAAAGTGGGTCAAAATCGCGCCCAAAGAAGTCGGTTACAAATATACAAACATACAGGTGAAGCTAATATAAAGCGTGTAAAAATCACTAAATCAATACATATGACATAGTGTTTAACATAGCACAAAAGGAGCTGGTACCACGCCAGACTACCAATCAGAGTTTGATTCCCGGCCCGGTCAACATCTTTGTGATGAACTAAATTTGTTGGCTGTGGGTCTGGGTGTTAAATATGTATTTATATATAATATGTATGTATGTATATGTAGTATATCAGTTGTGTTAGCAACCATAATACAAGCTAGAAATGGTTCAGTATGGGCAGGCCTGTGTCACTCCGCGTGTAGGTGTTAAAAACATACCTACGGGCGGCGGCCACTGCGCAAGGGCCAATCTAGTAGGCTGCCACAAGCGAAACCACACGCGTGCGCGCTATATGTTCGACCACGTTCAACTTAATTATTTGCGAAGTACTAGTTATTATTCTATGTTATTTGACTGATTCATTATATAATTGCAAGATGGACACAAAACGAAAAAAAGCAAAAAAATACTGTGCAGTATTTAATTGTTTAAATACGGATCGTGATCGAAATTTAACTTTTTTTTTGTTACCTAAAGACGCTGACAGGTAAGGGTAAATCTATTTTGACTGGATTACATTATGAAATTAATTCAAACTACAAACCGTTTCTCCCTGTACTATTCCAATATCCTAAAAGTACAATAAAAAAGATATTTTAGTCGTTTCATTCGAGTTGCATTTCATTTGTCGTACATTTACGAACTTAGACTAAGAGCCCAACGCAAATTATTTTCGGTGATACTATAGATGATACCTATGGAATTCTATTCGCGCTAGATGGCATATGAAGTAGTTTCTCGAAGTAAGCAAGCATAGTCCGTGGCTCTTTCAATACCACAGAATAATAACTAGTACTACGTCTAACCATGTACAATGTATTATGAACCGTAGCATAGTGAATTAAGGCCCATATTCCTTTGAAAAGAAATTGGTAGGCAACGAAATGATCACTTGATTGACTGGACCGCGAGCTAAATTAAATCATATTGTTTATCAGATTGAGTTCATATTTCTTTGAAAACCATTGCGAAGTGAAGCTTCTGTACGAAGTACAAGTTATTATTCTGTGGTATGGGGCTAACCAGCCGTGTGTGAAATGTGTCAAAAAAAATATAATTGATTTTTTGTTTGTTTGTTTGACGCGAATGGGCTCCGAAACTACTGGACCGATTTAAAATTCTTTCACCGTTGTGAAGCTACATTATCCCCGTGTAACATAGGCTATATTTTGTTTCTGTTTACAACTTAAATTCAAAATCAAATCATTTATTAACCTTATGACTACTTTTGTCATACACGGCACGTCACTTACAAATAACATTATAATAAAAAAAAAACACATTCCACACACGGCTGGTTAACCCCATACCGAACCATTTCTAGTTCGTGTTATGGTAGCTACATATACATACTTACATATTTTATATAGATACATATTTAACGCCCAGACCCACAGCCAACAAATTTAGATAAGCACAAAGATGTTGGCCGGGCCGGGAATCGAACCTGGAACCTTTTGATTGACAGGCTGGCATGATAAACTTTACGCCAACTAGGTCGTCAAGTCGCTTAATATAATGCGAACTAGATATGGTTCAGTATGGGGTTAACCAGCCGTGTGTGAAAAAAAATTCCAATCTGAACAGCTTGTTGGTGACACAGGTTAGGTTAACATATAACGAATATGCATATAACAATTGCAAATTCAAACAATTGCATGTTGATGTGAATGGACTCCGAAACTACTGGACCGATTTGAAAAATTCTTCCACCGTTGGGAAGCTACATTATCCCCGAGTAACATAGGGTATATTTTGTTTCTCTTTGCAACTTAGATTATTATTATAGCCCGTGCGAAACCGGGACGATTTACTAGTTAGTCATAAAACCTTTTTATTTTCCAGAATGACGTGAATAAAGTGGGACCACCATCAGCCAAATGTGAAGTGTGTCACATACAGTTTTTGAACGACGACGTTTACAACGAACATATGCGGAAAAGCCACACCGATCCTAAAAACATTATTGCTGGCATCGATATGTCCAAGAAGCGGAAACCTTGCGCCAATAGGAGGACACCTAGATACACCTGTAGAGTGGTAAGTTGGTGGACGTTTAACTATCTGGTTGGCAAATAAATAAATTTTTTATTTGTATTTGTATTTGAAGATTTCCCCCTCGTCAACAAAAAAAAAAACCATAGCCATCGTTCAATCGTCTTTTGAATTTTTTAAAATAAAATATATACAATTTCAAATGTCTGTAGTCATTTTAAATTATAAAAATATAATATACTAGAGGTTGCCCGCGGCTCCGCCCGCGTGTAACCGGTCGTTTAAATTTTTTTTATCTGTTATCGCGGAGCAAGATAGCTTATGTTTATTACGGCACTAGTCGAAACTCAACCTTAAGATACAGTGGTAAGGTTGACTTGAATTGAAATGTTTTTCGTGACGTATTCTAATTTTGTATTTCTGTGTATATTGTAATAGATGTTTTTGTGCTGTGTATGCAACACTGAATCTGGTATGTTTTTGATCGAAGATCTATTGTAATAATAGTATTATGTATTATAATAATTATAATATTTTTACTGTGCACAATTAGATACATAATATGTATCTATTAGATCGAAGATCTGTTGTAATAATAATATTATTACAATAGATATTAAGGTTGAGTTGAGTTGATTGTAATAATAATATTATTACAATAGATCTCCGATTAAATATATACATTATACAAGCTGACACGGTAAACGTTGTTTTGCCTTAAAAAATTGATAATAGCCGATTCTCAGACTTACTGAATATGCATATAAAATTTGGTAGAAATCGGTCAAACTGTATTGGAGGAGTACGGTAACTAACACTGTGACATGGAAATTTTATGTCTAAGATGTATCTAATTTTGCACAACAAATATATTTCTTTTCATTCTTTCTTTCTTTTTTTTTACATTAAATGGGCTTGCGCTTGATCACAATTCACCTGATGGCAAGCGACATTATGATCTAAGATGGAACGCGCTTACCCAGAAAAAACCGGTTCACTCTTGCTTTGAAAACCGCCAGATTGTAGCTCTCAGGGAACAGGGAACTTGGCAAAGAGTTCCACACCTTCGCAGTTCGCACTATGAAGGTGGAGGCAAACCGCTTAGTACGCGCCTTTGGAACCTCCACGGTATAACGATGCCGCCTTGGTGTTTCCCTGCTGGTCCGGTAGTGGAATGGGGCGGGGGGAATCAACTCATGCAATTCCGTCGCACACTCACCGAAATGTAACCTATAAAAAACTGAGAGGCACCACTTCACTTCTTTCTTTCTATAAAACCTTCATCTTTCATATCTTTCCAGTGTAGCGCCGTAGAATCCAGCATGGGCGCCCTGATATGGCATTTCAAGAGCATGCACCCGAACGAGACCTTCGATAGGAAGGGTATGGCGCTGCGGGAACCTTACAAGTACCTGTGCCACGAATGCGGGAAGGGCTTCAAGGTGGGTGCTAAGTTTTTTACTCCTTCTAATTCTAATTTTTCAAATTCAAATTCATTTATTTTGTGACAGGAAAAACATATAGGTACACAAATAACAATACACAAGAAACATTTCCGATCACAAACCGGCCTCAACTCAGCTTGTGGTGGCTGCAGGCAACCAGCGCTGATCTTCCGTTGAGACCGACGGGTGACGACACGAACGTCGTGAAAACAGAGAAAAGAAACTATAAAATAGGAATATAAAATAGGTTGAAAATAGGTGAACAATAACAAATCAAGAAGAACAGCACTAAAAACATAATTTGTAGTGGGGGTGATGAGACCTGCACTGACATCCCGCTAGGGGCGTATTGTGCATTCCCCCCTTACGAGCCTACCCAAGCCAACCGAGCTCCTTGAAGTAACGGAGCACAGCCCTGGCTCGCTGGCATACCTGTTCCACCACTGTTGCGTCAGATGGTCTGTTTGTCTGAAGATTAGCAATGGAAGGCGAACTTTCATCTTGAGCTGCTATCATCAGGTCGTAACTCTCTCTAAAAAAACAATCATGGTTTTCTATATTGACTCGAGTATAAATAATCAATTTAAAATAAAAACAACAAATGGTTTCTTTACTGACTCGAGTATAAAAAAACAATTTAAAAACAAAAACAATCAAGGTTTTTTTTTTTACTCGAGTATAAATAATCAATTTAAAAACAAAAACAATCAATGGTATTTTTATAGACTCGAGTCATAAATAATAAATATTAAAAAAAAACAATGTTTTCTATGTTGACTCGAGTCATAACTAATCAAATAAAAAAATATTGTCTATGTTGACATGACGAGTAATAACTGCTACTGTATTTCCATTTCAGATGATAACCTCGTACACTGATCACAAGAATGTCCACACCGGAGCCCGCCCCTACGCCTGTACGGAATGTCCCAAGGCGTTCCACAGTAGGGTCTACCTTCGCAATCATATAGCGTTCCATCTTCCTCCCACGAAGGAGTGCGAGCATTGCGGCAAGAAGTTCCACAGCAAGTCTAATCTCAGCAACCATTTGCGGGTGAGTAGCTTGAGAGCGAAGCGAGGGTCAGTTTGTTTTGGACGGTAAGACATTCAATTGTAGGGTCTATCTTCGCAATCATATAGCGTTCCATCTCCCTCCCACGAAGGAGTGCGAGCATTGCGGCAAGAAGTTCCACAGCAAGTCTAATCTGAGCAACCATTTGCGGGTAAGTAGCTTAATTGCTTAATTTTAGGACCGAAGCGAGGGTGGGTTTGTTTTGGACGATAAGGCATTCCTCAGTAGGGTCTACCTTCGCAATCATATAGCGTTCCATCTCCCTCCCACGAAGGAGTGCGAGCATTGCGGCAAGAAGTTCCACAGCAAGTCTAATCTGAGCAACCATTTGCGGGTAAGTAGCTTGAGAGCGAAGCGAGGGTCGGTTTGTTTTGGACGATAAGGTATTTCACAGTAGGGTCTACCTTCGCAATCATATAGCGTTCCATCTCCCTCCCACGAAGGAGTGCGAGCATTGCGGCAAGAAGTTCCACAGCAAGTCTAATCTGAGCAACCATTTGCGGGTAAGTAGCTTGAGAGCGAAGCGAGGGTCGGTTTGTTTTGGAAGATAAGGCATTCTACAGTAGGGTCTACCTTTGCAATCATATAGCATTCCATCTCCCTCCCACGAAGGAGTGCGAGCATTGCGGCAAGAAGTTCCACAGCAAGTCTAATCTGAGCAACCATTTGCGGGTGAGTAGCTTGAGAGCGAAGCGAGGGTCGGTTTGTTTTGGACGATAACTTGAAAACGGCTGGAGCGATCGTAATGAAACTCAGCGAGGAAGTAGATTGTTTTCGTAGTTATGTCTGTGTCAAGTATGAGCGTCATCGGTCAAGTGGTTGTCGAAATAAAACTGAAGAACGATATCGAAATGCGTAAAGCGTGCCGTAGTTGAATACACCGGTGTATACGTTACAGTTAAAACCCGTTGTTAGATTGAACGCGTTTTCCCTAGTTAGGGCTAGTTTCCACTGAATTCCTTTGTTGAAACTGGAAATAACTAGTGAAAATTAGAACTAAAATTTACCTTTTTTTTTTCAGATAAGACCAGTTGTCACTACGAGCTTTAGTTAAAACTAATACTAGAGAAACTAAATTGGGTTTGAAAACAAGATATAGTTGTAAAGTATTTATTAAAAACATTTTGAACACAAACACAGTCATGTGTGTACCTGGTAAAAATAATAATCTTACATATATCTTACTTTATAGGTTACATTATGTAACTGAACTTCGGAAAAAACGCGTGCTGTCTAGTAAAACTGATATTCAATTTTGAACATACTAATGTACATAATTGAATATCTAGAATTAACTATATACTAAAATAAATATTATGTACTGGAATTAACTATAATTCTAGTTCAACTAAGGCATTTAGTGAAAACTAGTTCTGACTGGAGAAATCAAATATATCTAAAAACGGGTCTTAACTTTAACGTGTATACACGTTCAAATACTTAATTTGAATGTCTTTCTCGAGTTCTTGTGTTTTTGCATGTGTCGTATGTCTATGATATCCCGGACATTGGATGAAAACAATGTGGAGACTCTGAAAATGTCACTGAAAATTAGTTTTTTATTGGAAAGCATTTTCTGTACGGTCCCAAATACATTCAATCGAATCTGGTTCTGTATAATTTTAATGGAAGTTCTAGAAGTGTTTAACCATTTTGTACTGATCATTTGTTTTACTGTAATTAAAACGTAACTAAACAATGTAACACGAACAAATAAAATGTGTTTGCATTGCAGCAACACACGGGCAACAGACGCTACGCGTGCGAGGTGTGCGGCAAGACGTTCCTGCACCAGGGCTCTGTGAACGCGCACGTCCGCGGCGTGCATCTACACATCCGCAGGACTAGGTATGTGCGTTGGGGCAACATAAATGTAAGACTAGAAATGTGCGTTGGGGCAACATAAATGTAAGACTAGAAATCTGCGTTGGGGCAACATTACTGTAGGACTAGGTATGTGCGTTGTGGCAACATAACTGTAGGACTAAGTATGTGCGTTGTGGTCAAAATAACTGTAGGACTAGGTATGTGCGTTGCGGCAACATAGCTGTAGGACTAGGTATGCGCGTTGTGGCAACATAACTGTAGGACTAGCTATGTGCGTTGGGGCAATATAACTGTAGGACTAGCTTTTGTGCGTCGTGGCAACATAACTGTAAGACTAGGTATGTGCGTTGGGGCAACATAACTGTAGGACTAGGTATGTGCGTTGCGGCAACATAAATGTTAGAATAGAAATATGCGTTGCGGCAACATAAATGTAAGACTAGAAATTTGACTTGGGGCAACAAAAATACTTTCAACGAAACATTTACAAAGGTTATCTCCGTTTAGTTATTTAGGCTGTGACGCACGAAGCTCGCCTAAGTAAGGTGATCTGACTCGATCATCGAGGTCGATGCGGACAGTCTTCAGATGGGTGACCATACACAAGACTACCTTTAAAAAAAGCGGCATAAGTAACACCCTCAGCAATTCAGGGCACTACCGTGAATCGGATGACAGGAATTGTAGGTCCCGATTGTTATTCTTAGTACAAGCAGTCGTTAAGCCAAGTCTGAGGCCTTCGGGTGGCTTGAAAACTCTCGACACCAGAGCTAGGCCACTTAGCTTATAGGAAAGTTGTTTACACATTCATGTTGTGTACACATAGTTAGGAAAATAATGTATTTTTGATCCTGGTTAATTAATCTTTTTTAGTTATAGTTTTGATTATTTTCTATTTTGTGAACCATAATAAATAAATAAATAAAATGAAAGAGAAGGAAAAAAGCGGCTACAGAGATAATAAGTGTTTTTCTATTTTCAGGAAACCAGCGAAGCATCATGAAATGTATCCAGAATGAATGAAATCATTTTAAATCCAGTTCTTAAATATTGTGTTTTTAAAAACGTATTTTTTTATGATAGGCTTGCGCTTGATCGCAACTCACCTGATGTTAAGTGATGTTGCGATCTAAGGTGGAGCGCGCTTGCCTAGAAGAAACCGATTCCCTCTCGCCTTTTTTTTACCCAAGGTCAAAGTCAAACCATTTATTGCAATACTATGTCACTTTACATTTACATAATTACCCATAAGGCATCGCAATTATTTACTGGAGATGAGCAACCCTGTTAATTCATTAGATTTTTGAAGTGTTCCGTCAATTAAAAAGTCTTCTATTTTATAATAACTTTTTGTTCTGAGTAAGTTTTTTAAGTTTATTAGGAAAGTTTTAATATTATCGATACTCTAAATATGTCTGCGCTTGACCACAATTCACCTGATGGTAAGTGACATTGAGGTCTAGGATGAAGCGCGCTTACCTAGAAGGAACCGGTTCACTCTCGCCTTGAAGACAGTGAGGTAATAGTTAAGAGGGAACAGGGAGTTCCACGCCTAAATTCAAATTCCCCAATTTACCTTCGTTTGTTTTTTTTACACGCTTTATATTAGCTTCACCTGTATGTTTGTTTGTAACCGACTTCTTTGGGCGCGATTTTGACCCACTTTAAACGGCCAGATAAGCGTGTTTTTTAGTTTTTGTAAACTACTATTATTATAACTTTTGCTTATTAACATAGTGGCTGTTGTTTTAAACCAGTCTTGATTAAACTTGTTTCATGTGAACAGTCTTCGATTAAATAATAATCATTATTTTGTGTCTGATACTGAAATTATAGTAGTTTAAATAAATTAAAAGACACGCTTATCTGGCCGTTTTAAGTGGGTCAAAATCGCGCCCAAAGAAGTCGGTTACAAAAAACATACAAACTAAAATACAAAAAATGTAATAATTTTATCAAATTAGTGTATTGTCATCGGTCCTCAATAAATCTACAAAGTTTCAACGAAATCTGGCCGTTTAAAGTGGGTCAAAATCGCGCCCAAAGAAGTCGGTTACAAACAAACAAACATACAGGTGAAGCTAATATAAAGCGTGTAATAATTTATTGGTAAACACAGATTTACAAGATATTTTGCAATCATTTTATCATAACAGATTATTTAAATATTTTATTTTACAGATTTACAGGTTATTTTACAATTGTTTTATGTACAGTGTAAACTCTATATAACAACACTGACTGTGCATTTTATGGCGTTATAAAGAGTGGTCGTTAAATGGCGAGAATGTATCATGGTATGGAAAACACGCTAAAAACTAAAGCCAATTTATTTCGACGCTTTCGAGTTTGTCGTTAAATCGAGTGACGTTACATGGAGTTTACACTGTGTATCTTTACTAATCAATTTGTCATATATATAAAAATCATTTTACACTTTATTGTTCTTTATTAATTATAAATATTTTGACTTTTAATAATATGTTTTAGAAAAATTAGTAATAAAAGTATATTATTATTATATTTTTAGTTTACTAAATTTTCGTCTTTTCTAAGCTTTGTAATTATTCTACTCGTAAGTCCTGTAAAATATAATTATTTATAATATTAGAAAAATTATATAATTATAAATGATCAAATCCATGAACATAAATAAATATATTTCTATTATTTACTTATTTTTATTTTCTTTAAATTCAAAATATTAATTAATTTATTTGAATACGAAGACACTTTGCATCTTTTATGCGTACAAGAAGTTAGTGATAGATTTATTACGATACTTTGGCAATAATAATAATATACTTTATTGCACACCAAAAAATAGAGAAATAAATACAAGGTATAGAACTTAAAAACTAGAGCACAATGGCGGCCTTATCGCCTATGGCGATCTCTGCCAGGCAACCTTGAATGAAGCAATAAATTTGTATTTCTATTATTTGGTAGACCACACTCTATACTCTTTAAGTATATAATTTAGAATTAAAAATTTACTCTTAAAAATAATACTCCTTTAGTACATATTATTTATATAATAAGTTGCCAATGCCTATAACAAAATTAAAATATAATGAATTTAAATGTGTAACGAAAAAGCGAGTGTGGGTTCGTGGTAATAACGTCTGCTTTTCAATCAGACGGCCCTGGTTCGATCCCGGCCCTACACCAATGACTGTTTGTCAAGTTATGTGTGGATTTGCACTCGCTTTACTGTGAAGGAAAACATCGTGAGGAAACCGGCATGTTTGAGGACCACAATATCCGAAGACGTGTGTCATCCGCCAACCCGCACTTGGCCAGCGTGGTGGATTATGGCCTATACCTCTCTCCACGTGAGAGAAGGCCCCGAGTCCCAGCAGTGGGAACGTATAATGGGTTGCTTATGCTTATGTAAATGTAAAATTAAATATTTCTTGACATGTAATGCGTTTTACAAAATAGATGAATACTTGGACATGAAGCTCAAAGAATGGTATTTTCAGATGTAGAAATAAAAATAATCTGTAAACGTAAATTATATTTTCTTGTTAAAAAAATTAAACTTATAATTTAATATAATAAACTATATACTAAAAATATATGATAATAAATGTAAATGTACTTTTAATTTATGTTATGCATGAATTAAATTATAAAATCTTAATAAAAAAATAAGAATGTAGTACTTGTAAATAATGAATAAATAATTAATTATTTGAGGAGTTGTTTTATTTTTTGACGACCTCGTTAGCGTAAAGGTTACCATGCCAGACTGCTAATCAGAAGGTTCCGGGTTCGATTCCCGGCCCGGTCAACATATTTGTGCTTTACTAAATTTGTTGGCTGTGGGTCTGGGTGTTAAATATGTATTTATATATAATATGTATGTATATGTAGTATATCAGTTGTGTTAGCAACCATAATACGAGCTAGAAATGGTTCAGTATGGGGCTAACCAGCCGTGTGTGATGTGAAAAAAAAAATTGTTGTCGTTTGAGGTCCTTGTTGGCTTAATGGTTACCATATCGGACTGCCAACCAGAGGATGCCGGGTTCGATTCCCGGCACAACGAACATTTTTTTACGCTTAATAAGCTTGCGCTTTTGACCACAACTTACCTGATATTAAGTGACATTGCAGTCTAAGATGAAACGCGCTTGCCTAGAAGAAACCGGTTCACTCTCGCCTTGAAGACAGTAAGGTTGTAGTTGAGTGGGAACAGGGATTCCGGCAAAGAGTTCCACAGTTTGGCCGTCCGTACTATAAACGTGGAAGCGAATCGCTTAGTACGCATTTTCGGCATTTCCACTGTATAATAAACATAACATCTTTGTGCTGAACTAAATTTGTTGTCTGTCGGTCTGGGTGTTAGATATGTATCTATATAAAGTATTTATGTATGTACATGTAGTATATCAGTTGTGTTAGCCACCATAACACAAACTAGAAATAGTTCAGTATGGGTCTAACCAGCCGTTTGTGATATGTGTCCTAATCTCAGAATACAGAAAGAACTTCTGTATTCTGAGGTCCTAATATTGAAAAAATATATATTGTAAGATAGATAAATTATTTATTTCACACACTTTATTATAACATGGGTGTAAAATATGTATTTATATATAATATGTATGTATGTATATGTAGTATATCAGTTGTGTTAGCTACCATAACACGAACTAGAAATGGTTTAGTATGGGGCTAACCAGCCGTGTGTGATATGTGTCCTAATATTGAAAAAATATACATTGCAAGATAGATAGACAAATTCTTTATTTCACACACATATTATAACATTAAATTATTAACAAAAGAAACTTTAAAACTAGTGCCGAAAATGTCGGCCTTATCGCGAAAAGCGATCTTTTCCAGGCAACCAGATGCAGAGGTCTTTATTCCAGACTAGGCATGGGGTTAAGGGCCCTGCTGATCAAATACCTACAGATATTTGATTTTTTTATTCCTTATTGTTTATGTAGGAATATAGGTAATGTTCTACCAGCAAATAGACTAGCTAAAGTACAGAAACAGGGATGTTATACAAAAATATTAATGTACAACAAGTTGCCAGAGAAAATAACAAATCTTAATAGTAGTATGTTTAAACAGAAAATAAAGAGTTTTTGTGAAAGTAATTCCTTTTATAATTTAAGCGAATATATGAATATGGAGCTTGCAGAATCGTTATTCATGTGTAAACAGTAGTATTTTAAATTTAATAAATATGGAAAACAAGTGCTAATGTGTGTAGTATTTAATGGGGTAGAATATTTATTTAATGAAATTTGTAAGTTTATTTAATTTTATCTAACGAATGTTTTTAAGTATTAAGTAATTATTGTAGTATGACTTGCCTTTAACGTATGTTATTTAGGGCTAATAAAGTTCTGTATTTCTGATATGTGTCAAAGTTTTGGGTAAATAAAATGCACAACTGACATAAAAATCTTTATTAAATAAAGATGAAAATTGTATAAAAACATCTCAAAAGTTACATAAAAAAGTCGTCATGGATAGAAAATTGAGTTTTATTTAAAACTACAGTATAAACTCTATATAACGACACTGAAAGGGCTGTGCATTTTATGGCGTTATAGAGAGTGGTCGTTAAATGGCGGGAATGTATCATTGTATGGAATACCTACAAGCTAAACCAACTGAACTTGATTTCGACGCTTTAAAGAGTTTGTCGTTAAATCGAGTGACGTTATATGGAGTTAACACTGTATTTATATAAACTTGTATTAATTGAGAATTTAAAATGGCACTGGTTATAAAAAAAAGCTTTTATAAAGATATTAATATTATTGAGAAGTTGAGTCTTTGATTATTTAAATTAAAATAATCAAAGAGTTTAGTACCTGAAACAAACAAATAAGGCATATAGTTAAAATCCGTAAAGTTTAAAATCTTCGTATGAGCTAAGTGGCCAAGCTTTGGTGTCGAGATATTTCAAGCCGCCCAAAGGCCTCTGACTTGGCTCAACGACTGCTTGCACTAAGAGTACCTAACAGCCGGGACCTAGAATTTCACGTGTCATCCGACCTACGGTAGCGCCGAGGAGAATATACCAGTTTTTAATTGATAGTCTTAATATAAAGTTCATCGTAATAAAGTTTTTATATTTTACTAGCTGACCCGGCAAACGTTGTTTTGCCTCACTTAGGGGTATGAAAAATAGATAGTGTAGCTTATATGACACGTTCGTAGATTTACCATAGCAGCGCCATCTATTGATTACTTACTCAACCCAGTCGAAAGGTGTCGACATCTGTTAGAATCATTTGGAGTTAACAGATAATTGTGACTGTCAAATAATAACAGACAATAATTAGCAATAAATTAAAATTGCGACTATAATTTGAGATTTAAACTATCCTATCTCTCAAGTTGGATCGAACTGCACATGGTGTGCGAATTTTATTATAATCGGTTAAGTGGTTTAGGTGTCCATTGAGGACAAACATTGTGACACGAGATTTATATATATTAAGAATGGTCCATACTTACATGAATTAAACAAGTCGGTTATGCGTGGCACCGTGGTCTCTCCAGGTGGCGAAGTATTGCTTGAATATGACAGGTTCGGTTCCTTGCAGGACCTTCTCTACGTGCACCTGAGAGAGAGAGAGAGACAGAGATATATAATACGGTTAGAAAGAAAGAGAGAGAGAGAAGTTTGAGATCAATCTAATATACCATACTAGCGACCCGCCCCGGCTTCGCACGGTATTTTTTTCAATGTGCCTATTATGTTTTTATTTGTTATATATGTTTTTTGTATTCACAGAATTTGTTCTTTGTTTTATTTTTATAATTGTAAATAGTTCGTTTAATCTTTGTAGCATTTAAGCCTAGTCATAATAATAGTTCTTAGTATTGTAATTTATTGACGTGACAACGTCTTAAATTAGGTTGCGGCTGGGAGTCACTTATGAAAAAGTGTAACGCCCGGTAACGTTACGACGAGTCACCGAACGAGAGAGAGGCCCGCCGAATGCCTTGCGTCTCTCTCCCACTCAACTATGATCGGTCTGCCGCGCGCGCAGCACGCGGCAGACGTTGTCACGTAAAATCTTCGCCCGTAAAACCGACTTTACAGGCAACCATTTTTTTTTTAGTTTAAATTTCTTCTAGTCTAAGTGAAACGTTTGGTTTATCTGTAAGTGTCATTTATGTAAATAAACAAATTTGAATTTGGGTGCAATGCTGATACTAAATACACTACAGAAAAACATATCGCCGAGTTTTCTGTACACCTTTTCAATGTGTACAAATAATTAGTAAATTATATTGATAAGTCTCGTAGGGTTCAGCCTGCGTTTGCAATGTAAGTGGAAAACTAATGCTCGTAATTAACGACATCACATTAGAAACCTCAAAAATAACAGTATTTCTCAACTAATTAATGTATGTTATTATACATATAAATCTTACTATTGAATCACTCTATCTATATACTATATCTATTACGTATATTAAAAATAATAGTAGTTTAAAAAAACTAAAAAACACGCTTATCTGGCCGTTTTAAGTGGGTCAAAATCACGCCCAAAGAAGTCGATTACAAACAAACATACAAACAGAAATACAAAGAAAATTAATAATTTTATCAAATATGTATATGTATTGTCATCGGTTCTCAATAAATCTACAAAGTTTCAATGAAATCTGGCCGTTTAAAGTGGGTCAAAATCGCGCCCAAAGAAGTCGGTTACAAATAAACATACAGGTGAAGCTAATATAAAGCGTGTAAAAACCGTTGCGTAGTTTTAAAGATTTAAGCAAACAAAGGGACATAGGGACAGAGAAAACGACTTTGTTTTATACTATGTGGTAAAGAATCTTTGTTCTGACTCATTCATTCATTCATCTATAGGCAACGCAGAGCCCAAACGGCTGGTCCTAGGGGTATTAAATTTGGAGGGTGTATTCGTTTTAGTACGTAGACGCGTACTAAGAACGGATTTTTGAAAATTCCATGGTGAAATGGTGTAAACAAGATTGTATGAAACTTCTTTGTTTTTTAAAAACAAATTTTATAAGATTTTATTTTATTTTTAATTGAAGGCTTTAAGTTATCGAGGTTCTACTGTGTATATATACAGTAATACTCACCCAAGCGGGGTATTTCTTAGCGGACAGATATTCTTGAGCTTTAGACATGGCCTCAGTCTTTTCCTGAAAAAAAAATAGTCATTATAATTATAATAGTATAGTTATTCGTATAATTCTGGATAAAAATGGCACATTTTGAATAATCCTATTTTTTATAGACACATGCTATAAAAAAACACGGTCAATGTATGGCCCCCCTTAATATTTTTTTAGTATTAGTTGTTATAGCGGCGCGTTATTGATGAATACGCTTACGTTTGACCGCAGCTTGCCTGATGTTAAGCTTGACTGTGGTCTAAGATGTATCACGCTTGCCTAGAAGGAACCTATTTACTCTAGATTTGAAGACCCCCAAATTGTACTTCTCGGGAGTCAGAGACTCAGGAAGAGAGTTCCAAAGCTTCGCAGTTCTCACAATGAAGGTCGGAGCAAAACGCTTTGTGCGAATCGAAAATACAAAAAAATGGAAATACAAATACAAAGGAAAATACAAATTGTACATATTCCGAAAGTTTTAGTGTTGTTTAATTGCGGTGGGTTTGAGTTGTTCTTTGTAAATAAGTCCAAAGTTGACAAAAGTTTCACAGTTTATTGAAGAGATTTTCAATTATTTATAATAAACAAATTACAATTCTAGAGCAAATTTTCCTTTCTCCATTTCTCAAATTAGCTTAGGTATGAAGTTGTCCGCAAGATGCTTACCGCCTGCCAACTTACAAAAAAAACATTGTTACCAACTTAAAAAAATAATAAAACAAGGATAGGTTCAGGTCAGCTGTCAGTTTTTTTTTTTTTTTTTAGACACATTCACACATGGCTGGTTAACCCCATACTGAGCCATTTCTAGCTCGTATTATGGTTGCTAACACAACTGATATACTACATATACATACATACATATTATATATAAATACATATTTAACACCCAGACCCACAGCCAACAAATTTAGTTAAGCACAAAGATGTTGACCGGGCCGGGAATCGAACCCGGGACCTTCTGATTAGCAGACCGGCATGGTAACCTTTACGCTAACGAAGTCGTCCAAGTTGTCAGTTGACAGTTGATCAATTATCATCATTAGGTAGTTGGAGACTGACAGACAGCGCAGGCTCAGTAATAGGGTCCCGTTTTTACCTTTTAGCATAGACAAAATACTTTAGTATATTTTGTCTATGCTTTTAGGTACGGAACCCTAAAAAAAATAAACTTACCCTTTCAGTAGACTGCTTCCCAACCCAAACGTAGATGCTGCCACTCACCGTGTCCAAAATATAGCTCTCCTGGAAATATACAAATTATAATTAATATAGTAGTAGTAGTAGTAGTAATTTAGCCCTTCGGGCAAAAACTAGAGGATCACTACATATATTTTAGTTGTAAATAGTTTTAACTTTTATGACATTTTATGATACCACCTATGTACCTAGTTTTATAGACTATAATAAATCATTCATTCAAATCATTTTTCACGTAGAAAATGGTCACACTTACTTATTATTAAAAGTTGGAATGAGTCCAACAGTTTCGGTGCTTTCCGAGCACCGAAACTGTATAAATAACTGTCATAAGTAAGTGTGACCGTTTTCTACGTGAAAATATTAAGATGCCTTACGTGAATAGTTTACAATGTTTAATTCAAATCATTCATTCATTCATTAGTAATTTACTGTTTAAAACAACTATTTTACTGTTTGAAAGCGATTGTGGCGATTGTGAGCCGTTTCGGAGGAGTACGGTAACTAACATTGTGACATGGAAATTTTATATATAAGAAGATAAATAGTTATTTGCGGTAAGCACTGACCTGTGGTTTGAGCTGCATCTGATCGTATGGTTTCGACAGGGGGGTAACTTTCACTTTGCCCCCGACTTCAGTTACCTCGGACAAAATGGGGGTTGTCCCTTCTTTCTTTTCAAAAGCCTGGAAACAACAAATAAATATATAAATAAAATAAGATAAAATAAAAAAATAAAATAAGCCTTTATTGCTGATTATACACTATTAACTTAAAAACTAACAATTTACATGCTTAAATTTACAGCTTGTCTTGCGACAAAGGTCTTTGTCGCAAATAAATATATATAAACAGTTAAAAAAAAATCACAACATGTAATTTTTTTATATTTTCACACACAGCTAGTTAGCCCCACACTGAACCATTTCTAGCTCGTAATATGGTTGCTAACACAACTGATATACTTTTTTTTATTAGTAATGGGCTTGCGCTTGACCGCAATTCACCTGATGGTAAGCGATATACTACATATACATACATACATATTTTATATAGATACATATTTAACACCCAGACCGACAGCCAACAAATTTGGTTTAGCACAAAGATGTTGACCGGGCCGGGAATCGAACCCGGAACCTTTTGATTGGTAGTCCGGCATGGTAACCGTTATGCAAACGAGGTCGTCATAGTGCAGGTCTTTCAGAGATTTAATAATATCTTAATATATATAAATCTCGTGTCACAATGTTTGGTGGTTTAGGAGTCCATTGAGGACAAACATTGTGACACGAGATTTATATATATTAAGATTGTATGTTCTTACGAACAAGACTGTTGTAATCACTATTTTAAGATCTCGTCTTTGTACACAGTTATGCAATAACTATATTCTTATTCTTATTCTTATTCTTAGCGGCTTGTGCGAAACTTAGGGATTTCGACTGTCTGTCCCACAACTACTTCTTGACGACCACGACCGCTCTGTCAAGATCGAACCGACTTAGAAGAAGAAGAAGAATAAGATGAAGAAGAAGATGAAGAAGAAGATGAAGAAGATGAAGAATAAGATGAAGAATATGAAAACGAAGAATAAGATGAAGAAGAAGATGATGAAAAGAAGATGATGAAGATGAAGAAGAAGAAGATGAAGAAGAAGAATATGAAAATGAAGAATAAGATGAAGAAGAAGAAGAAGATGATGAAGAAGAATATAATTACCAAGTCGTCACCTCCAGCGCTGGCTTCGGGAACGAGGTTGGCGGCGCCGGATCCAAGTGCCGTGAAAAACTTCTGAACATCCACCTCGCTCGAATACTGATCTGCAAGTGCAATGAGATTCTCATTATATTGAAGCAATGGTGGCGATTCAGCGGCACACACGACTAAACTAAATTTAAAGTAGCTCTGTCTCTTTTCGTCATAAATTACCAAAAAGAGATGGTACGATCTAAACCATACACAAAACATCTAAAATCACGTCAAACACGTCAGATTTAGAGCTGATACAATTGGGTGCGCTCTAAAATCGCTTACATTTTTCATATTTGACGTGATTTTAGTTGTTTTGTGTGTGGTTCAGAACGTGCCGTCTCTTTATGGCCACCTAATATGAAAAGAGACGGGGCTTCTTTAAATTTAGTTTAGTCGTGTGTGCCGCTGAATCGCCACCAATATCCCACTTGATGTATGCAATGTCTCATATTAGCGCTGTTCGCCTCTGCGGTCGCGGGACGCGGTGCTAGCAAAGGACAGAGCTATAATATGTCCGTGCGGTAGAGCAGGACGGACTAAAGAGCTTGAGTGTCGGTGCCTTCGTCTTTATTTCTATTTATGATTAAGTAATTTAGGGACTTTTCGTAATACAAAAATTCATAGCATGTAGGTATGTCCTGTCCTTGTCCTTAGTCAGTGGCGACATTAGCTTTGAGTTTTTCAGACATATCGGCTTTCTTGTAATACACATAGATTTTGTTTAATATTATAAATTCGTGGAGTTCCTCAAGGTAAATTTCTAGGTCCGTACCTTAACCCTGTCTACGTCAAAGACCAGCTTTTAAGAACTTCTATATAAATATCATTACAATTTTTTTTTTACCAATAATGTCAAATCTTACTCTTCCCATATAGTCTTGATCTCTGACCTAATCGCCACGGCTTTGGCCTTGAGTTTCTCGATTCTATTGGTCTACTTTTAATAGACTTAGTTTATGTTCTACTTATTTAGTCTACTCTTAATTTTAAACAATCTTTTATTAGTTACATATTCGTGGCGTGCCTCAAGGTGAATTTCTAGGTCCGTACTTTAACCTTATTTACGTCAAAGATCTTTTAAGAACTTTGATAATCATATCAATAATATTAAAAATGTCAATGTCAAAATCAATAATAATAAACAATAGTCTACTCTTAATTTTAAACAATCTTTTATTAGTTACAAATTTATGGAGTGCCTCAAGGTGTTTTTTTAGGTCCGTACTTTAACCTTGTCTACGTCAAAGACTATCTTTTAAGAACTTTGATAATCATATCAATAATATTAAAAATGTCTTACCAATAATTTCAACTCTAGCGCGTCCCCTGTGGTCGTGATCCCTGATCTGATCAGCAACGGCTTTAGCCTTGAATTTCTCGATTCTATTGGAGTTCTGTCCGTGGTAAACGTAAACATCGTTGTCGATATCCAGAATGAAACAGTCTCCGGTGTTCATTGATGAGATAAGAGGGTCGACCTGGACACGGAAAATCATAATCATTTAAGAGTGGAAAGAAAAAATTATACTAAGACACATTTCAAGGATCCAGTTTCAGTTTATTTTATTCAATATAGGTACAAAAGTACACTTATGAATGTCAAATTACAATATTAAAATGTCCAATTACAATATAACAATGTCAAATTACAATATAACAATGTCAAATTACAATATCAAAATGTCAATTACGATATTACAATGTCAATTTACAATATTAAAGTGTCAATGTTAAAATAAGTCCAAGATCCAGGTCACGCAGTGGTAGGAGAAGGCACAGGACCGAGAACAGTGGCGTCTCTTAGTATCGGAGGCCAAGATCCGATTCGGGTCGACGCGCCAACCCAGTTTCAAAGTCAAAGTCAATCATTTATTGCAGAATTAAATGTTATGTAACAATCTTTGCTTAAATAACACTAAATACGAGTATACCCATGGTCAGGGTGTAGCAATGTAGATATGGAGCGGGCCGATTTATATAATTATCATTAGTTATTATTAATTATTCTATGTTTACGTCATTTAAATTATTGTCATTTATATAGTTTGTTAGTTAGTTAAGACACATTTCACACACGGCTGGTTAGTCATATACAAAACCATTTCTAGTTTGTATTATGGTTGCTAAAACAGCTGATATACTACATATACATACACAAACACTTTATATAGATACATATTCAACGACCAGACCAACAATCAATGAATTTAGTTAAAAAAATGTTAAGAGTGAACAACCCTTATCACTTAGGGGTATGAAAAATAGATAGTAGCTGATTCTCAGACCTACTGAATACGCATATTTGGTAAAAATCTATCAAATCGTTTCGGAGGAGTAGGGTAACTAACATGACATGTGGTGACATGGACATTTTATATATTAGAAGAAGAAGAAGATTATAAAAGATTAGAAGAAGAAGAAGAAGAAGACAAAAAAAAACTGCTTGCGCGATTCAGAACCGAGCGCTCTGAGTAATAAATATAAGTAAGTAAGTAATATGTGACATAAAGACGATTAACATAAAGAATTTTTAAAATATTATTTGAAATTTAATGATTGTATATTAGACATTTAATTAGACATTATTATTTTTAATCTTAGAACTGACAATTATATCTTACATACCTGACGGTTAAAATAGAGAGCTAAGTTATTTATGACACCACTTTATTGTACCTATTTTGTAAGAAATAAATGATTTGATTTGATCTGATTGGTAGCGGACGGTGATGTGTGACAGAGACAGCACGACCTCTCTGCTTACCTGACGCACGCGCGGGTCTCTCTTCCCTTTGACCTGCAGAAGTCGTTTCGTCGCCCCGGCGTTGGTCACCACGTGATTGAACCCGGAGGCAAAACCACCGCTCAAGTACTGGGGCGCTAAAACAATAAGGAGACAAACAGACTTAATTAATAACTTATTGACTCAGGCGTTACTTTGCGGAAATCCATTGTAAATAGGAGACAAAATTAAATATTTAGTGTACTTCCGCTGTGATCCGAATTCCAAATTAAGACAAGTAAAGAAAAAATTAACTAAGATTAATTAACTAAGACTAATTAAGATTAACGTTACCTATCACAATTCGGAAATTCTTAACTCTACACGTGTTTCGCCTAACCACAAGGCATCATCAGGAGATGCTGACTCTTCGAACGACGAGTCGAGAGTCTCTCGAGTCGTCGTTCGCGCATCTTAGATAATATATTAAAAATGGGTTGCCTAAAATTTACTTTGAAAGATTTTTACGCAAGTATACTATTATCATAGTAGTATGATATAAGTTAACTTTAAATAAAGTTAATTTGATTTAACTTATTAGAATTATATGTTTCAGGTTGTTCCGGCGTGTGAGGAGACCAGCCACGCGGAGTGAAACTTCCTTGTGTTAGGAGGGTAGATTAGGGATTAGTTTACTGGTGTGAGTTTTTTTTTACAAATTTATATTATTACTAGCTGACCCTGCAAACATTGTTTTGCCTTAATAATTATTTCTAAATATACAGTAGCCGATTCTCAGACCTACTGAATACGCATATAAAATTTGGAAAAAATCGGTCAAGTTTCGTCCGTTTCGGAGGAGTACGGTAACAAACACTGTGACACGGAAATTTTATATATAAGAAGATTATACAAAACACACCAATTTTTTTAAATATTTCAATTTTTCCTTTGCTTATCTTAATTTGGATTTCAGATCACAGTGGAAATACACTACATATTTAATATTGTTTTCCATTTACAATGGATTTCCGCAAAGTAACGCCTGAGTCCATAGGTTATTCCTGAGTCAATAGGTTAATAATGAACCTATTTCTTCCATTTAACATTTTCACAATACCTAAGCGAGGCCGAAGAACAAGTATCCTATGAGTCAGTGTGTCTAATTATATCAATTATCTTGACTACCACATACATAGCTACTAAGTAAGTTGTTTTGTAGCGTTAGCAATTAGTAAAGGGGAGTCAATCATTCTATTGACGGAGTCTTTGTGCTGAGAAGGAATGTCAAGGTCGGCCTTTCAAAGCGCCATTTTAGCCAGGAGCAACTGCCGCCATAGGCAACGGTTTTTAAGGGTTCCGTACCTAAAAGTTAAAAACAGAACCCTATTACTAACTCTATTACTGTCAGAAACCGTGATAGCTAGAAAGCTGAAACTCTCACAAGTTATGTATTTCTTGTGCTGCTATAACAACAAATACTAAAAATAAAAAAATATTAAGGGGGTATTTTAGGGTTCCGTACCTAAAAGGTAAAAACTGGACCCTATTACTAAGCCTCCGCTGTCTGTCTGTCTCCAGGCTGTATCTCAGAAACCGTAATAGCTAGAAAGCTGAAACTAAAACGAGATATGTATTTCCCGTGCCGCTATAACAACAATTTATAATAACAACAAAAAATTACTAAAAACAAAAAAATATTAAGTGCCCATACAATAAACGTGTTTTTTCGTATTTTTTTTGCTAAATATCAATAACGGTAGGTTATGGACACCTAAAATGTAGACCGTGCAAAGCCGGGACGGGGTGCTAGTTTAATATATATACTGACCTCCAGTGAACAAAGCAAGGAAAGCAGCACTCTCCGCTCCCTCTGTCTCCCTGTGCTGAACCGCAGCTCCCTCGAACTTGTCGTCGAGTCCAACCGTGAGTATAGCTGCTGCGCCTGACTCATCCTGCGTCGACTGGCTGCCGATCCAGTAATAGATATCCCACGATAGCTTGTTCCGTTTGTCAGATGTTGTCTGTGAGGGATAATTTGGGTAATAATTAGGGTTGGACGACCTCGTTGGCGTAAAGGTTACCATGCCGGTCTGCTAATCAGAAGGTTCCGGGTTCGATTCCCGGCCCGGTCAACATCTTTGTGCTTAACTAAATTTGTTGGCTGTGGGTCTGGGTGTTAAATATGTATTTATATATAATATGTATGTATGTATATGTAGTATATCAGTTGTGTTTGCAACCATAATACGAGCTAGAAATGGTTCAGTATGGGGCTAACCAGCCGTGTGTGAATGTGTCCTAATATTTATATATATTATATTTCAAAAGGCAGTTATTAACAGAATACCAGCGCCGGTAGTATTACAGCAAACTATGGTGTCTTATTTTTTTATTTATACGATTGTTTAAGGTTGTGTTTGCCAAAATAAAAAAATATTTTTCTTTTTTTCTTTCTTTATTTATTTGACGACCTCGTTGGCGTAATGGGAATAGAACCCGGGACCCTCTGGTTGGGAGTACGGCATGGGAACCATTACGCCAACGAGGTTGTCAAAAATATGATGTTCTTTACAAAAAGTAGGGCGTCACGTATAACAATAATAATGTATTAATATTAGCTTCTATACTTAAGTATCATATTAGCTTCTCTACTAAAAATAAATAAATAAATATCAGGATACATTTCACACACGGCTGGTTGACCCCATACTGAACCATTTCTAGTTTGTGTTACGGTTGCTAACACAACTGATATACTACATATACAAACATAAATTAATGCATTTAACACCCAGACCCACAGCCAACAAATTTAGTTAAGCACAAAGATGTAGGCTGTGCCGGGAATCGAACCCAGAACCTTCTGATTGGCAGTCCGACATGGTATCCATTAAGCCAACAAGCCCGTCATAAGTACTATATTAGCTTCCATACTTATACTTCCGCCAAATTCGATGTGAAATGTTTACCAACAAAGCGTTGCCTAGCAACCACTGACAGCAGTGGTAAAGAACTTTTTTTCTAATGTTCAATTGCTCACGCTCACGAAAGATATAAGAAATACTTGTAATACAAACGAATGTCGGCAAACAAGTGCTGAAGGAGCGGCTATGTTTGAGATGTTTGTTTACGATTTATATTTAGCACATTTCGTTTTACACTATTGATACGTTACAAGAATACATCTTCACATTGTATTCTACCTAAAACATCACTTAAGTATGACGTAGACTTTATAAGAAACTTGTCATTGTAATGTATACTAAAACTGTTATTTTTAGTGATTACAAATTACTATTTTCCTTAAATAAAAATATTTGTTGAAATTGCATCTTACTAAAATACAGCGTACAACGGAACATCATATTATATCAGGTCAATAATGCGACTAAATAAAAATTAACTTGTTAATTGGAATTTTTAAGGGTTTTAGTGTTGTATTTTATTTTATTTGGAAGAATAATAGAAAAGTGGAATCTCAAACCATTGGGTTTGAGATTCCTGCACTCAAACAAAAAAATAGCTAGGGTTGATACAAATTCCGCTGTAAGTAATGAACGAATATTCTGATTTCTTTTAAAACTCACTTCTTGACAATTTGTTATTGCTATTGATCTTTAAATACAGTGAATATGACTTTTCGATTGAAATTACAAAAAGTCTGGACGACTTTTATGACAAAATATAGAAATTCTGATATCCGTAGCACTTTCTTGAAGTGGTAACCCTAAAATTGTATTTTTTTTGTTTGTTTACATTTAGTTCACATCGAATTTGGCGGAAGTATAGAACTCAAGAATCAAATGCGGAAAGACAGATGCGGCTCATTTTGATATCGTAATAATGTAATGTTTATTATAAAATTGGCACGGGAATAGGATACAATAGAATTTATCCCCGGGTTACGCGAAAAGCGACCTACACGCGGGCGGAGCCGCGGGCAACCTCTAGTAAATAAATAAATATCAGGACACATTTCACACACGGCTGGTTGACCCCATACTGAACCATTTCTAGTTTGTGTTATGGTTGCTAACACAACTGATATACTACATATACATACATACAATAATGCATTTAACACCCAGACCCACAGCCCACAAATTTAGTTAAGCACAAATATGAAGGCTGTGCCGGGAATCGAACCCAGAACCTTCTGATTGGCAGTCCGACATGGTACCCGTTACGCCAACAAAGCCGTCATAGTATTATATTAGCTTCTATACTTAAATATTATAATTATTAGCTTCTATACTTGAGTATTATATTCGTTTCTATATTTAAGTATTATTTTAACTTCTATACTTAAGTACTATATTAGCTTCCATACTTAGTATAGAAGCTCTTCTATAAGCCCTCGGCTTAGAAGCAAAAAGCAAAAATCTAAACTGTTTCACACTAATAAACTGTATAAAAATAACGTTTCCAGTAATAGTCCTATACAGCGCATGTGTCGCTCATATAACGAGCTGGTACTCAAATGTTGTGACGCTCCAGATAACAACCAATGTAAGACTCACATTACTGAACTGGATGTATTTAGTAACAGTCTCAGTCAATTTAGAAATAATATAAGTTATAGGTTACATTGATAAATTGTTTAGTACTTAAGATTTCCCCTTTTTTATGTATATTTGAACCTTCCTTATCATTAAGTTTACACTAGCATGCTGTGTACTCTTTTTTTGGATTGCAGACTTGTTTCTGTTCCTTTTAGTTTAGTTATGTTTAAAATGATTTGTAATCTGTCTGAGTGCCTCATAAATAAATAAATAAATATAGTATAGAAGCGAATTTCCAAAATGTATGGAAAAAAAGGAAAATTTTCAAAATGCCCTAAGGCAGTCTTTATAAGATGTTACATTACCTTAAGAACGATGTAGGAGTCCCCTCTGTAGAACTTTCCGAAGTCGCTCTGAGCTACCGCAGTCGGTTCAAAGTTCTAGAAAAAAAATACAATTTAACACCGCGCCTCGTATGACATGTCAAATTGTAGGTACATATATACTTAATAACACAAACAAATCAGGTGAAGTTTCTACTGTATGTGCTAAAATAAACTGCTGTCGTTTGTCCTCAGACCAATGTAAAGAGTAGTATATAATACGAAAAATGACTAAGCCATAGAGTAACTTAAACCTTTTTAAATATATGTAAATAGATTTACGCCTTTACACCTACGCGTTCGCATGCGGCAGCGAAACGACGAAAAAACTGTCAGTTTTATGGCAAAGTTTCGCATGTGTTATGTCTCGCTCTACTATATAGCTAGTTGATTTAGCTGCTTCCTTGTCGGTATTGTTTCGCAAGTAACTGCGAAATGGCCGTTACACAGACGCAGCTGTTTCGCTAGTGGAGTTTCGCATCGCATAGCGTCACCACGCGTTCTGTCAGAGAGGACAGAATTTCGCAAAATGGTAGCTGAAAATATGAAATGATAATGACATTTCCTTGCGAAAACTGCAGTGACTAACGTTCCGCATATGTTTCGTTGCCGCAATTATTTCGCAAAGACTCGCTGCCGCATGCGAACGCGTAAGTGTAAAGGCGTTTAGTCTCAAAATTAAATTTTCAATTATCGACATCGACATATTCTTATTTACTGTCTAAAAATCTTGATTGAACGGTTTGAACTATCTAAAAGGTTTTTTTTTACTCTTAATGGGCTTGCGCTTGATCGCAATTCACCTGTGGCGTCTCTGTCGCACTTCATCGCCCGCGACCAATCAGAGCGCTTGTCCTGAATCGCGCAAACGGTATTTACAGCGCGCGTACGACTGGTCCTATATAGCTACAATGCATGACCGTCGGACGGCCGTCCCCGGACACAACATCTGTCCGGGGGATATCCCTTTGATAAATGGAGGCAGACCGACGTCGCTCCATACACCTATTAGTAAGCGATATTGCGATCTAAAACCGCTAGATTATAGTAATCGGGGAACAGGGAATTTGGCAAAGAATTCCACACCTTGGCGGTACGCACAATGAAGGTGGAGGCAAACCGCTTAGTACGCGACTTAGGCACCTCCACAGTATAACGATACCGCCTTGGTGTTTCCCTACTCGTCCGATAGTGGAATGGGGCGGGATCAAATCATGCAATCCCGATGCCTACTCTCCGAAATGTAACCTATAAAAAAAAACCGAAAGGCTGGCCTGCGTCGATGCTCAAGGCTCTGCAGCTTCGCCGTGCAAAGAGCATTATTGCCAACTAGCCTCTTCGCTCGCCGCTCTATTGCCTTCAACGCCTCAAGCTGGTATTTAGCAGATCCATCCCAAAGGTGCGAGCAGTACTCCATGCACAACCAAACTTGTGCTTGATACAATGTAAGCAACTGTTCCGGCTTGAAGTACCGGCGCACACTCGAGAGGATACCCAGTTTGAAAGTCTTCTTTACATGCAAGTTAATTATTATTATTATTTTCAGCCTATATTGTGTCCCATTGCTGGGCAAAGGCCTCTCTTTCCTCCTTCCAGACAGCCCAGTCTTCAGCTTTGGTGGCCCATTTTGTGTCATGTTCGTCCAGGTCATGACGCCACCTTTGTCTGGATCGACCCCGAGATCGTTTCGCGTTCGGTACCCAAGTAGTACAAACCTTCGCCCAGCGGTCACCTGACATTCGGTAGACATGTCCCGCCCAATCCCCCTTTTCAGTTGTGCAGACTTTTAGGTTACGTCGGCAATTTTTGTTTTGGAGCGCAGAATGGTGTTAGAACGTTAAGAGCGGAAGGTTATCTTGGTATAGACATGTCATGCGAAGAGAGGAGAAGCATGTGACTAGGAGAAGTATGAATATGATTGTACAAGGTAGTGGAAGTAAAGGACGACCTAAGAAGATGTAGATGAATTGTGTGAAAGAGGATATGAAAGAGAAAGAAGTGAATGTAGATATGACGGCTGACAGAAGAGTGTGGAAGCAAAAAACGGGCTGTGCCGACCCCACATAATGGGAAAAGGTGAAGGCAAAGAAGAAGAGAGCGCAGAATGGTGTTACGAATCTAGTCTGTCAATTTGACACCCAGGATACTGCGCTCCATTGCCCTTTGGCAAACCCCAAGGGCGGTTCGTTGATTCTTCGTCAATGACCAAGTCTGTGCACCATATGTGAGGATGGGGAGAATGCATGCGTCCATGAGTTTACGATTAACCCTTAAATGGACGATTTTTGTTTCACGATTAAAAAAAATATATTTGTGTAATAGACATGTATTACTGTATAGGAAAAATTAATAAGAAAATCTAGACATTAATTTACTATACTTTTTTTGCAATAATGTGAGTGTTGTTTATAAATTACATTGCGCAAAATTTTAAAAATAAATAAATGATGGTCAATTTTATGTGCGATTTTTAGTATGTTGTTTAAAAACAACATTGTCTATTTAAGGGTTAAGGCCGAGTGAAATTTTGCTTTGCCTTTTCCAAGCGTTTTCAGATGCGAGTTAATGCAGTGCATATGTATTTCTTTTTTTTTCCATTTCTATGTGTTACCTATGTTAGGAATACGCTTGGTAGACCGTATTCCCAACGTTGAAATTCGACGGCGTACAAAAGTCGAAGACGTGGGGATACGGATTGCCAAGTTGAAGTGGAGATGGGCAGGACACTTGGTGCGTAGGGAAGTCTCTAGATGGAGCAGGGCAGTCACCGAGTGGTATCCGAGGAACGGAAAACGACAGAGAGGCAGACCACCAGCCCGATGGTCAGATGACATCGTTAGGCTCGCTGGAAAGAGCTGGTGGAGACTGGCAGAAGACCGTACTATATGGCGTGTTGGAGAGGAGGCCTATACCCAGCAGTGGGAAGACACAGGCTGATGATGATGATAAATATAAATAAATAAATATTAGGACACAATCACACACGGCTGGTTAGCCCCATACTGAACCATTTCTAGCTCGTATTATGGTTGCTAACACAACTGATATACTACATATACATATATATTTTACATAGATACATATTTAACACCCAGACCCACAACCGACAAATTTAGTTAAGCACAAAGATGTCGGCCGGGTCGGGAATCGAACCCGGAACCTTCTGGTTAGCAGTCCGGCATGGTAACCGTTGCGCCAACGAGGTCGTCAAAACTATCCTATAGCTAGTCTGTTATTACTATTCATTGTCCATTCTTTTGCTAATTTTGATGTGGTTTTTGGGTCATAGCGGAAGTACACTTAATATTATTTTTTTTTCGTCTATTTGTATGTGTTACCTGAATCCTCCATATCTCCACTCCAGCCCGCCTGCCCGCGTTAGCGAATGCCGTGTGGACTCGCGCCTTGGACCGCGCATCCTGAAAAGAGACAAAAAATAAACGTCAATTAGAATAGAACATTTATTGAGGTACAATATCTGTACGTCCCTTTTGCGGTTGAGACGCTGGGCAGTTGGGATTCAGAAGCGAGGAAGCTAGAGGGGGAAATTGGCCGAAGACTGAGGGATAAGACGGGGGACTCCCGTTCCCGATCGTACTTGGTGCAGAGGATAGCCATCGCTATTCAGCGTGGAAACGCGGCCAGCGTTATGGGCACCTTTGTGCCGGGCACGGTTGAAGACGGGCTGTCCTGACTTTAATTTTATTATCTTAATGTTATATAAAATATTATAGTTAGGTATAATTTTTTTTTAAAGATATAAAATATACTAATTCCAATTAGATTTATTTCAGTAAAACATGTACAGTACAAATTAAATTAATACAGTAACATGTGCCCTGTAATTATTACCATTAGGGTGTTGATGACTTATGAACTATCTAAAAAACTAACATGAGATCATTAATTAATTCAATTGACGCCCGTAGCGCGGCTAGCTAAGGTGATCTGACGCGATCACCGAAGCTGAGCAACGGTCGATGCGGACAGTGTTTGGATGGGTGACCATGCACAAGATTGTCGTTTTCAAAGTGGCATTTTTATCTGAGTGATACCGTGGGTCGGATGACACGTTAAATTGTAGGTCCCGACTGTTAGTTACTTAGTACAAGCAGTGGTTAAGGCAAGTCAGAGACCTTCAGGCGGCTTTAAAATTCTCGACACCAGAGCTTGGCCACTTAGCTCATACGTGTTTTTTTCCTATTTTTTATCAATGACGGCACTTGAAATTTTCACAAATATATAAATGTACTCGTATATTAGCTATCAAACTAAACTATAAAATAAAATAAATATTTAAGGGGGGCTCCCATACAATTATTAATCTATAAATTATTATACATTATGTACTTATCTAAGTCACTGGAAGGCACTAGCCTCCTTGGCACGAGCGCGAATCCAGTTTTAGGGTTAGTGAATAAGTTTGTATTGTACATGTGAATTTGAATAAAAATATTTTAAATTTTTATACAACGAAATGAATACAATGAAAGATAATCGAGTTTCTACTAGTAGAAGAGCCCGTGAAGGTCGTCCTTCACCGATCTGATAACCAGATGAGACGTATTTTTTATTAAATATTTTTTATAAACAAATGAGCCTAAAATTGCTTGCCCATCGAAAAGTGCTCATGGCTATTTTTAATTAAATAAACTTTAATTGATTTTTTTTTCATCACCTTTATACTTTTGATAACCAAATGAAATTTATTTCACTGATAGTTTTTAATACACAGAATATGCCTCGGTATGCTTGCTTACAATTACCTGGCAAGCAGGTGTAAACAGGTAAGTCAAAATAGGTGACTCATTCGATTTTGATGCGCTTCATAGGAGTAACAACGATTCTGAACAGTTAGAATGTTATTTTTATTTTTGATAATTGTAGCTAAATTATCATTTGACTATACACGAGCATGCGCAAAAAAAAGCCATGAGCACTTTTCGATAGGCAAGCAATTTTAGGCATATTTTTTTATAAAAAATACTTCATAAAAAATACGTCTCATCTGGTTATCAGATCGGTGAAGGACGATCTTCACGGGCTCTTAGACTATACTGTATAAGTATTTTTGGCGACTATTCGGCACATCTCCAGTTTACTATGCGTACGTAAGACGTACCATACAAGAGATGATGACAATGACCTAGTTGTTAAGATCAAGGGTATCCATAAATGGCTCGTAAGTTCAACGTTCAATACACACAAACGAATGAATGGACTATCATTATTTAGCACTAGCAGATCGTTCCGGCTTCGCACGGGTTATTATATAATCTAAGTCGCAAAGAGAAACAAAATATTATAGCATGTTACTCAGGGATAATGTAGCTTTAGGCTAGATTTGTAGTTTTATTAAGGGATAGATACGCGTAAGTTCAACGTCCAATACACACAAACGAATAAAATTTAACACTATCAGATCGTTCCGGCTTCGTACGGGCTATACCTAAAATAATCTAAGTTGCAAAGAGAAACAAAATATAGCCTATGTTACTCAAGGATAATGTAGCTTCTCAAAGGTGAAAGAATTTTTCAAATCGGTCCAGTAGTTTCGGAGCCTATTCGCGTCAAAAAAACAAAAAATCAAACTTTTTAATATTGGTAAAGATTTTTTACACTAAAGCTAAGTCGTTAACTAGTGTTTACTGGTCAAATTTATTTTTATTGTATTTAAGTTATAAATCATATTGCTCAATCTATAGCATAATATGTAAATAATCTTATGTCAAACGTAAAACTTAAAAGAATAAATGTGTTTCTATGTATCTAAAGTTATCGACGGCTAAAGTTCTGAAAGCATTACGATTGGCTATTAGATAAAACTTTTTACAATATAAATGATTATATTATCTAAATTTGAAAATTGACATTTGATTCATATTATGTATTATTGTATTGATATTATATTACTAGAAGTAGTGGAGAAAATTGACATTTTGATTAATATCATATACTATTGTAATGATAATATAATTAGAATTATATTCTATTACCAGAATATAATTGATAATTGACTTTGATACATCCTACTAATATTATAAAGGCGAAAGTTTGTATGTATGGATGTATGGATGTGTGGATGTATGGATGTATGTTTGTTACTCTTTCACGTAAAAACTACTGAATGGATTTGAATGAAACTTTACCACAATATAGCTTATACATCAGAATAACACATAGGCTATAGCTTATACATCAGAATAACACATAGGCTACAATTTTTGAGGTTTTTAATGTGAGGTCGTAAAAAAAACACATTTTTTGCGCTTACATTGCAAACGCTGACTGAATCCTACAAGATAGATCAAAACAATTTACTACAGTATTGTACAACTTAAAAAGGTCTACAAAAAAATCCGTGATGGTATATGTTTATCTCTTAAGAATAACCCACAATAACCATTTTTTATCCTTTACTTTGTACGAGAAATAATGGCTTATTTACGAAGCGATTTTAAGCAATACAGTATCAATCCTTATCCAATTAAGTATCTTAAATACATTGTGCATTTAATAAAGATCAATATGGCTTTTTACAGCATGTAAATTAAATAAATATTTTCGAAGATATCACAGATTTAAAATGCAGCGGCGCCAGGCGAACGGGGCGTGGGGGGAGCGGGGGTAGGTGCGGTGGGGAAGAAGTGGCTCATCGCTGAGTGCGCGACCCGAACGCGGGCATACGCATGAGGGCAGACGTCGTTGACGGTTGTGTCCGTTTTGCGAATTTTCAAGGCACTAGCGATTTGATAAAAACGTATGGTCGCCTACTTTAAGTAATATAGGCCTAAGGTTAGTTATTGCCAGGTTTCTTTTTGGTTAGGAGTAACACGTACAAAAAGATACCTACCTCATTTTTACGAATTACTTCATTGATAATTCAATTACTATATAGATAGGTTACTTACAGTTAATTATAACAAATTATATTAGCAATAAATTGAAATTGCGACTATAATTTGAGGTTTAAACTATCCTATCTCTGAAGTTGGATCGAACTGCACATGGTGTGCGAATTTTATTATAATCGGTTAAGTGGTTTAGGAGTCCATTGAGGACAAACATTGTGACACGAGATTATATAAATTAAGATAAGATTATTAATATTATATGTATGTTTTTTATTATTCTTTATTGTACACTACGTCCTTCTTTAGTCGTTTATAAATTCCTTTCCATCCAAAGGTTGCCTGGAAGAGATCGCTTTAAGCGATAAGGCCGCCAATTGTGGTACACTAATTTTAAGTTAATTGTCTTTTACTGTGCCTTTTTTATTTATGTATCCAATAAAGAATTATAAAATTTCCATGACACAATGTTAGTTACCGTACTCCTCCGAAACAGCTTGACCGATTTTTACCAAATTTCATATGCGCATTCAGTAGGTCTGAGAATCTTCTACTATATATATATTTTAAGGCAAAACAACGTTTGCCGGGTCAGCTAGTATCATATACTTTTGTAATGATATCATATTATTTGACTTGTAACTTTGGTGTTATCAATAAATGATTTGAATTTGTATTTGATGTAAAAGAATAGACAATTCCTCATAATAATGTTCCACTAGGATAAGAATTCACATCAGTGTTGTATTAAGTATTGTTTTTACTTTCCTTGTATTCGTAATGAAAAGCACAGGGTTCAACTCGAACTATTGGCGTCCTCACTTCGTTCGGGGCGCCAAACCTCATCTCGGGTCTAAGATAAGGTAATTTCATCTCTAGTGTAACAATGTACCCCCGCCGTGGGGCCCTGCAGTGTCGAGGCAGGGGGGCTCAGTAACCGTGGCCTGGTCTCCACTCTCGCTATTCTCTGCGGCCGTAGTGGCAAATGACGGGGCCACAGACCTGACCCGTCACAGGGGACCTAGGACGTCGGACCGGGGTTGTCCGGCGTCCATTGCACTCACGGTCCCCGAGGTGGTTGCGGTGCACTACGTGCACTGCAAGGGGGGTCATCCCCCGAGGAGGAGTCTCGCAGGCTAGCCGAGGTGGGCGGGGTGGTGGGTTACTGCGAGGAGCGGAACCTCACCCGTCCCTTTCCGGTGAGGAGGCCATCGTGAGGTTTTAGTCGGTAGTGATGCCCTTCTTGCATCGAGCCCGACATACCCCACCCACCTCCCCGGGTGTGGGGGGCATGCGTAAATGCATTTCCTCACGTAAAAAAAAGGGTAACAATGTACTATTGCACTCTTATAACATATAACTATTTAATGTATAACAAATAACTATTTAAGCCTATATTTAATAATGGTTTGTGTCGATGTACAAAAATGTATATACTGTTTGCTCAAAAAATATGTTTTTATGTTAATGTCTATCATACCTTGTCAGAGAGTGAAGTGATAGGTCCTGTCACTGATTGCTGTCGGACTGTGGTGCGAGCGAGCGCGCACGTTGCTAATGCCAGGATTAGAAAGAGACGCATGCTGTGGACAAAAGAGAAGGTTAATTGAGTAAATTTGGGTTTCTATAGGACAGTTTCTTGAATCGATTCGCAATCGACTGTGACGAATAAGGTAGTCACGATTTGGAATAAATGCGTAATTTTTTGTATTTCATGAAAATAAATGTTTATCTTATCTTTCTTCTTATATATAAAATTTCCGTGTCACAGTGTTTGTTACCGTACTCCTCCGAAACGGCTTGACCGAGTTTTTCCAAATTTTATATGCCTATTCAGTAGGTCTGAGAATCGGCTACTGTATATTTAGAAATAATTATTAAGGCAAAACAACGTTTGCCGGGTCAGCTAGTTTTATATAACTATGAACTATAAAGATCGAGTGAATATTTGCATAAAAATTACGAGTTATTTTTTATTGTATTTTAATTCTCTAATTTAATTTGAAAGATCAGGTGGCGATTCTGCCGTACACACGACAAAAACTAAATTTAAAGAAGCCCCGTCTCTTTTCATCTTAGGTGGCCAGAAAGAGACGGCACGTTCTGCACCATAGTCAAAACAACTAAAATCACGTCAAATGTAGAAAATATAGGCGACTTTAGAACGCACTCACTTGTATCACCTCTAAAACTGCCTGCATTCAATATTTGACGTGATTTTAGTTGTTTTGTTTGTGGTTCAGGACGTGCCGTCTCTTTCTGGCCACCTAAGATGAAAAGAGACGGGTCTTCTTTAAATTTAGTTTAGTCGTGTGTGCCGCTGAATCGCCACCAATGGTGGCGATTCTGCCGTTACCTACTAAAAACACCAATACAAAACACCAATTATACAACGTTATTCCGTTCACATTTTAAGGTTCTAAGGTTCTAAATCTAGAGCAAAAAATCACTACATGATTTATGGAAATATCAGATTTCTTGCTATCACGGTTTTTGAGATACAGCCTGGTGTCAAACAGACGACGGAGGCTTAGTAATAGAAATTAGAATCCCATTATGAAATCCTAAAAATTGGTGAATATTTAAAAATGGTCTAGTAATTATCAAGTTTTTTTTTCTTATGTTTCAATTTATTTCATCCAAAAATATTCATACCACAAATACAAATACAAAAAATACCTTTTAGGTATGGATCCCTAAAAATTGGTGAATAAGTATTTAAAATAGTCTAGTAATTATCAAGATTTTTTTTCTTTAGTTTCAATTTATTTCATCCAATAATATTCATACCACAAATACAAATACAAAAAATACCTTTTAGGTATGGATCCCTAAAAATTGGTGAATATTTAAAATAGTCTAGTAATTATCAAGATTTTTTTTTCTTATGTTTCAATTTATTTCATCCAAAAATATTCATACCACAAGTACAAATACAAAAAATACCTTTTAGGTATGGATCCCTAAAAATTGGTGAATATTTCAAATAGTCTAGTAATTATTATCTAAGATTTTTTTCTTATGTTTCTATTTATTTCATCGAAAAAAATTAATACCGTAAATACAAATACAAAAAATATTCATAATAGCTACAGAATTCCAGATACTTTTGACAAGTTTTTTTTAATCAAAGTACTTTGTTAAGATTCTTTGTGCATTTAACAATGGAAATGACTAATCGTGTGATCCAGTCACGAGGCCAAGTCTGGTAAGTAAATAGTGAAAAATAGTTATGACTTTACAAATGTCACTATCTATGACGTCATTATCGCAATCCGACTAATATTCACTGACGATCTCGTTCGCGTAATGGTTACCATGCCGGACTGCCAATCAGAAGGTTTCGGGTTCAATTCCCGGCACGGCCAACATCATTGTGCAGAACTAAATTTGTTGGCTCTCGGTCTGGGTGTTATATATGTATGTATCTATATAAAATATGTATGTATGTATATGTAGTATAATAGTTGTGTTAGCAACCATAATACGAACTAGAAATGGTTCAGTATGAGGTTCACCAGCCGTGTGTGAAATGTATCCTAAAATTAAAAAAAAAATGCGTTAGTTCGTGTGCAAGTGTGTATGTTTGTTACTTATAAGGCTGCACCGATTTTGATTTGAAATTCGGTGTAAAGATAGGTAAGACCTTAGCTTAACACAAAGGTAAACAGTAGTGTTTATCCCGAAAACAATTATGGTTTCCATGGGATATACAAATTACTTCAAAATGTAGATTCATAGATTCACAGATATTTATTAACCTTATCATATTTCGTAACAATAGGCACGTCAAATATATACATGCATATCAATTATGCTTACAAACTACAACAAATAATTCTAAATAAATACTATCTATATACACGATTGATTTCAATACACAAATGAAGACTCTGCAAGAGGCAATCTCATATGTATGTTATTCCTTCACGCTCCAACGGGTGGATCAATTTTGATGAAACTTACTATGAAGATATAGCTAAGACTCTTTATAAACACGTATGCTATTATTTTATCCCGGATTAACGAGGGCAACACGGCGGGGCACGTTAGAAATAAAACTGGTTACAAAAATCTAAAATTAAGTCTGATTTGTACCTAGTACTTTCCATGTATGATATGTATGAAGACTTTTTAATACTGTCTCACTGTTCAGAAGCACCTTGTATAGATACGTTTAACACCCAGACCGACAGCCAACAAATTTATCACAAATCGTTGGTTGCTCTCCAGCAACCAGCATTATGCTGAGTTGAGGCTGTGTTGTGACAAATTAAAGTTATGTGTACTATTTTAAATATTATATCTTGTCTTGTGTTAATTTGTCATATACTTTTCTTAATTAATAATTTTCGTCGCCGATTGCGGATAGAAAGAGAGAGAAATAAGAAAAATAAAAAAAAATCTTTATTTCTTTCTTTCAAATATGTTGGGCCGTACTGGGAATCGAACCCGGGATCCTCTGGTTGGCAGTCCGTCATGGTAACCTTTACCAGGCCTGTGTCACTCCGCGTGTAGGTGTTAAAAACATACCTACGGGCGGCGGCCACTCCGGAGTGGCCAATCTAGTAGGCTGCCACAAGCGAACGAAAACACACGCGTGCGCGCTATATGTTCGACCACGTTCAACTTAATTATTTGCTAAGTACTAGTTATTATTCTGTGTTATTTGACTGATTCATTATATAATTGCAAGATGGACACAAAACGAAAAAAAGCAAAAAAATACTGTGCAGTATTTAATTGTTTAAATACGGATCGTGATCGAAATTTAACTTTTTTTTTGTTACCTAAAGACGCTGACATCTATTTTGACTGGATTACAATATGAAATTAATTCAAACTACAAACCGTTTCTCCCCGTACTATTCCAATATCCTAAAAGTACAATAAAAAAGATATTTTAGTCGTTTCATTCGAGTTGCATTTCATTTGTCGTACATTTACGAACTTAGACTAAGAGCCCAACGCAAAATATTTTCGGTGATACTATAGATGATACCTATGGAATTCTATTCGCGCTAGATGGCATATGAAGTAGTTTCTCGAAGTAAGCAACCATAGTCCGTGGCTCTTTCAATACCACAGAATAATAACTAGTACTACGTATAACCATGTACAACGTATTATGACCCGTAGCATAGTGAATTAAGGCCCATATTCCTTTGAAAAGAAATTGGTAGGCAACAAAATGATCACGTGATTGACTGGACCGCGAGCTAAATTAAATCATATTGTTTATCAGATTGAGTTCATATTTCTTTGAAAACCATTGCGAAGTGAAGCTTCTGTACGAAGTACAAGTTATTATTCTGTGCCTTTACGCCAACGAGGTCGTCAACGATTTTCTCCCATTCATTTAGCAGACTTGGTAGGCAGCCTTCGCAGTCAAACAAGTTTATACCTAACACTGCTATATAAGGAAACCGACGTGATGACTGTTAGGAAGGATCATTTATAATATACGTGCTTGATTTAATCTAAATGTAGCGCCTGAAGCTAGGCCATAAACGAATAATAAAAAAAATAAGCGGGGTTATCCTTCCTGCCGCTATAACTCCAGAACGCACGAACCGATTTCCACGGTACAGCATTCGTTGGAAAGGTCTCGGGCTCCGTGAGGTTTGCAGGAGTTAGAGTAACAAAATTTAGGGAAAAATTCGATTTGCAATAAAATCGACCAACACGCGGGCGGAGCCGCGAGTAACAGCTAGTAGACTAATCATTATAATAGACGCTCAACCTCTTGTTGAAAATCGTACTACGTGTACCATACGACACACGTATCGCCATCTATTCGTGTTTTCTTGAAACGACTTCACTCGGGTCACGCAATCTACTATCGTTATATATCACTATGCGACTGCAGCGCGTTGCGGAATTTGGCGGCAGTTAGGCTGCACGCTCGATTTGCAGCGTCATCCAGGTTTCATCGGTAATTATGTCAAACTCACGCGTCACGCTTTATTGTATGGGAATCAGCAATCCTCTCTAGTATTCCGATCCCTGAGCTGGGCCAACTAAGATGATCTGATGCGATCATTGCGGTTAAGCAACGGTCGACGCGGACTGTCCTCGGATGCGTGACCATGCAATAGACTGTCATTTATTTATTTGACGACCTCGTTGGCGTAAAGGTTACCATGCCGGTCTGCTAATCAGAAGGTTCCGGGTTCGATTCCCGGCCCGGTCAACATCTTTGTGATTAACTAAATTTGTTGGCTGTGGGTCTGGGTGTTAAATATGTATTTATATATAATATGTATGTATATGTAGTATATCAGTTGTGTTAGCAACCATAATACGAGCTAGAAATGGTTCAGTATGGGGCTAACCAGCCGTGTGTGAAAGTGTCCTAATATTTATTTAATATTTATTTTATTTAACGTTTGCCGGGCCAGCTAGTTGTCTATAAAAGCCTACTTTATGTATACAAAAATTTATATATTTTATTTTTGTTTAGTTTATTGTTAATTTGTACGTGTAAATAGGTTAACACATTCTTAAAGATATTGGTATTAATGTTGCCTACCCTTAAATACTGTATGTATCCGTACTACTTAAATTATGTCTACAATTGTGTTAAGGAGCAAATTGAAAATCAGCGCTGGAGTACTTAGTGCTCTCAGCATTATGCTGAATTTGCTCCTTTTGTGCACATACTATTAGTTATAATTATCTACTCGCATCATTTATTGTATGTTTTTTTTGTTTTGTGCACAATAAATTTATTTTCTTTCTTTATTTAAAAAGTAGCATTTTCATCTGGGCGCTACCTTAGGTCAGATGAAACGTTAACTGGTAGGTCCCGGCTGTTAGTCTTAGTGCTAGCAGTAGTTAAGCTAAGTGAGAAGCCTTCAGGCGGCTCGAAAACTCTCGACACCAGAGCTCGCCTCATAAGAACAAGAAGAAGCGTCGGGATTTCTTAACCAAATGTACCTACGAAATATTTCATTTTGGTGTTTAATTAAAAACCCGTGAACGAGTTGTACAAAGCACGAGAATGAACAAGTAGTACAAAGCACGTGAACTAGCGATGCGCGACTGTGAATGATTCCAGTCGAGTTATTCGACTTTATAAATCATTCGACTCATTCGAATGATCTCCGAAAATTAGTAACTTACATGATGCCGACTCAAAATTAACCGGACTGAATGAATACTACATTAGTTACTACTTGAGCCGACTCCACTCCAACGATTCATTCATATTTCATTCATTTGAAACTAACAAGACATTGACAAGATTCGCTTACAATCGAGTCAAAACGCCATTAGTAACTAATTAGTAGTCATCATTCGATTATTAACATTGGTATATTACTAATATTCAAGTCGAACGTGTATATTAGTAGTTGTAGATAATTCGACTGGTCAGATTATTCGCAGTCGCGCATCTCTAACGTGAACGAACTAGTTGTACAAAGCACTTGAATGAACTAGCTGTACAAAGCACTTGAAAGAACAAGTAGTACAAAGCACCAGCATAAACGAGTTATACAATGACTTAGTTTATCTTGTTGTTAAATTAAATTAAACTAGAAACCCTTATCGAGTGTTCTCGCAACATTATTAACCTCTGCCTTCTGTTTACTGATTACGTGTTTCAAAACATTATTCTTATCTCGCGTACTACGAATTCTTCATGTTTCCTTAGAATTTATATCGATTTTATTTGCGTAATCTTAATATATATAAATCTCGTGTCACTATGTTTGTCCTCAATGGACTCCTAAACCACTTAACCGATTATAATAAAATTCGCACACCATGTGCAGTTCGATCCAACTTGAGAGATAGGATAGTTTAAATCTCAAATTATAGTCGCAATTTTAATTTATTGCTAATTATTGTCTGATATTATTTGACAGTCACAATTATCTGTCAACTCCAAATGATTCTAACAGATGTCGATACCTTTCGACTGGGTTGAGTAAGTAATCAATAGATGGCGCTGCTATGGTAAATCTACGAACGTGTCATATAAGCTACACTATCTATTTTTCATACCCCTAAGTGAGGCAAAACAACGTTTGCCGGGTCAGTTAGTGATTGGATAAGTATTTATGATGAGCCCATTGACTGCCAACTAGAGGGTCCCGGGTTCGATTGCCGGCACGGCCAACATCTTGTGCTAATTTATTGGCTGTCGGTCTGGGTGTTAAATATGTATTGATATAAAGTATTTATCTACTATAGTATATGAAACTTTGTACTGATTCATTCTTCTATAGGCACCGCAGGGTCTAAACGACTGGTCCTAGGGGTATGAAATTTGGAGGGTGTATTTGTTTTATTTTGTAGACGTGTGCTAAGAACGGTTTTTCGGAAATTATACCCCTAAGTGGAAGGGAGTAAAAAAGTCTGTATGAGACTTCTTTGTTTTTGATCTTCTAGCAATGTTATTTGGAATACTGGTGGCGATTCAGCAGCACACACGACTAAACTAAATTTAAAGAAGCCCCGTCTCTTTTCATCTTGGGTGGCCGGAAAGAGACGGCACGTTCTGAACCACAGACAAAACAACTAAAATCACGTCAAATATGGAATGTGCAAGCAATTTTAGAGGTGATACAAATAGGTGCGGTCTAAAGTCGCTTATATTTTATACATTTGACGTGATTTTAGTTGTTTTGACTATGGTGCAGAACGTGCCGTCTCTTTCTGGCCACCTAAGATAAAAAGATGCTTCTTCTTTAAATTTAGTTTAGTCGTGTGTGCCGCTGAATCGCCACCATTGTTAATTGTTGTTTTTATGTATGAATTTACTAGCTGACCCGGCAAACGTTGTTTTGCCTTAAAAATATATAGTAGAAGATTCTCAAACCTACTGAATACGCATATGAAATTTGGTAAAAATCGGTCAAGCCGTTTCGGAGGAGTACGGTAACTAACATTGTGTCATGGAAATTTTATAATTCTTTATTGGACACATAAATAAAAAAGGCACAGTAAAAGACAATTAACTTAAAATTAGTGTACCACAATTGGCGGCCATATCGCTTAAAGCGATCTCATCCAGGCAACTTTTGGATGGAAAGGAATTTATAAACGACTAAAGAAGGACGTAGTGTACAATAAAGAATAATAAAAAACATACATATAATATTAATAATCTTATCTTAATTTATATAAATCTCGTGTCACAATGTTTGTCCTCAATGGACTCCTAAACCACTTAACCGATTATAATAAAATTCGCACACCATGTGCAGTTCGATCCAACTTGAGAGATAGGATAGTATAAATCTCAAATTATAGTCGCAATTTTAATTTACTGCTAATTATTGTCCGTTATTATTTGACAGTCACAATTATCTGTTAACTCCAAATGATTCTAACTGATGTCGATACCTTTCGACTGGGTTGAGTAAGCAATCAATAGATGGCACTGCTATGGTAAATCTACGAACGTGTCATATAAGCTACACTATCTATTTTTCATACCCTTAAGTGAGGCAAAACCTAGTTTGCCGGGTCAGCTAGTATTATATATTAGACAACAGTTTAGCTCTGAGAAGAACTTTTGCGTATGTGTAGTTAAAAGAACAAATTCAAAAAAAAAACCCGAAAATTATTAGACTTCGCGCACGACCGCTGCGATGGGAGCCAACCTCGCGACTGAGCCGCACGGGTACCTTACTCATAGATCTAAACACCCCTCCCCCGCACACGCCCTCTTCGCAACGGGCCGTGCAGCAGAAATCGTAATATTTTAATTTCACCATAACTTCAAAACCAAACGTTCAATTTTAATCATTCAAAGACCAAATATTATCAACACAAACTGTTTTTATTGATAAAATAATTTATTTTGATAAGGATTAATAGTGTATTGCTTAAAATCGCTTCGTAAATAAGCCATTATATCTCGTACAAAGTAAAGGATAAAAAATGGTTATTGTGGGTTATTCCTAAGAGATAAACATATACCATCACGGACTTTTTTGTAGACCTTTTTAAGTTGTACAATACTGTAGTAAATTGTTTTGATCTATCTTGTAGGATTCAGTCAGCGTTTGCAATGTAAGCGCAAAAAAAGGGTTTTTTTTACGACCTCACATTAAAATCCTCAAAAATTGTAGCCTATGTGTTATTCTGATGTATAAGCTATAGCCTATGTGTTATTCTGATGTATAAGCTATATTGTGGTAAAGTTTCATTCAAATCCATTCAGTAGTTTTTACGTGAAAGAGTAACAAACATACATCCATACATCCACACATCCATACATCCATACATACAAACTTTCGCCTTTATAATATTAGTAGGATTTCGTAAAAAAAAACTACAACCGCGCTCGGTATAATAGCGTCTTGAGCACTATGATAAATTCAAACCCATATTAAAAGTGGAGCAATGCTTGTATAGCGTCACAACGAGACTAACTTTCTTTTCCGTTTACCGTAGGATGTATTTATTATCTAAGCGAAGAGAATTTCTTCATTACTTTCATAAGCGCACAATTTTTAAACTTTTAAAAGACTATACAGTAGAAACTCGGCTAACCGGGCTATTTTTTTTGGCGTAAAGGTTACCATGCCGGACTGCCAATCAGATGGTTCCGGGTTTGATTCCCGGCCCGGTCAACATCTTTGTGCTTAACTAAATTTGTTGGCTGTCGGTCTGGGTGTTAAATATGTATCTATATAAAATATGTATGTATGTAGTAGTATATCAGTTGTGTTAGCAACCATAATACGAACTAGAAATGGTTCAGTGTGGGGCTAACCAGCCGTGTGTGAAATGAGTCCGAATATTTATTTATTATTTATTTATGCTTGCAAATATACGAGTTTGGGGAATTTGTCTGTAATCCGGATAACCGCGAATCCGTATAACCGAAGACCGGATAATCGAGGTTCTACTCTATTAAAAAAATTAAGACTACCGAGTGAATTTAACGTAATTGTGTTTTGGAGTTCTAACGATTCACAACACTAAAATAAAGCTAATTAAACTAAAAAAAACATAGCCCTATCATTTACGCAGAATTTTAAAGGATTCTTAGGAGGAAATACCTATGCTTTTTTGCTCCCATAGCAAAGCAACTTAAGAAACTTATTCAACTTTCTTTCTATTAAAAGTTAAAACATACGTAACTTACATTTTATTCCACTAATAATTTTAAGAGGAAAATTGTTCTTTAGAGATAGCTAAAACGAAATTAACAAAAAGGCTACTTTTAATACCGGATTAACTCTGGCACTTTTAGTCCTATCTACTAATGTTATAAATACGAAAGTTTGTGCATGTGTGTATGTTTGTTACTCAGAATACAGAAGTTCTTTCTGTATTCTGAGGTTTGTTACTATTTCACGCTCAAATTACTGAATTCGATGAAATTTGGTGTAAAGATTTTACTTTTTTATTTTATTTTAGAATAGAATGTCTTTATTATCATATTGTTAAATAATTATTACATTATACAAACATAATCATAACTATCATCAATATGGACTCGTCAGTATTTCATTCAATAATAATCAATAAATTAAATTAAAAGAATAGCAGCTGTTTATGGGCTTTGTCGAAAAGTAAAAAAATATAAATAAAGAAAAAGTAAAATTATAAAATAATATCCTTATTCAATTAAATAGTCATTTTAAGAAGGTTATACCTTGGATTAACACAAAGACTACTTTTTATCCCGAATTAACTTCATTTTTATGTCGGAAACGCGGTTTACACGGGCGCAGCTATAAATCTTATATGTTTAAATGACCAATTCTATATTTATATATATACTAGCTGACACGGCAAACGTTGTTTTGTCTTAAAAATTGTTATGTAGTAGCCGATTCTCAGACCTACTAAATACGCATATAAAATTTGATAAAATCGGTCAAGCCGTTTCGGAGGAGTACGGTAAGTGGTAACAAACACTGTGACACGGAAATTTTATATATAAGATACTAGCTGACCCGGCAAACGTTATTTTGCCTTAATAATTATTTCTAAATATACAGTAGCCTATTCTCAGACCTACTGAATACGCATGTAAAATTTGGAAAAAATCGGTCAAGCCGTTTCGGAGGAGTACGGTAACAAACACTGTGACACGGAAATTTTATATATAAGAATATATATAGGTAATTGGAATGTCGTAATCGGCTCCAACGATTTTCATGATATTTAGTAGGTATATAGGGGGTTTCGGGGGGATAAATCAATCTAGGTAGGAATCATTTTTAGAAAATGTCATAATAAAAAAAAATACCGAGCAACCAGGTACTTAATTATTGATATGATTTACATCAATGTTCTAATGTCAAAACATGACCTAAAAGTGTAGATATAATGTTTCAAAAACAAAGTTAACAACTGACAAAACCCAAAGGTTTAAAATGTTGCTCTGTAGCACTTTCTCATAACAATAACTCAACATTTTACTCACGTGAATATATGTTTCTTCACAAACAGTATTAAATTAAACAACTATTGTTATAAGAAATAAACACACGACATCCATCCGTTTGAACGTCTGACGACAAACTGACAGATCCAAGATGAATGTCAATTTATTGGTCAATTTTAGTGAGTCATTTTGCTTCTCAGAACAAAGTTGTTGTTGTTATGGTATTAGAATTGCGCGTGGATTCATTTATTTATTATATTCGTATTTTAACATCAGACGCAAAAACTTTAAATTTGGCTAACTAAGGTGATCACACGCGATCATCGAGTTCCGTAACAGTCAATGCGTAAGAAAAAATACCCTAAAGTATACAGAAAAAATAACAGTGTGTAACTGTTATTTTTTCTGTACTGGGCGCTACCGCGGTATGGTGGGTCGGATGACACGTTAAATTTTAGTAACCAAGTCAGTGGCCTTCAGGCGGCCTGAAAACTGTTGACACCAAGTTTACTCCTTCGTAAATAGATAGGTTAATATGTGTATAATATACGCTCAACCTCTTGTTGAAAATCGTAATACGTGTATCGAATGAAATATTTTCTATCATCTATTCTTATATATTCGTATTTTCTTGAACCAATTTCACACGGGTCACGCAATCTACTATCGTTATATCACTATGCGACTGCAGCTATATCTAGGTTTCATCGGTAATGATGGCAAACTTCCGCGCCACGCTTTATTGTATGGGAATCAGCAAACCTCTCTAGTATTCTGATCCCTGGTATAAACCGACATACATACTATTTTTTTTCTTATATTATAATGAAATGTATCAAAACAAACATTTTCATAATAATATCATTTATATTATAAATTCTACGAGTTAAATGTTATTTTAATTGCGTTAATTACTTTTTAATAAGTAAACAAAATGTGAAATAAATATTTAGATTATTTTCTGAGAATACATAACTAACGGGACTATCAATTCCTGGACTTATTTGTTTTAATATTTTTCCCTTTAGAAGGATTCTGAGAAAGCGAGAGTCAAAGTTTAATATAGTCGATAGTCCGTAAACATTAATACAGTTCATTCAACCGGGCGGTGCTAGTTTAATCCGAGATATAAAGTGGCCTTCGGTTTAATCCACTTTGCAAGCTCCACACAAAGACTTAATCCAAAACTATGTAGTCGTTAAAGCGTGTAGGAAAATAAAACAGGGTGATAATCAAAACTCTTCTGTAGATGCCATTGTAGCTAATGCTACGTCAAAGTTACAATCTATGTTTTGCACTCGGAAAAGTCATTAATTACAAAGCGGCCTATACTCATCCACTGCTGGACATAAGCCTCTCCAAAGGCACGCCACTTGGCCCTATCCTGCGCTTCTCTTCGCCATCTACTATTTAATATTTGTGTAGCATTCATTTACTGAACGAGCTAGTTCTAATGTTCAAAACTAGATGTCGTGTGAGAATAAATATAAATATTAAAATAAATAAATATTAGGACACATTCACACACGGCTGGTTAGCCCCATACTGAAACATTTCTAGCTCGTATTATGGTTGCTAACACAACTGATATACTACATATACATATAATATATAAACACATACCTATTTAACACCCAGACCCGCAGCCAACAAATTTAGTTAAGCTCAAAGATGTTGACCGGGCCGGGAATCGAACCCGGAACCTTCTGATTAGCAGAACGGCATGGTAACCTTTACGCCAACGAGGTCGTCATACATACATACATATTATAAATACATACATATTGACAGATATTTATTCCTGAGATATAAAATATTCGTAGTCCAAAAAAAAGTCTTTGTACACAGCAACATACCAAGAAATTATGTGGCACAGCAATAGACCATTAATATAATAGAAATATATTGACGACCTCGTTGGCGCAAAGGTTACCATGCCGGTCTGCTAATCCGGAGGTTCCGGGTTCGATTCCCGGCCCGGTCAACATCTTTGTGCTTAACTAAATTTGTTGGCTGTGGGTCTGGGTGTTAAATATGTATTTATATATAATATGTATGTATATGTAGTATATCAGTCGTGTTACCAACCATAATACGAGCTAGAAATGGTTCAGTATGGGGCTAACCAGCCGTGTGTGAAAGTGAAAAAAAAAAAAAAAAAAAACCTGACATAGTACTTTCCTTACTTTATTTAATAAAAGTGCTAATTATGTATGAAAGTTCTTTATTTATCCACCATGTAGGGTAGATATGAACATAACACTGTCTCCGGGCAGCAAAAGGTAGTCCAGTTCCCCGCACAGTTCCCAGTCTGCATCATTTATGAGCACTAAAATGCCGGGACGGACCGAATCTCCCTGAAAATATACAAGTTATAAGCTTAAATGTTTCCTTCCTGGAGCATTTTTTTGACGTGACAACGTCTTAAATTAGGTTGCGGCTGGGAGTCACTTATGAAAAAGTGTAACGCCCGGTAACGTTACGATGAGTCACCGAACGAGAGAGAGGCCCGCCGAATGCCTTGCGTCTCTCTCCCACTCGACTATGATCGGTCTGCCGCGCGCGCAGCACGCGGCAGACGTTGTCACGTAAAATCTTCGCCCGTAAAACCGACTTTACAGGCAACCATTTTTTTTTACTTAAATATCCTGGACCTTTTTTTACTCTAAATAGATCAGCGCTTGACCACAATTCACCTGATGGTAAGTGACATTGAGGTCTACGGTGAAGCGCGCTTACCTAGAAGGAACCGGTTCACTCTTGCCTTGAACATGAAAATCGCTAGATTATAGTCATTAGGGGCGTCCACACAGAGCGAGCAGCCTCGCGAGACATTTGCCGCGCGAGGCTGCTCGCTCTGTGTGGACGCGCCTATTTAGTGCATCAATGACATAACTAGGCGACTGAGGCGCCTTTGAGCAAATTCAAAAGCCTACACTCGATGGCTCGGGCGCTCGGTCGCTCGCCCGCGGCAGAGCGCGCGCTTGCCTCGGCCGAGACACGTCCACACAGAGCGAGCAGCCTCGCGCGGCAAATGCCTCGCGAGGCTGCTCGCTCTGTGTGGACCCGGCTATTGGGGAACAGGGAATTCGGCAGGGGGAAATGCACAATACGCCTCCTGCAGGTTGTCAGTGCAGGTCTGATCGCCGCCATCATAGAATAAGAAGTCTTCATTAAGAATGGTATTTTCAGTTACCTACAATTAGGGTTTCTCATTTCTCGACCTCTTTTATTTCCTTCCCGGGAATTCCCGGGTTGCCGAGAAATACGATTGGTCTTAAATATGTGTGATTTAGCAATAAACCACGTTTTCTATGTTATAATCAACAATATTTATTTTTATTTTCACGTCGTGTGTCTTGAAAATTTTAAATAAGCAAAATAAACTCTAGCGAGATCTTTTAATCAATATTTCTACAAACAATTAGGAAAATTAAATAAAATATCTTCTGAAAACAAAATCTTCATGTGACCACAATAAAACTTAGTACCTTACACACTAAGTAAATTATATAGTGTGTAAACCTTACAAGTTTATCTTTACAATTATGCAACATAAAACGACAGTATTTAAATTGTATATAAAAATAACAATCAGACTAGCTTAATAATTACGAGTAAAGTAGGTACTTTAGTTTAGTCTTTGTATCTACTATTCAATATTAACGAAACGGGAAGGGGGCGGGGGGCACTGTCGGTCACTCGCACACCGCGTGATAGAGCCAGGCGCGAGCGCAGGCGCGTTATTATGTTTTTGAAATTTTTGACTGAATTTCTCGATTTCTCGACCACTTTTTTCTCGTCTCGAGTAAAGCAAAATTTCCCGGGAATTCTCGGTTCGAGAACTCTCGTAGAGAAACTCTACCTACGATTTTTTTCTGATTGAATTACCTGTAAAAACAGCTCCGGTCGTTCCCTCAGTAAATTGTCCTTGATCCATACAAGTAGTTCTCTGATCGTCCAACTCTCTTTGCCGCAGTCTGGTAAATATTTGGTTAGCACTGGCAACTCAACTTCTCTCTTCTTTATCTTGTCAAATAGCAACTCGGCCCCTCCACCAAATTCAAGTTTTATTTTCAGTGACATGTTTCCTGGTTTTTTGCGGGTTACCTAGGATATAAAAAATGGAGTAAATATTTAAAAAAAAAGAAAAGAGAGTGTGGATTGATGGTAAAAGCATCTGCTTTTCAATCAGACGGCCCCTGGTTCGATCCCAGCTCTACACCAATAACTTGTTTTTCAAGTTATGTGTGAAATAAATTTGTTGGCTGTCGGTCTGGGTGTTAAATATGTATCTATATAAAGTATGTACATGTAGTATAACAGTTGTGTTAGCAACCATACCAACCACCGGGGCGCTCTGTTAGGCAGTTCGTCAAAATACATTACAAGCAGTCACTAAGCCATGCCAGAGGCACGTCGGTACGTAGGACTTGAAAACTTTTGGTAGGTACCCAAAATCCAAGTATTTATTATCAATACAATTATGATTACTAAAGACATAAAAAAATAATTTTGAGTAAAGCCGTTAAAACGGTTCATATAAAACCGTTAAAAATATCACAAAACTTGCTTTTCTGCTTTTTAATACACAATAAAATAAGTTTTACATCATAATATGATGTTGTGAATATTAAAACTTATATGACTTTCACTTTTAAACTTACTTCTGACGAATCTTTCTAAGCTATGTGTTGTTGTATCTCATCGAATTAATGTTTATTTTATCTTTTTTACGGTGCTTTTCTACTTGTTTTTGTAAAAATATACATTTGTTTTCATTTTAAATTTGAGGTTATGTACGGCATAACAATTCAAAACATTTCGTTTGTGTCATAATATAAATGTCAATTGTCAATGTCAATACATTTTTAGGATACTACACACTTTTAACATCATGAAAAAGTTCAGGCTTGGCGTACAAGATGGTACAAGGTAATCACGGACTTCTGTTCGAAGTCTGTAAGCACCCTAAATTACTTGGTTCATTCTTATAATTCAAGTAAGTTCATTCTCCTTTGTTCAATGAAATGAAATGGCCGATCTCTGATTATCGCGATCTACGAGCAACAAAGTTCCGTTCTATTCTCAAAAAGTATTTCTATGAGTGTTTATTTTATTTTTATTAATATTCAAATCATTATTAGGTCCTTTTTCACTAAAATTCTCAATGCGCGTATCGCAAAATGTCTTCACCGAAGATCTGTCGTATTTGTTTGCGCACAGAAGTCGAGTTAAATGTCCTAAGTGATAATTTGTCGGATTTTTACGAAGAACTCTGCGATTACTCCGTAAGTTCTGCTTAAACCTTGTTAAATATGTGTTTAAAAGCTTTCTTTAATCATTTATAAAGACCTAAATGGCTGTAACAGCGATTTTCATTCATGATTTGTAGTTAACATTGATTAAGGTCGATCAATATAGAATGGAAAACGTTTGTTGCGTTGCGCGCGCCTGTTAGGAATATCCATAGGATAAGCAAACTTAATAGATAGGGCAATGGGTTTGAAATTGCGTGATTTTGACATTTTACATACATGTTTTTTTGAACATACGGGTTTTTGAGATCGTGTTTGATTAATTCAAAAAGCAAAATTAAAAAATCTCATTTATTCATTAAAAGTCAATTAAAATGTAATAATAATAACATGTCACATATTAAAAAATTAAACAATTAACCCGCCCCATTTTTAATATGTGACATGTTATTAATATTATTTTATAATATACATTTAAAATTATAGTTAGTTGCCACCCTAATTTAACTATAACGTTTTTTTTTAAATTAAGAATTATGTAAGTGCATAACATATTATTTTTAATTAATTTTTACATTTTGATAACAAATTTAAATGCTTACTTAGTAAAATTAAGAAGTATATTTGTAACTTCTTATGTAATCATTTAAAAATATCTAAACCGTCTAAACCAAAAGAGGAAAAGTTTAATTTTTTTCGTTTGTTAGACGCAAATAGGCTCCGAAACTACTGGACCGATTTGAAAAATTCTTTCACCGTTGGGAAGCTACATTATCCCCGAGTAACATAGGCTATATTTTGTTTCTCTTTGCAACTTAGATTATTTTATAGCCCGTGCGAAGCCGGGACGATCTTTATAAATAAAGTTGGTTAAAAAAAAATGGTTGCCTGTAAAGTCGGTTTTACGGGCGAAGATTTTACGTGACAACGTCTGCCGCGTGCTGCGCGCGCGGCAGACCGATCATAGTTGAGTGGGAGAGAGACGCAAGGCATTCGGCGGGCCTCTCTCTCGTTCGGTGACTCATCGTAACGTTACCGGGCGTTACACTTTTTCATAAGTGACTCCCAGCCGCAACCTAATTTAAGACGTTGTCACGTCAAAAATCTAAAATTAAGATTGAGTTTTTTTGTTCATATCAAAACCAAAACACGAGATATTCTTAAATTGTCCTTTAGACAGTCTTCTTGTTATATATAAATAAAAATATTATATTTTCTCCATAAGTGTCACTACTTACTATGTAAGCAATGAATGTACAGTGTAAACTCTATATACCGACACTGAAGGGACTGTGCATTTTATGGCGTTATAGAGAGTGGTCGATAAATGGAGTGAATGCATCATTGCTGACTGTTACTGAGAGAAAAGAAATACAGTGTAAACTCTATATAACGACACTGAAGGGACTGTGCATTTTATGGCGTTATAGAGAGTGGTCGATAAATGGAGATAATGTATTGTTGGAGAGAAACTACCCTCATCTACCACGTGATGACGTCACTGTGACGAGTATAAAACTCCGAGCAGACTGGACATCGGGACACTTTGCTTTCGGCTACCGTAGCGACAACATCGTCTCACTTTCTCACTGTTACTCTGCCCACTTTTCCATTTAATTGTTTTGATTAGTTGATTGTTTGTATAATTGTGTAAACCTTTGCTGTTGTTCAATAATTTGTTTGTAATTAAATAAAACCAAGTTGTATTCTGTTAGATTTGGTTTTCTTTTTTCTAAATAGATTTTGGCCTTATTGCCAAAATCAGAAGTGGGATTCGAATTCAACGTATAGCCTATCACTGACTTAAATTATTTTCGTGTTCTTTGTCGCATACGGGGTTTAAATAAAATGTCTGACCGCGAATATCGTCACAGCCGTCATGGCAGTCGACATGGTAGCCGTGAGCATAGTTCTAATAGACGCCGAGAGCGTACCCCTGATGGTGCTTTTCGGAGCGCCATGGAGGCGATCTGGTCACGTCTCACAGCATTAGAGGAGCGGTCAGCACGGCGACCCAGCCGATCTCCTGAGCAAAGAGTGCATCGCAGTCCACGTCGGTCAACTTCGCCATCACGACGTCGTCGCGTGGGCGCTTCTCCGGCTGAGGCGTCGTCGGGCAGGTCACCGCCAGTGTTGGTACACACCGCTGTACCGACATCAACACCACGGCCGACTAGTTCAGTCACAGCGCCGCCAACTGAGCTGGCGCGCGCCGTACCAGCGGCGCCTAAGGGGGCACCGGACACCATGTTGGAGTTCAGCATGCCGACGCAGCGGGCATCGCGTGCTGATGCTGAGCTGGGTGCAGCAACATCGGCGCAGCAGGAGGTCACCAAGGCATCACCGAGCTCCGCGCTGTCTTCGGGTACCGACCGCATTGTCGAGGCGATCCGGTCCATAGGAAGCGTGGTGAGATCTAACCAATCTTATTACATTTCTGTTTTCTTGTACCTTTTGTAAAAAGCCTGGACATACGGTTGAATCTTGCTTTGCCAAAATGAGAACAGTCTTGTAACATTAAAAAACGTCAATTTTTGTCGCAAAAGAGTAACTGCTGATGTTAAGGATGTGGCCTCTGAGGTCCTCGTTTACATTGATGATTTTCTGCTCTTAAGTGTACGACATTAGATAGCAGATTTGTTTTATTGAACCAAGTGTTGTCAGTATTAACTAAGACAGGCTTTTCCATAAGTGTACATTCTTGGCCACAGAAATTGAATACTTAAGTCGAACTATTAGTCACGGTCAGGTACGGCCGAGCTCTGGTAAAATTAAAGCGTTGACTGAATTACTGATCCCCAGAATGGCAAACTAATACGTCAATTGTTGGGCGTGTCGAGTTATTTGCAGTGGTATATCGCCAATTTTGTTTAAAAACTGTCTGTTTTGCGGCGTAGACTGCAGCACTTTGGCTGCGGCTATGCCGACAAATATGTGCAGGTAACGGCGTGCGGATCGGCATCGTCGGCAGTGGCCTGCCAAGCAGCGTCGGCAGCGGCCTGCCAAGCAGCGTCGGCAGCGGCCTACCGAGCAGCGGCGGCAGCTGCCTACCGAGCAGCGTCGGCAGCGGCCTGCTGAGCAGCATCGGCAATGGCAGCCGAGAACTCTGAAGCGGAGACTGCGGCGGCGTAGACTGCAGCACTTTGGCTGCGGCTATGCCGACAAATATGTGCAGGTGGCGGCCAGCCAAGCAGCGTCGGCAGCCGAGCACCGTCGGCAGCCGAGCACCGTCGGCAGCCGAGCACCGTCGGCAGCCGAGCACCGTCGGCAGCCGAGCACCGTCGGCAGCCGAGCACCGTCGGCAGCCGAGCACCGTCGGCAGCCGAGCACCGTCGGCAGCCGAGCACCGTCGGCAGCCGAGCACCGTCGGCAGCCGAGCACCGTCGGCAGCCGAGCACCGTCGGCAGCCGAGCACCGTCGGCAGCCGAGCACCGTCGGCAGCCGAGCACCGTCGGCAGCCGAGCACCGTCGGCAGCCGAGCACCGTCGGCAGCCGAGCACCGTCGGCAGCCGAGCACCGTCGGCAGCCGAGCACCGTCGGCAGCCGAGCACCGTCGGCAGCCGAGCACCGTCGGCAGCCGAGCACCGTCGGCAGCCGAGCACCGTCGGCAGCCGAGCACCGTCGGCAGCCGAGCACCGTCGGCAGCCGAGCACCGTCGGCAGCCGAGCACCGTCGGCAGCCGAGCACCGTCGGCAGCCGAGCACCGTCGGCAGCCGAGCACCGTCGGCAGCCGAGCACCGTCGGCAGCCGAGCACCGTCGGCAGCCGAGCACCGTCGGCCTGCCTAGCACCGTGCCGAGCGGGGTTGGCGGTTGCAGCATTGTTTCGACATCATAGTTCTGCCTTAAGGGGAACTATGGTGGGTGTGTATATCGGAAAAGGTTCCGTCAGCATTGTGGGCTGTATATCGGAAAGGTTCCGTCAGCATTGTGGGCTGTATATCGGAAAGGTTCCGTCAGCATTGTGGGCTGTATATCGGAAAATGTTCCGTCAGCATTTCGACATCATGACCCGGTCATGGTGGGGCTGTATAGCGGTTCCCATAAGGATCCGTCAGCATCGCGTATTTCGACATCATAACACGGTTATGGTGGGGCTGTATAGCGGTTCCCATAAGGATCCGTCAGCATCGTGTATTTCGACATCATAACACGGTTATGGTGGGGCTGTATAGCGGTTCCCATAAGGATCCGTCAGCATCGCGTATTTCGACATCATAACACGGTTATGGTGGGGCTGTATAGCGGTTCCCATAAGGATCCGTCAGCATCGCGTATTTCGACATCATAACACGGTTATGGTGGGGCTGTATAGCGGTTCCCATAAGGATCCGTCAGCATCGCGTTGATTTTCTGTTTAATATGAACATGTTTCGTCATGACTACAACATGTCTAAACATGAGCTTATTATTTTGTACCTTTCTTGCTCCTAACAATATGACACCTACAAATTCTTAGGAACAAGTCTGTTTTAACTCTTAAACATGATTTGAGCATTTGTGTTGTACTGTTCTCAGATTCTGATGACAAAGTCGGGGAGTTCCACATAGAGATCCGAGGACGGATCTCCGTCAGGAGAGGCCGTGTTGGAGAGAAACTACCCTCATCTACCACGTGATGACGTCACTGTGACGAGTATAAAACTCCGAGCAGACTGGACATCGGGACACTTTGCTTTCGGCTACCGTAGCGACAACATCGTCTCACTTTCTCACTGTTACTCTGCCCACTTTTCCATTTAATTGTTTTGATTAGTTGATTGTTTGTATAATTGTGTAAACCTTTGCTGTTGTTCAATAATTTGTTTGTAATTAAATAAAACCAAGTTGTATTCTGTTAGATTTGGTTTTCTTTTTTCTAAATAGATTTTGGCCTTATTGCCAAAAGTATAGTATAGAATACAAGCTAGACCAACTAAAGCCAATTGATTTCGACGCTTTAGAGAGTTTGTCGTTAAATCGAGTGACGTTACATTGAGTTTACACATATTTACACTGAATTACATACTTACAGACGGACAACAACACCACGTTTAGCTGCGTAGAATGTTGTCAGATTGTCAAGAAATGCTACCACTTCAAGAAACATTGTCAGAAAGCTGACAAGATTCTTAGGAATTGGAAGAAGAACAAGTCATCGGTAAGTACCTATATTTAAAGGTCATCAGGGTAAGACATTCTACAAACCACATCTTTGCCAGTCATTTTTCTGCTTTGTGCAAGAAAAGTTAGAATTTTTCACAAAATGTATCAATCTTAATCTTAATATATCGCTGCTTTGGAAGAATACTGTCATAAGTCAAATTGAGTGAATTTTTCAGTAGAGCACTTTAAAGTTTTTTTTAAATTACCAAATGCTGTACTTTTTTATTTACTGCGAAAATGTTGATGACACTTCAATAAAAACACGAAACATATATTGCACTTTATGTTTATTGAATGCTTTTAAGAAAATAATACTTATTTAGTACTAAATATTGAAAATAATTACTAGGTCTCAGACTTATAACAAAATTATACAAACAATCTTATGAAGATTACTGTCTCATTACAAAAAAGTACAAGAAAATATAAGATTATTTTAAATAACAGTGGTGTTTTTAGATTTAATACATAATATTCATTGTGTTTTTCTCAGTGATACTGATACATTTTGAGTTGTTACATCTTAGCATTATTTATTTTTAAACAATAGCGTCACAATACCAAATCAGTCGCTCTATTACAAAAATGCCTATTGTGTGTAACATGTTTAATGGAAAAATAAAGTATTAACTGGTTTTACAACAAATAAGAAACGTACGACGTTATCTTAAAAAATTGCTTAAGTAGGTAACTGAAGAAGAAGAGATCTTATAAACACTGGAAACAAAGCATAAAAATTGAAAAATGCTCATAATAGAACATGTAGCTCTTATCCACTTAAAGTTAGAAGAATTTTATAAATTCTAAGTCCAAAATAGACTTTCTATTTTGTACAATATTTTTTAAAGCTCGTTTGAATTATCCATTTTTTGGTGAGTATTGGGCGGACTAATTTGTCTTGAACTTGAATTTTTAGTCACTACTGAAATTGTGGGATCGATGTTCTGAGCAAACTTATTTCTTTCAAATTGCTTTGCGCGTTTCTTACTAGTTAAGTCACTAAGATCAGAATCGGAATAATAATCCTCAGTATTTACGTAATTTGGGTCTTTGACGCTGTAATCTGAACAATAGTCATGTACTAGCTGGTTTTGCGGATCTCCTGTTACTACAAGCTTGTTGTTTTCAGACGGTAAAGGAGATAATACAACGTTCCGCATGACCCATTCTGTCCTCTGCTTGATTTTCCTATAACATAAACAAAACGTAACAAAATCCAATGAAACATGATTAAAAAGTTTAAAATAGTATTATTATCGATATTAATTGTTAAAAGATATTGTTATTATAAAATCTACAAATCCAACCACCTACACTTCATGTAAAAGTTGGTAAGCACCACTTCGTTTATTACCTTGATACTCAACGGGACATTGATGTTCCGGAATAAATGTAGTGTCCGTCGGTTTGCCACTAAAATAAAAATAAACAAGGAAAAGTTAGGTAGGTACGAGTATATACTCTCACTTTTAGACAATTACCTGATTCTGATTCCCTATCGTAGATATCGGAGCTAGATCTCTTATGTATTCCCGACAATATGGCTTTCGCCGGAACCGGTCAACTGGGGATCTTCTAGTGTACGCCACGCACATCTGGAGTGAGGCCATTGAATTCGGAGAAGCCCTAGCGGTTTCTCTCGATATTTCTAAGGCCTTTGACAGGTTTTGGCACGACGGCCTTATCAGTAAGCTTCCTTCGGTTTGCCCACTGGTTTTTGTTTGTGGATATTAAACTTTTTGAGGGATCGATCAATCCGAGTAGTCATATACGGCTGCTCGTCTGATCAAATGTCTATAAACGCCGGTGTCCCTCAAGGTTCAGTGCTCTCTGCAACTCTCTTCTTGCTGCATATTAATGATCTGCTCAAGCCTGGCATCATAGGGTATGCAGACGACAGCACGGTTGTAGAGATCTCTATGTCCAACGCACAGCCAGTGCGGCCGATATGCAGTTACTCAGAGAGGGCATGGTCGAGCGCATAATCGACACCTTACAGGCAGTCTCCGATTGGGGCGATGCCAATCTGGTTAAATGCTGCTAAGACTCAGGCGTGTCTATTCTCCGCCAAGAAGAGGCCTTTTCATCAGGCCCCCACTTTCCGAAATGTATTCGTTACGATCACAAACCAATTAGAGCTTCTCGGTATCACCTTGATCTCGTCTCTCAATTTTGGCTTATATTATATTGTATCCAAAGCGCAAGTGGCTGGAAAAAAGCTGGGTATCCTCTCAAAGGTGCGACAGTACTTCAGGCCTAAACAGTTGCTTATCTTGTATAAAGCGCAAGTTCGGTCATGTATGGAGTACTGTTCGCATCTATGGGATGGTTCTGCCAATTATCAGCTAGAAGCGCTTGAGTCCATTGAGAGACGAGCTAAGAAGCTCATCGGCAATTCTTGCGTTGCGAAGGCGAAGCTTCAAAGCCTAGAGCACCGACGCAAGGTTGCTAGTTTGTCGATCTTTTATCGGATACATTTCGGGGAGTGTGCTTTGGAACTTCATAATTTGATTCCACCATCTCCGTTCTACTACAGAGAGTCAGTGAAGAGACACTGATACAGGGTTGAGGTTCCAAACTTTCTCACGAAACGCTTTGCATCGACCTTTATTGTGAGAACTGCGAGGCTTTGGAACTCACTACCTGGGTCTCTGTTTCCTAAGAGGTATCTTTCGGGGGTCTTCAAAAGTAGAGTCAATAGGTATCTTCTAGGTAAGGGTGCCACACCGTAGACTGCAGCGCAGCTTAAAATCAAGCTAGCTGTAGTCAAACGCAAACCTATCAAAGATAAAAAAATGTAGATAGTCTTAATCCTACGTAAAATACCTACTCTTTATAAGTACCTAAGTACCGTAGCAATAGAATCTGTTTACCTAGAATACAGCTACCTAGAATCTACTAACTAGCTCTAACTAGCTACCTAGATTACAACGAGTCGATATGTAACAATAAAACCTGCTAGGTATCTACCAAAATATTAGCTTCAGTAAGCTCTTCACGATTAGTAAGGTAGTTATAATGCATAAAAAAAGTAGTATTTGTGGTGCTTTTTATCTGAAATACTGTATCAAGTACAATAACACGACCAATTGTTTTACAGAATAAAGTCTTATTACGAAAAATACTATTACAATCACGAAATAATTTATATAGAAAAACGTAGTAGTTTTAATTGTACCAATACTTACGACTCTATTTTTTATTATAAACAGTTATATCTAATTATAATACATTTAAGTTATACTTACTTTTTGTAGAACAACGTAGTAATCCCAAATGACACTTTGTGTATGAGAAGTTTCAAAAAGTGTTTGTAGATTTTTTTAAGCAATAGTGTCACATCTCGTAATAATGCAGTGTTTGAGATAAATGCGCACTCAAAATCTGAATTATTTTGGAATATGACCAAATTCAAGAAAACCAACAGGGGGTTCACTTCTAAACACTAGTTGCAACTGGCGATACAACGCTATCTTTAAAAAAATGCGGCCAAATTTGACCAAAAGGATATAGTCTTTTGGTGGTGCCACGCCGTGAAATGTTGTTATAAAAATACGATCTTAACTGGGTATACAAAACAGATCATTTTACGTTGAATGGCGTTGAAAAATGAATTTTGTAGTATTTGGTAATACTACGCTATTCTTCCAAAGCAGCGATATATAAATCTCGTGTCACAATGTTTGTCCTCAATGGACTCCTAAACTTCTTAACCGATTATAATAAAATTCGCACACCATGTGCAGTTCGATCCAACTTGAGAGATAGGATAGTTTAAATCTCAAATTATAGTCGCAATTTTAATTTATTGCTAATTATTGTCTGTTATTATTTGACAGTCACAATTATCTGTTAACTCCAAATTAATGATTCTAACAGATGTCGATACCTTTCGACTGGGTTGAGTAAGTAATCAATAGATGGCGCTGCTATGGTAAATCTACGAACGTGTCATATAAGCTACACTATCTATTTTTCATACCCCTAAGTGAGACAAAACAACGTTTGCCGAGTCAGCTAGTTAATTATAATAATATTTTTGTGTTTGGGTGTGCAATAAAGAGCTTCTGTATTATGTATTGTATAATTTCAACGCAAGAGTTTCCAATTAAATTCAACTCTTCAATTTCCAGAACAAAGAATCGCTGCGTAACCTCCATAATCAACTTCCAACGTTCACACTCACACATTCAAAGAAACACTCAAAATCACGTTCGCACGTGGAAAGTATAGAAACCGTTGAAATCAAGAACGAAAGTCCTATATCCGACCTTCTAAGCCACATAACTAAAAAAGAATCTGACGACATCAAAGATAACGACATTTTAGAAAACAAATACGACGACCAATCATTTGAAAATGTCAAAAACGACCTAATTTTCGACAAAGACGACCCAAACTTTGACAAACACATTCCCAATTTTGACAAAGACGACGCTGACTTCGACAAAACAGACGACTTTTCTGACAAATGTGACGATAAGAATGTGTTTGTCAATGACAGTCAAGAATTTGAGGAGGGCGATGAAGATGATGATCAAAATTATAGTGATGGCGATTTCGACGATGATGAAGATAAATTTCTTAGCGATTGGTTGACTAAGGTCGACACCATTAAGGTTGAAAAAGATGTTAAGAAGGCCAAGAAAAGGAAAGCTATTAAAAAAGAAGACTCAGGTAAAAATAAATCTTTTTACTTCTCCTTTTTCACTGTATACAGCTAGGTATTTAAGCAGCTAACCCTGCACCCCGGGTGAACGAATAGGGCTGCGGAATTGCCCTTGCCTGTCGTAAGAGGCGACTAAAAGGGGCATCAGACTCGAGGGTGTTCGGAGATGGGGTTCCGACACCCGCTCCATCGAGTCCGGGGTGAACGACGGCGTCGCGTGACCGTCACCGTCGCGTCGTTGCCGGAAACAATCCGGAAAGGGCCACAGCGCAGTGCAAGGAGGTCTCCGGAGTGTTTCCCTGAAGAACCCGGAGTCCTCCGTTAAGCACAGAGGCAGGTCACCGGGGGGGTTTTAGTGGGTACAAATCCCACATAACCTGGCTGTGCCCCATCGTAGCCTGGTATCTAGTTGAAGATTTCCCCCTCGTCAACAAAAAAAAAAGATATTTAAGCAGCAGGTTATGTAACCACACGAGTGTGTCACGCTGGTTAAAGATGGAGCAGGCCTAGTTTGGAATTATTAGCTATTAAAGAGGCTTCTGCTATACACCATTAGGTGCTGGGTGACAGATTTCCCAGTTGAGGTTGCCATTATTAGTAGATCCTGCTAATAAATATAATTAAAAAAAAAAACACAAACAAATTTATTGGCACAAAAAATACATACTTGAATCACTAAGCTCTAGTTGCCAAAATAGGCGTTAGCCCGTGCCTTGGCAGAATAATGCTGTAGGCTAAGTCTTAGTACATGCAGTCGTTACGACAAGACAGAGGCCCTTGAAAATTGTCTTGAAAATTCTCGACACCAGAGCTTGGTCATGCTCATACGAAGAAAAAGAAGTAAAACGTAATATTTTTTCCACAGATGAGCCAAAAGCAAAAAGACGGCAGCGCGGACGCAAGCCGCTAAACAACCAACAAGAATACGAAACTGTATTCGACATACAACTGTTTAATAATGAACAAGAGGTCAGTATTGAATAGGCGCGTCCTCGCGCGGCAAATGCCTCGCGAGGCTGCTCGCTCTGTGTGGACGTGCCTCGGCCGAGGCAAGCGCGCGCTCTGCCGCGAGCGAGCGACCGAGCGCCCGAGCCATCGAGGGTCGATTTTTGATTTTGCTCAAAGGCGCCTCCGTCGTTTGCCTCGCGCACTCTGGACGCTCGTGTATTTTATTTCGTGCCTCGCTCGAGCATAAATTACACAGCTCTACAAAAAAACAATTTTTTTTTGTTGCCCTGTTTATCATCGCAAATTGTTACGTTTTTCAGTGCCCAGATTACGAATATATTCGTAAAAGTACTAAATTGGCTCGTTTTTACAAATTGAATTTTAAACGATTTATAGTCAAAATTTTAATTTTCAGTCATTTGTTGAAAAAAAAAAACGAGCAGATCTTACAAAATCATTGATATTTTCACGAATTGCGTGTATGAATAGACCCAAAATCATCATCATATCAAAGGCAACAAAACCACTGTAGACCAGTGTTATGAATAGGCGCGTCCACACTGAGCGATCAGCATCGCGCGGCAAATGCCTCGCGAGGCTGATCACACTGAGTGTGGACGCGCCTAATAACTAGCTGTTGCCCGCGGCTCCACCCGTGTGTAGGTAGATTTTTTTTCGTATTGAATTTTGTCTACTACTGCCCTCACGGAGCCCGAGACCTTTCCAACGAATGCTGTACCGTGGAAATCGGTTCGTGCGTTCTGGAGGTATAGCGTCAGGAAGGAAAAGCCGGCTTATTTTTGTATTATAGATTATTGCAGTGACAGTATTTAGGATATGTCCTTTGTGAAGATCAAATATGCCCCAAATACTTGAATTGCGAACTGAAACTCACTACCTGAGTCTCTGTTTCCTGAGAGGTATCATCCGGGGGTCTTAAAAAGTAGAGTTAAAAGGCTTCTTCTAGGTAAGCTTGACACAACGTAGACTACAGCGCAGCTTAACATCAGGCTAGCTGTAGTTAAACGCAAACCTATCAAGGATATAAAATAATTAAAAAATTGTTTACCACCGTTCAATTTCACTGGAGGCACATTTTTTAAAAGGGAGGCCTAGTATTTTAAGATACGTATTCCAAAATTATTGTTTAAAAACTAATTATTTAAAACTCTATGGAATTTAAAATCACAATTATTATTCGAAATTCAAACACTATATAAAACAATTTAATCAAAGACTTGACGAGTAATCATTTAATAATTCTGTAGCTAAAAAAAAGCTAAGCTTTAGAATAATAATTTAATCAAGAAGAATTTCATTCATTCATTCCAATTTGATACCGTCGGACGAGTAGGGAAACACCAAGGCGGCATCGTTATACTGTGGAGGTGCATAAGTCGCGTACTAAGCGGTTTGCCTCCACCTTCATTGTGCGTACCGCCAAGGTGTGGAATTCTTTGCCAAATTCCCTGTTCGCCGATAACTATAATCTTGCGGTTTTCAAGGCTAGAGTGAACCGGTTTTTTTCTGGGCAAGCGCGTTTCACCTTAGATCGCATTATCGCTTACTATCAAGCGCAAGCCCATTATGAGTAAAAAAAAAATTGACTGTGTCACCAACTTAGCTGTTCAGGTGGGCAAAATTGGAACTACAAGTTCTACAGCATTCTTAGGTGGCAACAAATCTCCACTAGCGACGCCGTCAACTGAACAGCTAAGTTGGTGGCACTGTAAAAACTTTCTCTTTGCCCCAAATCACAGGCGATGGCGGAATTCGAGCAACGGAAACACACGGAACGTTATATCGCCGCGCCGTACAAATGTACGGTCTGTTTCACTGTCTACAAGTGTCAGAAACTTCTCGACTTCCATATGAGATGGCATGACGTGAGTATACGAGTACATAGTCTTCTTCTTCTTCGTACGACGAAAAGTTTGTTTGTTTGTTTGACGCGAATAGGCTCCGAAACTACGAGACCGATTTGAAAAATTCTTTCACTGTTGGGAAGCTACATTATCCCCGAGTAACATATGCTATATTTTGTTTCTCTTTACAGCTTGGATTATTTTATAGCCCGTGCGAAGCCGGGACTAGCTGCTAGTGGCTTACATCTCTCTTCACGAGAGAGAAGAGAGATAGATACATGCCCTTAAATTATACTTAAATACATGCGCTTAAATTACAAAAATATTAATGTCCAACAAGTTGCCAGAGAAAATAACAAATCTTAATAGTAGTATGTTTAAACAGAAAATAAAGAGTTTTTGTGAAAGTAATTCCTTTTATAATTTAACCGAATATAAAAATATGGAGCTTGCAGAATCGTTATTCATGTGCAAAAAATTAGATTTAATTAAAATTAAATTTAATAGAAATGAAAAACATGTGCTATCGTGTGTAGGATTTAATGTGGTAGAATATTTATTTAATGAAATTTGTAAGTTTATTTAAAAATAACCTAATATGTTTAAGTATTAAGTAATTATTGTGTAGTATGACTTGCCTTTAACGTATGTTATTTATGGTCAATAAAGTTCTGTATTTCTGTATTTCTGAAGGCTGCTTATGCTATATTTTTATTTCCCCAGCCGTCAGCGGGTGATTTCTCGTGCAACGTGTGTCACATGCGATTCAAGCGTCACATCTCAGTTCGCAAACACTTCAATGATGTCCATCACGGACTGTTCAAGTGTAAACGCTGTCCGCTCGTCACTTACCACAAGTAAGCTATTTCTTAATACAGTAGAACCTTGGTCAACTTTTTTCAGCAGTCTCCGAAAATTATGATTGAGGTGTCATTCGATTCGGAATGGCATCTAGATAGTTTTCGAAAATCAGAAATTCCGCAAAAAAAAAAAGTTTTTGACCACGGACATCGTTCCTTCGGACCTTGAATGAATAAATATTATTTAAACTTATTAAATATGAAAATTAAAATTTGAAAAAATTCAGGTGCCACAGGACAGATCAATAAACAATAATCCGTGGTCAAAAAAAAATTTTTTTTTTTTGCGGAACTTCATTGTTTTCAAAAACTATCTAGATGCCATTCCGAATCGAATGACACCTCAATCATAATTTTCGGAGACTGCTGAAAAAAGTTGACCAAAAAGGCACTTGTTGACTAGACTAATACGTGGGATAAAAAAAAAATAAGATGTAATTTTTTTTGCAACTTTCACAGCAATTTTATATTTTATAAAAATGGCCAAGTGCAAGTTGGGCTCGCGCATTAAGGGTCACGTAACATTGTTGTATGGGACTCCCTTAAATAATATTTTATTAATCTTATATATAAAATTTCCGTGTCACAGTGTTTGTTACCGTACTCCTCCGAAACGGCTTGAGCGATTTTTCCCAAATTTTATATGCGTATTCAGTAGGTCTGAGAATCGGCTACTGCATATTTAGTTTTTTTTTTTAAGGCAAAACATCGTTTGCCGGGTCAGATAGTCTTATATATAAAATTTCCATGTCACAGTGTTTGTTACCGTACTCCTCCGAAACGGCTTGACCGATATTTACCAAATTTTATATGCGTAATCAGTAGGTCCGAGAATCGGCTACTGTATATTTAGAAATAATTATTAAGGCAAAACAACGTTTGCTGGGTCAGCTAGTTATTTTATAAATATTCTGTGAATGTAAAGAGGGTATACTAAATGTTGTTACAAAGATAGAGTAGAAAAATGCTTTAAAAGTTACGTTTGTTAGCCCCCTTAATACTTAAGGGGGGCTCTACTTATTTTTTAATAGTTTTTATTTTTATTTTTATAATTTAATTTGAAAAGAAATGTACATTTATGCATTACGTGCAAATTTTAGGTGTCTTCAAGCTACTGTTATTAACATTTAGCAAAATTAGGAAAAATATACGTTGATTTTATGTACCCAGAGCGCGCCCAGATGAAAATGCCACGGGAAAAATGTCAGTCTTGTGCATGGTCACCCATCCAAACACCTTCCGCATCGACCGTTGCTTAGCTTAGATGATCGCGTCAGATCACCTTAGCTAGCCGAGCTACAGGCGCTACATATCATAATTATACGTAGTACACCGTTGCTTAACCTCGATGATCGTGTCAGATCACCTTAGCTAGCCGAGCTACGGGCGCAACATATCAAATACGTAGTACACCGTTGCTTAACCTCGATGATCGCGTCAGATCACCTTAGCTAGCCGAGCTACGGGCGCTACATATCAAATACGTAGTACACCGTTGCTTAACCTCGATGACCGCGTCAGATCACCTTAGCTAGCCGAGCTACAGGCGCTGCAATATAACTTACTAACTTAATACTTATTTTATGAAACATTTTATTATCTTTCAGAATGGTGATGATACACCATTTCCAGAAACATCAAGGAGTACAATTCAAATGTAAACTATGCAACGGAGTATACAAGTAAGTAAATAATCTAATATATAAAATGTCCATATCACAATGTTAGTTACCGTACTCCTCCGAAACGGCTTGACCGATTTTTACCAAATTTTATATGCGTATTCAGTAGGTCTGAGAATCGGATCTACTGTATTTTATAATAATCCGCGATAAAAAGTAGCATAGCATAAGCAGCCCACTATACGTTCCCACTGCTGGGACTCGGGGCCTTCTCTCACTAGGAGAGAGACATAGGCCATAATCGACCACGCTGGCCAAGTGCGGGTTGGTGGATACGGGCTTGCACTTGATCGCAATTCACCTGGTAGGAAGCAACATTGCAATATAAGGTAGAGTAAAAAAAAAAACTAACCACAACTGTCTGTATGTAGACACAGCTCCACGTACATGACTCACCTCCGCACGCGGCATCGCTCGGAGCACGTGTGTGTCACTTGTGCCAGGACCTTCGTCTCGCAAAAAGGACTTATGGGACATAGGAAAAAGATGCATAAGGTAACAGTCAAATATTTTACCATCTAAATAGACTACTAGTCGTGCAAAAAAGGTGGCTCGAAAAAACTCAACTCAAACCTCGTTTTGTGTTGACTTGCTAATTAGTTGCCATGTGGTCTGGTAGGCAATGATATTACCATTTGACGACCTCGTTGGCGTAATAGTTACCATGCCGGACTGCCAATGAGAAGGTTCCGGGTTTGATTCCCGGCACTGCCAACATCTTTGTGATAACTAAATTTGTTGACTGTCGGTCTGGGTGTTACATAATTTATTTATGAATTTATAGTATATCAGTTGTGTTAGCAACCATAATACTAAACTAGACGTGGTTTAATATGGGACAAACCAGCCGTGTGTGAATAAGAAAAGAAATGAACTACTAATTGTGCAAAAAGGTGGCTCGACAAAAGTCAACTCAAAACTCGTTTTGTGTTGACTTGCTGAATACTAGCCGTTCGTATGTTGAATGACATTAGCCCATTTTGTATTATCTGTTGAAAAAAGTCCAAGTTCCAAGTTTTAGTTTTACCCACACCGGCTCCCGGTATGTCAACAGTTGCGGCGAAAATGTGTTTATACCGGGAGCCGGTGTTTCAACATACAAACGGCTAGCCAGGCGTCCGGCATATGTCTTGAGGCGTATACACGTAGAAAGCCGGTTGTCAGCGCTGGTCTACCAGCGCTTACCAGCACCGGTCAGCGCAGGTAACCTCTACATAAATAAAGCGGGTTAACGCTAACTGGAAAACATTTGACATATTACGCGCTTCTGTGCACGTGCAATTGAGGTCTATTTATTTATTTTATAATATTGAAAAATATGAAGAACTAGATAATATTTTTAATTAATGTAATAATAAAAATAATGTTAAATGAATTAATGAGAATTGTGTAATTTATTAATCTATTGACATTTAACATATCGATTCATTTTTTTGACACGTAAATAATGGTGTTATTAATAAATATTTGTATTTGTGCACAATGTCAATGTTTAGTCAAAGCAGTAACTATTTTAATTTGTTTAATCCCACTGCTTAACAAAAGTGGGGATACTTTTGTTAAACAGTAGGATTGACTTGTGGCAATGACTTACACTATTAAAATATTTAAAAAAATCTTTCTCCCCAGACGACTTTGGACTACGACCCACCAACAGAGCTATCAGTATCTTGTACTGACTGCAAGTTAACATTCCCCACCCAGGCTGTATACATCGTGCATGTACTGACCACACCCAAACACAGGGACTTGGCTGCTACTATGTAAGTTATGACTGAGCGAAGCGAGCGCAAACTGTGTTTTGACGATATCTTAAAAACCTTTTGTCCTATCGTCATGTAATTTTGCATGAGTGTAGAATTGGATTAAAGTATTGCATGGTTTGAATATCAGGCAAAATGGTCAAGTAGTTGTCGAGTAAACGTCAAATATCACAAGCTTTCGTGTCTTGCGCGAACTTCAAGTTGATATTCTCGACCCAGGCTGTATACATCGTGCATGTACTGACCACACCCAAACACAGGGACTTAGCTGCTACCATGTAAGTTATTATTATTATTTTTAAGCTTAACAGACTTGCGCTTGACCACAACTCACCTGATGTTAAGTGATATTGCAGTCTAAGATGAAGCGCGCTTGCCTAGAAAAAACCGGTTCACTCTCGCCTTGAAGACAGTTAGGTTGTAGTTCAGTGGGAACAGGGATTCCGGCAAGGAGTTCCACAGTTTGGCCGTCCGTTCTATAAACGTGGAAGCGAATCGCTTAGTACGCATTTTCGGCATTTCCACTGTATATCGGTGTCTCCTAGCAGTCTCCCAGCTCGTTCGGTAATGGTAAGGGGCCGGGGGAATTAACTCGTGTAATTCCGACGCAAACTCACCGAAATGCAATCGGTAGAATACCGACAGACTCGCAACCGTGCGGCGGTGCTCCAAACTTTGAAGTTTCGTACTGCACAGGGAGTTATTACCTATAACTTTCTTGGCTTTCAGTTATGACTGAGCGAAGCGAGAGCAAACTGTATTTTGACGATAAGAGCCTTTGTTCCTATCTTCATGTAATTTTGCATAAGTGTAGAAGTAGACTAAAGTATTGCATGGTTTAAATATCAGTCAAATTGGTCAAGTAGTTGTCGAGTAAACATCAAATATCAGAAGCTTTCGTGTCTTGCGCTAATTTTAAGTTGACATTCCTAACTCAGGCTGTGTATACATCGTGCATGTACTGACTACACCCAAACACGGGGACTTGGCTGCTACTATGTAAGTTATGACTGAGCGAAGCGAGAGCAAACTATATTTGACGATATCTTAAGAACCTTCAGTCCCATAGCCTTGAAATTTTGCATGAGTGTAGAACTAAAGTAAAGTATTGCTTAGTTTGAATATCAGTCAAATTGGTCAAGCAGTTGTCGAGTTATATTACAAAAACTACAAGTTGACCTTTCCTATTTAGCCTATCTATTGAGAGGCCTGAAATCTGTGTGTAGGATATAGGAGAGCAGACATCACTTCTAAAATACTTACTGATTCTATTCTATTTATTAATTACAGAGTCGGTTGCCCAGAATGCGGCGAGGAATTCGAAACAAAAGTGCAAGTTCGTCAACATAGACGCAAGATGCATCCGAATTACAACTACTCCGCTATGAAGCACGCTGAGAACAATATCATGAAGGGCCGAAGGGAGGATGAAAGGGTCTTCGATTGTACTATGGTAAGTAAAAAAATAAAATCTGAAAAAAAACCGCATTAACGCGAAAAGTTTCGCGTTAGTGGCTGACACTTTCGCATTAGTGCGGAATTGTCGTAGAAGCAAAATAAGATGCAACTGAATCACAACTGCTCCGCTATGCACGCTGAGAACAATATCATGAAGGGCCGAAGAGAGGATGAAAGGGTCTTCGATTGTACTATGGTAAGTAAAAAAGTAAATTCACAATGAATTCGCAAACCCACATTAATGCGAAATATTTCGCGTTAGTAGCTGACAGTTTCGCGTAGGTGCGGAATAGTGGTAAAAACAAAATAGCATCCGAACTAGAATTATTCAGTGATGAATACGCAAAGATATCATGAAGTGACGAAGGGAGGACGAAGGGGTCTTCGATTGTACTATGATAAGTAAAAAAAAGATAAGTTAGAATTAAAACCGCATTCATGCGAAATATTTCGCGTTAGTAGCTGACACTTTCGCATTAGTGCGGAATAATAATAGAAACACAATCATGAAGGGGTAAAGAAAAGACGAAAGGATCTCCGACTATACTAAGGTAAGTTAAAAAAAAATGTGCGTGGGCCCTTTCGCTTTAGTGCGGAAATACTTCTACAAAAATCGCAGGCATATGCGAGACGATGACTTGCTAATACTGTTTAATTTAAACCAATTGAAAGGTAAGATTAGAAATTAAATTAATATTTTCACGAAAGCAAAAAAGATACATACACACATCTTTCACCTGTGTTTTTACTGAATTTTTACGAACTCAACAATCACAGAACACTTTTATTTATATTCAGAAAATGTCTTAAAATATGGTATTTGATCGCACTACCAAACATAAACAACTAACACAAAAAATTGAACAACGCTAGAACAAATTTCCCACACAGGATTCGCTCGCTTCGCTTGTTCGGTTGGCTAAAAAAACTTATCTGACAAGCCGTAAAAATATATACTACTTGTTTTTTAATTATAGTCTTGAATCCTAATCCAAAAATCCGTAAAACATATATACTTGTCTTTGAATCATTATCTCAAATCCTAATCTAAAAGCCGTAAAACTTGCTTTGAATCAGAGTCTCGAATCCTAATCTAAAAAGACTTAAAACATATACTTGTCTTTCAATCATAGTCTTGAATCCTAATCCTAATCTAAAAGAACCGTAAAACATATACTTCTCTATGAATCATAGTCTCAATTCCTAATCTAAAAAGCCGTAAGCACAATTTAAATAATCTAAAAATCTTTAAAACATATACTTGTCCTTGAAATATAATCTCGAATCCTAATCTAAAAATTATATTTGTCTTTGAATTATAGTCTCGAATTCTAATCTAAAAATCTGTAAAACATATACTTGTCTTTAAATCATAGTCTCAAATCCTAATCCAAAAAAGTGGTAAAACATATACTTGTCTTTGAATCATAGTCTCGAATCCCAATCTAAAAAGTCGTAAAACATATACTTGTCCTTGAATTATAGTCTCGAATCCTAATCTAAAAAGCCGTAAAACATATACTTGTCTTTCAATCATAGTCTCGAATCCTAATCTAAAAAGTCGTAAAAACATATACTTAAGTATATGTTTTTAGACAGTTGTCTTTGATCCATAGTCTCGAATCCTAATCTAAAAAGCCGTAAACATATACTTGCTTGATTGTCTTTCAATCATAGTCTCGAATTCTAATCCTAATCTAAAAGAATCCTTGGCGTTGAATCATAGTCAAAATCCTAATAAAAAATCCTTAAATTATATATTTGACTTTGAGCCATAGTCTCGTATCCTAAACTAAAAACCGTAAAACATATACTTGTCTTGGAATCATAGTCTCAAATCCTAAACTAAATGACCGTAAAACATGTACTTCTCTTTGAATCATAGTCTCGATTCCTAAACTAAAAGCCGTAAAAACTTATACTTGTCTTTCAATCATAGTCTCGAATCCTAAACTAAAAGACCGAAAAACATATACTTCTCTTTGATTTTTTTCTTTGAAGCCTTTGAATCATAGCCTCGAATCCTAATCTAAAAAGCCGTAAAACAATCCTAATCTAATTAAGACGAGCTTAAAAGCCGTTTTTAACAATATATTTGTTATTAAATTATAGTCTCGAATCCTAATCCTAATCTTAAAACCCGTAAAAATAAATGTTTGTCTTTGAACCATAGTCTCGAATCCTAATCTAAAAATCCTTAAAACATATACTTGTCTTTGAATCATAGTCTCGCATATGCATTCCAGGGTTCTCAAAAGCCGCAATACAGCACTGACAAGAAAGACAGATTGCCCAAAACGAGACGCGAACAACGAGTCTTCCATTGTGAAATGGTATGTCATTTTAATCTTTGTACGAGCTTAGTGGATAGGCTATTTTGACGTGACAACGTCTTAAATTAGGTTGCGGCTGGGAGTCACTTATGAAAAAGTGTAACGCCCGGTAACGTTACGATGAGTCACCGAACGAGAGAGAGGCCCGCCGAATGCCTTGCGTCTCTCTCCCACTCAACTATGATCGGTCTGCCGCGCGCGCAGCACGCGGCAGACGTTGTCACGTAAAATCTTCGCCCGTAAAACCGACTTTACAGGCAACCATTTTTTTTATTACTCTGAATAGGTCAGCGCTTGACCACAATTCACTTGATGGTAGGTGATATTGAGGTCTACGGTGGATCGCGCTTACCTAGAAGGAACCGGTTCACTCTCGCCTTGAAAATCGCTAGATTGTAGTCATTGGGGAACAGGAAATTCGGCAAGGAATTCCAAACCCCCTCCCCCTTCCACTATCGGACGGGGAGGGAAATGCCAAGGCGGCATCGGTTTACGGTTGAGGTGCCCAAGGCACGCACTAAGCGTTTTGCCTCCACCTTTGTTGTCCGAACCGCCAAACTTTGGAATTCTTTGCCAAATTCCCTGTTCCCCAATGACTATAAACTAGCGATTTTCAAGGCGAGAGTGAACCGGTTCCTTCTAGGTAAGCGCATTTCACAATGTCACTTGCCATCAGGTGAACTGTGGTCAAGCGCTGGCTCAGTTTGGCGGTTCGGACAACAAAGGTGGAGGCAAAACGCTTAGTGCGTGCCTTGGGCACCTCAACCGTAAACCGATGCCGCCTTGGCTCTGTTGTCGAGAGTTTTCAAGCCGCCCGAAGGCCTCTGACTTGGTTTGGCGACTGCTTGTATTCAGACTAACCTACTATGTAACGCGTGACCTACGCTCGGTAGCACCCAATGCCAATTTATAGGATTCCGTACATAAAGGGTGTCATCGGAACCCTATAACTAAGACTCGTCTGTCTATCTGTCCATCTGTCACAAGGTTGTATGTCATGAACCGTCATAAATAGAAAGCTGAAATTTTCACAGAAGATGTATTTATGTTTAAAGACGTAGAATAAAATAACTATTTTCATTTTATATTATTCTTATACAAACCTGATTATTTATTTGCATTTTTTCTCGATATTACGACGTATGGTTAAATAAATAAAATAAACACGGTAAAAAAAATAAGTTTATGGACTACTATCCAGTCCCCGCTTTGCAAAGGCTATCTAGTCTAGTCAACAAGTGCCTTTTTGGTCAACTTTTTTCAGCAGTCTCCGAAAATTATGATTGAGGTGTCATTCGATTCGGAATGGCATCTAGATAGTTTTCGAAAAACAATGAAGTTCCGCTGAAAAAAAAATAAAAAAAATGGTTGCCTGTAAAGTCGGTTCAACTTGCAAGTTTAACTATGATCGGTCTGCCGCGTGCTGCGCGCGCGGCAGACCGATCATTTTTCAGCGGAACTTCATTGTTCTTCGAAAACTATCTAGATGCCATTCCGAATCGAATGACACCTCAATCATAATTTTCGGAGACTGCTGAAAAAAGTTGACCAAAAAGGCACTTGTTGATTAGACTAATGTTACTCAGGGTAAATGTAGCTTCCCAACGGTGAAATAATTTTTCAAATCGGTCCTGTAACTTCGATGCCTAATATGCTGTACCGTGGAAATCGGTTCGTGCGTTCTGGAGTTATAGCGTCATATTTTCAAAATGTTATTTTGCTCCCATACTCGTATTGGTATTAAATGGAACTATGATATCTCTCTCTTTCGCCACAAAGTTGAAATTTTCCCTAAATTTTGCTACTGCCCTCACGGAGCCCGAGACCTTTCCAACGAATGCTGTACCGTGGAAATCGGTTCGTGCGTTCTGGAGTTATAGCGTCAGGAAAGAAAACCCCACTTATTTTTATAATATAGATTATTAATTTAGTTTTTTTTTTGTTGCAGTGTGGAAAGTCCGGTACACACAACACTTGGCTGTACCGACATTACCAAACTGACCACCCGGAGGTACCTTACGAGCAAGTGTACAACGAGCGACGGAAGCACCTTTGTGACGAGTGCGGGAGAAGCTTCTTTGTAAGTCATTGTGTCCTGGTACTTTTTTAGGATTCCGTACCTAAAAGGTGCCGTACCTATTTTTTATAGGAGACTATTATTAAGGCTATACAGACTGTCAGTCACTATTCATACAATAAACGTATTTTTTAGGGTCCCGTACCTAAAAGGTAAAAACGGGACCCTATTACTAAGGTTGTCATTCTGTCTGTCTCCAGGCTGTATCTCAAATTCCGTGATAACTAGAAAGCTGACATTTTCACAAGCTATGTATTGCCGATGCCGCTATAATAACAAATACTAAAAAAAAAATATTAGGGGGGTATCCATACAAAAAACGGCTTTTTTTTTCCATTATTTTTCCTATATATCTATAACAGATAGACTCTTAAAATGTGCAAAAACTATATCTTATCTTCTTATATATAAAATTTCCATGCCACAATGTTAGTTACCGTATTCCTCCGAAACGGCTTGACCGATTTTTATCAAATCTTATAATTATGCGTATTCAGTAGATCCGAGAATCGGGTACTATCTATTTTTCATACCCCTAAGTGATAAGGGTTGTTCACTCTTATTTTTTTTAAACAACATACTTGTTTTGTTGCTTTTTTTAGATTCTGCTACGGAACCCTTCACGCGCGATCCCGACTCGACCTTGGCCAATTATTTCCCCTTTTTTTCAGACAATAACAGCCCTGAGGGAGCACAAGCACGTCCACACGGGGGCAAAGCCCTATTCCTGTGACAAGTGCCCGGCGAAGTTCCGGCGGAAGTCCAGCCTCAAGATGCACTCAGAGCGTCACCTGCCGCCGGCGCGCGAGTGCCAACATTGCGGAAAGAAGTTTGTCAGTGCGTCCAACCTTAGCAATCATATACGGGTAAGTTTTTTTTCATGTTCACTGTATTAATAATTAGTATTTAATTAAATTTTACAATTTGACAACCAGAGTTTTGGTATAATAATATTACAGTACCTGTCTATTAGGAATGACTATTATGTATTCGGACCGGTTTTCTTTTTATAAATATGACATTTTCTAAAAATGATATATAGATAGATATACTCTTTATTGCAACACAAAAGGAAATACAAAACAAAGAGAAAAATAATTAATCAACTTATAAGTAGTGTTACAAGTGGCGGCCTTATCACTGAAAGCGATCTCCTCCAGGCAACCAAAGCATGGAGAGGAAATCACAATAAATACGATACGAGGTGTTCAATAAAGAGATTAAATAATAACTAAAAATACCTACAAATAACCAATACATAATAAGACCTACATGAAATACTTATACTTAATATAGGTACATGCTTTCCTAGCTAGATCGATTTATCACCCCGAAACCCCCAATATACTAAATTTCATGAAAATCGTTGGAGCCGATTCCGAGATTCCAATTACATATATATACAGGAATTGCTCATTTAAAGATATAAGATAAGTTCTATATAAATGTTTTAGAAGAATTTTACACAATTCGATGAAAAATAAAACACACACACAATAAAAAAAACTTTACAAATAGTAGATTAAATCTAAGTCAGTGCATCCAACCTTAGCAATCATATACGGGTAAGATTTTTTCATGTTTACTACCGATACCACAGCACAAAAACACTCACGCACACATCACACTTGCATCACTAGACAGTAAGTTTACACATTGAAGAGACCTAACTCCCACAAACACAGGGTATCCTACTGTGGGAGCTAGGGCACCCAAGTGCTAAACCGCATTCCATATCAGATACTGTCTTATTATAATATCTAGTTTATATTATCTAGTGATAATTATGTTAATTAGCAGTTAAGCACAATCGAATGCATTAATAAATATCTTCTTCTTCTTCTCCTTTACCATTTCCCACTAGGTGGGGTCGGCACAGCCTGTTTTTCTCTTCCACGCCACTCTATCAGCCGTCATCTCCACATTCACTCCCTTCTCATTCATATCCTCCTTCACACAATGCATTAATAAATATATTTATTACTATTACTGCATTCAAACTTTCGTAAGGCATAGAAGACAAAATTAAATATTAAGTGTATTTCCGCTGTGATCTGTAATAGGGTTCCGTACCTAAAAGATAAAAACGGGACCCTATTACTAAGCCTCCGTTGTCTGTCTGTCTCCAGGCTGTATCTCAGAAACCGTGATAGCTAGAAAGCTGAAACTTTCACAAGATATGTATTTCCCGTGCCGCTATAACAACAAATACTGAAAATAAAAAATATTAAAAGGGGTCCGTACAATAAACGTATTTTTTCGTATTTCTTTGCTATATAGCAATAGCGGTAGCTGCTAGTCACTTAAAATTTTCACAAAATAGAAAAAATATATATTGGCTGTCAAATCAAATTATAAAATTGAAATGAAATAAGTGTTTAACCCCTTAAATACTTATTTTATTTCTCCGTCAATACAAGAATGGTACGGAACCCTTCATGCGCGAGCCCAACTCGCACTTGGCCAACTTTTCTTTCATGTTCACTGTATTAAAACTTTCGTAAGGCATAGAAGACCAATTTTTTTTTTCAATTCAAATAATTTATTTATACACAATTTTAAACAATTGATAGCAAGAATGTTTCTTATACCTATGGTTTTTTACATATTTTGTATTAAGAGCGACAAGTAATGAGCCTGCATCTCCAAACTAAGTGTGTAAGCTTGTATATTAGAGATGCATACTCCCCATTGGACATGATTGCAATAGTTGCGTTATAATAATTAGAGATACTTAATTAAAAATACAGTTATTGCTTAAATTTAGTGTAAGTAATAAGTAAAGATTAAATATTTGGTGTATTAGTTACTCGTATTATCTGAAACCCAAATTAAGATAAACAAAGGAAAAATTAAACTGTCCTTTTGTTTAAAATTCTTAGAAACAGCTGGAAACAAAAGGTGTTTACTTCAACTAAGTTTTTCTTTCGTTAAGCATCGATTCATTGCTAACAACTGGAGTGCGCACAATGCCGCAAGTTGCTTCATAATTAGTTATAATAAAATAAAATATATATAGCTATAGATTTTTTTTTACTCTGAATAGGTCCGCGCTTGACCCATAATTCACCTGATGGTAAGTGATATTGAGGTCTACGGTGAAACGCGCTGACCTAGAAGGAACCGGTTCACTCTCGCCTTGAAACTCGCTAGATTGTAGTCATTGGGGAACAGGGAATTCGGCAAGGAATTCTAAAGTCTGGCGGTTCGGTTCGATTTCGGTTCGACAACAAAGGTGGATGGATGCAAAACGCTTTGTGCGTGCCTTGGGCATCTCAACCGTAAACCGATGCCGCCTTGGCGTTTCCCTGCTCGTCCGATAGTTAAAGAATAATGAGAACTAAAACTCAACCTACAATAGTTAGTCATAAGTTAAAATTGGTAGGTGATGTTAGCCTGTAAAACACTTTACATCATAAGTTTTTTTTTTTTACACATTTACACACGCCCCATACTGAACCATTTCTAGCTCGTATTATGGTTGCTAACACAGCTGTTATACTACATATACATACATACATATTATATATAAATACGTATTTAACACCCAGACCCACAGCCAACAAATTTAGTTAAGCACAAAGATGTCGGCCGGGCCGGGAATCGAACCCGGAACCTTCTGATTAGCAGTCCGGCATGGTAACCTTTACGCCAACGAGGTCGTCAAAAATGTTACATTAGTTAACGCTGTGTAAACATACTATGCATTATTGTTTATATAATAAAGAATTTTGAAAATCAAAATCAAATCAATGGAAAAATTAAAATATAAACAAAAATTGGTGCGTTTTAAAATATTTTAATTTTTCCTTTGCTTATCTTAATTTGGGTTTCAATTCACTGTTTTAAAACTTTCGTAAGGTATATTTGAATAATGTTTGTATAACCGCCTACCACTTACGCTGCGCCTGAATTCTGCCTGAGTTCAGGCGCAGCCGTCATCGCGAGCGTACGTTGGCTGTGTTCCTGCCCTTGAGAATGGCACACTGATTGTGCTGCACATGTCGGGCTAATACCGACACAATAAACGTAAGTGATAGCCGGTTATACAAACATTATTCATACAAACATTAATGCAATATCTTACAAAAACTTTTGCCAATGGAAAAAAATCAAATATTATTAATATTTAACATGTTCGTTTCCTTACGATGTTTTCCTTCGCCGTAAAGCGAGTGCAAATCCACACATAACTTGAAAAACAAGTCATTGGTGTACTGTGTAATATGAATATTATTCTTCTTCGTATGAGCCACTTGGCCAATCTTTCACCCATCTAAACACCATCCGCATCGACCGTTGCTTAGCTTCGATGATCGCGTCGGATCACCTTAGCTAGTCGAGCTACGGGCGCTTCATGATATGAATATTAATAATTGTTTTGTATCTCACTTCAGTCACACGTCGGCGACCGTCGCTACAAATGCTCCATCTGCGGCAAAGGGTTCCTGCACAGCGCAGCCATGAGGGAGCACGTACGAGGAGTCCATCATCACATACGACGGACACGGAAACAACACATACCCGCCGGGGAATAACATGCTACCTGCCGGGGAATAACTTGCTATCTAACGGGAAATAACATGGTACTTACCGGGGATTAGCATGGTACCTACCGGGTATTAACATGGTACCTGTCGGGGAATAACATGCTACCTACCGGGGAATAACATGCTAACTACCGGGGATGAACATGGTACCTGTCGGGGAATAACATGCTGCCTACCGGGAAATAACATGCTACCTGACGGGGAATAACATGCTACCTACCGGGGAATAACATGCTACCTACCGGGGAATAACATGCTACCTACCGGGGAATAACATGCTACCTACCGGGGAATAACATGCTAACTACCGGGGATGAACATGGTACCTGTCGGGGAATAACATGCTGCCTACCGGGAAATAACATGCTACCTGACGGGGAATAACATGCTACCTACCGGGGAATAACATGCTACCTACCGGGGAATAACATGCTATCAACCGGGGAATAACATGCTACCTACCGGGGATTAACATGGTACCTATCGGGGAATAACATGCTCTTCTTCTTCTTTGTCTTCCCTGTTCCCATTATTTGGGGTCGGGTCTCCTCACTTTCTTGCGACAAGACAAACGGTCTCGGGTTGTCTCTTCAGTTATTTGGGCTTTCTCAAGGTCTCTTTGAATTTGTGACCACCAGGTCAGTGGCGGGTGGACTCTTCCTCGTCTATCTTCTGGGAGGTTTATCGCTATATTGACGACGTGGTTTTCGGGGAATAACATGCTACCTGCCGGGGAAAAACATGCTATCTGCCGAAAAAAAACATGCTACCTGACGGGGAATAACATGCTATCTACGAGGAATAACGTGCTACCTACCGAGGAATAATATGCTACCTACCGGGGATTAACATGGTACCAACCGGGGAATAACATGCTACCTACCGGGGATTAACATGGTACCTGACGGGGAATAACATGCTACCTACCGGGGATTAACATGCTACCAACCGGGGAATAACATGCTACCTACCGGGGAATAACATGCTACCAACCGGGGAATAACATGCTACCTACCGGGGATTAACATGGTACCAACCGGGGAATAACATGCTACCTACCGGGGATTAACATGGTACCTGACGGGGAATAACATGCTACCTACCGGGGAATAACATGCTACCTACCGGGGATTAACATGGTACCTGACGGGGAATAACATGCTACCTACCGGGGAATAACATGCTACCTACCGGGGATTAACATGGTACCTGACGGGGAATAACATGCTACCTACCGGGGAATAACATGCTACCTACCGGGGATTAACATGGTACCTGACGGGGAATAACATGCTACCTACCGGGGAATAACATGCTACCAACCGGGAAATAACATGCTACCAACCGGGAAATAACATGCTACCAACCGGGAAATAACATGCTACCAACCGGGAAATAACATGCTACCAACCGGGAAATAACATGCTACCAACCGGGAAATAACATGCTACCTACCGGGAAATAACATGCTACCAACCGGGAAATAACATTTATTTATTTATTTATTATTTAATAATATGATATATCCACTGGAGAATAACTTATTGGGAATTACACTTTATATACCCACCGGAAAACACATGTTATGTACCTATCGGGAATTACACTTTATATACCTACCGAGAAGAACATGTTATGTACCTATCAGGAATATTACACTTTATATACCCACCGGAAAACACATGTTTTAAGTATAAAACATGTGTTTTTTTTATGTTGATAACTCAAAGGGAAAGTATATCGGGAACAACACTTTTCATTTTCTTCTGACATAATTTTGCAATAACATCCCTAATTTTAAATACTTTTCAATTTTAGTCGATGTTACAATAAATAAGTTTAGTTAATATCATTCTGTGTTGCCTAAACTAAATGTAAATGACTTACCAAATGCGATGAGATGTCACATGAGTGTTTATACTATAATGATTTGTTTGGGGAAGACTGAGTGCTGCAACACAGCTCCCGCTAAAGCAGAAGCCTCTACGTATATATTTTAAGCATATTTTTGTGTAATAAACATTTTGTATTTGTATGTCGCAAGGTCAATAAATGTTTTTTTTTTATATACCCACCGAAAAACACATGTTATATAGTTATCGGGAATACACTTTATATACCCATGGAGAAAAACATATTAGTACCTTACTGCTGTCGTGGGTCGGATATTGATTGGAGAGAAGCCTTTACCTACCAGTGGAATAGAAACTGATGTTTATTATGAATTTATAATTTAGGCTTTATGCTTATTATTAATTCATTTATTTCAGAAAAATCCATAAAGTTCACAACATATATCAATAAAATACAATACACATAAATAAAATCAAATTAAGTAATATACAAATCAAATCGAATTAAAATCAAATCAAAATAGTAATTATAATTTTTCTGCCGTCATAATTCTCATCCATTTAAAATGTATTGGGCAATCTAGACGCTCATATATCATTATCTTATGCATCACTCCTTTTGTAAAGGTATCATAAAGTTTAAGATTTTTTCGAAGAGTTCGTAAAAAAGGGAATATTAGAAAAAGTTGCTATCAAGTTTAAGTTTTTTAAAGATATGTAATTCTTAACTGAATGAACAGTAAATAAAAACATGTAAGTATTATTTGATAGTGACGAAATGAAATAAAAAACGTGCTGAAATAAAGAAAACTTGTTTCATTTATTAGATTAAGTTTTTTTTTTGCCAGCTAAAAATAGTCCTTCCTATTTTTAGACCAGATGCAAATACGACTGGGTGTTATAAGTTTCACGTGTATGTGTGTGTGTCTGTCTGTTTGTATATGGCACGGATAACAAACAGTAAATGTATGGCATCGTAGCTTCGGAAAGATTTAGTTTATTTTTAAGGGTTACCCTATACCCTAGGACCCTATTACTAAGCCTCAGTTGTCTGTTGTATCTCAAAAACCGTAACAGCAATAAATCTGAACCTTTCACAAGATATGTATTTCTTGTGTCGCTATAACAACAAAAACATAAAAAAAGAATTTTGAGAATCGATCCACAAATGGCTGAGAAATCGGTGAACATACATAAAAAAAAAAAATACATGCAGTCGAATATATAACCTCCTCCTTTTTTGAAGTCGGTTAAAAATAAAAAATATTAAAACTATTAAATATAAACGTGTGCTTTTTGTAATTTTTTTTCTATAAGTATATACATTTTCACACAATAATGTATTTGCTATCAAATAGTATATTCGCTATACTATTTGATAGCTAATTTATACTAAATTATAAAATTTAGATAAAATAAATATTTAAGAGGGCTCCCCTTATATTTATAATGACATTTGGTATACTCTCTGTACTACATTCACAGAATATTGAATAATGTATTAAATTTGATAAATAATTATAAAATATAATATTTAAGGGGCTCCCATACAGGAATGGTACAGAACCCTTCATGCGCGAGCCTTACTCGCACTTGGTCAATTATTAGTTAATAGTCGTTAGTGTTTCACAGCTGTGTTTGATGATAATCGAGCCAAGGCCGCCAAAACAAAAGGCTGATGACATGTTTTTTATAATCTGCCAACCCGCACTTAGTCAGCGTGGTAGATTATGCCCTATATCCCTCTCCTCGTGAGAGAAGGCCCCGAGTCCCAGCAGTGGGAACGTATAGTGGGCTGCGTATGCTATGTTATACCTACATATTTTTTCACAACTTCCTCAACTAAGGTAGATGTATAGTTACAAGGAATTCATCGAAGTTAAATCAAATTAATAATTAATCGAATTTAAGTAAATTAAATTATAAAATGTTGTTATATTCAATATTATGACGAATTTATAATTAATTATTTTTATGCACATTAGAATTGACAAATATATTATTGTATTGTCACAATGTTTGTCCTCAATGGACTCCTAACTCCTAAACCACTTAACCGATTATAATAAAATTCGCACACCATGTGCAGTTCGATCCAACTTGAGAGATAGGATAGTTTAAATCTCAAATTATAGTCGCAATTTTAATGTATTGTTATTTATTGTCTGTTATTATTATATATAGCCACAATTATCTGTTAACTCCAAATGATTCTAACAGATGTCGATACCTTTCGACTGGCTTGAGTAAGTAATCAATAGATGGCGCTGCTATGGTAAATCTACGAACGTGTCATATAAGCTACACTATCTATTTTTCATACCCCTAAGTGAGGCAAAACAACGTTTGCCGCGTCAGCTAGCTGTATTATATATTGCAATAATGTATGATCATCTACTATGTATACCAATAAAGAAGTATTGTGAGTATTATGTATAAAAAAAAAACAATTATTATTTTTAAATAGGTATGTAATAATTAGCCATAAAAATTGCTGTTTTGATTGTTCCCCGCTGGTTCCCTGGTCGCTTCGTTGGCTGGGTGTGTTCTAGCGGAACAAACCGTTCCATAGATTAGATCTTCCACGTTTGCTCTGAAAATGAAATAAACCTTTTGTTAAAAAGAAATAAGTAAAACTTTCCGTTTATTTTCTTTAGGAAAAACTTTTTTTTTAAAGGTTTAGGGTTCCCTTAAATGAAAGTTAAATTTGCTTAGCTAACTAAGCAAATTTTTTTGGAGTTATTTACCGCTTGTATCTCGTTTAAGTATATAGTGCCTGGTTGTTCGAGCTTTGCTGGGTTTTTTTTTTGAATATGACATTTTCCAAAAATGATTCCTAGCTAGATTGATTTATCGCCCCCGACTCCCTCTATATACTAAATTTCATGAAAATCAATTATATTTATGTATATAATGTATAGACAAGAATTGCTCATTTAAAGATATAAGATTTGACGACCTCGTTGGCGTAATGGTTACCATGCCGGACTGCCAATCTGAAGGTTCCGGGTTCGATTCCCGGCACGGCCAACATCTTTGTGCTGAACTAAATTTTGTTGGCTGTTGGTCTGGTGTTAAATGTGTATATGTATAAAATATGTATGTATGTATATGTAGTAAGTATATCAATTGTGTTAGCAACCATAATACGACCTTGAAATGGTTCAGTATGGGGTTGACCAGCCATGTGTGAAATGTGTCCTAATATTTATTTATCTAACTAAAGAACTAAAGATGTTGGCCGGGCCGGGAATCGAACCCGGAACCTTCTGGATGGCAGTCCGGCATTAGTACGCCAACAAGGTCGACACTAATATAAAATAACTAGCTGACCCGGCAAACGTTGTTTTGCCTTAATAAAAAAAAACTAAATATACAGTAGCCGATTCTCAGACCTACTGAATACGCATATAAAATTTGGAAAAAATCGGTCAAGCCGTTTCGGAGGAGTACGGTAACAAACACTGTGACACGGAAATTTTATATATAAGATTTATCTAACTAAAGAACTAAAGATGTTGGCCGGGCCGGGAATCGAACCCGGAACCTTCTGGATGGCAGTCCGGCATTAGTACGCCAACAAGGTCGACACTAATATAAAATAACTAGCTGACCCGGCAAACGTTATTTTGCCTTAATAAAAAAAAACTAAATATACAGTAGCCGATTCTCAGACCTACTGAATACGCATATAAAATTTGGAAAAAATCGGTCAAGCCGTTTCGGAGGAGTACGGTAACAAACACTGTGACACGGAAATTTTATATATAAGAAGAAGATAAACAATAAAATATAAATCTAAAAATAAACTCATGAGCATTTGACATGAATAAATTAATTATAATATTCTTAAAATATTTCATTGAACAAAAGACTTACTTGTAAATGTAGAAATTGTATTCATCAGTATTGAGACTGGCGTATGAGAACTGAGGCAGTTTGTTGGCGATCACCCAAACTTGCTGACCGGTCACGTGGAGATCTGTAATAACACATTAATTTACATTGTAAACTCTATATAACGACACTGAAGGGACTGTGCATTTTATGGCGTTATAGAGAGTGCTCGTTAAATATTAGGACACATTTCGCACACGGCTAGTTAACCCCATACTGAACTATTTCTAGTTCGTATTATGGTGGCTAACACAACTGATATATAAATAATAATAATAATAAATATTAGAACACATTTCACACACGGCTGGTAAGCCATACTGCACCATTTTTAGTTCATATTATGGTTGCTAACACAACTGATATACTACATATACAAACATACATATTTTATAAACATACATATGAATACATATAACACCCTAACCGACAGCTAACAAATTTATTTAAGCACAAAGATGTTGGCCGTGCCAGGAATCGAACCCGGCACCTTCTGATTGACAGGCCGGCATGGTAACCTTTACGCCAACGAGGTCGTCAAGTGAACTTAAATAACCTATTCGAAGAGTCAACACCTCCTGATGATGCCTTGTGGAAAGGCGAAACACGTGTTGAGTAAGAGTTACCGAATTGAGATAAGCACCGAAATATTATTGACGACCTCGTTGGCGTAAAGGTTACCATCTCAGCCTGTCAATCAGAAGGTTCCGGGTTCGATTCCCGGCCCGGTCAACATCTTTGTGCTTAACTAAATTTGTTGGCTGTGGGTCTGGGTATTAAATATGTATCTATATAAAATATGTATGTATGCATATGTAGTATATCAGTTGTGTTAGCAATCATAATACGAACTAGAAATGGTTCAGTATGGGGTTAACCAGCCGTGTGTGGAATGTGTCCTAAATATATAAATATGTATAGGAGACTAAAGTTTTTTGAATTTTGTATGAAAATAATATGTAAGGTAATAAATATAAAAAGTAATCAATAGAATATATATATATTGAAATCTAGTGTGGGGATAGTTGAGATATAATTTGGATAATAGAATAACACTTCTATATAATTAAGTTTATACTAGAAGTCCCCAACATAGAATAAGAATAAAAACAACTTTGTAAGCTTGTGTAAATAAAGTAAATAATAAGATAAAATAGACTAGGATATAATGATTATGGCGGCGATTCAGCGGCACAACACGACTAAACTAAATTTAAAGAAGCTCCGTCTCTTTTCATCTTAGGTGGCCAGAAAGAGACTGCACGTTCTGAACCACACACAAATCAACTAAAATCACGTCAAATATGAAAAATGTAAGGGATTTTAGAGCGCACCCAATTGTATCAGCTCTAAATCTGCAAGTTTGACGTGATTTTAGATCTTTTGTCTATTGTTTAGATCGTACCATCTCTTTTTGGTCATTTATGACAAAAAGAGACAGAGCTACTTTAAATTTAGTTTAGTCGTGTGTGCCGCTGAATCGCCACCATTAAGTAGACTAAATACGTTATGCAAATAAAGCAAATAATAGTAAGATAAAATCGACTAGGATAGGATGATATTAAGTACACTAAATAGGTTATGTAAATAAAGCAAATAATATCAAGATAAAATAGACTAGGATAGAAGGATATTAAGTACACTAAATAGCTTATGTAAATAAAGTAAATAATATCAAGATAAAATAGACTAGGATAGAATGATATTAAGTACACTAAATAGGTTATGTAAATAAAGTAAATAATATTAAGATAAAATAGACTAGGATAGAAGGATATTAAGTACACTAAATAGGTGATGTAAATTAAGCAAATAATATTAAGATAAAATAGACTAGGATAGAATGATATTAAGTACACTAAATAGGTTATGTAAATAAAGTAAATAATATTAAGATAAAATAGACTAGGATAGAAGGATATTAAGTACACTAAATAGGTTATGTATATAAAGTAAATAGTAAGATAAAATAGACAAGGATAGAATAATATTAAGTACACTTAATAGGTTATGTAAATAAAGTAAATAATATTAAGATAAAATAGACTAGGACAGAAGGATATTAAGTACACTCAATAGGTGATGTAAATTAAGCAAATAATATTAAGATAAAATAGACTAGGATAGAATGATATTAAGTACACTAAATAGGTTATGTAAATAATATTAAGATAAAATAGACTAGGATATAATGATATTAAGTACACTAAATAAATAGGTCATGTAAATAAAGTAAATAATTTTAAGATAAAATAGACTAGGATATAATGATATTATTAAGTACACTAAATAAATAGGTCATGTAAATAAAGTAAATAATTTTAAGATAAAATAGACTAGGATATAATGATATTAAGTATACTAAATAGGTTATGGAAATAAAGTAAATAATATTAAGATAAAATAGACTCGGGTAGAATGATATTAAATACACTAAATAGGTTATGTATATAAAGTAAATAGTAAGATAAAATAGACTAGGATAGAATAATATTAAGTACACTAAATAGGTTATGTATATAAAGTAAATAGTAAGATAAAATAGACTAGGATAGAATAATATTAAGTACACTAAAAAGGTTATGTATATAAAGTAAATAGTAAGATAAAATAGACTAGGATAGAATAATATTAAGTACACTAAATAGGTTATGTAAATAAAGTAAATAATATTAAGATAAAATAGACTAGGATAGAAGGATATTAAGTACACTCAATAGGTGATGTAAATTAAGCAAATAATATTAAGATAAAATAGACTAGGATAGAATGATATTAAGTACACTAAATAGGTTATGTAAATAATATTAAGATAAAATAGACTAGTATATAATGATATTAAGTACACTAAATAAATAGGTCATGTAAATAAAGTAAATAATTTTAAGATAAAATAGACTAGGATATAATGATATTATTAAGTACACTAAATAAATAGGTCATGTAAATAAAGTAAATAATTTTAAGATAAAATAGACTAGGATATAATGATATTAAGTATACTAAATAGGTTATGGAAATAAAGTAAATAATATTAAGATAAAATAGACTCGGGTAGAATGATATTAAATACACTAAATAGGTTATGTATATAAAGTAAATAGTAAGATAAAATAGACTAGGATAGAATAATATTAAGTACACTAAATAGGTTATGTATATAAAGTAAATAGTAAGATAAAATAGACTAGGATAGAATAATATTAAGTACACTAAATAGGTTATGTATATAAAGAACTTATATAAAATTAGGTCACACCCTAAAAACTAAAACTAATACTAATCAAATAACCCGCCCCTGGTCGCCCCCGGTGCAAAGGTGCCCATCACGCTTGCAGCATTACCGCGCTGAATAGCTATGGCCAACCTCTGCACCAAGAACGAAAAAATAAAGTAAATAATAAAAATTGTAAATAAAGTAAATAATATTAAGATAAAATAGACTAGGATAGAATGATATTAGGTAGACTATATATGTTATGTAAATAAAGTAAATAGCAACTCAAAGTAGACTAAGATAGAATGATATTAAGTAGAGTAAGATTCTCAAAAATCAATCTAGGGAGGGACGATTTAATAAATAAATAAAAAGTAATAGGGTCCCGTTTTAACCGTTTAGGTACGGTACCCTAAAAATAGGTAGGTTTAATCCATTAACCAGCTCGGTCAGCCATATCTAGACTCACTAATATAGCGGAACGCAGATTGTCAACGAAAAGGTTATTAGTTTGTCAAATGTCATATAAAAAAACTCATAATTTTTTTAAACTTGAAACTAGCAAAGCGCTGCGGTTTCTCTCGCGTTTGTAAAAAAACAGTTCTTCTTCTTAGGAACTTTTTTTTACTCATAATGGACTTGCGCTTGATCGCAATTCACCTGGTGGTAAGCGATATTGCGATCTAAGGGATAGCGCGCTTGCCCAGAACAAACCTGTTCACTCTTGCCTTGAAAACCGCTAGATTATAGTTATATATATTAAGAATTCCACACCTTGGCGGTACGCACAATGAAGGTGGAGGCAAACCGCTTAGTACGCGACTTAGGCACCTCCACAGTATAACAATAAGCTAAGTGGCCAAGCTTTAGAATCGAGACTTTTCAAGCTGTCCGAAGGCCCCCGATTTGGCCTAACGACTGCTTGTACTAAGACTAACGGCTGAAACCTACGGTTTAACGTATCATCCGACCCACGGTAGCTCTCAGATGAATATTACACTTTTGAATCACCTTTTCAAAGATTGTTATTGACATCGACCGTTGCTTAACTTCGATGATCGCGTCAGATCACCTTAGTCAGCCGAGCTACAAGCGCTACATCTATTCTTCTTCGTCTTCGTATGAGCTAAGTGGCCAAGCTCTGGTGTCGAGAGTTTTCAATCCGCCCGAAGGCCTCTGACTTGGTTTAACGACTGCTTGTACTAAGACTTACAGCCGGGAGCTATGTGTCATCCGACCCACGGTAACGTTCAGATGAAAATTATACTTTAATAACGACAGTCTTGTGCATGATCACCCCTCCAAACACCGTCTACTATTAGATCTATTAGATATTTTATTTAAAAAATATTAATGACAAACAAACATAATTACGTTGTTTTATTTTGTCATAGTTCTTAAGTTGTCTCAAATTGAAATATATATGTTTTTTTGTACTTACATTTTTATTACATTCTTTTTTGTGGTCTTAGATGGAAGACAAAGTCAAAAAGTTCATTTTATTTCTAATTGGCGGGAACAGAAAATGAAATATGTAATATAAAAAAAATTGAGACTGAAAAGTTTAGATTCCAGAATTGAAAAGAGTATTGATTTGGTTACGATTACATTTATTTATTTTTAATTTTATTTATACTATTATTCCGTGAGACTAGAGGCTTGACGGTAAGTTTATATTAATTTATAAATTAATTTATTTTATTTTATTTATTTATTTCAGATTGTCAATGTACATAATTACAACAAATAAATAATTTAGTACTAACAAATGCCAACAATAATATCAATCAAAATCATAATCATATTTAAAAACTATTAGAAAGTCAATGAAAAATCTTTAAAAAAAAATTTACAATCATAATTCACCTAGTGGGTAAGTTACATTATGATCTCAGGTGGAATGCGCTTATCCAGAAAAAGCCGGTTCACTCTTTCTTCGAAAACCGCCAGAATTTTTTCGAGCACGCGGAAAATACGCGAGCAAAAACTAGTATAATTAACTAGTTCATTAGTATGTTAATTTAAGCCGGTCTAGCGTGACCTTGATACGAGTAATATAATATGTAAATAAAGCAAACTAGTAATAGTAATAATCATTTATTTACATCAATAGGATATATGTACATACATACAAAGCATCAACTAGTTATCCTTCTAATGCATTCAACAATAAATACTCTAGCGTTTCTAGATAAATTACTGTTTTTTATTAACCTGACTAATAGTTGTTAAAATAAATAAATAAATAAATATTAAGACACATTTCACACACGGCTGGTCAACCCCATACAGCTGAACCATTTCTAGTTCGTATTATGGTTGCTAACACAACTGATATACTACATATTTATCTGTATACATCTTATATATAAAATTTCCGTGTCACAGTGTTTGTTACCGTACTCCTCCGAAACGGCTTGAATGATCTTTACCAAATTTTACGAGTATATGCGTATTCAGTAGGTCTGAGAATAGGCTACTGTATATTTAGAAATAAATTTTAAGGCAAAACAACGTTTGCCGGGTCAGCTAGTATTTTATAAAGATACATATTTAACACCCTGACCGACAGCCAACAAATTTAATTCAGCACAAAGATGTTGGCCGTGCCGAGAAATCGAACCCGGAACCTTCTGATTGGCAGTCCGGCATGGTAACCATTACGCCAACGGTGTTGTTAGGCATTGGGTAATTTAAATCCGTAAATATGAAGAAAATATTTGTAGGTACCCTATTACTAAGCCTCCGCTGTCTGTCTGTTACCAGGTTGTATCTCAGAAACTAGTTTTTTCGCTTTCTAAGTGCTCAATTACACCACGAAAGGAGCCCCTGTAGTACCAAATTTCAAGTTTATTGGTTATTTTTAGGGTACGTAACCCTAAAACATAAAAATGGGCACTATTACTAAAACTCCGCTGTTTATCTGTCTGTATGTATCCAGGCTCAGAAACCGTAATAGCTAGAAAGCTGAAACTTTCACAAGATATGTATTTCCCGTGCCGCTATAACAGCAAATACTAAAAATAAAATTTTTAAGGGGGCATTCTATAACTATGTTTTTTTTATTTCTTTTTGCTGTTTGCAATTTAAGGGTTGTATGTATTTTTTATGCCACATTATAATGACAAAAAACAATCGTCCAAAAAATAAAAAACAAACCCTTATCACTTAGGGGTATGAAAAATAGATAGTAGCCAATTCTCAGACCTACTACTAATTACGCGTATAAAATTTGGTAAAAATCGGTTAAACCGTTTCAGAGGAGTACGGTAACTAACATTGTGACATGGAAATTTTATATACCTACTTATATTAGAAGATTATTTGCAACCGGTTTGTAGTAGGTACGAACCTATAAAATAGCACCTATGAACATAAATCACGACGTCACAAGAAGGCACAAAGGCCTCTGGTAAAACATCGATCTTTACGCGTTAATAACTATACTTGTGTTAGTCGTGCCAGATACAGCTTCTATACCATTATACTAATTTTAGTTTGTGTGTGAATAGTGAAAATTGTGGTATTATATTTTAATAATAATAATAATAAGCATTTATTTCCGGTATTATAGTTAGACCCATTTTACATATAAACTAGCTGACCCGGCAAACGTTTTTTTACCTTAATAAAAAAATAAAATCTAAATATACAGTAGCCGATTCTCAGACCTTCTGAATACGCATATAAAATTTGGAAAAAATCGGTCAAGCCGTTTCGGAGGAGTACGGTAACAAACACTGTGACACGGAAATTTTATATATAAGATTAAATAAAATAAAATATAAATAAAACTTAATACCTATAAAAGTGACAAAAATATCACAGTCATTTGCGGTTCGCACTCTGGTGCACGTCGCGCCACGCTTTAGAAAATCAGGCTATCTAAGTAGTCATTTAGGCATTGTAAAATGCCATTCCGCGAAACCCTCAACCTATCCCAGAAGGATGCTACTCTAGACCTGATGATGATGGGTTGAGGGTTGAGGTCTACTCTAGACCTGATGATGGCAAAGAAGTCCGGAACCCGTGCATCGGCGAACATGCTCGATGCGCTGCAGAACCGTGGCTTTCATTTTAGTTTTTAAATACAGTAATACCCCGACTTACGCTACCTCGACTTACGCGAATTCGGAGTTACGCGATTTAATTTTCTCGTCTATTTTAACGTTTTTTGTTTGAAAGCCGCGCACTTCAGATTGTGTTTATACATTTTATTAATATAGTTTGTCATATTATCTAGAATTAAATCAAAATTTATTTCCTAAATTATTGTTGTTTTATATTTCCTAAATTATAGTCTCCGGTCCCAATTAAACATACTTTGTATGACTTTATAGGTATGTATATGCAAAATTGTACCCCGACTTACGCGAATTCGACTTACGCGGATAGCGCTCGGTCCCACCTATCGCGTAAGTCCGGGGTATTACTGTACAACATATTTAGGATGGATAGATTATTTTTTTTTTGGAGAAGACATTGGCTTCCAATATACAGTTTTTACAACTAGTTTGGAAGCCTTTGGATTCCATATAATTTTGTTGATTTTTATTTACTATGTCAAATAAAGATATTTTGTATTTGTATTTTGTATTTTTGTGTTGTAGGAGTGAGGAGTTAATATTTGTGTGGATAACTATAATCTAGCGGTTTTCAAGGCGAGAGTGAACCGGTTCCTTCTGGGCAAGCGCGCTCCGCCTTAGATCGCAATATCGCTTACCATCAGGTGAATTGCGGTCAAACGCAAGCCCATTAAGAGTAGAAAAGGATTGGAGTGTAAGTGTGTACCTATCTATATCTATACTTCTATATCTATACTATTATTATAAAGAAGAAAAGTTTGATATTTTGTTTGTTTGACGCAAATAGGCTCGAAACTACTGGACCGATTTGAAAAATTCTTTCACCGTTGGGAAGCTACATTATCCCTGAGTAACATAGGTTATATTTTATTTCTGACGACCTCGTTGGCGTAATAGTTACCATGCCGGACTGCCAATCAGAAGGTTCGGGTTCGATTCCCGGCTCGGCCAACATCTTTGTGCTGAACAAAATTTGTTGGCTGTGGGTCTGGGTGTTAAATATATATCTATATAAAGTATGCATGTATGTAGTATATCAGTTGTGTTAGCAACCATAATACGAATTAGAAATGGGTCAGTATGGGGTTAACCAGCCTTGTGTGAAATGTGTCCTAATATTGTATTTATTTATTTCTCTTTGCAACTTAGATTATTTTATAGCCCGTTCAATCCATACAGTTCAATTATATATCAATATAAAAACAATTATAATTGAATAAAATATAATGAATGCTTACTTAATTTACAGAACCAGAGACAATGGAACAGATGGTAATCTATGGAGGCCATTCAGGCAACAGACTGGAAGGCACTGTCAAAATAGAGGGTGCCAAAAACGCAGTACTCCCCATACTAGCTGCTACCCTACTGGCCGAAAAAGGGATAACAAAACTCAAAAACGTACCTGTTCTATCTGACGTTTTCACAATGATACAAGTTATGAAAGGACTTAATGTCGACATAGACTTTGATGAAGAACTAAACGAAATCACTGTAGACGCTACTAAAGAATTGGATGTTGAAGCTAATCCTGAATTTGTTAGTCAAATGAGAGCGTCTATAGTCGTTATGGGACCACTACTGAGCAGGTGTGGACGCGCTGTAGCTTCTTTGCCTGGTGGCTGTACCATAGGCAGAAGACCTATCGACCTACACCTTATGGGATTTAAAGCGTTAGGAGCAAAAATATACAAAAAGCACAACTACATTGACGCGACAGCTGATAACTTATTTGGAAATGTCATAAAGCTAGAATATCCAAGCGTCGGTGCAACACAAAACATCATAATGGCAGCAGTGAAGGCGCAAGGGCAGTCTGTAATACAGAACGTAGCCAAGGAACCAGAGATAGTTGAATTTGTTAACGTTTTAAACAAAATGGGCGCTAATATCAAAGGGGCTGGTACTGATGTGATTAAAATAGAAGGAGTTGATAATCTTTACGCAGTAGAACACACGATCAGTCAAGACAGAATCGAAGCGGGAACTTTTATGATAGCAGCTGCGATGAGTGAGGGAAACGTTCTAATCAAAGACGCAGTTTACGAACATAATAGATCGCTTCTATCGAAGTTAAATGATATGGGAGTCGTAATAAGAGAAGAAATAGACGGGATAAGAATTATAGGACCTAAAACATTGAAACCTGTTGATGTTCAAACGGCACCTTTTCCAGGATTTCCAACCGACTTACAAGCTCAAATGACGGCTTTACAAATTCTAGCCAACGGCAAAAGTGAGACGGTAGAAACGGTTTTTGAAAATAGGTTTCAGCATTTGGAAGAAATGTGTAAAATGGGTGCTGATGTTAAAATTATGGGTGATTTAGCAGTTATAAATGGAGGGTTGCCATTGACAAGTGCGTTAGTGGAAGCGACAGATTTGAGATCAGCTGCTGCGTTGATCCTTTTAGGTTTGAAAGCTAATGGGGTTACCAGGGTGAGAAATTTGCACTACTTAGATCGTGGCTACTATAATTTTCATGAGAAGTTGCAGAAATTAGGTGCTAGTATTAAAAGAGTGTTGCGTCGTTAATAAGTACGAGTAGGTAATCATTCTCACTACAACTTGATTCATTAAAGAAATAATTTGAAAGTTTGATATTATCAAATAGTACTTTCGTGGCTTTGTCGTAGGAGATGGCTAAATATTAACTGAAGTATATGAATAAAGTGAAATTTTATCTACAGCATCTTTTATTTTAATATTACTCCTATAATTTATTTTTTAAGTAAACGCAGAACTATATCTAGTGAAAATAATTTTACTTCTAGAATTAGTAACTAAAAAGTTCTATCTAAAACTAACTAATTACAAATATCGAAAAAAACAAACAAATATATTTTCCGCATACGTGATCCGAGTCTGATTCAAAAAACCTAGTGTACGCCCAAAGTAAGTAGAGCTACCAAGATAAAGTAACTAATCTGCAGGATAGCTCAGTTTATTTTGTTAGTTGCTAGAACAGGAACGTTGCTTGGTGTCAAAGGTTTGTTGCTGTCCCATAACGTAATGTATCTTTATCTTTTATCATAATTTTCAGTGTTGTAAGTGTCTACATACTTAAAACACTGTTTTTTGCACAGTAGATTTGCGTTAGTTTGGTCGGTTGCCTGATGAAAAACTACGCTTAACTAGAAGATACTTATTTACTTTAATATAGGCTAAACATCACGTCCAAAGTAAGCAGAGCTATCAATGTGAATAAACTTACCTGTAGGATAGCTCAGCCTATTATTGTCAGTCGCTCGAACAGCAACATTGCTTGGTATCAAAGGTCTGAAGCAATTCCAGTATAAAGTAAGTTTCTAACTACTTAACACAATAAGAACGTGACCAAAGCAAGAAGAGCTATCATAATAAACAAACTAACCTGCAGGATAGCTCAGCCTGTTCTCGTCAGTCGCTAGAATAGCAACGTTACTTCGTGTCAAAGGTTTGTTGCCATCCTAGTGAAAATCATGACCAAAGTAAGCAGAGCTATCATAATAAAGAAACTAACCTGCAGGATAGCTCAGCCTATTCTCGTCAGTCGCTAAAATAGCAACATTGCTAGGTGTCAAGGGTTTGTTGCTATCCCAGCAGGAGACGCTGATTCAATTATTACACTCAACCTCACGTCCAAAGTAAGTAGAGCTACCAATATAAAGAAACAAATCTGCAGGATACCTCAGCCTATTCTCGTCAGTCGCTAGAACAGCAACGTTGTTTGGTGTTAAGGGTTTGTTGCTGTCCCAGTGAAAAACATGACCAAAATAAGAAGAGCTACCATAATAAACAAACTAACCTGCAGGAAAGCTCAGCCTGTTCTCGTCAGTCGCTAGAATAGCAACGTTGCTTGTTGTCAAAGGTTTGTTGCTATTCCAGCACCAGGTAATGTTTCTAACTACATACTTATAACAGTGAAAAATATGACCAAAGTAAGAAGAGCTATCATAATAAAAAAACTAACCTGCAGGAGAGCTCAGCCTACTCTCGTCAGTCGCTAGAATAGCAACGTTGCTAGGTGTCAAGGGTTTGTTGCTGTCCCAGTGAAAAACATGATCTAAGTAAGAAGAGCTATCATAATAAAGAAACTAACCTGCAGGATAGCTCAGCCTATTCTCGTCAGTCGCTAGAATAGCAACGTTGCTCGGTGTCAAGGGTTTGTTGCTATCCCAGCAGGAGACGCTGTTTCGGCCGACTTCAGCGTAGAATATGACGCCGCTTTGCTGATGCATATCGTGCATCGTTGATTGGGTGTGGTCTCCGCGGTCACCAACAATCTAAGAAAAAAAATGAAATTATTACTATTCATGCAAAATTTGTTATTAGGGTTAAAACGGGACCCTATTATCGTAGACAAAAGTATATTAAAGTATTGTAAACTGTTCACGTAAGGTGTCTTAATATTTTCGCGTAGAAAACGGTCACACTTACTTATTAATAAGTAATAAGTAAGTGTGACCGTTTACGCAAAAATATACTAAAGTACTTTAATATACTTTGTCTATGCTATTACTAAGCCTCCGCTGTCTATCTGGCTGTGTCTCCAGGCTGTATCTCGGAAACCGTGACAGCTAGAAAGCTGACATTTTCACAAATTTCCTATGCCGCTATGACAACAGATACTAAATATAAAAAAATGGTTGCCTGTAAAGTCGGTTTTACGGGCGAAGATTTTACGTGACAACGTCTGCCGCGTGCTGCGCGCGCGGCAGACCGATCATAGTTGAGTGGGAGAGAGACGCAAGGCATTCGGCGGGCCTCTCTCTCGTTCGGTGACTCATCGTAACGTTACCGGGCGTTACACTTTTTCATAAGTGACTCCCAGCCGCAACCTAATTTAAGACGTTGTCGCGTCAATATTTAAAAAATTTAGGTAAGTTTCTACCTGTTACCGTTATTGATACGAGTATATGTATAGCCAAAAACGTTTCTTCTTTGGGGACCCCTTAATATTTTCATTTGTATTTCATAAATTAAGGAGTAAGCAACATACAGAGTAGCTAGTCCAGTAGTTGGAGGCAGCTGAAGCGCTGGAGTTCCTCAGTACGCAGGTAAAGATTGAAAACTCCAGATAGCTGATGAAGGATCGAAGTAATCCATACTTAATTCATCTGTGGCACTCTAATTTCTCATTAAAATTCCTTTTATATAAGCCCAATCAGGAGTTCTAAACAAGCGATATATTCGTAGTTCAGACAGTATAAATGATGGACATAGATTACTTTTGGTCTAAGATTAATGCATTTAACAACGTTAATCCACGTTTAATCCAATCGTGGCACACTGATTTGTCTTTAAATGTATCTTTATACCATTTGAACAAGGAGTATGCAACATACAGATTAGCTAGTCCAGTAATTGGAAATTACAGTAGCTGAGGCACTGGAGTTCCGCAGCACACAGGTAGAAATGGTAGCTGGTGAAGAATTGAAGTAATCTATTCTTAATCCATCTGAGGCACTCCGATTTCTCTGAATGTGAAATCCTGACTCCTGATTGGGCTCGTATTCTTCATATTATGAGCCCAATCAGGAGTTTTGAACATTCGATATGGTTCAGACAGTTTAAATGTTAGACGTAGACTACTTTTGATCCCAGATTAATGTATTGAACTGCGTTAATCCACGTTTAATCCAATCGTGGCACACTGATTTCTTTTCAAATGTATTTTTATACCATTTGAACAAGGAGTAAGCAACATACAGAGTAGCTAGTCCAGTAGTTGGAGGCAGCTGTGGCGCTGGAGCTCCACAGCACACAGCTAGAAATGGTAGCTGATGAAGAATTGAAGTAAATACTTAATCCATCTGTGGCACTCCTATTTCTCTGAATGAGAAATCCTGACTCCTGATTGGGCTCATATTCTTCATATTATGAGCCCAATCAGGAGTTTTGAACATTCGATATGGTTCAGACAGTTTAAATGTTAGACGTAGACTACTTTTGATCCCAGATTAATGTATTGAACTGCGTTAATCCACGTTTAATCCAATCGTGGCACACTGATTTGTGTTCAAATGTATTTTATAAGATTTGAACAAGGAGTAAGTGACATACAGAGTAGCTAGTCCAGTAGTTGGAGGCAGCTGAAGCGCTGAAGTTCCTCAGTACGCAGGTGGAGATGGAGAACTCCTGGTAGCTGATGAGGGGGTGGAAGAAGGCCTGCTTGCAGCGCGCCCCGCCGCCGAGGGTGAGGCTGAATATTCCGTCGCTCCATTGGAAGGTTTGGCCTGAAACACAAATATAATACAGGTCGTCAATTTAAATAATTGGCCAAGTGCAAGGTTTAAATAAAATAAAATAAATAAAAAGTTTATGGAGCGACAACAGTCTGCCTCCATTTAGCAAAGGGATATCCCCCGGACAGATGTTGTGTCCGGAGACGGCCGTCCGACGGTCATGCATTGTAGCTAGGACCAGTCGTACGCGCGATGAAAATACCGTTTGCGCGATTCAGGATAAGCGCTCTGATTGGTAGCGGGCGATGAAGTGCGACAGAGACGCCAAAAGTTTATTATATAAAAATATTATGCTATGCTATTTACATTGTCACAAACAAACTCCTTAGATTTGGCAACCAAATCAATTTACAGTTATATATACCATATTTTAGTTCTTATATACATTTTGCTAAGGCTGAAAGTATTTACTATTCTAAGTTTGTAAGTATACGAGTATATTGTACCAAATAAGGAATGTACATTCATATTTTAAGTCAACTGATTTGAGTAAACCTAAACTAGTATCTCAAGCATGCGAAAAGCTTTTAAAAATACTAGAAATGTCTTAGTACAAGCAGTCGTTAAGCCAAGTCAGAGGCCTTCGACTCAAAAAACTCTCGACACCAGAGCTTGGCCACTTAACTCATAAAAAAAAGAAGCCGAGCTACAGGTGCTTCACTTGCTTGTAACTAGATGGCGCTGTTTAAAAAAAATCTAGATTCTATTTCACTTACCAGCAATTCGTAAGTTCACAGCGAGTGGGTTGAAATGCATGTAGCTATGTGTCACTCGCCAACTCTCATTCTGCCTCATAGAGTATACTATGATGCCGAAAGTTGTCAAATCCGGTACGTAGGCGAACGTATCGGAACATCCTGAAGATGTATCTACAGTTATTGATGCTAAACCTGTCAAAAAAAAAAAATTAAAGTTAAAAACTTCGATCAAATATATACCAGATTTAGTGTTGCATACAAACACAGCACAAAAAAATGGCATGAGTTGACTATACTATTGTATCTATTACAATACAGTAATACCCCGGACTTACGCGATAGGTGGGACCGAGCGCTATCCGCGTAAGACGAATTCGCGTAAGTCGGGGTACAATTTTGCATATACATTCCTATAAAGTCATACAAAGTATATTTAATTGGGACCGGAGACTATAATTTAGGAAATATAAAACAATAATTTAGGAAATAAATTTTAATCTGAAGTGCGCGGCTCAAACTGGCTTCAAACAAAAAACGTTAAAATAGACGAGATAATTAAATCGCGTAACTCCGAATTCGCGTAAGTTGAGGTAGCATAAGTCGGGGTATTACTGTATACACAGAAATGCAAAATATGACCACGTCACAAATAATATTTCAATTCAACCTTACCGCTGTATCTTAAGGTTGAGTTTCGACTAGTGCCGTAATAAACATAAGCTATCTTGCTCCGCGATAACAGCTATAAAATAGATTTTATGACCGTACGCAGTGAGCGTTAGAAAATTCAACGGTATTACTATACTAATAACGCTTAAATTCGTCAATCTCAAATAAAACCACACTCTTACTTGTGGTCTTATTTTTCTTGCCGTTTTTAGAGATATCACCTTATATCTAGTTCATTTTTGATCGAAGGTTAAATAAAATGTAGACAAATCCCGCAAAAGCAGCCCACTATATGTTCCCACTGCCGAGACTCGGGGCCTTCGGGGAGTAGAGAGATATAGGCCATACACCACCAATTGGCCAGTGGTCAAATGCGGATTGGCAGATGACACACGTCTTCGGATATTGTGGTCCTCAAACATGTTGGTTTCCTAACGATGCTTTTCTTCACAGTAAAGCTCAAGCCCATTGGCGGGGATCGAACGGTCTGGTTGTTAAATATGTATCTATATAAAATATATGTGTATGTATGTATATGTTGTATATCAGCTGTGTTAGCTACCATAACACGAACTAGAAATGGTTCAGTATGGGGTTAACCAGCCGTGTGTGGAATGTGTTCTAATATCCTAATAAATTTCGCCGGATCATGGATACCTGTAGGAGTATTGTTGGCAGGTAGATCAGATTCCTTGAACTGGTATCTCAGGATCTGTCGATCGGTGTTGAGGTCATATACCACGATCGCTGGAGGCTGGACTTGCTGCGGTTGGTCTGTTAAGAAAAATAAAGAAAAAAATTGTTTAAGGTGATGCGTAAGCATAAGTATAAGCAACACACTATAAGTTACAAATACAAATCATTTATTGATAACACCAAAGTTACAAGTCAAATAATATGATATCATTACAATAGTATATGATATGATTTAATGTCAATTTTAAATTCTAATAATATAATATCACTAGCTGACCCGGCAAACGTTGTTTTGCCTCACTTAGGGGTATGAAAAATAGATAGTGTAGCTTATATGACACGTTCGTAGATTTATCATAGCAGCGCCATCTATTGATTACTTACTCAACCCAGTCGAAAGGTATCGACATCAGTTAGAATCAGTGACTCTCAAATAATAACAGACAATAATAAAATTAGCAATAAATTAAAAAGTTCCATCTTTAAAATTGCGAGTATAATTTGAGATTTAAACTATCCTATCTCTCAAGTGGGATCGAACTACACATGGTGTGCGAATTTTATTATAATCGGTTCAATGGTTTAGGAGTCCATTGAGGACAAACATTGTGACACGAGATTTATATTATATATTAAGATTAAGATATTAGTAGTATATTGAGTACTTACCAGGTATTTCAAGCAATCCTGTGTCCACCATCCACAGACGTCCGCACTCATCCGCCCGGGTTCTACAAATAATTACTTTCAATATAACAAACAAAAAGTGCCAGTTCCGTACCATTATCTTTAAAATATGGCAAAACACGCTTAAATGTGAATTTAATTTAAATTTTGTGTTTTATTTTGTAAGTTTACACATAATTTAATATTCTTCGAATGTATAAATGGTCTACCAAATGTTATTATTTATAATAACATCAGACTAACTCATTTTATATGTAAAAATTTCTGCTATACGTATTAACAAAATTCTTTAAATCGAAAAAATAAATGAATATCGAATTGCGGCTTTCCCGCCATTATGTTTCGTTATTTTTGGCTGTGGCCGGCCAACTATTCAGCCATTATTTTTTATTTTCATCATTGCAAAAATTGTAAATATTATGCCCAAATCAAAGTGCTTTTAAATAAATTGTTGGAACAAATTTGGGTTGTAAAAGTACATCCCAAATAAAAACAAAGATACCTAAAATCGTATGAAGATTTTATGAAATGGCGCGCTGAGAAAGTAAGAAAATAAATTTCTTTACTATTTTTTTTACTTTCTTTGTATTCGTAATGAAAAGCACAGTGTTTACCTCGGGGTAAAGACTCATTTAGTCCCTCGAACTATTGGCGCCCCGAACGAATTGAGGGCGCCAATAGTTCGTAAACCCCGTCTCAGGACTAAATAAGTTACTTCTATCCCTAGGGTAACAATGTACTATTAAGGTATGGGATCATCTTAATATATATTTTTTTAGTATTGGTTGCTATAGCGGCAACAGACACACCATCTGTGGAGTTTTCTAGGCATCACGGTTTCTGAGATACGAGTACAGCCTGGAGACAGACAGACAGCGGAGGCTAAGTAATAGTGTCCTGATCTTACCATTTAGGTTCGATTACGTACCTGTAAACAGAAACGAGGTTCCTAGCTTCTCTCAAAGAAGGATACGGTCTAAGAGGTGGTGATCTGTCAAGATCAGTCCGGAGATCCACGTAGTTCAGAGTTGAAGGAATGCCTGGAACATTACTTATAATAACATATCGCTTAAAATACAAAATGGCCACAAATAAAAAAATCGTTTTATTTCAAAAATGCGTTTTAACTAACTTATATTTATAGCCCCGATAAAAACAACCAACATTTTTGCTCAAATAATCGTAGAAATGCATAACCCCGTCAAAATTCAAAAAAGGGTTTTTGAATTTTGACGGTTTGTAATTATTTGCAAAAATATTTACCATATCGTCTTCTAGGAATAGTCACAAATAACCTATTTCCAACTTTTTCTGCCCCCATAGGTACATTATTGTACTGAATGAAGAAACTGTTTGGATCATCTGCAAACAAACAAGAGGAAAATATTAATAAGTTGAACGCCATCTATTGTTGCCATATTTTATAAGTCAGACTTACCTAGTATTAAAATGTATTCCTTATAACATGGTTAATATTGGTAATATTAATTATGTTAATATTGGTAATAGTAATTTTAAGATAGGTAAATAAATACACCATATTTTATTTTATTTCCGCGCTTAATTTGCTTACAAAAACTAAAATATACATTAAAAGACTCTTGCGACATTTCGTTAATTTTAAGTTCATTAATTTTGTAAAAAGAAAATAAAATAATAATTGTATAGTAAAATTTTAAAATCAATATCTACATATTGAATTGCGATCAAGCGCAAGCCCATTAATGGGTAAAAAAAAAAACAAAAAAAATGCCATAAATAAATAAATAATAAAGAATTGTATATTTTTTTTTTAAGTAGTTTTAGGATACAGTCTATGGATTTGAATTCTCACCCGCATTGCTGGGTCTTGGAGTCGGAGTATCTATTCTATTATTGCTGAAGTTATATCCTTGGTAGTTATAGTTGTGATGCGGTGTTGGATATCCTGGAAAATAACGATGGAAAAATAAATAGATAATGAATGAATGAATGTCATATATTTTCCAATAAGTCACAAAGATATTACATTTCACATGTATAGATTAACTCTTATATTTAAATCTCGTATTTAAATAACATATATTTAAATCTAAGTTATACAGATTTTTGTGTAAAAAAAAATTGATAGGTGTCAACGGACTTTTTATTCTTAGACAGACTGACAAACAGGCAGAATAATAATAAATAAAATTGTAGACCATAGTCACGTAGATCAGCACAGTTTATTTAAAATAAATAAAATACATACTGAGTCATTTTCATACACGGCTGGTTAGCCTCATACTAAAACCATTTCTAGTTTTTATTATGGTTAACACTTATACATTAGTATGATTCAAAATAAAAATAAAATTGAGTAAATATGTCTAAAAGGCTTCTTTGTTAGACAAAAATAACCTCCAAAAAATGAGCTTGATATCTTGAAAATTGAATCTTTCCCATACAAAATTCATTAAAAAAAACTTTTTTCTATATTTTCATCGCAAAACATCAACAAAATTTTTTCAAATATCTTTTTTTAATATCTTGTATGAAATTAATTTTTCTACAAAAAGGTACAATAACAAACAATATTGTTGTATCTATTGCTTCTGACAGCTACGATCATGATCAATGATCAATGATACAAAAGCAATAGATACAGCAATATTGTTTTTTATTGTTCCTTTTTTGTAGAAAATTTAATTTCATACAAGATATCTAAAAAAAAAAGATATTTGAAAAAAAAATGTAAAAAAAAATAGAAGCGTCAGTTAAAATTGGCTCAAATACGCAACTTGATGTGAATCTCGGTGCTAGATTTTTTTAAGCGAATTAAGAAAGAAAGGGACAACTTACTTGTTATTCTGTCTCTGACATAGTCGTCATTATCGTCGAAGAAAACGAAGTCTGATTGTCGTTTAAAACGCCTGTCCAGACCCGCGGAAGAAGCGCGGTCGCGTGTCACTGCAATTACAATTTTATCAGGCGTTATAATTAAACTTTAGTTGGGCTAACAGGGGCCGTCCATTAATCAGGTGACGTTTTTTTAGCTTTTTTTCACACCGGGGGGGGGGGGGGGGGGGGGGGGTGAAAAAAAGCTCCCCTATTGGTGATACGTATCCCCTCCTATTTAGTATTTGATGTTATAGCGGCAACATAAATACAATATCATCTGTAAAAAAATCAAATCTCTAGCTATCACGGTGTATGAGATAGAGTCTGGTGACAGACAAACAGCGGAGGCTTAGCAATAGGGCCCCGTTGGATACGGAACCCTAAAAAACAAAAGCTAATCTACTCATAACCTATTGACTGAGGCGTTACCCTGCGGAATTCCATTGTAGATAGACGAAAAAATTAAATATTTAGTGTACTTCCGCTGTGAACTAACCAAATTAAGAAAAGCAAAGGAAAATTAAAATATTTAAAAAAAAATTGGTGTGTTCCTCCGACCGACCATCACACCTCCACTACAACTCACACCAGTAAAACTAATCTACCTTTTTACACATTTTTTTTCTTCTATGTAAAAGCTAGTCTGTCTTTTTTTTTTAAATAAATATTAGGACACATTTCACACACGGCTGGTTAGCCCCATACTGAACCAATTCTAGTTCGTATTATGGTTGCTAACACGACTGATACACTACATATACATACATAGGTATATATTATATATAAATACATATTTAACACCCAGACCCATAGCCAACAAATTTAGTTAAGCACAAAGATGTTGGCCGGGCCGGGAATCGAACCCGGAACCTTCTGATTAGCAGTCCAGCATGGTAACCTTTACGCTAACGAGGTCGTCAAATTTAAATAAGAGTATACCTAACAAGCAGATCGTCGGCTTCGCACGGGCTATAAAATAATCTAGTTGCAAAGAGAAACAAAATACAGCCTATGTTACTCAGGGATAATGTAGCTTAGAAGACAAATTTAATATTTAGTGTACTTCCGCTGTGATCCGAAATCCAAATTAAGACAAGTAAAAGAAAAATTCTCTCGACTTGTCGTTCGAATAGTCAGCATCTCCTGATGATGCCTTGTGGTTAGGCGAAACACGTGTAGAGTTAAGAATTTCCGAATTGTGATAGGTAACGTTAATCTTAATTAATCTTAATTAATTTTTCCTTTACTTGTCTTAATTTGGTTTTCGGATCACAGCGGAAGTACACTAAATATTTCATTTTGTCTTCTATTTACAATGGATTTCCGCAAAGTAACGCCTGAGTCAATAAGTTATAATGTAGCTTCCCAACTGTGAAATAATTTTTCAAATCGGTCCGGTAGTTTGGAGCCTATTCGCGTCAAACAAATAAAGAAAAATCAAATTCTCTTTATAGTATGCATCTTACAAAATAACAACTAACACATACCTAGCAACAATAATAACTGTTGATAAGCGAAACAAATTAACCCCGGCCGTGAACCTATATCTGAATATAGATACGAGTAAAGTTTGACTTGTTTGATTGTTTTAGCGTTTGAATTCTATCAGCTGTTATATAAGAATTTAATACAACAATATTATAAAAAATCTAGAAGCCAGTGTGGTGCCGGAAATGAGGCGCGGTCCAAGCTACCGGCGGTAGGAGCTACAGGGACAGGAACCTCCGGACAATGCGCGCCGTGTCGAGTATGTTACCGGCAGCGAGGCGCGGCCCAAGCTACCGGCGGTAGGAGCTACAGGGACAGGAACCTCCGGACAATGCGCGCCGTGTCGAGTATGTTACCGGCAGCGAGGCGCGGCCCAAGCTACCGGCGGTAGGAGCTACAGGGACAGGGACCTCCGGACAATGCGCGCCGTGTCGAGTATGTTACCGGCAGCGAGGCGCGGCCCAAGCTACCGGCGGTAGGAGCTACAGGGACAGGAACCTCCGGACAATGCGCGCCGTGTCGAGTATGTTACCGGCAGCGAGGCGCGGCCCAAGCTACCGGCGGTAGGAGCTACAGGGACAGGAACCTCCGGACAATGCGCGCCGTGTCGAGTATGTTACCGGCAGCGAGGCGCGGCCCAAGCTACCGGCGGTAGGAGCTACAGGGACAGGAACCTCCGGACAATGCGCGCCGTGTCGAGTATGTTACCGGCAGCGAGGCGCAGCCCAAGCTACCGGCGGTAGGAGCTACAGGGACAGGAACCTCCGGACAATGCGCGCCGTGTCGAGTATGTTACCGGCAGCGAGGCGCGGCCCAAGCTACCGGCGGTAGGAGCTACAGGGACAGGGACCTCCGGACAATGCGCGCCGTGTCGAGTATGTTACCGGCAGCGAGGCGCGGCCCAAGCTACCGGCGGTAGGAGCTACAGGGACAGGAACCTCCGGACAATGCGCGCCGTGTCGAGTATGTTACCGGCAGCGAGGCGCGGCCCAAGCTACCGGCGGTAGGAGCTACAGGGACAGGAACCTCCGGACAATGCGCGCCGTGTCGAGTATGTTACCGGCAGCGAGGCGCGGCCCAAGCTACCGGCGGTAGGAGCTACAGGGACAGGAACCTCCGGACAATGCGCGCCGTGTCGAGTATGTTACCGGCAGCGAGGCGCGGCCCAAGCTATCGGCGGTAGGAGCTACAGGGACAGGAACCTCCGGACAATGCGCGCCGTGTCGAGTATGTTACCGGCAGCGAGGCGCGGCCCAAGCTACCGGCGGTAGGAGCTACAGGGACAGGAACCTCCGGACAATGCGCGCCGTGTCGAGTATGACTGCCTTCTGTATCCGACCCTTGATCCATCCATCTAGCGAGAGTCTCGCTAGATTTTGGTTGAAGCAATTCGCTACGAGGCCGTTTAACGATACATCCTTCGATCAAAAATGTACTAGATTTAAGGTGATGTCTCTAAAAACGGCAAGGAAAATAAGAATACAAGTAAGAGTGTGGTCTTATTTGAGTTTGAGGAATTTAAGCGTTATTTGTTTAGTAATACAGTTGAATTTTCTAACGCTCTCTGCGTACGGTCTTAAAATTATATAGCTACTAGCTGACCTGGCAAACGTTGTTTTGCCTTAATAAAAAAAAATCTAAATATACAGTAGCCGATTCTCAGGCCTACTGAATACGCATATAAAATTTAGAAAAAATCGGTCAAGCCGTTTCGGAGGAGTACGGTAACAAACACTGTGACACGGAAATTTTATATATAAGAATTATCGCGGAGCAAGATAGTTTATGTTTATTACGGCACTAGTCGAAACTAAACCTTAAGACTCAACGATAAGGTTGACTTGAATTGAAACATATTTTCTATTTCTGTGTATATTGTAATAACTCATGCCATTTTTTGTGAAGTGTTTGTATGCAACACTGAATCTGGTAAATATTTTACCTGTGTAAGGGTATTTAAAGTGAGATCATTAACGTTGAAGAAGACTTGTTTTTCTACAGATTACTTGGAAATTTTATAACAATCGTGCCGGAACGCACGACCGACGCTTTTTTTTGTACTAGACATTTGTATTGTGTTATATACATATGTATGTATACTATACACTTCTGTGAAAAGTGGACTGGGAAATACGATGTGACGACCTCGTTGGCGTAAAGGTTACCATGCCGGACTGCCAATCAAAAGGTTCCGGGCTCGATTCCCAGCCCGGTCAACAATTTTTTGCTGAACTAAATTTGTTGGCTGTCGGTCTGGGTGTTAAATATGTATCTATAAAAAATATGTATGTATATGTAGTATATCAGTTGTGTTCAAATTTAGTTCATTACAAAGAGTTTGGCCGTGCCGGGAACCCGGGACTTTCTGATTGGCAGTCCGGCATGGTAACCATTACGCCAACGAGGTCGTTAGTTGTGTGCATAATAGACCCAAAATCATTACCATACGTAAGGCAACAAAACCACTGCAGAACCAGTGCTAATTACCTAACCGCACGGTAAATATTAAAGGCAAATAACTAAATATGAATCTTCTTGCCGGATTTTCCTGTTAGCTGCATATTACACAATACAATTTAACTTCAATGCAACGCTAATAGGTTTTTAAGTGATTTGTGAGTTTTTGAATTTGATGCAATGGAATTTTACTATAACAATCAATCTGAACGTTTAGCACCTAGCAGTGTGTTCTGGTAGCCTTTTTGAGAGCCAGTTATTCCAGACTAGACATGCTCCTAATTAGGCCAGTAAGTCACTGGCTTGTGTGGTAACGCACCTAGATAGACATAGGTAATTATCAATATTAAAATATGTGTCTAGCATTCCCGTAAGAACGGGTTTTATTTAAAGCAAAGGCAAAATCTTGATTTTACAGTTTGTTAGCTATAAACCATAGATGGCAAAAGGCGAAAAAATAACTTAAAAGCAGTCTAAGAATTTTTATACTTATTTTGGCATCAATCAGACTTATCAATATGAAAAAAAAACTGGTTCAAAAAACTTAATTTTAGTTTTTGACGTGACAACGTCTTAAATTAGGTTGCGGCTGGGAGTCACTTATGAAAAAGTGTAACGCCCGGTAACGTTACGATGAGTCACCGAACGAGAGAGAGGCCCGCCGAATGCCTTGCGTCTCTCTCCCACTCAACTATGATCGGTCTGCCGCGCGCGCAGCACGCGGCAGACGTTGTCACGTAAAATCTTCGCCCGTAAAACCGACTTTACAGGCAACCATTTTTTTTTAAAACAGTTTAATTTCTAATTCATAAATCTGATTGGTAGCATCTTAAAATGGTTCTTAATACAGAACAAAATGTTGGCCAAATGCGAGTCGAGCTCGCGCATGAAGGGTTCCGTACCATGATCTTAAAAATATGATTAAAAACACGTTTTTTGTATGTACACGCCCTCTTAATATGAAAATATTGAAAATTAATTAATTCATTTAAAATGAATGAAAATTATATTTTTATTTTTAGTATTTGTTGTTATAGCATGAGAAAATAAATAGTGAAAACGGTTTCTAAAATACAGTCTGGTGACAGACAGACAGCGGAGGCTTAGTAATAGGGTCCCGTGTTTACCTTTTATGTACGGAGTCCTAAATAATAGTGGTTTAAAAAAACTGCGAAGCTTTGGAACTCTCTTCCTGAGTCTCTTTTTCCCGAGAAGTACAATTTGGGGGTCTTCAAATCTAGAGTAAATAGGTTCCTTCTGGGCAAGCGTGATACATCTTAGACCACAGTCAAGCTTAACATCAGGCTAGCTGCGGTCAAACGTAAGTCATCAATAAAAAAAAAAACTAAAAAACACGCTTATCTGACCGTTTTAAGTGGGTCAAAATCGCGCCCAAAGAAGTCGGATACAAACAAACATACAAACAAAAATACAAAAAAAAAATTATTTTGTCAAGTTAGTGTATTGTCATCGGTCCTCAATAAATCTACAAAGTTTCAACGAAATCTGGCCGTTTAAAGTGGGTCAAAAATTTCGCCCAAAGAAGTCGGTTACAAACAAATATACAGGTGAAGCTAATATACAGCGTGTAAGCAGGGAACAATTACTTAAAACAAAATAAGTACTTACTTACATATATTTCCATTGATGTTAAAATTGATTTGTTTCCAAGCGTAAACCTCTGTTAATTTTCCAACTCTCAACTCCGCCGTGGATTCCCTAACGGAAACAACGAGCGAGCAAAGCCAGAGGCAGCAAACTAGCTTGTACATGTTTTGTTTCTGAAAAACAATTCATTTTTTATAATGTAAACTAGCTGACCCGGCAAACGTTGTTTTGCCATAAAAATAGATAGTAGCCGATTCTCAGACCTACTGAATACGCATATAAAATTTTGTGAAAATCGGTCAAGCCATTTCGAAGGAGTACGTTATCTAACATTGTGACATGGAAATTTTATATATTAGACTAGCTGTTACCCGCGGCGCCGCCCGCGTGTAAGTCGCTTTTTGCGTCTGCTCCACCACTATGCATAACCATATTGGTTTGTAGTACATGCTATGTATGTATCAAAGATGGCGCTGTATGTGAAAAATGTTTTTCACTGTTTTCCTCCTTTTCTGTTGAAATTTTCCTTAAATTGTATTTGCTTCAAAACTCACGGAGCCCGAGACCTTTCCAACGAATGCTGTACCGTGGAAATCGGTTCGTGCGTTCTGAAGTTATATCGGCGGGTAGGAAAACCCGACTTATTTTTATATTATAGATGTAACCCGTTTAAAAGTTTTGAAGTAGTGTTTGAAGTAAATTTTTAATGGACTATAACTTCTTTTTCCCTTAATTTCCCGATTTGACGAAATAACAACGGTCCTAATTAAATGTAATCCACCTGTGAAGACCACGTTCAAATCCATTGAGTAGTTTCTAAGTTATGACGTACCAGACAGACAGACAAAAACTCTATTTTAGGTAGGTATACTCTTCTTTAATCACAACATTTTGGAAAAATATTTAATGTACAGACGCTCGATTTTTATTGTGTTACTAGCTGACCCGGTAAACGTAGTTTTGCCTTAAGTACAGTTAAAACACTATAATTATTGATCAGTTATCGAGCGGGATGGAAAACCATAAAATTACTAAAATGGCCATAAAAAAAATTAAAAATAGATAGTAGCCGATATGGCTATACAATATTGCATATAGAATACGAATAAAATTTGGTCAAGCCGTTTCGGAGGAGTACGGTAACTAACATTGTGACATGGAAATTTTTAGATTAGATTGTGTATTGACATACTAGCAGATCGTTCCGGCTTCGCACGGGCTATAAAATAATCTAGTTGCAAAGAGAAACAAAATATAGCCTATGTTACTCAGGGATAATGTAGCTTCCCAACGGTGAAAGTAAAGGAATTTTTCAAATCGGTCCAGTAGTTCAATTCAAATCAAATCAAATCATTCAAATCTAATCGAATCATTCAAATCTAATCAAATCAAATAATTTATTTACCTTACGGTATAGCACCGTACTGGGTAAGTCAATTTACAATTACTTAATACTAAATTTTAGTTTCGGAACCTATTCGCGTCAAACAAACAAAAAATCAAACCTTTCCTCTTTATATTCGTATAGATGTATAATTCTTACCTTAATTTCCTCGCAATTATTTTGTATAACACATAAATCTCGCACTTCGAAATAGGTATAAAACTTATGAAATCTTTTTACATGAAAGAGTTAGATAAAACTATTTGTTATTTAAAACCATATCGATGTTTTCTGTCCACAACTGATTCTATCGGAGGTTAAGGCTCGAATGTAGCTATGTATGTCAGGTCAAACGATAAAGACATTAGAGTTAGAAACTATACAGACTTACTGATAACTAACGCAAACAGTAAACTGAACTATTTTTTTGTATTCTAAACTAGCTGACCCGGCAAACGTTGTTTTGCCTCACTTAGGGGTACAGCGCCATCTATTGATTACTTACTCAACCCAGTCGTAAGGTATCGACATCTGTTAGAATCATTTGGTGTTAACAGATAATTGTGACTATCAAATAATAACAGACAATAATTAGCAATAAATTAAAATTGCGACTATAATTTGAGACTATCCTATCTCTCAAGTTGAATCGAACTGCACATGGTGTGCTAATTTTATTATAATCGGTTAAGTGGTTTAGAAGTCCATTGAGGACAAACATTGTGACACGAGATTTATATATACTGTGAAGATAGGTCAGCGCTTGACCACAATTCACCTGATGGTAAGTGACATTGAGGTCTACGGTGAAGCGCGCTTACCTAGAAGGAACCGGTTCGCTCTCGCTTTGAAAACCGCTATATTATAGTCATTGGGGAACAGGGAATTCGGCAAGGAATTCCAAAGTTTGGCGGTTCGGACAACAAAGGTGGAGGCATAACGCTTAGTGCGTGCCTTGGGCACCTCAACCGTAAACCGATGGCGAATTTGTTGGCTGTCGGTCTGAGTGTAGTAGTGTAGTATAATGTAGTAGTGTGTAGTAAATATGTATCGATATAAAGTATGTACGTATGTATATGTAGTATATCAGTTATGTTAGCAACCATAATACAAACTAGAAAAGATAACACTGATATACTACATATACATTTAGTTCAGCACAAACGGCCGTGACGGGAATCGATCCCGGAACCTTCTGATTGGCAGTAACCATTACACCAACGAGGTCGTCAAGGTTTTAAGTACGGCCTTAGCTCTACTAGACATAAATAGATATAAAGAAGATTCTTTATTGGCGATCCAGCGAGGTAATGCCGACGACCTCATTGGCGGTATGGTTACCATGCCGGACTGCCAATCAGAAGGTTCCAGGTTCGATTCCCAGCACGGCCAACATCTTGTGTTGCATTAAATTTGTTGGTTGTGGGTCTGGGTGTTAAGTATGTATCGATATAAAATATGTTTGTATGTAGTATATCAGTTGTGTTAGCAACCATAATACAAGCTAGAAATGGTTCAGTTTGGGTTTAACCAGCCGTATGTGAAATGTGTCCTAATATTTATTTATATTTATTTAAATGCCGCTAGCATATAAGGCCACCAACTTACCCGCGGACACAAACTTATTTATTTATTAAAATCCTGTCTCATCCCATTGTTGGGCAAAGGCCTCCCTACCCTCTTTCCACTTGTCCCTATCTAGCGCTATTGTGGACCAATCCTCCAGGTGTGTGTCAAGCTCGTCACTCTATCGCTTTCTTGGTCTGCCGCGAGGTCTTGTACAGGCCGGCCATTCGTTGGCAATTTTTGGCCACAGATTAGCGATGCGCGACTGTGAATGATTCCTGTCGAATTATTCGACTTTATAAATCATTCGACTCTTTCGAATGATCTCCGAAAATTAGTAACTTACAACTTTGAATGACGTAATTCGACTGGCGGTGGCGCTAGGGAGCGGCGCGGAAGTCCGGCGAACGATTCATTCATATTTCATTCATTTGAAACTGACAAGTGACATTGACATGACGCTAACAATCGAGTCAAAACGCCATTAGTAACTAATTAGTAGTCATCATTCGATTATTAACATTAGTATATTACTAATATTCAAGTCGATCGTGTATATTAGTAGTTGTAGATAATTCGACTGGTCAGATTATTCACAGTCGCGCATCTCTACCACAGATCATGCGGCATGCGGCAGACGTGACCAGCCCAATCCCACTTTAAATTAGCAGCTTTTTGTGTCACATCAGCTATTTGTGTTCTGAAACGCAGTATGGTGTTTCGGATGCGATCTGACAGCTTTACGCCAAGGATACCGCGCTTCATGGCTCTTTGTATAAATATATGAACTTTTTTCATATAACTCAGTATCAGTTTCTAAGTAGGTAAAGGTCTTTCATGTTTACTTAGTTACATTAAAGCACCACAAAGGTTCAAGTTTAATTAAGATTGTTTCCTACACAGGCGCGCGGAAAGTGACGCGTCAAATTTTAAACACTAATACAAGGCATCATATTATACTCAGCAACAGAGTGGTTCATAATTGGAATAAGTTGCCCGAGGAAGTAGTCAGTGCTACATCAGTGAACAGCTTTAAAAACCGGCTTGATAGCTGGTTGCAGAAAAAAATCTCTTGATAACCTGTGATCAGTGCACTAGTGGACTTTAAACATTGACATTGAACAGTGGACATTATGTGAACTGTTAAAAATTTAATTTCAACTCATTGTGACATAGGCACATCAGCCGCTGCTTGCTTATAAATAAAATAAATGAAAATGAAATAAAACTGGGGTTTGAACTAAAATCAGGTTTTGAACCTTGTCTTCGCCTTAAGTTCAAGATCAAAAATACTATTAATATTCTATAGTTCTGTTTATAATTATATAGGCAGAGAGAGTGGAACAAATTTACCATAATTTAAATTTGTTATAACTTTCTATTTGATAAAACTGTATATGTTTGTTTACAGCTTTGTAAATGGTTCACGTAAGGCATCTAAATATTTCCGCGTAGAAAACGGTCACACTTACGTTATTATTAAAAGTTGGAATGAGTGGAACAGTTTCGGTGCTTTCCGAGCACCATCTTCAGGGGCGAGTGTTACACGGACCGTCGCCGACGAGATCCGAGCTCCATTCCACCTTTATATAATAATGTAAGTGTGACTATTTTCTACGCGGGAAAAGGTTTGTTTTTCCCACGGGTGACATAAATAATTGGTCAAGTGTGAGTCAAGCTTAAATTATTGTCACAATCTTAAATGAATCTCACAAGTACGTTTAGTGTATGGGAGCGCCTCTAAATATTAATTTTACTGTAATCTTATTATTTATCTTGATTACTGTGTTTTCTAATAAATATAACGAAAAAAGGCTCGGTGGTAATAACGTCTGCTTTTCAATCAGACGGTCCCTGATTCGATACCGGCCTTACACCAATGACTTGTTTTTCAAGTTATGTGTGGATTTGCACTCGCTTTACGGTGAAGGAAAATATCGTGAGGAAACCGGCATGTTTGAGGACCACAATATCCGAAGACATGTGTCATCCGCCAACCAGGCCGGCGTGGTGGACTATGTCTCTCTCCTCGTGAGAGAAGGCCCCGAGTCCCAGCAGTGGGAACGTGTAGTGGGCTGCTTGCTACTATGTTTTCTAATATATAACAGGGGCTTATTTGAGGGGAAAATGAACAAACTTATTCTAGATCAACGTGCTACATCTTCGGCCACAGCTTCGCTTACCATCAGGCGAGTTGGTGGCCAAACGTAGATCTATCTAATTAAAAAGAAGAAAAAAAACTATTAATCTAAAATGAAACAAGTAGATCACAAAAACACAGTCTTTTATTTTATTTTCCATTACAAATTCGTTTGCCTCAATATCTTTTTATGTGCGTTGCTTTTGAAACCTTGGGTTGTTGGGGTACTAAGGCTAAGGCTATTTTACTGCTGAAATTGAGTGCAAACTTAGAGAGAGATCGGGTGAATACCGCTCCGGATCGTACCTAGCGCAAAGGCTATCCATAGCTATACAACGCGGCAATGCCACGAGCGTTATGGGTACCTTTCCCTCAGGTTCTATCCGGAGTGGCCTATTAAATTAATTTTGTTAATAGTTTTAAATTTTATCATTTACTAGCTGACCCGGCAAACGTTGTTTTGCCTCACTTAGGGGTATGGAAAATAGATAGTAGCCGATTCTCAGACCTACTGAATACGCATATGAAATTTAGTAAAAATCTATCAAGCCGTTTCGGAGGAGTACGGTAACTAACATTGTGGCATGGAAATTTTATATATTAGAAGATAAATTGTATAATTATGTTTTATCTGAATGCTACAAATTCTTCTCAAAATTCAACTTTAAATAAATTACTCTTTATTTGACAAATTTATGTTTTGTTACACAATAAAACTTTACTTTGCAAGTTAATTAAGGGACCAAGTGCCAGATGCTTTTACTACTCCAATATAATATATTTAATACTTTAAAATACTATTATGTAAAACTCTTTCAGATGAAAAGTCTATCTTTAAGATTTATTATACATATTTTATAATTCAAATTATGTCAAATATTCGAATCAAACTAATTTAAATACATTGGTTGAACCCAAGTCAAAACGTAAGCCTACGCGTTGTCAAAAATGCCACCCCGAAAAGCTCCCTGTCCAAACGTGCCCATTATAGCGGCCGCGTTCCCGCGCTGAATGGCTATCGACACTTGCTGTGTCAAAAACCATCCAGCTCGGGAATCACGCCCCCTATCCCTCATGGTCTAAGAGCCGTGGAAGATCGTCCTTCACCGATCTGATAACCAGATGAGACGTATTTTTTATCAAATATTTTTTATAAACAAATATGCCTAAAATTGCTTGCCTATCAAAAAGTGCTCATAGCTATTTTTAATTAAATAAACTTTTATCGATTTTTTTTCATCACCTTCATCCTTTTGATAACCAAATGAAATTTATTTCACTGATAGTTTTTAATACACAGAATATGCCTCGGTATGCTTGCCTACTCATTTCAGTGTGTAACTACCTGGCAAGCAGGTGTAAACAGGCAAGTCAAAATAGGTGACTCCACCGATCTGTTAACTTATCGAAAGTTATCTCAAATTAGGCATATTTGTTTATAAAAAATATTTGATAAAAAAATACGTCTCATCTGGTTATCAGATCGGTGAAGGACGATCTTCCACGGCTCTTCTACTATCAAGTATTATTGAGTAATATTTATTAATATTTTATTATTATGATTAAAATTTATTATATATTTTTTTAAATACTACCAGCCAATCCCAGCTTCGCTAAGACTATATAAAATAAACCAAGTCGTAAAGAGAAACAAAATATAGCCTATGTTACTCAGGGATAATGTAGCTTCCCAACGCTAGAATTTTTCAAATCAGTCCAGTAGTTTTGGAGCCTATTCACGTCAAACAAACAAACGATCAAACTTTCCCTCTTTATAATATTGGTAAAAATATAGATAACTTACTATAGAACGAAAAATGTTTTTTTAAGTGTCGGCCAATATCTGTGATGAATTAAATTTGTTGGCTGTCGGTCTGGGTGTTAAATATGTACTTGATATAAAGTATTTATGTATGTATAATGTAGTCTATCAGTTGTGTTAGCAACCATAATACAGCGTAAACTCTATATAACGACACTGAAGGGACTGTGCATTTTATGGCGTTACAGAGAGCGGTCTTTAAATAGAGCGAATGTATGATTGTATGGAATACAAGCTAAACCAACTAAAACCAATTGATTTCGAGGCTTTAGAGAGTTTGTCGTTACATCGAGTGACGTTACATGGAGTTTACACTGTAGAAACTAGAAATGATTTTGTTAATTTATATTTTTTTATTTTTAGTACGGGGCTAACCAGCCGTGTGTGAAATGTGTCCTAATTTTTATTCTAAAAAAACTATTTAACATTTTTTCTATCTCCAAAGCGTTCGTCGACGTTCCGATCACAATGCGTACCTCGGATTAAATCTTCAACTTTTGCTCTGAAAAAACAAAAAGGAGTTACTGTTATTTACACTGAAAATGAAAATGAAAAATATTTATTGACCAAAAAACTTATTATAACCTATAGTATATCTAGTGGTTGCTTCACTAGGCGGTTAGCCTGAATCGAAGCAACCTTCTCCAGTTACTCATAAAACTTATCTTCTGAACAAGACAACACAAATTATTACACTAGCTTTACTATATATCTAATATCTTACATTTAATTTTAATTTTAACAATATTTTACATAAATCTTCTGTTGAATCATAAGACGATTGCAACCAGTTCCGTATTATAAATGTAGCTTGAGGTAATCTCATATTCTATACTGCTCTAGGCTTCGATCAAATATATACCAGATTCAGTGTTGCATACAAACACAGCAAAAAAAATTGCATGAGTTTACTATACTATTGTATCTATTACGATATACACAGAAATACAAAATAAGACCACGTCACAAAAAATATTTCAATTCAAGTCAACCTTACCACTGTACTTTAAGGTTGAGTTTCGACTAGTGCCGTAATAAACATAAGCTATCTTGCTCCGCGATAACAGATATAAAATAGTATGACAGCACGCAGTGAGCGTTAGAAAATTCAACTGTATTACTATACTAACAACGCTTGAATTCCTCAAACTCAAATAAGAGCACACTCCTACTTGTGGTCTTATTTTCTTTGCCATTTTTAGAGACATCACCTTATATCTAATACATTTTTGATCGAAAAACAAATTTTCTTTTTATTGTCATAGATATCTGGTATATTTATTCTAGTTCGCTGGAAATACAACTGGGTCCAAAAATCTAAAATTAAGTTAAAACGTCTGCTTTTTAATCTGACGGCCCCTGGTTCATGCACCGACCGGAAAATATCGTGAGAAAACCGACATGTTTGTGGACCACAATATCCGAAGGCGTGTGTCCTTTGCCAACCAACACTAGGCCAGCGTGGTGGGTTATGGCCTTTACCTCTGAGGACATGAGAGTGAAAGGAGTGAGTGTAGAGACGACGGCTGATAGAGGCGAGTGGAAAAAGACATGGATGGAGTGTGTGAATGAGGACATGAGAGAGAAAGGAGTGAGTGTGGAGACGACGGCTGATAGAGGAAAGTGGAAGAAGACATGGATGGAGTGTGTGAATGAGGAGCATGAGATAATAAGGAGTGTAGAGACGACGGCTGATAGAGGAGAGTGGAAGAGGAATATTTGCTGCCGACCCCACCTAGTGGGATAAGGCAAGGAAGAAGAAGAAGATCTCTCTTCTTGTGAGAAAAGGCCTTATGCGAATTGAAGCATTGTATATGTATGACGCGACAGTTCCCAGAGTCTTAAATACCAGACTTGAGGGACTGGCCTACAGAATTACTACTGGAAGTACCCTTTTTGTTGACGAGGGGGAAATCTTCAATACCTGGCTACGATGGGGCACAGCCAGGTTATGTGGGATTTGTACCCACTAAAACCCCCCCGGTGACCTGCCTCTGTGCTAAAAGGAGGTCTCCGGTTTCTTCTATTGGAAGTACCTAGTATAGTAGACTGTTTATTCTATGTTTTTTTGTGCCAGTAAATATGTTTTTAATTTCATATATTTTAAGTTCCACGCTGTATTGCATAATAATACTTACTTGTGTATAAAGAAATTAAGCGTTTCTTTGTTAAGTTGAGAATAAACGAAAGCAGGCATTTGGTTTGCTAAAACCCAAACTTCGTCGTTGACAATTTTTAAATCTGAAACAAAATACACATCGTTAAGCCGGCATGTGAGCAAAAAAGAATATTAAAAAAAAACTCAAGTCTCCTTTAGAAAGCAAAAATATTAGATTTCACACACATGTCCATACTAAACCATTTCTAGTTCGTATTATGATTGCTAACACAACTGATATACTACATAAACATTCAGAAATACTTTATATCGATACATATTTGACGACCTCGTTGGCATAAAGGTTACCATGCCGGTCTGCTAATCAGAAGGTTCCGAGTTGGATTCCCGGACCGGTCAACATCTGTGTGCTTAACTAAATTTGTTGGCTGTGGGTCTGGGTGTTAAATATGTATTTATATATAATATGTATGTATATGTAGTATATCAGTTGTGTTAGCAACCATAATACGAGCTTGAAATGGTTCAGTATGGAGCTAACTAGCCGTGTGTGAATGTGTCAAAAAAAAAATATAGCAATAAATTAAAATTGCGACTATAATTTGAGATTTAAACATTCCTATCTCTCAAGTTGGATCGAACTGCACATGGTGTGCGAATTTTATTATAATCGGTTAAGTGGTATAGAAGTCCATTGAGGACAAACATTGTGACACGAGATTTATATATATTAAGATAAGATAAGATTTGATCGTAGCCTTTTAAGGAAGGTAAGGTAAGGTACTTTAAAAAAGATGTTATACCTGAAATGTACACTAGTTTCTCGTGATCTTGTGCCACGATGACGCTATATTCAGGTGTGAGTGGAGTTTCCACACTCCAACATAAGATGGCGTCTTGAGCGACATTCGCAGACAGGATAGTCTGAGTGGCGCTGTGGTAGGCGTGGGAACCTACCTGGGGATTTGGTCCACGAGTGCCTTCCAACTGAAAAAGAAGACCAGATTAACGTGCTATACTAATTCAAATTCAAATTTAAAATGTCTTTATTAGCAACACAAATATACAAGAAATGTACCGATACTTCAGTTTGAAAATTCTTTATTTAGCATAAGAGAACTTAATTATTACATCACCAGTGTGATTATAAGTAATCCTAGTGGTAACACAGTTGTTTCTATAAGAGTGTTTTTGCACCTTGGCGCTTACAAAACTTTTAGTCTCGTATATAATAAGAAGAACACAGTACATAATTATATAAATTAGAAATTAAACATTACTTTATAATTACATAAGCTTTAGATATAGCATTATATTTTATGGCAGAATTTTAGGAAGAAATAATATAAAACAGTATTAACATGTACTAGAGGGTATTTTCTAAAAATCTATTAGAACTAACTAAAGGACCGCCCGCAAAGCGCTAACTCAGTCTTGCTCCCGGCAAAAGTGTTCACTTCTGCCTGCAGTCCCTCAGTGCAAACTGATCGTAATATTTTAATTTCACCACAACTTCAAAACCAAACGTCCAATTTTAATCATTCACAGACCAAATATTATCAACATAAACTGTACTTATTGATGAAATAATTTATTTTGATAATCTAGCAATTTTCAAGGCGAGAGTGAACCGGTTCCTTCTAGGTAAGCGCGCTCCACTGTAGACCTCAATGTCACTTACCATCAGGTGAATAGTGTATTTAAAGCAAAAAAAAAGGCCTAGTGCGAAAGCTTGCCCCAGGCCACATTAAGCCAAGTCAGAGGCCTTCGGGCGGCTTGTTTTTTTTTTTATTTATTTTACAAAATGGGCTTGCGCTTGATCACAATTCACCTGATGGCAAGCGATATTATGATCTAAGATGGAACGCGCTTAACCAGAAAAAACCGGTTCACTCTTGCTTTGAAAACCGCCAGATTGTAGCTCTCAGGGAACAGGGAACTAGGCAAAGAGTTCCACACCTTCGCAGTTCGCACAATGAAGGAGGAGGCAAACCGCTTAGTACGCGCCTTTGGAACCTCCACGGTATAACGATGCCGCTTTGGTGTTTCCCTGCTCGTCCGGTAGTGGAATGATGGATAAATTCTCGACACCAGAGCTTGGCCACTTAACTCATACGAAGAAGTACTTACAGTAACATTGCCCAGTCTTCCGGTATGTAAAATATCAGTAGACAAAGAATATTCTGCCGCAGAGACCAAGGGGTGGTAGAACGCTTTTCTTCTCCCTTCTTCGGCATCAGACAAGGCGAGGCTGAAAAGGCCATCGCGCCAGGGGATTGTGAACCCTGAAACATTGAAGAAGACATTAACATATAGGCTACTAACTGACCCGGCAAACGTTGTTTTGCCTCACTTAGGGGTATGAAAAATAGATAGTGTAGCTTATATGACACGTTCGTAGATTTACCATAGCAGCGCCATCTATTGATTACTTACTCAACCCAGTCGAAAGGTATCGACATCTGTTAGAATCATTTGGAGTTAACAGATAATTGTGAGTGTCGAATAATAACAGACAATAATTAGCAATAAATTAAAATTGTGACTATAATTTGAGATTTAAACTATCCTATCTCTCAAGTTGGATCGAACTGCACATGGTGTGCGAATTTTATTATAATCGGTTTAGTGGTTTAGGAGTCCATTGAGGACAAAATTGTGACACGAGATTTATATATACTAAGATTATACATATCTTCTTCTTCGTTTATATCAATATTCTTCTTTTTCTTTACCTTATCCCACTAGGTGGGGTCGGCACAACAAATCTTCTTCTTCCACTCTCCTCTATCAGACGTCATCTCCACAATCAATCGTATCTCTCTCATGTCCTCAATACCAATATTATGAAGAGGAAAAGTTTGATTGTTTGTTTGTTTGACGCGAATAGGCTCGGAAACTACTGGACCGATTTGAAAAATTCTTTCACCGTTGGGAAGCTACATTATCCCCGAGTAACATAGGCTGTATTTTGTTTCACTTTGCAGCTTAGATTATTTTTTAGCCTGTGCGAAGTCGGGCCTGACTGCTAGTACAAATACAAATACAAATCATTTATTGATAACACCAAAGTTACCAGTCAAATAGTATGTATGAGATAAGTCGCCAAACTCTGGTGACAAAAATTTTCTAGTCGCTCGATGGTCTCTGATTTGGCTTAACGACTGCTTGTAAGTTGTACAAACTCTAACAGCCGGGACCTACGATTTAACGTGTCATACGACTTACGGTAGCGCCCAGATGAAAATGTCACTTTTGTAAACGACAGTTTTGTGCATGTTCACTCATCCAAAAATTGCCCGCATCGACCGTTGCTTAATATGTTAATGTAAGTAACATTTTAAAACTTGAATAATAATCGGTGATAGCTTTGGCTATGTTTGAAGAAAAAAAATAAAAACAAAAGGGTAAAATTCCCTGGTCTCCAATGACTATAATCTAGCAATTTTTAAGGCGAGAGTGAACCGGTTCCTTCTAGGTAAGCGCGCTTCACCGTAGACCTCAATGCCACTTACCATCAGGTGAATTATGGTCCAGCGCTGACCTATTTAGATTAAAAAACTTGAGAGGTGTCAAGGGACATCCTTCCGGATGTCCCTTGAACGAAGTTTCTTTTATCATTTACAAAATAACCTGTATACACTCAACAAAAATAATCGTCTCGACACCACACTGTTCAATGCGAAATAGAAATGAAAATATCTGGCTTGCTTTCTATAAGGGAGAGAGAGAGAGAGACAGAGAAACATGCGCACGCCGCACAGCTTACAATAGCTTACTATAGCAAAAAAAAACACGCTTATCTGGCCGTTTTAAGTGGGTCAAAATCGCGCCCAAAGAAGTCGGTTACAAACAAACATACAAACAAAAATCCAAAAAAATTTAATAATTTTATCATATTAGTGTATTGTCATCGGTCCTCAATAAATCTACAAAGTTTCAACGAAATCTGGCCGTTTGAAGTGGGTCAAAATCGCGCCCAAAGAAGTCGGTTACAAACAAACATACAAACAAAAATACAAAAAAAATGTAAGTAATAATTTTATCAAATTAGTGTATTGTCATCGGTCCTCAATAAATCAACAAAGTTTCAACGAAATCTGGCCGTTTAAAGTGGGTCAAAATCGCGCCCAAAGAAGTCGGTTACAAACAAACATACAAAAAAATGTAAGTAATAATTTTATCAAATTAGTGTATCGTCATCGGTCCTCATAAATCTACAAAGTTTCAACGAAATCTGGCCGTTTAAAGTGGGTCAAAATCGCGCCCAAAGAAGTCGGTTACAAACAAACATATAAACAAACATACAGGTGAAGCTAATATAAAGCGTATAAAAAGTGTCGTGACAACTTTCCGTAAGAATTTTTTCGTCTAGCCCCCTTTCACAACGCGCGATAAGGAACTTTGTTCTAATAAAAAAAAAACTTTGCCCATTTCTTACCTGCGACAGTAAAATTCAAAAGAGCCGGATCGTGTTTGAAACTCTCGTGCTGTATTCTCCAGCTGGCGTTCTTTTTCATCGAGTAGACCAGAAGACCCTCCGTGGCCAGGTCTGTGATGTAGGCATAGGCGTCATCACAAGAAGACGGGTCTACTTCCACTGTGATTGAGGTGAGACCTGGAACAAAAATACTTATAGTCAAAACTTTTCTTCTTCGTACGAGGTTAATGTCACCTGACTAATCGCATTTATAGATCATTTATGATCTATGAATAATAGTAGTCTAAAAAAACTTAAAAACACGCTTATCTAGCCGTTTTAAGTGGGTCAAAATCGTGCCAAAAAAAGTCGGTAACAAACAAACATACAAACAAACAAAAAAATGTAATAATTTTATCAAATTAGTGTATTGTCATCGGTCCTCAATAAATCTACAAAGTTTCAACGAAATCTGGTCGTTTAAAGTGGGTCAAAATCGCGCCCAAAGAAGTCGGTTACAAACATACAAACATACAGGTGAAGCTAATATAAAGCGTGTAAAAAAATCAATTAATTACATGTTTGATTTCTTGAATAAGTATCAGCGATTTAGAATAAACGGAAGTAACTCCATACGATTGCCGCTTAGAATTTGAATCCATCTACATACACAATTATACTGCTATCCCAACGAAACACACGCACACAAAGCTCGCACGCGATTGGTGCCGTGCCACACCATGTGACGCCACGCGGGCGCGCGGATATCTGTTTTGCCCCGCCCACTGCGGTATTAAAATACCGCAGTTAAAATAAAACAGTTCCACGTGCAATCGTAAACGATTGCACGTGGAACTGTTTTATCGGCCAAGTTACTGTTCTATTTATTCTAGTTCGCTGATACATAACAAACGTATAATAATTAAGTCATAGGGTTGTTCTTTAGACAGTCTCTAAAGCTATTTTTTGATTAACTTTAACTATAAGGAGGCTAGTAGGAAAACTCGGGCGAAGACTAGTGTATAGGACGGGGGATCCCCGTTCTCGATCGTACTCGGTGCAGAGGATAGACATTACTATTCAGCGTGGATACGCAGCCAGTGTTATGGGCACCTTTGCACTAGGTACGGTCATGGACGGGTTTTCCTAACATTAAATGTTTTGACATGTATAATTTTTATTATATATGACTCGTTCGTAGATTTACCATAGCAGCGCCATCTATTGATGACTTACTCAACCCAGTCGAAAGGTATCGACATCTGTTAGAATCATTTGGAGTTAACAGATAAACAGATAAACAGAATAAATAGAATAAACAGATAACAGATAAACAGATAATTGTGACTGTCAAATAATAACAGACAATAATTAGCACAAAATTAAAATTGCGACTTTAATTTGAGATTTAAACTATCCTATCTCTCAAGTTGGATCGAACTGCACATGGTGTGCGAATTTTATTATAATCGGTTAAGTGGTTTAGGAGTCCATTGAGGAGAAACATTGTGACACGAGATTTATATAAATTAAGATAAGATTATTAATATTATATGTATGTTTTTTATTATTCTTTATTGTACACTTCGTCCTTCTTTAGTCGTTTATAAATTCCTTTCCATCCAAAGGTTGCCTGGAAGAGATCGCTTTAAGCGATAAGGCCGCCAATTGTGGTACATTAATTTTAAGTTAATTGTCTTTTACTGTGCCTTTTTTATTTATGTGTCCAATAAAGAATTATAAAATTTCCATGACACAATGTTAGTTACCGTACTCCTCCGAAACGGCTTGACCGATTTTTACCAAATTTCATATGCGTATTCAGTAGGTCTGAGAAACTTCTACTATATATTTTTAAGGCAAAACAACGTTTGCCCGGTCAGCTAGTTTTATTGTAATCGGTTAAGTGGTTTAGGAGTCCATTGAGGAGAAACATTGTGACACGAGATTTATATATATTAAGATTTACCTCCACTAGTTCTTTCGTTGACCAAGTCGGAAGGGTTGAACTGGTATCTCAGAACTTGTTGGTCAGTTTTCAGGTCAAACACGACGATAGCTGGAGGTTGAAGTTGTCTGCGAGCATCTGAAAGAATAAATACTAAATACTGAAAGAAAAGAAAGAAAGAAATATTTATTTTGTGACACAAACAAAAATTATTGGCAATGTGCGAGTTGGGCTCGCGCATGAAGGGTTTCGTAGCATAGTTGTATGGGAGCGCCCTTTAAATATTTATTTTAGTAAATTTTATAATTTAACTAGAGGTTGCCCGCGGCTCCGCCCGCGTGTAGGTCGCTGTTCGCGTAACCTGTGGAAAAATTCTGTTGTATCATATTCCCGTGCCAATTTTATATAAACATTACATTGCTACGATATCAATCGCCGCATCTGTCTTTCCGCATTCGATTCCTGAGATCTAGTTTATAGTTACTTTGGTGATGAAGCGACAGATTAAATCGTTTTCTCCAAGCCATTATTTTAATTGAACCATACCACTAAGTGAACCACATAATAAAATTTTACAACCCTTTTTAATTTTACATAAACTATACATATTCCAACTTTCATAGCTAGAAGTTCAAAAACATAGAAGTTTCATACAAACTGTTTTACCCCCTATAACTTAGATGTGATTTTATTTGTTTTGTCTGTGGTTCAGAACGTGCCGTCTCTTTCTGGCCACCTAAGATGAAAAGAGACGGGGCTTCTTTAAATTTAGTTTAGTCGTGTGTGCTGCTGAATCGCCACCAATGATGGCAAACTTCCGCTCCACGCTTTATTGTTTGGGAATCAGCAATCCTCTCTAGTATTCTGATCCCTGCTAAGAGTTAACTAGAATACTGACCAGGTATTTCCAAAAGACCAGTATCCACCATCCACAGTCTATCGCAAGCGTCTACTCGGGGCCGGTATACTGAGACCAGGGTCTGGCAGTGTTCTACATCAGGGTACGGCTTCAGGAGTGGTGCTGATGATGTAGTGTCCACGTAGTTCAGGGTTGAAGGTATTCCTGAAATTTGAGATTTTCTATTTTAGGTTATGTTCAACCGTGCCATTCATATTGAGCAAAGCGCTTGAAGCATGATAGTAGGTATTTTACGAAATAAATTAATATAAATAAATAAATATTAGGACACATTTCACACAAGGCTGGTTAACCCCATACTGAACCATTTCTAGTTCGTATTATGGTTGCTAACACAACTGATATACTACATATACGTACATACATATTTTATATAGAGACATATTTAACACCTACAGCCAACAAATTTAGTTCAGCACAAAGATGTTGGCCGTGCCGGGAATCGAACCCGGAACCTTCTGATTAGCAGTCCGGCATGGTAACCATTACGCCTGACAAACAGACTGGCTAAGGTTCAAAAAGGGGAGCGTAAATTATCTTTGTATAGTATAATAGTATTGTGGCTTTTGTCTATTTTAGTATATTAGTTTATACTAAAATAAACTAAAGCCACAATACTAATACTAATATATTACTAGTAAACATTGTGTGTGCGCGCGCGCGTGTGTGTGTGTGTGTGGTTGTGTGTTCTAATTAAGTACTTTTTATTTTTACTAAAAAAACAAACTACTTACCAATTCTTCGCCTAGGCACTGTGACAAACACCCTCTCTCCGTATACTTCGAATCCTATGGGCACATTGTTGTATTGAACGAAGAATCTATCCTGTTCTTCCACCTCGTCAGGGAAGTGCAGGATCAGAGGGTTCCGGTCGTAGATCGAGTCTTTTGTGTCTGGAATGTGGAAAAAAAAAACAAATGTATCATCATCAATTTATTAAAATTCATCTACTATCTTTTTTTCAGGTTCCGTACCTACAAGGTAAAAACGGGACCCTAGATAACTAGGCTAAGCCACTGCTATCTGTCTGACACTAGGCGGTATATCAAAAACCGTATTAGCATATAAAAAAAACATAATAATACTTAGTTGTTGTTTCATTAAAATCGGTATTTCCAAAGTTACAGCGTTGTAAATTAGCACCACTTTTTAGGGTTCCGTATCTAAAAGGTAAAGCTGGGACTCTATTACTAGGCCTATGGATTAAGGATATGTATTTCTCGTGCCGCTATAAAAATCGCTCCTTAAATACAAAAGGGCCACATGATGTAACATGCTATTTGTACAGGAGAAGCATGTCATTATTTTTAACAGATTTTAATTTTTCATATGATTTTCTCATATGGTATTGAATATGAATATATGAAAGCTTGTGTTTTATCTCTGGTATCTAGGTATGTGTATTTATAAAATTTGGCGTCTTATGGCGTCTTTGCACTGAACTGCAAACAAACCGTCAAAATTAAAAAAACGCGGTTATGCGTTTCTACGGTTATTTGAACAAAAATGTTGGCTGTTTTAAACGGAACTATAAAAACATAAGATAATTAAAATGCATTTTCGCAATAAAACTAATTTTGTATTTTTTTTTTGTTGCCCGTTTGCATTTAATGAGCGAAATATTAAAAAAATAAAAAACATTAAGAAATTATAACATTAACGTGATTAATTTAGATTTTTTGCTATAATTAGCAAAAAAGTAAAAAAGAATGGTTTTTACAATAACAGTAACACCTTGATTATCCGGCCCTCAGTTATACGGATTCGCGATTATCCGGACTACAGACCTATTGTCTAAACTCGTATATTTGCAAACATGAACGTGTCGCATCACCCCACCCGCGCCAGCTTCTCAACGAAAAATAAAAACACGATGATCTCCATATATAAATAAATATTAGGACACATTTCACACACGGCTCGTTAACCCCATACTGAACCATTTCCAGTTCGTATTATGGTTGCTAACACAACTGTAAGCCGAGTGCAAGTTTTGTCGTATGCCTGACGCGCTCGACGAAAACCGCGTTCGCACATGATTTGTATGAAAAAAATAGGGTACCACCTAGCGGCGCAAAAAGTTTCAAAAACGCGCCGCTAGGTGGCGCCCTATTTTTTTCGTACAAATCATGTGCGAACGCGGTTTACGTCGAGCGCGTCAGGCATACGACAAAACTTGCACTCGGCTTACTGATATACTGCTACATATACATATTTTATATAGATACATATTTAACACCCAGACCGATAGCCAACAAATCGAGTAGCACAAAGATGTTGGCCGTGCCGGGAATCGAACCCGGAATCTTTTGATTGGCAGTCCGGCATGGTAACCATTACGCCAACGAGGTCGTCATACTTTCGATTATCCGGATTTTCGACTATCCGAATGCCTAGCAACAGCAATTAGTTTGGTCAATCGCGTTGGTACTGTATTTAATATCGTGCATGACCGGCATTGGAGAATAATAACCGAATGGTACCCTAGAGAAGTGTTTGGAGGAGGCCTTTGTCGCAAGACAAGCTGGAAATATAAGTATGTGAATAGTTAGTTTTAAGCTAATCGTGTAATCAGCAATAATGGCTTTTTTTATTTTATTATGACCGTCGGAACGATCGTGTCGGTCGATTGGGTCCCGTATGTATGTACGGAACCCTTAATACGCGAGCCTGACTCGCACTTGGCCAATAATTGTACTTGTTCACACAGACGGTAGCGCCCCTGGCTATGGAATAATTAAGTTAATAATATATAATTAAGAATCGAAACGAGGTTTTATCTAGGTCAACGAACTGTATAGTTCTCATTTCGGTAACTACCAAGTATAAAAGAAAAATTTTAAAAACTCCCGACTCTCTTGATTCTTATTTTCTTACTTTCGCATTTATAATATTACTAGCTGACCCGGCAAACGTTGTTTTGCCTTAAGTACAGTTAAAAACACTATAATTGATCAGTTATAGAGTGGGATGTAAAATGATTAAACCACTAAAATAGGAGTTGGTGATAAAAAGTAAAAATTTTTAATGGCACATTATAAAAAAAAAAAAACTTATAGGGGAATACTAAAGAGGAGTCTACTACCAAAAAATCTATTTAATACACAAATATTACAAATGCAAAAGTTTGTGTGTGTATATTTGTTTCTTTGTCACGCTTAAACGGCCGAACTGTATATCTATAAAATTTAGTAGGGATATCAGTGTAAACTCCATATAACGTCACTCGATTTAACGACAAACTCTCTAAAGCGTCGAAATCAATTGGCTTTAGTTGGTTTAGTTTGTATTCCATACATTGACACATTTCTCCATTTAACGACCACTTTCTATAACGCCAAAAAATGCACAGTCCTTTCAGTGTCGTTACATAGAGTTCACACTGTAGTTTAAACTCTAGATTAAGGCATAGGCTACTTTTAACTTCGGAGTAACGCGGGCGACACCGTGAGGCGTAGCTAATATAAAATAAGGAAATAAAAAATGTATACTAACATTTGACCCCATCAAAATCATAACCAATCTGGTTCCAAGCGAAAACTTCTTCCATTTTACCGTTGGCCACTGCATCGCACTGTTTGAAATAAACAATTAAAAACAAAAACACACACATTCGCAAACACATAACACTATTTTTAGCACGGTTGAGTAAAAACATGTTTCCTTCTCAGTGCTCAAAGGCGAACTAAAAATATTTTGAAGAACGCAAAACGTATTGGAAAATGTAAAGTGAGATTGTATGTTTGTCACTTATTAATTATATTTTTTCAAAATAAACTAACATAATTAGTATTTAAGAGGGCTCCCGTTGTACGATGGTGGCGATTCAGCGGCACACACGACTAAACTAAATTTAAAGAAGCCCCGTCTTTTTTCATCTTAGGTGGCCAGAAAGAGACGGCTCGTTCTAAACCACACACAAAACAACAAAAATCACGTCAAATATGTAAGCGATTTTAGAGCGCACCCAATTGTATCAGCTCTAAATCTGACGTGTTTGACGTGATTTCAGATGTTTTGTCTATGGTTCAGATCGTACCATCTCTTTTTGGTCATTTATGACGAAAAGAGACATAGCTACTTTAAATTTAGTTTAGTCGTGTGTGCCGCTGAATCGCCACCACTAATATTTTAGTATCGTAGTAGTTAAAGTTATTTTATTAGTGGTTGAAGTTATTAACTACTAATCTCAGACTATTCTAAACTCCCTAATATTGTACAACCGAGCCTAAAAAAGCTATTTTTATCCGTTTGACAAGCAACGTCGCGGAGCGCTACTAGTTATTTATGTTTGTAAACTTGATTCGAAAAACTGGTTCGAGCAATAAATGTTACAGACACTAAAACAAAGTTACTCGGCCACTGATCAAAGACGCCACTGTCGCAATTTTCAAAGCAAAAGTGAAGATTTTGTACGCAAACATTTAGTTCCTTGTTTTTGCCACTTCATATGTTAATGAAGCTGGAAGATGTATGAACTCTCTTTATCCTCATATGACCTATACCTCCTTTTTGTACCGAGTTATTGGTGGCGATTCAGCGGCACACACGACTAAACTAAATCTAAAGAAGCCCCGTCTCTTTTCATCTTAGGTGGCCAGAAAGAGACGACACGTTCCGCACCATAGCCAAACCAACTAAAATCATGTCAAATATGGAAAATGTAGGTAGTTTTAGAGGTGATACAAGTGAAAGCGGACTAAAGTTGCCTATATTTTCTACATTTGACGTGATTTTAGTTGGTTTGACTATGGTTCAGAACGTGCCGTCTCTTTCTGGCCACCTAAGATGAAAAGAGAAGGGGCTTCTTTAAATTTAGTTTAGTCGTGTGTGTCGCTGAATCGCCACCACTGTAAAATAATAAAAAAAATACTAGGACACATTTCACACACGGCTGGTTAGCCCCATACTAAACCATTTCTAGTTTGCATGAAGAAGGAACCTATTTACTCTAGATTTGAAGACCCCCAAATTGTACTTCTCGGGAAAAAGAGACTCAGGAAGAGAGTTCCAGAGCTTCGCAGTTCTCACAATGAAGGAACAATAATTAGACTTATATTCTATCATGATTTAATTTAGATTTCATGCTTATTCATATTTTTCTTATACACTTATACATCAGCAAACTAGAATAATATAGAATAGTAACTTGTCCGATAAAATGGTTCCACCGTACACACGTAAAATACCGCGGTGGGCGGGGCAAAACAGCTACCCGCGCGTCCTCGTGGCGTCACATGGTGTGACACGGCACCAATCGCGTGCGAGCTTTGTGTGTGTGTGTGTGTTTCGTTGGGATAGCAGTATAATTGTGTGCGTGGATGGAATCAAATTCTAAGCGACAATTGTATGGAGTTACTCTTCCGTTTATACTAGTTAGTTGTTATACATATCGTCCGTGAACTTCTGACACCTCCTAACTTACATTTGTGAATTTGAAAACTTAAAACTTCTAACTTCCGTCCAATAAAGAAAAGCTCAAAATAATAGCTATTTTGCAACATTAGTAATAAAAACATTTAAAAAATGACCAAGTGTTTTATTTTTTCAATAGTCTTCACGGTGACTAAATAAATCAGTTTATTGTTCCTCCTGCAAAATGTGCGTATAATCAGATAAGAGATCTCAGAAGTTCACAGACGATATTCATAGTGTTGTCACCCCATCTTCAATGATGACGTCACCCAGACCCTCTCAGATAACCTACATACACACACACACACACACACACACACACACACATACAAACACACTCACACTCACATACACACATACATACACATCTTGAAAACAAACTTGCCCATCTCTCGACTGTAGCAAATATAGTAGTAATGTTAAAATATAATTAAAACATATATATATTTAATAAATTTTAATCAGATTGTTTAACTAACTAACTTAAAATAGCAAAGTGTAAAGTAGATTGTGTAAGAAATGCATACACCACACTTGGGGGAGCTGCTCCTCAGAGATACAAGTTCGCTTAGTTCTGAGGAGCACGCTCATTTTCTTTCAGGACATAAATATAAGGATACTTTGTAAATATTATAGAATAACTAGCTGACCCGGCAAACGTTGTTTTGCCTTAATAATTATTTCTAAATATACAGTAGCCGATTCTCAGACCTACTAAATACGCATATAAAATTTGGAAAAAATCAGTCAAGCCGTTTCGGAGGAGTACGGTAACAAACACTGTGACACGGAAATTTTATATATAAGATTTAATCTGCTTTGTATGTATATCCTATTGGTTCAAAATAAATGATTATTATTATTAGTATTAATATATTATCTAGCCTGTTGTAAAGCTGCGTTGCAGTCTACGGTGTGGCACGCTTACCTAGAAGATACCTATTGACTCTACTTTTGAAGGCCCCCGGAAGATACCTCTCAGGAAACAGAGACACAGGTAGAGAGTTCCAAAGCTTCGATGTCTTCACAATAAAGTTTGGCAGAAAGCCAGTTGAAGCAGAGACGCATCGCTTGCTTCACTCGCTGAGCCATTATATAAAATCAGCATTTAAATATTTAAATTGTTTATGCACTTCTCAGTTATGCGTTAATGTTTTTCCTTGTTGGTGTAGCGGAAGGAAAGCAGTTAAATAACATTATACTCGTATTTATATGCTATAAATATGTATACGAGTCTTTTAGTATGTCCTATGAGTCAAGATAATCCTTCTTCCCACTTCCTATTCCATACCATCTTATAGTAGAAGAGCCCGTGAAGATCGTCCTTCACCGATCTGATAACCAGATGAGACGTATTTTTTATTAAATATTTTTTATAAACATATGTGCCTAAAATTGCTTGCCCGTCGAAAAGTGCTCATGGCTATTTTTAATTAAATAAACTTTTATTGATTTTTTTTCACCACCTTCATACTTTTGATAACCAAATGAAATTTATTTCACTGATAGTTTTTAATACACAGAATATGCCTCGGTATGCTTGCCTACTCATTCCAGTGTATAACTACCTGGCAAGCAGGTGTAAACAGGTAAGGTGACTCATTCAATTTTGATGCGCTTCATAGGAGTAACAACGATTCTGAACAGTTAGAATGTTATTTTTATTTTTGATAATTGAAGCTAAATTATCATTTGACTATACACGAGCATGCGCAAAAAAAAGCCATGAGCACTTTTCGATAGGCAAGCAATTTTAGGCATATTTGTTTATAAAAAATACTTCATAAAAAATACGTCTCATCTGGTTATCAGATCGGTGAAGGACGATCTTCACGGGCTCTTAGACTATTATCCCATTTCACTATCCCAATAATATTATAAAGGCTAAAATTTGCATATGTGTGTGTGTATGTTTGTTACTCCTTCACATTCAGAAGACTAAATCCAAAGCATTAGCTCTGGATTAACACATATTTTAATCTCTAGGTCTCACTTCCTATCCTATGACGACCTCGTTGGCGCAACGGTTACCATGCTGGACTGCTAACCAGAAGGTTCCGGGTTCGATTTCGGCCCGGCCGACATCTTTGTGCTTAACTAAATTTGTTGGTTGTGGGTCTGGGTGTTATATATGTATCTATATAAAATATATATGTATGTATATGTAGTATATCAGTTGTGTTAGCTACCATAACACGAACTTAAAATGGTTCAGTATGGAGTTAACCAGCCGTGTGTAAATGTGTCAAAAAAAAACTCTTCTCAAACGGATAAGTTGATTTGCAAGAAATTAGGTATGGCGATGAAAAATTCAGTCAGCAGAGCTATACCTACCAAAAATAAATTAAAGGCAAGAAATATTTTTATTATTCCATTTTTTTATTCACCTCTTTCAAAATCTTCATATTTTTTGAAACGTTTTCTGTGACTTTAATAATCGTCATTCTTATTCAAAATTATAGCTTCCATGAAAACTACTTTCAGGAGAAAAGTTTGATTTGTTAGAATCGGGAGAGCATTTCCTAACTCTTCTTCCATAATTATCGTAATTCACACTTAAAACTTCTACGGAATCCGTGTTTGGATACATTTCGTCTTCCGAAATAATTTGACGCCTCCTTGGATTGAATTTTGAAGGTTTTAACAAAGAAGGTTTCGTCATGGCAAAACTTCGACGATTGACTTCTGAAATTTCCTGCATGTTACAGTTTTTCGACCTCTTTTCTTTCTTTAACCTTTGTGGAGCGCGTTTTCTGGACCTACAACTTTCATCCGCGCAATAATCAATTTTCTTTTCGAACCTAATAATTTTCTGCCCTTTACGCTGCGTTTTCGCTAAAACCTTGAGCGCTTCGAACAAACTTTGTGGTTCTTCAAAAGGAGGTACGCTTAATTCTTCTTTAAGAAGGTTTAACAGCATTTGCTTTTTGTTTTTCTTCTGGGCAGTTTTCTTTTGAGCGTTTGAAACGCTTTGTGATTTCAAATAGTTTCTAGGTTCAGGCTTTGGATGCTTATATTCGAAGAGATAATCCGATTTTGGTTTATTTTTCGTGAATTTCTTTTTTGGAGCGTAATTTTTATTAAATTGGTCATTGGTCGTGTATTTTTGATCGTATGTTTTCGTGTTTTGTTTTTCCACGTGAAATGAATGTATAGAAGGATGTTTAGAATCGTCTGTAGCCACTTGAAGTTTCTTAGCAACCGTCTCATCCATTTCAAGATCAACTTTGGAAGAGAACGCGCTACTCTGCATTCCGTATTCAGATTTGATATCGTACACACTGAATGTAGTTTCTAATAGATCTACAAAGAAATTGTAAAAGCCTGGATCTTTAGTTGTATTCTTTTTGTTATCAGAAACTAGGGTACAAGGTTCTTCAATAATATGATTTGCAACTTCGTTGGCTTCTATTTGAATTCTTCTTTCTTTGATCTTTCTCCCTTCTGACACTTCTTTCAGCAGATGTTTCATCTTCTTCTCTTTCTCGATGGCTATTTCATCGCTTGTGGGCTTGACTAGTCTTGGTAGGAAATCTCCCCATTTTATCTTCTCTAGTTCTTCATCTTCAACATAATCATCATCATCTGACAGATCACCAGAAGACGTTTGTATTATATTCTTCTTACTATACTTTAAGACTTCAAAACTATCGGATGGGTATGCGATGTTGAGAATTTTGGACTTGTATTTCTTATTCTTTTTATTTTTTCCTGTGTCTTCTTCATTGCGCTGTTCTTTATTGTAATCTTCTACGTTTTCCATTTCATAGTATCTTGATTTGTTTTTCTTGTACACTTCTTCAATGTTATCGATTTCGTCGCTTTTAATTTTCTTAGTTTTGATAATCTTCTCTTCTAGAGGAAACTGGGTTGCAGTAGAAGATCGTGAGAGCAAAGAGAAAACTGATGCCAGAAACAATTTTTGTCCACGACTCGGCCTCTTTGGTGCCTTCTTCGGATGTTCGTTTTGGTTGTCGACGGCTAGAAACAATAGAAATAATTTTATAACCACGAAGCCCATGGACTGACATCTTTTCTTCTTCGTATGAGCTAAGTAGTCAAGCTGTGGTATCGAGTATTTTTGGAACTATGACGGTTCTTAACTTTGAATTAAAGATAAAAAAAAAACAGAAATAACTGTAGCCACGGTTTTATCGGATTACGCACTTCAATTTATAGGATTTTTAGGTTAGGGTTTAACTTACGTTTATTCGGCGCTTCTTGTTGAGTTTTTTTTTCAACGTAGACCCCTCTCTTCTTAGAGTTTGTTTTAAAAGAACTGTTACTGCTATTCTTGATCATTCTCGTAATCAATTTGTTTTTAATGATTTTGAAGAGTTTCTTTTCACACTGAATTGGTTTTGTTTTATGTCCAGACTTGCAGACTCGATTTTCTTTTGCTAATCGAGGTGGTTGATTTTATCAAATTTTATTTTTTATCTAAATTTCATTTTTTGTGTATGTTTTTTCGTAATTTTTTTGGTTAATTTATTTTGACAGTGAATATATTGTCTGTCATTATTAGTATTGAAAATTTCAGGAAAAGAGTTTCTATCTAAAAAATAAGAATAAACAAAGAGTTTATAATTAGTTTAAATCAAGGTAGAATAGAAGTATTACTTATAATGCCTATAGAAAAAGGATTTAGATGGAAGTCTTTGAATATCCCTAATAATAATTGACCCAAAAATTGACGAATAAATAAGATTCGTAACAATAAAGATATTCTCTTAAATTTAAAAAAGAACAACGTAGAAAAAGACAAATTCGATAATAAACCTCATGTCTATTTCGACCTCTATGCTTAAATGTTATGATATAAATACTCTTTGGTTCCGACGCCATAGTAAAATTTGACATTGAAAAATACTACGAATTGCTATCAAACAAGATTGTACACAATTTGGGCTCTAAATCCGTCAATCGGCATTAAAAACTTCGAAATTATCGTTAAATTTGCCTCAAAATTGAATAAAAGTAAACATGGACAGAATTAGACAAACGGATCAAAAAGCAAAAGACCAAGATGACTCAAAGAAAAGTTTACTAAAGAAGCTATTTCATGATTTGGATATAGCCGATTTCTTACCAAATCGAGACCGAGGTGATTCGAAAACCAACACGATAAGACAAACTCGCATTTTGATAAACAATCACGAAAGACCAGCGAATCTAACACAAAGACATAAAACAGACAAGAAAGGAAACATCGAAATCACTGTATCTGAAGTGAAGCCTAAAGAAATCATCACAGATAAGCTTGACACAGATCAGCAAAACGAAGATGAGCAAAAGAAGTTACAAGACTGTAAAGCTAAGACTCCTTTAACTATGAACAGTAGCAATAAACTAACTGTCAATAGACTTTCTGCATTACAAGAAAGAACAAGACTTAAACCTGAATTAAACAGAACAGATGATCGTACAAAAATGAACGAGAAAATTAAAAGCATCAATGAAAAAGAACGAAGAACAGAACAAAGATACAGAAAAACTGATGAAAACTCGAAAGCAGTTGAATCTAAAAGAAATAAGAACCAAGAAAGACACGACCCGTTTAAACGAATGGAAATAGCTGCGAGAACAGAACAATTGACTAAAGATGAAAATTGTGGCACAGAAGATATAGCGGATAAACTTAACAGGAACACAAAAGTAGATGACAGATCAATTATAATAGAAAGAGTAAAGAATCAGCGCTTGCCTCCGAAAGAAGTCAAGAAAGAAGATAGAAACGCAAGCCTAAAAAAACCATTCCAGACATCTGAAGAAAGGAAACTGTTAAGGCAAAAATACACGGTCAAATTGAAGAATGCAAACAGAAATAATGAGAGTAAAGATGATATGGGTAAAGGGAATGGTACGTAATAAAATACATATACAGATACACTACACGTAATCCGCGTTAGAACGCAATAAAGAATAACATATTTATTCCACGGCCATCTGCTTACTAAATATTCCATATCAAATAAGTCATCAAAATCAAATCAAATTGTTTATTGGCACATCAGTAAATTTCGTACAAAGATACAAATTAAGGCTTTCCGAGCCCCATACTAAATGCTTCTCAGACTGGCAACCATTTCCTCTAAGATTTTTAAATAGTAATCACTTAACATAAACTTAAAATGGTCTAATTGGGGCGCGAAATAGGTAATATTATACATTTTTTATCGCAAAACAGATATATCAGCGTGATTTTTTCCAGCAAAATACACATGTATGAGTGCAGTGCAACAACTTAGCTGTTCAGTTGACAGTGTCGCTAGTGGAGATTTGTTGCCACCTAAGAGTGCTGTCGAACTTGTAATTCCAATTTTGGCCACCTGAACAGCTAAGTTGGTGACATGTATACGTATACATTGTTAGTTTCCGTTTCCGTTAGTGTCATTCTCTCTGCCAAACATGAACCCAAGCTTACCATCCGTAGTAATAAATCAACAAAATTCCGATAGATGGCAGGATCAAAAAAAGTATTGTTAAAGAGTTTGATGAAATTTATTTATTATTTTTAAATAAATTATTGCTATTTTTATATTAAGTATCGTAATAGAATTAAAAATTTAAAATATGTATAATTTTGTTTGATTATTTGAATGAAATTTAGTTATGTCAATGTCAGTTTGTCATATTTGACATACTTAAAAAAACGTATTTAGATTGCAGCAATAATTTTTAGGGTTAGGTACCCTAAGAATGAAATTAATATACTAATGCGATCTTTTCTGTACTTAAAAGATAAAAACGAATGCCTTTTACAAAATATTCGTTGTCTGTCTTTCTGTCACCAGCTGTTTCTTATACACTGTGATAGCTGAAAATTTCACAAATTATTTGTTAACGATAACAGGACACTAAAGAATTCTAAAGAATATTAAGCTACATATTACCTCTTTTTACTCTATCTTTACAATGACACTTGGTAGATTCTTTAATGATTTCTCTCTTTCTTTCTTTCTTTCAAAATAAAACGAATGTTTGATATGGGGCAAAAAACATGTTTTTTGTATAAACATGTTTTTTTGCCATATTTTTATAATGGTACGGAACCCTTCACGCGCGAGCCCGGTTCGTACTTGGCCAATTATATACATTTTTTATACTTACGTCTTTTGTTTACCTATCAATATCTTTATCAATTTCATAATTACAAAAGGCTTGTTTGTTTGTTTGTTTGTTTGGATGTTTTTATGTTTGTTTGACGCAAATAGGCTCCGAAACTATTGGACTAAAATTAAAAATTCTTACACCGTTAGGAAGCTACATTATCCCCAAATGACATAAGCATTATATTTTGTTGCAAAAGGTAATAAATTCTTATAATACTCCAGTAATGTAACACAAGGTATAAAAAAGAGTAAAAAAATTGTTTCATGGCATGCGCTATGAAAGTTAGTTGTGGCGGGTGTCGTTTAGTATGTCTTGAGAGCAGCGGAACCCATAAATACAAAAAAAAACTTTAATCTATGTCAAAATTATAATGCGATAAAATTTAAATGTTTGTTTGTAACGAATAAGAACGACTTTCAAACATATCTCCTAGAATTAAATTTTTTTTATGCCCGTGCTAAGCCGGGACGGGCCACTAGTGTATAATTATATCAACGATACAATATGTAAACTGCCAGATGTACATTTATTATAACTAAGATTTCGACAGGCCTCTTACCTTAGAATAATAATAACAGTTTTTTTTATTTCAAATGTTGCTAAAATTGTATCCATAGTCTAATAAATATAAATTCCCTGATAATATGTAATTATTTACTTTTCTGATCATTAGACTTGAAGCTGATAAGATAGAGTAAAAATTAGATTTTATCAATAAAAGGTCTCTGGATACGTAGCTTTATCAGATTTTGGCATCCCACGCACGCACTGTATGTAGAAGGTACATATGTGTCTAGCTCCGGTTTTGATGTTCTTAGCTATGTTTGATGGTATTCGGATGTCCGCGAATACAAAATATTGGATATGATATTATTCACAACTTTCCCAAATGAAAGGGCTTACATTTTGGAATCATGCGAAAAATACAACTGTTTCATGCAATATGTTAGATGATTCGTGAGAAAAGTTTTTTCTTGTTACTAATATCATGTACCCTATAGATTTTTACTTTTCTAATTTCGTTTGAGGTTTGAAGGTATGCGCTATGAATATTAACATACACGAAAACGAAACCTATTGAAAATATTCTCTTTCTCATAATTTTCCTTCAAAAAAAAAGAGTTTCAAACAAAATAAAATAGCAAGAACAATTCATGAGATTCGAACCTTGGTCAATTCAAATCATAAAAATATTTCATGTTCCAAAAATGCTTCCTTTACGAACGAGCTAATATAATCGACAATTGAGCGTTCGAAATTGGCATCCATATTCAAATATGCTGAAGTTCAAGTGACAAAAAAAAATTGTCAATGCTAGTGTGAGTGTAGCCGCATCGCCACAGAATAGATGATAGTAGATATGGGTTTTATATGGCTTTTTGTAAATTTTTGCTATTAACGCTTAATATATGTTGTTTTGTGATGAGCCTTAAAAATAATACATTAACAGTAGATTTCGCGAACCGATTCTGAAGTTACAAAAGAAATTACTTGGGCTGCTGGGATGAATATAACTAACTTATACCTAATTAACGCCATCTAGCGGCATATGAGCACTTGCAGCATGCTAGCGAACAACCTTAATGGAAAAAAAGAGTACATTTGTATTATTAGAACAGTTGATCGACAGCTGTCTCAGCTAGGCTGTAGAGCCTGTAATATAGACAGCTGTACTTCCCATAAATTACACCTATAATAATAATATGTACCTGACAAAAATTTAAAAATATTTTATACATTTTATTAAGAATTGATGAAAAAATTAATCAGTTCAGGTATTTTCATTTCACCTAAAAGATTTATAAATATATTTTATAATTATTTGATTTATGTAATACAACTCGTTACGTTCATATTTGAATGTGCGCTCGTTTGTTGTATGATCTTGTTTGTTCAATTTAAGATCCGTAGGAGAACTATTTAATATAATATTTTGAATAACATAGATTATTCTATCACAATAATAATTACTACACTAAATAAAGGTAAAGTTCTACTTAGCATTTATAAAATAAAATGAGTTGTCTTTCTTACAGATAACAAAGAAAATATCTCACAACCTCAAGAGGAACCTAAAGAAAACCATTCGAAGGAACCAGAATTGACAGCCCTAACAACAAATAAAGGCAAGAAACCCAAAGAACCAGACGCCCAAAAGAAACCCATCATTAAAACAATTAGAATTAACAACGACAATCGCGTGTACAAAGCAGTTACTTTCGTCGAAGACCGACCACCGACTTCACCACTGCAAATAAAAATGCCGAACCAAAAGAAATCAGTCGAAACGAATACGGTTAAAAACAAATACGTCAAACTGACACTGAGCAAAGTTTCCATGAACGAGAAAAAGAAGCAGAAACAGCTTAAAGAGAAGAAACCCAGACGCGAGAAAGTGAGGAACCGGCCAGTGTCTCCAATCTTTCCAACTGGAGAAGGTTGCTCTGAAACTGAAGTGGCCAAATGGGCGCCGGCAAGCATAAACCAACTAACTAAACCTTACTACGAAGCCTGGGTAGACACAACTTTGACAGCAATAACAAAATGTTCCCAAGAAGAAAAGGAACTGATCAACAAAGAGAACATAATAAGGACGTTCAAAAGAGCAATCGATTTAGAATTGAGGCCCGATTCCCCGGATTTGGTCTACGAAAAGATGAATGACGAAACGTTTATGGGCAAAATTACAGTTAGACAAAAGCGGTAGCAAAATAATTTAGTTTTAGGGGCCTGGTGTGGATTAAAGTTGAAAAATATAAAGTTTACAAAGACAGCTTTTTATTTAATAACGTCCAAATTTTTTTTTTTTTTATATAACTGATTAGTAGTAAGGCCGCTGAGTTTACTCCATGGACCCCAACCTAGGCGTGAGCCTGTGTCTTGGCGATTCATATTTCGATTCCATGTACGAGTATATAATATTAGACTGCTTAGTATGTGAGCCTTGGGATCAATTGCATTGCTACTTATATGGCTGATGTGTGTGTGTACGTGTGTATTTATGTTAAATTCATTACAACTTTGGGGTGTACTTCCGAAGAGCTCATACCGCCGATCGATCTGAAATTTGGCATAGTAAGTAATGTAAGTATGTATGTATATGTAGTATGTATATTAGTTTAAATATATATGACCGAGCTTTGCTCGATATTTTTTTTAATATGACATTTTCTAATAATGATTCCTAGCTAGATCGATTTATCGCCCCCGAAACCCCCTATAGGTACCTATACTAAATTTCGTGAAAATCGTTGGGGGCCGTTTCCGAGATTCCAATATATATACAAGAATTGTTCATTTAAAGATATAAGATAAGATATATCATAGGAATCTCGGAATGGGCTACAATGATTTTCATGAAATTTAGTATATATATAGGAGGTTTCGGGGGCGATAAATCGATCTAGCTAGAAAAAATTTTTGGAAAATCTCACGTTTAAAAAAAAAAAAAAAAGCTGAGCAAAGCTCGGTCAACCAGGTACTATTAATTTAACTAATTAAACTAATTTACAAAATACTTGTATTAATATTTTTTTATGTCACTGACTGGTTTCTACAGTTGAACTAAACTATATTAGAAGATAATTTCATATTAAAATTTCTTCACTGATAATACTACTTTTAATTTAATTAATACTGAAAAATAGGTAAGCAGAAAACTTATGTTAACCTTGCAGAATAAAAATGCCATTATAATATACAAACATTTATATTTCATTCGCACAAATATTTTTTACATATTTGTATAATCAGACACCAATATACCAGTACCTATAATTATAGTTCTCCGAAAAACAGAAATAACATCAGTTTACAACAGAAATAACACCATTGTTTTCAAGCCGCCCGAAGGTATCTGACTTCAATCAATCAATAATTTATTTACTTCTAAAACATTTACAAAGCTTACAAAAACTAAGCCTGGCTTAACAACTGCTTGTACTAAGACTAAAATAAACTAAACTAAAAAACCTAATCCATCCAAAAACTGCCTAAAACTGTGATTTCATGGCAAAGACATTTTTTTTTACATAAAAGTCAAAACATTGATGTTTTATCTATAATATATTAAATATTCAAATATTAATACACACATTTTTTACAATAACAAATACAATTTATAGTTATATGTCAAGCTTTCAAAATTGAATTCATCATCATCATAATCAGCCTATGCTTGTCCACTGCTGGACATAGGCCTCCAATTGAATTTATATTAGCATGTCAATTTTATAAAAAAAAACTATTTTGATATAATAAGGAAGAGGCCCTCATATTTGGTTCTATTAAAACATTCTAAATGTAGTCTATTTAACACAACAAACAAGGGTAAATTGTTCCATTGTTATTATACATTTCATATCATATAAACTTAGCTTTTTATACATGTCTTTTCACATTCTTTATAACATAACATTTTATATATAACCCATAGGGTGACATTTATTATTTATTTATTTATTTGATTTATAGGCGAGCAACATTATGCTGATGACTGACTTTCCGCTTTTAATGACCGAATTTAACACATAATTGTCCGGTTACAATGACGAGTGTTGCCATGTTTACAAATAATTCATAGAAAAGAATGAAATAAATGAATCTCCGCTATCAGCCCGCATAACATCTCTGACTCCGCTATCGGCCCGCATGACATCTCTGATTGGAATTGTGTTTATTTTATGGCAGTACGAATTTGTAGGTAAAAAATGGCTTCTGCTAAACGAAAACGTTTCTCTTGAATAAATAGACATTCGTTTATTACGACTCCGCTTATAACTACTTTCCGCTTTTAACGACCGAATTTCACACATAATTGTTCGGTTACAGCGAGCGTTGCCATGTTTACAAATAATTCATAGAAAAGAATGAAATAAATGAATCTCCGCTATCGGCCCGAATTAGTAGGTCACTTTACCTACTAATTCATACTGCCATAAAATAAACACAATTTGCAATCAGAGATGTCATGCGGGCGGATAGCGGAGATTCATTTATTTCATTACTCACGCATAAAAAATGGCTTCCGCTAAACGAAAATGTTTCTCCGTTGAAGAAAAAAGTGTTATAATACAACGTCACCTGTCTCTTGGCAGTCATTATAACAGGATTCTACTGTAAATTTCTTATACCAATAAGGTGACTGCATGACCGGGAGGGTAGTAACCTCAAAACTGTGTAGGTAAGTCAGAATTATCAGCTTCTTTGGCATTCCTACTATTACTTTGTGTCCGTTCTTTATTTCTAACACGTCTATGCTTATTATCGGTTGGAGGGACAACACCGGAATATCCTGTCTACTAGATCCTTTAAGATTCTGCTTCTCCGCAAAACTGTATTCTTTCACCGGATTGTGATTTAACAAGTCTAACGTGCCGTTCGTGAACGGTTTGTAGTATATAAGTAGGACCCCATTTTTGCAACCTACAAAGAAAATGTCTCCATACACTTTTACTAACGAAATGTTGGCTAGCGGGTTTTGAGGTAGCAATAAGCGGAAATGAGCCATCCAGAAGTAAAGAAGTTGCCAATTAAAATTCTCAAAGAATTCGTAGCGCCAAAGGTTGTGTAATAAATTATGCTTTACAGCTTCCAAGTCTAATAGCAAAACGAATTGTCCGTTCACAAACTTATAAATCGTTCGTTGAGCGGTTAAGATGTGCAAAGTTCCCTCAAACAAACTGACCGTGGTAACAGTTTCATCATGGTTCACCGGCACTTGAACCACAGACTTATCATTCAAATTGCAGTAAAATATCTCATTATCAATGGTAACGAAATACAAATGTCTACCGAATACTCTGAAATGTTTCACCTTATGATGAATCTGTTGAATCCCCCTTAGTGAAAGGTGATTTTTGTCTGTCACCTTGATCTGCTTCCACAGTACATGTAATCGGAGATGTTCACCGAGACCTATGAATAATTTTTCCCTTTCTACGATTTTGGCAAAATTTCCGTTGATGGTTTCTCGCTCTTTACCAGTATTAATTGTCGAAATATCATAGTAAGTCACGCAGGTGCGTTTGAGAACAGCCGTGACTCCCTTGTGGATGATGTAGGAGTCTTTTATCTCATCTGCATATTGAGAAGAATGGCAGCACTCGTCGCGAGACTCCACCGCATTGGCAAGCCGGCTCCACAAAGCCAGAGCCTGATATAAATCAAACCAATGTTCGCAGCAGATTGTCTTCCTTTTCGCGTCCCTATAAACCGTCGGAAAATCTTTTGAGCAATGCTTCTTCCACAATTCGTCATTCTCCGTTATGGTTTCGATTATTGCTTTCCACCGCTTGCAGACTCGACGGCACGAAATCACGTTATTCACTGGGAGAAACTTGAAAATTAACAATAGGAGCTCTGTAGGTAACTCGGGCATATTGGCAGGATTTTCGCCGCACTTATTCACTTCTTCACATGGTACACGTCAAAAATGTACCAAGGATTTATGTTAATGTGTATAATATTACTGCTTTACAACTTTTTCTTTGTGTCCCAGAAATCGATGATTTTTTATTTTCATAACATTGCATCCGTAGACAGAGAAAACAAATTGCGTCGAACGCAGGGCGGTTCCAAAACCAATACCATAGACAATAAACTGGCTTTTTTAAATCAAAAACAAATAATTTATTAACCCTATACCCATGAAGTTCTACAACTTCATGCCTATACCTTACTACTTTTGTCACACACGGCACGTCTCTTACAAATAACATTTTATTAAAAATATATAATTTTTAAGAACTAAAAAAATCACAATAATTTTAAATCATTAATCAACGTATATAATACCAGATGCGAGAAGCGCTATCTAGTGTCGAGTAGCAGAACTTGGACATCAGTCTTCATCATTATTTCAACTTTGTTCATAATTCATTTTAAATTAGTAATGCTATATTGCGCTAGATGACGCTTTTGTAAAATTTAACCATCCATCTCCAATTCCAGGTTTGAGACGATGACTGAGTAATAACTAAGCTTTCCTTTTTTAGGGTTCCGTACCTAAAAGGTATAAACGGGACCCTATTACTAAGAATCCGCTGTCTGTCTGTCTCCAGGCTATAGCTCAGAAACGGTAATAGCTAGAAAGCTGAAACTTTCTCAAGATATGTATTTCTCGTGCCGCTATACAAATAGTAAAAATAAAAAAAATAAATATAAAAGGGGGTTCCCATTCTATAAACGTGTTTTTTTTTTTGTATTGTTTTTTTATTCATAACGGTAGCTGCCAGACACTTAAAATTTTCACAGAATATATAAATTTATAAAAGCTATCAAATTAAATTATAGAATTTAAATAAAATAAATATTTAAGCTCCCATACAACAATGGTACGGAACCCTTAATGCGCGAGCCCAACACACACTTGGCCAATTATTTATGTTTATTGTATGTATGCTTATATAACGGAAGTTAGCAGTAGCTCCCGTCAACACACAACACAACACACTTACACAAACACACACATCAAACTTATAATAATTCTTCATCCATTTAGCGTCAGGGTTTAAAAATACGTCGATACTGGTAACGAACGTATCGCACGCACATTCATTTCTTTAACGTCACTAAACAAAAATGATTAATTATGATCAGTGTTTTTGTTACCATATAAATAAATAAGGTTTTTGGGTTTTTGATTTTATTAAATAAGTACTGTTAGTTTTATTCCATAATAAAAACAAAAGATATTACCGACATAGTTACTCTACTTTTATTTATGCCCTTTTTAAAAAATTCTAAACTTTAAACGCTTGTACTGAAAATGTGTATATTTTGTTTAGTGACGTTAAGGAAGTGAATGTGCGGTATGTTTGAATGATTCTGTTACAACAGACGAAACTATTTTTAGGAATCGATTTTCGTTTGAACACGTAAAGCTATGACTGTTCTGTTGAAACCGTAGCATACGCATAAGCAGCCCACTATACGTTCCCACTGCTGGGACTCGGGGCCTTCTCTCACGAGGAGAGAGATATAGGCCATAATCCACCACGCTGGCCAAGTGCGGGTTGGCGGATGACACACGTCTTCGGATATTGTGGTCCTCAAACATGCCGGTTTCCTCACGATATTTTCCTTCACATACATGTGACGACGAAGCTCCCGAAATGTTGGACTGATTCAGGTTTTTTGTTTGAAAAATGTGTTAAGAGCGTCCTTAGCTCTGTGCGCTGAATTGAAATTGACATATTAATATTGTAAAATGACATTGTAATATTATAAATTGACATATTAATATTGTAAATTGACATTTTAATATTGTAAAATGACATTGTAATATTGTAAAATAACATTGTAAATTGACATATAAATATTGTAAAATGACATTGTAATATTGTAGAGTGTGAATTTACATTTGAATATAGTAGATTCACATTTTAATATTGTAGATTGACATTGTAATATTGTAAATTGACATTGCAATATTGTAGATTTGCATTGCAATATTGTAAATTGACATTGCAATAGTGTAAAATGACATTGTAATAGTGTAAATTGAGATTTTAATATTGTAAACTGACATTCATAAGTGTAGTTTTGTACCTATATTGAATAAATTAAACTGAACTGAACTGAAAATCGGCAAGTAAAAATCCAAAATGGCCGCCGCTACAATGGCGGATGACATATTTTTTGCAATTGAAAATCAAATGAATGGTCATCAAATTAATGGCCTTGACTAGTAATAGGTATAACACAGGTAAGATTTACATAAAAATCTTGATTTAATTATTTATAATTCATAAATTAATTATGGTAAATTTCAATTCCAAGACGATCGTCACTGTAAATGTTGTAGGGTTTTTTTTTATCAAATTAGTTAAATTATTTATTTTTAGTAAAATATAATATATATATTATTAATATTTATTCATTAAATGCAAAAGGGACACAAATAAAAAACGAAAATCGTATCGATTTATTGCGACAATTCATTTTAAATATTTATAGTTTCGTTTAAAACAGCCAACATTTTCGCTCAAATAATCGTAGAAACGCATAACCGCTTTTTTTGTATTTTGACGGTTTGGTTGCTAAGTTCAGTGCAAAGACGCGATAAGACGCCAACTTTAATTTAATAAATATTCTTCCCCATTAAATACTAGATACACATAATAGTACCTGTATTTAATTTCTATTAAATTTAAAATACTACTGTTTACACGTGAATAACAATTCTGCAAGCTCCATATTCATATATTCGCTTAAATTATAAAAGGAATTACTTTCACAAAAACTCTTTATTTTCTGTTTAAACATACTACTAATTAAGATTTGTTATTTTCTCTGGCAACTTGTTGTACATTAATATTTTTGTTTAACATCCCTGTTTCTGTACTTTAGCTAATCTATTAGCTGTTAGAACTTTACCTATCTTCCTACGCAAACAATATTGAATAGCATCTTTTTTATTTTGGTACATTTCATTTTCATGAATTTCTAGCAGGCTACGAATGTACATGAATGAAGAAGAGTGGAGGCAAACCGCTTAGTACGCGACTTAGGCACCTCCACAGTATAACGATGCCGCCTTGGTGTTTCCTTACTCGTCCGATGGTGGAATGGGGTGGGGGGAATTCGACACCTTAGCGATTATTTTGACCCAAACTGTAAACAAGTTGCCACAATATCATTTAATTGCTTCCAAGATCCGTGAAAACAGCTTTATCATGTGCTAAACGAGCCAAAAAAATATTTGCGGTGTCGCTAACCTGAGATAACAGATAGGCATAAAGATAGCAAACATCACCAGATCCCAGACTTGGCATTTGACCTTATTAGATAAAAAAAAAGAATGAAGCGATCACAACGCATTCATATACCCTAGTGATATTGTGTTAGGTATGCTGGGAAGTTATTTCCCAGCATACCTAACACAATATTTAGTATGTTAACAATAGTTAGTATGTATTTTCTTCTATTTTATTTTGTACGCATTACTATCTTTTCTGAAATAAATATTCTTTTATCATTAAAAAAAAAAAAAAACAACACAGTGATTGTAATCGCTCTGTACGGTAAGTTAGCCCTAAATTAATTTATCGATCCTAATTACAATCACAGTAAGTTTTCATAAAAATAATGTTATTTTACTAGTCGGATTTACAAAATTGGCTTTATACATAAGCATAGTTACAGTAATTTGCTTTCTCAAAACATTATTACAGTAAATAACACACATACGGTACTAATGCTAAGGATATAAAATGTTACTTCATATGTCACTCCTAAGCTTAAACACATTTTGATAGTTAAAAAAATAAATATGTTATTTATATGCTAAACTAGGTGTCAAATTTATAGAACAAATATGTTCCTACAACACAAACTAAGAAAATCTTGAAATAATATATTATTACAGAAGATATAAGAAAAAATGTAAAAAGAACTTTAACCGCCATTTTCTCCAAAATTGGTCCAGATGACTTACTGTGTTTATCCCAAGAACGGCGGAATAATACCCTAGTTGGAGCATGAAAGAGTAACATAGATTTTGAAGTTGTTTGCATATCTCACGGAAACCACATTTTTTTTTCGAGATATAAAGTAGCCTATGTGTTAATTTATAAAATCTAACCAATCTACACACCAAATTTTATCAAATTCGGTTCAGACGTTTGAGTGTGAAGAAGTAACAAACATACTCACTTACACATAAACTTAGTGTCATATTTTATATAGATACATATTTAACACCCAGACCCATAGCGAAAAAATTTAGTTGAGCACAAAGATGTTGGCCGGGCCGGGAATCGAACCCGGAACCTTCTGATTGGCAGGCCGGCACGGTAACCTTTACGCCAGCAAGGTCGTAGTTGGTACCCTTACTACGCGGAACCCTAAAAATTACATAAATCTGAGGTCGAAAGACAGATTCGACTCGTGGCCTGATAGCGATTTTTTGATAAGCAAGAATTAATTGGATAGGTAAATACTTTTATCTGTTTGTTTAAGTTTTGATACTTTTTTGTATGGTTCGTTATCGTACTTACAAAATATTAGGCCTATACAACGACTCTTACGAAAAACTTAGTAAATCCTATGATCAATAATTGTAATTTTAATTATTATTTAATATCTAAAAAGATATAAGCTTAACACAGGTAATATTTTTTTCTTATAATATATATAAATCTCGTGTCACAATGTTTGTCCTCAATGGACTCCTAAACCACTTAACCGATTATAATAAAATTCGCACGCCATGTGCAGTTCGATCCAACTTGAGAGATAGGAGATGTGGCGTCAAGCCATTAATCAAACCATCACGCTGCTGCGCGAAACTGGCAACACAGCCAAGGAGCGCCCGCGCCGGGAGCGTCGGTGCTCAGTGGCGCCATTAGAGACAACTTAACTCGACCACGAGACGGACGGTGACTCGTGAGGTTGTGTATTTAATAATGTGACAACTAAATAAACTATTGATGTGTCTCATTTATAAGTGATAAATAGGCGACGTGATGTCGCCTTAGATAGTTAAAATCTCAAATTATAGTCGCAATTTTAATTTATTGCTAATTATTGTCTGTTATTATTTGACAGTCACAATTATCTGTTAACTCCAAATGATTCTAACAGATATCGATACCTTTCGACTGGGTTGAGTAAGCAATCAATAGATGGCGCTGCTATGGTAAATCTACGAACGTGTCATATAAGCTACACTTCTATTTTTCATACCCCTAAGTGAGGCAAAACAACGTCTGCCGGGTCAGCTAGTGTCATATAAGGATCAAAACGAACTGTTTGACTCATAATATCTTTGTTAATAAATAAATGAATCACAAATACCGATAGTATCGTATGTTATTATAAAAAGTATGTAAAGGAAGTTGCAAAGTTCACTTTTATGTACTTAGATATAATATTCCACATAGAGATACAGTTTTATTTTTGCCTCCATTTAGCAAAGGGATATCCCTTCGGTCAGATGTTGTCACAATTCCACTGCTATAAAGATATTTACAATACAATACAATTGACGACCTCGTTGGCGTAAAGGTTACCATGCCGGTCTGCTAATCAGAAGGTTCCGGGTTCGATTCCCGGCCCGGTCAACATCTTTGTGTTTCACTAAATTTGTTTGCTGTGGGTCTGGGTGTTAAATATGTATTTATATATAATATGTATGTATGTATATGTAGTATATCAGCTGTGTTAGCAACCATAATACGAGCTAGAAATGGTTCAGTATGGGGCTAACCAGCCGTGTGTGAATGTGTCCAAATATTTATTTATTTTATGACTTTATTGCACACCAAATACACAAAAAAAAAAACAGTTTTATAACAATAAAAAAAATAACAGAGGTAGTACAATAGGCGGCCTTACCGCCTAAGGCGATTTCTGCCAGGCAACCTTTGGATGGATTTAAGTTACGGACAAGCAGAGTGGTGTACAAACTTAAAAGAAAGAAAAAACAAACAAACAGATATTTATTATTAGTAATGCCTCATGTTCATGTGCGAGTGTAGCTCGGTGGTAAAAACGTCTGTTTTTCAATCAGACGGCCCCTGGTTCGATCCCGGCCCTACACCAATGACTTGTTTTTCAAGTTATGTGTGGATTTGCACTCGCTTTACGGTGAAAGAAAACATCGTGAGGAAACCGACTTGTTTGAGGACTACAATATCCGAAGACGTGTGTCATCCGCCAATCTGCACTTGGCCAGCGTGGTGGATTATGGCCTACATCTCTCTCCTCGTGAGAGAAGGCCCCGAGTCCCAGCAGTGGGAGCGTATACTTGGCTGTCTATGCTTATGCCTCATGTTTTTGTAACTTTCCAAAGATAGTGTGAAGCTTAGTAAAAATAAAATTGGCCAAGTGCGAATTGGGCTCGCGCATGGAGGGTTCCGTACCATTGTTGTATGGGAGCCCCCTTAAATATTAATTTTATTTAAATTTTATTTGATAGCTAATATAAAAAAAAACACAAAATATATTAATGTATAATATATTTTGTGAAATTTTTAAGTGTCTAGCAGCTCCCGTTATTGTTATATAACTTAAAAATACGAAATAAAAAAACATTTTTTAGGATTTGTTGTTATAGCGGCACGGAAAATACGCATTTTGTGAAAGTTTCAGCTTTCTAGCTATTACGGTTTCTGAGATATAGCTTGAAGACAGACATACAACGGAGTCTTAGTAGTAAGGTCCCGTTTTTACCTCTTAGGTACGGAACCCTAATTAAGGGCAGAGTGCCATAAAACTTTTATCAAAGGGAAGAGTACGTATATAATCTTAATTAAGTGCATTCATTTTACGCAGGCCACCAGTCCTACGAATAAACTATATTATTATACATGTTTCGTAGAAGAGATTCAATTACAAAATCATTGAAAGTTTCATAAATTGTGCGCATATGTAAATAGACCCAAAATCATTTTCATATCTAGAGCACTAAACCGCTTTAGACCAGTGTTATCAATAAATGTTCTTGTTTTTATCTTGATAAATCTTGTTTTTGTCAAAACCATCAGTGGGTCAAGATAGGCCTATCACTGATTGTATAAGGTTGGATATAATAATAATAAATCATTTATTTGACCAGTAAACACATACAATGCTATGACAATAATAATACAACCTTATTTAATATTTACAATTGTACATTCCCATTTTAATTTAGAAATAATATAAGTTATAGGTTAAATTGTTTAGTACTTAAGATTTCCCCCCTTTTTTATGTATATCTGAACCTTCCTTATCATTAAGTTAACACTAGCATGCTGTGTACTCTTCTTTGGATTGCAGTTATGTTTAAAATGAATGTTTGTAATCTGTCTGAGTGCCTAATAAATAAATAAAATAAATAAATAAATTTGAGCCCTATGTCCCACACTAGAGAAAATCCTGTGTTGTAGACATAATAATATGTTAATCTATTTAGTTATCCATGAAAAACACAAATGTTAATCTATTATGACGACCTCGTTGGCGTAATGGTTACCATGCCGGACTGCTAATCAGAAGGTTCCGGGTTCGATTACTAGCACGGCCAACATCTTAGTGCTGAACTAAATTTGTTGGCTGTGGGTCTGGGTGTTGAATATGTATCTATATAAAAATGTGTATGTATATGTAGTGTATGTATCAGTTGTGTTCGTAATCATACTACTAACTAGAAATGGTTCTGTATGGGGTTAACCAGCCGTGTGTGAAAAGTGTCCAAAAAAAAGAAAAGAAATGTTGAAATAATAAGAGGAGGATTTTGTAACAAAAAACACACAATTAATATCAAGACATATAATTCTTCACATTTCTTGTACATACATTTACAAATACAAGTAGCATTGTTTTAAACAACCATCCTTATTTAATAAAATCTAATACATTTTCAACATTTAACACATTCACTGCAGTTTATGGTAAACTGATTGTTGTACCTATATGACATGCCATATAACCTATTGACTCAGACATTCCACAAAAGAACGCCTGAATTCTTCCATCTAGTATGTCAACCAATCATTCTATTTGAACCAGTCAAGCAAATTGAGTGTACCAATTTTAGGGCAGTATTTATTTTTATATTTTTAGGCAACTACGGCAGCAAACAAATTTTATATATCTTCTTATATATAAAATTTCCGTGTCACAGTGTTTGTTACCGTACTCCTCCGAAACGGCTTGACCGATTTTTTCCAAATTTTATATGCGTATTCAGTAGGTCTGAGAATAGGCTACTGTATATGTATTTAGAAATAATTATTAAGGCAAAACAACGTTTGCCGGGTCAGCTAGTAAACATATAAAATATACAAATACTTTGTTCATGGGGAAACAATAAATTCTAGATTTTATGACAACAGTGCACTTACATTTTTTTAAAGGAAAACACTTGTTTTAAACTGGCTTCTATTTTGCAGTGTCCTAACAAACGGGAGCAAACAAATTTTATATATGTCTAAACATATAAAATATACAAATACTTTGTTCAATAATTGAAACAATAATTCTAGATTTTATGACAACAGTGTTAGAACGAAATTTTTTTTTTAAGGAAAACACAAGTTTTAACTTGCATCTATTTTGCAGTCATAACTAAAATGCCGTTATGTTAGTCAAATTGTTTGGTTAATGGCATTATAGTAAAAACAGGGCAGTGTCAAAATCAGTGTTAAAAAGCTTGTCTTTTAAGTTTTGAAACTCAATATAACCTGATTCTTCTTGTTTTGGCTTGGAGCTGAAAGTCCAATGTGATGTGTGATTGTGAAAAAACAAAACTAAATAATTACAAAGAATTTTTATCTGATTCTTCTTGTTTTGTCTTGGAATTGAAAGTCTAAAGTGGTTGTGAAAAAAAAAATATTCAAAGAATTACAAATAATTCTTAAAGAAGCAAAGACATAAAATAAAGGTATTATGAGTATAATATTTAATACTAATTTATCATAATGAGGTTAAAATTATATTGCTACATAATATGTTTTACACATTCATTTTTATCTACTATACCATTTAATAATAAAAATAATCAAAATATCAAAGTTATTTGCTTCTCTTGGAATTTTCAACAACTCTAGTGAAGAAGAATCTTCTTCTTCTTCTGATTCTTTTGAATATGTCTTTCTGCAGTCGGTTATTGGTGGCGATTCAGCGGCACACACGACTAAACTAAATTTAAAGAAGCCCCGTCTCTTATCATCCTAGGTGGCCAGAAAGAGACAGCACATTCTGAACCACAGACAAAACAGCTAAAATTACGTCATATGTAGAAAATATAGGCGACTTTAGAGCGCACTCACTTGTATCACCTCTAAAACTGCCTGCACATTCCATATTTGACGTTTGATTTAAGTTGTTTTGTCTGTGGTTCAGAACGTGCCGTCTCTTTCTGGCCACCTAAGATGAAAAGAGACAGGGATTCTTTAAATTTAGTTTAGTCGAGTGTGCCGCTGAATCGCCACCAATGTCGCGTGGTGTGTTGCAGACAAACGCTGATTGGATTGGACAGTGACAGAATAACTAAAACAGGCACTGAGCAATGGCCAGTGGCAAAATTTTGAATTCTGAGATAATTTGTTAGTTTGCCTTTTTTCCCACATAAATCCACATAAAGTGAAGATCAAACACAAGTAATACATTATTTGATGACTTCGACTTTGAAACAATTGCTTACACTTCAGGTATATACTGCTATGATATAAAATACTCATAAAACATAGTACCATGATTATTTTTCCATACTAACAAATCAAACACTAATTTTTTTAAAAACATTGTCAAATGCATAGAAAATATTTTATCAGACAAAATTATATTAGTTTTAAATTACGTTTTACATAATATATAATAAAGTTTATTTATCTTATATATATAATTTCCATGTCACAATGTTAGCTACCATACTCCTCCGAAACTGCTTGACTGTTTTTTACCAAATTTTTAATGCATTTTCAGTAGGTCTGAGAATCAGCTACTATCTATTTTTCATACTGTTAGGTAAGGCAAAACAATGTTTGCTGGGTCAGCTAGTTTTTTTTTTTATAATAAAAAGAAAGTTGATGTTAAAAAAAATAGGTACATGTTACATCAAAATACATTTATCTATAATTATACTGATAAAAGTTGTAAGCACATTCCAGTTAACACACAGTTTATAACTAAAGTGACAAGGGTGGGATAATCATTCCTAACTATTACACCAACATAATCTTTGATGTACACCAGAAACATTTTTGATAAACAACAAAACAATTTTAAGTGTACAGCCAGGAATTGACCAACATTCAACATAATACTAATGGTATTGTGGAAAAAGGGTGCAAGATAATGAAAATTTAAATAAAAAAAGAAGTAGGTACATATCATATAATGATTTTGTAATGATATCATATTTTTTGACTTGTAACTTTGGTGTTATCAATATATGATTTGTATTTGTATTTGAAGTACTGAAAATAAGTTTTTTTTTTTTACAGTGGTTCTAAACTATGTCTCATTTGGTGCTATTGAGTATTTTTATTTAATGCACATTTATAATATCTTTATTCACATGATAATAGCCTCCTTAAAATTTATTTAATATTTTTTATTGAATCAGCTTTATCAGTGGTCTTTAAGGCAATGTTATGATCAAAATATTGATACAGTTTTCTCACTATAAATAGTAAACGGAAAAAATCTAAAAACTTAAATAAACTTAAAGACCTTCTAAGAAACCGCTCTAAAGATATATACTTATTTTGGTACCAATCATATTAGGAAAAATAACTTGTTCAGAAAATTTTATTTTAGGTTTTTTTAACCAGTTTAATTTCCAATTTATAAGTACAATTGGTTCAACAATAGAAGTATAAGTGACGTAAGTATAAATATTCTTGAAATGGTCTTTTAGCTTTAGCCTTTAAGCTATTTTTTCGATATTTTGTACCATTTATAGCAAAAAACTATAAAATCAAGCCCTCATCATCTTAAAAAGAATATACTTATATATATATTTTACTAGTATAACAAATAGTTCAAGCAGCCTCTTCCCTAAAACTCGAAAAAAAAACTACATACATATATATTTCTATACAATAACCTTAAAATATTTTCTTGTTATGCAAAAAGCAGTCCTTCTCATCTCTAATGCAAGTTACATTTTTGTTCATTGGAATACTAACTATTAAATATAAAATACATACAAAAATGGCAACAATTTCACAGAGATCGGTTCTGCACAGACACCAAGGATAAGCTCACAGCATTAGCATAATTACGTAAAATATCAATCCCCATTGCAATATATTGGAGAGTTCAACGAAAACCGGTCACCTTGCCTGCTGCTGTTCATATTCCTTCGTTGCTGTAAACATGGCCTGTCCAACCAAAACCCTGTCACCTGCTTCTATGTCGAATTTAAAACTTTTAGGTGCCTCAAAGAGCAAAATTATAGTGCTACCCATATTGAATTGGCCGAACAACTCACCCTTCTTCAAATCCAGTTGTCCCAACTCAACTTCGTTTATTCGGTTTCGTTTGCCTTTAGTGTTCGTTCGCAGCTCCGGATCTTGGAATATCTCTATGGAGCCAACATTTGTTGCTCCAACTGCTGTCATGCTGAAAAACCCATGTTTCCATTCTCCAACGTACACTGCTCGTTCGTTAATAGCAAACAAGCCAGGTATTAATCTAGCTAGCCAAGGGTTTACAGACAAAAGCTTGCCTGAAAAGTGACGTCTGAATGTTGCTGTCCAATCACAAGGTGTGTGAAATCTGTGATAATCACCGGGAGCTAAATAAATAATACACTGGTGTAGTATATTCTCTTTGTTCGTGAGCAAAGATTCGTAATAGTTGTTACCTTTTTTCTTAGACCACTTGTTTTCGCCTAAAAACTCTTCCAAACTGTATGTGACTCCTTTGACTTGCTCTATCTTGTCTGTGTCTGCCGGACCACAGTTTAAAACGACGCCATCGCATGGGGACACGCAGGAACGTGGGGATATGTATCTGGCGCCTTCTTTCAAGGGGCGGGTGAAGAATGCTGATAGACTTTTGTAATATGTCAAATCCGGGTTAGCTGCGTCGTTTAAATTAACGTTAAACATTTTAACGTACGTTCCGTATACGAAACTTCTAACAGACACAGGCAGCTCGCAAGCCGCTATACGTCCCCATAAACGACTCGTGATTCGAAATGGAAACATTTCGTAAAACCGAATCTCCACTTTCGAAACTTCATAGTCGATGCTCGCACGGATGTAGCACCAGCCGACGTAAATAACGCTGCCCAAAGGCATCCAGCGAGTGAAAATCGAGCGGAAACTCATCCATTTATTGGTGTGCAGCTGATTCAAATTATTCTTTGTTTGGGCTGTGTGTACCGCCGACGTTTGTCGAAACGGGCGGTGCGGACGCAACCGCTGCCGAAACATCGGGTTGATGACTGGGAGGCAGCTTCTAATGCGCGTCGGCGGAAACATTTTCACGCGCCACCTCACTCGCGGTTTTAAAAATAATTTGTTTAGATTATTATTCCAGCGATTAATTTCGTCGAGATAACGTTCGCAAAAAAAAACTTAATCTAATTGACAGCGGATTGACAGTAAGAAATGACATAAACCTAAATGTTGCCATTACAAAATAATCAAACTTTATACTGGATGTAAAATTTAATAGTGATGACCTTCGCTTCATCTTTAAAAACCGGAAACTTAGCAAAGTCTGTGGTTTTTTTTTAAGATATTCAGAATTTTTGAACGAAATAGAAATAATAAATGGATCATGAAATGTAGCGTTGTTGTTCGAGAATTTCTCAATTTTTATGTTTTATTATTTTGTTTAAGTGCTGTGAATACTGCGTCTCATGGAAGAAAACTGCGATGGAGCTAATACTGTGCCCGAAATTTGGAGAAAGACGTCCGTGGACGCGCCTGTATCTCCTACACTTGAAGTTGATTCTGAGACTTGGTCCTCTCAAACCGCCTTTCGGGGCTTCGTGGGTCCGCCTTACGTAGTTTTGGAGCGTTACGACATAACTCCTTATTTGAACGGTCATAGGCATACTGCTTCGAAAAGGAAGGACCAAAAAAAGCGCGGCAAAAATGATGTACTACACGCACATAGACTCACTCAGAAATGTGTCGTCTTATTGAAGAAAGATGACTTGGAACAGCTTAAAGCAGCTTTAAAAATATCGCGGGCGCTTTCTCCTGTTTCGTCCTCCGATTCGGAAAACGGGGAGGGTGTGGAAATGGTAGTAACGTGCAAAATCTGTCAAAAATCGTATACTAGCGAGAAAAAATTGCTAAAACACCAAAAAAACAAGCACATTCTTCTATCTTCTACCTACAAAACACAGAAACGCGTCTCTTTCTCTGACCACGTCATAGTGCACGAGGTTACCGAGTACCACAAGTGCCGGAAATGTCCAAAATTCTTTGAAGATTACAAATGCTTGAAGCAGCATATGAAACGTTGGCATAAAAAGCGTAAATGCTACATTTGTAATTATTGTAACAAGAAATTCGTTGATCGAATGTTCTTTAAAGTACACATTAAGTTGCACTGCGATGTGTGCGGATCTCTGTTCAGTAAACGGTCAACGTATCTCGAACATAGACGTGATAACTGTAGAGTATTTAAACTCCATAAATGTAAGGTTTGTGACGAATCATACTACAACAGAATGGATCTGAAAGATCACAGCTACGATCATGATGAGTCACTCGGTTATGTGTGTGATATATGCAAAGAAAAGTTTAAAACAAAATGCAGTATGGCACACCACTTTTCCTTCTTACATTCAGAGAAGAAACGGCCTGAAGAACTCTACGAAATGCTCAAAATGGGTACTGAGAGACTGTATCTTTGTAAATTCTGTGAAGAAAGTTCTGTAGAGAAAGATGTACTAGAGTCTCATACCCTAAAACTTCCAGACTTATACAATAGGGCTAGGACGGGCTATAAAGACTTTTATTTTTGCGAACACTGCATGCAGCAATTTGACACAGAAAAAGATTTGCTGCAACACAAATGGACGCACTTCTTGAAAACTAGTGACCATTCTCAAACCCGGCCGAGAGGCATTCTTAAACACTCTGATAATAACTTTAAAAGATCTTACAATGTAAACGAAGAACTTCCACCTTCTATGAAACCCGTCATTGTCCTTGAAAAAATTGATGGTTTGAAACAAACACAGTTTGTGGAGTTTACACACGAAGTTGAGGTTACAGAAAAACTAGATCCGATGAAGAAAGCTATCGTCGACCCTAAGAGTAAAAAGACTTTACTCTCAAAACACCAGTGTGAGGTTTGTATTACCGAAACTAAGTACGCTTTAACAGGTCGGGGTAATATTCTTTATTATCCATGCCATCCTGTACGCAACCTGCATGTTATAGGCTAAAACTATTTTGAAACAAGTCTTAAAAAAAAATGGCTCAAAAAAGTAATAAAAAAAAAATGGCACAAAATGACTGTTAAAAATAAATCTCTTAAAATAAAATATTTTTTAGGCATTTTAGCATAATTCTGGTCACCTATAAATCAAATGAATAAATGAATATTTTTGTTTAGCATTATGTTGATGTGTCTACATCAAACTGAGTTGAAATTTTATTTTTAATCGTTTACAAAATGTCCACTGCTATAAAATAAATTTCAGGTTTTGTTTGTAATTGTATTGTAATTTGTATATAAATATTTTTAGTTTTCATTTCATTTTAGTTCTATACATAAACAATTGATTATGTTAGTCAAATTTTTGTTTGTTGGCTCCATACAACGGATTAAGTTTGCAATTCTACCAGTATCAGAAAGATAATCGGCAAGACAGATTTATGTATGGTTGAAACATGATTGATTGTATGGTAGGAAAAAAAATCCAGTTTTAGTGCTTTTCCTGAAACAAAGACAATTATACAAACTACAGATGAATACAAGACATTAAAAAAAATTAAGTGAACATATAACACTAAGAGAAAATACAATAATTGTATAGTTTTATACTATTTCTCCTAGTATTTTTACATGGAATATACAAACAGACAAGGAATAGGAGGCATTCAAGGTAGGAAGGATGAGGAATTTCTGGAGGAAATTTGTCATATTATGAAAACTGCATTCAATTCAACTTCAATTTTTGTTTGTGGCCTCTGCGGTATTGCCGCAATTTAGCGCAAGTGTCGCGTGGTTGGCTAGAAAACAAATGCTGTAGGGATTGGGAAAACTGCATTACTATGTGTGCCAACTAAGAATAGGACTGTCAAACCGCCATCTTGCTCAATAATACGCGCTAACGTCATTACCAAAGTGTATGGTGAAAACAACAGTACAAATTATATTCAGTTTATATGTTTAATGTAGGCTACGCTGTTTTGCTATTTCTTATACATTTTACGGCAAATTAATTATAAATGAGTAGGATTTGAAAGTACAAGCATATTTATAAAAATCTTTTTTTCATTGTTGGCATGTTTCAGTTTATTATGCTTACAGCACTTAAGTCGAAACTATCCAAAACCAATGTCTCGTCACGTGTTTTTTAGGGTGTTACAGGTAAGAAGTACCCAAGGCAAACTAACAAGTTTGCTTTGGGTACTTCTTACCTGTAGAATTAATTAATCCAAAATTATCCAGTAATAAAATTCAAGAATAGTTTTTTATATGAATATAAAAATTATACAAGTATTAAATTAATATCTATGAACCAAAAAACGCTTTCTTTGCTGGCAGTACTTTTTTTGACAGTTATCGTGTGAAGTTGAAGCAAGCGCGATCCTATTCTTAGTTGGCACGCATAGTACAGGGCAATACAAAAATATATCTTATATATAAAATTTCCGTGTCACAGTGTTTGTTACCGTACTCCTCCGAAACGGCTTGATCGATTTTTTCCAAATTTTATATGCGTATTCAGTAAGTCTGAGAATCGGCTACTGTATTTTTAGTTTTTTTTTTTTTTTTTTTTATTAAGGTAAAACAACGTTTGCCGGGTCAGCTAGTATACTCTATAATTCCCTCATCTAAACCGCATTCACACATGGCATGATTCTTTATCATGCCATGAATATTTGTCGGCAATCATTGGTTAAACTGTTTGAAACACAGAACTGTATTGGCCACTAGCAGATTGTCCCGGCTTCGCACCGGCTATAAAATTAACTATGTTGCAAAGAGAAACAAAATAAATCCTATGTTACTCGGGGATAATATAGCTTCCCAACGGTGAAAGAGTTTTTCGAATCGGTCCACTAGTTTTCGAGCCTATTTGCGTCAAACAAACAAATAAAAACTTTTCCTCTTTATAATATTGGTATAGATAAATAATTGGTCATAAATAACTTATGTTAAAAACAAGTCATACTACAAGCATTACTTAAATACTTTAAAATACTAGTTACATAAACTAAACTTATAAATTTTACTAAATATTCTACACCATTGAAAACCAGACACAATAGCAATTGTTTTTCCATATCTACTAAATCTAAAATACCTATACTTATTTTTACACATGAAAAACGATTGTGCAAGTTCCATATTCATATATTCACTTAAATTATAAAAGGGATTCATTTCACAAAAACTCTATTTTCTGTTTAAACATACTACTATTAAGATTTGTTATGTTCTCTGTCAAATTATTTGACCAGAACCTATTAGATGAATTAAATCATATACATATCTATGGATTTTAATGAAATGAAAACTAAAAGCAGTACCTTAAGCTTGTATTACCTTACTGTATCATAATTATGTTTTTGCTTATGGTGTTATACATAGGTAATTATTATGTAATGTTTTTAGTTTTACCGCCTTCTTTTGTATTATGCTACTGCTTCATTCATCAAATCCTATATTGGAACAAAGTTCCTTATCGCGCGTTGTGAAAGGGGCCTAGATGGAAAAATTCTTACGAAAAGATGTCACGACACTTTTTGCTATAGTAAGCTGTGTGGCGTGCGCATGTTTCTCTGTCTGTCTCTCTCTCTCTCTTTTAGAAAGCATGCCAGATATTTTCATTTCTATTTTGCATTGAACAGTGTGGGGAACTTCGTATGCTATAAATTTTTCATCTAGTAGAAGATCCGAGACTATATCGACCTTCACCGACGTGATAATTGAATAAAATTAATTTCATAATAAATTTAGTATATTAAAAAATATATAAAAAATGGGTTGCCTAAAAAAATCCTGGACAGAATATTTTTTTTTATAAAATTTTGCAACATTAAGATTATAAAAAAATATATATCCTGAGTTGAAATATATATAACATATAGAACGTGCTGCCGTAGGGTTGCCTATCTTTTACCTGGACGAACTACTGATCGCTATGATGTTTCATTGCGATCAGTAGTTCGTCGCGCTTATGTTCATAAATATTTATTTTTTCTATTATCGAATAGGTTGAAAGTAGCTGATTTCGACATACCTGTTTACACCTGGCAACGCAGTAGTTCTTTTTAAAATTTTCAATAAATCTTTAAAAAAAAAATCTGTCCAGAAATTTTTTAGGCAACCCATTTTTAGTATAATTATTTTCTAAGATGCTAAATTTATTATGAAATTAATTTTATTCAATTATCACGTCAGTGAAGGTCGATGTAGGGTCAGATCAATCTGTTCATTAATTTTTTTACATGAAGCCCATCATCCTGGTATCTCATTATAATTGTTATGGCCATATGTTTTTAATCATATGCCTTTTGTTTTGATTAAGGGCAAAACAGTCTTTATAGTCTTATTGTAGTGCCTTTAGGTTAGCTAACTAAGGTGATCTGACGCGATCGAGGTTAAGCAATGTTCGATGCGGACAGTCTTTGGATGGGTGACCATCACAAAACTGTGATTTAAAATAAAAGTAGTTAAAAAAAACTAAAAAACACGCTTATCTGGCCGTTTTAAGTGGGTCAAAATCGCGCCCAAAGAAGTCGGTTACAAACAAAAATACAAAAAAAATTAATAACTTTATCAAATTAGTGTACGAGGGTGAATCAAAAAATTCTTGGAATCAATATTAAAAAATGCAAAGATTTAAATAATAATATTTTATTTTTCTACATAATCTCCCTGCAATGCAATGCATTTAGAATAACGCGTTTCTAACTTCCTTATTCCTTGTGAAAAAAAAATATTTTCTTGACTCTCGAAAAAGTCCTCTACGGCAGCTATAACCGCGTCATTATCGTGAAATTTTGTTCCACGAATTTCCTCTTTTAATTTTGGAAATAAGTGAAAATCACTTGGGGCTAAATCCGGAGAATATGGTGGGTGGTCAAGGAGATTGAAGCCAGCACAGCGGATTGCGTTGAGCGCAACTTCCGATCGATGAGCAGGAGCGTTATCTTGAAGGAACAACACGCCCAACGACAGTTTTCCACGACGTTTTTCTTTAATCGCTTCACGCACTTTCGGGATTAAATTTGCATAATAGGGTCCAGTAATCGTCTGGCCTTTTGGCATGTAATCAATAAAAAGGATTCCTTCACTATCCCAGAACATAGAGGCCATAACTTTGCCAGCGGTAGGAGCAACTCGAAATTTCTTAATGGATGGAGAGGATGGTCGTTTCCAAGACATGCTTTGTCTTTTAGTTTCAGGATTAAAATAGATTGGACCCACGTTTCATCCATGGTGACAAGACGACGGCAAAAATTATCCGAATCACGCTGGAACATTTCGAGATTACGCTTGGAAATTCCCAAATGTCGCTTTTTGTTTTCGTCGGTTAACATTCGTGGCACCCATCTTGCAGACACTTTTTTGAACCCCAGTCAATCAATTAAAATTGGTTGAACGCTACCAAAAGATATCTTTAGGATCTCAGCAATATGTTTTATAGTCATTCTTCTGTCTTCCAAAACCAGATTCTCAACCTTTTTGACATTTTCTTCTGTAACGGAGGTTGAAGGTCGCCCAGAACGCGGGTCATCTTTACAGCTTGATCTACCTCTTTTAAATTCAGCCACCCAGTACGCAACCGTAGAATAGGGTACAGCATCACCCCCTAATAATAATAATGTCTGCTGAATGTCCAAAAAAATTTCCTTCGTAGACATTTTTTTCAAACTGAGATATTTTATCACCGCATGTTACTCACTTTTATCCATAATTTTAACTTTTTAGCAACTCGTTGCACAAAAAAAATTATTACATGCGAACGAACTGACAAAAACAAGTGACAGTCTGCATAAATATAGTGTGATATACACTCTTTAATTTGAATATCGAACTTGATCCAAAAAAGTTTCATATATATGCACTTCTAAGAACTTTTTGATTCACCCTCGTATTGTCATCGGTCCTCAATAAATCTAACAAAGTTTCAACGAGATCTGGCCGTTTAAAGTGGGTCAAAATCGCGCCCAAAGAAGTCGGTTACAAACAAACATACAGGTGAAGCTAATATAAAGCGTGTAAAAAACATCCGACCTCCACTGAGGGTCGGATTATTTATATATATTATATTACTATAGTTACTAATAACGCTTAAACTCGAACAGTCGTAAAGTTCATTGTGACGTTTTTTAACTTACCAATGTTTGGCAGGATTGTTGGTTCAGCGATGGCAAATGTTGGCCAAACGTTAAAATATTTGTATTGTTTAAATAATAATTATCGAGTACTTAAAAACTGAAACTGATATATACTTACCGAAAGAAAGAGACTCCATCGGAAACCTTATTGTTACCACAGAATAATAACTAGTACTACGTACAGAAGCTTCACTTCGCAATGGTTTTCAAAGAAATATGAACTCAATTTGATAAACAATATGATTTAATTTAGCTCGCGGCCCAGTCGAGCACGTGTTCATTTACATACCTACCAATTTCTTTTCGAAGGAATATGGACCTTAATTCACTATACTACGGTTCATAATAAGTTGTACATGGTTATACGTATTGAAAGAGCCTCGGATTAGGGTTGCTTACTTCGACGCTTTTTTATTGTAGTTTTAGGATATTGGAATAGTACGGGGAGAAACGGTTTGTAGTTTGAATTAATTTCATTTCATATAGGAACTAATGTTATCCAGTCAAAATAGATTTTACCCTTACCTGTCAGCGTCTTTAGGTAACCAAAAAAAAGTTAAATTTCGATCACGGTCCGTATTTAAACAATTAAATACTGCACAGTATCTTTTTGCTTTTTTTCGTTTTGTGTCCATCTTGCAATTATATAATGAATCAATCAAATAATTAAGTTGAACGTGGTCGAACATATAGCGTGCACGCGTGTGTTTTCGTTCGCTTGTGGCAGCCTACTAGATTGGCCTTTGCGCATTGGCCGCCGCCCGTAGGTATGTTTTTAACACCTACACGCGGAGTGACACAGGCCTGCTGTTAAGGTGGTTATTTTAGCAATTCTTGAAAGCACACTGACGCATTGCATGTCCGCACGTTGGCTCTGGTTGGACCGTTCTAAACACAAATAAGACCACACTCTTACTTGTGGTCGTATTTGCCTTGCCGTTTTTAGAGACGTCACCTTAAATCTAGTACATATTTGATCGAAGATTTACCATGTTTTACCAGTAAGCATACGATATAATATATAGTTAGTAATATGTATATAGTTGGTAGCATAAAAAGAATGCTGCAAAAAATGGAAAGAGTGTTCTTTTTGCGTGACGACTATTCTTATTATGTAATATTAAAAGACTTATTATCACAGCTTATCTTTTTCTTTCGCTCTTTCATGCTAGAAATGTAATCTACTTTCTCTTTCTGGCATTTACTCTACCTGCTTTGCTTTTTTTAAGGGAACGTGCGAGGTTATTTTAATACCTTACTAAAACTATAATCGAGCCTCAGCGGTCTTTGAATGACCATGCATAAGACTGTCTTTTAAAAATTGGCATTTTCTGAGCGCTACCGTGGGTCGGATGAGATGTTAAATTGTAGGTCCCGGCTGTTAGTCTTAGCGTACTAAGTTAAACCAACTTTCGGGCGGCTTGAAAAACTCTACATCAGAGCTCAGCCACTTAGAAGAAAATGACGACGAATAAGTAAAACTAATAGGGAGATAAATTCCGGGCGCCTGATTGGTCAAAAATGACGCTCAAGTTAGTTCACCCAATGATATTTTTCCGCTTGACGGTACATAGCTTTACCCCTCTTCCAGCTGTTGGAGTATGAAGGAGTAACATAGATTTTCAAGTTATTGCGTATCCCACGGTAACCACAATTGTTTTCAAGATACAAAGTAACCTTTGTGTTAATCCAAAGTTAGAATCTTCACACCAAATTTCGTCAAAATCCGTTCAGCTGTTTGAGCGTGAAGAAGCAACAAACATAGAAACATTCGCATTTATAATATTAGTGGGATAACACGGACTCATTTTGTAAAGTAATGATAAAAGGGTTAAATAATAATAAAATCATTGTTTTTAGATATGAAGTCCATAGAGTAGGTACAACTTTTATACACGGTGTTCAGAAAAAATAAATATAAACAATTAAAAATAACAGAGCATACATTTTGTCTCTTGACAACATAACAGCCAAAATAAATTAATATATATGAAAAAACTTGGGGTATTATTGTTGTAATCCAATGTTTCACAAATCATTCAATCAATTGTATTTATTACTAATGATTTGAAGAATGATATTGGAACTATTTCTTATTCTATGTAATATTGAAAAGATGCGTTTACGCAATATTGCGTGAAAACCGTCAACACCTGCATCGGCAAACATGCTAGAAGCGCTGCAAAATCGAGGAAGTCCCACCTCGAATATTGAATCTTAAAGCTTTGTTAAAATTCACTCCACACGCTACAAACTCTTCAATTATCTATCGCTTTTGACATCGACAATTAATAAATGTAACATTTGACATCCACATGTCGAAACTTTCTTTTGTTGCACCACAAGTTTCATTATTAATGTTTATATCAATAAGCAGAAATACAATAGGTATAAATCAATCTGCTTCACGTGGCGCCGATCTTCCAGAACACTAATATTAAGTTTGGGATGTGGAAATAACAGAATAAGTCAGCCGAATATAAAAATTGCAAACATTTTTTTTATGTTGACAAGGTTCACTAAACACTGACTTAAAGCAAACAGCTGATCGATCGCCGCCATTTTGCCTTCTTATTTTATAATGGTCACTTTAGATAATAGTTAGTACAATAGTTTGTATGTCTATAGTAAGTAGGGTTATCTGCTTTTCAAAATCTCGAATTTAAAGTTTTTTCGTTATAAATCGTAAACGGAAAAAAAATATCGAAAAAATAGCTCACAGCCCGTCAAAAGAATCACTAAGAATATTTTCACTTATTTTGGTACCAACCAAACTCATACGTCTGATTGGTATCAAAATTTAATTCATGAATTAGAAATAAAACTGGTTCAAAAATCTAAAATTATGTTTTTTTGGACCAGTTTTTTTTCATATTGATAAGTCTTATTGGTCTTATTTTTTCTCTTCCACGCCACTCTAATGTGGAGATGACGGCTGATAGAGTGGCGTGGATGAGAAAAACAGGCTGTGCCGACCCCACCTAGTGGGAAATGGTAAAGGAGAAGAAGAAGAAGTCTTATTGGTACCAAAATAAGTACAAATATTCTTTAGACTTCAATACTGCCGTGCTTATGAAGAACGCATTAACTACGATTTCACACTTTTCGAGAAAATGGCGTCTAAAGTTTTTATTTTTATTTTTCCGTTATCTTCAAAACTACTTGGGGTACGAATATAAAATTTGTACCAAAGTAAAAAAAATAATTAGAAGAATTTATGAATACAAACATAATTCAAATATATGCTATAATATAACATATAATTGGAAAAAGGTATTTATTGTAAGCAGCCTCTTGTTCTGTGTATTGACGTTGACTACTCAAAAACGCACTAACTAACCGACTTGATGCATTTATGCTTAGTAAAACAATATAATGCAAAATTGTAACACAAATCCTTCATTATAACACACTATAAGCGCATCAACTTTATCACATGATAAGTTTATATTCAGCATGGTTTCTAAATTAGAGATCTCCAAGTTGTTCTTACTGCAGAAAAGATAAGTAGGTAAGTAATTGATAATACAATCCTATCAATTTTGTAAAGTATTTATTTGAAAATATTTAGTGTTGAAGACTAGAAGACATTTAGTAACAATAATATCAAACATTTATAAAGGGCAAAACATGGGCTCCTTCGCCAAACAAAATCAAATAAAAACACTTTTCCAAACAAATCTTAATCTGTTATCTACTCCCTAGGAGTAAGTATATTATTATTATCTAGGATAATAACATGAAAATTATAGTTAGAGAGCACATTTATCATAGATGATTTGTTAAACTATGACACCGTTTCATTTAAGAAACTTACTAAAATAACAGTTAATAACTTGAGTTTGAGAATAACAAATGCAAACATAATATCTAAAAATTCATAATCTTTTAAAGGTCATAACCTTTTTTTTACCTACTCGTACTTGGGAACTGTATCTTTGTGTATCTTGAATGTAGGTTAAACCATTTAAAATCACGTTATTGTACACTAAATCAGTCAGAAAATATTCTTAGATCTTACAATTATCAACATAATCATAAAATCTTCTTGTTATTCATAGCCATTTCCACCTGATGATGAAAATGATCCGCCGACATGAAGCTGTGTCCCGGTTCAAAATATTTTATTGTTAAGGTTTTTGTGATAATGGTCTCACCATGGACCAAGTTTACAAGAAAACACAGGAACGCCCAGTTTTTATTTTGGGCTGCGCAATTATCAGCACATATAATTATATTCTTTACATCTCGTTTACTCATTATAAAAGCTCTGAATGCAGACTTAATATCTTCTTGAAGGTGTCCAGAAATAGTTTTATTCCTGATTACTGCAAATGGAATATATCATCCTTAGCTTTTTCAAGAGGAAAAAAACTTCCGTTGAAGACTTTAATCCTTGGACAAAAATTGCATTTTTAAAGTAGTCTAATTAAACTGGTTTAATTATAGGAAGCGGTATTACTTTTTACAGACCGACAGATAAATAAATGCAATCTTCATCAGTTATAGCTAATTAAATATCATGTGCATACTTTTGATACACTTCTCTGGAGGTGTTGTATCGATTCTTATGCGATTTATATCGGGACTGCGGGGCGAAACACAAAAATTCACAAAATGCTCTCCCTCTCCCCCGCTAACACTCAACGTGCTGTTCCATAAACACACTAACACTTGACGCACTGTACTTGATACTTAGCATAAACGCACTAACTTGTAAATTTAGTGCGCTTTATTATGTACGGGAATTGAATCATGTAGTGTAATCCTAATAATAAACGCATTATCTCAGGTTGATGCTGTTATCATAAGCATGGCAACGTTAATGACCTTTAAAATTGCTTAGAATAACGCATCAACTTACAAGATAAAGCGTTTATGACTAGTCATCCTATCGCTACTAGAAAAATTTTTGGTACTAACTATAGATAATGCACTCTCCATTTGTAAAACTACTATTAAAGTCCTAGTTAATGCGTTTATAAAATCTGAAAAACCGTGTTACAGGCATAATTTATATAATGTTACTTTGGAAAGTTTGTAGATCTTGTTTTCCTGATTTCAGATATGTATATAACTCAAATCACAAAAAAATCGAGATGATGCGTTTTTCATAAGCACGGCAGAATAGGCTTCAAGTAAAAAAATAGTAAAGCAGTGCTTAAAGTAAATTTTTAACTGACAAGCTGTGGTTAACCGCAGCTTGCTTTGCCATGCAAACCTATAAGATTGCAGACTTCGCTCGATCCGGTCAATTGTTTATAGTTACATTTTTTTTCCAGACCTGCGGCCGCTACTTCTCAACCAACTACTGTCTGAACCGCCACATCGCTTCGTTACACGAGGACTTTGATAAACTCCAGTGCAAAGTTTGCGAAGAAAATTTCTACTGGCCCTCCCTCCTAAAGTCTCACAAATGCATTCGTTTGAACCACCCAGAAATGACCTTCGACGACTCCCGCGCAGGAATCGTGTTCGAAAATTCAAATTCGAATTCGAATTCCAATTATTTAACGGCTCAAAACGGTTTCGACGATTTGAATATAGATGAGAATGAGGATTATTTGAATCGGGTAGATTTCGAAATTCCCGCGCCAGCTGTGGAGTTGAGAGAGTGTGATAGTACTTTTTTGCCGAATACGCCGACTGGGACGCAGAGCGAGTATGTGTTGCCGGACAAAAATGGCGTCACCTCTAGTAGTTTTAAGTTGATCATGCAGGAAGTTCCCATAGAGTTCTAAGGTAGGTGTTAGGTCTAAATTAGTTTGATACTTTTGGCAGGTGAGCGTTTTTTTCGCCTATGCTGTGTACAGCGAACTAGAATAAATAGAATAGTAACTTGGCCGATAAATGGTTCCACCGTCCACGCGTAAAATACCGCGGTGGGCGGGGCAAAACAGCTAGCCGCGCGGCTAGTATCGGTGGCGTGACCTTGATGCGACCAATCGCGTGCGACCATTGTGTGCCTATGTTTCGTTGAGATAGCAATATAATTGTGTGCGTAAACGGATTAAAATTCTAAGCGGCAATTGTATGGAGTTACTCTTCCGTTTATTCTAGTTTGCTGGCGGTATATAACAAAAAATCACTAGCGACAGCTAGTTAATAATAGACAAGGCATGTAATATTTAATTGTGTTTTTTTTTACAATATTTTTTTTAACTATTAAGTTTTTTTGGAACGAAGTTCCTTACCGCGCGTTATGAAAGGGGGCTAGACGGAAAAAATCTTACGAAAAGTTGTCACGACACTTTTTGCTATAGTAAGCTATTGTTAGCTGTGCGGCGTGCGCATGTTGCTCTGTCTCTTACTTATAGAAAGCAAGCCAGATATTTTCATTTCTATTTCGCATTGAACAGTGTGGTGTCGCGACGATTATTTTTTTTGAGTGTATATAGATTTATTTGTGAATTCCTTCACTAATTAATCGAAAGGAACTTCGTTCCATCCGAGTGACCCTTGACACCTCTCAAGTTTTTTTTATTATAATTGTTTCAAGCACGAGTACATTACCGATAAATTTTATTGATTTATAATAAAAAATAAAAGTATACAATATATGTAAATAAATTAAGCATATTCGTTATATAAGTATTTTGTACATATTTGACTAGATTATGGATCACAGTTTTTTTTTGTATATTTAAATATATAAATACATTTTTATAGCCTTTAAGTAAATTTTCAAAACTATGCTACCAATTTAAATTTTCTAAATTGGTGTATTGATCGCGCCATCAAAAAACAGAAGATTGATTGTTTGTTTTTTCAATAAAACCACAGAATAATAACTTGTACTTCGTACAGAAGCTTCACTTCGCATTGGTTTTCAAAGAAATATGAACTCAATTTGATAAACAATATGATTTAATTTAGCTCGCGGCCCAGTCGATCACGTGATCATTTCGTTGCCTACCAATTTCTTTTCAACGGAATATGGGCCTTACTTCACTATGCTACGGTTCATAATACGTTGTACATGGTTCTACGGAGTACTAGTCATTATTCTGTGGTATTGAAAGAGCCACGGACTAGGGTTGCTTACTTCGAGAAACTACTTCATATGCCATCTAGCGCGAATAGAATTCCATAGGTATCATCTATAGTATCACCGAAAATATTTTGCGTTGGGCTCTTAGTCATAGTTCGTAAATGTACGACAAATGAAATGCAACTCGAATGAAACGACTAAAATATCTTTTTTATTGTACTTTTAGGATATTGGAATAGTACGGGGAGAAACGGTTTGTAGTTTGAATTAATTTCATTTCATATAGGAACATAATGTAATCCAGTCAAAATAGATTTTACCCTTACCTGTCTGCGTCTTTAGGTAACCAAAAAAAAGTTAAATTTCGATCACGGTCCGTATTTAAACAATTAAATACTGCACAGTATCTTTTTGCTTTTTTTCGTTTTGTGTCCATCTTGCAATTATATAATGAATCAATCAAATAATTAAGTTGAACGTGGTCGAACATATAGCGCGCACGCGTGTGTTTTCGTTCGCTTGTGGCAGCCTACTAGATTGGCCACTCCGGAGTGGCCGCCGCCCGTAGGTATGTTTTTAACACCTACACGCGGAGTGACACAGGCCTGATAAAACTTAAGGTAATGATATAGGCACAACCTTGTATTTAAAGTTTTATCGCTATAAACGTCGATCAATGTAATACCTTTAAAATATAAATAAAATAAATGTTTAAGAGGGTAGCCGTGAAACAAACGTGTTTATTTTTGCCATTTTCTTAAATATAATTAAATACGGAAACCATCAAGCGCGAGCACGACTCGCTCTTGGCCAATTATTTAAATAATTTTATGTCTCTATAATTTATAACGATAAAACTAATTTTATTCTTTTCTCCATATCACCGTCTTAAGTTTATTCGCTATTAGAAATAACCTAAAAAAATATACGTGATAGATTTTACTTCAAAGAAAATAAAATAAAGCGCATTTTAAGTTTTTCCTAGAAGTTAAGAACTGTGCTAAAGAAGATATTTTTTGTTATCTTTTTTGTATACAAGGTGTTTCTCAAAAGTGTGATAATATTACGGGCCTTCATATATATTATATATGGAGTCTTATAATAAAATATTAAAGTTCAAAACTTTTTTGACCATATAAATATCTGAAATTATTTTTCATTTATTTTAATAGCAGCCCTAATGAGTCATCACTGACCGCTCACGCACACAAGCACGCGTAGCCCCTCTAAGGCCATGACAAAGGTAAAATCATGAATTAGCAGTTTTTTTCTAATAAATCATAAAGATGAAAGTAAAGCAGCCTTCCATCTTAAAGTTTTGCTTAAAGTCAAACTAGCGATTACTTAAAAACTATGATACTTAGAATACCAGCGAACTAGAATAAATAGAAATGTAACTTGGCCGATAAAATGGTTCTACCGTCCACGCGTAAAATATCGCGATGGGCGGGGCAAAACAGTTACCCGCATGGCTAGTATCGGTGGCGTGACCTTGATGCGACCAATCGCGTACGAGCTGTGTGTGTGTTGCATTGGGATAGTATAATTGTGTTCGTAGATGGATTCAAATTCTAAGCGGCAATTGTATGGAGTTACTCTTCCGTTTATTCTAGTTCGCTGTAGATTCTAAATATTTCTAGGTATGCGTAGAATAACTAATATTATTTTTTTTCAGAAACACCTTGTATGTATTTCTTCTGAAATATTGTCATTGGACAAATTATTGTAGATGGTAAGAAATGTTAAGTTTTTTATACTTTATTTAGTGCCTTGAAATTGTAATTTGTTGTTGGCCAGATTTGACATACAGTGTAAACTCTATATAACGACACTGAAGGGACTGTGCATTTTATGGCGTTATAGAGAGTGGTCGATAAATGGAGAGAACGTATCATTGTATGGAATACAAGCAAGCATCTAAAGCCAATTCATTTCGACGCCTTAGAGAGTTTTTCGTTAAATTGAGTGACGTCGTTATATGGAGTTTAATTTTGTATTTTTTTCACCCACGGCTGGTCAAGTCCCATACTGACCCATTTCTAGTTTGTATTATGGTAGCTAACACAACTGATATACTACGTGTATACATACATAATACTTTATATAGATTCCTATTTAACACCCAGACCAACAAGCCAACACATTTAGTTCAGCTCAAAGCCGTGCCAAGAATCGAACCCAGAACCTTCTGAATAGCAGTATACTATTACGCCGACGAGGTCGTTATTTTTTCCTTTAATACCTATATTTACGGTAATACTAACTTCGAGTAACTATAAAAATAATTTCCTTCAGATAATATTTTTTTCAGATTTTTTTTTATTGAAAAGCCTTCGGGTGGCTTGAAATATTCTCGACACCAGAGCTTGGCCACTTAGCTCATACGAAGAAGAAGTGGAAAGAGTATTACATTATAAAATATATTTTGTTATTAGGGTTTCTTAACAATTTTTTTTGTACATATTGACTGTTGTATTGTTGATATTATGTTTTGAATTTAAGTATAACATAAATTAGTAATAAGAGGCGGTCCCATTAATCACGTGACTTTTTTTTAGTTTTTTTTTCACCCTAACTAACCCCCCTTCCTATATCACATGTATTTTTTAGTAACTACACAATTTCGTAACTATTTGAAAATATTTATAAAATACAGCTTTCGGTATAATTTAATTTCTTTATTGAAAATAAGTTAGCTAGCAACTATAAGTTAGCGTGAGGCCAAAAAGACCAACGCCGCTTTTCGGTTCAGTATCCCGAAAAACTAATGTATATATTACATTACATTATAAAAAAACATGTTATATATTATTACAACCCTCCCACCCCTTTATGATATTTCGTGTCCTTATATATACCCCCCCCCCCCTTTCGAACTTCACGTGATTAATGGACGGCTCCTAAAGATATACTTAATATAAAATAAGTCGGGTTTTCCTTCCTGCCGCTATAAGGCCAGAACGCACGAACCGATTTCCACGGTACAGCATTCGTTGGAAAGGTCTCAAGCTCCGTGAGGTTTGTAGCAACAAAACAAAATCCAGGGAAAATTCGATTTGTAAATAATCTACCTACACGCGGGCGGAGCCTCGAGCAACAGCTAATAGTTAATATATTCTCTTTTATTTTGTAATACAACTTTTTGAATTACTATCAAATTAAGTTACGCTCAAGCATTAAAACTTTTGAAAACGCAAATTTTGGTTACTTAACGCGCGTTTAAGTTAGATTGGTTACTTAATGCGCGTTATGTAACGCGCGTTTAATTTAGTAGTTACATAACGCATAAACAAAAATAATGCTTAACGGTTTTGTGGCAGGTAAATTATGTTTTCTTATATGTTTATTGTGTACTTATATCTTTATTGTTCGTATAACAAAAAAAAAGTTTTTTTCTTTCTAACGCGCGTTTAGGTTATAGTTATATCAGTCACTTATCTTTGACAATCATAATGTTTATAAATCATACCATAAGTAAGTTAAAAACAAGTAGATTGCTTTATGTATATTGAACTGCACAAAATAAATAATTATTTTAAAAAAATATGTATGTAGTTTTTTTCAATATTTTTTAGCTAACTTACAAACAAAAGAAGGTCTAACTGCACTAATCTTGCAAAAAAACCTCAGTAGTTGTTTAACTTACTATCAGGCTAATAACACCTTTTAAACAGGGCATTAGAAACTCATATAAACTTCGATCAAATATACACCAGATTCAGTGTTGCATACAAACACAGCACAAAAAAATGGGTTGACATGAGTTTACTATACTATTATATCTATTACAATATACTACGTCCCAAAAAATATTTTAATTCAAGTCAACCTTACCACTGTATCTTAAGGTTGAGTTTCGACTAGTGCCGTAATAAACATAAGCTATCTTGCTCCGCGATAACAGATATAAAATTTTATGACCGTACGCAGTGAGCGATACTAATAATGCTTAAATTCCTTAAACTCAAATAAGACCACGCTCTTACTTGTGGTCTTATTTTCCTTGCCGTTTTTAGAGACATCACCTTAAATGTAGTACATTTTTGATCAAAGCATGTAAAGAACACTGAAACACCTACTTTTGGTGTTTAATTTTCAGCAGGTGCTTTTCAAAGATAAGTAAAATAAAACAACACAAAAGTAGGTCGATCATGATTTATTCTTCTACCACCGCACCATGGGTCTGAACTATTCACTTATGGCGACGCTCTTTAAAGTCTCGTAGTCTAGTATAATGATGAAGGAGAATTATTCTGAATGCACTTATCTAGCTAATAAACCTTAATAAAGTAGGTATTGACCTAGTTTTGGCGTGTCAAAGTAAAATAAAACAATAAAAGTAGGTCGATCATAATTTATTCTTCTACCACCGCACCATGGGTCTGAACTCTTCACTTATGGCGACTCTCTTTATAGTCTCATAGCCTTAGTATAATTATGAAGGAGAATCATTCTGGCTGGACTTATCTAGCTAATAAACCTTAATAAAGTAGGTATTGACCTAGTTTTGGTGTATCAAAGTAAAATAAAACAACAAAAGTAGGTCGATCATGATTTAGTCTTCTACCACCGCACCATGGGTCTGAACTCTTCACTTATGGCGACTCTCTTTATAGTCTCGTAGCCTAGTATGATGCTGAAGGAAAATCATTCTGACTACACTATTACGGACAAACCTTCATAGACAACGCTTATAAACTAGGTATTGTCCTAGTTTTGGTGTGTCAAAGTAAAATAAAACAACAAAAATAGGTCGATCAATATTTATTCTTCTACCATCGCACCATCTGGACCTGAACTGGGTCTGAACTCTTCACTTATGGCGACTCTCTTTATAGTCTCGTAGCCTAGTATAATACTGGGCGAAAAGCACTCTGACTACAAAAAACTCACTGATAAACCTTAATAAAGTAGGTATTGACCTAGTTTTGGTGTGTCATAGTAAAATAAAACAACAAAAGTAGGTCGATCATAATTTATTCTTCTACCACCGCACCATGGGTCTGAAATCTTCACTTATGGCGACTCTCTTTATAGTCTCGTAGCCTAGTATAATGATGAAGGAGAATCATTCTAAATGCACTTATCTAGCTAATAAACCTATAGGTATTGTCCTAGTTTTGGTGTGTCAAAGTAAAATAAAACAACAAAAATAGGTCGATCAATATTTATTCTTCTACCATCGCACCATCTGGACCTGAACTGGGTCTGAACTCTTCACTTATGGCGACTCTCTTTATAGTCTCGTAGCCTAGTATAATACTGGGCGAAAAGCACTCTGACTACAAAAAACTCACTGATAAACCTTAATAAAGTAGGTATTGGCCTAGTTTTGGTCTTTCAAAGTAAAATAAAACAACAAAAGTAGGTCGATCATGATTTATTCTTCTACCACCGCACCATGGGTCTGAACTCTTCGCTTATGGCGACTCTCTTTATAGTCTCGTAGCCTAGTATGATGCTGAAGGAAAAGCACGCTGATTGCACTAATCTTGCCGATAGACCTTTCGCGTAAAGACCCGTTAGGCCCTCTTCAGCCCAGAGCTGTTTGAATACTTGTTTCATTGTTCCTACGCCTTCCACCTGGAACAGAAAAGGTCAATCAATTATCATGTTTTCAGTTGCCTATATCGCTGGATCAAACATATTTACAATAAAAACAAAAAGTGAACCGTCACGAGACGCCTGGCAGATGTGAAAAATCGACATTATTTTGTAAAAGTAATATGAAGGAAAGAACATATTGCGATAGGAACTAAATATGATACAACAATATTCTCGCTCGCAAGATGTCATGTGAGTTGATAAGTGAGTATAGGGTTGGTGAATTTATCCAAAGTACCAGCTTAGCCTTACCATAGAATCATAAATAAAATAGACGCTCAACCTTTTATTAAAAATAGTCATACGTGTAACATTCGATACACGTAGCGCCATCTATTTGTATCTTCTTGAAACGACTTCGCTCGGGTTACGCACTACTATAGTTATCGTTACGATCGATTTGCAACGCCATCTAGGTTCCAGAGTTTTTTTTTTACATTTTTGGTATAAAAACCTACAGTAAATGAGCCTGCAACTCCAAACTAAGCATGGAAGCTTGTATATTAGAGATGCATACTCCCCATTGGACATGACTGCAATAATTGCGTTATAATCATTTTACATACGTACTAAATTAAAAATAAAGTTATTGCTTAAATTTATTAAAGGTAATAGGAAAAGAAAAGAATCTGAAACTATAAAGTTAACAAAAAATTATGTACTTTGAAAAAAAAAAAATATTTACACACGGCTACATTTTATATACTTAGAGTGTTGTATTTGTAAGGTAATGATGGCAAACTTCCGCACCACGGTTTATTGTATAGAAATCAGCAATCTCTCTAGTATTCTGATCCCTGGCAAAAAAAACGAACGAAAGAGAGAGATAGGTATGCATGCTTATTGTAGTCATTGTCACGTATTAGAAAGAGAAAGCCATATCTACAGCTTCCCTCGTGTTATGTTTAATGGGTTGGTGGGTATAGTATAGATGTATCCAAAGTACCATCGATACATTTTTTATGAAGAGCGTGAGCGAGATAGGTATACTTATCGCTAGTCATATTAACATGTTAGAAAGGGACAGCCATACCTGCAGCCTCGCTCGCACGATGTCCAGTGGGTTTTTAGTATGGTCGTAGTGAATCCTACCAAAGCGCCAGTTATGAATTGTTTATGGCGAGGAAGAGCGAGATAGCTATGCTTATCTATGTAATATATTAGAAAGAGACAGCCATACCTGCAGTCTCGCTCGCACGATGTCCAGTGGGTTTGTAAGTAAGGTCGTAGTGAATCCTACCAAAGCGCCAGTTATGAATTGTTTATGGCGAGGAAGAGCGAGATAGCTATGCTTATCTATGTAATATATTAGAAAGAGACAACCATACCTGCAGCCTCGCTCGCACGATGTCCAGTGGGTTTGTAAGTATGGTCGTGGTGAATCCTCCGAGAGTACCAGCTATGCATTGTATGAGGAGATGCGACACGTAGGAGGGCGCTATCTTTACCAGCTCGTCTGGAAATAGAGGAAATAATCGTTTAAAACCAGTATAAATAAAAATAGATTAAACTTTGACGCACTTTCTTAGTGGTGGAAGGCGGCCATCTTGGATTTGATAATAATCCTTAATGTTTAATATTTTACTAGTATAAATAATATAATTCTACTATATAATAATATTATCCCTTTCATTATAAATTTGATAGTTATTATATTATTATTAGTTAATATGTTATTAAATATTCTGTGAATGTTTAGAGGGTCTATCAAATGTCGTTACATAAATCTAGTAAAAAATTGCTTAAAATTACGTTATTTGTACGGAAAAAAAATACATTAATGAGGCGTTTTTTTTTTTAACCGACCCTCAGTTATACGGATTCGCGATTAACCGGACAATAGACCAATTGTCAAAATTCGTATTTTTGCTAGCATGAACGTGTCGGATGGAACTGGCATCGCCCCATCTGCGCCGGATTCTCGTCAGAAAATAAAAAAGAAAACGATTTTGCCATACTTTCCGATTATCCGAATGCCTAACAACAACAATTAGTCCGGTTAATCGAGTTTGTACTGTAGCTACATAAACACAATACACTAAATACAGGCAAACAGGTGACCCCCGTATTGCCTCGGCTGCACCTGTAGGTACACAAGTGACCCCCGTATTGCCTGGGCTCGAGCTGTAGGTACATTTACCTTGGTAAGCGGTGTACAGCGCCCACCACAGCGCCGAGTTGGGCACGTACGCGGCGAGCGAGGCGCAGTAGCCGCGGTAGCAGCTACATACAATACACTATAGATAGGCAAACAGGTGACCCCCGTATTGCCTCGGCTACACCTACAGGTACACAGGTAACCCCCGTATTGCCTGGGCTCCCCTTACAGGTACATTTACCTTGGTATGCGGTGTACAGCGCCCACCATAGCGCCGAGTTGGGCCATACGCAGCGAGCGAGGCGCAACAGTAGCTATATATAACACAATACACCATAGATAGTTATTATTGTTCCCCCTCCCCTTATTGCCTCGGTTCTATCTGCAGGTACACATGTGACCCGTATTGCCTGGGCTCGACTTGCAGGTAATTTTTTTTTTCTCGTTGGTTTTTTATGTGTTTGGTGGTGTTTCTAATTCTTTGCTTTTGCAATTGTCTATTTGTTTTATCATTATTATTATTATTTTCGTTAATTTATTGTCTTATTCGTGTATTTTATGTTTGCTATTTAATTTTTTCTTCACTTTTACTTCATCTGTATCCCCACGCGTCTCTAAAGGTTTATCCTGAAAATCAGTGCTGCAGAGAAATCTGTAGCGTTTATACTGAGGGCTGACCTTTTTCCGACGCTAGGGGACACATACTATGCTGTCTTTTTTTCATGTTCGTTTTATGTAATTTAAAATAATGTATACTGACGACCGATGATGTATATTTGACGACCTCGTTAGCGTAAAGGTTACCATGCCGGACTGTTAATCAGAAGGTTCCGGGTTCGATTCCCGGCCCGGTCAACATCTTTGTGCTTATCTAAATTTGTTGGCTGTGGGTCTGGGTGTTAAATATGAATTTATATATAATATGTATGTATATGTAGTTTAACAGTTGTGTTAGCAACCATAATACGAACTAGAAATGGTTCAGTGTGGGGCTAACCAGCTGTGTGTGAAATATGTCCTAATAATATATAATATGTCCTAATATGTATGTGTCTTCTGTGTCTGAAATAAATGTGTTCTTTCTTTCTTTCTTTCATTTACCTTGGTAGGCGGTGTACAGCGCCCACCACAGCGCCGAGTTGGGCACGTACGCGGCGAGCGAGGCGCAGTAGCCGCGGTAGTAGCTACATATAACACTCTATAGACAGAGACACAGGTGATCCCTATATTGCCTCGGCTCGACCTACAGGTACACAGGTAACCCCCGTATTGCCTCGGCTCGACTTACAGGTACACAAGTGACCCCCGTATTGCCTCGGCTCGACTTACAGGTACACAGGTGACCCTCGTATTGCCTCGGCTCGACTTACAGGTACACAGGTGACCCCCGTATTGCCTCGGCTCGACTTACAGGTACACAGGTGACCCCCGTATTGCCTCGGCTCGACTTACAGGTACACAGGTGACCCCCATATTGCCTGGGCTCGACTTACAGGTACACAAGTGACCCCCGTATTGCCTGGGCTCGACTTGCAGGTAATTTTTTTTTCTCGTTGGTTTTTTATGTGTTTGGTGGTGTTTCTAATTCTTTGCTTTTGCAATTGTCTATTTGTTTTATCATTATTATTATTATTTTCGTTAATTTATTGTCTTATTCATGTATTTTATGTTTGCTATTTAATTTTTTCTTCACTTTTACTTCGTCTGTATCCCCACGCGTCTCTAAAGGTTGGTCGTGAAACTCAGTGCTGCAGAGAAATCTGTAGCGTTTATACTGAGGGCTGACCTTTTTCGGACGCTAGGGGACACATACTATGATGTCTTTTGTTCGTTTTATGTAATTTAAAATAATGTATATGTATGTGTCTTCTGTGTCTGAAATAAATGTGTTCTTTCTTTCTTTCTTTCATTTACCTTGGTAGGCGGTGTACAGCGCCCACCACAGCGCCGAGTTGGGCCATACGCGGCGAGCGAGGCGCAGTAACCGCGGTAGTAGCTACATATAACACTCTAAAGACAGACACACAGGTGATCCCTATATTGCCTCGGCTCGACCTACAGGTACACAAGTGACCCCCGTATTGCCTGGGCTCCCCTTACAGGTACATTTACCTTGGTAGGCGGTGTACAGCGCCCACCACAGCGCCGAGTTGGGCACGTAAGCGGCGAGCGAGGCGCAGTAACCGCGGTAGTAGCCCCGCGCGCCGTGCGTGCGGTACACGCGGATGAAAACCTCGCGGGCGAGCGCCGCCTTCGAGGTACGCTTCTCCAGGTCCAGACCGAGAGGGTTTATCACCTGGAAGTGTAAATAAACAAGATAAACCATTTATTGATAATCGTACAATTATACGTCAAAAATTAAAAAATGTCAATGTGAATATAAAAAAAAAATGTGATTTGACGACCTCGTTAGCGTAAAGGTTACCACGCCGGTCTGCTAATCAGAAGGTTTCGGGTTCGATTCCCGGCCCGGTCAACATATTTGTGCTTAACTAAATTTGTTGGCTGTGGGTCTGGGTGTTAAATATGTATTTATATATAGTATGTATGTATGTATATGTATATATGTAGTATGTCCTACCCTCAGCTAAAAAAGATAAGAAGTGTTCTGCTGTTTTGGAATTTATTTTATCAATTTAAAATTACTTTTGGTGTATATAAATCAATAAATATCATAGTAACAAGTAATATTGACCTGCAGTTACATATTTCGTCAATAAATACCTGGTAAATAAGCTACAAGTAGCCGGTGAACTGACGCGGCCTCGCGGCGGGCCGCTGTGTCGGACGAATATTGTTTATCGGTGAGTTAACACAACCGAAACACTGTGACAACTGAATATTTTGTTGTTTTGTGATAGCACTACACTGATATTAAACACCATGGAGAACTGTATCGCCTGCAGGAATAACGTAGATCCGACCGAGCTTATCAGATGCACTCCCTGTCAGGGCGTTTATCACTACAAATGCCTCAATATGAACACTATGACGTACACAAACATACTGAAGAATTACAAGGCATGGGAATGTCCAAATTGTTCCAATGTCACAAGCAGAAAACCGCGCGGCGATAACACAAACACTCCCGTGCGTAAAATGCATGCTATGCTCAATGACACCTTGATGTCTTGTGACGGGGACGCGGCCGACTCGGCGCACGACACGGCCGCCGTGCAAGATATAACTAGCATGTCGTTATCTCCGGCCCGTGAGTCTACTTTGTTGTTGCAAATTAGTGCGCTGTTAGACAAGAAGTTTGATACGTTCCGTAATGAATTTTTAAACAACGTTAAGGCAATGATTAATCATGAAATCAATGGTGCCGTGACAAATTTAAAAAATGAATTTACCTGTACGACGGATTTTTTGTCCGAGCGTCAAGATACTATAGATGCAAACTTAGCGACAACTGTCAAGACAATCGCCGACCTGACCGCTCAAAAAGATAAACTTCAATCGGATATGCGCCTTCTGCAGAAGCGCCTGGACACCACCGAAAAGATATCTCGTAGCATGAATATTGAGATCCAGGCCGTCACCGAGCGCCGAAATGAAAACGTACTGAGTATAGTTAAGAAGCTTTGTGAAGTGGTCAGCTGCCCGATCTCCGATGACGAGATATTAGCCTGCCGACGCATAGCGAAGCTGAACCCTGCGTCCTCGCGGCCGCGCAATATCCTGGTCACGCTGCCGTCATCGCGCCACCGCGATAACATCATCTCCGCGGTTCGCCGCTTCAACAAGGCGGCGGGCGAGGCGCGCGCGGCGCCCGGAGCCAGCGGCCGCGCCGGCGCCGGCGAGCTGCTGCACACCGCTCACCTGGCCATCCCCGGCGAGAAGCAGCTGGTGTACGTTACCGAGCATCTGTCCCCCGAGTGCAAGGAGCTACACGCGGCGGCCAGGAAGGCGGCCAAAGAAAAGTCGTACATGTTTGTTTGGGTCAAATATGGTCAGATTTATGTACGTAAAAATGAAAAGTCCGGTGCTATTCTAATCAAAGATAAAAATTGTTTAAACAAATTGATTTAGTTGTAATACCTAGCGTAATTCCTATTTATGTACTACTCGTTCTATTTTAAAGCTAATATTTAAGACTCACTTACCTTATTAATGTTAATTTATTACCAAAACGTAAATCGTATTAGATCGAAACTTGATAAATTCTACCTTAATGTATTAAATAGTGACTTTGATATTATTTGTTTGACTGAGACTAATCTAAATCCAAGTGTATGTAACGAAGAGTTGTTTGACGAGCGTTACAATGTTTTCCGCAAGGACCGCTGCCAGGTCGCTGCGCGGGAGAAGCAGGGAGGCGGAGGTAATCTTATCGCGGTTAAAAAGAATCTTAGTATAATTAGACGCAGTTCATGGGAGAGTGATTATGAAGATATGTGGCTCACTATTACTACACTTGACAATAAAATTCTTTTAAATATCTGCCTATGCTATTTCCCTCCTAATATGAAACTTCATGAGCAATTTTTAGAACATATTCAAGATATAACAATAAATAATGACAGTATGGGCCCGTTGCTTTTATTAGGTGACTTTAACACTCGTCACATTCGGTGGGAGAAAGACACTGAAGCTGCACATTTAACTCCAGTATGGACCTCTGGTAAAAAAGCTCTTTTATTGTTGGAAACGCTCTCTATATGCAACATGTTTTGCAAGATAATTTAAAATTATTCTGGAATTATGTTAACAGTAAAAAATGTAACACTTCATTTCCTCAAACCATGAGTTACAATGGTGATTCTGCAAATAACCTGCAGGCAGTTTGTGAATTATTCTCATCGTATTTTACCTCAGTTTTTGAATGTGACCGTGCTAGTATTCATGATATACCTGAATCAACTTACTCTGATACCTTAGCAAGAATTCATATTTCTAAGTCCAAGATACTCAATAGCATTAAAAAGCTAGATCAAAATAAGGGGGCTGGACCAGATGGATTTCCTGCCTATTTTGTAAAAAGATGTGCGTTTCAGTTGGTTGAACCTCTTTACATAATTTTCCAGAAGTCTCTGCGGTCTGGTGTGTTTCCCGCCCGATGGAAATGTGCTTTCATAATCCCAGTTCACAAATCTGGCGATAAGTCTAAATGTGAAAACTACCGCCCGATTAGTATTTTATCGTGTCTAGCCAAGCTATTTGAATCCCTAGTTTATCCATATTTATACAACCATGTTAAGCAACGTATCTCGCCTAGTCAACATGGTTTCATTGCCGGCCGCTCCACTGTTAGTAATCTGCTAGTATATAAACAGTACATTTGTAGGTCATTTGATAGTCGTCGACAAGTAGATGCTATATATACAGATTTTTCAAAGGCATTTGATAAAGTTAGCCATAATATTCTGATTAAGAAGCTATCCGCCTTATACGGCATTCATGGTGATCTTTTGCGTTGGATTGAGTCGTATGTTACAAACCGTAGTCAGGTAGTGGCTATAAAAGGTTGTTACTCGGTTCCCTCTGCAATAACATCAGGTATCCCTCAAGGCTCACATTTGGGGCCTCTGTTCTTTGTCTTATTTATTAATGACCTTGAACAGAGGATCCAGAGTGACTGTCTCTTTTATGCTGATGATTTAAAGATATTCCGTTCTATTGGAAATTCAGATGATTGTGTTATATTGCAGAAGGACATAGAGGCTGTTAATGAATGGTGTCATATTAACAGAATGTACCTAAACATAAATAAATGTTTTGTCATATCTTTTACCACAAGACATCTCAAACACACATTTAATTATTCAGTCAATGGTTCTTGCCTATATCGCAAAACCGATGCAAAGGATCTAGGTGTTATTTTTGACTCACAATTATCATTCAGAATCCATTATGACTATATAGTTAATAAGTGTCACCAGCTGTTAGGTTTCATACTTAGAATTACTAAATCTTTTAAGGATCCCACTAGCTTATTGCACTTATATAGAAGTTTAATTAGACCTATTGCTGAGTATGGCTCGATAGTGTGGTCACCATATTACATAACTCACACAAATAATGTAGAACGTATACAACGTCGGTGCATGACTTCGGTCTGCCGTCGCCATGGCTTGATACGCAAATTTCCCGAATACGAAGATCGCATTAGTTATTTCAAGTTAAGCCTGCTCTCCACTAGGAGACAGATTGGTGAGCTGCTATATCTTCATAAGGTTATTCACTCGAACGTGGACTGCCCGAGTCTGCTTAGTTCTATAAGCTTTAATTTCAGCCCTCGGCTTAGAAGCAAAAAGCAAAAATCTAAACTGTTTCACACTAATAATCTGTATAAAAATAACGTTTCCAGTAATAGTCCAATACAGCGCATGTGTCGCTCATATAACGAGCTGGTACTCAAATGTTGTGACGCCTCAGATAACAACCAATGCAAGACTCACATTACTGAACTGGATGTATTTAGTAATAGTCTCAGTCAATTTAGAAATAATATAAGTTATAGGTTAAATTGTTAAATTGTTTTAGTACTTAAGATTTCCCCTTTTTTATGTATATATGAACCTTCCTTATTAAGTTTACACTAACATGCTGTGTACTCTTTTTTGGATTGCAGACTTGTTTTTGTTCTTTTAGTTTAGTTACGTTAAAATGAATGTTTGTAATCTGTCTGAGTGCCTAATAAATAAATAAATAAATAAATAAATAAATATCAGTTGTGTTAGCAACCATAATACGAGCTAGAAATGGTTCAGTATGGGGCTAACCAGCCGTGTGTGAATGTGTAAAAAAAAAAAATATATACAAATAAATTGTAATACACGTCACATAACATTTTTCCTGATATTAAAAAAAATCGTCCATAAAATAAAAAGTTTCCTGAACGAGCCAGTTCTTGAGCTTATTTTTGAAAATTCTATCATTACATGCATTTTTAATATCTTTAGGTAAACATTTATATACCTTCGGCCCTATAACGTGAAATAAATACATAAATATTAGAACTCATTTCACACACGGCTGGTTAACCCCATACTGAACTATTTCTAGTTTGTGTTTAACGCAGCTGATATACTACATATACACACATAGCATATCTTAATATATATAAATCTCGTGTCACAATGTTTGTCCTCAATGGACTCCTAAACCACTTAACCGATTATAATAAAATTCGCTCGCCATGTGCAGTTCGATCCAACTTGAGAGATAGGATAGTTTAAATCTCAAATTATAGTCGCATTTTAATTTATTGCTAATTATTGTCTGTTATTATTTGACAGTCACAATTATCTGTTAACTCCAAATGATTCTAACAGATGTCGATACCTTTCGACTGGGTTGAGTAAGTAATCAATAGATGGCGCTGCTATGGTAAATCTACGAACGTGTCATATAAGCTACACTATCTAGTTTTCATACCCCTAAGTGAGGCAAAACAACGTTTGCCAGGTCAGCTAGTATTTTTATATAGATACATATTTAACGAAGCATTTAAACGAAGAATTTAAAAAGCGAGTGTGGCTCGGTGGTAATAACGTCTGCTTTTCAATCAGACGGCCCCCGGTTCGATCCCCGCCCTACACCAATGACAGTTTTTCAAGTTTGTGTGGACTTGCACTCGCTTTACGGTGAAGGAAAACATCGTGTGGAAACCGACATGTTTGAGGACCACAATATCCGAAGCCACAAAAAAACAAAATATGGCCTATGTTACTCAGGGATAATGTAGCTTCCCAACGGTGAATGAATTTTCACATAGGTCCAGTAGTTTGGGAGCCTATTTGGGTCAAACAAACAAAAAATCAAACTTTTCCTCTTTATAATCTTAATATATATAAATCTCGTGTCACAATGTTTGTCCTCAATGGACTCCTAAACCACTTAACCGATTATAATAAAATTCGCACACCATGTGCAGTTCGATCCAACTTGAGAGATAGAATAGTTTAAATCTCAAATTATAGTCGCAATTTTAATTTATTGCTAATTATTGTCTGTTATTATTTGAAAGTCACAATTATCTGTTAACTCCAAATGATTCTAACAGATGTCGATACCTTTCGACTGGGTTGAGTAAGTAATCAATAGATGGCGCTGCTATGGTAAATCTACGAACGTGTCATATAAGCTACACTATCTATTTTTCATACCCCTAAGTGAGGCAAAACAACGTTTGCCGAGTCAGCTAGTATTTTTATATAGATACATTTTTAACGAAGAATTTAGAAAAGCGAGTGTGGCTCGGTAGTAATAACGTCTGATTTTCAATCAGACGGCCCTCGGTTCGATCCCGGCCCTACACCAATGACCGGTTTTTCAAGTTATGTGTGGATTCGCACTCGCTTTACGGTGAAGGAAAACATCGTGAGGAAACCGACATGTTTGAGGACTGCAATATCCGAAGATGTGTGTCATCCGCCAACCCGCACTTGGCCAGCGTGGTGGATTATGGCCTATATCTCTCTCCTAGTGAGAGAAGGCCCCGAGTCCCAGCAGTGGGAACGTATAGTGGGCTGCTTATGTTAAGTAACTCACAGCATTCTTGCCGCCTCCCGCTCGCGCTTTAACAAGTCCCAGCACCATGAGATGTTGGCTGAGCACGTCGAACGGAACTATTATAGTCTGTCCGACTATAGACGCGCACCCGCCGCCGATGAACGACTGGAAATAAACAATTTTTTTTTTTTTTTCATTGGTTTGACGGCGCTTAGTTTTTAGTTCGCAATATTATTTAGTTAAGCGCCATCTAGTTACGTTGAGGTGGACTAGAGGTGGAAGTGGCGCTACCTCTGGTGTAACTCTTGTAGTGAGCGCTGCTTGTTGATTGGTCGTTGGTCGGTTGACGCGTGAGCCAAACGGCCAATCAGCTGTGAGAATAAGTGTTCGGATAGAATCCGGTAGAGGCGCTAGTGAGGGCGCGTACGTAAAAAGCTGCGGAGCTCTGGGTTGAGAGGGACCTTTTACGTTTGGCTGTCGCAGCGTTCACTATAAGCGGAACGCCTTGTCCACCGATTAATTATATCGAGACTTAAATTCAAATTGGAATAAGTACTGTAGACTCCAATAAAAGCCTGATTTAATTGTACGAGCGATATTTCATTCTCCTCGCCCGCTATACCTACGCCGAAGAACCATGTTTGATGCAAAACGCACCTACGGTTGCGACAGGTTCGTTTCATTTCAGTTTAACGACAAATTCGACATAACAAAACAAAACACAAAGAGAATGCAAATCGCTAACTACAAGGTTTTCACTATCGCTTACTATTCGCATTCCTTGCTAGATCAATTTATCGCCCCCGAAACCCCCTATATTCTAAATTTCACGAAAACCGATATACAAGAATTGCTCATTTAAAGAAATTAGATTAGATAAATAGTGGTACGGAACCTTTCTTTTACGAATCAGACTCGCAATTGACCGCTTGAATCATAGTATAGTGTCACGTACCTTCACTTTAGGGCTAACATCGTGTTTCCCAAGCTCATGCCGTACGCCCTCGTACGTCGAGATGTAGAATATGCCTGAGATTATCTGAAACTGAAACAAAAAAAATTTTTTTGGCACTATTCACACACGGCTGGTTAGCCTCTTACTGAATATTTCTAGTTCATATTATGGTTGCTGATATACTACATATACATACATATATCTTATTAATATATGTAAATCTCGTGTCACAATGTTTGTCCTCAATGGACTCCTAAACCACTTAACCGATTATAATAAAATTCGCACACCATGTGCAGTTCGATCCAACTTGAGATAAAGATAAAGATAAATTTATTTGTAGTAAACTTAGGTGTACGTACATGATGGCTTAGAGCTACGTTTTTAAAGAATTATTATTTTTTTTTTTTTTTTTTTTTTTTTTTTTTGTTGTACGTTGTGGGAAAAACTGCGTCTCGTGCTGGGTCTCCTTGGAGCCTGTTTACCGAGCCGCAGTTGTCCCCGCTCCGTTAGAGTACACACTGAAACACATTTTTTAGAATAGACAACACATACCTACAAGATTCACAACACAATAAATTGAAACATTGTAATTTTACAGAAGACAAGAAAGAGCAAACAAAACAAGGTGTAAAATAGAGTAGTTAAGTCTCGCTGTTTTTTTTTTTTTTTTTTTTTTGGCCTTATACTTACGAGGTTGCCGGTTGCCATTCTTAATAAAATATTTTCCCTAAATGATTATGTACATATAGTGTGATTAATATAATATGTGTGATTATAATTAGTAAGAGTCTAGAGCGGGTGAGTGATGTACTTGATGTGTGTTCGTATTTGTAATTTGTCATTGAATTATGTATGGTATATAAGGGATTGTGCAAAAGTGTGTATTTGTAAGATGTAAAAGATTGTATTAGTGTATGTGTGGTGATTGATTGTGTAAGTGTATGGATATGAATTTGTATGTTTTGGTTTGTCCTTCGTATATTATTTAAATAGTTGATCGCATTGTATTCACTTTAGCATTCATTTTATTTCTGGACTTCCAGTATTTTCTCTGTGTCGTCATAATTTATAGCCAGTAAGTATTTAGTTACCATTTTCTGGCACTCGTATTTTGTAACATGAGCTATTTCAATTTTTTTACACATTTTATTGTATAATGATGGGCCAAGTTTTTGAGTACTCATGCTACCGAATTTAGTTCTTGACGTTTTACCAGCCAGGATGTGGTCTTATCGTCTTTTTGATAATGCTGCTTCTCTGTCAATTTTAGATACTAGGACATGCTGATGTGCTACTATAGCTTTAATGAAAAGCTGTCTTACTGTAAGCACTGCACACTCCTTGTACAAGGCTTCAGTACTAAAACGTCTTTTTTTGAAAGTCATCACCTTCAGTAAACCACGTTGCGCAATCTCTAGCGGTTCAAGGTGGGTCTTGGCAGCTGAGCCCCAAATAGGGATACAGTATGTAATAATTGATTGTGCGAGTGAAAAATATATTTGTCGTAGCTCGTAGAAAGAGAGTAAGTTTCGTAGCTTTTTGAAGGTTAGTATTAGTTTTCTGACTCTGCCCGATAGTTTTTTGATATATTCTGCCCAAGTAAGATTTTGATCAAGTATTATGCCCAGATATTTTATTGATGTAATAGAGTTGAGGTTTTCACATTTGCAGCTTTCGCTGTTGGTACAGTGGCTTTTATGTATGATTATTTTTAAGTTAGTTTTGGGTTGTGTTGAATTGTTTATTGTAAACGTTACATATTTCGTCTTAGTTACGTTTAGGGTCAATAAATTCTTTCTCAGCCACTCCGATACTCTTTGCAGCCCTCTATTGGATACTTCCTCTACTTCCTTCCAACTCTTTCCTCGAAATAAGATAACTGTGTCATCAGCATATGTTATTATCTTTCCTTGCTTTAGGCTCATTTCACATAACTGATTAATGTAAATGAGGAATAAAGTTGGACCAAGTATACTCCCCTGTGGTACTCCGTAACTGGTAGACTCCTCGCAGCTAAGCATATTCTCTATACGTACTAATTGGGTTCTTTCAGTGAGATAGCTCTCTAGCCATTTATGTGCTGTACCACGTATTCCCATTGAGTGACACTTCGCTAATAGGATCGGAATAGACACAGTGTCAAAAGCCTTTGCTAAATCTAAAAATAATCCCACTACTCGGTTTTTGTTGTCTAGATTTTCTTTTATATGATCCGTCACCTGGATTACTGCCTTTTCTGTAGATCGACCAGGTCTGAAACCATATTGGTTATCAGACAACAAGCCTTTGCTCTCTAGGTAGTTCTTTATCCTATTATTCATCAGTTTCTCTAGTATTTTTGAAAACGCCGGTAGTAAAGATATAGGTCTATAATTAGCAACACTGTTCTCATCTCCATCTTTGTGAATTGGACATATGACAGACTTTTTGAATGCCTTTGGGAATATTCCGTTATCCAAACTTGCTTGGCATATTTGTGTGAGAGGTTCTAGGATACATGGAAGTATTGATTTTATCAGGCTTCCATTTAATTTGTCCCATCCCGGTGCTGCATTATTCTTGAGACCTCGTACTATATGGAATATTTCGACCTGGTCTACTGGTAAAACACCAAAAGACTCTCGGTTCGCTTCTTTGTTGGATTGTTGGTTTGCCAAGCTTTGTTCAGAGTCTTTCAACTTCATGAGAGTTTCTTTAGCCAAATTTGAACCAACGTTTATGAAATAGTTATTAACAGTGTTAAGTGATTTTTTAGGGGAGAGCTCGATATTGAGTAGGTTCTCTACTGGATTTTCCTTAACTGGAAAATTACATATTTGTTTTATAGTCTTCCATGTCCCTTTGCTATCTTTAGCGTGTTTCATAAGTTCAATTTTTTCATGATTCTTTTTTAATTTTCTTAGTATTTTACTACAAACATTTCTATAGATGACGTATTCTTCTTTTAACTTTTTATTTAGAGGGTTGATTTTGCTCTGATAGTGCATCTTATCACGTTTCTTCATACACCGTACTAATCCAGGAGTTATCCACGGCTTTATGCTAAGTTTATTCCTGGGTATCGTCTTAACTATCGTGTTTGCTTCAACTGTGGATATGATAGTGCGTAAAAATGTATCAGTGGCATGATCTAAGTTACTATAGTCTAAAATGTTTGACCACGATAGTTTTGCAAGTTCTTCTTTTATAGCTTTGTGATTGATGTGGGTAACTTTATTATTCAGTTTTTTATTCACAGTTTTATTGGTTTTAATTTGCAAAACTATCGGCGAATGATCGGTTACGATATCTGGTAGTATTAAGGCATTCGTAATATTTTTAGATTTGATCATGCAGTGATCGAGACAACTATCCAAACGTGTAGGACACGTGTAGGCAGGTAAGAGACCAAGACTGGCCATTTGCACTAGGTATTCGTCTCTATTTTCATCTTTCCTTTTGATATTATCTTTGTCCGTATTAATGTTTATATTCACGTCTCCAATAACTAATACACTATCAAAAGAATTTAGTTTATTTACTAAATGCGTCAACGAGTTTATGAATCTGGTTGCATCTCTATTAAATGGGGGGCGATATACACCTACTAGGCATAGTTCCTTGCCAATTTTTATTGTGACGCCGTTTCCGTCGTTGAAGATCTCTTCCCGGACTTTCACTTTATTTAAGCTTTTCCTATCCACAACAACTCCGTCGTTCTGATTTATATGTTTTTTTGTATGTGTTACATAATAACCAGCCATTTGACGTGGTATATAATTATCATTCAACCAACATTCAGTAAGAACTATAATATCAACATTAATTTTCATACGGTCAAGGAGTACCTGAAAATCATCCAGATTGCAATTTATACTTCGAATGTTCATGTGTACAATGGTTACTATTTTATTATTATTCTCATAGACATACTCCCCGCACTCCTCTGGGCTGCTCAAGGAATGTGTGACTGAGACATTGACAGCGTCAATGTCTTCAATTAAGCCACGTACTTGGGCCATACTTTACAATAGTGAGGTAGAATTTTGGGTTCTTAATGACCCAGTTAGATAAAGTTAGTGATAAACCTGGAGCAGTCCGATAAATGCTATGAGAGTAGTACCTATGAGAGTAATTTGACGAAGGATGTCGATGTAATAAGTGTTTAGTGATTGTTTGTGGTTGTGTTTGGTGAGTATGTGTGTTTTGGAAGATTTGTGGAAACGATAGATATATATAATACACTACATGGTTAGTAAATTGTTTATACGTTTGGGTTAGCGTATACAAAACTGTTGAATAAGTTATAGCTAATAGTAATGTAAGTAAGTTAGACTTAAATTCTAGTCAATCGTTTTTTTGAGATGATTCAGCATCTTCGATCTCTTGAAGTTGTACTTTGGATTTGACTTCAATGATTTGCGAACCTTCTTCTTTTCGTAAGAAGACTTTTCCTCTGTTTGTCCAGCAAAATTTCCAGTTTTGTTTTTTTGTGAAATCACGTGCCAAGTAATGCAGCTGTTTCGCTTTTTTTGTGAGACTTTCGCTGATAAATATGATTTTTTTGTCCCCTGGTAGCCCTAAATTTGTTGAATTGAACTTTTCTTTGTTATCAGTGTTAAATTTCTTAAGAGCTTTGATCAAGTTTTCTTTTTGCGCCACTGTTACAAAATCAACTATTATGGGTTTGATTTGTTTTTCTTTAGCAGGCAAGCGAAATATGTTACGCACGTCTCTGGATGCGAATTCAAGTTTTAAACATTGGTGTATTTTCTCCACAACCTGCAATACTTGGTCTTGATTGTCTGTGGGTAGGTTCCTTATTTCAACGGATGTTTCTTTTATTTTCTTTTCCATTATGTCAATATTTTGCTTAATATCTTCAATGTTTTCGCCATTTTGCTCTAGAACTTCAATGCGTTTCTTCATCTCTTGCTGTTCATGGCGCATTTCATTCATGGTTTTTTTTATTTCTTCATTCGTGTGTATTAACGTGTTATTTTGTTCCTTTATGGTATGTATGTCAGATGATATTTTCTCAAATTGAGAATTCTGGTTGGCCTTTAGGTTCTCAAACAGCTCTCGAATTTTGTCATAAGACTCATTGTCTTCGGAGTCTAGACGTATTCTCTTACGCTCACTTGTGTTTGACCTAGGTGAGTAGAATATGTCAGGATCTGAGATTGCTTGGCTCAATGGCCTAGGTTTGGGCGGAGTGCGCTTTGTTTTGAGCATTTTACTCACAGCGTTGAGAAGTTGATTTCTACTCACTAAAAGATTCAGTAAATTTCGCAGTCTTTATGGTAGTTTTCTGAGCCTTGCAACTCTGAATACAGGTACTGTCAGTGTCAGCTGATAACACTGTCAAGTGTCACAGACTAAAGAAGCGTATGTCGTAGTTTGTGATGCAAAGCCGGTAACCTCAAAATGAAATTATTTGCATTTATTACTCGTATCTTCAAAAATTGAGGGTTGAAATTTCGATTTATATATGTGTGAGTGCAAAGATGGATACTGAAATCATTGACTGACCAGACTTTTGATAGTTTATTCACAGCTAAAATGGTACTTGCCGTTTCCACTGATTCGCGGGTTATCTTTCCACTGTATAGCTCCTCGTAATTACACACTATTTAGAAGTATTTGGCGGTTTTATGTGCTAAATTAATTATGTAAATTTGGAGTGACTCAACAGAAGTGCTTTCGTTTCGGACCACCCACACAAAGATGAGAGATAGGATAGTTTAAATCTCAATCAAATTATAATCGCAATTTTAATTTATTGCTAATTATTGTCTGTTATTATTTGACAGTCACAATTATCTGTTAACTCCGAATGATTTTAACAGATGTCTATACCTTTCGACTGGGTTGAGTGAGTAACCAATAGATGGCGCTGCTATGGTAAATCTACGAACGTGTCATATAAGCTACACTATCTATTTTTCATACCCCTAAGTGAGGCAGAACAACGTTTGCCGGGTCAGCTAGTACTTTATATAGATACATATTTAACACCCAGACCGAGAGCCAACAAATTTAGTTCAGCACAAAGATGTTGGCCGTGCCGGGACTTGCACCCAGGATCCTCTGTTTGGCAGTCGGTATTAAATATGTATCGATATAACGTATTTCTGTATGTATATGTATATCAGTTATGTTAGCAACCATAACACAAACTATAAACGGTTCAGTATGGGGCTAACCAGCTGTGTGTGAAGTGTGTCCTATTATTTAAAATTTTATTTATTTGTACGAGTTTTTTTATATCTTGGTAGTTTACATGACTTAAATTCAGAGTTATTACTAAACATATTTTGGCTCTAACATTACTTAATGCAAAACACTCTATGGCTCATCTTTTACAGGCTGAACACTGCAATGGCATGGTAATTGAACCATGTTACTAGCCTACCAAAAAGACCGCTTTTTTGACCATAATCTAGTTTTAAAATGATCAAATCAGCCATACTGAAGCTATCAGTAAAATTGTTTCGAAAGTGGCGCCTGTGTCAAAGAAAGTGAAGAGTGGACGGTTAGCGTGGTACGGACATGTAATGCGTAGAGAGGAGATGCATGTCACTAGGAGAAGTATGGATATGATTGTAAGAAGTAGCGGAAGGAGAGGTAGACCAAAGAAGACGTGGATGAATTGTGTGAAGGAGGATTGTATGAATAAGAAGGGAGTGAATGTGGAGATGACGGCTGATAGAGTGGCGTGGATGACCCCACCTAGTGCGGAGAGGCAAAGATAAAGACTACATCAAAAACCTCTATAGAGTCCGGAGACGCCCTCGTTTCTGTATATCTTTGTAATAGCGTCGGTAATAATACCACTAAAAGTAAGTTGGCTCTCACTTCGCTCGAAATTATAAAGCCCTTTATACTACAAAATAAGGTTCAAAGACTTACACTAGAGATCCAAAAGCCTCTATAGAGTCCGGAGACACCCTCGTTTCTATATATCTTAGTATTAGCGTCGGTAGTAATGATTACTAGACCGATTTTGACCATAATCAAACACGACATGGCAATTGAACTATGCTACTTGCCTACCGAGTTTTAAAAAGGTCTAATCAGGCAAACTGTAGTTACCGCCAAAAATGATTCGGCTCTCGCTTCGCTCAAATTTATAAAGCCCTATACTACAAAATAAGGTTCAAAGACTTACACTAGAGATCCAAAAGCCTCTATAGAGTCCGGAAACGCCCTCGTTTCTGTATATCTTTGTAATAGCGTCAGTGATGCCGCTGTAAGCCTCTTTTTTGCGTTGAATTTGTATTTGAGTTTTGACAAGCGTGAGCGGATATAGAGCGCACCGTACTGGAATTAAACAAGTGAAAAATTAAAAAAAAAAATAGAAAAAAAAAGTATAAATCAATACTTTTTTTAGTCAAATTCAGTTCTTTAACATAAATGACACTAACAGTTTAACCAAACTAAAATAAATTACTATACTAAAACTATTATTATTTATATATTGTAGTATTTAAGCCTAGCCTAAAATTACAAATTAATCTAATTGATTAATTAGATTAATATGTCATTTATTTTAGAGTCTGGTATTAATTCTCAAAGAGATGTCCGATAAAAATTCGATACCACTTTATACTTCAGTGGTTAGAAAAATATTTAAAAATGATTTTGATTCAATTATACTGCATCAATCTGAAACTATAACTATATTATATTTTATTTTACATTATATTATATTATATTCTATATTTTATTTTATATTATATTTTATTATACTACATTTTTTTTCCAATTCAAAAATTCCGTTACATTATAACACCTCATCTCTCTATGTGTACGTTCTAGGAATTGGTTGTCTGGAAGAGATCGCTTTTAGCGATAAGGTCGCCAATTAAAGCACTAGTTTTTAAATATCTTTTTTTTGTTTCTGTAATTATTTTTAGTATGTGTTTTAATAAAGTGTTAATCTATCTATCTATCTATAACTTTCCAATAAAAAATGTTCTGATTCAAACAATTCTCATTGACTGAATTAATCAAATGTCTAGCTGTATAATTAAAAAAAAAATACTTACCAGTGAAGCTACTAAGCGTGTAAAGAGGAAAAAATTTGCTTTTGTCCATCATACTCCATTCTATCGTAGTTATAAGCTGTGGCGGAGGCGTCTCTACCATGGTCGCCGCCATATTGCCTCTCTCCCTCTTACTTATATCTCTGTCTATCTCCGTCCCTTTCTTGCCCGTGTTCCATAGGCTTAACAACATGTGTGGTCTACAACCTAACACCTCTATGGCTACCTCGAACTTTAATACTATAGCTACTCTATATTTTACTTGATCTTTGGTAACTTTTCTCTGAAGTTTTTAAAACTCGCGTCTTGTATTTGATACAAAAAATTAATAATAAAATGGAATTACAGATGTCACTTTGATTAGGATGATTGTTTTTATTTAAATTAAAAATTATTAATATGAATAATTAACAATAAATAAATACTTTTTTTTGTTTTTTTTTTGCACTAACTTGAGACTAGATCTCTCTATAACAAACACTTAGTCAAACTAAGTTTTTATATTGTTTTTGAATATTTTATGTTTTTTTTCGTACGGCTCGTCCATGATCACGTTTAATTAGAGAACTTCCTTCTCTGTGGCGATGCTGAAACAAAGAAAAAGTTTTTATTTAAAAAAACTGTATAATCTATTTATCTATAATATACTAGCAGCCAGTCCCGGCTTCGTACGGGCTATAAAATAATCGAAGTTGTAAAGAGAAACAAAATATAGCCTAAGGGTCAGCTCACACCGAGACGCGACGCGACGCGACGCTGCGCGCAGATTTTAAATAGAGCGACTCAAAATATACTTTATTTACTACACGAAAAGATTCACATTTCATTGTTAGAACAAGCTGCAAGGCGTCTCGATGCAGCGCTGCGCAACGCAACGTATCTGAATTCTCACAATGAAATGTGAATCTTTTCGTGTAGGAAATAAGGTATATTTTGAGTCGCTCTATATAAAATCAGCGCGCAGCGTCGCGTCTCGGTGTGAGTTGACCCTAAGGCAGTGGTCCCACCAACGGCGAGTAAACGGTTAACTATCGACTATTTTCTCGCTCAAGAAACGTTCAATAGATATAACATTCCGTGTAAATAAAAGAGATGCACATACAAATAGTTGATCGCTGACTGTTCACACTGCCGGCGACGACTCGCTTTACTAGTTTTATCGTATTGTATTTCTGTTTTCCTTTACCGAAATTCATTAGCGGATTCGAAGCTACGACCTTCGGGACTTAAGCCGGCCGCACGCCTGACTAAGCTGTGTGTCATTCAAACCTCCATAGTAACATATGACCTACTTTAAATACATATCTTGGAAAAAAATACAAAACATAAATTACAACATCATGAACTCTTGATCTGTTTTAAGCAAGATAAGAATCATTAGGAGTGGATTGTCAACAGAGGCCATTGACTGTCTACAGTTATATAGATAAAAACAAGCACAAAATTAAATAATAGGCCACGTGCGAGTCAATCTCGCGCATGTAGGGTTCCGTACCATTAACTTAAAAAAATACGACAATGCATGATTGTAGTAAGGCTTTTTTTAAAGGTCAGCATTATTTTATTTTAATTATTATACTTTATTTTTAAAGTGAATACATAATTAAATATTCTGCAAATGTAAGTATTAAGTGTAAATGCCTAACTGTACTAAGTAAAATAACAATAATGGCATCCACCTTATCTTTCTTCATTTAATGCTAATATTGATTACCTGCTTATCTACTGATAAGCTAGCCATATGTTTTAAAAATTATATGTATCTACTAATATTAGGCTCAATGACATTGCCTTCTTCTTTTTGAGCTAAGAGACCAGGTTCTGGTGTTGCAAGATTTCGGACTGCCCAAAGCACCTGAATTGGCTTAACAGCTGCTTTAGCTGAAGAGTAATAATAAAAGTTGTAAACTATATGTACTAGCGATGCGCGACTGTGAATGATTCCAGTCGAATTATTCGACTTTATAAATCATTCGACTCATTTGAATGATCTCCGAAAATTAGTAACTTAAATTAGTAACATGATACCCACTCAAAATTAACCGGACTGAATGAATACTACATTGAGCCGACTCCACTCCAACGATTCATTCATATTTCATTCATTTGAAACTAACAAGTGACATTGACAAGATTCGCTAACAATCGAGTCAAAACGCCATTAGTAACTAATTAGTAGTCATCATTCATTATTAACATTAGTATATTACTAATATTCAAGTCGAACATGTATATTAGTAGTTGTAGATAATTGTACTGGTCAGATTATTAACAATCGCGCATCTCTAATATGTACATTATCTTAGGCACATAAATACACTTCAGCTGATAGAAGAGAGTGGAAGATGAGAAGATTTTGATGTGCCAACCCCACTAAGTAGGATTATGGCATGGAAGAAGATGATAAGTAGGTACACTCTAGCTACGTTTCATCCTGGAGTCTTTAAACCAAGGGTAAGCAGGATTTACATCATACACAGCTTAACATCAGCCTAACTGAGGTCAATCACTGATTTCCTATGTCTTCTTCTTCTTTGTATGAGCTAAATGGCCAAGCACTGGTGTTGAGATTTTTCAAGCCACCCGAATGCTTCTGACTTGGCTTAACAACTGCTTATACCGAGACTATCAGCTGGGACCTACAATTTAATGTGTCATTCAACCCACAGTAGCTTCGAAATGAAAGTGGCAATTGAAAATGACAGTCTTGTGCATGGCCACCCATCCAAACAGTATTTGCATTGACCATAGCTTAGCTTCAATGACCGCATCAGATCAACTTAGCTTGCCAAGCTACAGGCTTAACATCCTACTAATATAATAAATGCGAAAAAATTTGTGTAAGTGTATATGTTTGTTACTTCTTCATGCTCAAATGGCTGAACCAATTATGTGAATTTTCACAACAAATCATAATAGGTTAATCATTAGATATACACAGGGTACTTTTTATCCCAGATAAACTTATTTTTTCAACCTGATAGACAGTAGTGGCTTGCTTATGCTTAAAAACCTATCCCTGAACCAGGCAGATTTAAAAAACATAACAGAATCACTCTTTATAATCACTCACTCTATACATTACCTATAACATATGTTATACATAACTATTACATGTTACACATTTTTAAAGCAATAATAAAATAATTTCCTTTTTTTGTATTTTGTACATATATCATGATATGATATATAAAGTTAGTAAAAGATTGCCTGTTTAAACACAAAATTACCATTATTGATATAACAATTTGCTACATACATTGTAACATGAAAATATTATATATACTAAATATGTCAACACGATGATTTGTTAATGCATATTACAGGTTTATCTATCATTTAATTGATTCAAATCTGACATAGTATTACGGAAATTTAAAACCTAAGGCGTATCATTTACCTTTATATATTTAACAGTTATCACAACGCTTCCGTAGTTAAAGATCCCTATTATTAGCACCTGTGAAGGCCACACAATATATTTTTTGTGTCTTTACTACTACAAGTACAAGGTTACGCGAAAATCTACATAGAAAATCGAAGCGAAAGAAATGTGTATGACCACTCTCTTACCTGTGAAAACACATGATTCCCATAGCTTTAAAAGCAAGATAAACACAACAAAGGGCAAGCAGGGCACTGAGCAATGAATTGTTAAAAGTTTTATGTAATAATTTGCTCAATTCAGATAATTACACCATGGAAAAATAGTCCTTCACATCTGTCAGCTGATTGGTCAGCCATTTTGGTTAGACATAGAGTTCATTGCCTTTTTATATTTTTTTTGTCTATGATTCCAGCAGAAATATTGCCATGCAATGCACACAATTGCACTTTTGCCTTTATTCACGCACCCTCTTTTTAATAAATTTGACATTCACATAATTATGTTGATTATATATGGGCTGCGTGCAGAAAGCTGGAGGACATCCTAAAGTCACGGCAAATTCCATAGTGCCTTAAAACTCGCCTCTACAACCAGTGTGTCCTACCCACCATGAGGCACCATGCCATATGGTGCCGAAACATGGACCCTCACCGATGAGGCTGTGCACAAAATCAGAGTTGCACAGAGAGCCATGGAGAGGTCCATGCTCGGCGTCAAGCTTATTGATCGCATCCGTAACGTGAGATCCGACGGCGAACGAAAGTTCGAGACGTCGGATCTACAGTTATGGAGCTTAAATGGAGCTGGGCGGGACACCTGGCTAGGCGAAGTGACGGCAGGTGGAGCAAGGCTGTGACCGAATGGTGGCCAAGATTAGGAAAACGCAGCGTCGGTCGTCCGCCGGCAAGATGGGTCGACGACATAATATCAGTCGCAGGTCGAATCTGGACACGATTGGCACAGGACCGAGATGAATGGCATATCAAAAGAGAGGCCTATTCCCAGCAGTGGGAGAGAACCGGCTGTGGATGATGATGATGATGATATGTTGATTTATATGATATGATATACTTTTCAATCAGCCGGCCCCTGGTACGATCAACGACTTGTTTTCCAGTTATGTGTGGATTTGTACTCGCTTTGCGGTGAAGGAAAACAACGTGAACAAGCCGACAGGTTTGAGGACCACAATATCCGAAGGCGTGGTTGATTATGGTCTATATCAATTAACCGCATGAGAGAAGGCTCCAAATCCCAGCCGTGGGAACGTATAGTGGGCTGCGTATGCATCTACTAAGTCTAATATTATTTATAAGTCTTCAATAATCTGAAACAATGATTATAATTATTTAAGAAAGCACAGAAAATAGTGTAGATGTTTCAGAGTTGGCATTTCTAATATGTCAACGTCAAAAGTTTATGAATGTCATATGGCCTATCTGTAGATAGTTGTAGACTTTTTTGTTTACGCTTTAATTTCTAATAACTTTTTTATTTTACTTATTTCTTGCAATGGTAAGTGAACTTTTCTTTTAAAAACTGTGTAAAAACTATCAAGTTAAGTATTAAATGTGCATATCTTTAATTTCAGGCTCGGTACTTCAAGGAGCAAGATATTGACGGTATGTCTACTTTATCTTGCTTTCTTATCAGTTGAAACTTATTTCTTTACTTTCTACTCGCTTTTCTCGTAGTAAAAACACAAACACATCTTGTATAATGCAGGATTGTTGCATGTAGACTGATATATTTGGACAAAAAAGGAATGAGAAATAGTAACTGTACTTTTGAAGAAGTTGCACTTATGTGACCTAATTTTCTTATTTATCCACATATGCTTTATTTTCACTTTAGTTTTTTTACATTAATAGTTTGCTTAATCACACCATAACTTCACGTCAATTATAAATTTATAAGTTAAAAATAATTGGCCAAGTGCCAGTAGGCCTCGCGCATGAAGGGTTCCGTTCTTTTGTTGTATGTGAGCCCCCCTTAGATATTAATTTATATATTATATAATAAACTTTTCAAAAAATATTATTCATCCATTTTGTTATGTTGAGATATATTAAAATCCGCCTTCAAATCTTGGCACCGTAAGAATTGTAATCTTGCCTTGAATCCAAAACAAAAATTGAGAGCTTTCTTTTCACACAGTCTTAACCATTAAGTAACCATTGCACTATACGCCCCTAGCGGGATGTCAGTGCAGGTCTCATCACCCCCACTTCAAATTAGAATTAGAATTAACCATTGCACTTTGTGGATATTAATGACTAGCAGACCACCCGGCTTCACATGTGAGGTTATATAAGGGCTTTTGTTACACATTTTACTAAGGTCTAATCTCTTATCTAATCTCTGATATTTTTGGAAACAAAATAAAGCCTATGTTACTCGGGTCTAATGTAGTTACTCATCAGTGAAAGAATTTTTCAAATTGGTCCAATAGTTTCGAGGCCTATTCATGTCAAACAAACAAACAAAAAATCTAACTTTTCCTTTGTATAATATAACATTATATATTATAGTATTCTGGCCATAGAAAGGCCAGAATGGAGAAGATTGGAGGAGTCCTTTGCCACCTGGCAAGTGGACACACAAAAGTGGACCAAAAAAACTATAAACGGAAAATAATATTGTCATGTCCGAAAAGAAGCTAAATATATATTATAGTATAGATATGTTCTTTTAATTTATTCCAGAGTTCCGTGAATGCTTCTACTTATTTGCTCGCTCCGGACAGATCACTTCCCTGGATGAGTTGACTGTAGTTATGAGGTCACTGGGCATGAGTCCTACTATACAGGAGCTAGCAGGTTTGTTATTTATTTAGTTAGTAGAAGCAAGCTGCATTATGCTGATGTGCCTATATATATGAGTTATAGGCAAGATGCATTATGCTGATGTGCCTATATTTATGAGTTATAGTCAAGATTCATTATGCTGATGTGCCTATATTTATGAGTTATAGGCAAACTGCATTATGCTGATGTGCCTATATTTATTTAATTGAGTTATATGCAAGCTGCATTATACTGAAGAGCCTATATTTATTTACTTGAGTTATAGGCAAACTGCATTATGATGTTGAGCCTATTTTCATATTTTAGTTGCGGGCAAGATGCATTATACTGAAGAGCCTATATTTATTTACTTGAGTTATAGGCAAGCTGCATTATGCTGATGTGCCTATATTTATTTAATTGAGTTATATGCAAGGTGCATTATGCTGATGCCGTGCCTATTTTTTTATTTTAGTTGTAGGCATGCTGCATTATACTGAAGAGCCTATATTTATTTACTTGAGTTATAGCCATGCTGCATTATGCTGATGCATCAGCATAATGCAGCATGGCTATAACTTAAGTAAATAAATATAGGCACATGCCTAAATTTGTTTAATTGAGTTATATGCAAGCTGCATTATGCTGATATGCCTATATTTATTTACTTGAGTTATAGGCATGCTGCATTATGCTAATGTGCCTATATTTATAGTTTTCTCATGGCATCATGAGGAAACTGACATATTTGAATACCACAGTATCCGAAGGCATTTCTCATCTGCCAACCCACGCTTGGCCAACATGGTGGATTATGGTCTATATCTCTCACCTCGTGAGAGATGGCCTGAGTGCCTGTAGTGGGAACATATAGTGGGCTTATGCTATGCTTCACATTGATAGCTAGATTTTAACTATATTTGTAATTGTTTTTTATATTCCAGGCTACCTGAAAGGCAAAGGTGGTAAGATGTCCTTTGCAGATTTCTTGGAGGTCATGCATATACATTCCCGAGCTGAAAACTTGCCGACTGAGGTAATTATTTTCAAACTTCTACTTAAAGATTATTGGTTAATACTTAAGTTCTTAACCTAAAGGATAAACGGGATTTCTATATTCTGTTAAAATATTTTTTATTTTATTATTTGTTGTTATAACAGAACGCACAATACTGACTAATTAAACTAGTGACTAGTGAAAATTTCAGCTTGCTAGCTATCATCGTGTATTGTAATCCCCCTTAATTTCTTTTTTTTAGTTTATGTTGATATAGCGGCATGGGCAATACATAACTAGTGAAAATTTCAGCTTTCTAGCTATCACGGCTCGTGAAATACAGTCTGGTGAGAGATAGACAGACAGCGGAAGCTTAGTAATAGGGTCCCGTTTATACCTGTTTAGTATGGAACTCCGTAAGTGTCACCGTTTTCTACGCGAAAAAAAAAAAAAACTAGAAATAGTTCAGTATGGGGTTACTGGGAGTACCGCACGGCATAAATAAAATATATGTTACCCAGGCGGAAACAGATATTTCTTTATGCCGTGCGGTACCGGCTTAGAATAGGACCGCCCCTTACATATCCGAGGGTGTTGTAAGAGCCGACTAAGGGTTCCGGGTACTAAGATCTAGGGCCTCACACGACAGGTGGCGGGGAACCCACCAACGAAGCATTCCCAAGGAGGGTTGACGTCAGGCAGGCGGCCGGTCACAAAAATTAGCCAAAACACTAGCAGTATGGACGCAAGAATAATACTGACCCCACATGAAGTGGGATAAGGTAAAGAAGAAGAAGTTCAGTATGGGCACAGAACACTTGTACTTCGTACAGAAGCTTCACTTCGCAATGGTTTTCAAATAAATATGAACTCAATCTGATAAACAATATGATTTAATTTAGCTCGCGGTCCAGTCGAGCACGTGATGATTTCGTTGCTTACCAATTTCTTTTTAAAGGAATATGGGCCTTAATTCACTATGCTACGGTTCATAATACGTTGTACATGGTTATACGTAGTACTAGTTATTATTCTGTGGTATTGAAAGAGCCACATAGATTGGCCCTTTGCGCAGTGGCCGCCGCCCGTAGGTATGTTTTTAACACCTACACGCGGAGTGACACAGGCCTGGTATGGGGTTAACTAGCCGTGTGTGAAATGTGTCCTAGTATTTATTTATTTTGTTTATTTATTTCGTTGCACATTGCAGGTAGTGAATGCATTCCGCGCGGGCGACGTGGACAAGCGCGGTGCGATCCCAGCGAGACAGCTGCGCAACTTGCTGCAAAACTGGGGGGAGGGGCTCTCTGCTAGGGAGGTGAGAGTTTTTTATATTTACACGAAACAAACGGTCACACTTACTGAAAAACGTTGGATATACGTCCAACGAGTTTCAACGCATTACGAGCGTCGTCATCGGGGACGAGCTGCACACGGACTGTCACCGACGAGATCCGCGCACAGACTGGCCCGGCGCATGTTGCGCGGGAGCGTCAGCGACCCGCGCGTCCCGCACCCCGCGACGCTCTGCGCGCGCCACAGCCCTCTGTTCCCCGATCCCCGATGAAGACGCTCGTAATGCGTTGAAACTCGTTGGACGTATATCCAACGTTTTTAAGTAAGTGTGACCGTTTGTTTCGTGAGAGTTTTTTATTTGCAACTAGAGGTTGCCCGCTGCTCCGCCCGCGTGTAGGTCGCGTCAGATTAGATCGTTTTCTCCAAGCCATTATTTTATTTTAAATAATTAAAACAAGTGAACCACATACTTAAATTCCAATTCAGAAGTATTTAATTTCAAAAACACAAAACTTTCCCTTTGAACTTTAAACCCTAATGGCTTACCTTAATGCACTCCTGGCAAATATTTTCAGAAATGTATTTTAACCATAGTATAAACTACAACCACAACAACTTTCAAGACTTTAACTTGCTAAATAAAGAATTTTCCATACAAACTTTCACCCCCCATTACAAACCCTTAGTTCATCCCTGGCAAAAAAAACTTGATACCGTTATTTTTAATCTTATATATAAAATTTCCGTGTCACAGTGTTTGTTACCGTACTCCTCCGAAACGGCTTGACCGTTTTTTCCAAATGTTATATGCGTATTCAGTAGGTCTGAGAATCGGCTACTGTATATTTAGAAATAATTATTAAGACAAAACAACGTTTGCCGGGTCAGCTAGTTTTCTATAAACTAGACATATTCCAAATTTCATTTCTGGAAGTGCAAAAACAAGGAAGTTTCATACAAACTATTTTACCCTTTTTCACCCCCTTAGGGGTGGAATTTCCAAAAATCCGTTCTTAGTACGCGTCTACATACTAAAACAAATACACCCTCTAAATTTCTCAACCCTAGGACCAGCCGTTTGGGCTCTGCGTTGCCTATAGATGAATGAATGAATGAGTCAGGACAAAGAGTCTTATAGTATAGAATATGGAGCTGCACAATTCAATTCCCGCTTCTCCATTCCACTACAGAACGAGCAGGGGCACGGCGAAAAGACATCGATTCACTGTCGAAGTTCCGAGGATTCGCACAAAGCGTTTCACTTCGACCTTCATTGTGAGAACTGCGAATCTTTGGAACTCTCTTCCTGAGTTTCTTTCTCCCGAGTCTTGTTTTATTCCCACTATTATTAATTTATATTCATTGAAATTTTTAACACTATTTTCTTAATTTAAATTCATTTTCTATTTTTAGTTCGGTTTCCTATAAAAAGTGTGTTTATTAGTTTTTTTAAACTATTATTTATTTTTTATGTATTATTTTACTTTGAGTCACAAAATAAATGTTTCTTTCTTACTTTACAATTATAAAAATTACACATTCGATTTATTATCTTTACAGGTGGACAACATATTCCGGGAAGCGAACGTGACTAACACTGGCACGGTCAGATACGAAGACTTTGTCAAGATCGCGTGCGCTCCCGTGCCCGACTACTACTGATGACGGGAAGGAAAGAGGGAGTTTGGGGGGAGTAAGTGGAGGAGAGTTGGGGGGAGTTGACGGAGGAGAGTGGGAGAGAGTTGGTGGAAGAGAGTATTATTAACTAAGAATAGGACCGACTTTTTCATAAAAATTCTCTCTTTAAGAATTTGTGTGTGCGAAAATATTAAAACCTATATTTAATTATTATTTTTAAACTAACTTACTTTAGTTTTGTGTGTAGGAAAAAATAAATAAATGAAATGTACTTATTTTTACTATTTATTTTAAACTTAGTACTTAAATTAGATTATAAAACTGTTTTAATATACATTCTGATATGATGCTTACAAACTACCGTCCTTAAATATTTATACATGTATGTACTTAGTTAACTACTATCTTAGTTGATAAGTAAACAATTTTGGTGTGTGGTAGATATTAATAAATAGATATTTATATAATATAATAAATTAAAATATATTTTTAAATTGGCTTTATTTTAATCTTAGTAGTAGAGTAGCTAATAGACTTTATTTTTTCCTGAACTAAATACTTTTAGAGTTTGAACAAAAAATCTGTTAACATTAACTCTGTAAAGGTATTATTTAGTAAATAAATTTGGATACATCTTGATTACATATAGGGTTACGATAACGAACTAGAATAAATAGAATAGTAACTTAACCGATATAATGTTCCACGCGTAATCGTAAAATACCGCGGTGGGCGGGGCAAAACAGCTACCCGCGCGCCCGCGTGGCGTTACATGGTGTGGCGGCGACCAATCGCGTACGAGTTTTGTGTGTCTGTGTTTCATTGGGATAGCAGTATAATTGTGTGCGTAGATTGATCCAAATTCTAAGTGGCAATTGTATGGAGTTACTCTTCCGTTTATTCTAGTTCGCTGGGTTACGATTAACGTAGGTTTAGTACGATTACACAAACAACTATTGTTGTACAACTTCTCAAGAATCTTTAGTAAATCCACTGATACTTAAAAAAATTGCACGCGCCAGATACGAGTATGGATAAAGATAAGATAAAAAGATATAAGATTATTTTATTGTGTATTGATTTGTGAGCACGGATTATACAAAACAAAAGTATACTTATAATTAGACTTTTGAGTGGTGCTCTTTTGACTGGAGCATAGTATGACATAGCAGTGAATTAAATATCTTCAAATCTTCATTTTTATGCATTACCAGCAACCGTATTGCTCTCTACAACAGTGTCGTCTGCAAACTGATACGAACGCGTTTTAGCAGATAGGGGGCGAAAATAGTACCGTAGAGAAAACTGATCCCTGAGGGACACCTGCGTTGATCGACATTATATCTAATGAGCAGTCATCGACGGTCATTCAGATCGATCTATCCCTTTTAAAAAGATCGTTAACTACCAAATTACAGAGAGAGAGAGAGGCCTTCGGGCTAACAGGCTAATAAGCTGTCGTGACAGACAGTGTCGAAGGCTTTGGAAATGTTTAAAAGACCGCTAAACAATATTTTACATGAAAGGGACCAATTAAGACGAAACAAACTATTATTAGTGTATTCAAAATTTATGCAAAATACTCTTCGATTTCGTGCAAAGTTTTGTCTTTCGTCTCGGGCATGATTTTAAACAAAATAGCCGTAAATATTGTCATGGCAATACCATAACATAAAAAGGTACCGTGCAGCCCAAACGCCATATAAATATATGGAAACACTTTGAGCACAGTGGAGTTCAAACCTTGGTGCCATATTGATATTATAAGTATGCCTAATATTTTATGCTTTACAGGTATAAATTCTCCTAAGGACGCTGCAGACATAATTGCTGGTCCACAACTTACAGCGATAGAAAAGATAACCAAAATAACTATAGTCAATATGTTATTCTGCATTAAAACGTTCAATTTGACCAAATATAAATACAAAGATATGACAAAAAGGAACACAAGACCAGCTAGTGATGTGACAAAGAGTTGCAGTCGTCGTTTCAAGAATCCGTTTAATAAACAACCAACGTAAGAACTAAATACTGTAACTCCGTCCAATATTAACATAGCTATTTTTGCAGTTTTATCAGTGGACGTAATTTGCTTCAAAATTTCCATAGAATATATAGCACAAACAAGTTTGCCAGACGCGTAATATTGCAATATCATGACACAGCAAATTATGGCTGGTTTATAAAACTGTTTCGTCTTGACATCTTTTAGCAAAACATTTAAGGAGCTCCATTTGAAAACTGGCGGTTTATCTGAAATCAATTTCTGTAACTCTTTCTTAGCTTCTTTGTCTGTGCCTTTTAACCATTTATGTGCTTGTTTACACTCTTCCATTTTCCCTCTACTAGCTAGCCAGTAAGGCGATTCGGGCCAAACTAAAGCAGTCAAACCATAAAGCGAACAAACGAAACCAAATATAGGAATATTCCGCCAATGAGAGAAAGCACCTATAGCGTTACTACACCAAACACCCCAAAAGAATGTTGCAGCTTTCATAGTCAAAAATATACCTCTATACTTAGGTGAGGTTAGTTCTGTCAAAATTAACAAACAGGTTGTAGAGCTAGCTGCTAGCGGACAACCTTGTAATATAGCCATATATAACAAGTGTGTAGTGGTTACACTAAAATAGAAGCATACATATGAGATGATGTTGATGAATACGATTAGTAGATATGCTTTCTTGCGACCGAGGATGTGAGTCAATGTTGCCAATACTATAGCCCAGGGAAGACCGGCGTACCCGAAAATTGATGCTGAAACAAATCAGAATAATTAACATTAGTATAGAACTGAAAATGTTGAGAAGCCTCCGACACGATTGTACAATTCTTGCTACTGACAATTATTTCGCTAGTTGGATAAAAAAATGTGAGATTTTAATAGCTGCTTAGAACTTAAAAGAATCGTCTTATCGTTCTACATTCCTTGTTTTACCAAAAGACGTTAGGAGTGAAACTGGCTATTCAGATTCAGAACGAGCTCTCTGATTGGCAGCCGGCGATGAAGTGTGATAGAGACGCCACAAATGTAATTAATGTTTTTAATTAAACCCTTACATGAGCGAGTCTTTTTTTTTCTTTTAAGGGGCTTGCGCTTGATCGCAATTCTTCTAAGGTGGAGCGCGCTTGCCCAGAAGAAACCGGTTTACTCTTGCCTTGAAAACTGCTAGATTATAGTTATCGGGGAACAGGGAATTAGGCAAAGAATTCCACACCTTGGCGGTACGCACAATGAAGGTGGAAGCAAACCGCTTAGTACGCGACTTAGGCACCTCCACAGTATAACGATGCCGCCTTGGTGTTTCCCTACTCGTCCAATGGTGGAATGGGGCGGGGGGGATCAATTCGTGCAATTCCGTTGCACACGTGTCTTGACAAGTTCTTGGCCACTTATTTAGGTAAGCTGTCTTAGCTGGTGTACTTACACAACCAAGACGCAGTGTCAACACTGACGGCGTCGGTGGAGTTAGCTTCCTCTCGCATCTGATGGATGATGATGGTGGGAGCGCCGAAGTGGATCCCCACAGAGAAGTGTATAGTTAGGACTCCGCTACAGACCAGCAACTGTATAAAAGACAACAAGTACAGTAGAAACTCGATTAACCGGACTAAGGCAGTGGTCCCACCGGCGACGATGAACGAGAAACGAGTAGAACTAGAAACTATAAACGAGTTGGCGATCAGCGGGAAGCGAGTGTAGTTTCGATAGTTTTGTCGCCGGGCTATAAGCGAGTGTGTAAGTGCGACGAGCGATTACTCGCGCCATTCGCTCAGTCCTGTGCCTGCGTGCGTACGACATGAATAAGATAGAAATGATGAACCGGGCGAGTATCGCTGAACGAGTATTGCTGAGCGAGTTTATTTTTGAAAGCTCGTTTTTTAGTTGAGTTTTTTTTGCCCACATTTCACACACGACTGGTTAGCCCCATACTGAATCATTTCTAGTTCGTATTATGGTTGCTAACACAACTGATATACTACATATACATACCTACATATTTTTTATAGATACATATTTAACACCCCGTTTGTACATAGTATTATAAAAACTGTAATTTAATTGTGTTTGTTGTGTAAATATGTTTTCCTATCAAGAAATTTGTAGCGTATATAATACTAATAAACATACTGAGGCCAAACTTTTTATTTCTGAAATTGGGCGTAGATTAAAAGAAAAATCAGGTGAATACCGCTCCGGATCGTACCTAGCGCAAAGGCTATCCATAGCCATACAACGCGGCAATGCCACGAGTGTTATGGGTACCTTTCCGCCAGGTTCTATCCGGAGTGGCCTATTAAATTAGTTTTATGAGTGGTTTTTTTTACTAGTTTTTAATCTTATTATATTCTATCTATAATAAATTATCTAATAATATTTATTTATAAACATACCTGTCTTAATAATGTTGTTCTCGATCTATGTTCTCCATTTTCTGAATTATCCACTCTATCGTAATGATAGTCGTACGCTTCCATCTTCTCCGGAATTTTCTGAGGATATAATGTTTTATTTTATTTTATTTTATTTTATTTATTTCTTAGGTATAATTTACCTATTATTTGTAATTTAGGTTTTTAATTTTTAACTATTGTGTTTTTTAATCTTTTATTTAATTTAGTTCTACAAATGCAAATCATTTATTGACAACACCAAAGTTACAAGTCGAATAATATGATATCATTACAAAAGTATATCATAATATTTATTTATTTATCTTGTTACATTAAAAATATTAAAACTACTACTAGTATTTTGTAAATTGTGCTCAAACTTTATACGATTCTCTAAACAATTCAGCAGACTACTTTGCTTGTATGTACTAAAGTTACTTGTGTAAATTTACTATCATATTATTTCGAAGGTTCCTCTTCATATATTCAAATCTAGAATTGAAAATCTTCCTTCATGTCGTAAGCTGATACATACCTACCTACTGACATTCATATGTGCATTTCGTTTTGGTCTTCAGGGGCGGATTTAGGATTAGCGGCGCTTTGGGCAAGATTTCCACGACCTTACCCCCTTTCCGATCGAGTGTGGCAGTTTTTGGATGGATATAGCCATACAAAAGTACACACTACAATTTGAAATATTTGTGACATGCTTTAATTTACTTAATCTAGCCTACTAAGCTAATAAATAGTATTACTTTAATTAAACATTACTTTGTCTTATTTATTGTGGCAGAATGAGAAAAAGAGTTAGAGATAAGTTAGTGTGATTTGAGAATTATAGCAATAATGTATGACTGATATAGCTAAGGTTTGTGTTTATATTTGACTTTATTTAATTTAATGATTATGTGTGTAAAACTGTATATGTCTAATTTGATGAATGTTAACTATTGTTAGTGTTTATTTTTCCTTTGTAATGTAACTAATGACTATTTTTATAATTTAAGAGTAATGTTTATAATTATGTAATTTGATTGTGTACCGTCTTAATAAATAATAATAATATTAATAAATAAACTAGTAATTACGTAAAGTCTGTAAGAACGTGCTCATTAGCACCATGTCTTTTTTTTTACTCAGAATAAAGCTTGACCACAATTCACCTGATGGTAAGTGATATTGAGGTCTACGGTGGATCGCGCTTACCTAGAAGGAACCGGTTCACTCTCGCCTTGAAAAGCGCTAGATTGTAGTCATTGGGGAACAAGGAATTCGGCAAGGAATTCCAAAGTTTGGCGGTTCGGACAACAAAGGTGGAGGCAAAACGCTTTTTGCGTGCCTTGGGCACTTCAACCGCAAACCGATGCCACCTTGGCGTTTCCCTGCTCGTCCGATAGTGAAAGTGGGCGGGGGAATTACTTCACAATGTCTATATTAAGTCATTTACACTTTGTTCATGTGTTCTATTATCAGCAATAAACACCTTGGGTATCGCTATCACTTAAGATTTAACACAGCACTACACTAACTCGAATGGTTTCGTCCTTTTTAGGGTTCCGTACTTAAAAGGTAAAAACGGGACCCTATTACTAAGACTCCGCTGTCTATCTCCAAACTGTATCTCAGAAACCGTAATAGCTAGAAAGCTGAAACTTTCACAAGATATGTATTTTCCGTGCCGCTATAACAACAAATACTAAAAATAACAAAAATTAAAAATTAATGGGGTCCTCATACAATAAACGTGTTATTTTTCGTATTTTTTGCTATATATCAATAACGGTAGGTGCTAGACACTTAACATTTTCACATAACATATATATTATGTATATTAGATATCAAATTACACTATAAAATTTAGTAAAAAATATATTTAAGGGGGGCTCCCATACAACAATGGTACGGAACCCTTCATGCGCGAGTCCAACTCGCACTTGGCCAATTATTTAGTTTTTTTATGTCATATGTATTGTCAAGGAGCTGGATAGCCTCCATATTCACATGGTGGTACAGTCTTTGTTTGTAGGCTTCGGCAAAAAGGTATCATTTTTTAACACACATATTACATTAACTGTTTGGCTATAGTAGTAGTCTTATGAGACTAAAAATCGGTTACCTGTAAAGGTTTGATTCACTTGTCTTCAGTGGTTTTGTTGCAATAGATATTAAAAATGATTTAGGGTCTATTTGAGCACACTGTATGAAACTATCAATGATTTTGCAAGATTCACTTTTTTTATTGACTGGTATTATGCGTGCCAACTAAGAATAGGACTGTCAAACCGCTATTTTGCTTAGTAATACGCGCTAACGTCATTACCAAAGTGCATGGTGTGCCAAAAAATTAGTAAACAAATTATACTCAGTTTATAATATGTTTAATGTACGCTTTTTGGTATTTCTTTTACTTTTCACGCCAAATTAGTTATAAATGGGTAGGAATTGAAAAAAAGCACACTTATAAAAATATATACATTTATTTTCTGTTTTTACGAATCGGTCGTAGAGTTCTTTAGATACGCATATGTTACCATCTGGAGTATTACTGCTAATGTTAAACTTCGCAGAAGTTCATTGGCACGATTTTTTCATTTTTGAAGTGCACATTAAAATGCGCGAGGCAGGAACTAGACGCGAGGGAACGATTTATACTCAGCAGAGAAGGACCGTTACATTAAGTAAAAGTGTGTTTGGTATTGCTCCACTCATTTATAATAAGATTCCGGCAAAAATTAGGTCCAATTGTAACTTAAATAATTTTAAAACAGAACTCAATGACTTTCTTGTAAGCAAATCATATTATGCTATTGACGAATTTTTATCGGACATCTCTTTGGGAATTAATACTAGACTATAAATAAATTACATACTAATCTAAATAATTAATAATTTACATGTATATTTAATTAGCTTTAAGTTTTATCATTGACTCTTATTGCACGCCGCTAGGCAGAATATGGTGCACTTTCTTTTTCTGACCCAATACCTGTCTGTAACCATACCATATTCGCCATAAATTGATTTGAATTTGAATTTGAAAAAAGATTCCTCGTGCTCTACAATGGAGCACCGCACCTCTCTTCAAACTCAAAATGAGTTCGAACAGACAATCGACAGTAATTAAATCTACATCTATGAAGAAAACATAATATGAAATTTCTTTTTGACCTTTTTTTGCTGGCAGTACTTTTTTGACAGTTATCGTGTGAAGTTGAAGCAAGCGCGATTCGTTAGATCAACATCTGTCCGGGGGATATGAGGCTAGATGGAGGCAGACTAGGGATGTCGGAAATGCAATAAAGTATCGATATATATTGTATCGATAATTTTTGAATATATCAATATCGATATTGATATTTTTATTTAAAAATATCGATATATCGGTGTGATAGGAAAAAAAATATTTGGCCTAATCTACTTCAATCATTTTACATTCCTAGATAAATGCTAATTAATAGACATCATTTTTATTTTTTTTAAATCAAGGAAAACAATAAAAAATATTAATTATTTATTAATCAAACCAATATTTATCTGATACAGACATAAAAAAAACTCTTTGATTTACAGAGTTGCCAACTTAAAAGCCAACTTAAGTACCAAATTAAAACGCAGTAAATCGAGTCGACCAAAGACAAAAAAAATGTAATTTGTTAAAAAATGTTAGTATAAAAAAGTATAATTTTTTAGGATTTTTTAATCATAAAAAATATCGATTTTTATACCTTTTCAATACTTGTAATTTTATATAGATACCTCGATACATCGAAACATTAAATATCGCTCAAAAATATCGATACATTGAAAAAATAATATCGATATATCGATGTATCGATATTTTTTCGACGAGCCTAAGGCAGACCGTCGTCGCTCCATATTGGTGACGTGATAAATGAAATTCGCCCCCCCATCCGCCTTGGGTGGTCGCCCAACATCGTTCCACCCTTACGCTGGCACTGCCTAATCAGATTAGTGATACTTAGTTTCAGATACAAATATTAGTTGTGCTCCAATCTGTCACACAACCTGTCTAAGATATGGTCATTTGAACCTTATACCTTTCTAATAGTGTCCATTTTCGCTCGCGCTTAAGAAACAAAAGCGCTTGAAGCTAACAACTTATTCAGTAATTAGTTTTACTTACTTGAAATTTATAAATAGATCCTAATATTCCAAGAATAACCTTTATATGTTAGAATATTATTTGTAAATCTTTAAGTGTTCTTCAGTACAATAGACCAGCGTTGGTTGCTCTCAGTACAATAGACTAGCATTATGCTGAGTTGAGGATGTGTTGTGACTAATTAAAGTTTATTATACAATGTAAACTGTTCACGTAAGGCATCTTAATATTTTCGCGAAGAAAACGGTCACACTTACTTATTATTAAAAGTTGGAATGGCGCGCGGATCTCGTCGGCGGCGGTCCGTGTAACACTCGCCCCTGAAGATGGTGCTCGGAAAGCACCGAAACTGTTCCACTCATTCCAACTTTTAATAATAAGTAAGTGTGACCGTTTTCTACGCGGAAATATTATAAAGTTTATTATATTGTGTCCTATTTTAATTATTATATTTGTCTTGTCTCTTTGTCACAATAAACAATTTTCTTTCTTCTTTCTTTCAATAGATATTTTAATATTCTGAGTGAAATAGTTCACTTATTACAGTTCAAAGATGAATCTATGCAAAGTCCTTACTAATATTAAAAATGCGAAAGTTTGTGTGCATGTTTGTAACTTCTTAACGCTTAAACGGCTGAACCGATTAAGGTGAAATTTGATGTGAATATAGGTTAGACTTTCGATTTAACATATAGATTTTTTTATACCGGATTAATGCGAGTAACACCGCAGGACGCAGCTAGTATATCGTATAACAGGACAAATAGAAGCCTATGTGTTAATCCAAGGTCTCACCTATCTTCACACCTCACACACATCACACAAATATCATCATCAAATCTAGACTTACTATAAATGCGAAAGATAGTGTGTGTAAGTGTATGTGTGTATGTTTGTTACTTCTTCACGCTCAAACGGCTGAACCGATTTTGACGAAATTTGGTATGGAAATAGGTTAGTTAGTTAACCTTGGATTGACACATAGGCTACTTTTTTACCTGGATTAACTTCTTTTTGTCCCGGATTAACGCGATTAAATCAAACTTACGCATAAACCTTTGCATTTCTAATATTAGTAGGATTAGTAGGAATTGTACATCCACCTGCCAAAAGATAATAAATAATAATAATAAAAATTTGGACACATTCACACATGGCTGGTTAGCCCTATACTGAACCATTTCTAACTCGTATTATGGTTGCTAACACAGCTGATATACTACATATACATACATACATATTATATATAAATACATATTTACACCCACACCCACAGTCAACAAATTTAGTTAAGCACAAAGATGTTGGCCGGGCCGGGAATCGAACCCGGTGCCTTCTGATTAGTAGACCGGCATGGTAACCTTTACGCCAACGAGATCGTTGAGATTTATTGAATATAACTAGATCAGACTAAAACGCTATCTAGCTGACAAAGCATATTATGATATTGACGAATTTTTAAAGGATAAATTTCTAAAATAATTATTTTGTTTGTGGCATTACTAATTTGAATTCATATGACATTATTAATTATTTTTTCTTATTCCTGTTTGTTCTTTTTTTCTCTTTAGACTTGTTTTGTTTTTGTAAAATTGTATCCTTTTAATATGTTTTTCTTTTAATTGCATGCCGAAAGGTTAAGAATATGGCGCACTCAAATTGTTATCTTATTGTATTACCCATGTTCTGCAATTAAACTAATATATCTAATTTCAATTTGAATTTGGATTATACAAATAAATATAATATAGTCTAGTCAACAAGTGCCTTTTTGCCTTAATAGTGGGTTTGAAAAAAAAAACTATAAACCGTTATTTCACACATATTTATTTACACGGAACAAGTATTTACAAAGTATTTCAATTTCATTAGCTTACTAAAAAAAAACTCCAATCCAACCAGTCATTTGTGTATGCAAAAGTACTAAAATGCTGGCTGCATTACCACCTTGAATAGCAATGCCGTATATCTGCCTTCAAAACTTCAATAGTATAACCTCAACATAACAAAGTAAAAAAAGACATGAATATCTATTGATATTTTAACTGATTTCTCTAAATGGATATTCTAAATATAATAATAGATTTGCTGTCTTTAAGAAGGGGATCTGGGAAGCAATCACATAAAGAAGACAGAAATCGCAGTCTTTTTGGATCTGTCAAAGGCCTTTGACACCAAATTTCAGCGCTTTTCTAAGGAGGTTATATTTAATATCATATTCATCATAGTTACTGTCTACAGTGTAATAGTTTATATTGTAAATAAAACACAGCTTCAGGCTCTTAAAATATACACATAGTCGAAAACATTGTATCCCCGACATCTATAGTAATACATTGTACTCAAGGCACCATTCTTGTTCCTCTACTTTTCTTTGTATATGTCAACGTGCTTCTGAAGCCGTTTTCCTGCTCAATTATCAAAACAGCTGCGCGGTATCATATTACATAGTTGGATCAAATTTAAATCCAATTTAACAAGTGAAAGCGGATCTTATTTAGCTTGCAGTTTTTTCCAAACGTATTCAAGTACTTCATACATGCATATATAAATATTTGTTAAGCAAAATACTCTTCAATTTCGTGCAAAGTTTTGTCTTTTGTCTCGGGCATGATTTTAAACAAAATAGCCGTAAATATTGTCATGGCAATACCATAGCAAAAAAAGGTACCGTGTAACCCAAACGCCATATAAATATATGGAAACACTTTGAGCACAGTAGAGTTTAAAGCTTGGAACCAAATTGCTAATATAAGTATGCCTAAAATTTTATGTTTTACAGGTATAAGCTCACCTAATGACGAAGAAGACATAATTGCTGGTCCACTACTTACAGGGATTGAAAATATAACTAAAATAACTATAGTCAATATATTATTTTGCAATAAAATGTTCAATTTAACCAAATATAAATACAAAGACAAACAGAAAAGGAACGTAAGGCTGATCAGTGATGTGACAAAAAGTTGCGTGCGTCGTTTCACGAAACCGTTTAAGATACAACCAACGTAAGAGCTGAAAACAGTTGCTCCATCCAATATTAACATAGCAATCTTTGCAGTTTTATGAGTAGAGGTGATTTGCTTCAAAATTTCTAAAGAGTAAATAGAACAAACTAATTTTCCGGAAGCGTAGAATTGCAATACCATTACACAGCAAATTAAGGTTGGTTTGTAAAATTGTTTCATCTTGACTTCTTTTAGCAAAAAATTTAGGGAGCTCCATTTGAAAACTGGCAATGTCTCTGTAATTAATTTCTGTAATTCCTTCTCAGCGTTTTTATCAGTGCCTTTTAACCATCTATGAGCTTTTTTACATTCTTCGATTTTCCCTCTACTGGCTAGCCAATAAGGCGATTCGGGCCAAACAAAAGCAGTAAAACCATAAAGTGAACAAAAGAAACCAAATATAGGTATATTCCGCCAATGAGAGAAAGCACCTATAGCGTTACTACACCAGACTCCCCAGAAAAATGTGGCAGCTTTCATAGTCAAAAATATACCTCTATACTTAGGTGATGTAAATTCTGTTAAAATTAACAAACAATTTGTAGTAATGGCTGCTAACGGGCAGCCCTGAAATATGGACATGTATAATAATTGCGTTGTGGTAACACTAAAATAGAAGTATATATGAGAGGAGATGTTGATCAACGTTATGATTAGAAAAGTCTTCTTTCGACCGAGGGTGTGAGTCAGCGTTGGTAAGATTACGGCCCAGGCGAGACCGGCGTATCCGAGAATCGATGCTGAAACGAATTGGCATTATATGAATACAAAATGTAATAGTAAAATATGATACAAGTTTATAATGTTGGTAATTACCGCTGAGGCGCCATTGAGGCCTGAGCCGTCAGCTGAGGGTCTTAAGAGAGTGGAAGTCGTTAATCATCAACTCATTCGTGAAGGAAAAAACTTGAGAGGTGACACCTCTGATGGAACGACGTTCTTTCACTGTCAGGATTCATTATTACTATCTATTAATTCTTATTATTTACAAAAAACCTGTATACACTCAACAAAAATTATCGTCCCGACATCACACTGTTCAATGCGAAATAGAAAATACAATATCTGGCTTGCTTTCTATAAGAGAGAAAGAGAGATACAGAGAAACATGCGCAATACTTCAATACTCGTAGTATAACCCTAACATAACAAAGTAAAAAACAGACATGAATATCTATTGATATTGTAACGAATTTCTCGAAATGGATATTCTAAATGGAAACAGAAATACCACTTAAAGAAAACAGAAATCGCAGTCTTTTTGGACCTATCAAAGGCCTTTGACACCAAATTTCAGTTCTTTTCTAAGGAGATTATATTCATTGTCATATTTACCACAGTTACAGTCAACAGTCTAATAGTTTATTTAGGAAATAAAACACAGCTTCAGGCTCTTCAAAATAAACACACAGTCGAAAACATTGAACCCGACACCTATAGTAATACATTGTACTCAAGGCACCATTCTTGTTCCTCTACTTTTCTTTGTATATGTCAACGTGCTTCTGAAGCCGTTTTCCTGCTCAATTATCAAAACAGCTGCGCGGTATCATATTACATAGTTGGATCAAATTTAAATCCAATTTAACAAGTGGAAGCGGATCTTATTTAGCTTGCATTTTTTTCCAAACGTATTCAAGTTCTTCATACATGCATATATAAATATTTGTTAAGCAAAATACTCTTCAATTTCGTGCAAAGTTTTGTCTTTTGTCTCGGGCATGATTTTAAACAAAACAGCCGTAAATATTGTCATGGCAATACCATAGCAAAAAAAGGTACCGTGTAACCCAAACGCCATATAAATATATGGAAACACTTTGAGCACAGTAGAGTTCAAAGCTTGGAACCAAATTGCTAATATAAGTATGCCTAAAATTTTATGTTTTACAGGTATAAGCTCACCTAATGACGAAGAAGACATAATTGCTGGTCCACTACTTACAGCAATTGAAAATATTACTAAAATAACTATAGTCAATATATTATTTTGCAATAAAACGTTCAATTTAACCAAATATAAATACAAAGACAAACAGAAAAGGAACGTAAGGCTGATTAGTGATGTGACAAAAAGTTGCGTGCGTCGTTTCACGAAACCGTTTAAGATACAACCAACGTAAGAGCTGAAAACAGTTGCTCCATCCAATATTAACATAGCAATCTTTGCAGTTTTATTAGTAGAGGTGATTTGCTTCAAAATTTCCAAAGAGTAAATAGAGCAAACTAATTTTCCGGATGCGTAGAATTGCAATACCATTACACAGCAAATTAAGGTTGGTTTGTAAAATTGTTTCATCTTGACTTCTTTTAGCAAAACATTTAAGGAGCTCCATTTGAAAACTGGCAATGTCTCTGTAATTAATTTTTGTAATTCCTTCTCAGCGTTTTTATCAGTGCCTTTTAACCATCTATGAGCTTTTTTACATTCTTCGATTTTCCCTCGACTGGCTAGCCAATAAGGTGATTCGGGCCAAACGAAAGCAGTAAAACCATAAAGTGAAAAAAAGAAACCAAATATAGGAATATTCCGCCAATGGTAAAAAGCACCTATAGCGTTACTACACCAGACTCCCCAGAAAAATGTGGCAGCTTTCATAGTCAAAAATATACCTCTATACTTAGGTGAAGTAAATTCTGTTAAAATTAACAAACAATTTGTAGTAATGGCTGCTAACGGGCAGCCCTGAAATATGGACATGTATAATAAATGCGTTGTGGTAACACTAAAATAGAAGTATATATGAGAGGAGATGTTGATCAACGTTATGATTAGAAAAGTCTTCTTACGACCAAGGGTGTGAGTCAGCGTTGGTAAGATTACAGCCCAGGGGAGACCGGCGTATCCGAGAATCGATGCTGAAACGAATTGACATTATATAAATATAAAATTTAATTGTACAATATGATACAAGTTTATAATGTTGGTAATTACCGCTGAGGCGCCATTGAGGCCCGAGCCGTCAGCTGAGGGTCTTAAGAAAGTGGAAGTCGTTAATCATCAACTTATTCGTGAAGGAAAAAAACTTGAGAGGTGACACCTCTCCAGTTTTCACACTCAACAAAAATTATAGTCCTGAACCACACTGTTCAATGCGAAATAGAAAATACAATATCTGGCTTGCTTTCTATAAGAGAGAAAGATAGATACAGAGAAACATGCGCAATACTTCAATACCTTAACATAACAAAGTAAAAAAACAGACATGAATATCTATTGATATTGTAACGAATTTCTCTAAATGGATATTCTAAATGGAATAATAGATTTGCTGTCTTTAAGAAAGGGATCTGGGACCACTTAAAGAAAACAGAAATCGCAGTTTTTTTGGACCTATCAAAGGCCTTTGACACCAAATTTCAGTGCTTTTCTAAGGAGATGATATTCATTGTCATTTTCATCATAATTACAGTCAACAGTCTAATAGTTGGTTTTGGAAATAAAACACAGCTTCAGGCTCTTCAAAATAAACAGACAGTCGAAAACATTGAACCCGACACCTATAGTAATTCATTGTACTCAAGGCACCATTCTTGTTCCTCTACTTTTCTTTGTATATGTCAACATGCTTCTGAAGCCGTTTTCCTGCTCAATTATCAAAATAGCTGCGCGGTATCATATTACATAGTTGGATGAAATTTAAATCCAATTTAACAAGTGGAAGCGGATCTTATTTAGCTTGCATTTTTTTCCAAGCATATTCAAGTACTTCGTACATGCATATATAAATATTTGTTAAGCAAAATACTCTTCGATTTCGTGCAAAGTTTTGTCTTTTGTCTCAGGCATGATTTTAAACAAAATAGCCGTAAATATTGTCATGGCAATACCATAACATAAAAAGGTACCGTGCAATCCAAACGCCATATAAATATATGGAAACACTTTGAGCACAGTAGAGTTCAAAGCTTGGAACCAAATTGCTAATATAAGTATGCCTAAAATCTTATGTTTTACAGGTACGAACTCGCCAAATGACGAAGAAGACATAATTGCTGGTCCACTACTCACAGCAATTGAAAATATTACTAAAATAACTATAGTCATTATATTATTCTGCAATAAAATGTTCAATTTAACCAAATATAAATACAAAGACATGACAAAAAGGAACGTAAGGCTGATAAGTGATGTGACAAAAAGTTGCGTGCGTCGTTTCACGAAACCGTTTAAGATACAACCAACGTAAGAGCTGAAAACAGTTGCTCCATCCAATATTAACATAGCAATCTTTGCAGTTTTATGAGTAGAGGTGATTTGCTTCAAAATTTCCAAAGAGTAAATAGAGCAAACTAATTTTCCGGAAGCGTAGAATTGCAATACCATTACACAACAAATTAAGGTAGGTTTGTAAAATTGTTTCATCTTGACTTCTTTTAGCAAAACATTTAAGGAGCTCCATTTGAAAACTGGCAATGTCTCTGTAATTAATTTCTGTAATTCCTTCTCAGTGTTTTTATCAGTACCTTTTAACCATCTATGCGCTTTTTTACATTCTTCAATTTTCCCTCGACTAGCTAGCCAATAAGGCGATTCGGGCCAAACAAAAGCAGTCAAACCATAAAGCGAACAAAAGAAACCAAATATAGAAATATTTCGCCAATGATAAAAAGCACCTATAGCGTTACTAAACCAGACTCCCCAGTAAAATGTTGCAGCTTTCATAGTCAAAAATATACCTCTATACTTAGGTAAAGTAAATTCTGTTAAAATTAACAAACAATTTGTAATAGTGGCTGCAAGCGGACAACCTTGAAATATGGACATATATAATAATTGCGTTGTGGTAACACTAAAATAGAAGTAAATATGAGAGGAGATGTTGATCAACGTTATGATTAGAAAAGTCTTCTTGCGGCCGAGGGTGTGAGTCAGCGTTGGTAAGATTACAGCCCAGGGGAGACCGGCGTATCCGAAAATCGATGCTGAAACGAATTGGCATTACATGAATACAAAATTTAATAGTACAATTTACAAGTTTATAATGTTGGTAATTACCGCTGAGGCGCCATTATGGCCTGAGCCGTCAGCTGAGGGTCTTAAGAGAGTGTTCTTTTTCTTCGCCTTTTCCCACTATATGGAGTCGGCACAGCCCGTTTTTTGCTTCCACACTCTTCTGTCAGTCGTCATATCTACATTCTCTCCTTTCTCTTTGATATCCTCTTTCACACAATTCATCCACATCTTCTTAAGTCGACCTCTACTTCCACTACCTTGTAGTACAATCATATTCATATTTCTCCTAGTCACATGCCTCTCCACTCTTCGCATGACATGCCCATATCAAGATATCCTTCCGCTTTTAACTTACTCTGGCATAGGTGCCACTTTCGAATTTCCTCTAATATACTTAATGGTTAAGGAAATAATTCTACAAAACATTTTATCAACACACATAATAAGACAGTTAAAGTAGAGTGTAGAAACGATGAAAGAAGAGTAACAGAAACAAAAAAAAAAACGTAAGCGTGGTACGTTATAACTTTAAACATAATCACCGGATTCGTGCGTAGTTTTCACAGGTAGATTTACATATTATTAGGAGCGTTATCAAAACTGGTTTCGTCGAAATCGGTTTGCGATTTGCATAAAAGTTTTGACGTGACAACGTCTTAAATTAGGTTGCGGCTGGGAGTCACTTATGAAAAAGTGTAACGCCCGGTAACGTTACGATGAGTCACCGAACGAGAGAGAGGCCCGCCGAATGCCTTGCGTCTCTCTCCCACTCAACTATGATCGGTCTGCCGCGCGCGCAGCACGCGGCAGACGTTGTCACGTAAAATCTTCGCCCGTAAAACCGACTTTACAGGCAACCATTTTTTTTAAGAATAAACTATTTGTTACGGACATAGTTTAAGACTATAGATTAACGCGTTCTGAGTAGGTGAAAGACTATATACTATAAGTCTTCGTCCCGTGCTGGCTCTGCTATGGTACTTAGTCTTCATCGTATGAGCTAAGTGGCCATGCTCTGGTGTCGACAGATTTCCAAGCCACCCGAAGGCCTCTTAGCTTTACGACTTGTACACAGACTAACAGCCGGGACCTACAATTCAACATATCATCCGACCCATGGTAGCGTCGTAAAATGCCACTTGAGAAATGACAGTCTCGTGCATGGTCACCCATTCAAACACCGTCCGCATCAACCGTTGCTTAGCTTCGATAATCGCGTCAGATCAAATCAAATCATTTAATCACTGAATACAGCATTAAAAAGATGTTACCTATAGGTGTTCAGAAAAAAAAGAACAACAAACAAAAACACAAAAAAAAAAATGGTTGCCTGTAAAGTCGGTTTTACGGGCGAAGATTTTACGTGACAACGTCTGCCGCGCGCGCAGCACGATCATAGTTGAGTGGGAGAGAGACGCAAGGCATTCGGCGGGCCTCTCTCTCGTTCGGTGACTCATCGTAACGTTACCGGGCGTTACACTTTTTCATAAGTGACTCCCAGCCGCAACCTAATTTAAGACGTTGTCACGTCAAAACATTAGAAAGACATTTGAATTTGAATTTTAAAATATATAAAGTCAGCTATATTTTTAACCGTAAGGCGCGTGAAATTGAAAATAGATCTAAATCAAAATAATAAGTTTACTATACAATACACTACATGTCATTATCGAAATTTAGAAATAATTTAATGTATCAATTTCGACTGTAGTAGGTGGACGGGGAATTTAAAATTCCCCTTGCACCCACTGGTGGATTGGTGAGTGGACGGGTCATGCCCCATTATTTCACTTCGACTGTAGTGGGTGGACGGGTCATGCCCCATTATTTCACTTCGACTGTAGTGGGTGGACGGGTCATGACCCATTATTTCACTTCGACTGTAGTGGGTGGACGGGTCATGCCCCATTATTGCACTTCAACTGTAGTGGGTGGACGGGTCATGCCCCATTATTTCACTTCGACTGTAGTGGGTGGACGGGTCATGACCCATTATTTCACTTCGACTGTAGTGGGTGGACGGGTCATGCCCCATTATTGCACTTCAACTGTAGTGGGTGGACGGGTCATGCCCCATTATTTCACTTCGACTGTAGTGGGTGGACGGGTCATGACCCATTATTTCACTTCGACTGTAGTGGGTGGACGGGTCATGCCCCATTATTTCACTTCGACTGTAGTGGGTGGACGGGTCATATCCCATTATTTCAATCGACTGTAGTGGGTGGACGGGTCATGCCCCATTATTTCACTTCGACTGTAGTCGGTGGACGGGCAAATTAAAATTCCCCGTGCACCCACTGGTGGGTGGATTGGTAGGTGGACGGGTCATGCCCCATTATTTATACGTCAACACTCAAATCATTATTAGATGTCCACCAGTCTATATGTTTTATTTTGTATTTCTAGCTAATCGATCACCTTAGCTAGCCGAGCCAGGCCTGTATCACTCCGCGTGTAGGTGTTAACATACCTACGGGCGGCGGCCTTTGCACAAGGGTCAATCTAGTAGGCTGCCACAAGCGAACGAAAACACACGCGTGCGCGCTATATGTTCGACCACGTTCAACTTAATTATTTGATTGATTCATTATATAATTGCAAGATGGACACAAAACGAGAAAAAGCAAAAATTTACTGTGCAGTATTTAATTGTTTAAATACGGATCGTGATCGAAATGTAACTTTTTTTTGGTTACCTAAAGACGCTGACAGGTAAGTATGTTCCTATATGAAATGAAATTAATTCAAACTACAAACCGTTTCTCCCCGTACTATTCCAATATCCTAAAAGTACAATAAAAAAGCGTCGAAGTAAGCAACCCTAGTCCGCGGCACAGAATAATAATGTCCGCGGCTCTTTCAATACGTATAACCACGTACAACTTATTATGAACCGTAGTATAGTGAGTTAAGGCCCATATTCCTTCGAAAAGAAATTGGTAGGTATGTAAATGAACACGTGCTCGATTGGACCGCGAGCTAAATTAAATCATATTGTTTATCAGATTGAGTTCATATTTCTTTGAAAACCATTGCGAAGTGAAGCTTCTGTACGTAGTACTAGTTATTATTCTGTGGCACGGGCTACAGGCACTGAGGTACCAAGCCCAGAGGTACTTACACAACCAAGACGCAGTTTCGACACTGACAGCGTCGGTGGAGTTAGCTTCTTCTCGCATCTGATGGATGATGATGGTGGGAGCTCCGTAATGCAAGCCCAGAGAGAAATATACCGTGAAGACACCGCTGCAGATCAGCAACTGAAACCCATTATTTATCAATACTCGTCTCGTATTAAAAACCGGTCCATAGAGCAATTACCCTGCCATACGCGCAGGACGTCACCGCCAGTCGCAACAGTATACCAGCGCCGGTAGCCACACGCCGCCGGCATTTGCTGAGTTGCGACTGTATCGCGGCAAACTAAGGTGTTTTATTTTTAATGTATAAGTTTGTTTTAGGTTTTGTGTTTGCTAAAATAAAAATTATTTTTCTTTCTTTCTTTCTTTCTTTCAATTAGCACCTTTAAAAAAATGCTTAAAAGTTATGTTTGTTGTATAGGAGCCCTTTAAATTTTCATATAATTATTTGTTTTGAAAATTTATATGCATTTATTCTGTGAAAATTGTTAGTGTCTCTAAGCTTCCGTTATATATCAATACAATACGAAATTGTATGAGGACCCCCTTAATATTTTCTTTTTTAGTTTTCAGTATTTGTTCTTATAGCGGCACGTAAAATACATAGCTTGTGAAAGTTTGAAAAGAAAGTCTATATACCTAAAAGTGGGTCAAAATAGGCTACGCTTTCGCCAAAGAAAACTGTCGAAATTGGGTATAATTATCCATACAAACGCTGTCAAAAAAGAAATTTAAAGTCCACTAATATTTATCTTCATTCGATAATATGTATTATTATAGCAACTTATTGTCTCAGGCGTTACTTGTGGTTAGGCGAAACACGTGTAGAGTTAAGAATTTCCGAATTGTGATAGGTAACGTTAATCTTAATTAATCTTAGTTAATTTTTCCTTCACTTGTCTTAATTTGGATTTCGGATCACAGCGGAATTACACTAAATATTTAATTTTGTCTTCTATTATTAAATATTATAATTCTTGTCCATGTATATGTCACTGGGTAAGGTCGACGCTGTCTGTGGCAAAGAATGAATGTAAGGAACGAACTATTTCGGTCTTTACTAGTTCATTCGGGGAGTGGATTCGTTCAATCGTGCCTTCACATATTATACAGTGCTACCAACTTAGCTGTTCAGTTGACGGCGGCGCTAGTGGAGATTTGTTGCCACGTAAGAATGCTTCAAAACATGTAGTTCCAATTTTACCCACCTGAACAGCTAAGTTGGTGACACTGTTATACGCTTAATTCCTTAATTATATATGCATTACTTACCTGCTTTAAAAATGGTCTCCATGTATTTTTATCGTTACTTTCAAAACTAGCCACTCTATCATAGTGATAATCGTATTTTTCCATCTTCTTTGATGTTTGTTTTTAATCTGAAGACGGAAATAAAATTAATAACATTTATTACCGCCACATAATAATACATTTTCCCTTAAATGGAAAATGTTGTTTTTAAACAACATACTAAAAATCACACAAAAAAATTGATATTCATTTAAGTATTTCGTTTTTAATTTTGCGCAATGAAGTTTATAAACAACACTTACATCATTGCAAAAAAAGTATAGTTAATTCATGTCTAGATTTTTTTACTAATTTTTCCTAGACAGTAATTACTTATGACGACCTCGTTAGCGTAAAGGTTACCATGCCGGACTGCTAATCAGAAGGTTCCGGGTTCGATTCCCGGCCCGGTCAACATCTTTGTGCTTAACCAAATTTGTTGGCTGTGGGTCTGGGTGTTAAATATGTATTTATATATAATATGTATGTATGTATATGTAGTATATCAGCTGTGTTAGCAACCATAATACGAGCTAGAAATGGTTCAGTATGGGGCTAACCAGCCGTGTGTGAATGTGTCCTAATATTTATTTATTTTATTTTATTTATATTAAACTAGTTGCGTACGCGGCGTTACCCGCACTAACATTGGACAAAAAGAAGTTAATTCGGGATAAAAATAAAACTTAATCCAGGATAAAAAGCAGCCCATGTGTTAATTTAATTTCTAACTTCTCTTCTTTCAAAATCAGTTCGGCCGTTGGAGCGTGAAGAGGGAACATAGATTTTGAAGTTATTTGCGTATTCCACAGGAATCACAATTGTTTTCGGGACAAAAGTAGCTTATGTGTTAATCCAAGGATTAACCTTTCTCCATAGCAAGTCTCATCAAAATCGGTCCAACCGTTGGAGCGCGGATGATTAACATAAATTTCGAAGTTATTTGCGTATCCCACGGAAACCACAATTGTTTTCGGGACAAAAGTAGCTTATGTGTTAATCCAAAATCTAACCTACGAGACACGAGTATCTTCACATAAAATTTTATGAATTTCGGTTCAGCCGTTTGAGCATACACACTTAGAAGAACTTAGAATCTCAACAAAACACGACGCTATACTCGGACGCCTCCTGTTTTAATAGAAGTACCACAACATCTGACGCAATGACAGTGGTGGCGATTCAGCGGCACACACGACTAAACTAAATTTAAATAAGCCCCGTCTCTTTTCATCTTAGGTGGCCAGAAAGAGACGGCACGTTCTGCACCATAGTCAAACCAACTAAAATCACGTTAAATGTAGAAATTATAGGCGACTTTAGACCGCACTCACTTGTATCACCTCTAAAACTGCCTGCATATTCCATATTTGACGTGATTTTAGTTGTTTTGTCTGTGGTTCGGAACGTGCAGTCTTTTTCTGGCCACCTAAGATGAAAAAAGACGGTTAAATTTAGTTTAGTCGTGTGTGCCGCTGAATCGCCACCATTGGAACAGGTATGCCAGCGACCCAAGACCGTGCTCCGCTACTTTAAGGAGCTTGGATGGCTTGGGTAGGCTGGTAGGGGGAAATGCACAATACGCTCCTGCGGGTTGTCAGTGCAGGTCTGATCGCCCCATCATAGAATAAGAATACAAATGACGACCTCGTTGGCGTAAAGGTTACCATGCCGGCCTGTCAATCAGAAGGTTCCGGGTTCGATTCCCGGCCCGGCCAACATCTTTGTGCTTAACTAAATTTGTTGGCTGTGGGTCTGGGTGATAAATATATATGTATCTATATAAAATATGTACGTTTGTATGTATATGTAGTATATCAGCTGTGTTAGCTACCATAACGCGAACTAGAAATGGTTCAGTATGGGGTTAACCAGCCGTGAGTGGAATGTGATCTAATATTTAAAAAAAAAGATACACACTAACATACTTACACACACACAAACTTTCGTATTTATAATATTAGTAGGATTTGTAAGACCTAACCCGTATTACGAATGTTGCGTCTGATCCACTACTTTCTTAAGCTATTTTATTTTTCCTTCATTTAAATTTCAGTTTATCTTTTGAATTTAAAAACCACCTTTTGTCACTAAAGCAGTAAATGACTAAATTTTTAAGCGTGTAATTATTTTCGCTCTATTCGTTATCAATAGCGATAGTTTAAAAAAAAAACATGTTTTATCCAGCGGTGTTACCTCTTTACATTGTATGGTTAAAAAGAGGGTTTTCAACTCATTTCCTGAGTCAACGTCGAAGTTTAGTAAGTGAATTAATATAAGTGGAACTAGATTTTGCACGTGGCTCCGCCCGCGTGTAGGTCGTTTTTTTTTGCGAATCGCATTTTCCCTGAATTTTGTTTGCTACAAACCCAGCGAACTAGAACAAATAGAATAGTAACTTGGCCGATAACATACTCGTAGTTCCACGCGTAATCGTAAAATACCGCGTTGGGCGGGGCAAAACAGCTACCCGCGCGCCCGCGTGGCGTCACATGGTGTGGCGGCGACCAATCGCGTGCGAGCTTTATGAGTGTGTGTTTCGTTGGGATAGCAGTATAATTAAATAAATAAATAAATATTAGGACACATTCACACACGGCTGGTTAGCCCCATACTGAACCATTTCTAGCTCGTATTATGGTTGCTAACACAACTGATATACTACATATACATACATACATATTATATATAAATACATATTTTACACCCAGACCCACAGCCAACAAATTTAGTTAAGCACAAAGATGTTTACCGGGCCGGGAATCGAACCCGGAACCTTCTGATTAGCAGACCGGCATGGTAACCTTTACGCTAACGAGGTCGTCAATTGTGTGCGTAGATGGATCCAAATTCTAAGCGGCAATTGTATGGAGTTACTCTTCCGTTTATTCTAGTTCGCTGTACAAACCTCACGGAGCCCGAGACCTTTCCAACGAATGCTGTACCGTGGAAATCGGGTCGTGCGTTCTGGAGTTATAGCGGCAGGAAGGAAAACCCCACTTAATTTTATATTATAGATTATAGATAAAATAAAATATAAAAATAAAAGGTTGGGGCAAAAGTATTTTCGTATTTTGAATGTATTATTATTAATCAAACCTTTTTGGCTCTACTGATGGCTTAAAATAAAATCATTTGAAATGGATGCCATTTATAATAAGAATTTCACTCACGGCTAGTTAGCCTCATACTAACCCATTTCTAGTTCGTATTATGGTTGCTAACACAACTGACATACCTACTACATATACATACATACATAAATACTTTACATCGATACATATTTAACACCCAGACCGACAGCCAACAAATTTAATCTATCACAAACATATTTGCCGTGCCGGAAATCGAAAGGGACCCTGGGACCATCTGGTTTGGCAGTCCGGCATTATAACCATTATACCAACGAGTTCGTAAATGTGTTGTTGAATAAAAGTTTTTTTGCGTATTATTAGTGAAGAAATACATAAGCAGCCCACTATACGTTCCCACTGCTGGGACTCGGGGCCTTTTCTCACTAGAAGAGAGATAAAGGCCATAACCCACCTGGCCGTGTGCGGGATGGCGGATGACACACGTATTCGGATTTTGTGGTCCTCAAACGTGTCAGTTTCCTCACGATGTTTTCCTTCACCGGAAAGCGAGTGCAAATCCACACATAACTTGAAAAATAAGTCATTGGTATAGGGCCGGGATCGAACCAGGAGCCGTCTGATTGCAAAGCAGACGTTTGTACCACCGAGCCACACTCGCTTTTTTAGAAATACATTATCCTATAATTTTATTAACGTATTCAAGTCACGTAGGCCTATCTTTTCAATAAATTCTCACTTCCTTTTGAGTTTAAATGAGTAAAAATGCTCGTTTACATATAAATTTATTACTTAAACTTTAAAATATGCGGTCGTTAGGGTTTTGCGACTGTAGCTCAGCTAGCTAAAGCGATCTGACGCGATCATCGATGCGGATAGTTTTTGGATGGGTGACCATGCTATGACAGCATTGTCATTTACATTTACGTGACAACTTTTCGTATTTTTTTCCGTGTAGCAACACTCGATAAGAAACTTCGTTCCAGTAAAAATACTTACAAACATACAAATTAATAGCTCTTTCATTCTACTCACATAGTAATTTGAAGAAAATCTCAAGTAAGGCAAATTGAACTTTATTTCTTGGTAATAGAGTCCATTTTCGTGCTATTTTTAACGAACAAAACTTTTGGAGCATAATTTATGAAAATACATACATTTATTGTTATACAAGTAAATTTTAATATTCCTACAATATATCTAACTAAAGCTAAATCTTTTTCTTTTGACACAAAGAAGGAATTTTAGGGTTTCGTTGTCTACGTACTGCGTAGCGCCTGTCGCTCGGCTAGCTAAGGTGATCTGAAGCGATCATCGCGGTTAAGCAACGGTGTACTACGTATATGATATGTAGCGCCTGTAGCTCGGCTAGCTAAGGTGATCTGACACGATCATCGCGGTTAAGCAACGGTGTACTACGTATATGATATGTAGCGCCTGTAGCTCGGCTAGCTAAGGTGATCTGACGCGATCATCGAGGTTAAGCAACGGTGTACTACGTATATGATATGTAGCGCCTGTAGCTCGGCTAGCTAAGGTGATCTGAAGCGATCATCGCGGTTAAGCAACGGTGTACTACGTATATGATATGTAGCGCCTGTCGCTCGGCTAGCTAAGGTGATCTGACGCGATCATCGAGGTTAAGCAACGGTGTACTACGTATATGATATGTAGCGCCTGTCGCTCGGCTAGCTAAGGTGATCTGAAGCGATCATCGAGGTTAAGCAACGGTGTACTACGTATATGATATGTAGCGCCTGTAGCTCGGCTAGCTAAGGTGATCTGACGCGATCATCGAGGTTAAGCAACGGTGTACTACGTATATGATATGTAGCGCCTGTAGCTCGGCTAGCTAAGGTGATCTGAAGCGATCATCGCGGTTAAGCAACGGTGTACTACGTATATGATATGTAGCGCCTGTCGCTCGGCTAGCTAAGGTGATCTGAAGCGATCATCGCGGTTAAGCAACGGTGTACTACGTATATGATATGTAGCGCCTGTAGCTCGGCTAGCTAAGGTGATCTGACGCGATCATCGAGGTTAAGCAACGGTGTACTACGTATATGATATGTAGCGCCTGTAGCTCGGCTAGCTAAGGTGATCTGACGCGATCATCGAGGTTAAGCGACGGTGTACTACGTATATGATATGTAGCGCCTGTAGCTCGGCTAGCTAAGGTGATCTGACGCGATCATCGAGGTTAAGCGACGGTGTACTACGTATATGATATGTAGCGCCTGTAGCTCGGCTAGCTAAGGTGATCTGACGCGATCATCGAGGTTAAGCGACGGTGTACTACGTATATGATATGTAGCGCCTGTAGCTCGGCTAGCTAAGGTGATCTGACGCGATCATCGAGGTTAAGCGACGGTGTACTACGTATATGATATGTAGCGCCTGTAGCTCGGCTAGCTAAGGTGATCTGACGCGATCATCGTAGCTAAGCAACGGTTAATGCAGTTGGTGTTTGGATGGGTTACCATGCTCATACTGCTTAAGTTTTTTTACACGCTTCATATTAGCTTCACCTGTATGTTTGTTTGTAACCGACTTCTTTGGGCGCGATTTTGACCCACTTAAAACGGCCAGATTGAGTCGTGCAGTACCTAGTTTAAAATTAAAAAACAAGCTATTATAAATAATCCAAACTAACAAGTAGAAAATAAATAGTAGTTTAAAAAAACTAAAAAACACGCTTTTTATAGAAAACCGAACTAAAAAATAGAAAATAAATTTCAATGAATTTAAATTAAGAAAATAGTGTTAAAAATTTCAATGAATATAAATTAATAATAGTGTGAATAAAAAATACATTATTTTATTTAAAAAAAACGTAGGGTGCTTTTTAAGATACTATCGAAACGATAATCACTCTCTCATATCTGTCAATAAAATATCTATAACCATTGACACCATGCACCACGCTTTTTTTAAATAAAATAATATTTTTTTTATTCACACTATTATTAATTAATAATAGTGTGAATAAAAAAATAATAACTTATTTATATTCATTGAAATTTTTAACACTATTTTCTTAATTTAAATTCATTTTCTATTTTTTAGTTCGGTTTTCTATAAAAAACGAGTTTTTAGGTTTTTTTAACTATTATTTATTTTCTTTTTGATCCATGATAAATTTCATCATTATCGGTCCAGGCGTTAGAGCGTCAAGGAGTCACATAGATTTTGAAGTTATTTGCGTATCCCACGGGAACTAGTATTTTTTTCGGGATGAAAGTAGTCAATGTGTTAATCCAATGTCACAACAAATTTCACTGAAATCAGTTCAGCCGTGTTTAAGTGAGAAGAAGTCACAAACATACACACTTACATATAAACTTTCGAATTTATTTTATTATAGTAGGATTAGGATAATCCGTATACAGAACCCTTACAAAAGCATATCCGTACAAGCTCTTAGCCACTTATTAATGGTACGTTTACACGCTTGCCAAGCCTTGGCAAACTGCAAACAGTCCACAAGCCTCCACAAATCTCGTTTTGGCGTTTGAAAGGCGTTTATACGCTTGTGAATACGTCAGTCTGCAATATACATCCAAGCAAACGCTCTTTGATCTGCGTAAAAAACCGACACTCGACTGGATCGGAAGCAAGCAGGCACAAGCCCACGCAAGCCAAGCCAAACGCCCTTTTTACATGCTTGCGATTGTCGATCCTTGCCAAGGCTTGGCAAGCGTGTAAACGTACCATGACATACGAATATACGTTTACAAAGCATATTCAAATGTAAATCAAAATAGTCGACTTGCTAGCATAATAGTATTCAGTTATACAGTGTAAACTCTTTATAACGTCACTGAAGAGACTGTGTATTTTATGGCGTTATAGAGAGTGGTCATTAAATGAAGAGGATAAATCATTGTATAGAATACAGGGTAAATCAACTAAAGCCAATTGAATGCGACACTTTAGAGAGTTTGTCATTAAATATTGTGACGTTACGTGGAGTTTACACTGTATATCTATACCAATGTGTATCTATACCAATATATATAGAGGACAAGTTTGATTTTTTGTTTGTTTGTTTGTTTGACGTGAATAGACTCCGAAACTGCTGGTCCAATTTGAAAAATTCTTTCACCATTGGGAAGAGAGAGAGAGAGAGATTAAACGTTGGTACCATAAGACAAGTTGTCGCAACCACCGGTTTTTTTTCGAGCAATTTGTCAGCCATATTTCTAGAATATCACAGTAACTTGTGTTAGGTACTGCGATTATTGAGCCAATGGCCACAAAAAATAAATAAATCCCACTATCTCTTAAAAAGTCCAATATTCATTCACAGAGGCCAACTAGTAAGACGTAAGACGACAGTTTATTACTAAAGCCATGTTTCGACTGTGTCCAAAGCTTTAGATAGGTCCAGAAAAACTGATTGTACTCAATTAATGACGTTGACAGTACAATATATTACTTGTTTTAAATAAACATAAAGATAAAGTCTTACGTCTACGTGATACCTTAAAGATTACCTGGTACGCTGTAGGGAGCACTACGCCCTGCTATAGGACTTCCAGGGACCTGTATCGCAGGGCCGCAGGAATTGCCGCTTCATTTGAGAACGTGAATAAACACATACACTTTAATGATGCGTCTTATTTACCTATATGAGGGAAACATGTCTATTAAAAACTATTAACTTAAACTTGTACTTATTCACATTTTCAAAACTCCGTAAACTGAACAAAAATATAAACAAAAATATAATGTCAATACATGTGACAATGTACAATTAAAATGTCAAAATTAAATTAAATTTATTGTAAATTACTTAAGCCTAACTAAATTATGCAATTAATTATGCAAAACACTCTTTGATCTCGTGCAAAGTTTTGTCTTTCGTCTCAGGCATGATTTTGAACAAGACAGCCGTAATTATTGTCATGGCAATACCATAGCATAAGAAGGTACCGTGTAACCCAAAAGCCATATAAATGTATGGAAAAACTTTTAGCACAGTAGAGTTAAATCCTTGGTACCACATTGCTACTATGATTATACCTAATATTTTATGATCTATTGGTAATAGCTCGCCTAATGATGATACAGACATAATTGCTGGTCCACAACTCACAGCGATTGAAAATATAACCAAAATAGCTATAGTCAATATATTATTCTGCAATAAAACGTTCAATTTGACCAAATATAAATACAAAGACATAATAAATAGGAACGTAAGGCTGATTAGTGATGCGACAAAAAGCTGCGTGCGTCGTTTCACGAAACCGTTCAAGACACAACCAACATACGAGCTGAAGACTGATACTCCATCTAATATTAACATAGCAGTCTTTGCAGTTTTATCAGTGGACGTAACTTGCTTTAATATCTCCATAGAGTATATAGCACACACTAGTTTGCCGGACGCGTAATATTGCAGTATCATTATACAGCAAATTATAGTTGGTTTGTAAAACTGCTTCGTCTTGACGTCTTTTAGCAAAACACTTATGGAGCTCCATTCGAAAACTGTCAATTTCCCTGTAATTAATTTCTGGAGTTCCTTCTCTGTGTTTCTATCAGTGCCTTTGAGCCACCTATGAGCTTTTTTACTTTCTTCAATTTTCCCTCTACTAACTAGCCAATAAGGCGATTCGGGCCAAGCGAAAGCAGTTAAAGCGTAAAGCGAACAAACGAAACCAAATATAGGAATATTCCGCCAATGAGAAAATGCCCCTATAGTGTTACTACACCAAACACCCCAAAAGAATGTTGCAGCTTTCATAGTCAAAAATATACCTCTATACTTAGGTGAGGTCAGTTCTGTTAAAACCAGCAAAGAGGTTGTACAACTGGTTGCTAAAGGGCAACCCTGAAATATGGACATATATAACAAGTGTGTAGTGGTAACACTAAAATAGAAGCATATAAATGAGGTGATGTTGACGATTGCGATGAATAAAAACGTTTTTTTTCGGCCTAGGAAGTGATTCAGTGTTGCCAAAAGTATTGCCCAGGGAAGACTGGCGTATCCGCAAATTGATGCTGAAACAAATTAGATAAACATGAGGAGACAATTATAACTCTTTATTAGTCATACTCTGAAAGTAGGTCTGGAGTTAACTGAGGAGCGGGATGAAAGTAATACATTGCATCCCTAGGGAGAATCGCTTTCAACTGACAGCTGTCAAATTATTTATAAAATAGTACAGTATCAAAAAGGTTTTACTTTCTTTACGGCCATGACGTAAAATTTAAATAACTTAAAGCTAAGAATTTATTAAAGAAAATATAATTTTAAATAACTTTGTAATTTAATTTCAACAATTTCTTTAAAATAACTTAGTTTTGGGCGAAATATTTACCATTTTTGCAATGATGAAAGTAATAAATAATGCTTGAATATGCTTAATATACTGAATGTACGTGTATTGTCATAGTGAACTTGCCGCCATTAAATTCTAACCAATGAGAGCGCAGCTGCGCGCGCAGGGTCAATCAGGAGCGAGCGCGCTGATGTTATAATGAGATTTTACGATATCGATGTGGATATTATACCATCATGTGAAATTGCTTATATTGAGTGTTTTGTTGTCTGCGCTATAACAGTAGTAATTATAAGTCAAGTATTGGAAACATAAGTAGAATGTTACAACATTAGTGTAGATAAAAAAACCTTGAACATAGGCGCAAGGTTGCCAGTCTGTCTGTTTTTTATCGGATACATTTTGGAGAGTGTGCAATGGAGCTGCATAATTTAATTCCCGCTTCTCCATTCCACTACAGAACGAGCAGGGGTACAGCGAAGAGACATCGATTCACTGTCGAAGTTCCAAAGATTCGCACAAAGCGTTTTGCTTCGACCTTTATTGTGAGAAGCTCTGGAACTCTCTTCCTGAGTCTCTTTTTCCCGAGAAGTACAATTTGGGGGTCTTCAAATATAGAGTAAATAGGTTCCTTCTAGGCAAGCGTGTTACATCCTAGACCACAGTTAAGCTTAACATCAGGCAAGATGCGGTCAAACGTAAGCCTATTCATCAGTAAAAAAAAAAGAAAGATAAAAGTACTTACACAACCAAGACGCAGTGTCAACACTGACGGCATTGGTAGAGTTAGCTTCCTCTCGTATCTGATGGATGATGATGGTGGGAGCTCCGAAGTTGATGCCCAGAGACAAATGTATGGTGAGGATACCGCTGCAGACCAGCAACTGACGATTACCAATACAAAAAAAAATACCGATATTAAAATACTCCAGAAATTTATTACCATCAGGCAAGCTGCGGTCAAACGTAAGCCTATTCATCATTAAAAAAAAAAGTTTAGGTAGTTTTAAAGCTCAACTTACACGTTGGCATATCGAGGAAACTCTCTATGATATAGATGACTTTGTTAAGATAATAAGGTACTTGTATTTTGACATTGTTATAATTTTGTTTAGTACAGATGACATATTTTTAACTCTTAAATGTACAAAAGCATTCTCGTATTAATATTCTTTTTGTTATAATATTTTATAATTAATTATGTATGAATTGACTTGTAAAATATTTTTTAACAATAAATATGATAACTTATTGACTCAGGCGTTACTTTGCGGAAATTCATTGTAAATAGAATACAAAATTAAATATTTAGTGTACTTCCGCTGTGATCCGAAATCCAAATTAAGACAAGTAAAGGAAAAATCAACTAAGATCAATTAACCAAGCTTAATTAACTAAGATTAATTAAGATTAACGTTACCTATCACAATTCGGAAATTCTTTGGGCGATGATGCCTTGTAACCACAAGTTTCGCCTAACCAGGCGAAACACGTGTAGAGTGTTTCGCCTAACCAGAAGGCATCATCAGGAGATGCTGACTCTCCGAACGACAAGTCGAGAGACTTGTCGTTCGAAGAGTCCGTGTAGAGTTAAGAATTTCCGAATTGTGATAGGTAACGTTAATCTTAATTAATCTTAGTTAATTAAGCTTGGATAATTGATCTTAGTTGATTTTTCCTTTACTTGTCTTAATTTGGATTTCGGATCACAGCGGAAGTACACTAAATATTTAATTTTGTCTTCTATTTATTAATAAAATATATGATTATGATTATACCCAGCAGTTGGTCGAAATATGTTGATAATGTTGATGATGAAAGTGATTTATACTTACTTGTCTTAAAAACGGTGTCCACGATTTATCTTCGCCATTTTCAGTACAATCCACTATATCGTAATGATACTCTTTTCTTTCCATCTTCTCAGGCATTTTAATATTTATCTTAAAATATTTTTTGTACTTTTGATTATTATTTTTCTTCAATTTATTGTATGCACCTTCTAAACTGACTCTTTGTTGGCTTTTAAGTACTTTTTTTGTGACGTTTCTTCAAGTGATTTATAATACAGGTATTATCAAAACCGGCGAACTCCGTTTCGCCACAAACTTGAAATTTTCCCTGAATGTTGTTTGCTACTGCCCTCACGGAGCCCGAGACCTTTCCAACGAATGCTGTACCGTGGAAATCGGTTCGTGCGTTCTGGAGCTATAGCGGCAGGAAGGAAAACCCCACTTATTTTAAATATTACAGATTTTTATTTGTTTGCGTATTCTGCCCCAATGACTTGACAATATTCTTTTTTATCTTTTTTTTTGTCCGCGCTTCCAAAGATTGCAGATTTATTTATATCAATTTTAGTTTCAAATCTATAATTCTTTCATACTGACGTTTGAGAAAGAACAAACTACATTTTCTTCGTTATTTTATTTATGTCTTTACTTCATTTGTTAGTTAGATTTATCGTTGGTGTCTTCATTTGTTTTTGCAGACTGTGAAATGTTTCTTTACACCGACTTTTCATCGCAAGAAGTTTTTTGAAGTGTTCATAATCAAATTAGTAATAGTATCATGAAAAAGTATTTAGCTACGCCTCATTCACGTGAAATACAAATAAAAAAATGCCAATTGCAAATCGGTCTCGCGCCTAAAGGGTTCCGTACCATTGTTTAATAGGAGTATACCTTAGCCCCTCCGTGGGGCCCCGCATTGTCGAGGCGGGGGGGCTCAATAACCGTGGCCTGGTCACCCACGGTGAAGCGAAGAGGGTCCCTGAGGAAGAAATCGGTAGTGATGCCCTTCTGGCATCGAGCCCTACATACCCCACCCACCTCCCCGGGTGTGGTGGGCATGCGTAAATACATTTCATCACGTTAAAAAAAAGAGTATACCTTAAAAATATAATTATTTTTTTAATCTAATACATAATTCATTATGTTATATGTTTGGTAGACCAAACCTTGGGTCTACCTAATATCGTTATAATGATCGAGGAAAATCTACTTAAAAATTACGTTTCTTGTATGGGAGCCCCCCACATTTATTTATTTTATTTAAATTTTATAATTTGATTCGATAGCTAATATTTATATATTTTGTGAAAGTTTTAAGCGTCTAGAAGCTACCGTTATTGATATATAGCAAAAAAAATACGAAATAAAACACATTTATTGGATGAGGAACACCCTTAACATTTTTATTTTTAGTATTTGTTGTTATAGCGGCACGGGAAGAACATATCCTGTGAAATTTTCAGCTTTCTAGCTATTACGGTTACTGAGATACAGCCTGGAGACAGACAGACAGACAGAGAAGGCTTAGTAATAGGACTCTCGACTTGTCGTTCGAAGAGTCAGCATCTCCTGATGATGCCTTGTGGTTAGGCGAAACACATGTAGAGTTAAGAATTTCCGAATTGTGATAGGTAACGTTAATCTTAATTAATCTTAGTTAATTTTTCCTTTACTTGTCTTAATTTGGATTTCGGATCACAGCGGAAGTACACTAAATTTTTAATTTTGTCTTCTACTTAGTAATAGGGTCCCGTTTGTACCTTTTAGATACGTAACCCTAAGAACCATAATATTCATATTGTTATGCCAGTAAGGGAAGCAATTACACAATTAAGTACAAATAAATATGATTTTTTATTTCTTTCTTTATAACTTCATAGTAATACGGCTATAAATATAATTATCATAATCATAAAGCATAAAGCATGACCTACAGTCACGTTTCGCCCGAGCAGTGGGAGTGTGAACGTTGAAAAACTAAATAATAGTTTAAAAAACTAAAAAACACGCTTTTTATAGAAAACCAAACTAAAAAATGAAAATAAATTTAAATGAATTTAAATAAAAAAAAATACTGTTAAAAATTCCAATGAATATAAATTAACAACAGTGTGAATAAAAAAAAATATTTTATTTTTAAAAAAGCATGGGGTGCTTTTTAAGATATTATCGAAATGATAATCACTCTACTCATATCTGTCAATAAAATATCTATAACCATAGATATTTGATTGACAGATTCTCGCAAAAAATATCTGTGCATTTCCTGTATCTATGAAATGACTACGTCATGAGGTTAATAAATATCTATTATTCTAGTATACATTTCCAGAATAACATCGAAAGCACTTGCCTTAGAAAGGACAAACAAGATCGATAAAGAAAAAAAAATGATTTAACTCAAAGAATTATGTAAAATACTCTTCGATTTCGTGCAAGGTTTTGTCCTTCGTCTCGGGCATTATTTTAAATAAAACAGCCGTAACTACTGACATGGCAATACCATAACATAGAAAGGTACCGTGCAACCCAAAAGCCATATAAATATATGGAAACAATTTAAGCACAGTAGAGTTTAAACCTTGGTACCACATTGCAGTTATGATTGTGCCTAAACCTTTATGATTAATAGGTATAAGCTCGCCTAACGACGACGCAGGCATAATTGCTGGTCCACAACTTATAGCGATTGAAAAAATAACCAAAATAACTATAGTCCATATGTTATTCTGGATTAAAACGTCCAATTTGACCAAATATAAATACAAAGACATGACAAAAAGGAACATAATGCTGATTAGTGATGTGACAAAAAGCTGCGTGCGCCGTTTCACGAAACCGTTCAAGACACAACCAATGTATGAGCTAAAAACAGTAACGCCATCCAAGATTAACATAGCAGTCTTTGCAGTTTTATCAGTGGATGTAACTTGCTTTAATATCTCCATAGAGTATATAGCACACACTAGTTTGCCGGAAACAAAGTATTGTAATAATATGGTACAGCAAATTAAGGTTGGTTTGTAAAACTGTTTCTTCTTGACGTCTTTTAGTAAAATATTTAGAGAGTTCCATTTGAAAACTGGTGGTTTATCTGAAATCAATTTCTGTAATTCTTTCTCAGAGTTTTTGTCAGTGCCTTTTAACCATCTATGCGCTTTTTTACATTCTTCAATTTTCCCTCTACTAGCTAGCCAATAAGGTGATTCGGGCCAAACGAAAGCAGTTAAAGCGTAAAGCGAACAAAAGAAACCAAATATAGGTATATTCCGCCAATGAGAAAAAGCACCTATAGCGTTACTAAACCAAATACCCCAAAAAAATGTAGCCGCTTTCATAGTCAAAAACATACCTCTATACTTAGGTGAGGTCAGTTCTGTCAAAATTAACAAAGAGGTTGTAAAACTAGTTGCAAACGGGCAACCCTGAAATACAGCCACATATAACAAGTGTGTAGTGGTAACACTTAAATAGAAGAATATAAATGAGACGATATTAACGAATGCGATAAACAGAAAAGTTTTCTTTCGGCCGAGGACGTGATTCAGTGTTGCCAAGAGTAGAACCCAGGGAAGACTGGCGTATCCGCAAATTGATGCTGAAACAAATAAGGTTAATTAGATAAAAATATTCTTCATTGTTCCATATTGCCATTATCTCATGGCACTGTTTCTTCAAAGGTCTTATAAAAAATGTATTAGCTATCACTAAAGCGTACCTTATATACATATACTATAATTCAGATAATGTTAAATTAAAAACAAACTTATTGTCTGTGAATTAGGTACTAAATATGAATGCAATAAGTTTTTTAAATGAGCAAACGAGTTATTAGTCAACCTCCGATGTTGTGACCGAATACTGGGAAGTCCAGTAAACGAATGTAGAAAAATCATATATCAGAAGAATCAATATAGTTAAACTGTACATAGATGTTAAAAATATCTCCGAAAATCTCTAGCTAATTGTCTTAATTTGAAACAATTTGACAGCAATAAACTCAAACAGGAGTTTGTTGACTTCGCTAAGGCTTTTGATAAAGTATAAGTAGCAATCCTTTGGAAATGTAAAATTGCTCTGGTGTTAGAAGGTTATTGTTATGGTTTCAAAACTGCCTTAGCGGAAGAATTCATTGCGTCAAGTTATATTTTTTTATCTAACTATACACTGCTCATTCAATTCGGTGTCCCCCAAGGTAGTGTTCTTGGTCCAGCGTTTTTCATTCCCTATATGAATGACTTTCATTACTGTTATTATGGAATTGACCTAATCTGTTACTTATGACGCAGCCGCCTTCTTCTTTGGTAAGTCATGTTGAATGGTATTTGGCAAAGCAGAAACTTGGTGGCCATTTTGGTGTACATACGACTAAAGTAAATTTTAAAGTAACTCTGTCTCTTTTCACGAGTTTTTTCGAAGTAGCTGAAGTACTTACACAACCAAGACGCAGTTTCGACACTGACAGCGTCGGTAGAGTTAGCTTCCTCTCGCATCTGATGGATGATGATGGTGGGAGCGCCGAAGTTGATGCCCAAAGAAAAATGTATGGTGAGGACACCGCTGCAGACCAGCAACTGAAAAATACAAAAACAAATTACGTTTTTAGTGTTCCATACCTAATGGTGAAAACGGGACCCTATTACTAAGCCTTCGCTGGGTATCTATCTGTCACTAAGCTGTATTTCATGCCCCCCTTGAGGTGGGTCCGCTGGACCGCGGATAGCGGCCTGGGCGGGGAGAGCAGCGACAATGCGCTGTGCGGTCCTGCATCCCTGCCCCCTTCTAGAGATGGGACACCGTGAGGTTGTAGTAGGTAGTGACGGCCCCTCTGGCCCTCGAGCCCCACATACCCCGCTCGCCTCGTCCGTGGCGGGAGCCCCGTCTCTTTTCATCTTAGGTGGCCAGAAAGGGACGGCACGTTGTGCACCATAGTCAAACCAACTAAAACCACTTCAAATGTAGAATATATAGGCGACTTTAGACCGCACCCATTTGTATCACCTCTAAAAGTGCCTGCACATTCCATATTTGACGTGATTTTAGTTGTTTTGCCTGTGGTTCAGAACGTGCCGTCTCGTTCTGGCCACCTAAGATGAAAAGAGACGGGGCTTCTTTAAATTTAGTTTAGTCGTATGTGCCGCTGAATCGCTACCAGTATCTCATAAACTGTTATAGTTAGAAAGCTGAATTAACAGATTGTGTATTTTTTACTCGTCATAACAACCAATTAACAAACTAATAATAATAATGAAAAATTAAAAAAAATTAAGGGCGGTCCCTATGTGTTAAACGTGTTTTTTGGTTTACTTAATGTAACTTTACTTAATGTATGTCAATGTGAAAAGATAGACACTTAACAGAATATTTAAACATCTTTAAGTATCTAAATACATGATCCTTACATACATATATTTTTTTTATATTAGGACACATTTCACGCGGTTAGTTAACCCCATACTGAATCATTTCTAGTTCGTATTATGGTTGCTAACACAACTGATATACTACATATACATACATACAAACATATTTTATATAGATACATATTTAACACCCAGACCGACAGCTAACAAATTTAGTCTATGATCACTCACACAAGTGTATTTATCTGAAAATAATTGCACTGAGATATCTGTTTTGTGATTCAAATTTAATAGTATTGTCTATTTTGCGATCTATAAAGACCATTTTAAGACTATTAAGTGATTACTATTTAAAAATCTTAGAGGAAATGGTTGCCAGTCTGAGAAGCATTTAGTATGGGGCTCGGAAAGCCTTAAGCACAAAGATGCTGGCCGTGCCGGGAATCGAACCCGGAACCTTCTGATTGGCAGTCCGGTATGGTAACCATTACGCCAACGAGGTCGTCAAATGTGGTATGAGTAAGTTATATACTTAAGTAAATAATGTGAATACTATTCGTATTTATTCAAGATATTTGTTTACAAATAACTATTACAGAAATCATCAATTAAAATACTGTATACAAACGACAGAGACAATCTGGATGGTGAGCTTACTCTAATTTAAATTGTAGTGTTTAAGTTTGTATATAGTATTTTAATTGATAATGTCAATACTTACTTGTCTCAAAAATGGTACCCACGATCTTTGTTCATTACTTTCAGAACTAGCAACTCTGTTATAATGATAATCAAATTTTTCCATTTTCTCGGTCTCTTCTTAGTCTAAAGTCTGAAACATGTCATAGATTTTATTTGTTTTTTTTGTATCAATAAAATTTATTTATTAATAAGTAGCTGCGTCCCGCGGCATAAGACCCAGGACGAAAAAACAACAGGATAAAAGTATCCTATGTTCGTCTGTTATGTTGTATGGAAATTTGTTGTACAGTAGAACCTCGTTAAGTCCCAGTAAAAACCTACAAATGTCGAAAAAAAATTGTGTTCCCTTCCCTTCAAACACCAAAACCTCCATTACTTGAAATCTTGACCCTCTGCTAGTCGAAGTAATCACCGAATCCTTCCAACCCATTTTGGTACATATTTTCACTCTACAACTCGAAAAATAAAATTTGACCTCTGCATCTCGAACATAGCAACCCTTTATTTTACAACCTTTACATATATTGTTCAAACAAAAATAAGTTACCGACTTTAAGAACTTGCCGACAATGTAATTACACTATTGTTTCTTATAAAACATTTTAGGAATACAAGATAATAAATTGATGATTCACGTAGACACGTGATTGCTTGCTTGGTGTCAGGTGTTAAATTTTGATTTCCTTTGAAATGTAGCAAAGCAAGCTATTTGTTTTCGACTTAAATACTGTCAAAAGTAGTTTGGTTCTACTGCAATATACATCAATTAGTACAACAGAGCAACCAAGTTAAAATCCTCCATAAGTTGAAAACTCTATAACTCGAATTTTGATGTTCGTCTTATAGAGGCTCTACTGTATTTGTTTTATATTCCACACACGAACATAAAAAATTTTTCTTCTCTCTGAAAACCTATTATTTATTATAAAAATAACAATGATTCATAGCAAATTTTATGAGCTAAACATGAAAATACGTTATATTTTTGTCACTATTATATTTTGAATTAATTAATAAATAATAAACTTAATTTAATTTAATTTTTATTTTAAAAAAAATTTGGAAATATTCACTGTATTTCATTCATAATGCGGTATCAATATCTAATAATTTTTGAATAATTATATATTACATTATAAGTACCAAAAAGATGTTTAATGCAGCGCTATTATATAAAATTTAATTTGAACATTTTATTTTATATTTAAAATGGGTGTTTAAAATTTCATACCTGATATAAATTATATTATTATTACGTATAAACAGTCTTATCTAAATAAACAACAAACACTTTAACGCATTTTTAAGGTTGACAACGATTTTCCACACTAAAATTTTACGAATACAAGAAAAATATATTTGATTATTTCTTTAGTTAACATTCGTCTTACGAATACGACGCCAATGTATAATATGTTTCAATGTCATGACGGTTTGTATAGTTTTCTGCCTAGCTTTGCCCTGCGGTGTCAGCCGCATTACTCCAAGGTAATAAATAATAGTTTTAAAAAACTAAAAATTATCTTTACAAAATCGCGCCCAAAAAAGTCGGTTACAAACAAACATACAAACAAACATACAGGTGAAGCTAATATAAAGCGTGTAAAAAGTAGCCTTTGCGTAGCGAACCAGAATAAATAGAATAATAATTTGGCCAATAAAACGGCTCAAAACATTCACGCGTAATATACCGCGGTGGGCGGGGCAAACAGCTACTAAAAAAAACACAAAACTTCATTTTGAACTTTCATCCCCATTGGCATCCCCCTTAATGCACCATGCATTTTAAAGTGGCATTTTCATCTAGGCGCTACCGTGGGTTGGAAGACGCGTTGAATTCTAGATCCCGGCTGTTAGTCAAAGTACAAGCAGTCGTTAAGCCAAGTCAAAGGCTTCGGGCGGCTTGAAAACTCTCGACACCAGAGCTTGGCCACTTACCTCATACGAAGAAGAATAATAAGTGTCAGACGACCACGGGCCTAAAGACTCCACGGACAGCGCAACAAACTCACCTTTTTAAACTAAATTTCTACAGTTTTTAATTAAAATATAATAGTGGTTTAAAAAAACTAAAAAACACGCTTATCTGGCCGTTTTAAGTGGGTCAAAATCGCGCCCAAAGAAGTCGGTTACAAACATACAAACATACAGGTAAAGCGTGTAAAAACCTGTCAGTAGTTTTAGATAACACTGACGGAATTTTCCAGCTGTATCTAATTCTTTTGTTTCTAAGAAACTTACTTAGGCATGAGGACTGTATTTATGAATTTTCATTAGTCCAAGACTTTTGCTTTGTAAAATATATTGCCGTACATGCTTAACATTTTATGGCTAATAAAGCTTGTATTCAGCTTTATCTTAATATATATAAACCTCGTGTCACAATGTTTGTCCTCAATGGACTCCTAAACCACTTCCGAATATATTAAAATTCGCACACCATGTGCAGTTCGATCCAACTTGAGAGATAGGATAGTTTAAACTTCAAATTATAGTCGCAATTTTAATTTATTGCTAATTATTGTCTGTTATTATTTGACAGTCACAATTATCTGTTAACTCCAAATTATTCTAACAGATGTCGATACCTTTCGACTGGGTTGAGTAAGTAATCAATAGATGACGCTGCTATGGTAAATCTACGAACGTGTCATATAAGCTACACTATCTATTTTTCATACCCCTAAGTGAGGCAAAACAACGATTGCCGGGTCAGCTAGTTAGCCATAAATAACATACGTTAAAGGCAAGTCACACTACAATCATTATTTAAATACTTAAGAATACTAGTTAGATTAATAAAATTTCATTAAACAAATATTCTACACCATTAAAAACTACACACAATAGCACTTATTTTTCATATCTATTAAATTTATAATACCTTTAACACAAGAATAACAATTCTGCAAGTTCCTTTTTCATATACATATTCGTATAAATTATAAAAGGAATCATTACTTCCAAAAAACTCTTTATTTCCTCCTATTTAAACATACTACTAAGATTTGTCATTTTCTCTTCTCATGACCAGTTGCCGGAGCGCAGTAAGCGAAGCGAAAGTGAAATGAAAGCGAAGCTAAATATAACGAAACGTTGCGTTTAGTTTCCCTTCCCTTCCCTCTCCTTTACCTTTAACTGTGACTGTAACTTTACCTTTAACTGTAACTGTACCTTTAACTGTAACTGTAACGGTACCTTTAACTCTAACTGTAACTGAACCTTTACCTTTAACTGTAACTGTACCTTTACCTTTTACTTTAACTGTACTTTTAACTGTAACTGTAACAGTTTCTTTAACTGTAACTGTACCTTTTACTGTAACTTTACCTTTACCTTTAACTGTAACTTAACCTTTACCTTTACCGTTAACTGTAACTTTACTTTTAACTGTAACTGTAACTTTACCTTTAACTGTAACTTTACCTTTAACTGTTACTGTAACAGTACCTTTAACTGTAACTGTACCTTAACCTTTAACTGTAACTTTACCTTTAACTGTAACTGTACCTTTACCGTTAACTGTAACTTTACCTTTAACTGTTACAGTTACAGTTAGAGTTAAAGGTACAGTTACAGATACAGTTAAAGGAACAGTTAAAGTTAAAGGTAAACTTTTAAAAAACCTTCACTTTTACTGTAACTGTCCCTTTAACAGTAACTGTAACAGTTTCTTTAACTGTAACTGTACCTTTTACTGTAACTATAACTGTACCTTTAACTCTAACTGTAACTTTACCTTTAACTGTAACTGTAACGGTACCTTTAACTCTAACTGTAACTGAACCTTTACCTTTAACTGTAACTGTACCTTTACCTTTTACTTTAACTGTACTTTTAACTGTAACTGTAACAGTTTCTTTAACTGTAACTGTACCTTTTACTGTTACTATAACTGTACCTTTAACTCTAATTGTAACTGTACCTGTAACTGTTACTGTAACTTTACCTTTAACTGTAATTGTAACTGTAACTGTACCTTTTCCTTTACCTTTAACTGTTACCTTTACCTATAACTGTTACCTTTACCTTTAACTGTTACCTTTACCTTTAAATGTTACCTTTACCTTTAACTGTTACCTTTGCTTTTAACTGTTACCTTTACCTTTAGCTGTTACCTTTACCTTTAGCTGTTACCTTTACCTTTAGCGGTTACCTTTACCTTTAACTGTTACCTTTACCTTTAACTGTTACCTTTACCTTTAACTGTTACCTTTACCTTTAACTGTTACCTTTACCTTTAACTGTTACCTTTACCTTTAACTGTTACCTTTACCTTTAACTGTTACCTTTACCTTACCTTTACCTTTAACTGTAACCTTGACCTTTAACTGTAACCTTGACCTTTAACTGTAACCTTGACCTTTAACTGTAACCTTGACCTTTAACTGTTACCTTTACCTTTAACTGTAACCTTTTCTTTAACTGTAACCTTTACATTTAACTGTAACCTTTACATTTAACTAACCTTTACATTTAACTGTAACCTTTACCTTTAACTGTAACCTTTACATTTAACTGTAACCTTTACATTTAACTGTAACCTTTACCTTTAACTGTAACCGTTACCTTTAACTGTAACCGTTACCTTTAACCGTAACCTTTACTTTAACTGTAACCTTTACCTTTACCTTAACTTGGACCTTAACTTTTACTCTTACTTTTACCTTAACTTTGACCTTAACTTTGAATTTAACTTTGACTTTAACTTTGACTTTAAGTTTTAGTTTTAAATACACTATGAACATTGGTGTTGATTTAGTCATAGAATGTGTTTCAACACCAATATAACTATAGAATAGTAAGAAATGCACTATTAAAATGAAATCATTGGTGTTGATTTAGTCATAAGGCGCGTCCACACAGAGCGAGCAGCCTCGCGAGGTATTTGCCGCGCGAGGCTGCTCGCTCTGTGTGGACGTGCCTCGGCCGAGGCAAGCGCGCGCTCTGCCGCGGGCGAGCGACCGAGCGCCCGAGCCATCGAGGGTCTATTTTTGATTTTGCTCAAAGGTGCCTCAGTCGTTTGCCTCGCGCACTCTGGACGCTCGCGTATTTAATTTCGTGCCTCGCTCGAGCATAAATTATGAATAAAGAAAAGTGTTTGAAATTAATATCTCTCTATGGTGTAAACACCTGGCTATGGAATGCAAGTGATCCTAATTATACTAATAGAGGACTTAGGGAAGACGTTGGTTAAATATTTTTAGCCGCGAGATGCATGTACCCGTTCCTCCATGATGTCTTATTTGCCAACTGAACGAACGAAATGGCTCGGGCTTGCCGCGCTCGTTCGTGGGTAGTTTCCTCGCGCGGCAAATGCCTCGCGACGCTGCTCGCTCAGTGTGGACCCGCCTATAGACTGTGTTTCAACACCAATTATAATTTAAGAATAGTAAGATAGAGGGTCGGCTCTAGAATCGGGGCCGCATGAATTTGGAGAAACTAATACAACAGGGGTGTCGGAAACGGTTGTTTATAACATTTTATTTGCAGGAGCCACGCCTAAATAATTTAAATAATTTTTCAAAGTTTCATTGAAATAGTGAGAAAAGAAACGTTTTTAGCAGAAAATACGTAGAATGAAACGTGTTTGCTGTCATTTTCATCGTTTGACAGTTTGCTTGCAAACCAGAAACGAAACGCTTAAAGTTAATTTTAACTATTTTGACAGTTTACATCTGTAACAAATATATGAAACAAAATGTTTTCACACCATTTTGAGCGGTAAAATTTAAATTAAAACAAAAAGTTATAACACCATTTAGAGCGGTAAAATTTAAATTAAAATAAAAAGTTTTGACACCATTTTGAGCGGTAAAATTTAAGCGTCATTCAGTTACTTTCGAGTGTATGCAAATGTTTTCCTTTTTTGCCGGCGAGTGCCATAACCGAAATGCTGTTATTTTAGACTTAGGTTTAGTAAGGCAGATTTCAAGCTCAAATAACACTGTCGGTTAGGTTAGGTTTGAACTGTGAACCACTGCCAGAACCGAAATGCTGTTATTCAACAAAAATAACCCCGAAGACTAAGGCAGGAGCTTCGGTCTTATCTTCGGTCGGGTTACAGAGGCACTTTGGTCGAAAGATACCTGCATATTTCCCTTCTAGAGTTACCTATTAAAAAACTTAGTACTTAAGCTCAAATTTTTTAAACATTAATAACTCAAAAACTACTTGTCTCCTGCAGATGGGGTTTCCCCCCTCCTCTCCCCCCCATCCTTGCGGCCCCGATTCTAAATAATAACCGAAATACACTATTAAAATGAAACCATTGGTGTTGATTTAGTAATTTAATCGCTTTTCATCCCGCTCGATAACTGATCAATTATAGTGTTTTTAACTGTACTTAAGACAACAACGTTTGCCGGGTCAGCTAGTGTTTATATATAAGTAAGACTTGTAATAACTCTGCGGCCATTGGTGTTGTTCAATCGAAGTTCAAGAATTTCATAAGTACCCACCAATTAAGCACTTTTAAATTTGTTGCTGAAACATCCCGTATTAACACATTCAGGTTTACTGACGAATTATTAAAGTTATAGTGAGGTATTGGAAAAAAAAATCATACGAAGTATTTGTACACTGACTCTGAGACTACAGAGAACACTACTACCCCCACCACTTACCGAAGTTGGTAGGGTCGAGTAGTGTTGCCATTTAAGGAAATATAAAACTACTTTTTATAAAATCATTACAATTGCCATTTAAAAAATAAAAATACCTTTTGTAAAAATCATTACAGTTGCCTTTTAAGAAAAATTAAAATTATTACGCGGGCGGAGCCGCGGGCAACAGCTAGTAAATAAGTAAATATTAAGACACACGGCTGGTTAGTTCCATACTAAATTATTTCTAGTTCGTATTATGGTTGCTAACACAACTGATATACTACATATACATACATACATACTTACTTTATATACATACATAAAGTTAAAAGTTATTAGCGTTTATTTATTAACTTTCTCTTGTTACGCTGTAGTCATTGAAGTATTTAAAATGTACAGGTGGAAACCTCACTCTTCCTCTTGGGGTTCCGTATCATTATGCATGATGGTTAAACCTTTTCTAGACTAGCTAGCAACCACCCTCAAGTTTTTTTTTTTTTTCGTTCCGTCTATACTTTCTCCGACATTCGTTGTCAGAGACACTGGTGGCGATTCAGCGGCACACACGACTAAACTAAATTTAAAGAAGCCCCGTCTCTTTTCATCTTAGGTGGCCAGAAAGAGACGGCACGTTCTGAACCACAGACAAAACAACTAAAATCACGTCAAATATGGAATGTGCAGGCAGTTTTAGAGATGATACAAATGGGTGCGGTCTAAAGTCGCCTATATTTTCTACATTTGACGTGGGTTTAGTTCGTTTGACTATGGTGCACAACGTGCCGTCCTTTTCTGGCCACCTAAGATGAAAAGAGACGGGGCTTCTTTAAATTTAGTTTAGTCGTGTGTGCCGCTGAATCGCCACCATTGTTAGGCTGAACAAATTGCTTACGCAAATTACTGAGTCCTTTTTTGTTAAGATCGGTAAATGATTCTCCTATTTTTTTGTTTTTTTTTTAATGGACAACACAAAACAGAGATTACTATAATATAACAGTCCAACCAACAGACCACCATAATCGTGGGCTCACTCAGTGGCCCACAAATTCTTAGGCCCGCTGGTTAGCTCCGCTCAATATGGTTACTTGAGATACGGTACGAAGTACTAGTTATTATTCTGTGGATACGGATACATATGAAGGTATATATATCAGTATCACAAGTGGCAAAATGTTCTTAAATTAGACATTTTTGTTCTCTCTTATATGTATATATGTCTTTTACCTTTTTTTTTATTTTCATATCTTTATTTTTCTTTTTTTTTCTCATTTCTTGTTACATTCTATATATTATAAGTTACATATTAAAAAATATATATGTATAGGTATACAGGTTTACCACCCTCAAGTAGAAATTTGCTAAGAACCTAACGATGTGTTCCAACTGCCTTCTTGAGAGACAATTATTCCAGACTAAGCATGCTCTATCTCAGGCTAGAGTGTCGCTATCTCATGTGGTTCCGCGACGAAATTTTTTTTCTTAAATTACTTAATTAAGTGAATATTAGGAGACATTTTGCGAATGTTGCGATGGATGTGTGGAGTAACAAGAATGGACAAGGTCGGGTCAGCTAGCATCGTTAAAGGTAGCGGTTCGCGCCGCGACAGAGACAGGAGACCGCGACCGGAGACCGCGACCGACGACCGCGACCGTTACTTGACGTTCGGAAATGTATAAGCGACAGTTCGCGAGCGAGACAGAGACAGGAGACAGAGACGCGAGACAGGAGACAGCGAGACGGTCGCTGCCTCGGACCAGTAGTGTCTCGTGTCGCGCTCGAAAAGCACCTGTGTTTAGTGTGAAAAAAATGAATACTTTTTCATCACACATTAGGTGCTTCTTCACTAATAGCGAAAATGAACCTTCTTGACCTCTAGTTAAATACAATTCCTTAATAGGTAACCTTCTTTTAGTTTTGTATTTGTAATAATAGTATAAGAGCAAATCATCGTCTTCTTCTTCCTCCAATAGTAGTTCTATAACTTGGTTTTTCATCATGCATGACACAGAACACAACTGACTCCATCGACACACACTCCGTACTGAGATACTTGGCACGGTCTCTAGTCTCGGTCTCGACCTACAGTACATGCAGAAGAGACCGAGACACTTGTCGCGGTCTCCCGTCTCAGTCTCTGGTCTCGGTCACTTGTCTCTGTCGCGGCGCGAACCGCCACCTTTATAAAGATTGAGATCGATCGATTTTACGACCTCGTTGGCGTAATGGTTACCATGCCGGACTGCCAATCAGAAGGTTCCGGGTTCGATTCCTGGCACGGCCAACATCTTTGTGCTGAACTAAATTTGTTGGCTGTAGGTCTGGGTGTTAAATATGTATGTATATAAAATATGTATGTATGTAAATGTAGTATATCAGTTGTGTTAGCAACCATAATACGAACTAGAAATGGTTCAGTATGGGGCTAACCAGCCGTGTGTGAAATGTGTACTAATATTTATTTATTATTTATTTTTATTAGATATTATGGTTTCTGAGACAGACAGACAGACAGACAGCGGAGGCATAGAGTAATAGGGTCCCAATTTTACCTTTAGCTACAGAACCCCAAAATTGAACCTAACTCCACGACTAATAACTAATTGTTTCTAGCACAATTACAAATTTGAATATATTAACATTTATACCAAATATAATTTCGTATTTAAAAACCAGTCTTGCTCTACTTAAACAAAGAGATACATCTCTTTAAAATCAAAAGACAAGATGTACAGAAATCTTAATTTTAATTTTAAAACTATGTACAAAGTCTAAGACAAAAATAGAGAGAAAAAAATATATACTCGTTAAATTTTGCGTAGCATCCATTTACAAAACGGCCTACGTTTCTAATGTAAGAAAAAAATTAAAAACTAAAAAAAAAATACTAAAAACTTTTAAATTAAACTATTTAATTTATAACCAATAAAATAATCATAGAAGAAAGCACTCAACTAAAACTTAACCTACAAAAGTCCAGGAAAAGGTGCCCAAAATGTTGGTTCGAACAAGTTTAATTTAAAAAGTTGTATTTTAACAGAAACAAACTTTTTTTATAATTTTGTGAAATTTTATTAGATAAATCTGTGTAATTAAAAGCCATAAAAATTAAGTTATTAAATTATTCATAGTCGCAAAAAAATAACTTATTTTAGTATTATATCTGGCTTATTGACGGACAACTAATTAAGTACTACAAATACATATCTTAGTTTAGTTATTACTTACGCTTACGCTTAGAAAACTGTATCTTTGAATTACCACAAGAAATAAGTTATAGTTTAAAGTAACTACGAATATGGAGAAATACGATTATCATTATGATAGAGTGGAGAAATCTGAAAGCAAAGAAAAAAAATCGTGGACACCGTTTTTAAGACAGGTACGTTTGCTTGTTTTTAATTTTATAGTTAACTAGAGGTTGCCCGCGGCTCCGCCCGCGTGTAGGTCGCTTTTCGCGTAATGCCAATGGCATACCTTAATGCACTCCTGGCAAATATTTTTACAAATTTATTTTAACCATCATATAAACTACAACCACAACAACTTTCAAGACTTTTACTTGATAAATAAAGATTTTTCCATACAAACTTTCACCCCCATTACAAACCCTTAGTTCAACCCTGGCAAAAAAACTTAATGCTATTATTTTTCATTTAACATAACCTACAGATATTTTAAATTTCATTACTGTAAGTTCAAAAACAAAGAAGTTTCATACAAACTGTTTTACCCCCTTTCCGCCCCTTAGGGGTGGAATTTCCAAAAATCCGTTCTTAGTACGCGTCTACATACTAAAACAAATACACCCTCCAAATTTCATACCCCTAGGACCTGCCGTTTGGGCTCTGCGTTGTCTATAGATGAGTCAGGACAAAGAGTCTTATAGTATAGATAAAAAGACAAAATTAAATATTAAGTGTACTTCCGCTGTGTGCCGAAATCCAAATTAAGACAAGTAAAGAAAAATGGTTGCCTGTAAAGTCGGTTTTACGGGCGAAGATTTTACGTGACAACGTCTGCCGCGTGCTGCGCGCGCGGCAGACCGATCATAGTTGAGTGGGAGAGAGACGCAAGGCATTCGGCGGGCCTCTCTCTCGTTCGGTGACTCATCGTAACGTTACCGGGCGTTACACTTTTTCATAAGTGACTCCCAGCCGCAACCTAATTTAAGACGTTGTCACGTCAAAAGTACTCTCGACTTGTCGTTAGAAGAGTCAGCATCTCCTGATGATGCCTTGTGGTTAGGCGAAACACGTGTAGAGTTAAGAATTTCCGAATTGTGATAGGTAACGTTAATCTTAAATAATCTTAGTTAGATTTTCCTTTACTTGTCTTAATTTGGATTTCGGATCACAGCGGAAGTACACTAAATATTTAATTTTGTCTTCTATTTACAATGGATTTCCGCAAAGTAACGCCGGAGTCAATAAGTTAATTTTATAGTTATTTGATGCTAGTGGCCCGTCCCGACTTCACACTATAAAAATAAGTGGGGTTTTCCTTCCTGCCGCTATAACTCCAGAACGCACGAGCCGATTTCCACGGTAGAGCATTCGTTGGAAAGGTTTCGAGCTCCGTGAGGTTTGTAGTGGACAAAATTTAGGAAAAATTTCAACAGAAAAGGAGGAAAGCAGGGAAACTCATTTATCCCTTTATCTGTGGCGGCCATTTTGCAAAAATTCGCGCATTTGTGGAGGCCATTCTGGGTGGTCCGCGCGAGAACGGCGCATGTGATTAAAACGATGATATCTCTAAAGTTTTGTATACAGAGCTACTATGTATAACTAATATCGTTTGAATCGGTATGAAACAAGCTATCACATTAAACATGATTTAGTCCTGAATTACTTTGCAATGAATAAATAATTCTAGCTTGAAATCAGGGTGAGCGAAAAATTTCAGTTCATTATACAAAAGTCGTTATGAATAATTACAGCGCCATCTCTGATACACAGCATTTATTCATGCTATGTATCAGAGATGGCGCTGTATGTCCAAACCAATATGGTTTTGCATGGTGGTGGAGTAGACGCGAAAGCGACAACACGCGGGCGGAGCCGCGGGTAACTGTTTTGATATCATCATCATTGGCCCACTTCATCTACTAAAATCAAATCAAATCAAATCAAATGTTTTTATTTGCGAAGTATAGGTCGAAAGGTGTTATATAGGTATTAAAATTTAATGTACTCTATACTATAACCGTTAGGGTGTGCAAATTTATGTTGGATCTAACACTAATGTAAATAAAGATGATTTCATGTAGCGTCCGGATGGATTGCATCTGCGCTCGTGGCTGAACAAGCCGATGCGAGAGCCGCAGATGCGGTCACATTCATGGCAGGTGTATTGCCTTAGTGTGGAGAGTGGCTGCGGATTTATTTCGCGTAGATGGCGCGTTTCACGTTTATGAGCTAAATGTTGAATAAAATAATAATGAATCACGTAAAATTCGGCAGAAGGATAAAGCTATACCCCATCATCATCGTAGGTATGTGTTGTCTATTCTAAAAAATTAAAAATGTGTTTCAGTGTGTACTCTAACGAAGCGGGGACAACTGCGGCTCGGTAAACAGGCTCCAAGGAGACCCAGCACGAGACGTAGTTTTTCCCACAACGTACAACAAAATTGATTTTTAAAAACGTAGCGCTAAGTCATCATGTACGTACACCTAAGTTTACCACAAATAAATTTATCTTTATCTTTATCAAGTAGGATTAATCATAGGGTCCCGTTGGCTTCTCACAAATTTCATCAAGTAGAATTACAGGGTCCCGTTGGCTTCTCACAAATTTCAATCGACTATATTACTATAATATTCGTGCGCTCCTGCTACTTCGCGACTGTCCATAGCGTAATCACTTACGGGTTGGAGTTGTGGGGCAGCGCTGCTGTTATAGAGTTTTTCGCATGCAGAAACGCGCCATACGTGCCATTTGTGGGGTTCAAAGCGACGTCTTCTGCGTAGAACTCTTTCGAGACCTTGATATATTTATTATGTGTATTTATATATCAAGTTGCACTTTTCACACACACGCACCTTGAATTATTTCAACGCAGGGGTGCTAATAAAACGTGGGATCTACGTAGCAACTGAAAACGCCGGTACATCGACTTGTGAAATTGGAGAGGTCCGTTTACGTGTTGGGGCCCGCGATCTACAACCGCGTACCTGCGGCTGTCCGGGATGCACCTTCCACCGCCAACTTTAAGACTAGACTCAGGGTTTGGCTGATTAGATAAAACTTTGTACAATATAAATGATTATCTAAATTTGAAATTGACATTTGATTCCTATCATATACTTTTGTATTGAAATTATATTGGATACTAGAATTAGTAGTGAAAATTGACATGGATACATATCATATACTTTTGTAATGATATCATATTATTTGACTTGTAACTTTGGTGTTATCAATAAATGATTTGTATTTGTATATGTTGTTAAACTTTTTCAGTTGCTGGTCTGTAGCGGAGCCCTAACTTTACACTTCTCTGTGGGGATCAACTTCGGAGCTCCCACCATCATCATCCATCAGATGCGAGAAGAAACTAACTCTACCGACGCTGTCAGTGTCGACACTGCGTCTTGGTTGTGTAAGTACCTCAGCTAAGACAGCAAGCTTATCTTAATATATATAAATCTAGTGTCACAATGATTGTCTTCAATGGACTCCTAAACCACTTAACCGATTATAAATAATAAAATTCGCACACCATGTGCAGTTCGATCCAACTTGAGAGATAGGATAGTTTAAATCTCAAATTATAGTCGCAATTTTAATTTATTGCTAACTATTGTCTGTTATTATTTAACAGTCACAATTATCTGTTAACTCCAAATTTTTCTAACAGATACCTTTCTAACGATCCTAACGATACCTTTCGACTGGGTTGAGTAAGTAATCAATAGATTGCGCTGCTATGGTAAATCTACGAACGTGTCATATAAGCTACACTATCTATTTTTCATACCCCTAAGTGAGGCAAAACAACGTTTGCCGGGTCAGCTAGTGGACTTTAAATTTTATCTAATTTGTTCCAGCGTCTATTTTCGGATACGCCGGTCTCCCCTGGGCTTTAATCTTGGCAACACTGACTCACATCCTCGGCCGCAAGAAGACTTTTCTTCTCGTCGCAATTAACAACATCGCTTCGTTTATATTCTTCTATTTTAGTCTTACCACTACACATTTGTTATGTATAGCTATATTTCAGGGTTGCTCGTTTGCAATCAATTCTACAACCTGTTTGTTAATTTTAACTGAACTGACTTCACCTAAGTATAGAGGTATATTTTTGACTATGAAAGCTGCATCATTTTACTGGGGAGTCTGGTTTAGTAATGTTATAGGTGCTTTTTCTCATTGGCGGAATATTCCTATATTTGGTTTTGTCACTTCACTTTACGCTTTAACTGCTTTCGTTTGGCCCGAATCGCCTTATTGGCTAGCTAGTAGAGAAAAAATTGCAGAATGTAAAAAAGCGCATAGATGGTTGAAAGGCACTGACAAAAACGCTGAGAAGGAACTACAGAAGCTAATTACAGATAAGCCGCCAGTTTTCAAATGGAGCTCCTTAAATGTTTTGCTCAAAGACGTTAAGACGAAACAGTTTTACAAACCAACTTTTATTTGTATTGTGATGCTACTGCAATTCTATGCGTCCGGCAAACTTGTTTGCGCCGTATACTCTATGGACATTTTGAAGCAAATAACATCTACTGATAAAACAGCTAAAGTGGTCATGATAATCTTGGATGGAGTATCAGTTTTTTGCTCATACATTGGTTGTGTCTTGAACGGTTTCGTGAAACGACGCACGCAACTTTTTGTCACATCACTAATCAGCATAATGTTCCTTTTCATCATGTCTTTGTATTTATATTTAGTCAAATTGAATGTTTTAATGCAGAATAACATGTTGACTATAGTTATTTTGGTTATATTTTCAATTGCTGTTAGTTGTGGACCAGCAATTATGTCTGTGTCATCATTGGGCGAGTTTATACCTATGAAGCATAAAATATTAGGCATACTTATAATATCAGTTTGCCATCAAGGTTTAAACTCTACTGTTCTCAAAGTGTTTCCATATGTATACATGGCGTTTGGGCTACACGGTACTTTTTTATGTTATGGTATTGCCATGACAATAGTTACGGCTGTTTTATTTAAAATAATGCCCGAGACAAAGGACAAAACTTTGCACGAAATCGAAGAGTATTTTAGATAGCTTCTCTAGTCAATCCTTTTTTGTTTAATTATGTTTGAACTTATTTTGTCCCTCTTCTTCACAAAGATTTTTCCAATGCTTTCATCATAGGATCTTCTCGTTTCGTATTCGTAACGGTGTGTCATCCGTCACTCCCAATCTCTTCTTTTTTGTCTTTCTTGTGTTCATTTTACCTGCTACTACTGCTTCTATTATAGCCTGCATATCCGCGTACTCGTAAGTGTGGCTAAAAAACCAAGGGCATCGGCGTAATTGAAGTAATCGAGAATTTCCGATACCCTCCATTCTATTCCGCGACGCTTGTTGTTGTTGACACGGACCATGATGCTAACGAGAACAATCAGGAACTGCAGAGGTGAAAGAGGACACCCCTGGCGAACACCAGCATGTACCACGAATTCATCGGATATATATTTTTATTTTATTTTTCTTTTATTGTTAGGTTTGCGTTTGACTACAGCTAACCTGATGTTAAGCTGCGCTGTAATCTACGGCGTGGCACGCTCACCTAGAAGATACCTATTAACTCTACTTTTGAATACCTCCGGATAATACTTCTCAGGAAACAGAGACTCAGGTAGTGAGTTCCAAAGCTTCGCAGTCCTCACAATAAAGTTCGACGCAAAGCGTTTTGTACGAAAGATTGGAACTTCAAGTCCATCGTGGGTAACTTGGCAGGTATACTGCGTGTACATAGCCTTTATCAAATTCAATATCTTGTCCAGGACTCTTATCTCATATGCTCGACCATAGCATTAAACCATAGTGCGTACAAATGAAACCATTTATATTCAGCCAATGAGAAAAAGGCTCGGGGTATAGCCCTCCTAGGAAAACTCCTGTTTATGCATGCTTCCTCGATTTATCGAAAGCCTTTGACTTGGTCGTACCACATACTCTGGAGGTAGCTAGTAATTTTTAATGTTCTTTTCTAATATTTTTTTTTTGACATTTATAATTTTGTTTTGATGGTTTTGACATTGGTTCATTTAATTAAAAGGGTTTTTTTTAACATGTATTAGTCTGTGTATCTTGAAAAAGTATTTGATTTGAATATAGCGTTACTATACCAGATACCCCAATATAGTCAAAAATATACCTCTAAATTGTCCTCCTAGACGTATCCGCCAATGGCGAACTTGGCTAGTTCCGGAAATGTGCTGGCGAAGCCAAATTTAGTTTTCAGAGAAGCTGGCGTACTAACGGTGCGTCACTTATTTATTCTTAAGACTGTTCTCAGGGCGCATAGGTCTCTGCTAGCTTCACCAGACTACCAACGAATTGCTAGCCGCCAGACTTACAGGGTGCTTTCACCTTCTGTGAACACGAGTTTTGCTCAGCGTTTTGGAGACTTTATTAATAAGTATAAATACAGCAAAGTTATACAATTTTGTGACTTAAGGAATATGAGATTACCTCAAGCTACATATATAATACGGAACTGGTTACAATCGTTATCATATGACTCAAAATAAATGTAAGACATTAGATATATAGTAAAGTTAGTGTAATAATTTGTGTTGTCTTGTTTAGAGTATAAGTTTTTAGGGTAACTGGAGAAGGTTGCCTCGATTCAGGCCAACCGCCTAGTGAAGCAACCACTAGATATACTTTAAGTTATAATAAGTTTTTTGGTCAATAAATATTTTTCATTTTCATTTTCATTTTTCAAACAGTCCGGTTGGCATTCATTGTTATAAGTATAGTTGTAGAAAGGCTTTGGACGGGTCTTTCGTTTATGGCGTCTGGCGTCAAGGTCTTATAGACGCATTGCTTAGGTATACCTCTATACGTAGGTGAAGACAGTTCTGTTAAAATAAAAAATATATTGCAAAACTAGTATTACTGCTAGACCTTATCTAATTGAAACAAGTTTAAAGCAAAATTTACAACTTTACTTAGCCTCAATAGGGTATATGCGGTATGACGTGATTTTAGTTGTTTTGTCTGTGGTTCAGAGCGTGCCGTCTCTTTCTGGCCACCTAAGATGAAAAGAGACGGGGCTTCTTTAAATTTAGTTTAGTCGTGTGTGCCGCTGAATCGCCACCAATAGCTTACTATAGCAAAAAGTGTCGTGACAACTTTTCGTAAGATTTTTTCCGTCCAACCCACTTTCCCAAAAACAACAATAATTCATCACTTAATTAACATTACAATATACAAACACTAAATTTACTAAACTGTTTTTGTACAAAGTAACGCGTGAAAATTTTAAATATTGTTTAAAAGAAAATCTATTTAAAAAGAATATTATTATTTTGTGAAAACAAAAGCTGTTGTCTAAACCAGAGGCTCTCAATCTTGTTCTTGAGAAACCACTTGTAAAATTTCTAGTTACTGGATTTGCAACCAGTTAAGTCTATTGAATATTATACTCTTTTTATGGTCCGTAATCTAAAAGTAAAAAACGGGACCCTATTACTAAGCCTCCGCTGTCTGTCTGTCTCCAGGCTGTATCTCAGAAACAGATTTTATAAGTGGATACATAATAAAAAAATCCTACTACTATTATAAAGGCGAAAGTTTGTATGTATGGATGTATGGATGTTAGTTACTCTTTCACGTAAAAACTACTGAATGGATTTGAATGAAACTTTACCACAATATAGCTTATACATCAGAATAACACATAGGCTATATCAGAATTACACATAGGCTACAATTTTTGAGGTTTTTAATGTGAGGTCGTAAAAAAAACACATTTTTTGCGCTTACATTGCAAACGCTGACTGAATCCTACAAGATAGATCAAAACAATTTACTACAGTATTGTACAACTTAAAAAGGTCTACAAAAAAGTCCGGAATGGTATATGTTTATCTCTTAGGAATAACCCACAATAACCATTTTTTATCCTTTACTTTGTACGAGAAATAATGGCTTATTTACGAAGCGATTTTAAGCAATACAGTATTAATCCTTATCCAATTAAGCATCTTAAATACATTGTGCATTTAATAAAGATCAATATGGCTTTTTACAGCATGTAAATTAAATAAATATTTTCGAAGATATCACAGATTTAAAATGCAGAGTCATAGCAATGCGTGCGGGGAGCGGGGTAGGTGCGGTGGGGAAGAAGTGGCTCATCGCTGAGTGCGCGACCCGAACGCGGGCAGACGCGTGAGGGCAGACGGCGTTGACGGTTGTGTCCGTTTTGCGAATTCTAGCGATTTGATAAAAACGTATGGTCGCCTACTTTAAGTAATATAGGCCTAAGGTTAGTTATTGCCAGGTTTCTTTTTGGTTAGGAGTTAGTTACACGTACAAAAAGATACTTCATTTTTACGAATTACTTCATTGATAATTCAATTACTATATAGATAGGTTACTTACAGTTAATTAAAACAAATTATATTAGCAATAAATTAAAATTGCGATTATAATTTGAGATTTAAACTATCCTATCTCTCAAGTTGGATCAAACTGCACATGGTGTGCGAATTTTATTATAATCGGTTAAGTGGTTTAGGAGTTCATTGAGGACAAACATTGTGACACGAGATTTATATAAATTAAGATAATATTATTATGTATGTTTTTTATTATTCTTTATTGTACACTACGTCCTTCTTTAGTCGTTTATAAATTCCTTTCCATCCAAAGGTTGCCTGGAAGAGATCTCTTTAAGCGATAAGGCCGCCAATTTTGGTACACTAATTTTAAGTGAATTGTCATTTACTGTGCCTTTTTTATTTATGTGTCCAATAAAGAATTATAAAATTTCCATGACACAATGTTAGTTACCGTACTCCTCCGAAACGGCTTGACCGATTTTTACCAAATTTCATACGCGTATTCAGTAGCTCTGAGAATCTTCTACTATATATTTTTAAGGCAAAACAACGTTTGCCGGGTCAGCTAGTATTAAATATATCCGTGCCTGGCGTGAATACGTTGACATCTCGACTTGCACGTTTTTTTTTTATTGGCCTAATGCATTCTACGCATACGATATTTGTATGTAAAAAATTTACAGCTCTTAATGTACACAACTTTTTGAGATAAAGCCAGTGGTAATAACATGAAGAGGTTACATTACAGGAAGAGGTCAAACTATTAAATGGCCGTCCTGAAAAATTGACATTTTGGACATGTCAACTTATTCACGCCAGGCACGGATATACAACAATATATTTGTCGCGGACCCAATTAGATTAGAATCAGCGTGGTCGTCGTCGTTGTCTGCCATTATGGGTTTTAATATTGTCAGTGCGCACAAATGGCGCAGGCGCTGTTTCGTGGCAGACTGAAGCACATTCAAGCGTATTCAAGTCAAACCGCGAGTGAACGCACTACTGACAAATAGGAAACAACTTCATTCGTACATTCACAATCGTTCCTTCAATCAGCACAGATAACAAACTCTTGCGTTCACAGTGCTGCCATTCGATAGGATGGAACTACTAATCGAATAAATTAAAATAAAACATTCCTCTAACATATTTATATCAAAAAAATAAAAAAAAGATAAAAAAGAAAATATAGCACCACAATAGAAGCACATAATAAAATTAAACGTACTTACCTATATTAATAAAAAATTGTTGAAGAGCCTCTGGTTATAAACAATAACTCTCACAAAATTAAAATTCTTTTGAAATCAGTTTTCTTAAACTATTTTAAAATCTTTGCACTACCTACATAGCATATTAATTAGTATATAAATATTCTATTGTGAACAATATTGTAAATTCTACTTTAAAACGAGTGTGGCTCGTTAGGAAAACGTCTGCTTTTCAATCAGATGGCGCCTGGTTCGATCCCAGCCCTACACCAATTATTTGTTTTTAGGGTTCCGTACCTAAAAGGTAAAAACGGAACCCTATTACTCTCCTATTAAGTCTCCGCTGTCTGTCTGCCTGTCTGCTGTCTCCAGGCTGTATCTCACAAAACGTAATAGCTATAAAGCTGAAACTTTCACAAGATATGTATTTCCTGTGCCGCTATAACAACAGATACTAAAAATAAAAAAATGAAAATTTAAGGGGGTCTATAATATGACCCACTTAATTTTTTGTACTTTACGAGAAAATAGCGTGGCTGCTAAGTTTTCTTAATTGACCTTCTTAATTTGGTCGGGTTATTGGCTGCTAACTTTGGCTGCCAACTTCACACCGGTCTATCTATGTTGGCCGTGCCGGGAATCGAACCTAGGACCCTCTTGGGTTGGCATTCTGGCATGGTAATTACGCCAACGAGGTCGTCAAACAATACATAATACAACAAAATCTTGTATTTACACAAAAATAACATTCTTTTGTCACTGTTTTTCTGTAAAACTATAACTAAAATATAATATAAACTATATAGTTCATAATATAATCTTTACCTGCCTACAAAGCATAATGAGTACAATAGGGTCCTATTTTAAGAAAAATACTCATATTTACTTCAAATTTGTTTATATTTAAAAGGGTAAATTTTAAAATACACATGACGTCTATGTAATTTACCAACGATAATATCTTACATGATAATATAATACATAGCTTGACCACTATTACGAAACATGTTAGTGATTTATTTATTTATTTACCAGCGACCCGCCCCGGCTTCGCACTGGTGCAATGCTGACACTAAATACACTACAGTGGCCGGCAAACATCTTGAGCAAAGACCTTGAGTGCGCAGTAGACGATTTTAAGGTATCATTGGTGGTAGGAGAGGTGCGCGGGGGCATTCTGTCGGCACGCGGCCCCGCGATTGGCCGATCAGCTTGCCGCTGTCCCCCGCGCCGCGCGTTCGTCCCGCTAGCATCTGTACTAGCATCGACTACACTTGCTTGCAGTTTTAATAGTCTATTTCGAGTTTAGAAGTTTTGTTGTTAAAGTTTTATATTCATTTTTATTATTGTTACTTTGTTTTTTATTATATTGTGTTTATACCTACTTAAAACATTTCTGACTATGCCGCCAAAACATAACACAGTTCTGAAGAGACAAGCTAGTAAAATGATGTATGATGTGTATTGCTTCCTTAAACAGGAATATACAAAACAAACGGAAACTATAAAAAAGACTGCGGAAGCAACTAAAATGTCTGTTATTACCGTAAAAAAAAACATAAAAGAAAGCAAAGACTCGGAGTTGCTTACAGTATTTAGGACAGACACCAGGCAAAAAAAGATCTGAGAATTATAATTTTTTCAATGTAAAATGTGTAATATTAATTTTATTGTGTAAAATAAATATTTTTTGTATATACATTTTGTTTTTATGAAGAATGTTTTACAATATTTATTTATATATATATTTTTTATATTCCAACAATGACCAATAAAATATGTCCGGAAGTGTACATGCGCGAACTTACCCCCTCTACGTCGACTTTTGCTCAAGTTGTTTGCCGGCTATTATACAGAAAAACATATACCATCGCGGAGTTTTCTGCACACCCTTTCAATGTGCATGTGTCGCTCATATAACGAGCTGGTACTCAAATGTTGTGACGCCTCAGATAACAACCAATGTAAGACTCACATTACTGAACTGGATGTATTTAGTAACAGCCTCAGTCAATTTACAAATAATATAAGTTATAGGCTAAATTGTTAAATTGCTTAGTACTTAAGATTACCCCTTTTTTTGTGTATCTGAACCTTCCTTCTTATTAAGTTTACACTCGCATGCTGTGTACTTTTTTTTGGATTGCAGACTTGTTTTTGTTCTTTGTAGTTTAGTAATGTTAAAATGAATGTTTGTCATCTGTCTGAGTGCCTAATAAATAAATAAATAAATGTGTACAAATAATTAGTACATTATTTTGATTACTCTTGTAGGATTCAGCCTGCGTTTGTAATGTAAGCGGAAAAAAATATAATTAACTAAATATTAGGACTCATTTCACATACGGCTGGTTAACCTCATACTGAACTATTTCTAGTTTGTATTATGGTGGCTAACACAAACTAGAAATGTTGGGAAGCTACATTATCCCCGAGTAACATAGGCTATATTTTGGCTATTCTCTTACAACTTTCAGATTTTTTTATAGATGTCGTTTGTTTTATAGCCTGGCTGCTAGTACACAATACCTACACATATACACTCTGGTGGAGCATGCTCAGTCTAGACTAACTGGCTCTCAAAGCGGCTTACGGAACACACTGTAAGGTGTTTGGCGATAGATAAGTCAACATTTCAAATTGTGACAATATTTATTGTAATAGGGTAAAACCCGGATAGTTGCCTCGGTGGGATACATGCCTCAGTTTTTAGTACACTTAGAACCATACATGTTAGAACCATGAGATATGTTAATGCTTTACCACAACTTTACTATCCCCGCATGAGGCAAGTATCCTCCGAAGCATTTTCTACTCTAGGCTACTATCCGCCACAGTAGGCAACTATCCCATTTCTGAGAGGTGAAATAAAACAGTATTTATTCGAAAACGTTATTAATTATGTATACAAAAATAGGCTATTATAAAAGACAAAAGACCTATGTTTTAAAATACATAATGAATAAATTTCAGGAAGTTCATATTTTTAAAAAATTCTACGTTTTCGAAAAGTGAGGCAACTATCCGGGTTTTACCCTACATTTAAGAACAGGATTCACATTTATAATAAAACTTGCTGACCCGGTAAACGTTGTTTTGGAGGACTCACTTAGGGGTATGAAAAATAGATAGTAGCCGATTCTCAGACCTACTGAATACGCATATAAAATTTGGTAGAAATCAGTCGAGCCTTTTCGGAGGAGTACGGTAACTAACATTGTGACATGGAAATTTTATATATTAGAGAAGATAAAACAATATATACAAGGACACATTTCACACACGGCTGGTTAACCCCATACTGAACCATTTCTAGTTCGTATTATGGTTGCTAACACAACTGATATACTACATATAGACTATGCAATATATACCTAAGGTATAAATATGTATATCGACACATATTTAACTTAATATGATTTTTCTTTCAAATCATACTGATTTATAAATAATTTGGCGTGAAATGTACTCGTATAAGAAATACCAAAAAAGCATACATTAAGTATATACACTTAATGTGTTATTTTATATACATGGTGTGTTGAAATTTTGCTCGATAAAAAAAACAACGCTGCTGTAGGATGAAGGATAGGATTTAGTTACTGACTCAAGGAATTAGACTATAGGACTATATTGAAATCTAAAAATTAAAAATGCCATCTTTCGAAATACAAAATCTTTATTTTTATGCAATTAGTATAGTAACAAACTTCTTCTTAATATTACGTTTTTTTAAATACGTATGTATAAATTATGTATTACTAGGTTCCATAATTATATTTTTCATTACTCATACTCTGAAAGTAGGTCTGAAGTTACCTGAGGAGCGGGGTGAAAGTAATACATTGCACCCCTAGGGAAAATCGCTTTCAACTGACAGCTGTCAAAATATTTAAATAATAGTACAGTAAAAAAAGGTTTTACTTTCTATACAACCACGATGTTAAATTGTAATACCTTAAAGCTAAGCATTGATAAGAATATATTTTGTTTAAATAACTTTTTTATAGTTTAGTTTCAACAATTACATACTTAAAAAAATACTTAGATTTGGGCAAAATATTTACCATTTTTGCAATGATGAAAATTTAAAATAAATGGCTAAACAAAATGGCGGGAAAGCGGCAATTCGATCTTCGTATATTTTTTAGATTTGAAGACTTCTGTTTATACGTATAGCAGAGATTTGTACCCATAAAATAAGTTCATCTGATTCTGATATGAGTTTAACGCCTTTTACCACCCAAATCAAAACAAAGATTCCTAAAATCGTATGACGGTTATATGAAATGGCGTGCTCAGAAAGTAAGAAAATAAATTAAAAATAAATATTACTTTCTTTACTTTCCGTTAGTAATGAAAAACACAGTGTTTACCTCGGGTCAAAGACTTATTTAGTCCCTCGAACTATTGGCGTCCACACTTCGTTCGGGACGCCAAACCCCGTCCCGCGACTAAATAAGTTACTTTCATCCCTAGGGTAACAATGTACTATTAGAAAGCGGTACAATAATATCATTTAAAAAAATCCTCAATTTCTTGCAAAGTCTTATTTTTAGTTTCAGGCAATATTTTATACAAAATAACAGTCACCGTCAACATCGTAATGCCATAGCTCAAAAATGTCCCATGCAGCCCGAAAGCCATGTCTATATACGGGAAAATCTTCAACAGCGTCGAATTCAAAACTTGAAACCATATCGACACGATTATTGTGCACAAATTCTTATACTTCATCGGTATTAATTCCCCTAGAACTGAAGACGACATGATTCCAGGTCCACAGCTCATGGCTACAGAAAACAAAGCCATAATAGCTAGAGTCAACTTAAAACTCTGAGGAAACCCTTCCAATTTTAGCGAAATCAAATACAAATACAAAGACAATCCGAACAAGAATACCAACCCTACAACAGACGAAGTAAATAACTGCGTTCTTCTCCTAACGAAACCACTCACAAAACAACCCATGTACATTGCCAAAATTGTAATACCATCTAACGTAAGCATTATCAAATAGGCTGCATTCTCTGACGTCATATTCTTCAAAATCTCCAAAGAATAGACGCTGCACACGAATTTCCCGGACGCGTAAAACTGCATCACCATTAAGCAACAAATCAAAGTTGGCAAATAGAACTCTCTCCTTCCCAAATCTTTTAACGACCCCAGTTTGAACGCTTCCATTTTTTCCGTTGTCAATCTAAGAAGCTCCTTCTCAGCTGCTCTCCCTGTACCCTTCAACCACCTATGGGCTTCCTTGCACTCTTCAATTCTACCTTTACTAGCTAACCAGTAAGGAGATTCAGGCCAAACGAAGGCAGTCAGTGAGAACAGCGAACAGAAAAATCCAATGACCGAAATATATTTCCAATGGAAGAAAGTTCCTATGATATTACTACACCATATACCCCAGAAGACTGAAGCGGTTTTCATAGTCAAAAACACGCCTCGATACTCCGGCGAAGTGTATTCTGCTAAAATCAATATAGACACAGTAAAGCTAGCTGCGTGAGACATTCCTAGAACTATGGCTATATAAAGAAGGTGCGATGTGGTAACACTGAAGAAGAATAGAATGAAATAGAGAATAGTGTTGAAAGCTACGACGATAAAAGTCTTCTTTCGGCCGTAGTAATGGCTGAGTGCGGTCAGGATAAAGATCCAAGGTAAGCTGGCGTAACCGAAGACTGACGCTGGAAAGAAAACAGTTGAATGTTATTATTATTATTTAGATTATTTCCATTAAAGCAATTAAGGGAAAAATCTTGACCTTATACAGTTTTTTCGCTTTAAATGATAAACGGAAAATACTTGTATGTCGAAAAAAGCCTAAACTTAACTTAGGCTGTCTAAAGAACTACTCTAAGAACATTTATACTTATTTTGTTACCAATCTGACTTATGAATTATGAACAAAAAAACTTGTTATGTTAGAAATAAATTCTTAAGTCTTCTTTAAGTTAGATACAGCCTGGTGACTGACAGACTGTTAGCGAAGTCTCAGCAAAAGGGTTCCGTTGATAACATCTACGTGCGGAACCCTAAAAAACCCTGTTATTATTAAATTTATTTGTTGTAATTATGTATACTAAGGATGACAAGCTGAAATAATATAATAATAATATCTCTTTATTGCAGACACTTATGTATGATCCATAGTTACACATAAATAACATCCATCCATAGTTACAAATAAATAAATAAAAATACTTACTAAGCCAAGAAGCCGTAGCGACGCTGACAACCTCCGTGGAGTTAGCTTCTTGTTTGAGTTGCTGAACCAACACTGTTGGAGTTCCGAAACTCATGCCCACAGTGAAGAATATCGTTAGCACCCCACTGCACACCAGCAACTGCAAACAGAGTTACAATGCTATTCAAATCTATACTATAAGACTCTTTGTCCTGACTCATTCATTCTCTCATTCGTTCATTCATCTATAGGCAACGCAGAGCCCCAACGGCTGGTCCTAGGGGTATGAAATTTGGAGGGTGTATTTTTTTTAGTTAGTAGACGCGTACTAAGAACGGAATTTTGAAAATTCGACCCCTAAGGGGGTAAAACAATTTGTATGAAACTTCTTTGTATTTGAACTTCTAGCAATGAAATTTGGAATATGTATAGTTAATGTAAAATTAAAAATAATGGTATCAAGTTTTTTTTTTGCCAGGGTTTTGCAATGGGGGTGAAAGTTTGTATGGAAAATTCTTTATTTATCATGTCTTGAAAATTATAAGTGTGATTTACAAAAAAGGATATTATAGCATTAGTTAAGTTTATTATAGGTCTGGATAATGGTAGTTTCCAGAGGTTACACGAAAAGCGACCAATACTTCTTAGGACTAATTAAGTTACTTTCATCCCTAGGGTAACAATGTACTATTATAGTGATTTGATACTAGCGGCCCGTCCCAGCTTCGCACTATAAAAATAAGTCGGGTTTTCCTTCCTGACGCTATAACTCCAGAACGCACGAACCGATTTCCACGGTACAGCATTCGTTGGAAAGGTCTCGGGCTCCGTGAGGGCAGTAGCAAACACAATTCAAGGAAATTCAAAAGAAAAAGAAGGAAAACAGGGAAAATCATTTTTCACATACAGCGCCATCTCTGATACATAGCATGTACTACAAACCAATATGGTTTTGCATGGTGGTGGAGCAGACGCGAAAAGCGACTTACACGCGGGCGGAGCCGCGGGCAACTGCTAGTTAATAAATAAATAAATTTTAGTGGGTACAATTCTCTTATAACCTGGCTACGTCCCATTGTAGCCAGTAGTATATTTTGTAAACATTTTTAAATGTCTAGCAGCTACCGTTATTGATATTTAGCAAAAAAATACGAAAAAACACGTATATAATGCATATCTCGCTTAATACTTTTTTTGATTATTTTTATGTTTTTGTGTATTGTTTCCTTTGTTGTTCGTGTCACTAAATAAATTATTCTTTCCTTTGTTTCTTTCTTTCAAAATACTAAAAAAAAAAAAAAAAAAAGGTGCCGCTATAACAACAAAAAAATAAACAAAAAAAGTATTAAGCGAGATATACATATACGTGTTTTTCGTATTTTTTTGCTAAATATCAATAAAGGTAGCTAGAAATTTAAAAATGTTTACAAGACAACATTTACGTGGCACAAAACCGGCCCCAGCTCAGCGTGTGCTGACTGCAAGCAATCAGCGCTGGTCTTCCGCTGGAGCCGACCGGTATTTGTTGTTATAGTGGCAAAGAAACTACATACCTACATATCTTGTGAAATTTTCAGCTTTCTAGCTATCACGGTTTCTGAGATACAGCCTGGAGACAGACAGCGGAGGTTTTATTTATTTATTTATTATGATTCACAAAACAGAAAATAATCAAAACTATAACTAAAAAATATCAATTAACCAGGATCAAAACTAGATTATTTTCCTAACTATGTGTACACAACATGAACAAATATAAATTAGAAAGAAACAAAGAATCAAAAACAAAACTACATAACTAGTTGAAGACAAATAGGTTAATCTACAATTTAATTTAATTTAGTTTAGTATAAGTTTTAGTTTTAGTAATAGGGTCCCGTTTCTACCTTTTACGTACAGAACCCTATTGTTAGGGTTCCGTAAATCAGCAAATGAAAACTGTAAATCTGCTGATTTATTGTTTTCAATGACATATTATAACTCACTTGCTTCAAAAACCGCCCCCTTGACAGATTTTCCACATCTTCGCCATTATTCATAACTTTACACAAAAATATCGTCATGACTTTAACAAAAATGAATATAGTGTGTCTGTCAACAAGCTCATTACGTTTTTAGGGTTTCGTAGTCTTACAAGGTAACCTTAACCCTTAAATGGACGATTTTGGTTTCACGTTTTAAAAAAAAAGTATTTGTGTAATAGACATGTATGTCTAGGAAAAACAAGTAAAAAAATCTAGACATGAATTGACTATACCTTTTTTGCAATAATGTGAGTGTTGTTTATAAACTACATTGCGCAAAATTAAAAATAAAAATAATGAAGGTCAATTTTATCTGTGATTTTTGGTATGTTGTTTAAAAACAACATTGTCCATTTAAGGGTTAAAGTTTCGCTCTGTCTAACCGTTTATCAGATTAGGTAACGTAAATTCATGTCATTTTTATTCACAAATGAGTATAATCATAAGCAGCTCACTATGCGTTCCCACTGCTGGGAGTCGGGGCCTTCTCTCACGAGCAGAGAGATATAGGCCATAATCAACCAAGCTGGCCAAGTGTGGGTTGGACACACGTCTTCGGATATTGTGGTCCTTAAACGTGCCGGTTTCGTCACGATGTTTTCCTTCACCGTAAAGCGAGTGCAAATCCACACATAACTTGAAAAACAAGTCATTGGTGTAAGGGCCGAGATCAAACCAGAAAAGCGGCCCTTGGATTGAAAAGCAGATACGAAGACCTAAATTTTAACTCTTTAAGCGCTGGCTTCTCATCGGGTAATATAAAAACCCGATTTTCTTCATACGTTCGATTATCCGCATTTTCTATTCTCCGAATGCCTAACAACATTAATTAGTTCGGTTAATCGAGTTGCTACTGAATATACACTTGCCGATATATAATGCTTAAAACTGAATAGAAAAAAAACTAAGTTTTTAGCACTAGCAAACCAAATCGCGCTACTGAGACACGCTTAATTCTCTGATAATCAAGTTAGGAGAAAATACAATAAGTCATGGAATCCGTATACAAAAACATACAGAACACTTGATTGAGCGAGTAAGACAGCTGTTGGCCGTTTATGTAAAATATATGCTCGTAACGAATTAGTTTTCGAACGCTGGTCTCTCGAACGTATTTTGCAAGGTCGTGCGTCAATGATAATATCCCACTTGATGTGCGATGTAAGCAATGTCTCATTCAAAAGAGATGAGCTCAGCTCAAAAGAGATGTATAAGATCTATCTGCGGTCTAAAAAAGAGAGATTCTTGTAAAAAACATTTCATACGCCTTAATATACTGACTGTACCATGTATCTATATAAGTGAAATAGCTGTATTTATAAGGTCAAATCCCGAGCTCTTCGAAATGTGGCCTGTTGAGAGTAGACGGAAAGGTATAATGAGACACTTTGTTACTAAAACAGCACTATCTAACAGTGTGTTCGGTATGGCGCCTATTATTTAAAATAAAATACCTAATGATATTAGATGCACTGTAAATTCGCACATGTTTAAATCTACGTTAAATGAGTTTCTATGTAAAAAAGCCTATTATAGTATTAAATTCTTCCTAAATGATAAATAAGTTATGTTAAATGTGAATTAAATACTTACCTACTTGCTCATGTCTATAAACCCTTTGGGTAGAAACTAGCGGAATAATATTTAGTTTAGTTATAAGTTTTTTATGACATCCAATATAACACCTATTGTACCTGGTTTCATAGACAATAAGTAATTCATTCATTCATTCATATTAGCGCTGTTCACTGCTGCGCTCGCGGGACGCGGTGCTAGACAAGGACAGAGCTATAATGTGTCCGTGCGATAGAGCAGGACGGACTATTCTTATTCTCACGCGTCACGCTTTATTGTATGGGAATCGGCAATTCTCTCTAGTATTCTGATCCCTGGTCAGATCAATTACAATATTTATCTTGATGGTCGATGTAAGCAATGTCTCATATTAGTACTGTTCGCCTCTGCGCTCGTGGGACGGGGTGCTGGACAAGGACAGAGCTATAATGTGTCCGTGCGGTAGAGCAGGACGGACTATTCTTATTCTCACGCGTCACGCTTTATTGTATGGGAATCAGCAATCCTCTCTAGTATTCTGATCCCTGGTCAGATCAATTACAATATTTATCTTGATGGGCGATGTAAGCAATGTCTCATATTAGCGCTGTTCACTGCTGCGGTCGCGGGACGCGGTGCTAGACAAGGACAGAGCTATAATGTGTCCGTGTCGGCGTTGAAATTTTCGTGTGTTTGTCATAATTTGTGTAATTACTCATTATAAATAATAAACAGATTACTGAATTTAAGACTTATTTGTAGACATAAATACAAGCTTTCAGACGAATTGATTATATTATTTGTTAGCAGTCGGCCTGGGTGTATTGATGTATTTATCAGCTGTGTTAGCAACCATAATACTAACTAGAAATGGTTTAGTATAGGGCTAACCAGCCGATGGGGTGGTGGGTTAATGCAAGAAGCGGAACCTCACCCCGCCTTTTCCGGTGAGAAGGCCATCGTGAGGTTTTAGTCGGTAGTGATGTCCTTCGTGCATCGAACCCGACATACCCCACCTACCTCCCCGGGTGTGGTGGGCATGCGTAAATGCATTTCCTCACGTTAAAAAAAAAATAAGTTGTGGTCGGCACAGAAAGTTTTCCGCTTCCACAAGATTCTCTCAGCTGTCATATCAACAATCACTCATTTTCTTTGATTACACATTTCCGGCACGACTCTGTCTGTATATTTACTTACTTAGACATACAAAACTGCATAGCACACCGCGCGGAAAAAGAGTTAGTGATGAATCACTTATCTGTTTCGGAAGAGGGGTAAACCTATGCGCCATCATCTGATATATTATCATAGTCTCAGATCCTCATTTTAAAACCTAACTAAGAGATGGCCATCAAGGTTATAGTAAGTAAAACCAATTATACTCCGGGTACATACACACAACTAAGAAAATAATGAATGGTTTATACTAATACATAACATGGAGGTAGAGTATAATTTAAACTGCGAGGTAAACACGGCTGGTGAACTATTTTTCCACCGAGAGACAACTATTCCTACATTTTTAGTCAAACTCTATGTCACAAACTGTAAGTCGCAGTTCGTCAAACTATATGCCACAAGTTGTCAAACTATATGTCGCAAACTGTAAGTAGCAAGTCGTCAAACTATATGTCGCTAGTTATCAAATTATAAGTCGCAAGTTGGCAAAGTATAACTCACAAGTAGTCAAACTAAAAAGGCTGACTAAGTACAACAAAAAGCTCTTCTATAGGGCTAAACAGGAGAAAATCAAGCTAAATTGGAAATATATTTGGACACAAAATAACAAAATTCTATTAAGGAAAGATGAAGGTGGAAAAGTAATTCGCATAAGGCATGATAATGATATACCGATAACTTTTCATTAATCTGAGGTATTTTATGTACTTAACATGATTACCGTTACTGTAATGTACATAGTTTTAATGCAATGGTTACTGACTCTGAATTAAATGAAACCCTATATTAAAATTGTATAATTGGTATATATATATAAATACATACCTGTCATAACATGCTATATGTATGCCTACAAATATTTATGTTATTAAGTATTGTTTTAATTTTTACATTTTATTTCCGCATGATTTATGTTTTCTACAATAATAATATTGAATTTGTGTCTAATCTATAGGTATAATTACATTGTTTTTTGTAATAAATACATAAATAAGTAATATATTAATATAACTATTATTTTATTTATTTCTACTTATTTATTTATTTCTACTGTAGGTTTAAAAAAGATGATATAAATGTTTTACATTTATGTGCTTAAGCACGTTTTGTAATATCTTTAAGCATGTGTTTAAATAATACTTAGTAATATTAATTTTCGTTTTTTTTTTGTCTCTCTTAGAAGCTATATACTATGATTTAAAATATATATTTATTTTCTTTCTTTTTTTATGTCTGCTTTATAGTTTGTAATGACTTTACTTGCCTTAGAAGATTTTGATATAAAACTGTATTATCTGTATCTATGTGAGTTTAATTGTTGTGTGTAAAGGAGCAGGTTGAAAACCAGCGCTGGAGTACCTAGTGTACTCCAGCATTATGCTGAACCTGCTCCTTTTGTGCACATACACATTACCATACTCATATTATATGTAGTATTTATAGCTCTAATAATTGTGTAAATTGTCTATGTGTGCACAATAAACTATTTTTCTTTCTTTCTTTCTTAACTATAAGTTCCAAGTTGCCAAACTATTTAGTCAAGTCGAGTCAATTCGATTCAAATCAAGTTGTTTTCTGTTGTGTGAACATAACAGAAGAAGAAACAGTGGGATAGGAAGTAAAGTTCGCTTACCTGTTTAAAAAACAGTGTCCACTGGTTTGAATCCTCTTTAAAATCTCCGTTTGAAGAGCTCACTGCTTCATAGCGATACTTCTCCATCTCTTGCTTGTCAGTTTTCATTCTGAAAGATAAAATTTAGATTATTTTTCCTGTCAAAGTGTCGTTGAAATTAGCAAGATACATTAACATCATAACCAGACCATGCTTGTCCACTGTTGGACATAGGCCTCTCCCACCAAAGGCACGCCACTTAGCATAAACAGTAGAGATGCGCGACTGCGAATAATCTGACCAGTCGAATTATCTACAACTACTAATAAACACGTTCGACTTGAATATTAGTAATATACTAATGTGAATAATCGAAAGATGACTACTAATTAGTTACTAATGGCGTTTTGACTCGATTGATAGCGAATCTTGTCAATGTCACTTGTTAGTTTCAAATGAATTAAATATGAATGAATCGTTCGCCCGACTCCCGCGCCGCCGCCAGTCGAATTACGACATTTAATATCACAATAAGTTAAGTTAATATATGTAAGTTACTAATTTTCGGAGATCATTCGAATGAGTCGAATGATTTATAAAGTTGAATAATTCGACTGGAATCATTCACAGTCGCGCATCGCTAATAAACAGCATATGCTGGGAATCGGTGCCTTCTCTCACGAGTTGATTGATATAGGCCATAATTCACCGCGCTGGCCAATTGCGGGTTGGTAGGTGACATGTCTTCGGGTTTTGTGGTCCTCAGACATGTCGGTTTCTGCACGATGTTTTTCTTCTTTTTTTTTACTTATAATGGGCTTGTGCTTGATCGCAATTCACCTGATGGTAAGCGATATTGCGATCTAAGGTTGAGCGCGCTTGCCCAGAAAAAACCGGTTCATTCTTGCCTTGAAAACCGCTACATTATAGTTATCGGGGAACAGGGAATTTGGCAAAGAATTCCACACCTTGGCGGTTCGCACAAAAGTAAAGCGAGTATCAATCCACACATGACTTGAAAAACATATCATTGGTTTAGGGCCGGAATCGAAACAGGGGCTGTCTGATTGAAAGGAAGACGATTTCTCACCGAGCCATACTCGCTATATTTTAGTGTACTAAAAAGGGAAAAATAATTTTAAGCCTACATCAAATCAAGAATATATAAATAGAATAGAAGAGTTTATTTCATGTACTTATATAAAACTATTTTCAATTTTTAGTAATCCTGTATTCTTGGAGTTGTTCCCGTGGGATGTTCGGGATAAAAAGTAGCGTATGTGTAAACACATAGTCTTACCTATTTTCATCTCAAATTTCATTAATATCACTGTATTAAAACTTTCGTAAGGCATATTTGAATATCAGTACAGCTGAACGAGCGTGAATCTCTCTTCGGGCGTAAACATAAACCTAACTTTTTAGGTTTTCCTTCGATTTCCCTAGGAATACATCAACCGATCCTATTTTGGTGACAATGGGACCAATTCAGAACCATACTCTTTCAATTAAAAAAAGAATTTTGAGAATCGATCCACAAATGGCTGAGAAATCGGTGAACAGACATAAAAAAAATAAAAAAATACATACAGTCGAATATATAACCTCCTCCTTTTTTGAAGTCGGTTAAAAACGAATAATTAAAACGAAGAAACGAATCCGGAACGAAGTAATTCGACAGAGAACCAAAGTTACCGACATAGCTCAACGCATAAGCAAGCTGAAGTGGCAATGGGCCGGACATATCTGCCGAAGAACCGATGACCGTTATGGTAGACGAGTTCTAGAGTGGAGACCGCGTCTCGGCAAACGTAGTGTAGGACGCCCTACAACCAGGTGGAGCGATGATCTGAAGAAGGTAGCGGGTAGTGGATGGCGAAGAGAAGCACAGGATAGGGCCAAGTGGCGTGCCTTGGGAGAGGCCTATGTCCAGCAGTGGACGAGCATAGACTGATGATAATGCTAATGAAAACGAAGAACCAACTCAAATTTTAAAATACTGAACTAATTAAAACAAAAAAAACGATTCCAAGTTATCAAATACTGAACCAATTAAAACATAAAATAGACTCCAATTTATAAAATACTGAACTGATTAAAACGAAAAATCGACTCCAATTTATAAAATACTGAACTGATTTAAACGAAAAACCGATTCCAATTTATAAAATACTGTACCGATCAAAAAAGAAAAAAAAAGTATATCCCTTTTAACAAAATAATAGTAGTTAAAAAAAACTAAAAAACACGCTTATCTGGCCGTTTTAAGTGGGTCAAAATCGCGCCCAAAGAAGTCGGTTACAAACAAACAAAAATACAAAAAAATGTAATAATTTTATCAAATTAGTGTATTGTCATCGGTCCTCAATAAATCTACAAAGTTTCAACGAAATCTGGCCGTTTAAAGTGGGTCAAAATCGCGCCCAAACATACAGGTGAAGCTAATATAAAGCGTGTAAACAATTAAAAAAAAAAAAAAAAAAAAAAAAAAAAAAAAAAAAGGAAAACTTACTTATGAAAATGTTATAATTATAATGAATGCCTTCTTCGATAAATAAGTAACTTGTGGTAAGGCGGTGGGAAAAAACTTGAATTTATAGTTTTTTCGGTATAAGTAAAAACGGTAAATAATAAAAAACAGCTTATAGACCGTCTAAAGAACAACTTTTAGAATATTTACGCTTATTTTGGCACCAATCAGACTTGAGAATTAGAGATAGAACTGGTTTAAAGACTCAAAATTTGTATCAGTTTTTTTCATATTGCGGCGTCTCTGTCGCACTTCATCGCCCGCTACCAATCAGAGCGCTTGTCCTGAATCGCGCAAACGGTATTTACAGCGCGCGTACGACTGATTCAAGCTACAATGCATGACCTGTGGACGGCCGTCTCCGGACACAACATCTGTCCGGGGGATATCCCTTTGCTAAATGGAGGCAGACCGTCGTCGCTCCATAATGTGCATTGTAGCTAGGACTAGTCTCGTACGCGCACTGTAAATTCCGTATGCGCGATTCAGGACAAGCGCTCTGATTGGTAGCGGGCGATGAAGTGCGACAGAGACGCCACAATATTGATAAGTCTGATTGGTACCAAGTATAATATATGTATAATAAAAGTAGTGATAATAAGTATAAATATCCTTAGAGTGGTTCTTAAGTCGGCCTGAGCTATTAGAACGAATTTCCTTATCGCGCGTTATGTAAGGGGGCTAGACGGAAAAAAATCTTACGAAAAGTTGTCACGACACTTTTTACGCACGGTATGGCAATGTCGCATCTCCAAAATTTGTTCGGAAGTCCAATACGGCTATCAATGAAAGTATTCACTAATTGACAACAGCGCCATTCGTTTCAGGTGGAGTTGCGATTGAGCCTACTGATTAAGTTTATATTACATTATATTTGTTAATAATAAAAAAAATGTTATGATAACTTAAAATATATAATTTTATTACGATTCCTTCACTAATTAATCGAAAGGAACTTCGTTCCATCCGGGTGTTCCTTATCACCTCTCAAGTTTTTACACGCTTTCTATTAGCTTCACCTGTATGTTTGTTTGTTTGTAACCGACTTCTTTGGGCGCGATTTTGACCCACTTTAAACGGCCAGATTTCGTTGAAACTTTGTAGATTTATTGAGGACCGATTACAATACATTAATTTGATAAAATTATTACATTTTTTGTATTTTTGTTTGTTTGTAACCGACTTCTTTGGGCGCGATTTTGACCCACTTAAAACGGCCAGATAAGCGTGTTTTTTAGTTTTTTTTTTAACTACTATTATTATTTTTTCGACACTCTTTACCGTTTATGAGTAATTACGAAAAAAACTGTAATTTCAAGATATTTGTCCATGTAATCGGCGCGACTTTCTTTTATAATAAATATTATCTTAATGACTTATTTATTCAACGTTCTCATTTACAACTTATGAGCATAGATAGGCAGAGGTAAAGTTTGTTGAAACAAGTATAAAGTAAAATTTAGAGAATCGACTCGAAGCCATTTTTGGAGTGGCTTCTAATTGTAACACAGTGGTGGCGATTCAGCGGCACACACGACTAAACTAAATTTAAAGAAGCTCCGTCTCTTTTCATCTTAGGTGGACAGAAAGAGACGGCACGTTCTAAACCACAGACAAAACAACTAAAATCATGTCAAATATGGAATGTACAGGCAGTTTTAGAGTTTTGACTATGGTGCAGACGTGCCGTCTCCTTCTGGCCACCTAAGATGAAAAGAGACAAGGCTTCTTTAAATTTAGTTTAGTCGTGTGTGCCGCTGAATCGCCACCAGTGTGTATTATAATATCTAGCTGACCCGGCAAACAGTTTTTTTCAAATTCAAATTCATTTATTTCAGGATCAAGACCCATATCCAAAACTTTATCTTTAAATGAGCAATACTTGTTTTTATATTTAAATGAGCAATTCTTGTATATATATAATTGGAATCTCGGAATCGCTCCAATGATTTTCATGAAATATAGTATATAAGGGGTTTCGAGGGCGATAAATCGATCTAGCTAGGAATCATTTTTAGAAAATGTCATATTAAAAAAAATACCGAGCAAAGCTCCGTCATCCAGGTACTATTACGTAATACTAGCTGACCCGGCAAACGTTGTTTTGCCTTAAGTAAAATTTTTAAGAGTCAACAAATAATAATAAATAAAATACTAGGACACATTTCACACACGGCTGGTTAGCCCCATACTGAACCATTTCTAGTTCGTATTATGGTTGCTAACACAACTGATATACTTACTACATATACATACATACACTTTACATAGATACATATTTAACACCCAGACCGACAGCCAACAAATTAAGTTAAGCACAAAGATGTTGACCATGCCGGGAATCGAACCCGGAACCTTCTGATTGGCAGTCCGGCATGGTAACCATTATGCCAACGAGGTCGTCAAGTCAACGTAAGTTGTCAAAAATTCAGTTTTCTAGCTATGATGGTTTCTGAGATACAGCCTGGTGACAAACAGACAGTTAGACAGCGAAGGCTTAGTTATAGGGATCTGGTTTTACCTATTCAGAACGGAACCCTAATTAAGATAATAGAGAGATAATTAGAGAGATATGCATAACTACATCGCAACGAGTAAATAAGATAGAGAACAAATATTTACATGTCCTATACTAGCAGTTGCCCGCGGCTCCGCCCGCGTGTAGGTCGCTTTTCGCGTCTGCTCCACCACCATGCAAAACCATATTGGTTTGTAGTACATGCTATGGATCAGAGATGGCGCTGTATGTTAAAAAAATATTTTCTCTATTTTACTTCTTTTCTGTTGAAATTTTCCCTGAATTGTGTTCGCTACAAACCTCACGGAGCCCGAGACCTTTCCAACGAATGCTGTACCGTGGAAATCGGTTCGTGCGTTCTGGAGTTATAGCGGCAGGGAAAAATAGTATTTAAGAGGGGTTATACCTACTTACAACAATGGTACGGAACCATTCATGCACGAATCCAACTCACACTTGGCCAATAATTTTTAATTACGTTCCAACAAACTTACATTGTTGTTATTACAAATTATAAGATAACGTTTATTATTAGTTTGTTAGCAAAGTATGGGCCTCGAAACAACTGCACCAAACTACTCGTATATCTATGACATAAATTTATTTACTGTTAAGAATTTCACTATTCACTGGTGACATAATATATAATTACCGTGGAAATCGGTTCGTGCGTTCTGGAGTTATAGCGGCAGGAAGGAAACCCCGACTTTTTTATATTAGATAACAAAAATAATAATAAAATTTATGTTTTTAAAATTTCTAGGACCCAAAATAAAAAAAAAATAAAGATTTTACCAAAACGACTTAATTCTGTCAAGTAACACGATAAAATATGTTAATTTCGTAATGAAACCGAAAATATGTATGCTTATAAATAATGTACATACCATAAATACAATACTATAAAGACATATTTGATTGTTTGTTTGTTTGCAACGAAGTCGAACGAAAATGGTACGGAACCCTTTTTGCTCGAGTTGGGCTCACGCTTGCCATTTTTTTAATTTTAAAACGAATATTTAAAAAAAAAATGGTTGCCTGTAAAGTCGGTTTTACGGGCGAAGATTTTACGTGACAACGTCTGCCACGTGGTGCGCGCGCGGCAGACCGATCATAGTTGAGTGGGAGAGAGACGCAAGGCATTCGGCGGGCCTCTCTCTCGTTCGGTGACTCATCGTAACGTTACCGGGCGTTACACTTTTTCATAAGTGACTCCCAGCCGCAACCTAATTTAAGACGTTGTCACGTCAAAATCAAGCAAATTTTACGTGAGTTTCGAAGAAAGAAAAATAATAATAAAAGTGAACATAATCGTAGCCTTATCATTTACGTAGGATTTGATCCCGGATTAAGGTGGTACCACCTTAATCCCGGATAAAAGTAGCCTCAGTGTTGACTCGACATATTCACGCTACCTCCACACTAAATATACTTAAGGCGAAGATAAGGACAAAATCTTGTACATTCAGTTTTTCGTTATAATGGAAAAATATCGTAAATAGCTTAAGGTTGTTGTGCGTCAGCATGCCACAAGTGCTCAAATGTCGCTAGATGGCGTTAAATTTTCATAAGTACATTAATACCCCGACTTACGCTACCTCGACTTACGCGAATTCGGAGTTACGCGATTTAATTTTCTCGTCTATTTTAACGTTTTTTGTTTGAAAGCCGCGCACTTCAGATTGTGTTTATGCATTTTATTAATATAGTTTGTCATAATAAAATTTATTTCCTAAATTATTGTTTTATATTTCCTAAATTAGTCTCCGGTCCCAATTAAACATACTTTGTATGACTTTATAGGTATGTATATGCAAAATTGTACCCCGACTTACGCGAATTCGACTTACGCGGATAGCGCTCGGTCGCACCTATCGCGTAAGTCCGGGGTATTACTGTATGTTTTCTTTATCCTGGCGGTGAGCCGCAACCGTATAGACTGCAATATCACTTAACATCAGGCAAGCTGTAGTCAAACGTGAGTCTTTTTGACGTGACAACGTCTTAAATTAGGTTGCGGCTGGGAGTCACTTATGAAAAAGTGTAACGCCCGGTAACGTTACGATGAGTCACCGAACGAGAGAGAGGCCCGCCGAATGCCTTGCGTCTCTCTCCCACTCAACTATGACCGGTCTGCCGCGCGCGCAGCACGCGGCAGACGTTGTCACGTAAAATCTTCGCCCGTAAAACCGACTTTACAGGCAACCATTATTTTTAATGCTTAATAGGCTTGCGCTTGACCACAACTCACCTGATGTAAAGTGATATTGCAGTCTAAGATGAAGCGCGCTTGACTAGAATAAACCGGTTCACTCTCGCCTTGAAGACAGTAAGGTTGTAGTTCAGTGGGAACTATTATATAAAATTTTCATGTCACAATGTTAGTTACCGTACTCCTCCGAAACGGTTTGACCGATTTTTACCACATTTTATATGCGTATTCAGTAGGCCTGTGAATCGGCTGCTATCTATGTTTCATACCCCTAAGTGAAAAGGGTAGTTCACCCTTTTTTTATTGGTAAAAATAATGTATAAGGCAAAACAACGTTTGCCGGATCAGCTAGTATTTTTGTATTTTATTTTTATATAATTTATTAGTTACAAATGGCATGACAGGAGAGAGGCCTATACCCAGCAGTGGGATAAAATCGGCTGTGGATGATGATGATGATAATTTATTGTAAAAAAACACAAAAGCTTGAGAAATAAATGAATACGAAATTAATTATAAATATATGTACTATTATGGCGGGTAACACCGCAAGTAAAAGCGAGTCAACAACATGTAAAAATGTTTTGTTATCGAAGGATGCAAATAAGTAGCATGTCCATGCGTAGCTAATTCTTAGGGTTCCGTACCTATAGAGGAAAAAACAGGACTCTATTACTAAGCCTCCGCTGTCTGTCTCCAGGCTGTATCTCAGAAACCGTGGTAGCTAGAAAGCTGAAACTTTCACAAGATATGTATTTCTCGTGTCACTATAACATCAAATACTTAAAATAAAATAATAGTAGTTTAAAAAAAAAACTAAAAAACACGCTTATCTGGCCGTTTTAAGTGGGTCTAAAACGCGCCCAAAGAAGTCGGTTACAAACAAACATACAATCAAAAAAATGTAATAATTTTATCAAATTAGTGTATTGTAATCGGTCCTCAATAAATCTACAAAGTTTCAACGAAATCTGGCCGTTTAAAGTGGGTCAAAATCGCGCCCAAAGAAGTCGGTTACAAACAAACAAACATACAAACATACAGGTGAAGCTAATATAAAGCGTGTAATAAAAATGAAAATATTAAGGGGTAATATTATTATGTATGGGACCCCCCCATACAGTAAATGTGTTTTTTTTGCTATTTTTTTGTTATATATCAATTACGATAGCATGTAGACACCTAAAGTTTTTACAGATGTATAAATGTACATTACCTTTCAAATTAAATTATAAAATGTAAATAAAATAAATATTTAAGGGGGGGCTTCCATACAACAATGGTACGGAACCCTTCATGCGCGAAACCAACTCGCACTTGGCCAATTTTTAAGTAATAATTTACTCCATCTCTACAACGACATTTGTAATACATTCACAGAATATTTAAATACGTATAAAGTTAAAAATAAATTTTAAAAATAAAATAAAATTTAGATTTCAAAGGGGCTCTTTTGGGGAGTGTTTTTTTTAACATAGATAGATAGATAGATAAACACTTTATTAAAACACTCACAAAAAAAAAATGAATTAAATTACAGAAAACACATAAAGTACATAAAAGCTAGTGCCTTAACTGGCAACCTTATCGCTAATAGCGATCTCTTCCAGTCAACCAATTTCAAGAAAGAACACAAAGAAAGAACATAATGACGAGGTGTAATAACATAAGTGTATATGGGAATTCAAATACATAAATAATATATTTTAACAAAATAAATATATAATAATTAATACAAAATATGTAATACATATACACACACACACACAATACAATCAAAACATTAAAAATATATAATAAGAAAGGTCAATCCGTCAAGATGAAAGAGATAAATAGAATTTTTTGACTTTATTATTAAAAATGCTCAATGATGGAGCTTTTCTGACATCCTCTGGTAATGCAACATAATGGTACGGGACCCTTTATGCGCGAGCCCAACACGCACTTGTTCAGTTATCTTAAACCAGTCATTCAGTCGCCAAGAATTCAGCGGCACACACGACTAAACTAAATTTAAAGAAGCCCCGTCTCTTTTCATCTTAGGTGGAAAGAAAGAGGCGGCACGATCTGCACCATAGTCAAAACAACTAAAATCACGTCAAATGTAGAAAACTTTAGACCGCACTCATTTGTATCACCTCTAAAACTACTTACATTTTCCATATTTGACGTGATTTTAGTTGTTTTGTGTGTGGTTCAGAACGTGCCGTCTCTTTCTGGCCACCTAAGATGAAAAGAGACGGGGCTTCTTTAAATTTGGTTTAGTCGTGTGTGCCGCTGAATCGCCACCACTATCTATCATTAGGTGAGACGAAAGGGAAGGGCGCCTGTAGAGTTCTTCTGACAGATTTAATTAAATAAATATTAGGACACATTTCACACACGGCTGGTTAACCCCATACTGAACCATTTCTAGTTCGTATTATGGTTGCTAACACAACTGATATACTACATATACATACATACATATTTTATATAGATACATATTTAACACCCAGACCAACATCCAACAAATTTAGTTCAGCACAAAGATGTTGGCCGTGTCGGGAATCGAAGCCTTCCCTCCCAAGAAGAAAGATCCATAATACACCAGGCGGGTTAGCGGGTGACCCATATCTTCGGATATTGTGATCCTCAAACATGTCGGTTTCCTCACGATGTTTTCCTTCACCGTAAAGCGAGTGCAAATCCACACATAACTTGAAAAAACAAGTCATTGGTGTAGGGCCGGGATCGAACCAGCGGCCGTCTGATTGAAAAGCAGACGTTATTACCACCGGGACACACTCGCTTTTAATTTCTCTTTAATTAAAAAAAATCTCTTCAATAACCTGGATTAACTTCTTTTCTTCTGGATTAACTTCTTTTTGTCCTGGATTAACGAGCGTTACACCGCTAGTAAATTATACGAAAATCTGGACATGAAGTTCACAGAAGGATATTTTCAGTTTAAGTTATAATAAAAAAAAAATATTCTAATTTGACGTTTATCACACTTTTGTGGACATTTAAATTATAATATTTATTTAGCATTAATACATATCACAAATCACTGTAAATGGCTTACCAAAAATAATGTTATTATGGTTAATAAAACATCTGAATCTGAATCTTATAAAATTATAAGAAAAATTGAGAAAATTCTGTCAAATTATGAATTATTTATGAACAATGTGAGGCCTTACCTTGGTTCGATTCGTTGCGCGTCCAGTTTCGTTGAACTACAAATTTACACGTGGTTTGATTTCTTCACACGTTTTTAAGACTGCTTCAATCTGTTACTATGTTCTCACATATTAATTAATTTTTTTGAGTTGAATTTTCACGCTTTTTTGTTTGTTTTAGCCGTTATTTCGCTGCTTCACACCCCAGTAGTTTAGACAAAGTATATATAATGTATAAACTTTACTAGCTGACCCGGAAACGTTGTTTTGCGTCTCGCCTCACTTAGGGGTACAGCGCCATCTATTGATTACTTACTCAACCCCGTCGAAAGGTATCGACATCTGTTAGAATCATTTGGAGTTAACAGATAATTGTGACTGTCAAATAATAACAGACAATAATTAGCAATTAATTAAAATTGCGACTTTATTTTGAGATTTAAATTATCAAGTTGGATCGAACTGCACAATGGTGTGCGAATTTTATTATAATCGATTAAGTGGTTTAGGAGTCCATTGAGGACAAACATTGTGACACGAGATTTATATATATTAAGAAGAAGATATATAATTGTGCTATGCTGAGATTTAACTACAAGATGGGTAAATAGATCACTAGATGGCGGGCGTGTGTCGCGTAACAAAGAGCTCTGATTGGATTAGCACGGCCCCATATAAATGACGTTGGCTATCATTGTTCTTAGCCGCGAAAAAGTTACGTAGTCGAATAACAATTGAACTGACTGGATAATTGTTAGTTTATTTTTTTTTACTTCTTCTTTATCTTATCCCACTTAGGTGGGGTCGGCACAGCAAATCTTCTACTCTCCTCTATCAGACGTCATCTCCACACTCAATCCTTTCTCTCTCAAGTCCTCGCACTTGACCAATTTTTCATATTTATATCTTCTAATATATACAATTTTCATGTCACAGTGTTAGTTACCGTACACCTCCGAAACGGCTTGACCGATTTTTACCAAATTTTATATGCGTATTCAGTAGGTCTGAGAATCGGTTACTATTTATTTTTTAAGGCAAAATAAAGTTTACCGAGTCAGCTAATCTATATCTATTTCTGCATCAAACCTTAACCTACCAAAGACCGGCACTCTGTGATTACATAGAGGTCGCTCTCGTCGACATATTTGAGATCTAAAAACTAAAAGCCTAAATGCACTCACAATAGCGAACTAGAATAAACGGAAGAGTAACTCCATACAATTACCGCTTAGAATTTGGATCCATCTACGCACACAATTATACTGCTATCCCAACGAAACACACACACAAAGCTCGCACGCGATTGGTCGCATCAAAGTCACGCCACCGATACTAGCCGCGCGGGTAGCTGTTTGCCCCGCCCACCGCGGTATTTTACGCGTGGACGGTGGAACCATTTTATCGGCCAAGTTACTAATTTATTAATTATTCTAGTTCGCTGACTCACAATGTTAGTGATAGCACTATAGAAAACATCGATATTTTGGATTTCGGATATACTCGTAGGGATAAGACTCGATGAGGGAAAGGATTAAAAAAACATAATTCAAACTGTGATTTTTATTTGCAAATGTAACATATGATATGGCACTGTTAACTGTGGTCCTTTCGCTAAAATAGCTATCAATATACATATAATAATATCTACAGTACAAATTGAATGTCTGAGTCATATATGTATTATGCGTGCCAAACAAGAATTGGACTGTCAAGCCGACGACCTCGTTGGCGTAAAAGTTACCATGCCAGACTGCCAATTAGAAGGTTTCGGGTTCAATTCCTGGCACGATCCACATCTTTGTGCTGAACTAAATTGGTTGGCTGTGGGTCTGGGTGTTAAATATGTATCTTTATCAAATATGTATGTATGTATATGTAATATATCAGCTGTGTTAGCAACCATAATACAAACTAGAAACGGTTCAGTATGGGGTTAACCAGCCGTGTGTGAAATGTGTCCTAAAAGCCGCCATTTTGCTCAGTAATACGCGCAAACGTCATTACCAAAATGTATGGTGCGCCAAAAAATTAAGATTTGAAAAGAGCATCGCAGAAGTTCATTGGCACGATTTGTTTAATTTTCGAAGCACATTGAAAACGATTTATCGTTCTCTACAATAGACGGCCGCACTTCTCTTCGAATTCATTTTGGGTTCGAAGAGTATTGTAGTCTATGAAGAAAAAATAAATATGCAATTTCTTTTTTGAGCTTTTTTGCTGGCTGTACTATTTTGTCAGTTATCGTGTGACGTTGAAGCAAGCGCGATCCTATTCTTAGTAGGCACGCATAGTATTTTACATTTAGGCGTACCCGACGATTAATATTACACATCGATCTATAGAAAGAGATAATCGGCTAATTTCGGCTTCCTATAGCTCTGTCTCTCTCGCACGCAAAACAAACAGTCCAGTATTTATAAGAAGCTGAATAGAGACTGACAAAACGTTATATAGACATCGATCTCGGTGGCGTAATGGTAACCATGCCGGCCTGCAGACCAAAGAGCCCCGGGTTCGATTTCCGGCACGGCTAACATCTTTGTGATGAACAAAATTTAATTCTGTCCGGTTGTAAATTTAATTTTTTTTTACTACGAATAGGTCAGCGCTTGACCACAATTCACCTGATGGTAAGTGATATTGGAGGTCTACGGTGGATCGCGCTTACCTAGAAGGAACCGGTTCACTCTTGCCTTGAAAATCGCTAGATTGTTGTCATTGGGGAACAGGGAATTCGGCAAGGATTCCAAAGTTTGGCGGTTCGGACAAAGGTGGTAAGTAATGCAAGTAATAATCCAAGTATGTAAGTAATGCCTAGAAGAAAACGGTCAAAATCTAGAGGTGTAATCTGTCGCATCATTCCAAAATATCTAATAGCAGGAGGAATCTAGTGAGGAAAGACGTATGCGGCTTAGAGGCCGACCATTAATCACGTGAGGTTCGAAAGGGGGGGAGGAGGGGGTATATATAAAATCACGAAATATCACAGAGGGGTGGGGGTGGTAATAATTTATCACGTATATTTATTTTAAGCGAACTAGAATAAACAGAAGAGTAACTCCATACAATTGCCGCATAGAATGTGGATCCATCTACGCACACAATTATACTGCTACCCCAACGAAACACACATACACAAAGCTCGCACGCGATTGGTCGCCGCCACACCATGTGTAGCTATTTTGCCCCGCCCACCGCGGTATTTTACGATTACGCGTGGAACCATTTTATCGTTACCAAGTTACTATTCTATTTATTCTAGTTCGCTGATTTATAGGTAGTGTGCGACAGAGATAACGTTCTAGGAAGCCGATTGTCTCTTTCCGACGGTCGATGTGCAATATTTACCGCCGTGTACTTTACTGACTTAATCTAATATCAGATTTCAATCTCAAACGTATCCTGAGTGGTTGATCTTAATGCTATACATTTTCATTTTCTATATAAAAAATGACTAAATTTATACAGCGTTATTAAGAAAGGGTTCCTTAGCCAAGAGGGAATTGTTAAGCATATACAGTGTAAACGGTATATAACAAAACTGATTAACGCCACAATTTGTGCAATTTATGGCGTTATAGAGAGTGGTCGTAAGGTAAAGTGGAGTACAAGGCTTTTTTAATAACTCTGTATTTTTTTAGACTATTTTTAGAACATTTTCGCGTAGAAAGCGGTCACACTTACTTATTATTAAAAGTTGGAATGAGTCCAACAGTTTCGCGCGCACTTGCCCCTGAAGATGGTGCTCGTAAAGCACCATCTTCAGGGGCAAGTGCGCGCGCGGATCTCGTCTTCGGCGGTCCGTGTAACACTCGCCCCTGAAGATGGTGCTCGGAAAGCACCGAAACTGTTGGACTCATTCCAACTTTTAATAGATAACAAAATTAAATATTTAGTGTACTTCCGCTGTGATCCGAAATCTAAATTAAGACAAGTAAACGAAAAATCAACTAAGATCAATTAACCAAGCTTAATTAACTAAGATCAATTAATTAAGATTAACGTTACCTATCACAATTCGGAAGTTCTTAACTCTACACGTGTTTCGCCTAACCACAAGGCATCATCAGGAGATGCTGACTCTTCGAACGACAATTCTTATTCTTATTCTTATTCTATGATGGGGGCGATCAGACCTGCACTGACAACCTGCAAGAGGCATATTGTGCATTTCCCCCTACCAGCCTACCCAAGCCATCCAAGCTCCTTAAAATAGCGGAGCACGGTCTTGGGTCGCTGGCATACCTGTTCCACTGTCATTGCGTCAGATGTTGTGGTACTTCTATTAATACAGGCGGCGTCCGAGTATAGCGTCGTGTTTTGTTGAGATTCCCTTGCTAGTCCGGTTTTCTCTCTTGTTTGGCTTGTAGATTCACAGTGTAACAGCACATGTTCCACAGTCTCGTCTGTCTTCATGCATCCCCGACACAGGGGGCTATCTGTATTACCAATTTTGTGCTGGTGATAATTTAGGTCGCAGTGGCCGGTAATGATAGCGACCATCAAGCGTAGGTCTGTTCTCGTAAGTTTGAGTAGGTTGTTAGTTACTTTATTTTTAATTACCGGGAAGAATGCTTTACCATGTTTACAATCTGTCCTATTGTCCCATAATTTTTGGTGTTCCTTAGAAGTGTGGGCCCGTAGAAGATTCCGGGTCTCCATCGCTGTCGGTTTACACAATTCGGCTACATCAGCTCGTACTTGATTATTTTTGATTCCCTCCTTAGAACGACAAGTCGAGAGGGTTAATTGATCTTAGTTGATTTTTCCTTTACTTGTTTTAATTTAGATTTCGGATCACAGCGGAAGTACACTAAATATTTAATTTTGTCAACTATTTACAATGGATTTCCGCAAAGTAACGCCTGAGTCAATAGGTTATTTACCAACTTTTAATAATAAGTAAGTGTGACCATTTTCTAAGCGAAAATATTAAGATGCCTTACGTGAACAGTTTTCAATAATTTTAGAACGAAGTTCCTTATCGCGCGTTATGAAAGGGGGCTAGACGGAAAAAAAATCTTACGAAAAGTTGTCACGACACTTTTTGCGCACGGTATGGCAACGTCGCATCTCCAAAATTTGTTCGGAAGTCAAATACGGCTATCAATGAAAGTATTCACTAATTGACCACAGCGCCATTCGTTTCAGGTGGAGTTGCGATTGAGCCTACTGATTAAGTTTATATTACATTATATTTGTTAGTTATATAAAAAATATTATTATAACTAAAAAAAAGATTACATTTCCTTCACTAATTAATCGAAAGGAACTTCGTTTCATCCGGGTGTTCCTTGATCAAGTATTGTTTACTTATAGAATCACTACAAAAGCACTTTGTATTGAGCTTATTGCATTAAAATACTTTAATTTATTACTATTATTAAAAAATAATAAATTAATTAATTTAAACTAATAGTTCCATACAGTCTGGAGCATTATTTCGAAACTCAGTCACCCGTTATGACAATTTTGATTTAAATAATAATAATAAAAAAAAATCGATAGAAAAGACGATAAATTGTAGGTCCCGGTTGTTAGTCTTAGTACAAACCAGCGAACTAGGATAAACAGAAGAGTAACTCCAAACACACAAGCCCACAATTATACTGCTATCCCAACGAAACACTCACACACACAAAGCTCGCACGCAATTGGAAGCGCGGGTATCTGTTTTGCCCCGCCCACTGCGGTATTTTACTATTACGCGTGGAACCATTTATCGACTAAGTTACTATTCTATTTATTCTAGTTCGCTGGTACAAACAGTCGTTAAGCCGAGTCAGAGGCTGTCGGGCGGCTTGAAAACTCTCGACACCAGAGCTAATCGTAGCTTACGAAATTGATAAGATACATTAATGAGAAACAAAAGTCATTAATAATTAAGTAGTCACAAGAGAATATGTAATATAGTAATAAGTTAGTAAATAAATATTTTAATTTCGTTTTTCAATAGTTCGGCCCAATTTGAAACTAACAACGTATCATCGACAATCACTTTTGGTTTCCAGCCGTTTTGGTTCACATTCGATTTAATTACCTTAATATTTGTATTAATAAATAATAAAATATAATAATACTAAATTTATTAATAAATTATAATCGACTAGTAATAATCACAATTGTTGTAAGTTATCTTGACTGTGTTTTGGCTGTTTCCTTTCATATTTTATTTTATTTTATTTGAGAACTAAAATATTACATTAATAAATAATAAAACAATAATGATTAAATATAACAATATTAAATTAAGATTTACTAATAATAAATTATAGTTATCTGGGCAGTCTTGACCGTTTTGTATATTTTTCGATTTGGGACCAAAAATAAATTATTAATTAATAATAATACTTATTAAATTATAAAATAACTACACACACGGTGCAACACAACAATCTAGAAATTTAACAAACCGTGCATAATTAACACTAATTCTTATTAATAATTGTATATTATTAATAATTGCATGTTATCTAATTAATAAAGGCATTTTGTATTATTAATAATTGCATTTTGTATAATTTATAATTATTATTTTTAATTTTCATTGTAGCGGTTATTGGCACTGTGTTTTGGACTATTTCAGGTAAATACAGACTTCTAGGTAATAGGAAGAATACTAAAACTCTAGGAATATAGGAGTAGGTAATGGTGCCGATTTTGGTATACATACGATTAAACCAAATTAAAAGTAGTCCTGTCTCTTTTATAATAAGTGGCTAGAAAGAGACAAAACATTGGCCCATGCTGGCCCATGATGTGCATGGGACATTGGCCCACTGGTAGAAAATTGTGTACCATGCCGACAGAATCGCCACGAATATAAACTTAATAGTTCATATTAAAAAACAATCATATTTTGAGATTCCAATGTTACATTACCTCAGTACACATTGGTCAATGCTGGCCCATACAGGCCATGGGCATTATGTGCATGGGGCATTGTCCCTCGCTGGTAGAAAATTGTCTATCATGCCGCCAGAATCACCACGAATATAAACTATATAGTTCATACTAAAAAACAATCATATTTTGAGATTCCAATGTTACATTACCTCAGTACACATTGGTCAATGCCGGCCCATACAGGCCATGGGCATTGTCCCACACTGGTAGAAAATTGTGTTACATGCCGCCAGAATCGCCACGAATATAAACTTTATAGTTCATACTAAAAATAATAATATATGTAAATTACAATGTGGCATTATCCAAGTACATATTGGACATGCTGGCCCATTATAGGCCATGGGCACCATGGGCATGGGACATTGTTTAAACTGACAGAAAATTGCCGATTATGTCGACTAGATTGTCGGCTTTTAGGCCAACTTCAAAGGAATCGTGCATTGTTTACATAAATAACCTATGGAGTTTTTTTTTAATAATGCTTTTTTAAAGATATTACTTTTGTATAAATATAAGCCTGATCCGATCTTTCTTTTAGCCGTTTTTAGTTTAAAAAACAGACAGGCAAAGTTACAAACGTTTTTTGGGTTCCGTACTTTTTTAAAGATAATTGGTAACTAACCATTTTTTAGTTAATTTACATTATAAGTATAACTTGTATGGTACGGAACCCTTAATGTGCGGCTTGTTTTGAGCCAATTATTTATTATAAATATAAGTATAGATTTAGGGTTTAATTGGATAAAAAGTTAGGATTATGTGCACCTAAGTCAAGCTTGTGGGAATATTGCATTGTATTTGTAATAGAACGAAAAACAAACTCATTTTTCATAACAACAAATATGTTATGGTTGAGACAAAAATGAAAAAGAAATTCTTATTTCGTAAAACAAACTTATGAGTTTGATCAAATAAAGAAACATATTTGATTAATCTCATAAGTTTGTTTTAGGAAATAAGAATTTGTTTTCATTTTTGTCTCAACCACAACATACTTGTTGTTATGAAAAATGAGTTTGTTTTTCGTTCTATTACAAACACAAATATTTGCTCTCATTAAATATGAGTTTGCTTTTTTCTGTCTCAGTTAATAATAAAATTGTTATTATGAATAATGAGTTTTTCTTTGGTCTCAATAACGCGTGTTTGTTCTAATGATATATGTATTCGTGTGTTTTTCGTATTGCTTCAACCCCACTAGTTGATTCTTACAATATATGAGTTTGTTCGTCTCTCCTTTACCACTCGTTTATTCTTCAGAAATTTGTGTTTTTTTGTTTGTTTTTAATACTATTCCTACCACTATGTTCGTTCTTACGAAACAAGAGTTTGTTATTCTTTCTGTCTCACTCACACATGCATGTCTTACGAAATATTAACTTGTTTCTTTGCTGTCTTAACTACAAAAGTCCGTTTTTACGAAATACGAGTTTGTTTTTTTCTTCTCTCACTCACAAATGTTTGGTCTTACGAAATATTAACTTGTTTCTTTGCTGTCTTAACTACAAAAGTCCGTTTTTACGAACTACGAGTTTGTTTTTTCTTGTCTCACTCACAAATGTTTGGTCTTACGAAATATTAACTTGTTTCTTTGCTATCTTAACTGCACAAGTCCGTTTTTACGAAATACGAGTTTGTTTTTTCTTGTCTCACTCACAAATGTTTGATCTTACGAAATATTAACTTGTTTCTTTACAGTCTTAACTACACAAGTCCGTTTTTCCGAAATACGAGTTTGTTTTTTTTCCTGACTCACTCACAAATGTTTGGTCTTACGAAATATGAATTTGTTTTTTTTGCTGTCTTAACTGCATAAGTCCGTTTTTACGAAATACGAGTTTGTTTTTCCTGTCTCACACATACTTGGTCTTACGAATTTTTTTTTTGCTACATTAACTACACAAGACCGTTTTTACGAAATACGAGTTTGTTTTTTTTCCTGTCTCAATCACACATGTTTGTTTTTTGTACCAGCTTTTCTTCTCTTGAAGTTACCCATAGACCTGAGGATCTGAGTGTTCTCATCTTCCACTTCCCTGTCCATGCCAGAACACCCTGGGATGGCGCTGAACAGTTTCAACTTGGATGGCAGGTAGATAAGACCGAGAAGAGTTATTACTGGAAAGAAGAAAAGAACATTTAAATTATACAGGGGTTCATTTACATTTTTTTTTTACACATTTCACACACGGCCGGTTAGCCCCATACTGAACCATTTTTAGCTCGTATTATGGTTGCTAACACAACTGATATACTACATATACATACATACTATATATACATACATACTATATATACATACATACTATATATACATACATACTATATAAAAATACATATTTAACACCCAGACCCACAGCCAACAAATTTAATTAAGCACAAAGATGTTTACCGGGCCGGGAATCGAACCCGGAACCTTCTGATTAGTAGTCCGGCATGGTAATCTTTACGCCAACGAGGTCCGAGATCGTCAATACAGTATATGTATAACTTGTGTCAATGGCGACCTCATTGGTGTTCGTTGGTTCGATTCTCGGCACAGCCAACATTTTTGTCATTAACTAAATTTGTTGGCTGTCAGTTTAGGTGTTAAATACAATGTATCTTTATAAATTATCTATTTTATTTTATTTCTATAATTTGATTTGAAAGTTAATTCACATTTATAAATTCTGTGAATATTTTTTTGGTACCGTTATCGATATATAGCAAACAAATACGTTTCTTGTATTATGTATGGGTAATTTTTTTTTTTTTATTAATTGTTGTCATAGTGGCACAGGAAATACATAACTTATGAATATTTCACTTTTTAACTAACACTGTGACATGGAAATTTTATATATTACTAGCTGACCCGGCAAACATTGTTTTGTCATAATAATCATTTCTAAATATACAGTAGCCGATTCTCAGACCTACTGAATACGCATATAAAATTTGGTAAAGATCAGTCAAGCCGTTTCGGAGGAGTACAGTAACTAACATTGTGACACGGAAATTTTATATATAAGAAGATATTAGAAGAAGATGGATAATAATCAAGTATGTACTCACTATTTAATATGCAAGGAAACACAACATAGAAGTTCAAATTAGTTGACTGGAAGTAGAAAGCCTCCGTGAAGTACAGGATGATGGTCAGCATGAGAGACCAGTACCCCATTGACACCACCCTGCAAAAAAGAAACAGGTTTCCTCGAGAAATTTATTTTAAATTAGCTGACCCGGCAAACGTTGTTTTGCCTCACTTAGGGGTATGAAAAATGGATAAAGTAGCTTATATGACACGTTCGTAGATTTACCATAGCAGCGCCATCTATTGATTACTTACTCAACCCAGTCGAAAGGTATCGACATCTGTTAGAATCATTTGGAGTTAACAGATATTTGTGACTGTCAAATAATAACAGACAATAATTAGCAATAAATTAAAATTGCGACTATAATTTGAGATTTAAACTATCCAATCTCTGAAGTTGGATCGAACTGCACATGGTGTGCGAATTTTATTATAATCGGTTAAGTGGTTTAGGAGTCCATTGAGGACAAACATTGTGACACGAGATTTATATATATTAAAATTAGAACAAAAATTGTAAAACATTTTTTGTGCGAGAAGGCATTGTATAACATTAAAGAATTTATTAAAATTATTGTATGAAATATATTTCACAATTTTATTTATTTATTTGATGTATAGGCGAGCAGCATTATGCTGATGTGCCTATATCACACTGAGTTGTTTGTTTTTTTAACAGTTCACATAATGCTCACTGTTCAATGAATAGAATTATGAATAGAATAGAATAATTTTCTGAATATAATAATGAAATACGTGTAATTTTATACATGAACTAGCTGACCCGATAAACATTGTTTTGCCTTAAGTACAGTTAGAAACACTATAATTGATCCATAACTGATTAATTGAATCCATATCTGAGCGGAATGAAAAATGATTGAATTACTAAAATGGCCATAAAAAATAGGGGTTGGTGATAAAAAAGTAAAAATTTAGGGTTGTATGTATTTTTTTAATGCACATTAAAAAAAAATTAAAAGCTCCAGGCTTTACAACTTTGCTTTGCAAAATTGTCGTCTATATTATATATACCAATATTATAAAGCGGAAAAGTTTGAGTTTTTGTTTCTTTGATGCAAATAGTCTCCGAAACTACTGGACCAATTTGCCGAATTCTTCCACCATTGGGAAGCTACATTATCCCTGAGTAACATAGGCTATATTTTCTCTCTCTTTGCAAATTAGATTATTTTATAGCCCCTGTGAATTGTTGCACAATACGCCCCTAGCGGGATGTCAGTGCAGGTCTCATCACCCCCACTTCAAATTAGAATTAGAAATTAGAATTAGCCCCTGTGAAGCCAGAACGATCTGCTTGTAAATAATTAAAAAGAAGATATACTTACGGCCTGTAATGTATGTAGAGTGTGCAGTGTATTAACGCCAACGCTTTAAGCACTGAATACATTCCCAGCATACGGGATATCGTGAAGTCTCCTGAAACATGCAGAAGGCACGCGGTTATTTATTTATTTACTAGCTGTTGCCCACGGCTCCGCCCGCGTGTAAGGGGGCGTCCATAAATTACAGGTGTTTAAGAGGGGGAGGGGGTCGAGTCAAATCTCATCTAATCTTACGTTGGAGAGAGGGGGGTCTCGGCAAATATCACGCAATTTTTTTCTGATTGAAACAAAAAAAAAAATACTATTTTGGTCCATTGAAGCCACTGAGAGAAAAGTTTGGTCTACTTTAGCATTTTTTCAAAAGGTAGGTTAAATATACTTTTTTAAGAAAATAATACTTTTTTTATATAAAATTTAATGTTACAATTAAGGAATTCCTTTCGCTCCAGTTGTTAACTAGCCGTACATAAAAGTACGAAGCAAATTTGTTTTTTTTCTTTTTACAATAACAATCCAACACGTTTACGTAAGAAACTCACATTTTGAAAAATCTCACGTGAGATTGGGAGATGGGGAGGGGGTTGAATAAAATCTCACGACATCTCACCAAGGGGGGAGGGAGGGGCAGAAAATTAAAAAAAACACCTCACGTATTTTTATGGATTCCCCCTAAGTCTTCACGTATCCTGTGGAAACTACGATTATCCAGACTACAGACAGACAGAAATGCAATACACCACACTTGAGGGAGCTGCTCCTCAGAGATACAAGTTCGCTTAGTTCTGAGGAGCACGCTCAGTTTCTTTCAGGACATAGATATAAGGATACATTGTAACTTAATTAGTGTATATTATAATAAACTTATGTAATCTGCTTTGTATATATATCCTATTGGTGCAAATAAATTATTATTATTATTACTTTCGACCCTAATGGTACCCCCCTTAATGCACCCTTGGCAAATGTTTTAATTATTTTATTTTACCTAATTAATAAACCAACATAAATTACCATGTATGACTTTCAAGACTCTAACTTGATAAACAGAGAATTTTCCATACAAACTTTCACCCCCATTACAAACCCTTAGTTTCACCCCTGGCAAAAAACTTGATACAATTATTTTTAATTTTTCATAACCTACATACATATTCTTAATTTCATTGCTAAAAGTACAAAAACACAGAAGTTTCATACAATTTTTTTACCCTTTTTCACCCCCTTAGAGGTAGAATTTACAAAAATCCGTTCTTAGTACGCGTCTACATACTAAAACAAATACACCTTTCTAATTTAAACCCCTAGGACCAGCTGATTGGGCTCTGCATTGCCTATAGATGAATGAATGAATGAGTCAGGACAAAGATTCTTATAGTATAGTAGATTTGATGTAATAGGCGAGCAGCATTATGCTGATGTGCCTATATCACACTGAGTTGACATTTTATTTTTAACAGTTCACATGTCTACTGTTCAATGTCAATATTTAAAGTCCACTGGTGCACTGATCACAGATTAGCTATAGATTTTTAGGGTCCTGTACCTATTAAGTGAAAACGGGACCCTATTATTAAGCCTTTGCTATCTGTCTGACACCAGGCTGTATCTCAGAAACTGTAATAGCTAGAAACCTGAAACTTTCACAAGATATGTATTTCCTGTGCCGCTGTAACAACAAATACTAAAAATAAAACAAAATATTAAGGGGGTCCCCATACAATAAGCGTGTTTTTTCATATTTTTTTGCTATATATGTTACACATTTATAGCAAAAAAATATATGTTATATATTATACATTTTCAATAAAATTATATTATAAAATTTAAATAAAATGGATATATGAGGGGGCTCCAATACAACAAACATAATTTCTAAGTAGTTTTATACTTGATCTTTATAACAATATTTGACCTTCTTCTTCTTTGCCTTCGCCTTGTCCCACTATGTGGGGTTGACACAGCCCGTTTTTTGCTTCCACACTCTTCTGTCAGCCGTCATATCTACATTCACTCCTTTCTCCTTCTTCTCTATAACAATATTTGACCCTCACAAAATATTGAATTATGTACTATCAATAAATTAAAATGTAAATTATAAAATAATTAATAAAAATATATTTAAGGGGGGCTCCCAAACAACAAAGGTACAGAACCCTAAATGTGCGAGCCCAACTCACACTTGGTCAATTATTTAAATGAGTATTGTCAAGAACTGTTGCTTATCTTCAAGATTTCTTTTTTACATTAAATGGGCTTGCGCTTGATCACAATTCACTTGATAGTAAGCAACATTATGATCTAAGGTGGAGTGTGCTCACCCAGAAAAAACCGGTTCACTCTTGCTTTGAAAGCCACCAGATTAAAACCTTGACATATTATTATTATTGTCATTTTTTGATATTGTATACTTATAATCTTTTGACATTTCTTTTAAATATATATATATGTATATATTTTTTTTATATATTTCACACACGGCTGGTTAGCCCCAAACTGAACCATTTCTAGTTTGTATTATGGTTGCTAACACAACTGATATACTACATATACATACATACATATTATATATAAATACATATTATTGCCTAGCTGTAAATCATAGTGGTCATAGTGTAAGTTAGCTTATAAATTTACTAATTAATTGACATTTTGCACACCACATTTGCGGTAGCCTACAAGGGACATTTTATTTTTATTTCATTTCATTTCATTATTGCTCTAGCTCTCCACATCACATCACCTGTGATAGCAGCTTTATATTATAGTGCTTGTATGGTTAGCTAGCCAGCCATAGCCAGTTATTTCAGACTAGACATGGTCTACTCTAAGCCAGTTTCACTGACTTGTGTTGGTTAACTGAACTGCTGCTCAAATGTCTAGCTGTCTAAAGTAAAACAAGTACTAAATAAGTAGTAAATATATTTTCTCACCATCTAAAATATCTGCATCACCGTTGTTGTGACTCAAAAACGATCTGGCTTCGATATACGACCGACCAGCGGTCCCTAGGTCCATAAATGCTACGAAAGCTATCCAACCTCGAAACGCGTATAAAACTTTGTTTTGCACAGCCATATCTCACTTTCAACAAATTAATTAGGTTATCACATGTATTTTTCACGTCTAGAACTTCCGCCGGTCTGATTTACCGATCTAAATATAGTAAAAAAGCTGTAGCAAACTATGACAAACTTACAAAGCTGATTTAAGACACTAATTGAATTACCCGGGTTGTTTACCGCGTGGAAATTAAAGCGTGCATAGTTTAGCGTGCAACGCACTGCGGTATTTTACCTGCATTATAGGTTTTCGTATAGGAAATATTATAATTAGACAACCAAATTCGCGCAGAATCAGAACAATAGTTGAGAAACGTCAAAACGAATGACATGTAAATATGTCAAAATTGACAGTTAAGCTTGTGTGTTACCACCGTTTAAAATTATGCTTTATTTTGCTAGCGCCATCTGTTATCGAGTAGCAAGAACCCTTATAAACACTAAAAATATCACTCGTTATAAAAAAGTCTAACTTTTACAATGGACGAGTCATTATAATTTATTATAGTTATAAGAACGTTCAATAGGTGTCTATTTCTATACTATCTGTAACTCACCATGCTATACCATCATTCACTGCCTTCACTTTGCTTCAAGCCACGGTGCTGCCAGGTAAAATAACGAATATTCAGTACGAAACTGGTCACAAAATACCTAAAAATACCGCGGCCATATTGGTATTGTCAAAAAGTTCGGGACGAATTGGAGCCGCAGAAAAAATGGTATCTCGCCTTATTAATTGCGAATTAGAGTTATTTGAGTGATCGACAACAATCACCTGTGACTTTAGATGTTCCGTTCGCGCCTTGTGTTGTGCTATTCAGTTGGCAAATGATGTTTTCGATGGAGAAATGTTTGGGTAAAAACGAGAGTGGTGCAGCGGAGGAGGCTGGTCTTTTAGCCGGCGGGGGCGAAGGCTCCGGGAAGGAATGCGCGGGGCCGTCGGACGAGGTGGCCTCTGCGGTGGCCGCGGCGTCTGACGAGATCGGAGACATCTTGAAAGACGAGCTTGGCGACGCGGACCGCGCTGACCGAATCGGCGCAGAGCTCGCAGACCTGAGCGCAGAGCTGGGGCTCCTCGCGGGGCTCGCCGACGGCGACGCTCAACCCGACTTCCCATCGCTCTTCGAGATCGCAGTAAGTAACTTAACTAATCAATATGGCTGACTCCCAACCCTTAAATTTTCGCTTAAAGTACAATGACCTTTTTGCTAATCGTATAGTACACATGAAAATAGTCATATTCATATCATATTCAAAATAACAATTATTTTCACAACATTCTCTTTGTTATGGTTTCGAATTATGCTTTAGAGGTTTACTTAGGAATGGTCTGTAGTTGTTTTGTGTTTTTTTTTAGCAACAATTAGGCAGAAATGATACCCATTTATCAATAATCATATTTAAAACATCTGTAATACTACATTTTTTACAATAAAATATTCAGTTTCTAAAAAAAGAAGCGGTTTTAACAATCAATATATGTTTGAAATAGTTATATAGTAAAAATGGTTAGGTATTTTGATTTTGTTGTGATCTACTAATAAAATAACTATTATACTGACGTACTATAAGAGATATTGAGAATTTTTTAGTTTTATTCTTATTTTTAATACCTCTTAACTAGTTTTTATATTGAAAGTTGTCCTAGTGTCTGAACAAATAAAAAAGTAGTGCCTGTAGCTCGGCAAGCTAAGGCAATCTGTTGTGATCATCAAACCTATGCAACAGTTGATATATACAGTGTTTTGATGGGTGAGATGCATCGGCAAAAGAACACAGGCATATAGAATAAGATATAGTGGAATATAAAAGTTAGACACAATAAATGTATGATGATGATGTGTTTCCAGACTTGATTTTGATTTTGTAAGCACTTTATTGACATAATTATTATTACATGTATGTACAGTGTTACTATTCTACACAACATTAACTTAATAGGTATGCTAGGTTTTTACTAGTCTAGCTCCTTTTAAAAACTTATGTCGAGGTACTCTAGGTTATACACAAATTACTTATTAAATCTTATTATAAATAACAACTAGCTACTAGTATTATATTTATCTAAATGTAATAATGTACTACAACCGTGCCAGCTCGTACGTATATGGCAGATTTACATTTAATTTAGCTTATTACTATATATACATATTAGCTACTTACAAAAAAATACCTACTTTTTTTGTAAGAACTTTAGATATATAGAATACTAATTAAAAATTAATTAATTTAATTTAAGTGTCACAAAAAGCTAAATATTGTTGCCCCGCATAACAGGATCATATGATACTTAGCGCGGGGCGCAGTGGATATGGCAAAACGTACACTAAGACTTAGCTATAATTTAGTATTTAGTATTTAATTACTAGTAGCTAATTGTATAAGATTTAATAAGAAATAGTGTATAACCTAGAGTACCTAGACGTAAGTTTTTAAAAGGTGCTGTTAGCCTAGTAAATACCTAGTATATTAAGTTAATGTTGTGTAGAATAGTAACACTGTATATACATGTAATAATAATTATGTCAATAAAGTGCTTACAAAATCAAGTCTGGAAACACATCATCATCATTACAAAAATCATTCCAAAAATATACTATTTTTGTAAGACAGTAAAAAGTAAGTTTTCAGACTAAGCATGCTCCATCTTAGGCTAAAATGTAGCTAATAGTTGTGGCTACACTCCTGACTAGTCAAATGTCTAGTTGTACTGTGTAAAACTGTACAGTATAAACTGTAGACTACAAAAAAACGGGATGACAACATAAATCAAGTCGCAGGAACAACATGGGGTAGAGTGGCCATAGGAAGGCCAGATGGAGATGGAGAAGATTCGAGGCGGCCTTTGTTGGCAAATGGACATTTGCATGTCCGTTTGCCAGGTGGCTAAGGTTGAACAAGAAAACAATAGGTATACGAAAAATAATATTTATTTTATTTATTTATTTGATTTATAGGCGAGCAGCAAAATGCTGATATGCCTATATCACACTGAGTTGAAATTAAATTTTTAACAGATCATAAAATGTCCATTGTTCTATGTCAATGTTTAAAGTCCACTGGTGCACTGATCACAGGTTAGCAAGAGATTTTTTTGTTTTCTGCAGCCAGCTATCAAGCCGGTTTTTAAAGCTGTTCACTGACGTAGCACCGACTACTTCCTCAGGCAACTTGTTCCAATTATGAACCACTCTGTTGCTGAGTATATGATGCCCCGTATTAGTCTTGGCAGGATCACGCTGGATTTTCTGGTTATGGCTTCTGCTATTCTCGCAACGATTACAATTTTTAAAGCTGTCTGCTAAATTAGGAAGGTTGTAGAAGCCATTAATAATTTTAAAAGTCTCAATTAGATCCCCACGTAACCTCCTTTCTTCCAGTGTGGTGAGACGCAGGGCTTTCAATCGCTGCTCATAAGTCTTGCGACGTAAGGCAGGAGGAATCTTGGTAGCTCTTCTTTGAACACTTTCTAGGAGGTCAATAGGAGAACGGATGATCCTCCGTATAGCACACGAAGACTGCGTCGGTAAGAAGAGGCGAGCACCGTCAGTATGGCAAAGGCTTTCGGCGAACTTGGCGATGTAGCACGGCAGAGTAATCGGCCGTAAAGGGCGCTTATCAAGGATCTAAGAGTGATATGTGGCCAAAATTACTGCATCTTCTATTTCTTTCCTTTCGTATTGGCTTCCAATCCATTGGTTAACAGGGATAGAGGACGAGAGAGTGGGTTTGTACCAGCGCAACTGCTTACCCACTTTTAAAAAAATCACGCGCGGATGACCTTTGGCAAAGTTTTTACTGGCTATACAAGACTCGAAAGTCCTACGGCGATGGAGTTGTGGTGGTGGAGTGAGGACAACGATGTGTCCAAGCTTTAGCTGGAGCTCTGCACGTAGGCGATCAGACGATCAGTGGTCGCTCCTGAAATCGATTGAGGTGGGAGGACAGGTTCGGCAGCACGGCTGATGACAAAGCAGCCCTATTTAGGAACGCTCTGCTTTCCCCTGCACAGGGGAGGGGCCTAGAAAAGGTGGCCCAAACATAGTCCACCTCCCTTATAAACTGGGTGGCAAACCGCGGTCACTCAGACATCGAATTTAATCGCGGTCGAAAGAAACAGAAACAAACAAGTATACCTCTAATGAAAGACCTAACACTCGGAGCATGGAATATTCGAACTTTACTTGATGATGACAACAACCTGTGTCCTGAGAGGAAGACTGCATTAATAGCTAGGGAGCTGGCGCGCTATAATATCGATATTGTCGCATTGAGTGAAACTCATCTCCATGATAGCGGCGTTCTTCGCGAACACCTGGGTGGCTATACATACTTCTGGAGTGGAAAACCTGCAAGTGAGCGTGCTGGTAGTGGCGTTGGGTTTGCGATCCGGAACAAATTGGCTGACGCCCTTTCGGAGCTTCCGAAAGGGGTCAATGATCGCATTATTACGCTAAGACTTCAGCTTAGAAACAACTTATACGTTCATTTTATAAGCGTGTACGCTCCAACACTTCCATCCTCAGATGAAGACAAAGCCAAGTTCTACCAGGAATTGTGACAAGTTCTGGAGCGAATTCCTTTAAGTGACAAAATAGTTTTGCTGGGCGATTTCAATGCGCGTGTCGGTACAGAATTTGATATTTGGAGTGGAGTCCTGGGTCGCCATGGAGTTGGAAAGTGTAACGCCAATGGTTTGGAACTTCTCACACTTTGTGCGGAATTTGATCTAAGTATAACTAACACTTATTTCCGTTTATCAGATAAATTCAAGACTACATGGATGCATCCAAGATCACATCATTGGCATCTCTTGGATTACGTAATTGTCCGAAAAAGGGATCTAAAAGATGTCTGTATAACGCGCGCTATGAGGGGTGCACAAGGTTGGACTGATCATAGACTAGTTAGGTCCAAACTGAAAATGACTCTAAAACTACCACGAAGAGCTTGTCACAAAACCCCAGCAAAACTTGATGTGGCGAAACTTACCTATTCTAAAGACCATCAAAATCACTTGAATGATACTTTTGGTGCAGTTTCATCTACTTTTATAGAAACATCTATAGATGAAAGATGGCGTGAATATGCCGAAAACCTCCATGCATGTGCTCTACAGGTTGTTGGTACACAACGCAAGAAAAACCAAGACTGGTTTGATGCATCTGACATGGAGATACAGAGGCTTGTGGAAAATTACAGAAGCACTTTAAATAATCGTTCTAGTGTCTTGGACAGAAGGGTAGCAAACCAAAAGCTGAAAGCTAAAGTCAGGGCAATTAAGGATAAGTGGTGGATGGAGAAAGCCATAGAGATACAAAAATTAGCTGACTCTAATCAAACGGGAAAATTTTTCGAGAGCATACATGCGGTATTTGGCCCTAGGTTGAGAAAAATTGCACCAATTTACTCTCGGGATAAGCAACACCAGTTAACAGATCAGGGTGATATACTTGCGAGATGGGCAGAGCACTTCAATGAGGTACTAAACCCAGATACACAGAGTGCTGATCTTGCATATATCAATGACGTAAATAACCTGCCTGTTTGTGAAGATCTGGCTGACCCCCCCACATTTGATGAATTTATTACTGCGCTGAAGAGACTCAAAAACGCTAAAACACCTGGTGCAGACTGCCTCCCAGCTGAGTTATATAAATATGGAGGTCCCAATGTAAAATGCAAGCTGTTTGATTTAATAATGAGTGTATGGGAATCACAAACAGTGCCACAAGACTGGAAGAACGCTTCTATCTGCAAGCTGTATAAAGGAAAGGGCAACGTATCTGATTGCAGTTCTTATCGCGGTATTTCTCTTCTGTCCGTGGCTGGTAAAGTCTTTGCACACATTCTTAATTCACGACTTGGCAGATTGGCAGAGAAGTTCCTGCCAGAATCGCAGTGCGGTTTTCGACCAAACAGAGGAACTGTTGATGCTATATTTGTCGTGAAGCAAATGCAAGAAAAGAGCTTAGAACAGAATAGCCCACTTTTCATGTGTTTTGTGGATTTGGAAAAGGCATTTGACCGAGTGCCAAGAGAAGCTTTGTGGTTGATTCTGAGCAAATTTGGGTGTCCCGAGAAATTTACCAATCTTGTGAGGCAGTTCCATGATGGCATGAGAGCCCAGGTTATGCACGAATGTAATTTCTCAGCTCCTTTCCCGGTTACTAGTGGAGTAAAGCAAGGTTGTGTGATGGCACCTACACTCTTTGCACTGTATTTCGCAGCAGTGATGAATGATGCTGTCGGGAGATGTAGTGATCGTATACAGCTTAATGTACGAACAGATAAGAGCGTATTTGACCTTTCACGGTTCAGAGTAAAATCTTCTTCTACTAATCTTTATATTATGGACGTTCTCTACGCTGATGATGTTTGCCTGATGGCGGATAGCATGGAAGCCTTGCAGAATTATATGGATGCCTTACAAGAGTCGTGTTGCAGGTTCGGACTAGTGATAAGTGTCTGCAAAACTCAAGTTCTAAAACAGCCCCCAAAAGGCTGCGACACTAATGAAGATGCATTGAAGGTTGATGGAACTATCCTGAAAGAAGTCAGTAGTTTTCGGTACTTGGGTTGCCAAATTCGTAACGACAATCGTCTTGCATCCGAGATACCTGCACGAATATCGAAGGCTGCTGCGTCTTTTGGTAAGCTTAATCATCGTGTCTGGAAGTCTCATGATATCACCCTACAGACAAAGCTTGCGGTTTATCGCGCCATCATTTTGCCGATTCTGTTATATGCCTCCGAGGCCTGGTGCTTGTATAAAGCTGATATTAGACAACTAGATGCCTTTCATATGAAATGTCTGCGCTATATTCTTCGGATAAAATGGCAGGATCGGATAACTAATACGGAAGTTCTTCGTCGATCGCAATCGCACGGGATGGAGGCTCTGCTGATGAGAGGACAGTTGCGTTGGTGTGGCCACGTGCAACGGATGGATGACTGCAGACTACCGAAGAGCGTTTTCTACTCTGAGCTCTCAAGTGGAAAGCGCAACTCAGGCGGACAGTACCTTCGTTATAAGGATGCTTTTAAAAGAAGCCTAACTGCATGTGGCCTGTCAACGGAGAAGTGGGGAGAGGATGCACAGATGAGGACTGCTTGGCGCTCAAAAATAAAAAAAGGAATTGCTCTTTTTGAGCAGACTCGACTGTCTGAGTTAGACGTAAAGCGACAGGCTCGTAAAAACCGTCCGAAACCTTCCTACGCCTATACTTTTAATAGCTCCGGCCAGCTGTATTGCGCCGCATGTGACCGGGTGTTCAAAACGAAGTTTGGTTTTGCCAGCCACTTACGAGCACACGCCAGAAAATAGCCGCCAGGGTCGCCATCGTCGGACACGACGCGGACGACATCATCATCATCATCATCATCAGGAGGTCAATGTCCTTTCGGAAGTATGGGCTCCAAACTTGGAACCCATACTCCAACAGCGGTCTGATGTAGGTCTTATATATCTTGGTGAAAATTTCAATGGTCATTGAAGAAAAAGCTTTACGGATCACATAGATAAAAGAGTTTGCCTTTTTAGCAATCATGCTTATGTGCTCTTCCCACTTTAGGTCAGATGAAATAACAACTCCTAGATCTTTTTGTTGCTGGACTTTGGCTATGGCATGACCCTCTAGGCTATAAGTTATCTGGGGATTATTCCGTCCCAGGTGTAAGACACTACATTTGGCAGCATTCAATCTAATGACCCAATCCATTGTCCAGAGTTGTATACGTTCAATGTCTTGCTGGAGTTGGCCTGAATGAATGAGCGGATTAGCAAAAAGTTTTCCATCATCAGCGAAAAAAGCCGTATCACACTTTATGAGCTCAATCAAGTCAGTTATGAATAAGCCGAACAAGAGTGGAGCAAGCACTGAGCCCTGTGGAACGCCGCTAAGGACTTGTCTACACTGTGACAAGCAGTCACCCACTCGGACTTGAAAGGTTCTATCCAACAAGTAATTAGTAATCCATACTAGAAGCTTCCCTCGTATGCCGAAATGGTCCAGCTTCGCTAAGAGGCGTTGGTGCGGGACTTTATCAAAGGCACGTTCAAAGTCTAAATAGATAATGTCAACCGGGTTTTGACCATCCACCTGTTTGCACCAGGACTGCACACAAGAGAGCAAGTTTGTTACTGTTGACCGCTTCTCTACAAACCCATGCTGCTTCACTGAGATGACACACTCCCTATTCAAGAACCGTGTGAGCTGTTTGCATATAATTTTTTCCATCACTTTCACAACTATACTGGTTAGACTAATTGGACGGAAATTTTCGGGCTTAATTTTGTCACCTTTCTTGAATACAGGAGTAACAATAGCATGTCTCCAGGCCTGAGGTAAGTAACCTGAGTCAAAAGAGCTCTTCATAAGTACAGACAACACAGGAGAAATTACCTCTGCACAGTTTTTTAAAATGCATCCGTGAAGCAGATCTGGACCAGGAGCAGATTGAGTGTTCAGGCCCAACAAAGCATTTTTCACTTCACATGTTTCAAAAGATATGTCACCTATGGATTCTTCAATGCGGGCAACTGTTGAAACTTGAAGATTTGTTGACATCGCTGGCTCTACAGAGTAAGCTCTTTGAAATTCATCAGCAAAAACGTTAGCAATATCCTCGGGCTTTGTAACTAGATCTCCGCTCTGACTTCGAATCGCTGGTGGAATACTAACTTTTGTGCTTATACATTTACGAATATGAGAATAAAATGTTTTATCACCGTAGTCTAAAATTCTGCACTCATAAATGCTTCTTTCTCTTCTTGACAAGGCCACACATTTATTATTCAGGTCACGGTATAGCTTATAATCATTCTGGTCATTTGATATTTTATACATATTCCAAAGTATTTTTTTCTTTTTTATTAATTCTAGAACTGTTTTGGTTATCCAAGGCTTATTTTTAATTTTAACAGGTTTAATTTCTTTCAAGGGAGCAAATAAATCAGAGGTCCCATTTATTGCATCTTGTAAATTTGTCCATAGCTGCTCAGTGCAAAGCGAGTTGTCAAATGTATCAAGCTTGTTTTGAAGTTTAAATTTATAATCGTTGAAGTTTATAAGTGAGAAATTCCTTCTATACTTTGGCAATGTACATACTGGTTGCATAAGTAGCTGAATGCTGAACTCCAATACGCAATGATCACTCTTTCCAACCGGAGGATTATATGTAACATCTTTGATTAAACCTTCCTCATTTACCAATATGAGATCTAGCAGAGACGGAGTCTGATTTATTTGGAACCGAGTAGGGTTTTCAACAATTTGAAAAAGGTTACTGTTAATATACATATTTGTGAAGATATCCTCTGGTTTAGTAATCTGCTGCTTCATTTGTAACTCTCCAGGTGATAATGGCCACTTTAAAGATTTGTAGTTAAAGTCTCCCACAATAACAACAGTATTATTCTCCGATGCAGTTTGGATTATCTCCATCAATTTGGTGTCACGAGGTTTCCACAAAAAATCTTCTTTATCATCAGGTCTGTATACTCCAACCACAAGGAAATGATAACTACCATACTGGATATCAAGGAAAAGTGCTTCCACATCATCACACATATATTTTGTGTTCTGCCTCACTATAATAGGTACTCCATTGACCTGGTTTCTAACATACATAGCTACACCTCCACCTCTTGTTTTGCCTTCAGATTTATTTTTCTTATGTTTGCGGTCTAATCTATAAAGTGAGTATCCAGGAATATTGTATGAGCTGCTACGGTCCCTACTATTTAACCAGGTCTCGGTAACAATAACAATAGATGGGCTTGTGGCACTAACCCGTTGCAACAAAAGATCAAATTTGGGGTGTAATGAGAACAGATTTGTGTACATAAAAGTGATATCATAGTATGGACTTCTTGACAAGTATATTAGTTTTTTTGAACTATCTTTGGTACACCTTTCACATATTTTATCGTCAAATTCGACTCACCTTTTTCAATCCTTACTTTTAGATTTTCGCGAAGCTTTTGCAGTTCCTCCCGTTGCAGAGGTGTTTTGTCGTCGTATACTCTTACCTCCTTGCTCACCTTACTTTTATTTTTAAGGGTCGAGATGGCATCATGTCGCGATTTTAGTACTACCTTCACCGGGCGTTTCTTGCCCGGCTCACGGCGTCCCAGCCGCTGCACTGATACCACCTTGTCGGAGACGTCAGTCCCGTGCACTTCGCGCAGCACCTGCTTCACTAGCGATTCGTCGTGCGCTTTCCGCATGGTACCGCTGTCCGAAGCACTCTCCTCAACACCGACAAGCACTACGTTGCTGGCACGCCGCTCACGTTCCAGGAGTTCTTCCAGCACCGCATTAGTGTTGAGAGTTTGCGCCGGCGCGGCTTGCGCGCCTGCACTGGCTGCGGCAGGTGTGGTCGCGGCGGCAGGAGAGGCGGCGGCTGCTGCGTAGCTTTGGGCGCGAGACTGGTCTATTTTGGTTTTAATGTCATCTATCTCCGCACGCAACAGGTCGTAGGACTTTATTAGTTGCGGCACTTGAAATAGAGCTTCGCGGCACGGGGGACACAAGTACAGAAGCGTACGCTTCCCTTTGAGCCCCATGACACGAGCCTCGCTGCTGGTCAGGTTACTGCACTGTAGGCAAATAAATCTCTTGCAACCGTCACACTGGACCAGATTGTCCTCGTTACAGACACTGTCGCACACAAAACACTTCATTTTACTAGCTTTCGAAATCAAAAATTGAAAAAATTACGTAAATTTTTTGTTTCGTAATGTCACTGCACAAACACAATTTCTTGCTAAATTTATATTTCGTACACGATTTTAATTGATTTTCTAACACTTTAAACACAAATTTATCACAAATAACTCGTTTAATCAATTATTTATCATCAAAATAATGTACAACGTAATTCCAACACAGCTACTTTTTCCGAGGGTAGGGAGAGAAAAAATATTGTCATAATACGAACTAGAAATGGTTCAGTATGGGGTTAACCAGCCATGTGTGAAATGTGTCCAAATATATATATAATATATATATATATATGTCCGAAAAGAGGCTAAATATATATATATACTAGCTGTTGCCCGCGGCTCCGCCCGCGTGTAGTTCTCTACCTCTCCCTGTATCTCCCCTAATTGGTAATAATGTTTAATTTCGACCAAATTTGATTACTATAAAAACGATTCTAGAGTGAGTTAATCCTAAAAGATAGACATATATTGTCGCGGACACCTTTTTAGGTCATTTCAAGAGGATTAAATATCTAATACATATTTTATTGATATCTTGAAACATTTTCGCAGCACACACAACAGAAGCCCGCAAAGATGAATAAATATTTCGCGTTTTTCCACATTTTCCATTCTTTCTTCGCTTCTATTAGTTGCAGGGTAATGTTATATAGCCTAAAGTCTTCCTTGATAAATGATCTATTCAACACAAAAATAATTTTTCAATTCGCACCAGTAGTTCCTGAGATTAGCGGGTGTTCAAACAAACAAACAAACTCTTCAGCTTTATAATATGTTAGTATAGATAATGGTGGCGGCTTCAGCGGCACACACGACTAAACTAAATTTAAAGCCCTGTCTCTTTTCATCTTAGGTGGCCAGAAAGAGACGGCATGTTCTGAACCACACACAAAACAACTAAAATCACGTCAAATATAAAAAATGTAAGCGATTTTAGAGCGCACCCAATTGTATCAGCTCTAAATCTGACATGTTTGATGTGATTTTAGATGCTTTGTCTATGGTTTAGATCTTACCATCTCTTTTTGGTCATTTATGACGAAAAGAGACAGAACTACTTAAAATTAAGTTTAGTCATGTGTGCCGCTGAATCACCACCAATACTGTGTAAAACTAAATAAAAGTAATATAAATAGTGCATTAAATTGTCTCTTCTGTTCCAATAAGACAATACTTAGGTAAATAGGTTGTAAAGAGGTCATACTCTGGCATTGAAAGCTGTTCTACATTGTAATCTAGGCTACATACAGGAATATATTAAGTAAACAATATAGGGTTGAGTATTTGATTAACAGATGGGCTTATTACTGGGGGCTTGGTGATAAAAGGATTTATTTTTTGATGAAGAACCTCAATGATTGTGATGGGGTAATGGTTACTGTGCTGGACTGCCAATCAGAAGGTTCCGGGTTAGATTCCCGGCCCGGCCAACATCTTTGTGCTTTACTAAATTTGTTGGCTGTGGGTCTGGGTGTTAAATATGTATCTATATAAAATATGTATGTATGTATATGTAGTATATCAGTTGTATTAGCCACCATAACACAAACTAGAAATGGTTCAGTATGGGGTTAACCAGCCGTGTGTGAAATGTGTCCAAAAAAAAAATAGATATATTTTGATTAACAACCTCAATAGTTGTGGTTGTGATGGGGTAATGGTTACTGTGCCGGATTGCCAAACAGAGGGTCCCTGGTTTGGTTCCTGGGATGTCCAATATTTAATTTGTTTAAGTATGTCTAATAATAATAATAAAGCATTTATTTGACCAGTAAATACATACAATGTTATAACAATAATAATACAACCTTATTTAATATTTACAATTATTGTACATTCCCATTTTAATTTGATCCCTATGTCCCACGCTAGAGAAAACCCTGTGTTGTGGGACATAGTTCCTTCACCACCAAATAATACAAGTTGTGACAAAGAAAGATGATCAATGGTACCAAAGTGATAAAATTATGACAAATGTTATAGTAAGCAAGTTTGGGTAAAAGAAGTTAATCCAAGTTTTGTAAAATTAAAGCTACTCGTACTAATGTATGTACATATAATTGTAGTATATCATTTGTGTTATTGGCAACCTTAATACCTACAAACTAGAAATCTTTTAGTATGAGGCTAATCAGCTGTGTGATGCGTTTATTTATGTGTGTGCACATATTTTTTTAAAGAGATTTTTTCATAATATAACTATGATCTAGTCTATGAAGCTAATAAATGAACATGAATTGACTAACTATACCTTTTTTGCAATAATGTGAGTGTTGTTCATAAACTACATTGCGCAAAATTAAAAATAAAAATAATGAAGGTCAATTTTATCTGTGATTTTTAGTATGTTGTTTAAAAACAACATTGTCCAATTAAGGGTTAATGTCTCTATTAAGTCGAGTACACATGTGCTCTATTTTCATAACTAAACACCTTGGATTGCGCTGACACTTTAGATTTAACACAACAAACTTGAATATTAAAAAAAAGTGTATGTATAAAAAATATTAGGACACATTTCACACGCAGCTGGTTAGCCCCGTACTAAACGATTTCTAGTTTGTATTATGGTTGCTAACACAACTGATATACTACATATACACACATACATATTATATATTAATACATATTTAACACCCAGACCCACAGCCAACAAATTCAGTTAAGCACAAAGATGTTGACCGGGCCGGGAATCGAACCCGGAACCTTCTGATTAGCAGACCGGCATGGTAACCTTTACGCCAACGAGGTCGTCTTCATCTATGCCATAAATTGAACCCGGGACCCATTGTTTGGCAGTTCGAATTTCAACTGTATAGTGATGAGTCCTAGCTGTCTCCCTGCTCGTCCGATAGTGTAAAGGGACCGGGGGATTAGCTGATGCAATTCAGACGCGCACTCTCCGAAATACAACTGATAGAAAACCTCGTAACATTGCGGTGATGCTTCAAAGTTTTGACAGTTGGAATTTCAACTGTATAGTGATGCATCCTAGCTGTCTTCCTGCTCGTCCGATAGTGTAAAGGGGGAGTAGCGGATAGATTTCAGACGCGCACTTTCCGAAATACAACTGATAGAAAACCTCGTAACAATGCAGCGATGCTCCAAAGTCAAAACTTTGAAGCATTGCATTGCACATTGAGACGATTTATGTGATGGGTATAATTCTTGATTTGGATATACGCCATTGTGTTTTTCTATGGATAAATCTATCTATCCATCTCCGTTCCATTATAGAATGAGCAGAGACTCAGCGAAGAGACATCAGATACAGAGATATCAGATATATACAGAGTATACTGGTCCTATAGGGTTGTGAAATGTGGAGGGTGTATTGGTTTTAGTACGTAGACGCGTACTAACAACGGATTTTTTGGAAATTCTACCCCTAAGGGGATGAAAGGGGGTAAAATTGTTTGTATGAAACTTCTTTGTTTTTGAACTTCTAGCAATGAAATTTAGAATATGTATATTAGTTCGTGTAAAATTAAAAATAATGGCGTCATGTTTTTTTCCCCAGGGGTGAACTAAGGGTTTGTATTGGGAGTGAAAATTTATATGGAAAGTTCTTTGTTTATCAAGTAAAAGTCTTGGTAAATATTATGGTAGTATGGTAGTCATTAAATGGTTAGATTAAAATTATGAAACTAAGCGACATACACGCGGGCGGAGCCGCGGGCAGCTGCTAGTACACAATTAAAAAAGCCACTGTAAATAGATGACAAAATTAAATATTTAGTGTACTTCCGCTGTGATCCGAAATCCAAATTAAGACAAGTAAAGGAAAAATTAACTAAGATAAATTAATTAAGATTAACGTTACCTATCACAATTCGGAAATTCTTAACTCTACACGTGTTTCGCCTAACCACAAGGCATCATCAGGAGATGCTGACTCTTCTCGACTTGTCGTTCGAAGACACTTTTCACTGATTCACAGCGGAAGTACACTAAATATTTAATTTTGTCATCTATTTACAATGGATTTCCGCAAAGTAACGCCTGAGTCAATAAGTTAAAAAAGCCACCTTCCTCCCCTCCGCAGATGGGTCACCGTGAGTCAGGCAGCGGGTCTTCTTCATCATCGTCGTCATCATCGTCTTGGTCAGGAGGTCGCGGGCGCGCTCGGCGAGTCTCCAGACCTCAGCGCGCGCCGCGGCGGAGGCCTATAGCTAAAGGGAAAGACGTAAGTGTCATCAGGGATCAGAATGCTAGAGAGGATTAAACATACAAAAAAAAATACAAAATTATTTATTTCCAATAAAAATATGGTTACACAAAAGATATAACAAAAATAAAGATTTATGGAAATGATAGGTAACCAACCGCTTTGGCGAGTGACTGTAAGCTCTGCACTATACTTCCGCCAAATTCGATGTGAAATGTTTACCAACAAAGCGTTGCCTAGCAACCACTGACAGCAGTGGTAAAGAACTTTTTTTCTAATGTTAATTTTTTTTTCTAATATTCAATATAGAAATACTTGTAATACAAACGAATGTCAGGGAACAAGTGTTGAAGGAGCGGCCATGTTTGAGATGTTTGTTTATGATTTATTTTTAGCACGTTTCGTTTTACACTATTGATACCTTACAAGAATACATCTTCACATTGTATTCTCCCTAAAATAGCATATAGTAGATTTTATAAGAAACTTGTCATTGAAATGTATACTAAAACTGTTATTTTGAGTGATTACAAATTACTATTACCCTTAAATAAAAATATTTGTTGAAATTGCATCTTACTAAAATACAGCGTACAACGGAACATCATATATCAGGTCAATAATGCGACTAAATCAAAACTAACTTGTTAATTGGAATTTTGTTTTATTTTATTTGGAAGAATAATAGAAAAGTGGCCAATGGTTTGAGATTCCTGCACTCAAACGAAAAAATAGCTAGGGTTGATGCAAATTCCAATGTAAGTAATCAGTGAATATTCTTATTTCTTTTAAAACCCACTTCTTGGCAATTTGTTATTGCTATTGATTTTTAAATACAGTAAATATGACTTTACAATTGAAATTACAAAAAGCCTGGACAACTTTTATGACAAAATATAGAAATTCTGATATCCGAAGCACTTTCTTGAAGTGATAACCCTAAAATTGTATTTTTTTTGTTTGTTTACATTTAGTTCACATCGAATTTGGCGGAAGTATAGGATAAACCTGTCTCGCAGGGCTTACAATTATCTAGATTACCACGGGTGATAGCGGCCATCGCTTAATGCCATTAGAATTAAACAAATTAAAATAGAAACTATCTCCCAAAATAGCATAAAAAATAATAAAAATAGTAAAAAATACAAAGTAGCAACAGCAGGTGAATGTTGAATGTGTGTTTGTGTTAGTGTGTGTATGTATGGATGCGTAAATGTAGTTGTGTGAGCTATGTAGCTGTGGGACTAAGCACCAGCGAATAGTGAGGTCTGGTGACAGTCCCACAGCCACAAGTGAGTGGATGCTATAATTCGAGATCATCAGATTAATCTTATCTTATATCTTTAAATGAGCAATTCTTGTATATTCTAATTCTAATTTGAAGTGGGGGTGATGAGACCTGCACTGACATCCCGCTAGGGGCGTATTGTGCATTCCCCCCTTACCAGCCTACCCAAGCCAACCGAGCTCCTTGAAGTAACGGAGCACAGCCCTGGCTCGCTGGCATACCTGTTCCACCCCTGTTGCGTCAGATGGTCTGTTTGGCTGAAGATTAGCAATGGAAGGCGGATCTTTCATCTTGAGCTGCTCTCATCAGGCCGTAACTCTCTCTGGTTTGTTTGGTAGCCTCACAGTGCAGTAGCATGTGTTCTACCGTTTCATTATCTCGTAAGTATCATTAGGGTTCAGAATGCTAGAGAAGATTTATCATCATTAGAGATGATCAGATTAATAATTTAATTAAACACGATATGACCAGGAAGGGTGTGAATACAGAGATGACGAATGACAGAGATGTATGGAAGAAGCGTACATACTGTACCGACCCCACATGAAGTGGGATAAGGTAAAGAAGAAGAAGAAACATGCAAGCTTAAGCATAAGTAGCCCACTACACGTTCCCACAGCTGGGACTCGGGGCCTTCTCTCACGAGGAGAGAGATATAGGCCATAATCCACCACGCTGGCCAAGTGCGGGTTGGCGGTTGACACACGTTTTCGGATATTGTGGTCCTCAAACGTGTCGGTTTCCTCACTATGTTTTCCTTCACCGTAAAGCGAGTGCAAATCCACACATAACTTGAAAAACAAGTCATTCGTAGTGCCGGCATCGTACCAGGGGCCGTTTGATTGAAAACGATAAATGGTCTATTCAACACAAAAATATTTTTTCAATTCGCATCAGTAGTTCCTGTGATTAGCGCGTTCAAACTAACAAACTCTTCAGCTTTATAGTATTAATCTTATATATAAAATTTCCGTGTCACAGTGTTTGTTACCGTATTCCTCCAAAACGGCTTGACCGATTTTTTCCAAATTTTATATGCGTATTCAGTAGGTCTGGGAATCTTCTACTATATATTTTTAAGGCAAAACAACGTTTGCCGGGTCAGCTAGTCATATTTATAATTGGAATCTCAGAATCGGCTCCAACGATTTTCATGAAATTTAGTATATAGGGGGTTTCGGAAGCGATAAACCGATCTAGCTAGGAATCATTTTTAGAAAATGTAAATGTCAAATTTATAAAAAAAAAAACCGAGCAAAGCTTGGTCATCCAGGTACTGATATATTAGATTAGAACTAGCTGACCCGGCAAAAGTTGTTCTGCCTCACTTAGGGGTATGAAAAATAGATAGTGTAGCTTATATGACACTTTCGTAGATTTACCATAGCAGCGCCGCGCCATCTATTGATTACTTACTCAACCCAGTCGAAAGGTATCGACATCTGTTAGAATCATTTGGAGTTAACAGATAATTGTGACACAATAATTAGCAATAAATTAAAATTGCGACTATAATTTGAGATTTAAACAATCCTATCTCTCAGGTAGGATCGAACTGCACATGGTGTGCGAATTTTATTATAATCGGTTAAGTGTTTTAGGAGTCCATTGAGGGCAAACATTGTGACACGAGATTTATATATATTAAGATTAGAAGTGTGACGAGTATCGTTCCCCCGGCAGATGTCGCGGCGCCGCAGCCTGGCGGCGCGTCGCGCGGCCAGCGTGCGCCTGCGCCGGCTCGAGGTGCTATCGGACGCGTCCGACGTCGGCGCCGATTCCGATTCGGACGACCAGTGGACGGAACTGGACGACGGATGTGAGTATATAGAGATCGGAGGGCCGATACTGGTGGCGATTCAGCGGCACACACGACCAAAAAAAAAAAAAAAAACCACACAAAAAAATCAAATATGGAATGTGCAGGCAGTTTTAGAGGTGATACAAGTGAGTGCGGTCTAAAGTCGCCTATATTTTCTACATTTGACGTGATTTTAGTTGTTTTGACTATGGTGCAGACGTGCCGTCTCTTTCTGGCCACCTAATATGAAAAGAGACGGGGCTTCTTTAAATTTAGTTTAGTCGTGTGTGCCGCTGAATCGCCACCATTATAACTAGTAATCTAGCTCGGCTGACTAAGGTGATCTGACGCGGTCGTCGAGGTTAAGCAACGGTCCAAATCCAATCAAATATATGGCCAGTGGACTCTAAACATACTAAATAGAGGATATTATCTTTGCCTTCACCTTTTCCCACTATGTGAGGTCGGCACAGCCCGTTTTTTGCTTCCACACTCTTCTGTCAGCCGTCATATCTACATTCACTCCTTTCTCTTTCATATCCTCTTTCACACAATTCATCCACATCTTCTTAGGTCGTCCTCTACTTCCACTACCTTGTACAATCATATTCATACTTCTCCTAGTCACATGCTTCTCCTCTCTTCACATGACATGCCCATACTAAGATAACCTTCCGCTCTTAACTTTCTCTGGCATAGGTGCCACTTTCAAACTTCCTCTATCTAAAAAAATACAAAATGATATTTTATTGGCGCATAAATGTATACATGGTGCATATTGAAGCCCCTGGTCTCGTACTAGTTATCAGACTGTGTTACGAGACCAGAGTCCTCTTCCAGTTTTAATATTATTTAACAATAATGTGCAAGATTAATTATTATATTATAACCTACCTGCCCGCAACGAATAGTTAAACAAGTTTGTAAACAAACGCGAGCGGTCACTCACACACGCGCATTGCTAATCGCTGCACAAGCGAGACGCAAATACCCGTGTGAGTAGTGCAGTCGACAGATGTACTAGAGTAGTTTACAAAGTTTTCTAAATGTTTATTTTATACTTATTTCCTTTATTTCCAGCCGGCACGTCAGATAGCTCTTCCTCTAAGGACAACGCGACCGGAGGCGAAGTCAACTGCCACTATGCTGACAAGAGTCCGGTACGTCTGTTTCTTTATCACTCAATTGAATTTTTCAATTTTAAAATATCTTTTTTTTTATCCTTGATAGGTTAGCGTTTGACTACATGTTAAGCTGCACTGCAGTCTACGGTGTTGCACGCTTACCTAGAAGATACCTTTTAACTCTACTTTTGAAGGCCCCCGGATGATACCTCTCAGGAAACAGAGATCTTCTTGGTTAAATACTACTGTACATGGCTCCTAGTATGTAGCAAGCATGAACAAAAATATGACATTCTTCAGTCCAAAGTAGACCCTTTAAGAACTTATAGCTTAGTTTGGAACACACACAAAATAAGAGGAGCATTCAACATTTTTGTAAAACCACAAGACTTCGTGAGATTAGGTACTGTTACTGAAATTAGATGGTAGTAACATTTATAACATACTAGCTGACCCGGCAAACGTTGTTTTGCCTTAATAATTATTTCTAAATATACAGTAGCCGATTCTCAGACCTACTGAATACGCATATAAAATTTGGTAAAAATCGATCAAGCCGTTTCGGAGGAGTACGGTAACAAACACTGTGACACGGAAATTTTATATATAAGATTTTATTTACTATCCTACTTCTTACTAATCCTACTAGTTTTATAAATGCGAAAGTTTGTGTGTGTGTGTGTGTGTATGTATGTATGTTTGTTACTTCTTCACGCTCAATCGGCTAAGCCGGAGCCAGGTGTGCTTGAGATGCGGTCTGTGGCAGTCTCGAACCCTGACACAACCCCCTGAGTTCAGCGGACTCAGCGCCCAACCTCTGCCAAAGAGGGGATCCTCCGTAGTGCCCAAACCGCCTCAATAAAGAGGGAGGATGAAGACTAGAAGAGGAGAAAGGCTAAAGCGATTTAGATGAAATTCAGTAGCAATGCGCGACTGTGAATGATTCCAGTCGAGTTATTCGACTTTATAAATCATTCGACTCATTCGAATGATCTCTGAAAATTAGTAACTGACATGATACCCACTCAAAATTAACCGGACTGAATGAATACTACATTAGTTACTACTTGAGCTGACTCCACTCCAACGATTCATTCATATTTCATTCATTTGAAACTAACAAGTGACATTGACAAGATTCGCTAACAATCGAGTCAAAATGCCATTAGTAACTAATTAGTAGTCGTCATTCGATTATTAGCATTAGTATATTACTAATATTCAAGTCGAACGTGTATATTAGTTGTTGTAGATAATTCGACTGGTAAGATTATTCGCAGTCGCGCATCTCTAAAATTCAGTGTGAAGATGGTTAGACTTGAGATTAACACATAGGCTACTTTTTATCCCGAAAACAATTATGCTTCCCGAGAGATACGCAAATGACTACAAAATCCCCTATATAGAATGTGTCCTAATATTTATTTATTTAGTTTATGTTGTATTGTTTGTTTTTCAGCAAGCGGAAGCGCCAACGCTCGGTCAACTCCTGGTTCCGCTGACAAGCGAGGCTCCCGAGCCGGACCACTTCCTCATCAGACATGAGGATATACTGCAGGTGAGCATACCAGCTAAGCGGCCAAGCTCTGGTGTCGATAGTTTTCCAGCCGAGTGGCTTGAAAGCAACCAGCTTGAAAATGGCATCACTCTAGACTTTTTGACTAGAAATAAAAGAATCAAGCCATGCTTTATGACGCATGGCTTGATTCTTTTATTTCTAGTTTTGTCTATCTTTTATGAGCTAAGCGGTTAATCTCTGGTGTCGAAAGTTTTCAAGCCACCCTCAGCACACTGACTTGGCTTAAGGCGCATGGGCTAATTCTTTCAATAATTCATTTATAGTTTTTGTCCATCTTCTTCTTTTTATGAGCTAAGCGGTTAAGCTCTGGTGTCTGGAGTTTTCAAGCCACCCTCAGCGCACTGACTTGGCTTAAGGCTTTCCGAGCCCCATACTAAATGCTTCTCAGACTGGCAACCATTTCCTCTAAGATTTTTAAATAGTAATCACTTAACATAAACTTAAAATGGTCTAATTGGGGCGCGAAATAGGTAATATTATACATTTTTTATCGCAAAACAGATATATCAGCGTGATTTTTTCCAGCAAAATACACATGTATGAGTGCAGTGCAACAACTTAGCTGTTCAGTTGACAGTGTCGCTAGTGGAGATTTGTTGCCACCTAAGAGTGCTGTCGAACTTGTAATTCCAATTTTGGCCACCTGAACAGCTAAGTTGGTGACATGTATACGTATACATTGTTAGTTTCCGTTTCCGTTAGTGTCATTCTCTCTGCCAAACATGAACCCAAGCTTACCATCCGTAGTAATAAATCAACAAAATTCCGATAGATGGCAGGATCAAAAACAGTATTGTTAAAGAGTTTGGTGAAATTTATTTATTATTTTTAAATAAATTATTGCTATTTTTATATTAAGTATCGTAATAGAATTAAAAATTTAAAATATGTATAATTTTGTTTGATTATTTGAATGAAATTTAGTTATGTCAATGTCAGTTTGTCATATTTGACATACTTAAAAAAACGTATTTATATTGCAGCAATAATTTTTAGGGTTAGGTACCCTAAGAATGAAATTAATATACTACTGCGATCTTTTCTGTACTTAAAAGATAAAAACGAATGCCTTTTACAAAATATTCGTTGTCTGTCTTTCTGTCACCAGGCTGTTTCTTATACACTTTGATAGCTGAAAATTTCACAAATTATTTGTTTCCGTTGCCGCTATAACCCAAGAGTATACAAGTACTAGATACGCTATAACAACAAATACTAAAAACAGAAAATATACAAATATAAAGGGTGGATGACACGTTTTTAAAGTGTACCTTAAAAGACGTGTTATATTTTGTATTTTTGCTCAATATCAAAAACGATAACAGGACACTAAAGAATTCTACAGAATATTAAGCTACGTATTACCTCTTTTTACTCTATCTTTACAATGACACTTGGTAGATTCTTTCATGATTTCTCTCTTTCTTTCTTTCAAAATAAAATGAATGTTTGATATGGGGTTCCCATACAAAAAACATGTTTTTTCGCCATATTTTAATAATGGTACGGAACCCTTCACGCGCGAGCCCGGTTCGTACTTGGCCAATTATATCAAATTTTTATACCTACGTCTTTTGTTTACCTATCAATATCTTTAACAATCTCATAATTACAAAAGGCTTGTTTGTTTGTTTGTTTGGATGTTTTTATGTTTTTTTGACGCGAATAGGCTCCGAAACTATTGGACTAAAATTAAAAATTCTTACACCGTTGGGAAGTTACATTATCCCCAAATGACATAGGCATTATATTTTGTTGCAAAGGGTAAGAAATTCTTATTAAGACTCCAGTAATGTAACACAAGGTATAAAAAAGAGTAAAAAATTTGTTTCATCGCATGCGCTAAGAAAAGTTAGTTGTGGCGGGTGTCGTTTAGTATGTCTTGAGAGCAGCGGAACCCATATATACAAAAAAAAACGTTAATCTATGTCAAAATTATAATGCGATAAAGTTTAAATGTTTGTTCGTAACGAATAAAATATTACACTTCTGAACGACTTTCAAACATATCTCCTAGAATTGATTTTTTTTTATGCCCGTGCTAAGCCGGGACGGGCCACTAGTGTATAATTATATCAACGATACATGTAAACTGCCAGGTGTATATTTATAATAACTAAGATTTCGACAGGCCTCTTACCTTAGAATAATAATAATAGTTTTTTTTTATTTCAAATGAAGCTAAAATAATATCCATAGTCTATTATATATAAATTCCCTGATAATATGTAATTATTTACTTTTCTAATCATTAGACTTGAAGCTGTTATTCCGGATGAACCGATTTTGATGTTCTTAGCTATGTTTGATGATATTCGGATGTCCGCCAAAATAGCGGATATGATATTATTCGCAACTTTCCCAAATGAAATGGCTTACATTTTGGAATCATGCGAAAAATACAACTGTTTCATGCAATATGTTAGATGATTCGTGAGAAAAGTTTTTTCTTGTTACTCGTATCATGTACCCAATAGATTTATTTTTTAATTTCATTTGAGGTTTTAAGGTATGCACTATGAATATTAACATACACGAAAACGAAACCTATTGAAAATATTGACTTTCCCATAATATTCCTTTAAAAAAAAAGAGTTTCGAACAAAATAAAATAGCAAAATTAATAATTCATGAGATTTGAACCATAGTCAATTTAAATCATAAAAATATTTCCTGTTCCAAAAATGCTTCCTCTACGAACGAGCCATATAATCGACAATTGAGCGTTCGAAATTGGCATGCATATTCAAATATGCTGAAGTTCAAGTGACAAAAAAAATTGTCAATGCTAGTGTGAGTGTAGCCGCATCGTCACAGAATAGATGATAGTATATATGGGTTTATTTGACTTTTGCTACCGACGCCTTAGTAGATGGTGTTTTGTGATGAGCCCTAAAAATAATACATTAACAATAGATTTCGCGTAACGATTCAGAAGTTCTGAAAGGGATAATTTGAGCCGCTAGGATAAAGAAAACATACTTATGAAAATTTAACGCCATCTAGCGGCATCTGAGCACTTGTGGCATGCTAACGAACAGCCTTAAGGTTGTTCGCTAGCATGCTGCAAGTGCTCATATGCCGCTAGATGGCGTTAAATAGGTATAAGTTAGTTATATTCATCCCAGCAGCCCAAGTAATTTCTTTTGTAACTTCAGAATCAGTTCGCGAAATCTACTGTTAATGTATTATTTTTAAGGCTCATCACAAAACAACATATATTAAGCGTTAATAGCAAAAATTTACAAAAAGCCATATAAAACCCATATCTACTATCATCTATTCTGTGACGATGCGGCTACACTCACACTAGCATTGACAATTTTTTTTTGTCACTTGAACTTCAGCATATTTGAATATGGATGCCAATTTCGAACGCTCAATTGTCGATTATATTAGCTCGTTCGTAGAGGAAGCATTTTTGGAACATGAAATATTTTTATGATTTGAATTGACCATGGTTCGTATCTCATGAATTGTTCTTGCTATTTTATTTTGTTTGAAACTCTTTTTTTTTGAAGGAAAATTATGAGAAAGAGAATATTTTCAATAGGTTTCGTTTTCGTGTATGTTAATATTCATAGCGCATACCTTCAAACCTCAAACGAAATTAGAAAAGTAAAAATCTATCATGATATTAGTAACAAGAAAAAACTTTTCTCACGAATCATCTAACATATTGCATGAAACAGTTGTATTTTTCGCATGATTCCAAAATGTAAGCCCTTTCATTTGGGAAAGTTGCGAATAATATCATATCCAATATTTTGTATTCGCGGACATCCGAATACCATCAAACATAGCTAAGAACATCAAAACCGGAGCTAGACACATATGTACCTTCTACATACAGTGCGTGCGTGGGATGCCAAAATCTGATAAAGCTACGTATCCAGAGACCTTTTATTGATAAAATCTAATTTTTACTCTATCTTATCAGCTTCAAGTCTAATGATCAGAAAAGTAAATAATTACATATTATCAGGGAATTTATATTTATTAGACTATGGATACAATTTTAGCTACATTTGAAATAAAAAAAACTGTTATTATTATTCTAAGGTAAGAGGCCTGTCGAAATCTTAGTTATAATAAATGTACATCTGGCAGTTTACATATTGTATCGTTGATATAATTATACACTAGTGGCCCGTCCCGGCTTAGCACGGGCATAAAAAAAATTTTATTCTAGGAGATATGTTTGAAAGTCGTTCTTATTCGTTACAAACAAACATTTAAATTTTATCGCATTATAATTTTGACATAGATTAAAGTTTTTTTTTGTATATATGGGTTCCGCTGCTCTCAAGACATACTAAACGACACCCGCCACAACTAACTTTTCATAGCGCATGCCATGAAACAATTTTTTTACTCTTTTTTATACCTTGTGTTACATTACTGGAGTATTATAAGAATTTATTACCCTTTGCAACAAAATATAATGCTTATGTCATTTGGGGATAATGTAGCTTCCTAACGGTGTAAGAATTTTTAATTTTAGTCCAGTAGTTTCGGAGCCTATTTGCGTCAAACTAACATAAAAACATCCAAACAAACAAACAAACAAGCCTTTTGTAATTATGAAATTGATAAAGATATTGATAGGTAAACAAAAGACGTAAGTATAAAAAATGTATATAATTGGCCAAGTACGAACCGAGCTCGCGCGTGAAGGGTTCCGTACCATTATAAAAATATGGCAAAAAAACATGTTTATACAAAAAACATGTTTTTTGCCCCATATCAAACATTCGTTTTATTTTGAAAGAAAGAAAGAAAGAGAGAAATCATTAAAGAATCTACCAAGTGTCATTGTAAAGATAGAGTAAAAAGAGGTAATATGTAGCTTAATATTCTTTAGAATTCTTTAGTGTCCTGTTATCGTTATTGATATTAAGCAAAAATACAAAATATAACACGTATTTTAAGGTACACTTTAAAAACGTGTCATCCACCCTTTGATATTTTCTGTTTTTAGTATTTGTTGTTATAGCGTATCTAGTACTTGTATACTCTTGGGTTATAGCGGCAACGGAAACAAATAATTTGTGAAATTTTCAGCTATCACAGTGTATAAGAAACAGCTGGTGACAGAAAGACAGACAACGAATATTTTGTAAAAGGCATTCGTTTTTATCTTTTAAGTACAGAAAAGATCGCATTAGTATATTAATTTCATTCTTAGGGTACCTAACCCTAAAAATTATTGCTGCAATATAAATACGTTTTTTTAAGTATGTCAAATATGACAAACTGACATTGACATAACTAAATTTCATTCAAATAATCAAACAAAATTATACATATTTTAAATTTTTAATTCTATTACGATACTTAATATAAAAATAGCAATAATTTATTTAAAAATAATAAATAAATTTCATCAAACTCTTTAACAATACTTTTTTTGATCCTGCCATCTATCGGAATTTTGTTGATTTATTACTACGGATGGTAAGCTTGGGTTCATGTTTGGCAGAGAGAATGACACTAACGGAAACGGAAACTAACAATGTATACGTATACATGTCACCAACTTAGCTGTTCAGGTGGCCAAAATTGGAATTACAAGTTCGACAGCACTCTTAGGTGGCAACAAGTCTCCACTAGCGACACTGTCAACTGAACAGCTAAGTTGTTGCACTGCACTCATACATGTGTATTTTGCTGGAAAAAATCACGCTGATATATCTGTTTTGCGATAAAAAATGTATAATATTACCTATTTCGCGCCCCAATTAGACCATTTTAAGTTTATGTTAAGTGATTACTATTTAAAAATCTTAGAGGAAATGGTTGCCAGTCTGAGAAGCATTTAGTATGGGGCTCGGAAAGCCTTAAGGCGCATGGGCTAATTCTTTCAATAATTCATGTCGATCTTTTTTTTTCTCATCTTTTATCTTTTGTTCAAATCCTTTGTCATAATTGTGTCAAACAGACTTGTTCATATTCTGTGGGAGAGGCCATCGGTGCTGAACCACAGTTCTATACTAGTTCAGCACTAATGGTACAAATTAAATATGTATCATCTATGTTTTATGCAAATAAAGATATTATTATTATTATATGTAGTATATCAGTTGTGTTAGCAACCATAATACGAGCTAGAAATGACTCAGTATGGGGCTAACCAACCATGTGTGAATGTGTCCTACTATTTATTTATTTACTAGCTGACCTGGCAAACGTTGTTTTGCCTAAATAAAAAAATAAAAAACTAAATATACAGTAGCCGATTCTCAGACCTACTGAATACGCATATAAAATTTGGAATAAATCGGTCAAGCCGTTTCGGAGGAGTACGGTAACAAACACTGTGACACGGAAATTTTATATATAGGATTTAAATAGTTTTTTTTACTCGAAAAAAATATACAATTTTTTTTTGTTTTTGTAGATCCTTGCGGGTGCAGAGGACAGCGACCGAGAGGACCTGATACCTGTGGCAAACGCTACTCAGGAACAGGATATGTAAGTCCTACCACGTTTTCCGGTTCGATCCCAGCCCTACACCAATGACTTGTTTTTCAAGTTATGTGTGGATTTGCACTCGCTTTGCGGTGAAGGAAAACATCGTGAGGAAACCGACATGTTTGAGAACCACAATATCCGAAGACGTCATCACAAGGCCAGCATGGTGGATAACCTATAACTCTCTCCTAGTAAGAGAAGGCCCTAAGTACCAGCAGTAGGAACGTAGTGTGGGCTGCTTGTGCTATGTATGTTATGTGTACATGATATCAATACAAAAGTATATGATATGTATCCATGTCAATTTTCAATTATATATTATAGTAGTATAATATCATTACAATAGTATTTGATTTTAATCAAAATGACAATTTTCACTACTAATTCTACTAATATAATATCAATACAATAGTTTATGATATGAATCAAAATGACAATTTTCACTACTAATTCTACTAATATAATATCAATACAATAGTTTATGATATGAATCAAAATGACAATTTTCACTACTAATTCTACTAATATAATATCAATACAATAGTATATGATATGAATCAAAATGACAATTTTCACTACTAATTCTACTAATATAATATCAATACAATAGTATATGATATGAATGCTGCTAACTAAATGCATGATGCTAACTAAATTGTAACCAATCAAAAACATGCTAAGGAATGTGGTAACAGACTGTATGTAGTTCGACTGCTAGAAATTCATGAAAATGTTACAAAATAAAAAAATACTATTCCATATTGTTTACCGAGGTAAGCGCCAGCTCTTGGGTCATTTTTTCTGTCCACCAGCCGTTTGGACAGATCAATTGTCATAATTTGAATTTTTATTAAAAAACGATTCACTAGTACTAAAGTTGTTTTAACCCTGCAGTCTGGGTGAAAGAATAAGGTTGCGGAATTTCCCCTGCCTGTCGTAAGAGGCGACTAAAAGGGGCATCAGACTCGAGGGTGTTCGAGATGGGGTTCCGACACCCGCTTCATCGAGTCCGGGGTGGACGACGACGGCGTTGCGTGACCGTCACCGTCGAAACAATCCGGAAAGGGCCACAGGGCAGTGCAAGGAGGTCTCCGGAGTGTTTCCCGGAAGAACCCGGACACCTCCGTTAAGCTCAGAGGCAGGTCACCGGTGGGTTTTAGTGGGTACAAATCCCACATAACCTGGCTACGCCCCATCGTAGCCAGGTATCTTGTCGAAGATTTCCCCCTCGTCAAGAAAAAAAATAGCACTAAAGTTGTTTATATTTTTATTTGCAGGCTGTCCGCAGACGATATGTTCGCGTATGAAGAACCTCCCGTCACTCCCGAAGAGGAAGCTGCTCTACTTCACTACGTCTGCGGTAAGCCATCTATACCAATATTATAAATAATCGAGTTTCTGCTGTATTTGCCTTTGAGTCTGTATTCGACCCTTGATCGAATACGGCAAATAATATAATACAGTGTAAACTTCATGTAATGTCACTCGATTTAACGACAAACTCTCAAAAGCCACGAAATCAATTGCCTTTAGTTGGTTTAGCTTGTAATCCATACTATGACACATTCTCTCTATAACGCCATAAAATGCACAGTCCTTTCAGTGTAGTTATATATGAGTTTACACTGTATTTGAAATTGGTTTGTCAAATATTCTCTCGTCAAGCGAGGTTTTGTCAAAATCCGCGGGCTAAATGCCAAACGAACATTGGTTCCATAAACAGTGTAAACTCTATATAACGACACTAACTGTGTATTTTATGGCGTTATGTAGAGTGGTCGTTATACGAGCACGCTCATATGATGCGTTCAAAAATTGAATAAGGATATTATTTTATAATTTTACTTTTTCTTTATTTATAAATTCAAATTCAAATTTTCAAATTCAAATTATTTATTACGAGTAACACAGACTCACAACTTAATAAAATAAAATATTATAAACAATGGAATTAGTAATATAATTATTATTTCAATTAACTTATTATAATTATTTACTTTTCGACAAAGCCCCTATACAGCTGCTATTCTTTTAATTTAATTTATTAATTATTATTGTATGAAATACTGACGAGTCCATATTGATGATAGTTATGTTTATATAATGTAATAATTATTTAACAATATGACAATAAAGACATTCTATTCTATTCTATGGAGAGAATGTAAATCTAAACCAATTAGTTTAGCTTGTATTCCATACAATGATACATTATCTCCATTTAACGACCCGGCTTTATATAGAGTTTACACTGTATTTGAAATTGGCTTGTCAGATATTCTCTAGTCAAAGCCAAATGAACATTGGATCCATATACAATGTCAACTCTATATAACGACACTAACTGTGTATTTTATGGCGTTATATAGAGTGGTCCCTAAATGGAGAGAATGTAAATCTAAACCAATCGGTTTAGCGTGTATTTCATAAAATAATACATTATCTCCATTTAACGACCCGGCTTTTTAATATTAGTACTCATTTCACACACGGCTGGTTAACTCCATACTGAACCATTTTAAGTTCGTGTTATGGTAGCTAACACACCTGATATACATACATATATATTTTATATGGATACATATTTAACACCCAGACCCACAACCGACAAATTTAGTTAAGCACAAAGATGCCGGGCCGGGCCGGGAATCGAACCCGGAACCTTCTGGTTAGCAGTCCGGCATGGTAACCGTTGCGCCAACGAGGTCGTCAAAAACATTGTAAACTGTTCACGTAAGGCATCTTAATATTTTCGCGTAGAAAACGGTCACACTTACTTATTATTAAAAAAAAAAAGAGGTCGTCAAAGTTATATAGAGTTTTTTATCTTCCATCTCCAGGCGAGCGAGTCCCGGAACAGGAGGCCCAGTTCACGCCGGTGGCCGAGTGGCTGCTGGGCGTCTACCACTCGTGGTGCGAGATCTCGGCGCTCATGTACACGCTTATTGGCACTGACATGTAAGTATTGAAATCTAATATAGTTTTGCCGGCGTCTTCAACATCGTAACGCCTGGAAGTTTTGTCGCAGCAACATCGCAGGGAAGTAAATTGCGCCGGCGTTTAGAAAGTAGTTACCTCGTTACGGAAATCTTGTTAAATTCTACCTGATTGCATTCCCGAATTTTTTGACGTGACAACGTCTTAAATTAGGTTGCGGCTGGGAGTCACTTATGAAAAAGTGTAACGCCCGGTAACGTTACGATGAATCACCGAACGAGAGAGAGGCCCGCCGAATGCCTTGCGTCTCTCTCCCACTCAACTATGATCGGTCGCGTGCTGCGCGCGCGGCAGACGTTGTCACGTAAAATCTTCGCCCGTAAAACCGACTTTAGAGGCAACCATTTTTTTTTGTCAAAATTATTTCGTTGGGTAGCTTTTGGCATTATTATTTTTATAAAGTTATGTGTAACCATTGTTTGTACAGATTCCTTGTAAATTCTATTATTATTAGTGCGGCTACCACTGTAATATCTGAGACTGATTGTATTGTATTGGGGGGGGAAGGGTATTGGGGGTTGTTGACTTTAGTTACAGAAATACAGAACTTTATTAGCCCTAAATAACATACGTTAAAGGCAAGTCATACAACAATAATTAATCAATGGTGGCGATTCAGCGGCACACACGATTAAACCAAATTTAAAGAAGCCCCGTCTCTTTTCATCTTAGGTGGCCAGAAAGAGACGGCACGCTGTGCACCATAGTCAAACCAACTAAAATCACGTCAAATGTAGAAAATATAGGCGACTTTAGTCCGCACTCATTTGTATCACCTCTAAAACTGCCTGCACATTCCATATTTGACGTGATTTTAGTTGTTTTGTCTGTGGTTCAGAACGTGCCATCTCTTTCTGGCCACCTAAGATGAAAAGAGACGGGGCTTCTTTAAATTTCGTTTAGTCGTGTGTGCCGCTGAATCGCCACCAATACTTAAAACATTAGTTAGATAAAATTAAATAAACTTACAAATTTCATTAAATAAATATTCTTACTACACACATAAGCATTTGTTTGTCATGTCTATTAAATTTAAAGTACTACTGTTGAACACGTGAATAACGATTCTGCAGTACTTTAAATTTAATAGACATGACAAACAAGTGCTAATGTGTGTGTAATTAGAATATTTATTTAATGAAATTTGTAAGTTTATTTAATTTTATTACACGCTTATATTAGCTTCACCTGTATGTTTGTAACCGACTTCTTTGGGCGCGATTTTGACCCACTTTAAACGGCCAGATTTCGTTCAAACTTTGTATATTTACTGAGGACCGATGACAATACACTAATTGATAAAATTATTCCATTTTTTTGTATTTTTGTTTCTATGTTTGTTTGTAACCGACTTCTTTGGGCGCCATTTTGACCCACTTTAAACGGCCAGATTTCGTTCAAACTTTGTAGATTTATTGAGGACCGATGACAATACACAAATTTGATATAATTACGGTTTTCTATAAAAAGTGTGTTTTTTTTAGTTTTTTCAAACTATTAATTATCTAACTAATGTTTTTAAGTATTAAGTAATTATTGTAGTATGACTTTTGCCTTTAACGTATGTTATTTAGGGCTAATAAAGTTCTGTATTTCTGTATTTTTTTTAACTACTCACTTTATTATGGTCATATCTAAAAATAATGAAAATAAATAAAATTAAGTCTTATATCCTAAAAAGACTACGTCAAAGCCCCTCGCCCAAACGTACCCATTAGGCTGGCAGCATTTCCTCGCTGAATCGCGAGAGAAATTTGCTGTACAGTAATACCCCGGACTTACGCGATAGGTGGGACCGAGCGCTATCCGCGTAAGTCGAATTCGCGTAAGTCGGGGTACAATTTTGCATATACATACCTACCTATAAAGTCATACAAAGTATGTTTAATTGGGACCGGAGACTATAATTTAGGAAATACAGTAATACCCCGACTTACGCGATAGGTGGGACCGAGCGCTATCCGCGTAAGTCGAATTTGCGTAAGTCGGGGTACAATTTTGCATATACATACCTATAAAGTCATACAAAGTATGTTTAATTGGGACCGGAGACTATAATTTAGGAAATATAAAACAATAATTTAGGAAACAAATTTTAGTTTAATTCTAGATAATATGACAAACTATATTAATAAAATGTATAAACACAATCTGAAGTGCGCGGCTTTCAAACAAAAAACGTTAATATAGACGAGAAAATTAAATCGCGTAACTCCGAATTCGCGTAAGCCGAGGTAGCGTAAGTCGGGGTATTACTGTATTTGTATTTATTTGATAATTGCCATGACCCCCCGTCACAGGAGCGTGGAAATGGTGACGGAGAACTGGGTGTACCGCGCGCGGTTCCCGTGCCACTGCCGCGTGTGCCTGTGCGTGTGCGCGGCGGAGGCGGCGCTCCACGCGCTGCTCAGGGACACCGTGTGGGCGCTCGCTCATGGTGAGGACACTTGCTTTCTTGAATAATCTATACTACTATGCGTGCCAACTAAGAATAGGACTGTCAAAACCGCCATCTTGCTCAATCATACGCGCAAACTTCATAACCAAAGTGTATGGTGTCCAAAAATATGTATGAACAAATTATATTCAGTTTATATGTTTAATGTACGCTGTTTTTGCTATTTCATATACATTTTACGGCAAATTAATTATAAATGAGTAGAATTTGAAAGCAAAAGCATATTTATAAAAATATAATTTCTTTTTCATTCTTGTCACTTCTTTTTGTACCAAATAAAAATAGTTTATTATACTGCTTACAGCACTTAAGTCGAAACTATCCAAATACAATGTCTCGTCACGTGTTTTTTTTTAGGTGTTGTTAATTTGCCTTGGGTACTTCTTACCTGTAGAATTAATTAATCCAAAATTATCCAATAATAAAATCAAGAATAATTAAACAATAATTAAATTTATATCTATGAACCAAAAAAATAATTATTAAATTTTATTTTTTAAGCTTTCTTTGCTAGTAGTACTTTTTTGACAGTTATCGTGTGAAGTTGAAGCAAGCGCGATCCTATTCTTAGTTGGCACGCATAATATAAGACTCTTTGTCCTGACTCATTCATCTATAGACAATGCAGAGCCCAAACGGCTGGTCCTAGGGTTGTGAAATTTGGAGGGTGTATTTGTTTTAGTATGTAGACGCGTACTAAGAACGGATTTTTGGAAATTCCACCCCTAAGGGGGTGAAAGGGGGTAAAACAGTTTGTATGAAACTTCTTTGTTTTTGAACTTCCAGCAATGAAATTTGAAATATGTATAGTTTATGTAAAATTAAAAATAATGGCATCAATTTTTTTTTGCCAGGGGTGAACTAAGGGTTTATAGGAGGGGGGGGGGGTGAATGTTTGTTTGGATAATTCTTTATTTATTTGGGAAAGTTTTGTATTTTTTAAATTAAATACTTCTGAATTGGAATTTAAGTATGTGGTTCACTTAGTGGTATGGTTCAAATAAAAACTGAGGTTAACTCCCAGGAATCGAATGCGGAAAGACAGATGTGACTCATTTTGATATCGTAGCAATATAATGTGTATATAAAATTGGCACGGGAGTGGGATACAATAGATTTTCAGGTTACGTGAAAAGCGACCTACACGCGGGCGGAGCCGCGAGCAACCTCTAGTGTTTGTTTAACCGGCAATCACTTACGTTTATTTTGTCGGTATTAGCGGGACATGTTTGAGCACAATCAGTGTGCCATTCTCAAGGGCAGGAACACAGCCAACGTACGTCCGCGGTGACGGCTGGGCCTGCACTGCCTACTCCACCGACTAATGACCTATTGTTATATAGTGATGTTGCTATTGCAGCCGGCGCAGGCGTTCCCGGTGCATGGTCTTCATCTTCTTCATCGCTCGAACCATTTATATTTAAAAATTGTTGCCGCGTTAGTGGGTCGGTGCATATAATGCTGACGGAATCCTCGGAAATATGCCTTACGAAAGTTTTAATACAGTGACTTGTATTCTTGATGCCTATTCTGCCCTGCTTAGCACAAAAGCGGTATCTCAAAAAAAAAATCGAAAATTTGATTTTTATGCCATTGGATAGCTTAAGAAAATACGCATCTAATGAACTAAGCCTTTTAGCGGTATCTTGTTTAAAACATGTAAAAAAAATCCTTAAGAAAGATTTCTCTATGTCAGTTTTACCTAAACTTATTTAGGGTATAAGAGGTATACCAATATTGTGTAGGCAACCAGCTGTATATTTGAATACCGCCAAGACTCTTAAAAAAGGACACATTTTTTTTTAAGCCGCTTAGCAGTAAGTATAACAATATATAAAAAATCTAATTTTACATAACTTCAATTATCTCGAAACTAGCGTTCATTGAGATACCGCCTTTGCGCTAAGCAAAGCAGTATTTGACACTAAAATAAGCAACAAGTCACTTTGAAAGTCAAAGTTCTGACTTGATGAGGCATGATTGGAATGTAGCCTATTAGAGTGTCAACTAACACTCTAATAGGCTACATTGTAATCATCCCTCCCCTTCCCCCCCTTCGTGGGCGTAAAGTGGGCTATATCTTCATAAGGTTATTCACTCGAACGTGGACTGCCCGAGTCTGCTTAGTTCTATAAGCTTTAATTTTAGCCCTCGGCTTAGAAGCAAAAATCTAAACTGTTTCACACTAATAAACTGTATAAAAACAACGTTTCCAGTAATAGTCCTATACAGCGCATGTGTCGCTCATATAACGAACTGGTACTCAAATGTTGTGACGCTTCAGATAACAACCAATGTAAGACTCACATTACTGAACTGGATGTATTTAGTAACAGTCTCAGTCAATTTAGAAATAATATAAGTTATAGGTTAAATTGTTAAATTGTTTTAGTTCTTAAGATCTCCCCTTTTTTATGTATATATGAACCGTCCCTATCATTAACTTTACACTAGTAGCTGTGTACTCTTTTTTTTTGGATTGCAGACTTGTTTTTGTTCATTTTAGTTTAGTTATGTTAAAATGAATGTTTGTAATCTGTCTGAGTGCCTAATAAAAAAAAAAAGGCAGAACGTTGACTTTACGCCCACGAATGTTGACTATTACAGTGTTAGTTGGCACTCTACTAGGCAACATAATCGTCCACAGCCCCCGAACACTTGACTAAGCCCTCAAAACTTTGACTTAACAATCTAAAAGGTATTGTGACAGGGTTCAAATAAAAAAAGATTCATGATTGATGATTGAGACATGATGACTATCGTTAAATGTTCGTGCCACTGCCGCGTTTACTTTCTCAAGTCAAAGCTTAAACATTGTCTTTACACTCTAATGGACACGATGACAAGGTTAAAATGTTACATATCCTGATAAGCCTGATAGTTAAAACTTTGAGATTCTCATTGGTACGATGATAGATTTTATTATTATGATTTTATTAACTTAAGAGATTCTGCTAAGAATTATGGCAATTGATTTTGACCGTGGGTCGGATGACACGTTAAATTGTAGATCCCGGTTGTTAGTATTAGTAGAAACAGTCGTTAAACCAAATCAGAAGCCTTCGGGCTGCTTGAAAACCATTGATTTTATATTCTAACTGTATTATGTATTCAAACTGTTTGTAATTAGTTCCACTATTCTCCACCAGGCGGCAGCACGGTGCCAACAGCGGCGTACATAATGCGGGCGCTGCAGTTGTCCGGGGAGTGCGGCGCTTCCCCATGCGACTGGGACATACCTCGGCTGCGGCGTATACTCGACGCTGATGAAGGTACTTACTTCTTAATATATAGAAATCTCGTGTCACAATGTTTGTCCTCTCGATGGACTCCTAAACCACTTAACCGATTATAATAAAATTCGCACACCATGTGCAGTTCGATCCAACTTGAGAGATAGGATAGTTTAAATCTCAAATTATAGTCACAATTTTAATTTATTGCTAATTATTGTCTGTTATTATTTGACAGTCACGATTATCTGTTAACTCCAAATGATTCTAACAGATGTCGATACCTTTCGACTGGTTTGAGTAAGTAATCAATAGATGGCGCTGCTATGGTAAATCTACGAACGTGTCATATAAGCTACACTATGTATTTTTCATACCCCTAACTGAGGCAAAACAACGTTTACCGGGTCAGCTAGTATACAATATGTATGTATATGTAGTATATCAGTTGTGTTAGCAACCATAATACGAACTAGAAATGGTTCAGTATGGGTTTAACCAGCCGTGTGTGAAATGTCTCCTAATATTTATTTATTTATTCCCACAGCGGCTGTGTCAATAATCCACGAGCAGTTGTCCCGGGTCGCCGCGCGGAGTGAAATGAGCGAAATGGTGGTGAACAAGATCTGTATGTGCCGGCCCTACGGGAACCCCATGACGCCGGAGTGAGTTATTTATGATTTAATTATTATTATAATAATGGCCTACAGTGCTCTCCGCGTCCAGTACAATAACGCGTTCCGGGCGGTAGTGGGGCTGCCTCGCTTCTGTAGCGCATCAGGGATGTTTGCTGTTGGTCGCACCGATTGTTTCCACGCCACTATGCGTAAGCGGTGCGCATCCCTGGTGCGCCGGGTGCGAGCCAGCTCCAATGCCGTCTTAGCTATGATTGCTGATAGATACGATTGTCAGTATATAAATAATGGGTGCCTAAGACACTGCGCGATATCCATACTTGACAAATAAGATAAATAAAATGTAATGTTGATTTTTGTAAATTAAATGTAATATTATGTTTATTAATTTGTAAATTGTAATTGTAATTTAATATTCTCATTTTTAATTTATTTTATTTTATTTTTGACATTTTCTAATTGTATAGTTTTTTTTTTTTTTTGACATTATATAGGTATTTTCTTGAACATGTATGTATGAGTCCTTGTAACTTGAAAATAAATGATTTGAATTTGAATATGTGCATACTTCATTACCAAAGTGTATGGTGTGCCAAAAAATTTGTAAACAAATTATATAGTAGAAGAGCCCGTGAAGATCATCCTTCACCGATCTGATAACCAGATGAGACGTATTTTTTTATTAAATATTTTTTATAAACAAATGTGCCTAAAATTGCTTGCCCATCGAAAAGTGCTCATGGCTATTTTTAATTAAATAAACTTTTATTGTTTTTTTTTTCATCACCTTCATACTTTTGATAACCAAATGAAATTTATTTCACTGATAGTTTTTAATACACAGAATATGCCTCGGTATGCTTGCCTACTCATTTCAGTGTATAACTACCTGGCAAGCAGGTGTAAACAGGTAAGTCAAAATAGGTGACTCATTCGATTTTGATGCGCTTCATAGGAGTAACAATGATTCTGAACAGTTAGAATGTTATTTTTATTTTTGATAATTGTAGCTAAATTATCATTTGACTATACACGAACATGCGCAAAAAAAAGCCATGAGCACTTTTCGATAGGCAAGCAATTTTAGGCATATTTGTTTATAAAAAATACTTAATAAAAAATACGTCTCATCTGGTTATCAGATCGGTGAAGGACGATCTTCACGGGCTCTTAGACTAATATTTATTTTAAATGTTCAATGTACGCTTTTTGGTATTTCACGCCAAATTAATTATAAATGAGTAGGATTTAAAAAAATAAAGTATATTTATAAAAGTATACATTTATTTTCAGTTTTTATGAATCGATCGTAAAGTTCTTTTGATATGGATATGTAATCTGGAATATTTTGTATTACTGCTAATGTTAAACTTCGCAGAAGTTCATTGGCACGTTTTTTTTTTTTTATATACAAAGTACTTGTGCACATTAAAAACGATTTCTCGTGCTCTCTTCGAACTCAAAATGAGAAAAGCAACTTGCGTACGATCCAAGTATTCAATATTGCATCGTTATGTAGGTATGTGGTTTTTGGTAAGTCAAGTAATTTTAAAGCGTTGTGTAAATATTTCGTGAACATTCCAGTAAAGCACCGCCACATCTATGACTCTTACTTTTAAGTTTTTCAAATGCGGTAATGCTGCCAGCATTTTGGGCACCTTTTCCTCTACCCCTGGACTTTTGTAGGTTAAGTTTTAGTTGAGTGTTTTATATTTGTTTTGTTGTGTTGGTTATAAATAAAGTTTTTAATAAATCATATACCAAATAATATACATAAACCTAAAAAAAAAAAACCTTTCCAAAAAAAATATAACTATTCTTTTTGAACAATATATCTAAATATCTTTTCCTTTTTTTTCAGATTCGCAATCGACCGTTTCTGTAAACTTTTAGAAAACTACAAATCAGCTGCCGTTATTACTTTTAAGGTAAAAAATCTAAAATAATAGTATACAATAACATAAAATGAGCAGCTTATTATACGTTTCCACTGCTGGGACTCTGGACCTTCTGTCATGAGGAGAGAAAGATATAGGCCATAATCCACCACGCTGGTCACGTTTGAATTGGCAGATCACACACGTCTTCGGATACTGTGGTCCTCAAACGTGTCGGTTTCCTCACGATGTTTTCCTTCACCGTAAATCGAGTGCAAATCCACACATAACTTGAAAAACAAGTCATTGGTGTAGGGCCGGGATGGAACCAGGGGCCGTCTGATAGAAAAGCAGACGTTATCGCACCGAACCACACTCCTTTTTCATAACTACCAAAAACCGAACTATCAGGTGAGGTTCTTAAGAGAACTGTCTTTAATAGTGCAACTGTTATTCAGATGTATAAGCTATGTAGAAAATGCACAATAGTGAACTTTCATTAAAATCCATTCGGTAGTTGTTGCGTGAAAGAGAAACAAACATTCTGACATCCATACATACAAAATTTCGTCGCATTTATAATATTACTAGTTGAGCCGGCAAACGTTGTTTTGCCTTTTTACTAAAATGGCCATAAAAAATAGGGGTTGGTGATAAAAAGTAAAAATTTAGTGTTATATGTATAAAAAAAAAATATAAGGGTAAATAACCCTTAGCACTTAGGGGTATGGAAAATAGATAGTAGCGGATTCTCGAACCTACTGAAAACTCAAATTTTTTTTTTGTAAAAATTAGTCAAGCTCAAATATAAAGCCAATTGATTTCGACGTTTTTGGTTTTTGTTTGTCGTTTAATCGAGTGACGTTACATGGAGTTTATATACACTGTATGTATTTGATGCACTTCGTTCAGACTACGTTCGCAGTACAAACTATTTATAAAAGGTTAATTATAAATTATTGATTTATATTTGACATTCAAATTTGAATGTTTACTAACATTTGTATTGATTATATTATATTTAATTTTATTGTGTGACTTGTAAATGTATTGTTATCAATAAATTACTTTGACTTTGACTTTTTGTGCCCCCCCCGTCAGATCGACATGGTGGAAGGCAAGCCGGGCTCGGCGCCGTGGGTGCAGGCAGCGCGCGCGCGCCTCGCCCGCTACCTGTCGCCCGTACAGCGCGCCGCCACCAGGGACCGCCTCGCCGACATGGCCGCCAGGACGCGATGTGCAGACCGTACGTAGACACACCTGCAGCTTAGGACCCTCAGTCAAGCACCTAACTGTATGACCCGGCAGCCTCCCTTAGGACCCTCAGTCAAGCATCTTTTTTATAACTTATAGGTTTGCGTTTGACCACAGCTTGCCTGGTGTTAAACAATACTATGGCCTACGATGTTACACGCTTACCTAGAAAATACCTATTAACTCTAGATTTGAAGACCCCCAGGTGGTAGGTACTTCTCAGGAAACAGAGACTCAGGAAGAGAATTCCAAAGTTTTGCAGTCCTCACAAGAAAGGAAGAAGCGAAACGGCTTGTGCGAAACTTAGGGATTTCGACTGTATATCTAAGTCTCTTCGCTGAGTTTCTGCTCGTTCTGTAATGGAACGGAGATGGTGGTATTATATTATGCAACTCCGTTGCGCAATCCCCGAAATGTATTCTATAAAACACCGACAGACTGGCAACCTTACGCCGGTGCTCCAAACTATGAAGTCTAGATTTGGCGAGACAAGGTTGACCGATGAGCTTCTTGGCATGCCGCTCAATGGACTCCAACGCCTCAAGCTGGTATTGGCATCTAACTGTATGACCCGGCAGCCTCTCTTAAGACGCTCAGCCAAGCACCTAACTGTATGACCCGGCAGCCTCTCTTAGAACGCGCTGTGCAGACCGTACGTAGATACACCTACGGCTTACGACCCTCAGTCAAGCATCTAACTGTATGACCCGGCAGCTTCTCTTAGGACCCTCAGCCAAGCATCTAACTGTATGACCCGGCAGCCTCTCTTAGGACGCGCTGCGCAGACCGTACGTAGACACACCTGCGGCTTGCGACCCTCAGCCAAGCATTTAACTGTATGACCCGGCAGCCTCTCTTATGACCCTCAGCCAAATATCTAACTGTATGGCCCGGCAGCCTCTCTTAGGACGCGCTGCGCAGACCGTACGTACATACACCTACGGCTTGCGACCCTCAGTCAAGCATCTAACTGTATGACCCGGCAGCCTCTCATAAAACGCGCTGTGCAGACCGTACGTAGACACCTACGGCTTACGACCCTCAGTCAAGCATCTAACGGAGTGAGCCGGCAGCCTCTTTAGGACCCTCAGTCAAGCATCTAACGGTGTGACCCGACAGCCTCTCATAGGATCCTCAGCCAAGCACCTAACTGTATGACCCGGCAGCCTCTCTTAGGACGCGCTGTGCAGACCGTACGTAGACACAGCTGCAGCTTACGACCCTCAGTCAAGCATCTAACGGTGTGACCCGACAGCCTCTCATAGGACCCTCAGCCAAGCACCTAACTGTATGACCCGGCAGCCTCTCTTAGGACCCTCAGCCAAGCACCTGGGGGTCCAGTCAGCCAGGCACCACGGGGGATCTGAGATACAGTCTGGAGACAGACAGACAGCGGAGACTTAGTAATAAAGTCCCGTTTTTACCTTTTAGATACGGAACACTTGAAACCTATTTCAGCTTGGTTTTGATTAAAAAGTGATCGCTTGTGACGCTAGATGTGGTTGTTGGCAGTGAACTCGTGGGCCGGGTACAAGCACCGCTGCGACTGTCTCACGCCGCGCACGCTCTGCGCACAGCAACGGAAACAACTGCTCAAGTATGTATATATACAAAATTACAAAATTTCTTTATTTAACACAGTAACTTATTGACTCAAGCGTTACTTTGCGGAAATCCATTGTAAATAGAAGACAAAATTAAATATTTAGTGTTTTTCCGCTGTGATCCGAAAACCAAATTAAGACAAGTAAAGGAAAAATCAACTAAGATCAATTAACCAAGCTTAATTAACTAACATTAATTAACTAAGATCAATTAACTAAGATTAATTAAGATTAACGTTACCTATCACAATTCGGAAATTCTTAACTCTACACGTGTTTCGCCTAACCACAAGGCATCATCAGGAGATGCTGACTCTCGACTTGTCTTTCGAAGAGTCAAACAACACAGAACACAGAACGACACAAAATCAAAAACAATTTACAAAATTTCTTTATTTAACACAGTAAATTAGAATAAATATAAAATTATGGAATCCAAAGGCTTCCAAACTAATTAACATAATTTGGTAGTTAGGAAATTAAACATTAAAATTTTGAAATATACAAAATTACAAAATACAAAATTTCTTTATTTAACACAGTTGTCGGAGCGTGGTGGTTGCTGACCCTATCACTGTCTGAGTTGTGGAATGAAATACTGAAGCAAGATTTACTTTGTTGTATTTAATAATAATTATTACAAGTACACGACTGTCGCGTGTGATCGCGGGAGACGACTGGTCGGCGGAGGGGGGCGCTGAGTCCAGCCGCTCTACATACTTATCAAATTACAATACATGTCACTACACAGTAAATAAAAATCAACAAAATTAATTATATGGAATCCAAAGGCTTCCAAACTAGTTGTTTGAACTGTATATTGCAAGCTAATGTCTTCTCCCAAAAAAAAAAAACGTTTTACAAACTCAAATATAATTATAAGTAATTCATTTACAAGTAGTAAGGAAATTAAACATAAAAATTTTGAAAATTGGGAAAAATATGTATACATATATATATACTAGCTGACCCGGCAACCCGGAAACTTCCGTTTGGCAGTCCGGCATGGTAACCATTACGCCAACGAGGTCGTCAAAAACAAACAAACAAACAATCAAACAAAAACCATTTTACTGCACTCCAGAAGAGAAACTAGCTTTCTCAAACTCAGGGAATCCTACTGAGAAAGCTAGAGCCTCCAAACATGCAAAATTTAGCTAAAACTGACACTAATATAAGACTTTTATTTAATTTATAACATTCATTTTGTATAACAATGTAACAATTCTTTTGCATAAATAAAAATTATTATTATTATTATAAACCTCTTCTTTTCCTCTTCATAGTATATTGGTATATTGCATGTTCCAGGTCCATATACTCTCGAATCTCGTTCTTTGGCATGATGCAAGCGGTGAACGAGTTTAATGGCACCGCACCGGACGTGGGACCCGACGCTCAGAAGGTAAATAAAGTACAATATAAAGTATAAGCAGACCAATATACGTGCGAAACTGCACAGTTTCATAACATACACGTAGCGATTTATCGGTACCGTTCAAACTGTACAGTCTGATCGTAACGATTTCTCGTAGGGTGTATAGCTTTATGCCAGCTACGATAAACTGCACCGTTCGAACTGTACAGTCTGATCGTAACGATTTCTCGTAGCGTGTATAGCTTTATGCCAGCTACGATAAACTGCACCGTTCGAACTGTACAGTCTGATCGTAACGATTTCTCGTAGCGTGTATAGCTTTATGCCAGCTACGATAAACTGCACCGTTCGAACTGTACAGTCTGATCGCAACGATTTCTCGTAGCGTGTATGGCCACCATTAGTTATAAATTAACCTGTTTGTTTTAGCCCGCTGACGAGGTGGATCGAGAACATGCGGCTCGAGAGTTACAGCAAGGAGACGGCACTGGGGCCAAGTGAGTATAACATTGCAAAAAAAAAAATTGGGAAAGTGAAAGAAAGAAAAGAAAGAAAGAACACATTTATTTCAGATACAGAAGACACATACATATATATTATTTAAATTACATAAAACGAACATGAAAAAAAAGACAGCATAGTATGTGTCCCCTAGCGTCGGAAAAAGGTCAGCCCTCAGTATAAACGCTACAGATTTCTCTGCAGCACTGATTTTCAGGACCAACCTTTAGAGACGCGTGGAGATACAAACGAAGTAAAAGTGAAGAAAAATGAAAAAGCAAACGCATAAAATACATGAATAAGACAATAAATAAACGAAAATAACTACAATAATGATAAAACAAACAGATAATTGCAAAAACAAAGAATTAGAAACACCACCAAACACATACAGTGGCGAGTGGCGCTCGCGCATGAAGGGTTCCGTACCATTTAAATATTTTTTTTTTATTAAATTATTTTAAAACGCTGCACAAAGGCTCAGCAAATTCAGTCTAATTTAAATACAGTTCATTATTGGGATAGAATTTGACAACCAGAGTTGTGACATGGTTGTCATGGTTACATTAAAATAGTTTAAGTAAGGTAGGTGCGGCCAATAAGGCCTATCGGGTAATAAGGCCTAAGTTACAGAAACACAACTTTAAATGGTTCCCGCTAAGCGAAATCACAGTCATAGGTAGCAAACCATCCTAGATGGCGCCCCAAACCTGTTACGACTCGCAAGCCCGCGTGCTGCCGCCAGTGCGACATCGTTCATTGTGGTTGGCGGACACACGTCTCGATTTATAATATAACGGTCGAACCAAACGTAAGTATTTTTTTCATTTTTACACTTTTCCACATTATTTTATAGTTAACTTTTCTATTAGTTAATGTTTTAAAGACCTGTATTGTACAAAATAGTATAAATTAGACAAAATAATAATATTTTAAACTTTTCTTGACAATGTGGTTGGTTGTTAATAAGGCCTATAAAATTTGACTATAGGCCTTATTACCCTCCTTTATTAATATCATCGAGTGACTATTTTACTGTTTATTTAAGAACTTTAGAAATGAAATAACAACTGTTTTTAATTGATTTATGGTTTTCAGGCAAACCTAATAATCACAATGCCTCCCAAGCGAGCATTGTGGTCTGAAGATGATCTGGTGGCAGCAGTCAGAGCAGTACAATGTGGACGGTTGAGTACGTACAAAGCTGCTGACGGTAGTTCCAGTTCTGACGATGAGGATAATGTACCCCTCGCTCAAATGAAAAGAGCATCATTTAAGCAACTCCTGCCTAAACCAGCTAAAAATACCGAAAAGACACCAACAGTCAGAAGAAAAGCCATCAATTATAGAGGAACTCCAGTTACCAAAGACCTGTTTGATAAAAACAAAATAGAAAAAAAGACCACAAAAATGAAAAGCACAAAAGGAGCAGAGAACAGGAAAGAGAATAGAGAAAGTTGGTACTGCCTCGCATGTAAACAGGAGCAAGAGACTGCTATGAGGATGTGTTGCAAATGCAGCAAGTGGTACCACGAGGAGTGCGTTGGTTTAACAGAGGAGGATGATGATGATTTTGAGTGTCCAGATTGTGCCTAATTAAAGAAAAAATTTTACTTTTAAGTCTTTACTGTGATTATCGTATTACTATTATTTTATGGATGAGAAATATAAGAAGATTATTTCATTTATTTTTGTAGTTTAAAGTCTTAGGCCTTAATATACTACCATAGTTTAATAAGGCCTAAAGACAGTGTTTTTTAAAATGTTTAATTTTAACTATGTTTATAGCAGAAGTTGCTGTTTTTCGTTTTTAATTAATAGTGATTGACATAAATGTTTAATAAACATTAAAATTTACTGATTTGTTTAAACATTCTTTGATTTATTTGAATTTCCGCTTAGCTAGGCCTTATTGCCCGCACCTACCTTATTTATGTATTAGGCTGCGATATTTTCAATCCACCCTCTAATGTTTGTTGTATGGGAGCCCCCCTCAAATATGTATTTTATTTCAATTTTATAATTTAATTTGATAGCCAATATACTTTTATGTGTTTTGTGAAAATTTTAAGTGTCTAGCAACTACCGTTATTGATATATATAGCAAATAAATACGAAAAGACACGTTTGTAGTATGGGGACCCCCTTAATATTTTCGTTTTTTATTTTATTTTTAGTATTTGTTGTTATAGCGGTACGGGAAATACATATCTTGTGAAAGTTTCAGCTTTCTAGTTATTATATATACAACCTGGAGACAGACAGACAGCGGAGTCTTAGTAATAGGGTCCCGTATTTACCTTTTAGATACGGAACCCTAAAAACAACCTACTTAAACTAACGAGAACAGATCTGCGTTTGATTAACAAGATAAACCATTTATTGATAATTATTAAATTATATCTATTTGTATTTTGCTTATTTATTTTTAAAGTTAATTTCTAGCTATCGATATATAGCGGTTCATGAGATACAGCCTAGTGACAGACTGACAGCAAAGTCTTTGTAATAAAATAATAAATTTTATGACACATTCACATATGGCTGGATAGCCCCATACTAAACTATTTCCAGTTTGTATTATGGTTGCTAACACAACTGATATACTACATATACATACATATATATTTTACATAAATACATATTTAACACTCAGATCCACAGCCGACAAATTTAGTTCAGCACTAAGATGTTGGCCGCGCCGAGGATCGAACCCGGAACCTTCTAATTAGCGTTCCGGCATGGTAACCTGTAGGTCTGGGTGTTGACAAGTATGTATGTACAGCCAACAAATTTAATTCATCAAACAGATGTTGCCCGTGCTGGTAATCAAGCCCAGGAGCTCTGATGCAATCCGGCATGTTTACCAGGTTACGAGACCCTCAAAAGTCTGTAGGGTCCCGTTGGTATCCTTTTGGGTACGGAACCCTAAAAAGGACTGTGGATAATGATGATGATGAGTTATTGAAACCCTAACTTTTTGTCAACAGACCACCAGACATGGATACAGATTTAGATATGGACGTGGAAGAAGTTCAAAGGATGTTTGCCGGCGCCGCCATGGCATTAGACTGCCAAGACGCTGAGCATAGCGACGTGAACCTCGACCTGGACGATAGTGAGTATATCTCGACAAGCACTTGGACAATTTTGAAAAAAATTGCCATGGGTAGTCCCATTGAACCGAGCTATCTGTGTACCAAATTTCATTAAAATCGGTTCAGTAGATCTCGAGTTATCTTCGAAAGAAAGTAAAAATATACAGTCAAGCAAACAAACGTGCAGAGATAGACTGCCAACATGACGAAGCATAGCGACGTGAACCTCGATCTGGACGATAGTGAGTATATCTTGACAACCTCTTGGACGATTTCGAAAATGTTTGTCACAGGTACTCACCGGAATCTGGATCCTGACCAAAGAAAACCTATTAAACGACACCCAACATGACTTTTGACACTATTTTGACAATTGACATAATTGGTGTCTAAATTGACACCGGAATCTGGATCCTGACCATAGAAAACCTATTAAACGACACCCAACATGACTTTTGACACTATATTGACATTTGACGTTTTCGATGTCAAAAGTGACCCCGGAATCGGGTTCTTCACCTCTTCTAACCTACTAAACGACACCAAATATGACTTTTGCGCTATTTTGACAATTGACGTTTTCGATGTCAAAAGTGACCCCGGAATCGGATTCTTCACCTCTTCTAACCTATTAGACGACACCAAATATGACTTTTGACACTATTTTGACATTTGACGTTTTCGATGTCAAAAGTGACACCGGAATCGGATTCTTCACCTCTTCTAACCTATTAGACGACACCAAATATGACTTTTGACACTATTTTGACATTTGACGTTTTCGATGTCAAAAGTGACACCGGAATCGGATTCTTCACCTCTTCTAATCCATTAGACGACACCCAATTCGCCTTCGGTGTCAAAACTGATTCCGGAATCTAGTTCGTAACCCTCAACAACCTATTAAATAAATGGGTACGACCGAATTATCGATATTTAAAAGTATCAACTTCGACTGTAGTGGGTGGACTTGTATTCCATACAAACATCCAAATGAAAATTCCCCGTGCACCCACTGGTGGGTGGACGGGTCATGCCACCCTTATTTGCTGCAACCCAGCAAATGCTGGTTGTGCGGGGCTACTGTTTGCTGCAACCCAGCAAATGCTGGTTGTGCGGGGCTACTGTTTCCTGCAACCCAGCTAATGCTGGTTGTGCGGGGCTACTGTTTACTGCAACTCAGAAAATGCTGGTTGTGCGGGGGGCTACTTTTTGCTGCAACTCAGCGAATGCTGGTTACTGTTTGCTGCAATTCAGCAAATGCCGGTTGCGCGGGGCTACTATTTGCTGCAACCCAGCAAATGCTGGCTACCCGGGGCTACTGTTTGTTGCAACTCAGCAAATTTCTGTTATTACAGTTATAATGTGAGTGTAAAATACGTTATAAATCTTTTCGCAGGCTCATTCCTAACCGTATCGGACTCTGAAGGCAACTCTGGATCGGCCTCTCTCGGTCTGTCCACCTCGTCTTCCCTGGACTCGGCATCAGAGCTGCTGCTAGCCGCCGCGCGGGCCGTCGACTCCGCCGGCTCAGACGGTATGAACCTAACACACCTGCTATACAGTAATACCCCGACTTACGCTACCTCGACTTACGCGAATTCGGAGTTACGCGATTTAATTTTCTCGTCTATTTTAACGTTTTTTGTTTGAAAGCCGCGCACTTTAGATTGTGTTTATACATTTTATCAATATAGTTTGTCATATTATCTAGAATTAAATTAAAATTTATTTCCTAAATTATTGTTTTATATTTCCTAAATTATAGTCTCCGGTCCCAATTAAACATACTTTGTATGACTTTATAGGTATATGCAAAATTTTACCCCGACTTACGCGAATTCGACTTACGCGGATAGCGCTCGGTCCCACCTATCGCGTAAGTCCGGGGTATTACTGTACCGTCGAAATCGGTTCGTGCGTTCTCTACTTATAGTGTGAAGAAGGAAACCCCGACTTATTGTTATCTTCTTCTTCAACCTTTTCCCACTAGGTGGGGTATTTAGAGACCCAATCAAATGAAAAAAAAACTACAGTAGAATCCGGTTATAACGACTGCCAAGGGACCGGTGACATTACGTCGTACTAACCGGAAGTCGTATTAAACGAACATAAAAAAAGTTTGTTTTTTATATAACAGATATTACAGTTAAATGCCCGTTGTGTTTATTTTTCTTAATTGTAGATATTGTCGAATGGTTTACATCTAATTCCTTCGCAATCGTTACTTTTGACTCACCAGCTTCTAACCGTTGTATTATAACACTTTTTTCTTCAATGGAGAAACATTTTCGCTTAGCGGAAGCCATTTTTACGCGACACTCATTACCTACAAATTTGTACTACCATAAAATAAACAGTCAATTTCCAAACAGAGGCGTCGCATGGGGCGATTCTTTGCTATGAATTATTTGTAAACACGGCAACGCTCGTCGTTGTAACCGGACAATTATGTGTGAAATTCGGTCATTAAAAGCAGAAAGTCGTTGTAAGCGGAGTCGTAATAAACGAATGTCTATTTATTTAAGTTTATACTAAAAAAAACAAACAAATGCCTTAACTTTCGTCGCTAAAAACGGTTGGTTGCTATATGCGAAGTCGTACTAAACGGACTACACTGTACACAGTAATTAGGGATTAAAAAATCTTATTTGCAAATATTCAATTATATGAATTTTAATATAATTGATTTTATATTAATTTTATTACTATATTAATTACATTTTTTGTATTAATTAAGACTTATTTAGTCTAGTCAACAAGTGCCTCTTTGGTCAACTTTTTTCAGCAGTCTCCGAAAATTATGATTGAGGTGTCATTCGATTCGGAATGGCATCTAGATAGTTTTCAAGAAACAATGAAGTTACGCTGAAAAAAAAAAAGTTTTTGACCACGGATTATTGTTTATTGATCTGTCCTGTAGGCACCTGAATTTTTTCAAATTTTAATTTTCATATTTAATAAGTTTAAATAATATTCAAGGCCTTTAATGAATAAATTTTATTTAAACTTATTATTTTTTTTTTTTTTTTTTTTTTTCAGCGGAACTTCATTGTTTTTCGAAAACTATCTAGATGCCATTCCGAATCGAATGATACCTCAATCAAAATTTTCGGAGACTGCTGAAAAAAGTTGACCAAAAAGGCACTTCTTGACTAGAATTATCTTTGTATTTGTGTCAGGCGAGGCCGCGCCCGGCGAGCTGTGCCGCACCGTCCGCCACCTGATGCGCAGCATCGCGTCCATCGAGCGGCAGATGGACAGGGTGCTCAAACACGTGGACGACTGGCCGAGCAAGCCGCGGGGGAACGACGTCGAGGCCAGGTGAGAATACACTACAATTATACACCGTATTTCATACTAGATACAGTCGATATTACAATAACAAGATTCCGTTCCATATCGATAGTTATTTGTTTTTTATTGGGTGTGCGTGTTCGATTTCGATCGTCATTTGTTTTTTATTGGGTCTGCGTGTTCGATTTCGATCGTCATTTGTTTTTTTATTGGATCAGCGTGTTCGATTTCGATCGTCATTTGTTTTTTATTTGGTATGCGTGTTCGATTTAGATCGTTATTTGTTTTTTAATTGGGCCTGCGTTCGATTTCGATCGTCATTTGTTTTTTCATAGGTCTATGTTCGATTTTGACCGTCATATGTTTTTTGTAGGGCCTGTGTTCAATTTTGACCGTCATTTGTTTTTATATTGGATCCGTGTAATCGTCATTTGTTTTTCGTCTTCGCTCTTTGGATTCGTTCTACTGTCTCGCGTCATTTGTTTCCTCGTCGTGTTGTTGTAATCCCTCACCGTCCGCCACCTGATGCGCAGCATCGCGTCCATCGAGCGGCAGATGGACAGGGTGCTCAAACACGTGGACGACTGGCCGAGCAAGCCGCGGGGGAACGACGTCGAAGCCAGGTGAGAATATGCACCTCATTGCTTGCTAGATACAGTCGATATTACAATAGCAAGATCTTAACGTTCCATTTCCATATTAAAAAAAAAAAATTAAAAAAAAAAACTATATAACTATCCTTGTTTAACAAGGATTTTACAATATTAATTAGTAGGAACTAGACTAACTTACTAAATATCGCTGCTTGTTTGAGCTGCCACCAAACCCGAACTGAGTAACAAATCTCGTATATCGGGATTATGGTAGCAATATTGATTGTTAGTTGTTTGTTTATTGGTCTGTGCTCGAATTCGATCGTTATTTGTTTTTTTTTTTTTATTGGGACTGCGTGTTCGATTTTGTTCGTCATTTGTATTTTTATTGGGTCTGCGTGTTCGATTACGATCGTCGTTTGTTTTTTTCTATTGGGTCTGCGTGTTCGATTTAAATCGTCTTTTGTTTTTTATTAAGTCTGCGTTCAATTTGGATCGTCATTTGTTTTTATTGGGTCTGTGCTCGAATTCAATCGTCATTTGTTTTTTTATATTGGGTCTGCGTGTTCGATTTCGATCGTCATTTGTTTTTATATTGGATCCGTGTAATCGATATTTGTTTTTCGTCCTTGCTCTTTGGATTTGTTTTACTTTCGCGCGTCATTTGTTTCCTCCTCGTCGTTTTGTCGTAATCCCGCACCGTCCGCCACCTGATGCGCAGCATCGCGTCTATCGAGCGGCAGATGGACAGGGTGCTCAAACACGTGGACGACTGGCCGAGCAAGCCGCGGGGGAACGACGTCGAGGCCAGGTGAGAATTTACATCTTATTGCGTACTGGATACAGTCGATATTACAATACACAAACAAGAGTCTCTCTATAAAGAAGAACAGGTCATTTTAACAATAATCAGCCCTATTGTCAGTGTGAACGGTTGATATTACCAAGCAATAGCAAGATCCTTTTTTTACATTCGTTGACGTTTTATTTCCATATTGATTATCATTTGTCTGCGTTCGATTTCGATCGTCATTTGTTTTTTAAGGGTCTGCGTTCGATTTCGATCGTCATTTGTTTTTTATTGGGTCTGCGTGTTCGATTTCGATCGTCATTTGTTTTTTATATTGGGTCTGCGTGTTCGATTTAGATCGTCGATTGTTTTTTATTAAGTCTGCGTTTGATTTCGATCGTCATTTGTTTTTTACTTGGGCTTGCGTTCGATATCGATTGTCATATGTTTTTTATTGGGTCTGCGTTCGATTTCGATCGTCATTTGTTTTTGTATTGGATTTCTCTACGACTTAGATTGTCCATTAGTTTTTTAATTTGGTCTGCGTTCGATTTCGATCGTCATTTGCTTTTCTATGGGGTCCGCGTTCGATTTTGACCGTCATTTGTTTTTCGTCTTCGCTATTTGGATTTGTTCTACTTTCGCGCGTCATATGTTTCCCCGTCGTGTTGTTGTAATCCCACACCGTCCGCCACCTGATGCGCAGCATCGCGTCCATCGAGCGGCAGATGGACAGGGTGCTCAAACACGTGGACGACTGGCCGAGCAAGCCGCGGGGGAACGACGTCGAGGCCAGGTCAGAATATGAACCTTATTGCGTACTGGATACAGTCGATATTACAATAGCAAGATTTTAGCGTTCCATATTGATCGTCATTTGTTTTTTATGGGGTCCGCGTTCGATTTCGATCGTCATTTGTTTTTTTATTGGGTCGGCGTGTTCGATTTCGATCGTCATTTGTTTTTTATTGGATCAGCGTGTTCGATTTCGATCGTCATTTGTTTTTTATTGGGTCTGCGTGTTCGATTTCGATCGTCATTTGTTTTATATTAAGTCTGCGTTTGATTTCGATCGTCCTTTGTTTTTTTTATTGGGTCTGTGCCCGAAAACGATCGTCATTTGTTTTTCATAGGTCTGCGTTCGATTTTGACCGTCATTTGTTTTTATATTGGATCCGTGTAATCATCATTTGTTTTTCGTCTTCGCTCTTTGGATTTGTTCTACTTTCGCGCGTCATATGTTTCCTCGTCGTGTTGTTGTAATCCCGCACCGTCCGCCACCTGATGCGCAGCATCGCGTCCATCGAGCGGCAGATGGACAGGGTGCTCAAACACGTGGACGACTGGCCGAGCAAGCCGCGGGGGAACGACGTCGAGGCCAGGTGAGAATATGCATCTTATTGCGTACTGGATACAGTCGATATTACAATAGCAACATTTTTAACATTTATTGATGTATTATTTCCATATCGATCGTCATTTGTTTTTAATGGGTCTGTGCCCGAATTCGATCGTCATTTGTTTTTTTTATTGAGCCTGCATTCGATTTCGATCGTCAGTTGTTTTTTATTGGGCCTGCGTTCGACTTTGATCGTCATTTGTTTTTTTTATTTGGTCTGCGTTCGATTTCGATCGTCATTTGTTTTTTATTGAGTCTGTGCTCGAATTCGATCGTTGTTTTTTTTTACTGCGGCTGCGTGTTCGATTCTGATCGTCATTTGTTTTTTTATATTGGGTCTGCGTGTTCGATTTCGATCGTCATTTGTTTTTATATTGGATCCGTGTAATCGTCATTTGTTTTTCGTCTTCGCTCTTTGGATTTGTTCTACTTTCGCGCGTCATTTGTTTCCTCCTCGTCGTCTTGTTGTAATCCCGCACCGTCCGCCACCTGATGCGCAGCATCGCGTCCATCGAGCGGCAGATGGACAGGGTGCTCAAACACGTGGACGACTGGCCGAGCAAGCCGCGGGGGAACGACGTCGAGGCCAGGTGAGAATATGCATCTTATTGCGTACTGGATACAGTCGATATTACAATAGCAACATTTTTAACATTTATTGATGTATTATTTCCATATCGATCGTCATTTGTTTTTAATGGGTCTGTGCCCGAATTCGATCGTCATTTGTTTTTTTTATTGAGCCTGCATTCGATTTCGATCGTCAGTTGTTTTTTATTGGGCCTGCGTTCGACTTTGATCGTCATTTGTTTTTTTTATTTGGTCTGCGTTCGATTTCGATCGTCATTTGTTTTTTATTGAGTCTGTGCTCGAATTCGATCGTTGTTTTTTTTTACTGCGGCTGCATGTTCGATTCTGATCGTCATTTGTTTTTTTATATTGGGTCTGCGTGTTCGATTTCGATCGTCATTTGTTTTTATATTGGATCCGTGTAATCGTCATTTGTTTTTCGTCTTCGCTCTTTGGATTTGTTCTACTTTCGCGCGTCATTTGTTTCCTCCTCGTCGTCTTGTTGTAATCCCGCACCGTCCGCCACCTGATGCGCAGCATAGCGTCCATCGAGCGGCAGATGGACAGGGTGCTCAAACACGTGGACGACTGGCCGAGCAAGCCGCGGGGGAACGACGTCGAGGCCAGGTCAGAATATGCACCGTATTGCTTGCTGGATACAGTCGATATTACAATACACAAACAAGAGTCTCTATAAAGAAAAGCAGGTAATTTTAACAATAATCAGCCCTATTGTCAGTGTGAACGGTTGATATTACCAAGCAATAGCAAGATTCTTTTTTTACATTCGTTGACGTTTTATTTCCATATTGATTATCATTTGTCTGCGTTCGATTTCGATCGTCATTTGTTTTTTATTGGATCTGCGTGTTCGATTTCGATCGTTATTTGTTTTTTAATTGGGTCTGTGTGTTCGATTTAGATCGTCATTTGTTTTTTAATTGGGTCTGTGTGTTCGATTTAGATCGTCATTTGTTTTTTAATTGGGTCTGTGTGTTCGATTTCGATCGTCATTTGTTTTTTATTGGATCTGCGTGTTCGATTTCGATCGTCATTTGTTTTTTAATTGGGTCTGTGTGTTCGATTTAGATCGTCATTTGTTTTTTTATTTGGTCTGCTTTCGATTTCGATCGTCATTCGTTTTTTATTGGGTCTGCGTTCGATTTCGATCCTCGTTTGTTAATATATTGAATCCGAGTACGACTTCGATCGTTATTTTTCGTGTTCCATTATTGATGATAGTGCTCTAGTTTAAATCGTCGTTTGTTTTTATATTGGATCCGAATACAACTTCGCTCGTCGTGTGTTTTTATTAGGTCTGTGTACGATTATCGTCTTTAGTGATCCTTAAATAAAGTGTATTGTCGTGTGCGCAGGAAACGCGTGGACATGGGCCTGAACGAGGTGGACCGCAAGCTGATGGCGATGTACCGCCGGCTGCCCGACGTGCACCGCCGCCAGCTGCAGGTCTACAGGAAACAGAAGAAACTCTCCACGGTGAGTTTGTTAGTTAGTTATTTACTGGAAACACCAAGGCGGCGCCGTTATACTGTGGAGGTGCCTAAGTCGCGTACTAAGCGGTTTGCGTCCACCTTCATTGTGCGCACCGCCAAGGTGTGGAATTCTTTGCCAAGCTCCCTGTTCCCCGATAACTATAATCTAGCAGTTTTCAAGGCAAGAGTGAACCGGTTTCTACTGGTTAAGCGCGCTCTACCTTAGATCGCAATATAGCTTAACATCAGGTGAATTGCAATCAAGCGCAAGCCCTTTATGAGTAAAAAAAAACTATTCAATTTACTCAGTGACAACAACAAGGTATATATTGCACGAACAAACGATATTGATGGAATTTAACTTGTATGTTACCCCACGATGTTACCCGCGGTATAAAAAGACGATAATCTACGGTCTAACTTATCTTTATAGTAAATCTCATAAAAATTCGCCCAGCCGTGGGAGCGTATAGGAATAACAGATGTACACACACACAAACTTTCGCATGTATTACATTACAGTGTAAACTCTATATAACGACACAGAAGGTACTGTGCATTTAATGACATTAAAGAGAGAGAGTGGTCTTTGAATGGAGAGAATGTATCATTGTAAGCTAAACCAACTATAGCCAATTGATTTCGACGCCTTAGAGAGTTAGTCGTTAAATCGAGTGACGTTACATGGAGTTAACACTGAAGTTTCAACTTGAGTGTGGTAGATGCCAGGCGAGCACTAGAAATGTTAGTTTCACAGAAGACAAATAGTTTCACAAGACACACATAACGGTGAGTAACTATCGTTATTCAAATCTGCCACACACACACATACACACACAAACTCAAACTCACACATCACACAGGAAATGGGGTTTAGGGTTTAGTGGGTAGGGGCGTAAGCGTCGAGTTTTTAGTATGGCGCTGTGTCGAGTCGCCTCATATCCAGGCCAAATAGCTTTGCCTGGAATCCGTGAAAAGGATTCCGTCCGTCCCCCCCCTCCCAAAAAGAAAAAAAAACACACACAGAGACACGCACGCACTCTCACACACTCACGCATACACTTGGTGCCATTGAGGGAACACAGACCCTCCAATACAAGTAGTTTACTTAGTGCAGGGTCTGTATTATTAGAAATATAAAAAAGAGTGACATTTTTTTTTTGAAGAGTTGCGTATGTTTCTCAGGGTCCCCTTAGTTTTAACTAAGGAGACTCTGCCATCAACCACACTCAAGTTGAAAGGACAGTGTAAACTCCATGTAACGTCACTCGATTTAACGCGTCTATATCATGTGTATGTTTCACAGAGTCTTAGTTTTAACTAAGATATAGACTACGCGTGATATAGACTCAACCAATCATTTATTTGCAACACTAATGTATAAATGTTTTCAGTGGTAAATAAATATTTTAAAATTTATTTATTTAAAATACTCTTCCACTATGCGAAGTAAAAAATAAAGTAATTGAGCAGAAGTAACGCTACAGCGCCGTGATTCACTGCACGTGCGCTGACGCGTCATTCGCATTAGGCGGCTGACGCCGACATACATATAATTTTTTTTAGTTTCAACTTGAGTCTGGAAGATTCCAGGCGAGCACTAGAAAATACTCTACCACTATGCAAAGTACAAAAAAAATTGTTTTTATTTATTTATTAGGCACTCAGACAGATTACAAACATTCATTTTAATATAACTAAACTAAAAGAACAAAAACAAGTCTGCAATCCAAAAAAGAGTACACAGCATGCTAGTGTAAACTTAATAAGGAAGGTTCATATTATATACATAAAAAAGGGGAAATCTTAAGTACTAAAACAATTTAACCTATAACTTATATTAACCTATAACTTATATTTATGTATGAGCAGAAGTAACGCTATCTCTGTTCCCCGGCGTGCAGGTGTGCATGCAGCTGGTGGGCGGCACGGCGCCCCCGCCGCCCGCGCCCGGCCCCGCGCCGCCCGCCCCCCGCCGCCAGCCGTGCCGCGCGCTCTGCGTCACCTACCATCTGCAGCGGTTCAAGGAGGTCGGTCGCTGTTCTCCTATACTATGCGTGCCAACTAAGAATAGGACTGTCAAACCGCCATCTTGCTCAATCATACGCGCTAACGTCATTACCAAAGTGTATGGTGTGCAAAAAAAAATTGTAAACAATTTATATTCAGTTCATATGTTTAATGTACGCACGCTGTTTTGCTTTTTCTTATACATTTTACGGTAATTTAATTATAAATGAGTAGGATTTGAAAGTAAAAGCATATTTATATAAATTTAAAAAACAAGCCATTGTTTGCACTTCTTTTTGTACCAAATAAAAAGAGTTTATTATACTGCTTACAGCACTGAAGTTGAAACTATACAAAACCATTTTTTTAGGTGTTGTTAATTTGCCTTGGGTACTTCTTACCTGTAGAATTTTTAAGTAGTTTTTACTCAATTTTTATATCGACATTTACGCTCTATACATTCACAGAATATTGAATTATGTATTTAATTAGTACACAAAGTTTATTCGATAAAAGTCAATTATGAAATTAAAAACTAAAAACAAAATCACTAACAAAACTAATTTAAAAAACCACTCCGGAGAGAACTTGACGGAAAGATACCCATAACACTCGTGACTTTGCCGCGTTTTATTAAATTAAAATATATTTTAAAAAATAAATATTTTAATAATAATTTTTAAGGGTACGAGTACGGAACCCTTCATGCGTGAGTCCGACTCTCACTTGGCGAATTTTTTTTACCCATTTTATTTAAAAAAAAAACTCATTTTTTGCCAGGTGCGTCGCAAAGTGCTACACATGAGGGATCAGCAGCTCTACTACCACCGGCTGCGGATGTGGCTGGAGGACCAGCTCAGGACCGAGAAGGATAGGTATGTTTTTAGGGTTCCGTAAATAGGTAAAAAGGGACACTATTACCAAGCCTCCGGTGTCTGTTTGTCTGTCACCAAGCTAAATCTTATTTAGGGTACCAACGGAAAGACTTATCTGTATCTCCTGTAGCTCAGCTAGGTTATACAGAAATACAGAACTTTATTAACTATAAATAACATACGTTAAAGGCAAGTCATACTACAATAATTACTTAATACTTTAAAACATTAGTTAAATTAAATTAATTTAACTACTTATAATTGAAATAACGTGATCTGACGCGATCATGGATGTTAAGCCAATGCGGACGGTGATTGGATGGGTGACAAGACTGCCGTTTTTAAAGTGGCATTTTCATCTGATTGCTGCCGTGGGTCGGATGACACGTTAATTGTAGGTCTTGGCTGTTAGACTAGTACAAACAGTCGATAAGCCAAGTCAGAGGTCTTTGAGTTGCTTGAAAACTCTAGCCACCAGAGCTTGGCCACTTAGCTCATACGAAGAAGAAAAAGCTGTCTATCTGTTATCAGACTGTATCTCATCGTACCATAGATCATGGTTTTTCCAAAACTTATCAATTTATTGTGAATATGGTAGAGTAAACAGGCAGGTAATCGGTCAAACAAAATGCACCAAATTCTGCCTACCGGCGTGCAATAATTATTAAACTAAGCCAAACCTAATAAATACTTACATGCTACTATTAAGATTTGTTATGTTCTCTGGCAACTTGTTGTACATTATTATTTATGTATAACATCCCTGTGTACTTTAGCTAGTTCAGATTAGACATGTTTTCCACTTTAGGTCAGAGTGTCGCCAAGTCGTGTGATTACGTGGCCTTCTAGTCAAACGCTAAGCTGTAAAGACTTGAAGACCTCGTTGGCGTAATGGTTAGCATGCCGGAGTGCCAATCTGAAGGTTCCGAGTTCGATTCCCGGCACGCCCAACATCTTTGTACTTAACTAAATTTGTTGGCTGTCGGTCTGGGTGTTAAATATGTATCTATATAAAATATATATGTATGTATATGTAGTATATCAGTTGTGTTAGCAATCGTAATACGAACTACAAATGGTTGAGTATGGGGCTAACCAGCCGTGTGTGAAATGTGTTCTAATATTTTTTTTTATTTAAAGGGTAAAAAAACTTATAATTTATTTTTCTGCTCCCCAGTTCGGAAAACAACGTCACCCTACTCGAGGACCTGCCGCGTCGCAAGCGCCGCAATTCCAGTCCTAAAGCTCCAAGACTGTCGACAGCTACGAAACGCAAACTAAAATCCACCTCCCCTTCCCTTAGCAAACCTCACAGGATCCTTCAAATGCTCAAAAACAAGGCGCCGGCGCAAACAACCAACCTACTCCTCGAAGACCTTAAACTAGACGACCCCAAATCCGAAGCGGACCCCCCTGAAGCCTTCCCGCTAGAAAAGGACAACGATAGCGATACGGAAACTATCGTTGGTGAGAAAGAGACGGACCTATGCAAGGACATGAAGGAGTGTCTCGCCAAATTCGCAAACTTCGCCCTCAATAACGAAAAGGAAGACGAGAAGTATCCAGAATCGGTCAGTCCGCCGCTCCAAGAGATGTCGCCTACTAATACGGAACCCATGCCAGTGTACACGCCCAAACCTAGTCAGCGACTGCTCACGGTAAACAAGTTCTTAACGGCAGACGATAAGGTTGATTTCACAACGCTCATCGCGCCAGAATTAAACGTGCCGTTGAACGCAAGACGCACCCCGGTCCTGGTCAAAGAAGAAATCGATAAGGAACTCAAAATAGAACCGGCCGAAGAACTGGTAGTGGACACTGCCAAAGATCCTAATATTTATAAGTATGTGACGTTTGGACTCGAAATCAAGAAAGCAATGGAGGAGTGTCAGAATATAATCAACTCGTACAACAGTACGAAAGACAAAAACGAAGGCAAGGAGAAGGAATCTGAAAACGCAGATGGACCACTATCGCTGGAACAGATTTGCGAAGTCATGATGAATTTGGATAAGAATTCAGCGGAGTTTTTAGATAAAATGGATACGGACGAAGCGATGGATATTAATAACGCTAACACGAAACTAGCGGAGTTAGTTGAGAATATGCCGCAAATACTGGCCAATATGCCGGAGATTGCGTCCGAGTTTGCGAACGCGTCTTTCGAGTTGCCAGAATTCGCGTCGATTATGAATAGTTTGCCAGACGCGAACAGCGAAGCGCAGTTGACACCGGAAACGCTAAAACAGATCCGCGATTTGAAACTCAACAAAAGCAGGGACAGCGTCAAAGTTACTAAAAACAAGCCGGTCAAACGTAAAATCAGTCGCAAAGTGAAAAGTAACTCGGAATCCACTGACGTTATAGGCACGATGACATTCGAATTCGACGGCAAAGACATATCAGACCTGCAGAAGGACGACAGAGATCCGCAATCGCTAATGAAAAACAAAACGGACAACAAAGACGAGTTTAAAGATCTCCTCTTCTCCATATCGGCTCAAGTGGTCATAAACAAGGTGTTCGAATATTTAAAACAAACCAAAAGTCCGGATCTATCGGAATGTACCGCCGAAGACCAAGAGCTGTTCTCTATACCGAACAACAATATCAATCCGGAAATGTATTCGAAAGCGTCGACGCTCTTCGATAATTCCGTAAAAGACGCGCTATGCATGGCCGAGTTACGAGACTTGGTGAGGTCACGGTTCAACTCGTGGAAGCATTACGTGTCCACCAAATTCAAAAGCATACCGGCAGAGTTGTTGGACGACGAAATAGAATCTATGCTGGACAAGTTTTACAGTTACATTCAGGATTTGGCGCAAAAGCAGAGCGCGGCAGAGGAAGATAGCAGATTCGCCGATCTAAAGAAACTAAACAACCAAGAAGCCGATTCAGACGACGATTGTGCAGCGTCGAAAGAATCGTTCAAACAAATAACGAAGCTATTATCCGCATCAGCTGGCAACACTTTCGATATGCTCCTCACGAAATTACCCAACATGAGTGAGGATAAGAAATCTGCCGTAAAAGGCCTTTGCTTCAAATATATCGATGTTCTAAAACGCCTGTCCGAATCCTCACAGCTCACCGCTTGGATCCTCAACGACCCAGATCTAGCTATTAACGCTATAGAGGACCTCATGAGTTTTACCATCACTAAATTCGAGAAAACTGATATAAAAACGCAGAGCGTTGAGAAGAAACGCGTTTACTTTATAGAGAAATTGAAAGCCTTGAATAGGAGGTACATGGAATCGGTGCCGAGGAAATCGCTCACCGGCGACGAATGGCTCGTAATTCTCTACAGGATAGAACAGCTAGAGATTAAAATAAGCGATACTATTGTGATACTGGCGCCGCAACCGCCCAGAGTGGAAAAACAGAACGAAGCTGAAATCTTAGCGGCCAAAGGTCTAAGCAAAATCATTGGAAAGTCTGCTAGGGTCGTGAAAAAGCCCGAAGCGAAACCTGTCAAAAAAGAGGAAAAGGCACCCGAGAAACAACCAACAGACGAAGAAGAGAAGAAGAAGTGTAAAAACGACGCGCTCCTAGCTAAGACGGAGGCAATCCTAACGTCGAAAGGCGAAAAGTCGCTCCTAGAAAGCTTTTACACGATCAAATCGTTTATAACCCAAGGCCTACCCGTTCCGGAGTCTTACAAGAAACACGTCATCTCGATCTGCTCGAGTATAGACGCGAAACTTCTCGAAGACGATTTGGCCGAAACGCTCAAAGACGACGAAGATTCGGACCCAGCGAACAAGAACCAGTTGATTGTTACTACGCAGAATCCCGAAGAGTTGGCCAAGTATTCGGCCCAGGCGTTGCGGAACGCGAAACAGACGTTGAACGCTGTCGCCTTCAAAAACATGGCACGGAACGGTCAGAGTAAAAGTGAAAGTGACGCGTGCGATACACCGAAATCGGATTGCAAATGGACGAACGATTGCGTCTGTAACACGTGCAAAGACGACTCGGTCTGTTTGGGCGATATAGTTAAAATAAGCTACGAGGATCCTAAAACGAAGGCTGGTTTGGAGAAGAAAGAAGCGAAAGCGAAGCCGGCGGTGAAAGCGCAAGCGAAGCCGCCGGCGAAGGCGTGTGAGAACTCGACGCATCCACAGCACGTTTGTAAAGGTTGGTGTTTTGTTTTTTGGTGTGTAATTTTTTTTTTATTGAATCACCCCGAAACTCAGTAAACGACATTCGCAATAGATTCCCTTTAAAATCATAAGCACTTCTTTAGTGGTGTTTGCTTAATGGTTTAGTACCTGGTAGACCGAGCTTTACTCGGTATTTTTTTTTTGTATGTGATATTTTCTAAAATTGATTCCTAGCTAGATCGATTTATCGCCCCCGAAACTCCCTATATACTAAATTTCATGAAAATCGTTGGAGCCGATTCCGAGATAAAGATAAAAAAAAAAATTGGCCTTACAATGTCTCGTCGTATTTGGCAAGTCATTCATGACATTCCGATTTAAAATAGTCAATTACATTATATACATTATTAATTTATTACTTACGTATACATTATTTCTTATATTCAAATTAAATTAAACATAACTAATTATAATCTATTCAGTCAACTTAAATAAAGATTCCACTAGGTGCATAGTCATGAATTCCTTTAAGGAGTACAGCGGATGATCTTGGAAAAAATGTTTCAGTGTTGTTCTGAATTTGGCGAGTGGCAATTCAATTACTTGACGGGGTAGTTTATTGAACATCATTATTTAATTACACATTCCTTGTTTTTGTACTTTGGCTAATCTGATACCTGTTTTTTTTTTTATTTTACACACTTTATATTAGATTCACTTGTATGTTTGTAACCGACTTCTTTGGGCGCGATTTTGCCCCACTTTAAACGGCCAGAATTTGTTGAAACTTTGTAGATTTATTAAGGACCGATGGCAATACACTAATTTGATAAAATTATTATATTTTTTTTTGCATTTTTGTTTGTATGTTTGTTTGTAACCGACTTCTTTGGGCGCGATTTTGACCCACTTAAAACGGCCAGATAAGCGGGTTTTTTAGTTTTTTTAAACTACTATTATTCGAACGAGATTCCAATTATGTATATACAAGAGTTGCTTATTTAAAGATATAAGATAAGATTATTCGGTAGAACAATAAAGTAATATTCTATTCTAAATCGAAGTGTATGTGTTCTATATTTGCAGTTGGACACAACAACGGTAATAATGTCTGTTCGGGCGAGGGTGGACCGGACCAACACTGCACTTGCTGTTATTGTACCGTTTTCGGACACGCGGTAAGAATATTTATTTAAAATAAATAAAAAAATAAATCGTTTATTCAGGCAACAAAGAGTTAGTACATATTTCGAACTTACTACTATAAACTATTACAAACTAACTATTTAATAAAAAAATTACAAATTTGCTAGCCATAATAGTAATACCTGCTAATTGTTATAGCTTGTGGGATGACTATTATATTTAATTAGGTATATACTATGAAATGAATTGCGTTTATTCAAGGCAATATAAGTAAAACAAAAGTAGTACTTAAACAAAGTATATATAAAGTAGACAAAGTACCAGTTACGCTGCCAGGAACGAGCCCCAACTCAGCATTGTGCTGGTTGTGAAGAATAACGCTGGTCTTCCGTTGGGACGGGCCCTGGCGGTGACATCGCGCACGAGACACTATTTTTGTACGTGTGATAGCAATATTACAAATTAAATCTATCTTTGCGGGCTAGTATACCTACTTGAAACCTGCATTGTTATAATAATAATCATCCATTAGATCAGACTTGAACAATATAATAAATCACAATAAATAGTTACCCTTTTACTATTTAATAAACTATACTATATTGTGACTGACAGCTCCCACACTGAGATTATCAATCTCGTGTTGTGGGCAGCTGTGTCCTTCCGAGCACAATTCAAATGATTTGTCAACCAATGTTGTCAAAGTTTCGATCAGTGGTAAATTATATATAAATTGTTGACACAAATTTGTTAGAGTTAGGTGAGTGAAGTTGAGGTAAGTAGATTTAATTGATTTTGTTTAACATTCCAGCCTCCGCTAACGACCCCCGTGCCGCGCAACTTTAACGAGACCCGGGAGAGATTGCGCTCCATACTCAACAAGAAGAAGCAACTCGGCAAAGCTGCCAATGTAAGTCTGCTTCTTTTTCTTTCTTCTTCTTCCTTCCTATTCTTCTTTTCTGTCTTCTTCCTTCTTCTTTTTTCTTCTTCTTTATTCTTAGCTAAGTCAGTTCAGTTTCAGTTTCCAAATTTCTTTATTTCTCGTTGAAAAAGTGTAACATTAAATTAGCTAGTGTACTTACAATAATATTAACCTAGCAATTTAAACAATGATTTTATAAAAATATGCACTTCGCGAGGTTACTTAAAAAACCTCTTTTAAAGTTAATAAATTGTAAAGGATAGTATATACTTAATAAGAATTGATCATGAGCCATTTACTCGACATCTAAATTATCTTATGCACGCTTTAGCAGTAGCAGTGCATTTACTGACTGAAAAAGCAGTGCATTTACTGGCTGAAAGCTCTTAGCTAAGTGCCCATAAAGTCAGCTGCCCGTAGCTCGGCTAACTAAGGTGATCTGACGTGATCATCGAGGTTAAGCAACGGTCTAGAACTAAACCATTTAGTTAAGAGCTAAACAGCTGTGTGTGAAATGTGACAAAAACCTTTTTGTAATAATATTTTACTGATAAAAATAAATTTAATCATAACTAAAGAATAATATTTACAAAACATAGTAAAAACGAAATATTTTGTAAACTAAAAAATTTTTTTATTAATTTATATACAAAAAAAAAATCAAATTAGAGTAATTGTCATCGGTCCTCAATAAATCTACAAAGTTTGAACGAAATCTGGCCGTTTAAAGTGGGTCAAAATCGCGCCCAAAGAAGTCGTTTACAAACAAACATACAAACATACAGATGAAGCTAATATAAAGCGTGTAAAAAAAGGAAAAAATAATTTATAATTTTTTTTTTCTATACAGGGTGAACCAGAGCCCCAACCGGAAAAGAAGCAAGCAACGGCCGCCGTCCAGACGGTGGCGGAGCAACGCGCTTCACCAAAACAAACCAAACCCATCGCCCAGCCGCAACCCAAGCCGCCGGTCAGTATACGTATCTTAGTATATTTCGTAAAGTCAAAGTCAAACAATTTATTGCAATATTATGATAAACAAGATAAACCATTTATTGATAATTTTACAATTATACGTCAAAAATTAAAAAAAAAACAATATGAATATAAATAAAAAAATGTCAATATGATATACAACTAAATTGTAATACATGTCATATGGAATAATGTCAATATTAATACCTAATAAAAATAATAATATTTAACAATGTCACGACATGATTCACATTGTCACTTTACAGTTACATATTTTTTTTTTTTTTTTTTTAGACACATTCACACACGGCTGGTTAGCCCCATACTGAACCATTTCTAGCTCGTATTATGGTTGCTAACACAACTGATATACTACATATACATACATACATATTATATAAATACATATTTAACACCCAGACCCACAGCCAACAAATTTAGTTAAGCACAAAGATGTTGACCGGGCCGGGAATCGAACCCGGAACCTTCTGATTAGCAGACCGGCATGGTAACCTTTACGCTAACGAGGTCGTCAAAATTTACCCATAAGGCATTGCAATTATTTACTGGAGATGAGCAACCCTGTTAATTGATTTGATTTTGTTTAATGTTCCGTCATTTAAATAGACTATTTTTAACCGACTTCAAAAAAGGAGAAGGTTATATATTCGACTGTATGTTTTTTTTTGTATGTTCACCGATTTCTCAGCCGTTAGTGGACCGATTCTCAAAATTATTTTTCTAATTGAAAGAGTATTATAATAACTTTTTGTTATGAGTAAGTTTTCTAAGTTTGTCAGCAAAGTTTTGATGTTATCGACACGCTTTAGGTCGTCTGGTAATTTGTTAAATATTTTAATAGCCATTGAATGTGGGCCCGAGCTCTGGTGTCGAGGGCTTACATACTGCCCGAAGGTTTCTGACTTGGCTTAACGACTACTTCTACTAAGGTATAAGAAGTTATCTACAATTTAATGTGTCATCCGAAGTCAGGTTTTCCTTCCTGCCGCTATAACTCCAGAACGCACGAACCGATTTCCACGGTACAGCATTCGTTGGAAAGGTCTCGGGCTCCGTGAGGGCAGTAGCAAACACAATTCAGGGAAAATTTCAACTTTGTGGCGAAACGGAGTTCGCCGGGTTTGCTAGAGCCACTTTAAAAACGACAGTTTTGTGAATGGTCGCCCATCCAAACACTGTCCGCATCGACCGTTGCGTAGCTTCGATGATCGCGTCAGATCACTTTAAGCTAGCCAAGCTACAGGCATCTTACCAATGTATTTATTTATATTATGTTAAATAAAAAATCCAAATAAACAAGCGAGTGTGGCTCGTTGGAAAAAACGTCTGCATTTATATCACACGGTCATTGGTTCCCGGCCCGAGCCTACCGATTTGCACTCGCTTTACGGTGAAGCGAAACATCGTGAGGAAACTGACACCTTTAAGGACCACAATATCCGAAGACGTGTGTCATGCGCCAATCCCGCACTTGAAATGAAATGAAAAAATTATATTTGCGTAGCCACAGGTAATATAAAAACATGGAAAATAATATAAAATGTCCCTTTTAGGCTACCGCATATGCGGTGTGCAAAAGGTCAATTAATTAGTTAGGTAATTTATAAGTTAATTGTACTCCACTATTATTTTACAGCTAAGCAATAATATTTAAAAGAAATGTTAAAAGATTATAAGTATACAATATCAAAAAAAAATAATGTAAATACAATATCTAACAAAAAAAAAACTAGCTAACTGGGTTGGCACGTCGACCCAAATCGGATCTTGGCCTCCGATACTAATAGACGCCACTGTTCTCGGTCCTGTGCCTTCTCCTGCCACTGTGTGACCTGAAGATTGCGCAGGTCTTGGTCAGCATGGTGGTGTATATTTCTCTCTCCTCGTGAGGGAAGGCCCCGAGTCCCGGCAGTGTGAACGTATAGTGGGTTGCTTATGAAAAATCCAAGATGGCCGACATCTGTGAAATGTCTCGGGGATTTCCAATGTTTTATTTATATTTATACATGTTTAATATATTACGGACGCAGCCGAAACAGACAAAGTCTCCGGTCCAACCGCAACCTAAACCGCCTGTAAGTGTTGTTTATTGGAATTTTCTACTTCTTTGTTAAGAAAAAAAAATGGTTGCCTGTAAAGTCGGTTTTACGGACGAAGATTTTACGTGACAACGTCTGACGCGTGCTGCGCGCGCGGCAGACCGATCATAGTTGAGTGGGAGAGAGACGCAAGGCATTCGGCGGGCCTCTCTCTCGTTCGGTGACTCATCGTAACGTTACCGGGCGTTACACTTTTTCATAAGTGACTCCCAGCCGCAACCTAATTTAAGACGTTGTCACGTCAAAACTGTAGATTCAAGATTTTGCCCTTATCATCGCTCATCCAAATTATAAGATACTTTTTTTTTATATTTGACATTGTTTTAACTTTTTTTTTTTATAGTATTTTTTATTTTATATTTATACTAGCTGACCCGGCAAACGTTGTTTTGCCTCACTTAGGGGTATGAAAAATAGATAGTGTAGCTTATATGACACGTTCGTAGATTTACCATAGCAGCGCCATCTATTGATTACTTACTCAACCCAGTCGAAAGGTATCGACATCTGTTAGAATCATTTGGAGTTAACAGATAATTGTGACTGTCAAATAATAACAGACAATAATTAGCAATAAATTAAAATTGCGACTATAATTTGTGATTTAAACTATCCTATCTCTCAAGTTGGATCGAACTGCACATGGTGTGCGAATTTTATTATAATCGGTAAAGTGGTTTAGGAGGACAAACATTGTGACACGAGATTTATATATATTAAGATAAGATATATAAAATTTCCATGTCACAATGTTAGTTACCGTACTCCTCCGAAACAGCTTGACCGATTTTTACCAAATTTTATATGCGTATTCAGTAGGGTGAACCGGCTACTATCTATATTCCATGCCACTCAGTGGCAAATATATAAATATATATGGCAAAACAACGTTTGCGGGGTCAGCTAGTTGTATATATATTTTTCTTTCTATCTGTATTATTTTCTGGATGGACTGAAGCGTAATGACGTGAATATAAGACTGAGGTGATGGTCAGTAGCTAGATATATTTGGAACATAAATTTCGATACATGAAAATCATGCGACACACCGTTTGCGTGTGCTAATCTTTCCAGTGGCGCCATCTAGTAAAAAACTTAAGAATTACCTATTGAACCATATTGCACCGAACACTGGATTTCTTTTTATATGTAATACTAGCTGACCCGGCAAACGTTGTTTTGCCTTAAAAAAAAATAAAAATTCTAAATATACAGTAGCCGATTCTCAGACCTACTGAATACGCATATAAAATTTGGAAAAAATCGGTCAAGCAGTTTCGGAGGAGTACGGTAACAAACACTGTGACACGGAAATTTTATATAATATAAGATATGGCAAAACAACGTTTGCGGGGTCAGCTAGTTGTATTTATATTTTTCTTTTTATCAGAAATATTTTCTGGATGGATTGATAATGACGTGCATATAAGACTGAGGTTGTGGTCAGTAGCTTGATATATTTGGAACATAAATTTCGATACATGAAAATCATGCGACACACCGTTTGCGTGTGCTAATCTTTCCAGTGGCGCCATCTAGTAAAAAACTTAAGAATTACCTCTTGAACCATATTGCACCGAACACTGGATAAATAAATAAAATTGTTTTAAAAAACAAACAACCGACTTCAAAAACACAACTAAAAAGGGAAAAATAATTTTAAGCCTAAATCAAATCAAGACTATATAAATAGAATAGGAGAGTTTATTTCATGTACTTATAAAAAACTATTTTCAATTTTTACTAATCCTGTATTCTTGGAGTCGGTGCCAGCAAAGAAAGACAATTGAAAATATTTTTTTTTAACAAACATTAATTTGTTCTTATTAGATGGCACCGACTCGAGTTTTGGTGACAATGGGACCAATTCAGAACCATACTCTTTCAATTAAAAAAAGAATTTTGAGAATCGATCCACAAATGGCTGAGAAATCGGTGAACATACATAAAAAAAAAAAAATACATACACGTCGAATATATAACCTCCTCCTTTTTGAAGTCGGTTAACAAATTTGAATTTGAATGTATTATCGCAGGCGTTACCGAAGACGCTCCCGCCGAACCTGACGGCGGCGGCGCAGGCGAAGCGGCAGGTGCTCGAGAACCACCAGCGGCTGCTGGCTGACAAGATGGCCAAGATGACGGTCAACGAGAAGCCTGACAACAAGCCCAAGGTACGGCACAAGATCTGATTTACGAGTTCCGAGCCTTCTTCCTCTTCCTAGCCTTATCCCACTAGGTGGGGTCGGCACAGCAAACTTTCTTCATCCACTCTCCTCTATCAGCCGTTGTCTTTACTCTCTTTAGAGTTCCGTGCCTTCTTCTTCCTTGCCTTATCCCACTTGGTGGGGATGGCACAGCTAATTTTCCTCTTCCACTCTCCTCTATCAGCCGTCGTCTCTACACTCACTCCTTTCTCTCCCATACCCTATTCACACACTCCATCCATGTCTTCTTCCACTCTCCTCTATCAGCCGTCGTCTCTACTCTCTTTAGAGTTCCGTGCCTAACAGGTAAAAACGGGACCCTACTAAGCCTACGCTGTCTATATTTTACTATGCTTTATCTCAGAAGAAGCTAGAAAACTGAAACTTTCACAAGATATGTATTTCTCGTGCCGCGCCGCTATAACAACAAATACTAAAAATGAAAAAAAAAAATTAAGGGGGGCACAATAAATAATTACTGGTTGCTTGGTTTAATAACCAAATTTTTCATTGGTTACCATGTCAGACTGCCAACAAGAGGGTCCTGGGTTCAATTCCCGGCACGACCAACATCTTGGTGATGAACTTAATTTGTTGGCTTTCCGTCTGGGTGTTAATTAAATATGTCTTGATATAGAGCATTTTTTTTTTATACTAAGATGGGTTTGCGCTTGATCAGAATTCACCTGATGGTAAGCGATATTGTGATCTAAGGTGGAACGCGCTTACCAAGAAGAAACCGGTTCACTCGTGCTTTGAAAACCGCAAGATTATAGTTTTCGGGGAACAGGGCATTTGGCAAAGAGTTCCACACCTTTGCAGTACGTACATGAAGGTAGAGGCAATTATGTATGTATATGTAGTATATCAATTAAGTTAGCAACCATAATACAAATTAGAAATGGTTTAGTATGGGGCTAACCAGCCGTGTGTGAATTGTGTCCCAAAAAATAAATACTTACTACTTACTATGATGGCTCGCTAACCCCAAAATGGATCCTGGCCTCCGACACCAAGAGACGCCACTTTTCTCTATCCTGTGCTGTCTCCTGCCAGTCTGTGGCATGAAGAGCGCTCAGGTCTTGCTGCACTAGGTCTTCCCAGCGATACTTGGGTCGACCAACCGGACGTCGGCCAATTGGTCGTCCCAAGTATGCTCGCCTCACAGCCCGATCCTCTCCCATCCTTTCCACGTGGCCGAACCAACGGAGCCGATGTGCTTTACTTTCGCCACAGAATAATAACTTGTACTTCGTACAGAAGCTTCACTTCGCAATGGTTTTCAAAGAAATATAAACTCAATCTGATAAACAATATGATTTAATTTAGCTCGCGGTCCAGTCGAGCTCGTGATCATTACGTTACCTACCAATTTCTTTTCAAAGGAATATGGGCCTTAATTCACTATGCTACGGTTCATAATACGTTTTACATGGTTATACGTAGTACTAGTTATTATTCTGTGGTATTGAAAGAGCCACATAGATTGGCCCATGCGCAGTGGCCGCCGCCCGTAGGTATGTTTTTAACACCTACACGCGGAGTGACACAGGCCTGCTTTCGCCCATGATGTTAGGTTCTGCCACAAGGTCTTCTAATTCTTTGTTTTTCCTTACTCTAAAATAAATAAATAAATTAAATTAAATATTTTTCTTTACAGCCGTTACAACGAACTGTACCGATCCAGGTGAACGTTTCGCCGACGCTCAAAACTGAGGGAAAGGTCAATCCTAACGCTATGGAACAGATACGGTTGAAGGTGAGTGAGAGCTTAGTGGCATTTTTTTTTACGAGGAGGAAATCTTTATAGTTCCCCGACTACGTTGGGGTGTAACCGGGGTATGTGAGATTTTTACTCACTGAAACCTCCTGACGTGGGGGACCGTGTTACGCGACTCAAGTGGCGCTGGGCAGGACACGTTGCCAGACGCCATGACAATAGATGGAGCAAAATAACCACTGAATGGCTTCCACGGGATAGAAAGCGACCTATAGGCAGACCACCAGCCCGATGGGTCAACGACATCCGATCCATTGAAGGCACGCTCTGGGGCCGTGGAGCACAAGATCGCAGATACTGGCATAAGAGGGAGGAGGCCTATACCCAGCAGTGGGTAGATATAGGCTGATGATGATGATGAAACCTCCTCGATTGCCATCCCTTGTGCTTTCAAAAAGAGGTTCTGGGACGTCATTTTGATTGCACCAGAACCCCTGCACTTTACTGTACTTCCTCTCTGTCTTTCAACCATCCTAGACTTGACCCCAAGTCAGGGTACTAACAGGCCCTGGGCCTCCTTTCAGTCGACTTATGTGACTGGCAGAAGGTTTAGAGCTTAGTGGCTAGGCTCTGGTGTTGAGAGTTTTCATGCCGCCCGAAGGCCCCTGACTTGGCTTAACGACTGCTTAAGTACTGATACTAACAACCGGAATCTGCAATTTAATGTGTCATCCGATTCACGGTTGCGCTTAGATGAAAATGGCAATTAAAAAAGACGTCTTGTGCATGGTCACACATCCAGAGAGTGTCCGCATCGACCGCATTGCTTAGACTCGATGATCGCGTGTGATCACTTTAGATAGTCGAGCTACAAACGCTACAAAAATATTCATACATTATTCAAAACATTTAGTAAACTTAAATTTGCACAAACAAACGGTCACACTTACTTAAAAAAAAACGTTGGATATACGTCCCGATGATGACGCTCGTAATGCGTCGAAACCCTATAGACGTATATACAACGTTTTTAAGTAAGTGTGACCGTTTGTTTCGTGAAAATATATACATAATATGCCTTACGATAATAGTTTACAAAGTATTTAGCAAACTTGTTTTATAAATATATAAATAATAAATAAATAAAAATTAAATAAAAAATATTTATTGCAGCAACTCCGCCAACAGCATCTAGCGCATTATCAACAGAAGCAACAAATTGTTGCTCAACAACAGCAACAGCAGCAGCAGGCTCAGCAACAGCAAAAGAAGCCGGAGCCGATATACGACTTGCCAATACATAATAAGCCGACGCCGCAACAGCAACAGATTAGACAGCAACAACAACTGGTAAAATAATTAAGAAGAAAAAATATAAAAAATAGGTTAACTTCAATTTTGTCTCGAATAAATCGGAAAGCTATATCGATATAGCATTTCCACGAAAATTGAATACTTTGTTATTAAGCTTTCAACGCATGTTGAATTACTAACAGGAAGCAAAGATACAAATAGAAGGCAAAAATTAAATATTAAGTGTACTTCCGCTGTGATCTGAAACCCAAATTAAGATAAGCAAACGAAAAATCAAAATATTTGCAAAAAAAATGAAAAAAAAAACGGTCGGAAGAACACACCTAATTTTTTTTTATATTTTAATTTTTCCTTTGCTTATCTTAATTTGGGTTTCAACCAAAGATACAATTTTGTATATGGTTCTTAATCTGAAGTTTTCTCGCAGTTTCAATTATTTTTGTGTTAAATTATTAAGGCAGCACAAGACCGAGACGAGTGGCGTACACAAAGGGAGGCGTATGCTCAGCAATGGGCGATAGATGGCTGAACATGATGATGTTAAATTGATTGCTTTATTTATGTCAAAAATAACTATCATACATAACCGTAATACGGAGAACTCGCCAAGCGGCTGGTAGAGGTTTCGGGTGCCCAAAATGCTGGCTTTGATTTCGGTCAGAAACTAAGCCATGTTGGATGGCAATGCTGCTAACATTCTGGGAACTTTTTCCTCTACACCTGGTCTTTTTTAGGTAAAGTTTTATTAGTCTTTAAATTTTTCAAGTAATTCCATAAACACAAGTCAATATTACAGCAAATACAACAACAGCAACAGCAGCAGCAGGCGCAACAGCAGGCACAACAGCAAGCCCAGCAACAAGCCCAGCAACAAGCACAGCAACAAGCTCAGCAACAAGCCCAGCAACAAGCTCAGAAACAACAGATACAACAACAACAACAAATCCAACAGCAACAACTTCAGCAGCAGCAGTTGCAACAGCAGCAACAGTTGCAAAAGCAGCAGCAGCTGAAACAGCAACAGTTTCAGGTAACCATTACCCGTGGTTTACTGTCATGATGTGTACCGTATGTTTGTTGTAAATTTATAATTTCCTGCAAAGTTGCTTTGAAACTGCCTCATTAATAGGTTTTAGAAAATGTTTGGATTGATTTAGTAAGTTAACAAAATAAATGTGCTTAAATGACATAACAGCAATTGTTAGTATACATTGATGTTGTGTTAAGTAATACAAATGAATAGCATTTAGTATATTGATTGTATAAATCATTTATATATCTGTTGTAAAAATAAATATACTTAATGCTATTCATTACTTTACTAAAAAAATATAATATTAATATTGTCCCTAGTTTTCGCTCAGTTGTTACATCAACAGCAAATCAACAAAATAATTATGTGTTTTAACGAGATAACAAAAAATATACGTTCACGTAATTGACGTGACGTTAAATAATACAATTGAGACGCAATTAGTATATTTATTGTTAAAATTTTGTAAGATATTAATGTCACCCTATTTTCTTATCAGTTGTTACATCAACAGCAAATCAACAATGTAACATCGTAGGCACCAGTGTAATGTTGCTTAACACCAGGCATGCTGTGGTCAAACGCAAACCTATAAGTTGTAAAAGAAAGATAAAATGCAATATAGGTAATTAAATTGCATTTTAACTTAGATTTATTTATGTCCTCTATCATAACTATAAATATTAATATTAATTATTGTGCAACCCCTCTTTTTCTCGTCTTTTTCAACTTCTTTCCATCCAAAGGTTGCCTGGAAGAGATCGCTGTTAGCGATAAGGCCGCCGTTTGTGGCATACATTTGTGTTGTTACTTTTCATTTTGAATTGTACCTTTATTTGCCCAATAAAGAGTTCATCATCATCATTTTGTATATTGATTCCTAAAAAAATTTATAAAATATTAATGTCGTCCCCCTATTCTCTGTTCAGATGTTACAGCAACAGCAGATGCAGTTGCAACAGCAGCAACTGCAACAGCAACAGAGGCAGAGTCGGCCGCCGCAGCAACAACAGAACAGCGTCTCCCTGTCCAGTCGTGATACAAGCGTGTTCTCCACGTCATCTGGGTGCTCTGGGTAAGATTTAAACAATTCTAGTTGAAGATATAGTCAAGTTGACGACCTCGTTGGCGAAATGTTCACCATGCCGGGACTGCCAAACAGAAGGTTCCGGGTTCGATTCCCGGCATGGCCAACATCTTTGTGCTGAACTAAATTTGTTGGCTGTGGGTGATGTATGTACATGTAGTATATCAATTGTGTTGGCAACCATAATATGAACTAGATATGATTCAGTATGGGGTTAACCAGCCGTGTCTGAAATGTGTAAAAAACCCATCTATCTAAACCTATCTAAGTCATTTTTATTTGCTACCCTAGATTAGTATAGAATTGCTATTTCTTTACTATTCTAGGGTATATTTGCGGCCACACTTGCTTATTAAATCGTTAGATCTTTTTGCGTTATCAATTGCGTATCCAACGATTTTAGGGTTCTGTACCCAAAAGGTCAAAACGGGACCCTATTATTAAGACTCCGCTGTATGTCTCTCTGTCTCCAGGCTGTATCTCAGAAACCGTAAGAGCTAGAAAGCTGAAACTTTCACAATATATGTATTTCCCATGCCGCTATAACAACAAATACTAAAATTAAAAAAAAAATATTCAGGATGGTCCCCATATAATAAACGTGTTTTCCCCTATTTTGTTTGCTATATATCAATAATGGTGGGTGCTAGACACTTAAAATCACCACCGCCGATCAGGAACTTGCAGAGTATATATAGTTTTAAAATTAAATTAAAAAAGTTTATTTTTTAATATCAAAAAGAGCAAGCTCCCTTCAAAATTGACATTAGCGCCATTTAGTTGTACATTTAAACTAATATATTTTATTTTGTGTGGAATGTAAATAATTATTAACTGTTATACCTATCTATTTATTGCTGATCTTTCTATTTGTGTAATGTATTTATTTATTTGTTTGTATTTGTAGTAACTATGTTTATCTGTTTATTTGTTGTATAGTGTTTGTAACCTTTCCGTAATTTCGTATGTGTCGTCACCGGTCGGCTCCAGCGGAAGACCAGCGCCGATTGCTTGCAGTCAGCACACGCTGAGCTGGGGCCGGTTTTGTGCCACGTAAATGTTGTATTTTTCTTTTATTTTTCGTGTGTATTGTTTGTGTCACAAAATAAATGATTCTATCTTTCTTTCTTTTCTTTCTTAAAATATTCACAAAATACATAAAACTATATTGGCTATCAAATTCATTAAAAAAAATACTAAGTGGAGCTCCCACACAACAATGGTACGGAACTGTTACGGCGAGTGTCAGGAAATAGTTTTAAAAAAAAACCTATTTTTAATTACATAGATTTATTTTTGAAAAAGAAAATTACATGTGGCTTAGAATACTTATCTCTTTATTGTACACTCTACGTCCTTGTTCAGTTGTTTATAAACTCCTCTCCATCCAAAGGTTGCCTGGAAGAGATCGCTTTAAGCGATAAGGCCGCCAATTGTGGCGCACTTATTTGTAAGCTCTTTCGTTTTCTATTTTGTATGTATGAATTAGTGTGTCCAATAAAGAATTTTCTATCTATCTATCTATCTAATACGAGTTCACACGACGGAAGCCCAATCCAAACTCTTTACTACCTACTATACAGTAATACCCCGGCCTTACGTGATAGGTGGGACCGAGCGCTATCCGCGTAAGTCGAATTCGCGTAAGTCGGGGTACAATTTTGCATATACATACCTATAAAGTCGTACAAAGTATGTTTAATTGGGACCGGAGACTATAATTTAGGAAATATAAAACAATAATTTAGGAAATAAATTTTAATTTAATTCTAGATAATATGACAAACTATATTAATAAAATGTATAAACACAATCTGAAGTGCGCGGCTTTCAAACAAAAAACGTTAAAATAGACGAGAAAATTAAATCGCGTAACTCCGAATTCGCGTAAGTCGAGGTAGCGTAAGTCGGGGTATTACTGTATTGGAATTGCAATTGTCTCGCATTGCATTGACGTCAATGCAAGGCGAAACTCAGCGATTTTATATCTTATGGATCGCTGTGTCTTTTCGGATATAACAGAACCCTTCATGCGCGAGCCCAACTCGCACTTGACCAATTACACAGCTCTACAAAAAATCAATTTTTTTTTGTTGCCCTGTTTATCATCGCAAATTGTTACGTTTTTAAGTGCCCAGATTACGAATATATTCGTAAAAGTACTAAATATGCTCATTTCTACAAATTGAATTTTGAACGATTTATCGTCATAATTAAATTTTTCAGTCATTTGTTGAAAAAAAATCCGAGCAAATCTTACAAAATTATTGATATTTTCACGAATTGTGTGTATGTATAAACGGACCCAAAATCATCATCATATCAAAGGCAACAAAACCACTGTAGACCAGTGTTATTGATACGGTATTTTTTTCCCAGCGGATCGTGCTGGCGTGGTTCCCGCGAGGAGGACCCGCGTGACCTGGACGCGTTGCTGCAGTACATCGAGGGGCCGACGCGACATGTGGACCGCGGGAAGAAACGAGCCAAGAAACAACGGCAGAAGGCCAAAAAGGTTCGATATAACCCTTATATGAAATATGAAACTTTACCTTCTTTATTTTTGTAAACTATTGTTTATTTGTAATATCTTATATGCTCAATATCTGCTCAATATCATTTTTATTCAAATAGCGCGGCATTTTTCATGAAAATCTGAGAAAAGAAGGAACTAGTTCAACAAATGTACATAACACGCCACGGGCAGCGGACATATTTTCCCCACCGAGTAAAAAGCCTTCTCACATCTAAATACGATAGCAACTTGTAAGGTATAGCAAACAACTTGTAGAATAAATATAAATACATAATAAAAAATAAGTTTCTCACCTCTTTCCAAACAAAATATATAAAGATTCACGGAGTAACAAATTTTCTTTCAAAATTACCGCCATTTTTGACAGCTAGTGGCGCCAAGAAAAAAAATATGTCACACAAACGTTTTTTTTTTGTATAATAATAAACCAGACATCCATAGTTGCCAGTGCAACAAATTAGGGCTCATTTGATAACTTACATAAAAAGATAAACAAAGTTTTTGTTGGTGGTAAATATATCGCCTCTGTCTTAAAAAGGGTTAAGTTTGTACTATATTTGTTCGAAGATCTCTAGCATCTGTTGTGTTTGTCTCGTGACAGATGGAGACACGTCTGGAGGAAGAGTACAGCAGTCTGTCCGCGGAGAGCGCTCGCATGAAGCTGGAGACGGAGGAGCTGCAGGCGGCGCACGCTGCGGCCAAGCGGAGAGTGGACGACACGAGGCGAGCGCTGCAAGCGTGCGAGGGGAAGAAGGGTGAGTGCGCCATTTTAGCATATTATAGCATATACATACATCTTCTTCTTTGCCTTTGCCTTGTCCCACTATGTGGGGTCGGCACAGCCCGTTTTTTGCTTCCACACTCTTCTGTCAGCCGTCATATCTACAGTCACTATAGCATATACATACATATCAAAAAAAAAAAAAAAAAAAGGTGAATCATTTACCGATCATAACAAAAAAGGACTCAGTAACTTGCGTAAGCAACTTGTTCAGCCTAACAATGTCTCTGACAACGAATGTCGGAGGAAGTATAGACGGAACGACAAAAAAAAATATATACATACATAAATAAAATAAAAATAAAATAAGCCTTTATTTCTATTACTACTAATGCAAGTTAACAATCAAAGCATACATGTATGAAGTTACTTTTACAATACAGATAGATATATGTAATAACATGAATAACTGTTGACTGCTGATAGATTAACATTGTTAGGTATTGTTAAGTTTAGAAGTTGCTTTAATGATTTTTTTAATGTAAGAATAATGTAATAATGGAAAAGAAAACAAGTTTTAACTAATTTTCTTTTCCATTATTACAATTAAATATCTAATATTTTTTGACAAATACAAACTAGGTTACAATTTTAAACAATAGTGTTACATATACATTATTATTACCGAACCCTATTTAGGAGCAATAGTCGCTTATTAGCGAAGGCCTCCCCCAGGCAAATCCTTTTAGTATAGTTTTGAAGTAAATGCTCATATCATAAGTGTTAAAGAATCTATTAGAGAACGGCTCAGTAATGTTTATGAGCGAACACTTGCCAATGGCATACCTGGGGGGTGTCATATACATACATACATACGTACATATTATATATAAATACATATTTAACACCCAGACCCACAGCCAACAAATTTAGTTAAGCACAAAGATGTGACCGGGCCGGGAATCGAACCCGGAACCTTCTGATTAGCAGACCGGCATGGTAACCTTTACGCTAACGAGGTCATATTCATGTTAGAGGATTGTTTTGTAGTGTGTTTGTAGTAATTCCATCAATGCGTATTTTTTACCTCACTTAAAAGTATGAAAAATTAATCAATATTAAAGATTAATTAGTTACTTATTAAAGATTAATTAGTTACTTTTGATTGGGAGTCCGGCATGGTAACCATTACGCCAACGAGGTCGTCAAATTAAAGACAATGGTGGCGATTCAGCGGCACACACGACTAAACTAAATTTAGAGAAGCCCCGTCTCTTTTCATCTTAGGTGGCCAGAAAGAGACGACACGTCCTGAACCACACACAAAGCAATTAAAATCACGTCGAATATGGAAAATGTAAGCGATTTTAGAGCGTACCCAATTATATCAGCTCTAAATCTGACGTGTTTTACGTGATTTTAGATGTTTTGTCTATGGTTAAGATCGTACCATCTCTTTTTGGTCATTTATGACGAAAAGAGACAGATCTACTTTAAATTTAGTTTAGTCGTGTGTGCCACTGAATCGCCACCATTGTCTTTAATTTGACGACCTCGTTGGCGTAATGGTTACCATGCCGGACTCCCAATCAAAAGTTTCCGGGTTCGATTCCCGGCACGGCCAACATCTTTGTGCTGAACTAAATTTGTTGGCTGTGGGTCTGGGTGTTTAATATGTATCTATATAAAATATGTATGTATTTATGTATATGTAGTATATCAGTTGTGTTAGCAACCATAATACGAACTAGAAATGGTTCAGTATGGGGTTAACAAGCCGTTTGTGAAATGTGTCCTTATAATATTTTTTTTTAAATATATATATTTATATGTACATTATGTTGTCTATTACAGGTAAAAAGAAATCACAACATACCAAAATTGAAATATTATCGGAACAACTGAACGAGTACACGGCGGTTATGAATACAACGTTTAAGGTTTGTGAAGTATCTTTTAAGTTTTTGGTGGGGTTTTTAACGGGTTCCGGGAAAGACTACGTCTCCAGTCAGTCAATAGATGGCGCTAAACTTAAATTTTAGTTCATCCTCCAACGCGAATACGGCGAGGTTTTTTTTTTTATAAATTATTATTATTCCCCTAACATAATTAGGGACATTTTGCATCTTAACCCTTAAATGGACAATGTTGTTTTTAAACAACATACTAAAAATCACACATAAAACTGACCTTCATTTAATTTTTTTTTAATTTTGCGCAATCTAGTTTATAAGCAACACTCACATTGTTGCAAAAAAAAAAGTATAGTAAATTAATGTCTAGATTTTTTTACTAATTTTTCCTAGTTAGTAATACATGTCTATTACACAAATATATTTTTTTAAAACGTGAAACAAAAATCGTCCATTTAAGGGTTAATAATATATAAAATATAACATACTAATTGCGTTTGATATTCTTACATTTTTAAATGTTTCTGGAACAAACTTATAATTTAATATTAACTTATAATACAACTTATTATATATTTAATACAAACTTATAACGACGGAGTGTTAAGTTGTGTCTGTGTGTATGTGTGTGTGTGTATCCGACTCTGATTTGATCCGGCTTCTTCTGAACCGGGGGCTGTTGTCGGTGAGATCTGTTGGAAAGAGACGGGTATATTATAATTAGTTTCTACCCTTCGATCAAATATATACCATATTCAGTGTTCAATACAAACATTCTACCTTTCGATCAAATATATACCATATTCAGTGTTCAATACAAACATTTTACCTTTCGATCAAATATATATCAGATTCAGTGTTGCATACAAACACAGCACAAAAAAATGGCATGAGTTTACTATACTATTGTATCTATTACAATATACTACGTCACAAAAAATATTTCAATTCAAGTCAACCTTACCACTATATCTTAAGGCTGAGTTTCGACTAGTGCCGTAATAAACATAAGCTTTCTTGCTTCGCGATAACAGCTATGAAATGTTATGACCGTACGCAGTGAGCGTTAGAAAATTCAACTGTATTACTATACTAATGACGCTTAAATTCCTCAAACTCAAATAAGACCACACTCTTACTTGTGGTCTTATTTTCCTTGCCGTTTTTAGAGACATCACCTTAAATCTAGTACATTCTTGATCGAAGATTGAAACGTCTAAAATTAAAATACAATTAAAAGGAGGTTATAGTTTTGTAGCGGCTCTTCTAGCGGCGCTATCTTGGTTAAAAAGTTTCTATAAATATGCAAAAAAAAAAGGAAAAATGTTATTGATATTCCAAATAATGTTTGTATAACCGGCTATCACTTACGTTTATTGTGTCGGTATTAGCGGGACATGTTTCAGCACAATCAGTGTGCCATTCTCAAGGGCAGGAACACAGACAACGATCGTCCGCGGTGACGGGAGGGCCTGCACTAATAATTATTGTCCATAATAATGATTAATTCATACATTATAATAAACTTCAAATTCAAAATGGCTGCCTCCAAAAAGCATCGCCGTCGGTTTTCTAAGGTTTTAATTCAAACTTGTTGCTTACAGGAAATGCAAGCGGCGGAACGTCGATTATCGGAGACAATGCACAAACTGATATCGTGCGAGCGGAAACTGTTCGAGTGTCAATCCATCACGGGCAAGGAACAGAAGGTAAATAAACAGCGAACTAGAATAAATATAATAGTAACTTGGCCGATAAAATGGTTCCACCGTCCACGCGTAAAATACCGCGGTGGGCGGGGCCAGTCAGCTACCCGCGCGCTCGCGTGGTGTCACATGGTGTGGCGGCGAGCGAGCTTTAGATAGATAGATAGAAAGATTTTTTTTTATTGGACACATTCATTACATTAAAAAAAAGATTAAGAAAGAGCTTGCAAATTAGTATGTCACAATTGGCGGCCTTATCGCTTAAAGCGATCTCTTCAAGGCAACCTTTGGATGGACAGGAGTTTATAAACAACTGAACAAGGAGCTTTGTATGTGTGTGTTTCGTTGGGGTAGCAGTATAATTGTGTGTGTAGATGAATACAAATTCTAAGCGGCAATTGTACAACCCGGTCACATTATCTTGAGACCTGGCGGCGATGACGTCACGTCGCGTCGGCGCTCTGATACGGTGCGCAAAACAAGCACCTCTAGCAGGATATTATTTCAACAATAAGATTTCCAACAAAACAAATATTGTCTTAATTAATTTAATGTAGGTAGTATTATTATATCGACGACCTCGTTGGCGCAACGGTTACCATGCCGGTCTGCTAACCAGAAGGTTCCGGGTTCGATTCCCGGCCCGGCCGACATCTTTGTGCTTAACTAAATTTGTTGGTTGTGGGTCTGGGTGTTAAATATGTATCTATGTAAAATATATATGTAGTATATCAGTTGTGTTAGCTACCATAACACGAACTAGAAATGGTTCAGTATGGGGTTAACCAGCCGTGTGTGAAAAATAAAATAAAAATATACCATTTCTTTCCTTTACTTGTCTTAATGTGGATTTCGGATCACAGCGGAAGTACACTAAATATTTAATTTTGTCATCTATTTACAATGGATTTCCGCAAAGTAACGCCTGAGTCAATAAAAATATACCACGAAAACAAGTAGACGCGTATCGGCAACGGAAGTGCTAACCGTACTGACGCGCCGTGGCGAGCGCGGGGAGGTGAAAGGAGAACGGGGCGGGGGGTTCGCATTCCAGCGAGGTCTCGAGATAATGTGACCGGGTTGTATGGAGTTACTCTTCCGTTTATTCTAGTACGATGTTGTATAAGCTGCCGTGTTAGTTCTGAAATGTACGGATAGATGGCGCTACCACGTGAGAATATAATTTCTGAATCGCGGTGACGTGAGTATTCTTGCGTGCATGGGTATTTTGTGTGCGCGTTAATAAATTGAACTTCGATCCAGCAGACGTAGTTTTATTTGAGAAAACATCCTGCATAGTGATCCAGTAGCTGGTGCGGTGTCTACCTGTCTACTGTTCCTGCCTTGGTAAGAAGGCAGTGAAGGAGTCCAGATTTGTTCAGATGTAAATAAATGTTTTTTTTTAAGGCAACGGAATCGACCGGTGCCTCGTTCAAGGTCTAACCTATCTTCATAGTAGTCAAAATCAAATACATTTTAGTGCTTCATCAAAATGAAAATACTTTATTATAACACTGGTCTACAGTGGTTTTGTTGCCTTTGATATGATGATGATTTTGGGTCTATTTATACACCCAATTCGTGAAAATATCAATGATTTTGTAAGATCTGCTCGTGTTTTTTTCAACAAATGACTGAAAATTAAAATTTTGACAATAAATAGTTCAAAATTAAATTTGTAGAAACGAGCATATTTAGTACTTTTACGAATATATTCGTAATCTGGGCACTTAAAAACGTAAGAATTTGCGATAATATCCAGGGCAACAAAAAAAATAGATTTTTTGTAGAGCTGTGTAATATATTGATTTATGTTTACCATTCCCCACTTTCCAGGCTGAACTACAGGCTCAAAAACAAAAGCAACTGCATCTACAACAGTTGCAACAAGAACAAATTAAACAACAGCAAATTCAACAACAGCAAATGCAACAGCAACAAATGCAACAGCAACAAATGCAACAGCAACAGTTACAACAGCAGCAAATGCAACAGCAACAGTTGAGGCTGCAACAGTTGAAACATCAGCAGATGCAGCTGCAACAACAACAAAAGCTGCTCGAGCAACAGAAGTTGGATAAGCAAAAACAGAATTTATATTTAAGTGAGTATATATAAAAAGTTAATAATATTACATTAATTTCGTGAAAAAGCTACTGTAACAAATAATTTCTTATATGCTAATATTAATTATCACTGTTATCTTCTTATATATAAAAGTCAAAGTCAAAGTAATTTATTGATAACAATACAGTTACAAGTATGTTTTCCATGTCATAATGTTAGTTACCGTACTCCTACGGAACGGCTTGACCGATTTTTACCTAATTTTATATGCGTATTCAGTAGGTCTGAGAATCGGCTAGTGGTGGCGATTCATCGGCACACACGACTAAACTAAATTTGAAGAAGTCCCGTCTCTTTCCATCTTAGGTGGCCAGAAAGAGACGTCACGTTCAGCACCATAGTCAAAACAACTAAAATCACGTCAAATCTAGAAAATATAGGCGACTTTAGACCGCACTCACTTGTAAAACTGCCCGCACATTCCATATTTGACGTGATTTTAGTTGTTTTGTCTGTGGTTCAGACGTCCCGTCTCTTTCTGGCCACCTAAGATGAAAAGAGACGGGGCTTCTTTAAATTTAGTTTAGTCGTGTGTGCCGCTGAATCGCCACCACTATTTATTTTTCATACTTTTAAGTGAGGTAAAAAATACGCATTGATGGAATTACTAAAAACACACTACAAAACAATCCTCTAACATGAATATGACCTCGTTAGCGTAAAGGTTACCATGCCGGTCTGCTAATCAGAAGGTTCCGGGTTCGATTCCCGGCCCGGTCAACATCTTTGTGCTTAAGTAAATTTGTTGGCTGTGGGTCTGGGTGTTAAATATATATTTATATATAATATTTATGTATGTATGTATATGTAGTATATCAGTTGTGTTAGCAACCATAATACGAGCTAGAAATGGTTCAGTATGGGGCTAACCAGCCGTGTGTGAATGTGGCCTAATATTAAAAAAAAATGGTTGCCTGTAAAGTCGGTTTTACGGGCGAAGATTTTACGCGACAACGTCTGCCGCGTGCTGCGCGCGCGGCAGACCGATCATAGTTGAGTGGGAGAGAGACGCAAGGCATTCGGCGGGCCTCTCTCTCGTTCGGTGACTCATCGTAACGTTACCGGGCGTTACACTTTTTCATAAGTGACTCCCAGCTGCAACCTAATTTAAGACGTTGTCACGTCAAAAATCCGCATTGATGGAATTACTAGAAACACACTACAAAACAATCCTCCGGCTTTTGCGAAACAGGGTTCTCCTAGTGCAGAAGCCACAAGAAAAATGTTATAGCGTAAATTAATAAGATTAATAAGACGACGGATTTTTGTAAAACTAATTGTGAATTTACATGTGTTTTAGATAAATAAACTATTCTTATTCTTATTCTCTAACATGTATGTCGCGGATTCAATTAGATTATAATCAGCGTGGTCGTTGTCGTCGTCCGCCATTATAATTGAATTGTTTGTCAGTGCGCACAAGTGGCGCAGGCGCTGTATCGTGGCAGACTGAAGCACACTCAAGTCTCCTCGAATGAACGCACTACTGACGCGTCCTCGAATGAACGCATTACCGACCAATAGGAAACAACTTCATTCGTACATTCACTCAATTGTTCCTTCAATCAGCACAGATAACAAACTCTTGCGTTCACAGTGCTGCCATTCGATAGGATGGAACTACTAATCGAATAAATTAAAATAAAACATTCCTCTAACATGTATATCTGTTCCAGGCGCAGACAAGGGAGGCACGGTGACTGTGAGACGAGCGCCCACCGGAGCAGTCACTATGACAATGTCCGGGGAGATGCATCAGGCGGGTCAGTTGGGACTTTTTTTTACAAGTACTTAGATACATACAGAACTTTATTGACCATAAATAACATACGTTAAAGGCAAGTCACACTACAAGCATTACTTCAATATTTAAACATAAAATTTTTAAATTAAATTAAATAAACTTAAAAAAAATATTAACCCTTCTTAAATGGACGAATTTAGTTTCACGTTTTAATAAAATATTTGTGTAGTAGACATGTATTTCTTTCTATTTAGGAAAAATGAGTAAAAAAATCTAGACTTTAATGTGCTATCCTATTTTTTTGCAATAATGTGAGTGTTGTTTACAAAATACATTGCGCAAAATTAAAAAAAATATATATATGAAGGTCGATTTTAATTGTGATTTTTAGAATGTTGTTTAAAAACAACATTTTCCATTTAAGGGTTAAATAAATATTTTACCCCATTAAATACTACACACAACAGCAATTGTTTTTCGATATCTTTTTAATTTAAAATACCTATGTATACTACTTTTTACACATGAATAACAATTCTGAAAGCTCCATATTCAAATTTTCGCTTAAATTATAAAAGGGATTACTTTCACATTAACACTTTATTTTCTGTTTAAACATACTACTATTAAGATTTGTTATGTTCCCTGGCAACTTGTTGTATATTAATATTTTTGTATAACATGCCTGTTTCTGTACTTTAGCTAGTCTATTTGCTGGTAGAACATTACCTATCTTCCTACGTAAACAATATGGAATAGCATCTTTTTTGTTTTGTAATTATTTATGGTCATGATTTTCTAGCAGGCTTATTTGTTTCCTTTGAAGCGATGACAAGGGTAAAATAATAACAGTTTCTATAATAATTGAGCCATATTGATATCCTAATTTGCAAACCTACTAACTCCTCAGCAGACTTTTTACAGGAATTGCTCAAAACGTCTTTATATATTATTTAGATAAATAAAAAGTAATATAACTTTATTTTTATTATAATAATAAAAATAAAGCATAGTTTTTCACGGGAATTTGGTTTTTCTTTTCTGTAAATCTTTATTCATTTAATAACATTTACATTTCTAAATGAAAGTACTTATACTTGCTGAGTTGCGACTGTATTGCGGCAAACTAAGGTGTTTTATTTTTAATGTATACGTTTGATTTAGGTTTTGTGTTTGCCATAATAAAAAATATTTTTCTTTCTTTCTTTCTTTCTTTCTAATTTATATTATGTCACAATATACAGTTAAAATGTCAAAATTAAATTAATTATAAATAAATACATTCTTCAATATTCATAGATACAAATTAGTTACTGTCAAAAATTTTCTTTATTGTATAAAATAAATAAATACAATGAAGTTTCGAGACTCTTCTGTAAAAAAACTGCAGAGGAGTTAGTAGCTTTTCAAATTATAAATAAATAAATATAAATATTAGGACTCATTTCACACACGGCTGGTTAACCCCATACTGAACCATTTCTAGCTCGTATTATGGTTGCTAACACAACTGATATACTACATATTATATATAACATACATATTATATATAAATACATATTTAACACCCAGACCCACAGCCAACAAATTTAGTTAAGCACAAAGATGTTGACCGGGCCGGGAATCGAACCCGGAACCTTCTAATTAGCAGTCCGGCATGGTAACCGTTGCGCCAACGAGGTCGTCATTAGGGTATCGATGTATAATATGTTGCAGGTGTGAATGATCGTGCGGAGGAGTCGGCGCAACAGAAGACTGCCGCGGAGCGCAAGCAGACCTGGGAGCAGGCGCTAGCTCACATCAACCAGATAGCCAAGGGCAGTAAGGAGAAGGTATGGAAATTATAAAATACTATGCGTGCCAACTAAGAATAGGACTGTCAAAACCGCCATCTTGCTCAATCATACGCGCAAACTTCATAACCAAAGTGTATGGTATGCAAAAAAATTTATGAACAAATTATATTCAGTTTATATGTTTAATGTACGCTGTTTTGCTATTTCTTATACATTTTACGGCAAATTAATTATAAATGAGTAGGATTTTTAAGTAAAAGCATATTTATAAAAATATAATTTCTTTTTCATTTGTGTCACTTCTTTTTGTACCAAATAAAAATATTTTATTATACTGCTTACAGCACTTAAGTCGAAACTATCCAAAACCAATGTCTCGTCACGTGTTTTTTTTTTAGGTGTTGTTAATTTGCCTTGGGTACTTCTTACCTGTAGAATTAATTAATCCAAAATTATCCAGTAATAAAATCAAAGATAATTAAACAATATCTAATTAAAGTTTTATCTATGAACCATAAAAATAATTATTAAATTTCTTTATTACGCTTTCTTTGCTAGTAATACTTTTTTGTCAGTTATCGTGTGAAGTTGAAGCAAGCGCGATCCTATTCTTAGTTGGCACGCATAGTATTCATAATTAGCCAAACTTGAAGTAAGCTTTTAGTTATTACTTTATTACGAGTACTGGCTGTTGCCCACGGCTCCGCCCGCTTGTATGTCGTTTTTTGCAACCTCTCCCTCTCCCTTTTCGCAGCGCACGCAACGGGAGCTTTCAAAGATGATTGATTTTCCCGTTTTTTTCCACATTTTCCTTTGTTTCTTCGCTCCTATTAGTCGCAGCATGATGTTATATAGCTTAAAGCCTTCCTCGATAAATGGTCTATTCAACACAAAAAATATTTTTCAATTCGCACCAATAGTTCCTGAGATTAGCGTGTTCAAACAAACAACTTTTCAGCTTTATAATATTAGAATAGATAGATTAGAAAGAAAGTAAGAAATTTGAATGTGGTGTTTCTTATGTTTGAATTTTTCTTTATACCAATCATTTATGTAAAGAACTAACTTATATTTGATTATAGACTAATGTGTTTTGACAATGCTGATTATTATTATTATAAAAACTTTTATTATCAGGGTATGGAAATAACAAAATGTTCATATTTATTAAAACTTGAAGTAAGCTTTCAGTTATTACTTTATTACGAGTATTAGAGAGAAAGAAAGAAATTTGATTGTGGCTTTTCTTTCCTTTTAATTTTTCTTTATACCAATCACATTATACCATTCATTTATGTAAATAACTATTTTTGATTCTTGACTAATGTATTTTGACAATGCATTAGTTTGGCCTCACACTATCTTAAAGTTGCTAGCTAACTTATTTTTTCTAATAAAATTAGATTATACCGAAAGCTGTATTAAATACATTTTTAAAAATAGTCACGAAATTGTGTAGTTACAAAAAAATATACGTGATATATAAATATATATATATATATAATGAACCTTTCACGGTAAATGTTGATCCAGTGTGAAGTTGGAATAATTGTTGATCCACCTATTTTGCGTGTATTTTCGGCTCCTCGCCTTTAAAACCGATATACCCTGATCCAGCCTTGGTATACTCGTGACGTCGGTGGATCTACACTAGCACGTTTTCCGTATACTCCTCACCAAATACACCGACATCGTTTGATCCGTAACGGTCAAAAAAAACATACTGAATGTGATTTCTTAGATCCGGAGCCAACATTGACGATTAGGTATTCAAAAACAAAGCGATATATATTTTTTAATAATTATGAGTACGAGTACTTTGAAATGCTTAGTTTATTTTACCTTGGTTAAACTAATTTGGCCTTGGTATAGTTTCGTGTTATATCGATTTTCTTTGAAAAATTTAGTTTAATATGAAACTAACAGATTGTTTTTTAATTGTTATGTTAATTGTTTATTTAAAGTTAATTGTTGCTGTTTGCTAAAATATTTTTTTCAATATTTTGTTTTCGTGATTTGTAAGAATATTCGCCAACTGGTTTATGAGAGTATTGAGTTGATAATCAACGACATTATTTCTTTCTTGAAATAAAAATAAAAATAATTAGCCAAGTGCCGCGCATGAAGGGTTCCGTACCATTGTTGTATGGGAGCCCCCCTTGAATATTAATTAAATTATTTTTTATTAAATTATTACTAATTATTATTTTAATTAAATTATTACTAAAGTAACTTATTTTGGGCCGGGAATGAGTTTGGCTAATAGTTCGAGGGACTAAATAAGTTTTTAACCCGAGGTAAGCACTGTGTTTTACATTACGAATACACACACACACACACACACACTGACAGACACACACACACGCGCCCGCTTGCTCACACAAACACACACACACACACGCGCGCACACACACACACACACTGACACACACACACACACACTGACACACACACACACTGACACACACACACACACCCACTCGCGCTTGCTCACACACACTAAGACACACAAACATACAAACTCACACACACGCGTCCGCGTGCTCACACACACTGACACACATACACACTGACACACACTGACACACACACACACTGACACACACACACACTTACACACACACACTGACACACACACACACTTACACACACAGTGACACACACACACTTACACACACACAGTGACACACACACACTTACACACACACTGACACATACACACACGCCCGCGTGCTCACACACGCGCACACACACACACTCACGCGCGTGCGCGTGCGCACTCACACACACACCACTGACACACACACACACACACACACACACACACACACCCACGCGCGCTTGCTCACACACACTAAGACACACAAACACAAAAACGCGCGCGCACACACACACACACACACGCACACACACACACACACACTTACACACACACACACACACACAAACACAAACATACTGCAAAACACACACACACAGTGACACACACACTTACTTTAAGTTATTTCAATTTCAGTCAGCTGCTAAGTATTAGTAGTAGTAGTAGTTGTTGTTTTAGGGTTCCGTGCCTAAAAGGTAAAAACGGCGCCCTATTACTATCTAAGCCTCCGCTGTCTGTTTGTCACCAGGCTGTAGCTTATAAACCTTGATAACTAGGGAGTTGTTTTTTTTACAGATGATGTCTTTTTGTTGCCGCTACAGTAACGAATACTAAACTGAATAAAATAAATAGGTATTTAAAAGCGGATCCCATAAAACAAGCGCATATTTTTTTCAATCTTTATCAAGACTTTTGATAGACTTTTGGAATAGTATCAGTAATATATCAACTTTGTAAATAAATAATTAAAATAAATTACACAAACAGGCGCGACTTCGTCTTACACTTGACCGACTTTTATAGCTAATCGCACGGAACCCTTTACGCGGAAGCCCAACTCGCCTTTGGCCAATTATTTATACTAATGCATTTTATGCTAACTCCGCGTAGCGTTAGTTAGCCTCGGCCACTGGAATATTTTATGGCTAAAAATGTCTCGTACTAATTAGACTGTCAACTACATCTCTACCAAATTCAATCTATATTGGTCTAGCCGTTTCAGAGTAAAGACGTAAGAAACATACACTCACACACACGCTCTCTCACAAACTTTTGCCTTTAAAATATTACCAATGGGAAATAGTGACACCGTAAAAAATAATTTTGAGGATCGGTCCACAAATGGCTGAGAAATCGGTAAACACAAAAAAAAAATCATACAGTCGAATTTATAACCTCCTCCTTTTGAAGTCGGTTAAAAATAAAATGTTGATACTATGAATCTGTTAATAACAAAAAGGTCTTGGCACAGAATAATAAGTAGTAGGTCTTGGCTGTTTTCAGCCAATCTGAGCGCTTGCTGTGCTCTGATTGGCTCATTTGAATCGGATCAACATTTACCGTAACTATCGCAAGGTGGATTTGTATATCGGATCAACATATGCAAGCGCTAGTAAAAAGTCACGTGATTGTAGATGTTGATCCAGTCGGAGCCACATTTGTTACCAGAAATGCATATTGGATCAACTAAAGGCGGCGGATCAACATACGTTTTTGGATCAACAAATAACTCGTGTTAAGTCGCGTCGGATCAACATTTACCGTAAGGGTATCTCTATATATATATATATATATATATATATATATATTTATTTAAATTCCACATGTCGATTTACAGAAAAAGCAAAAGCAAGCTCAACAGCAGCAGCAACAAATGGCCAAGGCTGAAGCGAAGGAGGCGAAAGTTGCAAAACCAGATCCGCCCGCTAAGCCGACGGCGATCGTCGAGCCGCAACCAATGTCGAAAAAACAACGCAAGTTGTTGGCCAAACAACAGGTAAATAGAATGAAAATTAACTTATTGACTCAGGCGTTACTTTGAAATGAAATGAATGAAATGAATGAAATGAATGAAATGAATGAAATGAATGAAATGAATGAAATGAATGAAATGAATGAAATGAATGAAATGAATGAAATGAATGAAATGAATGAAATGAATGAAATGAATGAAATGAATGAAATGAATGAAATGAATGAAATGAATGAAATGAATGAAATGAATGAAATGAATGAAATGAATGAAATGAATGAAATGAATGAAATGAATGAAATGAATGAAATGAATGAAATGAATGAAATGAATGAAATGAATGAAATGAATGAAATGAATGAAATGAATGAAATGAATGAAATGAATGAAATGAATGAAATGAATGAAATGAATGAAATGAATGAAATGAATGAAATGAATGAAATGAATGAAATGAATGAAATGAATGAAATGAATGAAATGAATGAAATGAATGAAATGAATGAAATGAATGAAATGAATGAAATGAATGAAATGAATGAAATGAATGAAATGAATGAAATGAATGAAATGAATGAAATGAATGAAATGAATGAAATGAATGAAATGAATGAAATGAATGAAATGAATGAAATGAATGAAATGAATGAAATGAATGAAATGAATGAAATGAATGAAATGAATGAAATGAATGAAATGAATGAAATGAATGAAATGAATGAAATGAATGAAATGAATGAAATGAATGAAATGAATGAAATGAATGAAATGAATGAAATGAATGAAATGAATGAAATGAATGAAATGAATGAAATGAATGAAATGAATGAAATGAATGAAATGAATGAAATGAATGAAATGAATGAAATGAATGAAATGAATGAAATGAATGAAATGAATGAAATGAATGAAATGAATGAAATGAATGAAATGAATGAAATGAATGAAATGAATGAAATGAATGAAATGAATGAAATGAATGAAATGAATGAAATGAATGAAATGAATGAAATGAATGAAATGAATGAAATGAATGAAATGAATGAAATGAATGAAATGAATGAAATGAATGAAATGAATGAAATGAATGAAATGAATGAAATGAATGAAATGAATGAAATGAATGAAATGAATGAAATGAATGAAATGAATGAAATGAATGAAATGAATGAAATGAATGAAATGAATGAAATGAATGAAATGAATGAAATGAATGAAATGAATGAAATGAATGAAATGAATGAAATGAATGAAATGAATGAAATGAATGAAATGAATGAAATGAATGAAATGAATGAAATGAATGAAATGGATGAAATGAATGAAATGAATGAAATGAATGAAATGAATGAAATGAATGAAATGAATGAAATGGATGAAATGAATGAAATGAATGAAATGAATGAAATGAATGAAATGAATGAAATGAATGAAATGAATGAAATGAATGAAATGAATGAAATGAATGAATCCAAATTAAGACAAGTAAAGGAAAAATCAACTAAGATCGATTAACCAAGCTTAATTAACTAAGATCAATTAACTTAGATTAATTAAGATTAACGTTACCTATCACAATTCGGAAATTCTTAACTCTACACGTGTTTCGCCTAACCACAAGGCATCATCAGGAGATGCTGACTCTTCTCGACTTGTCGTTCGAAGTTCGCTTTTCACTGATTCACAGCGGAAGTACACTAAATATTTAATTTTGTCTTCTATTTAGAAAGAAAATTGTTCTTTACAAATTGGGCGTAGATTTTTTTTTGACACATTTCACACACGGCTGGTTAACCCCATACTGAATCATTTCTAGTTCGTATTATGGTTGCTAACACATTTGATATACTGCATATAACCTACATATTATATATAGATACAAGATACATATTTAACACCCAGACCGACAGCCAACAAGTTAAGTTCAGCACAAAGATGTTGGCCGTGCCGGGAATCGGACCCGTAACCTTCTGATTGGCAGTCCGGCATGGTAATCATTACGCCAACGAGGTCGGCATTTTTATGGACTGCCAACCAGAGGGGAACCCTCCCGGGTTGGATTCCCGGCACGGACGACATCTTTGTGCCGAACTAAATTTGTTGGCTGTCGGTCTGGGTGTTAAATATGTATCTATATAAAATACCTATTTATGTATTTGTAGTATATCAGTTATGTTAGCAACCATAATGAGCCGGTTGCTCACGAGGTGTCACCGATACCGCGCTCCCTAGCCACACTCAATCGCGTTATTGAGGCAAATCCAGAGACCGATATATTTGACGGTTGCTGGAATACTCTGACAAGTACCTGTCTAAAGTACTGTGAACTTGCTTATACTAGACAATCTGCAATAACAGGCTAATTGACCACGTATTTATTTATTTGACATTGTGATTAATAATTTTAGGTTCTTTTTTTTTGTATATAATTTGTTTAAATTCATAACTTAAGACATATTTTATTGTATATTAGCATTTAATTTAATTCTATAATAATTTTGTGTAATTGATAATGCATAATTTTGATTATCCTAATTTAATTTAATTTGATTGTTTTGTATCTTTATTTTTATATGTGTATATCATTAGTGTAATTCGTGTATGCGGTGCTAATTATGATAAATAAATTAAAAAAAAAAAAAAAAAAAAAAAAATACAAACTAGAAATGGTTCAGTATGGGGCTAACCAGCCGTGTGTGAAATGGTGCAAAAAAAAATTGAAAACCTATTTTTGTTAAAATCTGTCTTATCCCCGTTCTAGGCTGAGGAAGAAGAGAAGCGCAAACAGCAACAGCTGCTTCTAGAACAGCAACAGAAGGAGAAAGCAGCCAAGAAGGCGAGCAAGAAGATCGCCGACCCTCCACCAGCCAAACCGGAAGTTGTGAAGAAGGCCGAGAAGAAACCGGAGGTTGTCAAGAAGGAACCTGTCAAGATTAAGAAGGAAGAGAAGAAAGAGAAGAAGGTCAAAGAAGTAGTTAAGCAGGAGAAGATTGGTAAGACATCTTCTTTTTTACCTTAAACCACTTAGGTGGGGTCGGCACAGCAAATCTTTTTCTTCCACTCTCCTCTATCAGACGTCATCTCCACACTCAATCCTTTCTCTCTCATATCCTCATTCACACACTCCATCCATGTCTTCATTGGTCAACCTCTTACCCTTCTTCCTTGCACTACCATTTCCATTCATCGCCTACTAACATGCATCACATGTCCATACCACGCTAACCTTCCACTCTTCATTTTCTGCCTCACTGGGGCTACTTTCACATTTCCTCCAGGTTCGGTAAGACATCTGTGATTTTTAATGACAAAAGAAAGTTCTAAACTTTTTTTATTGTTTGATGCTCAGCAGCTGAGATACAATACAATTCAAATTCAAAATTCAAAAAAATTCAAAATATTTTATTCAAAACAACAAGTTCATAATCCTAGCTAAGTTATAAATATCCTTATGCATAAATTTAGATTTAAGATTAAGGTTAGGTTGAGCTCGGTGCTCTGCACTAGGACAAAAATGTTGTCCTGTATGTAAGTAATATTTAATAAAACTAAAATCTAGAAAACTGTAATTATACCTATGTTTTATATATAATATAGTGTAATACTAGTCTAATCATACTATTTTATATCTAACAATGGGGCATGTGTTGGAGTGTGTAAGTGAGCATATTTAAGGTACAATATAACTTTATTGTGCACCAAATACAGAAACAATTATTACATTAGAAGTAAAAAAACAGAGGTAGCACATTCGACGGCCTTATTGCCTTAGGCGATTTCTGTCAGGCAACTTTTGGATGATTTTTAGATTACGAACAAGCAGAGGGTGGTGTGTGTGTGTGGGATTGAAATCACATAGGAGGGCGGCGCGTGTGATGCGTAGAGAAGAGATGCATGTTACTAGGAGATGTATGGAAATGGTAGTGCAAGGAAAAAGGGCAAGAGGCCGACCAATGAAGACATGGATGGAGTGTGTGAATGAGAATATGAGAGAGAAAGGAGTGAGTGTAGAGACGACGGCTGATAGAGGAGAGTGGAAGAAGACATGGATGGAGTGTGTGAATGAGGACATGAGAGAGAAAGGAGTGAGTGTAGAGACGACGGCTGATAGAGGAGAGTGGAAGGAGACATGGATGGAGTGTGTGAATGAAGACATGATAGAGAAAGGAGTGAGTGTAGAGACGACGGCTGATAGAGGAGAGTGGAAGAAGACATGGATGGAGTTGTGTGAATGAGGACATGAGAGAGAAAGGAGTGAGTGTAGAGACGACGGCTGATAGAGGAGAGTGGAAGAAGACATGGATGGAGTGTGTGAATGAGGACATGAGAGAGAAAGGAGTGAGTGTAGAGACGACGGCTGATAGAGGAGAGTGGAAGGAGACATGGATGGAGTGTGTGAATGAAGACATGATAGAGAAAGGAGTGAGTGTAGAGACGACGGCTGATAGAGGAGAGTGGAAGAAGACATGGATGGAGTTGTGTGAATGAGGACATGAGAGAGAAAGGAGTGAGTGTAGAGACGACGGCTGATAGAGGAGAGTGGAAGAAGACATGGATGGAGTGTGTGAATGAGGACATGAGAGAGAAAGGAGTGAGTGTAGAGACGACGGCTGATAGAGGAGAGTGGAAGGAGACATGGATGGAGTGTGTGAATGAAGACATGATAGAGAAAGGAGTGAGTGTAGAGACGACGGCTGATAGAGGAGAGTGGAAGAAGACATGGATGGAGTTGTGTGAATGAGGACATGAGAGAGAAAGGAGTGAGTGTAGAGACGACGGCTGATAGAGGAGAGTGGAAGGAGACATGGATGGAGTGTGTGAATGAAGACATGATAGAGAAAGGAGTGAGTGTAGAGACGACGGCTGATAGAGGAGAGTGGAAGAAGACATGGATGGAGTTGTGTGAATGAGGACATGAGAGAGAAAGGAGTGAGTGTAGAGACGACGGCTGATAGAGGAGAGTGGAAGAGGAAAATTTTGCTGCCGACCCGACCTAGTGGGATAAGGCAAGGAAGAAGAAGAAATTAATAACTAATATCAGTATGTGGTACATCATAGAGACGCTGCAATCGTTTCTAAACAAGCAAATTGTTTATTTTGTTCCAGTGCCACCGACGCCGCCGCCAAAACAGCCGAAACAAGTACAACAAGTAGTGCAACAAACACAACAACAACAACAGATCATCAAGAAAGAGAAGAAGAGAGAGCCACCGAAGGCGCCTGTTGTTATTAGTGATGTGAGTATTATACTGCTGCTAGCTGACCCGGAAAACCTTGTATTGCCTGAAGTACAGTAATACCCCGACTTACGCTACCTCGACTTACGCGAATTCGGAGTTACGCGATTTAATTTTCTCGTCTATTTTAACGTTTTTTGTTTGAAAGCCGCGCACTTCAGATTGTGTTTATACATTTTATTAATATAGTTTGTCATATCATCTAGAATTAAATTAAAATTTATTTATTAAATAATTATTGTTTTATATTTCCTAAATTATAGTCTCTGGTCCCAATTAAACATTCTTTGTATGACTTTATAGGTATGTATATGCAAAATTGTACCCCGACTTACGCGAATTCGACTTACGCGGATAGCGCTCGGTCCCACCTATCGCGTAAGTCCGGGGTATTACTGTACAGGTTATGTCTCTAAAACGTCAAGGAAAATAAGACCACAAATAAGAGTGTAGTCTTATTTGAGTTTGAGGAATTTAAGCGTTATTAGTATAGTAATACAGTTGAATTTTTTAAGTACAGTTAATTTCTCTAAAACGGCAATGAAATAATTTTACTTGCGAAGCCACAGGTAATATAAAAACATGGAAAATAATATAAAATGTCCCTTGTAGGCTACCGCATATGCGGTGTGCAAAAAGTCAATTAATTAGTTAAGTACAGTTAATGTCTCTAATCATTTTCTCAATTAATTAAGTACAGTTAATGTCTCTAAAACGGCAAGGAAAATAAGACCACAAGTAAAAGTGTGGTCTTATTTGAGTGCGAGGAATTTAAGCGTTATTAGTATTGTAATACAGTTGAATTTTCTAACGCTCACTGCGTACGGTCATACAATTTTATATCTGTTATCGCGTAGCAAGATAGCTTATTATGTTTATTACGGCACTAGTCGAAACTCAACCTTAAGATACAGTGGTAAGGTTGACTTGAATTGAAACATATTATGTTACCTATTGTTATAAATACAATAGTATAGTAAACTCATGCCATTTTTTTGTGCTGTGTTTGTATGCAACACTGAATCTGGTATATATTTGATCGAAGTTAAAAACAAATTGATCAGTTATCGACCTATTCAATTACTAAAATGCCCATAAAAAATAGGGGTTGGTGATAAAAAAGTAAAAATTTAAGGTTGTATGTATTTTTAATGCCACATTATAAAAAAATGGTCAAAAAAAATAAAAATAAATTAAGGACTAACAACCCTTATCACTTAGGGGTATGGTAAATAGATAGTAGCCGATTCTCAGACCTACTGAATACGCATATAAAATTTGGAAATTCAAAACATAAAACAATGAATTTTGAAACGAAAATTGATAATAATGACTAACATTATACATTATAGGACCAAACACCTTCGGAATCCGAGAAGCCCACTTCATCCAGTATAATGGAGCAGCTAAGCTGCGGAGTGCAAGTGGCGGACTTACGCTTGCCGCCTGGCATCACGCTGACCAGAGTGCAACCTAGCGAGAAGAAAGAACCGCCGCCCATCAAGTCTGTGGTAAGTGAGCGAAGCGAGAGCGCTTTGATTTTACGTGATAACTTCAAAAGTAATGGACCGATATGGATAATTTTTACATCAATGGATAGATCATATTTTGGCTAAGAGTTTTATCTAAATATAAAAAAAAATTAACCCTGTCAAACGAAGACTTCATCAAGTATAATGAAGCACTTAACAGTTGGACATACGCTCGACACCATGCATCACGCTCAGAGCGCTTTTCTTTTACTCGATAACTCCAAAAGTAATGGACCGATATGGATAATTTTTACTTCAATGGATAGATCATGTTTCAGAGCATGTATGGTTCGAGTTTCATCTAAATATTCAAAAACGAACTATCTTCAATGAACACTTTAAAAAGTCATTTCATCAAGTGTAATGAAGCTGTTTATCAAATCTGTAGTAAGTGAGCGAAGCGAGCGCGCTTTTATTTTACTCAATAGCTACAAAAGTAATGAAGTTATTTGGATAAGTTTTACTTCAATGGATGTCAAAATATTCAAAAGCAAATTATGTTAAATAAAGATTTAAAAAGTTCACTTCATCAAGTATAATGAAGCTGTTTATCAAGTCTGTGGTAAGTGAGCGAAGCGAGCGCGCTTTTGTTTTACTCGATAACTCTAAAAGTAATGGACTGATGTGAATCATTATTTTGTCAATAGATAGATCAAATTTCAGAACAGATATGGTTTAAGTTTTATAAAAATATCATAATATAATAGGAAGAAAGAATAATTTTGTGACACGAACAACAAAGAAAAAAAATACACAAAAAAGAAATAAAAGAAAAACATTTATGTGCCACAAAATCGATAAAAAAAAAAACAAAGTATAATAAAGCGTAATTACGGAACCCTTCATGCTCGAACCCGACTTTCAGCATAAGCAGCCCACTATGGGTTCCCACTGCTTAGACTCGGAGCCTTCTCTCACGAACAGAGATATAGGCTATAATCCACCACGCTAGCAAGGTGCGGGGGTGCGGCGGCGGATGACAAACGTCTTCGGATATTGTGGTCCTCCAACATACCGGTTTCCTCACGATGTGTTCCTTCACCGTAAAGCGAGTTCAAATCCACACATAACTTGAAAAAACCAATTCTTGCACATGGCCATTATTTATTTATACATATTCTTTCTAATGTAATTTAGATGTTGACTTTTTACAAGTGTCTTATTACTGTTGTTATATATTCATATGTGAAAAAAATAAAGGAATTTAATTCAGTAACAGTGTGTCGAGACCACACAAATGAATGTAATGTATCGACTGAAGGACTTGTATCCATGGTCATGAAATAAATTAACCCTTAAATGGACAATGTTGTTTTTAAACAATATACTAAAAATCATACATAAAATTGACCTTCATTTATTTATTTTTTTCATTTTACGCAATGTAGTTTATAAAAAACACTCATATTATTGCAAAAAAAAAGTATAGTAAATTAATGTCTAGATTTTTTTTCTCATTTTTCCTAGACAGTAATACACGTCTATTACACTAATATATTTTTTTAAAACGTGAAACAAAAATCGTCCATTTAAGGGTTAAAAAAAATGAATGTAATGTAATTTGTTGCAGCCGCTATGGAAATGCAACCAGTTGCCGGCCACGCCCACTCCGGTCGCGCGACCCGCGCCGGTCATAGAGGCTGATCCTTCCATGATGATGTTCACCACGGCACATCCGCGTATGTATTAGTATAATTATATAACCACGTATGTATTGGTATAATATATTATAATTATAATGTAATATATTTGAAGATATATTACAGACATATATAGACTTTATATAGAATAAGAAAAAAAAAAAAGAAGGGAAAAAAATTATAATAATAACACTGGTCTACAGTGGTTTTGTTACCTTAGATATGACAATAATTTTAGGTCTATCTATGCACATAATCTATGAAATTATCAATAATTTTGTAGGATATGCTCAGTTTTTTTTTTCCAATTGATGGTTGGAAAATTATGTTTTATTATGAACTAGCTAATATTGTTCAAGTATAACATATGCAAAAATCTTGAAAACACGAGCACATTGAGAACTTTAATGAATATATTCGGAATCTGGGTACTTGAAACCGTAAAAAATTGCGATGATATCCAGGGCAACGAAAAAAAAAAACTTTTTGTAGAGCAGTGTAATAATTGTGAGCCTATGTTACAGGTGTCCTGTGCTTAAGGCGCTTGTGCATTAGGCTCAATTATGTGGAGCTAACTGATGGATCTAATAACTTGGGGGGGCACTGAGTGAACCCTCAATTATGACGGCCCTTCAGTTAGCCAGGCATTCGTTCCTAACTTGTTTAATACATGTACATTTATAATAATAATAATAAAGGTGAATTATTTACCGACCATTCCAACAAAAAGTTAACTGCGTAAGCAATATTTGACGACCTCGTTGGCGTAAAGGTTACCATGCCGGACTGCTAATGAGAAGGTTCCGGGTTCGATTCCCGGCCCGGTCAACATCTTTGTGCTTAACTAAATTTGTTGGCTGTGGGTCTGGGTGTTAAATATGTATCTTTATATAATACTAGCTGACCCAGCAAACGTTGTTTTGCCTTAATAAAAAAAAATCTAAATATACAGTAGCCGATTCTCAGACCTACTGAATACGCATATAAAATTTGAAAAAAATCGGTCAAGCCGTTTCGGAGGAGTACGGTAACAAACACTGTGACACGGAAATTTTATATATAAGATGTAGTATATCAGTTGTGTTAGCAACCATAATACGAACTAGAAATGGTTCAGTGTGGGGTTAACCAGCCGTGTGTGAAGTGTCCTAATATTTATTATTTATTTTTATTATAACCGTTCGTATGTTGAATGACATTAGCAATGTTTGTATAATCTGTAAAAAAAAAGTCCAATTTGCAAGTTTTAGTTTTACCCACACCGGCTCCCGGTATGTCAACAGTTGCGGCGAAAATGTGTTTATACCGGGAGCCGGTGTTTTCAACATACAAGTGTTTAATTATTTTATTAATTATATATTATTATTATTAAATAATAATCTTTTTTGTTAATATAGTTATAATGTTCTTTACTTGTTTATTTAAGTTCTCCATCATAATTATGAGTCCTGCTATTCTTTATTGTGCAACCCCTCTTTTTTCTCGTCCTTTCAACTCCTTTCCATCCAAAGGTTGCCTGGAAGAGATCGCTGTTAGCGATAAGGCCGCCGTTTGTGGCACTTTGTAAATCTTTTGGTGTTGTTACTTTTTATTTGTTGTACCTTGTATACTTTGCCCAATTTAAGTGTGCGACGGAATTGCATGAGTTGATTCCCCCCGCCCCATTCCACTACCGCACGAGCAGGGAAACACCAAAGCGGCATCGTTATACCGTGGAGGTTCCAAAGGCGTGTACTAAGCGGTTTGCCTCCACCTTCATAGTGCGAACTGCGAAGGTGTGGAACTCTTTGCCTAGTTCTCTGTTCCCTGAGAGCTACAATCTGGCGGTTTTCAAAGCAAGAGTGAACCGGTTTTTTCTGGGTAAGCGCGTTCCACCTTAGATCATAATGTCGCTTGCCATCAGGTGAATTGTGATCAAGCGCAAACCCATTTAATGTAAAAAAAAAAAAAAATAGAGTTAATCTATCTATCTATAAACGTGTTTTGTACAGAACCTCCGAAACCAGTAATACCGCCGTCCCCCCCGCCTCAGTCCGCGGGGAAGACTAAGAAGTCCAAGAAGAAGGCTAAGAAGACCGGATCGACCGACGCTGTACCGGAGGGGACTAAGATGGTCACGCTAAGGAATCCCATGTTCCACCCCAATTTACCGCCTGTACAGGTATGAATCTTATATTCCACCATCACCAATCACTCAATATTTTTGACGTGACAGCGTCTTAAATTAGGTTGCGGCTGGGAGTCACTTATGAAAAAGTGTAACGCCCGGTAACGTTACGATGAGTCACCGAACGAGAGAGAGGCCCGCCGAATGCCTTGCGTCTCTCTCCCACTCAACTATGATCGGTCACGCGGCAGACGTTGTCACGTAAAATCTTCGCCCGTAAAACCGACTTTACTCTTGTCTCTTATCATCTAAGGTGGCCAGAAAGAGACGGCACGTTCTGCACCATAGTCAAAACAACTAAAACACGTCAAATGTAGAAAATGCAGGCGACTTTAGAACGCACCCACTTGTATCACCTTTAAAACTGCCTGCACATTACATATTTGACGTGATTTTAGTTGTTTTGTCTGTGATTCAGAACGTGCCGTCTCTTTCTGGCCACCTAAGATGAAAAGAGACGGTGCTTCTTTAAATTTAGTTTAGTCGTGTGTGCCGCTGAATCGCCACCATTATGTTACAACAAAAGAATCATTATCAACATTAAACTAAAAAAGTTTGTTTTTTATATATCAGATATTACAGTTAAATGCCCGTTGTGTTTATTTTTCTGAATTAAAGATATTGTTGAATGATTTACACCGAATTCCTTCGCAATCGTTACATTTGACTCACCAGCTTCTAACCGTTGTATTATAACACTTTTTTCTTCAATGGAGAAAATTTTCGTTTAGCGGAAGTAATTTTTTACGCGTCGCTCATTACGTACAAATTCGTACTGCCATAAAATAAACAGACAATTTCCAATCAAAGGCGTCGCGCGGGGCGATAGCGGAGATAGCTATTCATTTATTTCATTCTTTTCTATGAATTATTTGTAAACACGGCACCGCTCGTCGTTGTAACCGGACAATAATAATTATGTGTGAAATTCGGTCGTTAAAAGCGGAAAGTCGTTGTAAGCGGAGTCGTAATAAACGAATGTCGTTTATTCATATTTAAACAAATGCCTAAACTTTCGTCGCTAAAAACGGGTCGTTTCTATATGCGAAGTCGTACTAAACAGACTACACTGTACCTGTCTCTTTCCCACAGATCTCACCAACAACAGCACCCGTTCAGAAGAAGCCGGATCAAATTAGAGTCCCGGAGCCTATTCCGATGCCACCAAACGCTTGCCAAGCCACCATAACCCCAACATCCAACGGAATGTACACCATAAGGAACCCAATGATGACAATGATGCACCAGCAAAGCCTCATGGGTCTCCGGAACCCCGCACCCAGCCAACCGATGTACAATCAACCATACACATATGTGAACCCGAACGTTTACCAACCCGGTCAAACGTTCAACGAGCCAGCTCAAATGTCCCAATCCGTTCAGAAGGAGAACGAGTACCAGAGTAGGATAATGAACCTGGCTTCGTTCACACAGAAGAACGATGATGGGTATTCGCTGTTCAAGACGAATGATGAAAATCAGCAGCGAAGGTTCCTGTCACCGGATTACTATGAGAACTCCAGTCCGAAACCCGTTGTGTCTCCGAACCCGATTGGAACGAGACCTCTTGAACGGAATGCTAACCAATTTGAACAGGATAATAGGTGAGTTTTTTTTTATATTACTTCTTTTTTATTTTTTTATTGATGAAAAGGGAAAATAACAGTTATTAGTAATTTGAATCAAATTAAATAATTTATTAACGTTATGGCACCGTATCGTACTGGGCAAGTCAATTTACAATTATTTACATGCATGTTATTTTATTTTTTTATTGATGAATAAGGTTTACGTTTGACCGCAGCTTGCCTGATGTTAAGCTTGACTGTGGTCTAAGATATATGCTAGTGTGCGACTGAATTACATGATGTAATTCCCCCCGCCCCTTCCACTATCGGACGAGCAGGGAAACGCCAAGGCGGCATCGGTTTACGGTTGAGGTGCCCAAGGCACGCACTAAGCGTTTTGCCTCCACCTTTGTTGTCCGAACCGCCAAACTTTTGAACTCCTTGCCGAATTCCCTGTTCCCCAATGACTACAATCTAGCGGTTTTCAAGGCGAGAGTGAACCGGTTACTTCTAGGTAAGCGTGATCCACCGTAGACTTCAATATCACTTACCATCAGGTGAATTGTGGTCAAGCGCTGACCTAATCAGAGTAAAATAAAAATGTATCACGCTTGCCTAGAATGAACCTATTTACTCTAGATTTGGGTTCGTATTAACTGACCAATTTAGCTTGTATGCTTGTATGAATATGTAATGAATATTAGGACACATTTAACACATGGTTGGTTATAACAATACTAAACCATTTCTAGTTTTATTATGGTTTTGGTTTACGGCGGAAAAGTATACCTTACTTATTGAAAGGATTCAAAGGATGATCGATCATATTTTATTTTTATTTTATAACAGTCACAGTTAGATGGTAGTTTGTATGGTTATAGTAGGGTTATCGGCATTATATATAGAAGGTTTAAAATGCGTTTTAGCGCTATTAAACATTTATGAATACAAAATATAATTTGTAAACTGTTATCGTAAGGCATATTATATATTTACACGAAACAAATGGTCACACTTACTTTAAAAAAGTAATAATTGGCCATCGCGCATGAAGGGTTCCGTACCATTGTTGTATTGCAGCACCCCTAAAATATTTATTTTTACTAAACTTTATACTTTAATTTGATAGCCAATATAATTTTATGTATTTTGTGAAAATGTTAATTGCCCAGCAGCTACCGTTATTGATATATAGCAAAATCACGACAAATACGAAAAAAAAGCTCTTTCTTAAAGTCCCTGATTATTACACTCGCTCGTGTGTGTGGCGATGGCACAAGTTGTTCAATGTCCCTCATTCTCGCACGGAATATTCTAAAACGACCCCTACGCGACGTGCTATATCTTAACTCTATATCCGAAATACAAGATATCGATGTCTTCTGTAGTGCCGTCACTAACATTGGGTTAGTGGCCGGTTCACATTATTCCAATCCAGCAATCCAATCCAGTACTGGAATGCTACTGGAATTTACCTATTCCAGTGAGCAATCCAATCCAGTACTGTAATGCTACCAGAATAAGAACTGACACTGGAATGTACCTATTCCAGTGAGCAAACTAATCCAGTACTGAAATAAGACAGTTCTTATGACACTGGAATGTACACATTCCAGTGAGCATTCCAGTCCAGTGACTGGAGAGACCGTCAACTTTTCATTCCAGCTCACCTAATCCAGCACCACTGGAATAGTGTAGACAGCCATTCCAGTTGCAATCCAGCGCTAGATTGAACGTTGAACAGTGAATACGAGATAATTGTTTTGGGGATAAGTTACAAATAAATACTAAGACTAATTAACTAAGATAAATTAACTAAGATTAATTAAGATTAACGTTACCTATCACAATTCGGAAATTCTTAACTCTACACGTGTTTCGCCTAACCACAAGGCATCATCAGGAGATGCTGACTCTTCAAACGACAAGTCTCTCTCGACTTGTCGTTAGTTAGTTAATAATTAAGTTAGTTAATTTTTCCTTTACTTGTCTTAATTTGGATTTCGGATCACAGCGGAAGTACACTAAATATTTAATTTTGTCATCTATTTACAATGGATTTCCGCAAAGTAACGCCTGAGTCAATAAGTTCTTCATTTTGTCTCTTTATACAGAGAACATGCATGACCTTGGGACATCACGTCTGATTTTAATTAAAACCCGTTTTTTTTTTGACGTGACAACGTCTTAAATTAGGTTGCGGCTGGGAGTCACTTATGAAAAAGTGTAACGCCCGGTAACGTTACGATGAGTCACCGAACGAGAGAGAGGCCCGCCGAATGCCTTGCGTCTCTCTCCCACTCAACTATGATCGGTCTGCCGCGCGCGCAGCACGCGGCAGACGTTGTCACGTAAAATCTTCGCCCGTAAAACCGACTTTACAGGCAACCATTTTTTAAACAATTTTAGTGTTTCTTTTTAGAAATCACTGTCACAGACGTGTTACCAATCCAGCTACTCTTAAAAGACTAAAACAATGTAAACGATATTCTCCAGTCCAGCACTGGAAAGGATTAGCTCGCTGGATCATTGGACTGGAATAGTGTGAACCGGCCATAACAATAACAAGTGCATTCACGCTTTTAGACTTTATATCTAAAATAGGTGTAGCTTTCTACTAAATCCTTTATTTATAAATTATGTGGTTTGGTGTAATAACTGTTCTAACATTTTTTATTAAATAAATTAACAATGATATTATTATGGTTGCTAACACAACTGATATGCTGCATACATAGACACTTTATATTGATAAATATTTAACACCCAGACCAACAAACAGAATAGACAGCCAACACATTTAGTTTATCACAAAGATGTTGGCTCTGCCGGGAATCGAACCCGGCACCCTCTGTTTGGCAGTCCGGCATGGTAACCAAAACGCTTACATGACTGATATGCAACATATATGTACATACATTAATATTTTATATCGATAAACATTTAACACCCAGACCAACAAACAGAATAGACAGCCAACACATATAGTTTATCGCAAAGATGTTGGCTCTGCCGAGAATCGAACCCGGGACACTCTGTTTGGCAGTCCGGCATGACGCTTATATGTTGCAAGTTTTTTTTTTTTTAATTGGCATGTATTTATTTAATGTCTGTCTAACATTTTATGTTCAAGCAGCGGAGCGAGCCTATAATTCAAGGCTACGCACGCTTTGCTCGTTTTACCTGCCGTACGCTGTCGATCAACCTTAACGTGCTTCCCCAGAACGATCGACCTTCAAATTAACCGATTTAAAACATGTGATCAGGTTAGCAGATAAAATCAGTATTGGGCATGAAAGTACATATTATTACTAGCTGACCCAGCAAACGTTGTTTTGCCTTAGTAAAAAAAAAAATCTAAATATACAGTAGCCGATTCTCAGACCTACTGAATACGCATATAAAATTTGGAAAAAAATGGTTGCCTGTAAAGTCGGTTTTACGGGCGAAGATTTTACGTGACAACGTCTGCCGCGCGCGCAGCACGCGGCAGACGATCATAGTTGAGTGGGAGAGAGACGCAAGACATTCGGCGGGCCTCTCTCTCGTTCGGTGATTCATCGTAACGTTACCGGGCGTTACACTTTTTCATAAGTGACTCCCAGCCGCAACCTAATTTAAGACGTTGTCACGTCAAAATCGGTCAAGCCGTTTCGGAGGAGTACGGTAACAAACACTGTGACACGGAAATTTTATATATAAGATATAAAGCCAGTGAGGCTAGGTGGTGTTGCTTTTCAATCTGACAGTCCCTAATTTCTAGTTAGAATTTAAAGCCAGTGTGTACTATGCGTGCCAACTAAGAATAGGACTGTCAAAACCGCCATCTTGCTCAATCATACGCGCAAACTTCATAACCAAAGTGTATGGTGTGCAAAAATTTTTGTGAACAAATTATATTAATTTTATATGTTTAATGTAACGCTCTTTTGCTATTTCTTATACAGTTTACCGCAAATTAATTATAAATGAGTTGGATTTGAAAGTAAAAGCATATTTATAAAAAAAAAAAAAACATTTTTGGCACTTCTTTTTGTACCATATAAAAAGAGTTTATTATACTGCTTACAGCACATATGTCGAAACTATCCAAAATTAATGTCTCGTCACGTGATTTATTTTAGGTGTAGTTAATTTACCTTGGGTATTCTTACCTGTAGAATTAATTAATCCAAAATTATCCAGTAATAAAATCAAGAATAATATTTATGAACCAAAAAAATAGATTTATATTTTTTTTACGCTTTCTTTGCTGGCTGTACTTTTTTGACAGTTATCATGTGAAGTTGACGCAAGCGCGATCGTCAGCGCGGTGTTGTTTACAAAATACATTGCGCAAAATTAAAAAATTTGTGATTTTTAGTATGTTGTTTAAAAACAACATTGTCCATTTAAGGGTTAAATAAATATATTTGTGTAATAGACATGTAATTACTGTCTAGGAAAAATGAGTAAAAAAAAAACAAGACATAAATTTACTATACTTTTTTTGCAATAATGTGAGTGTTGTTTATAAAGTACATTGCGCAAAATTAAAAAAAAAAATTAATGAAGGTCATTTTTATGTGTGAATCTTAGTATGTTTTATAAAAACAACATTGTCCATTTAAGGGTTGAATCTTGTCTTGTGTAGTCATGTCATATTAATTTGTCGTAATAAATAATTTTCTTTCTTTCTAATTTTTTTTAATTCACGTTTCAGCCTCTTTTCCACTCCAATACCGAGGCCGGAGCCCATCGGCCCTCCGATGAAGAGAGAAGACAACGAATACACTGGACTCTACACTCCGTTTGGACAAGAAGACAGGTGAGAGAACAAATAACTTTTTTTTTTTAGCCTATACTGTCCCACTACTGGGCAAAGGTCTCCCCCAACTCCCTCCACGAATCCCGGTGTGAAACTAAATAACTAACTAACTAAAAAGATGTATTATTGTTTTTTCCTTTATTGTTGAAAAAGCTAATAAATAACGTGAAAATGCTAATAAAAAACGTGAAAAGGCTAATAAAAACGTGGAAGTGCTAATAAAATACGTGAAAATTCTAATTAAAATGAGAAAATGTTAGTAAAAAAGCGTGAATAAGCTAATAAAAAAGCTACAGTAATTGGCCAAGTGCCAGTTGGGCCGACTCTGAAGAGGGAAGACAACGAATACACTGGACTCTACACTCCGTTTGGACAAGAAGACAGGTGAGAGACTAAATAACTAGCTGTATTATTGACTTTTTTCTTTACTGTTGAAAGTTCTAGTAAAAAACGTGAAAATTGTCATAAAGATCGTATTAAAGCTAATAAAATACGTAGAAATGCTATTAAAAACGAGAAAATGTCAGTAAAGAAACGTGAAAAAGGTAATAAAAACGTTAATAAGCTTATAAAAAGCTACAATAATTGGCCAATATGGCCAATATGGCCCGCCGCTTAAGAGGGAAGATAACGAATACACTGGACTCTACACGCCTTTTGGACAAGAAGACAGGTGAGAGACTAAATAAGTAACTAACTAAAAAGATGTATTATTGTTTTCTCCTTTATTGTTGAAAAAGCAAATAAAATACGTGAAAATAATAATGAAAAACGTGAGAAGGCTAATAAAAACGTGGAAGTGCTAATAAAATACGTGAAAATTCTAATTAAAATGAGAAAATGTTAGTAAAAAAGCGTGAATAAGCTAATAAAAAAGCTACAGTAATTGGCCAAGTGCCAGTTGGGCCGACTCTGAAGAGGGAAAACAACGAATACACTGGACTCTACACTCCGTTTGGACAAGAAGATAGGTGAGAGACCAAATAACTAGCTGTGTTATTGACTTTTTTATTTATTATTGAAAAAGCTCATGAGAAACTAACTGCTATTCTTGACTTGTAACTTTGGTGTTATCAATAAATGATTTGTATTTGTAATAAAAAACGTGAAAGTCTAATAAAAATATGTGAAAAAGCTAATTAAAAACATGAAAAAGCTAATAAATAACGTGAAAAGACATGTAAATGCTAATAAAATACGTGAAAAAGCTAATAAATATAGCGAAAAGACATGAAAATGCTAATAAAATACGTGCAAATGCTAATAAACGTAAATAATAAATGAAAGGTGAAACGTTCACAAAATATGTAATTCCCGTGCCGCTGTTACAACAAATACTAAAAATTAAAAAAAGTTTAATATTAAGGGGGGTCCCCATACAATAAACGTGTTATTTCGTATTTTTAAGCTATATATCAATAACGGGAGTTGCTAGACACTTAAAATTTTCACAAAATACATTAAAGTATATTAACTATAAAATTTGAATAAAATACATATTTGAGGGGGGCTTCCATACAACAAAAAGGGTGGATTTAAAACTATACATAAATACTTAAACTATTTTAATGTAACCATGACAACCATATCACAATTCTGGTTGTCAAATTGTCAAATTCTATCGCAATGGACTGTATTTAAATTAGGCTGAATTTTGTGAGCCTCTGTTCAGCGTTTTTAAATAATTTAATTAAAAAAATAATATTTAAGGGGGCTCCCATACAACAATAGTGAGGAAGGTACATTAAAAATGTAACCATGTCACAACTCTGGTTCTCAAATTGTCAATTTCTATTCCAATTGACTGTGTTTGAATTAGGCTGAATTTTGTGAGCCTTTAAGCAGCGTTTTTAAATAATTGAACTAAAAAAAATTTGTCTTTAAGGCGAGAGTGAATCGGTTTCTTCTAGGCAAGCGCTTGATCGAAACTCACCTGATGTTAAGTGATGTTGCGATCTAGATTGGAGCGCGCTTGCCTAGAAGAAACCGATTCACTCTCGCCTTGAAGACAGTGAGGTTATAGTTCAGAGGGAACAGGGATTCCGGCAATGAGTTCCACAGTTTAATGGTCCGCACAATATATGTGGAAGCAACACGCTTCGTGCGGATTTTTGGAACTGTATTTAAGGGTGGCTCTTACCCAAATTAAACAAAAAAGTAACAAATAATTTACTAAAACTCACAAGAGGCGATCTGCGTATGATAGTCGGCATCATTACCGGATCTCAACTACCACCAACATAAAATAGGGGCGACGGACAGCCCTCTATGTCGGGGCTGTCTGGAGGAAAATGAAACAGTAGAACACGTGCTACTGCATTGTAAGGCAACCAAACAAACCAGAGGGAGTTACGGCCTGATGATAGCAGCTCAAGATGAAAGTTCGCTCCCAGTGCTAATCTTCAGACAAACAGACCATCTGACGCAACAGGGGTGGAACAGGTATGCCAGCGAGGCAGGGCTGTGCTCCGTTATTTCAAGGAGCTCGGTTGGCTTGGGTAGGCTGGTAAGGGGGGAATGCACAATACGCCCCTAGCGGGATGTCAGTGCAGGTCTCATCACCCCCACTTCAAATTAGAATTAGAGGGGGGCTCCCATACAACAATGGTATGGAACCCTTCATGCGCGAGTCCAGCTCGCACGTGGCTAATTATTGTTTTTGTTCCAGGAACGTATTCCGCAGCGCTCTTTTCAACAGTGACAAGTCCGACATTGGCTCCAACGTTGGCAAGTTGGGCGAGATTGGCGGCAGACACTTGGCCAACGGGGACTCGCTGCCTTATTTCCAACGCCTCCGCGCCGGCTCCAAACTCAACAGCGAGGTGTCCATCCACCACGTCACTGACTCCAAGTATTATAGACAGGTATGGGGTTTGTTTTTTAAAAAGCGAGTATGGCTCGTTGGTGATAACGTCTGCTTTGCACTCAGACGGCCCCTGGTTCGATCCTGGCCCTAAACCAATGACTTTTTTTACTCTTACAGATAAGACGATATATATTAATTGTAGGTACTTTTTAATAACGATCCAAGTCGGTCAAGCCACCTCACACGATTGCTCTCAAAACTCACTGGCTTTCGCTTTAGTAAAGAGCTCTGATTGGTCGATAGCTCCGATTGGCTGTTTACAATAAATCGTTTAACTACTTCTAAATAAACAAGGCTTTATTATTTAGCAAAAGCGAAAGTACAAATCAAATGAAATCTAATCAAGATATGTGAAAGTAATTTAACTAGTTTTTAGTAAACAAGTAACATTAGAAGCAAAACTAGTATTTCGACTCAAAGCTCCTTCCGCCACGGCCCTCGTGCGATGTATGCAGCGCCGACGACGGATGGCGATGCTCACTCTCCGATATATATTTGTGTTGTTCCACAGGAAGGGCCACAGCAACAGGAGCCGCTGCCCGTGGACCCGCACGAGTCGCTGTTCTCGCGGCCCACTCACATCCCCTCCTGGCACCACGCCGCCAACAATATTAAACAAGGTATGTCACCATCTCTGATTGGTAGCGGGCGGTGACGTGTGACAGAGACGCCACATACATAAAAAAAAAACAAAATAGTTTCTTTTATGGACCCTACTATAAATACCATACAATGAATCGTCCTATGGCATATACGTATTGTGCCTTATTGTACTGAATTTACATAATTTCTTACGTTAGATTTGAGTAAGGCCGCTGAGTTAACTCCATGGACCCCAACCTAGGCTTGAGCCTGTGTCTTGGCGATCCATTTTTTCATGGGTACCTGATATGAAGTTCATATCTTCTTAATATATATAAATCTCGTATCACAATGTTTGTCCTCAATGGACTCCTAAACCACTTAACCGATTATAATAAAATTCGCACACCATGTGCAGTTCGATCCAACTTGAGAGATAGGATAGTTTAAATCTCAAATTATAGTCGCAATTTTAATTTATTGCTAATTATTGTCTGTTATTATTTGACAGTCACAATTATCTGTTAACTCCAAATGATTCTAACAGAAGTCGATACCTTTCGACTGGGTTGAGTAAGTAATCAATAGATGGCGCTGCTATGGTAAATCTACGAACGTGTCACATAAGCTACACTATCTATTTTTCATACCCCTAAGTGAGCAAAACAACGATTGCCAGGTCAGCTAGTGTATCATATGTTTGGTTGTTCCGTCAGGGTTGCAGTCGGATCGCAGCTCACCGACCGGTTCCTCGGTGTGCTCCAGCGGGTCAGGCGGCGCGCACGGCGCCGTCGGCTCCCGCCTTCACAACGATAAAGGTAAACCAAACCCCGCTTCATATTATTCTACTAGCTGACCCGACTAACGGTGTTTTGCATGATTTATTCATCCAACAAAAACTGTGCATGCGCATACTCGCTAACATCAAAGTACCAAATATAGAAATAACACATTTCCATAGACCTTTATTTAGAAAATACAAAATATTAACATTGACATCACTATATATCAAAGAAATCAGTAAATTTGTTTGAAAATACCCGAGCTATTCACTAAAGTAACAGACAGTTTACGGAAACACGAACCTAGGTATAAAAATAAATTAAAAATTCCAAAAAGTAGGTTAAAAATACATAGTTCTGGCCCTAACTCAATGGCAGTTAAAATATATAATAAGCTACCAGAAAAGTTAAATGACATAGAAAAAGACAGTATTTTTGAAAATAAATTAAAACTTTTATTGTTACATAAATGCTATTACTCTATTGACGAATTTCTAAACGATAAGGATTTATTTTCTGCATGCAAATAAACCGGCTCACTTCTCTTGTGTTGCGATACCCGAACAGGGTCCGTTATGAGATTCCTACCTTTTAAATGTATAACATCTTAATTATGCCATAACGAAGCAATAAATGTATTTGACTTTTGACTTTTTGCCTCACTTAAGGGTAAGAAAAATAGATAGTGTAACTTATATGACACGTTCGTAGATTTACCATAGCAGCGCCATCTATTGATTACTTACTCAACCCAGTCGAAAGGTATCAACATCTGTTAGAATCATTTGGAGTTAACAGATAATGACTGTCAAATAATAACAGACAATAATTAGCAATAAATTAAAATTGCGGCTATAATTTGAGATTTAAACTATCCTATCTCTCAAGTTGTATCGAACTGCACATGGTGTGCGAATTTTATTATAATCGGTTAAGTGGTTTAGGAGTCCATTGAGGACAAACATTGTGACACGAGATTTATATATATCAAGATTTGACGACCTCGTTGGCGTAATGGTTACCATGCCGGACTGACAATCAGAAGGTTCCGGGTTCGATTCCTGGTACAGCCATCTTTGTGGTGAACTATATTTGTTGGCTGTCTGTCTGGGTGTTCAATATGTGTCTATATAAAATATGTTTGTATGTATATGTATGTATCAGCTGTGTTAGCAACCATAATACGAACTAGAAATGGTTCAGTATGGGGTTAACTAGCCGTGTGTGAAATGTGTCCTAATATTTATTTAATTTATTTATTTATCTATTATTTATCTATTTTTATCCCACTAGGTGGGGTCGGCACAGCAAGTTTTCCTCTTCCACACGATTCTGTCAGCTGTCATATCGACGTTCATTTCTTTCTTTCTTACCCACGTTTACACAATTCAGCCACGTATATGCTTAATTGCTTGTACTAAACCTGGCAGCTTTTACAACGATGACAGCTTAAGCTTTTGTCTGTTGATCATGACGCACAACGCTGCGGTATGCGCCGCAACGCAGCGTCACGACGCAGCATTTAGCGTCCCTGCGGAGAGGTGGTCAGTTGATTTTGCCGCAGCTCAACAATTCCATATTGACTCAGTGACGCACACCCGTGACGCGCACCGCACACCGCAGCGTTGAACCGAGAATGACGCCGCGCTGTGCGGCAGTACACCTCCCCACTTCACCGCGCTTGCCCCTCGCCGCTGACGCATACTGCGACGGAACAAGAGAACATTCTCGACGTTTTTCATATGATTGAGTGTCCGACAACGCATACCGCATTCCGCAGCGTTGTGCGACATGATCACCAGACTAAAGCTTTAGACGGGTGTGCGGCTGCATCGCGTCCCTAAGATAGTGAGTTTGATTCCCGCCAATGAGCTTGAGCCTTAAACCAGCAGGGCGCGTAACTACACCAGTTATCGACACTAACCATTTTTTTTTTTTACAATTGTTAAATTTTTTTTCACATTTCAGATTCGAACCCGTACTCGGTGGATTCGAGTTACAACCTGGACATGTGCGACACGGTGACGATCGATTCGTTCAAACGTCGCGACTGGAGCTTCCCGACCGAACAGCACAAGAGGAATACTCTAGCGCACAAGTAAACTGATTACCAGCCGATAAATACTTGTTGTAAACTGATTACCAGCCGATAAAACTTGTTGTAAACTGATTAAACTAGTTGTCAACTGATTAAATTAGTTCTCACAACTGATAAATGTAAAACAAAAGTGACAAATAGGCTGCTCATCAGTTTTCTTCTAGATTTATAAATCTAGAAGAAAACTGATGAGCAGCCGATAAAAACTTGTTGTAAACTGATTAAGCTGAAGGAAATATTTTGAACATCTGATAAAACTGAGTATAAACGGATAAAACGATTTGTAAACCGATTTAAATAGTTTTCTCAACTGATAAACGTAAAACATAACTGACAAATAGCTTATAAATCTTAATAAAAATCTGATGACTAGCTGATAAAAACTTGTTGTTAACTGATTAAACTGAAGTGAGAAATATAAACATCTGATAAAACTAAGTGTAAACTTATAAAACTATTGTAAACTGAATAAACTAGTTCTCTTAACTGATAAGTGTAAAACAAAACTAACAAACAGTTTATAAATCTAAAATAAAACTGATGAGCAGCTGATAAAGAATAGTAGTAAACTGAAGGAAGAATTATAAACATATGATAAAACAGAGTATAAACGGAAAAAACTATTTTAAAACCGATTTAAATAGTTCTCTCAACTGATAAGTGTACAACAAAACTGACAAATAGCTTATAAATCTTAATAAAAATCTGATGACTAGCTGATAAAAACCTGTTGTAAAGGGATATAACTATTTGTAAACCGATTAAACTAGTTCTTTCAATTGATAAATGACAAACAGCCAATAAATATATTATTGTACTGATCAAAGTAGCTGTAATCTGATAAATCTGAAAGAAAACTGATAAACAGCTAATAAATCTCGTATTGAACTAAAAAGCAGCTGGTAAACCTAGTATTGAACGGATAAACAACTGATAAAACAGTGTTTCTCAGTAAACAACATGAATTCAACTTGTCAAAAGTTTAATATTCAAATGTGCGGTAAGACTGTAGAGGTAAAATATGTTCGGAACTGAGTATAGGTGTGACGTTGGAAATAGACTATATGTTTATTGATTAAATCTACACAAAAGATTAAAAAAAAAAACAAATGTGTATGAAAATCAATATTGACAAACGATATCAAAAAGGGCATGATGCGTTTTTGGCATACCTGACGACTTCGTTGCCGTAATGGTTACCATGCCGGACTGCCAACCAAAGGATTACGGGTTCAATTCCGGCACGGCCAACATCTTTGTGCTTAACTAAATTTGGTGGCTGTGGGTCTGGGTGTTAAATATGTATATTTAAAGTATTTATGTATGTATATGTAGTATATCAGTTGTGTTAGCAACCATAATACGAGCTAGAAATGGTTTAATATAGGGCCGACCTTCTGGTTTGCAGTCCAGCATGGTAACCATTACGCTAACAGGGTCGTCCAAGAAGACGAAGAAAAAAATCGTGTTTCTGTCAGATTAGACTTTTGTATATACAAACAAACAAACAAGCATATATTTATTGATGCAAACAAATTTACAGTAACATTTTAAAAGGTAGCCCTGGCTTCTGTGCTAGTATGCACTGTGTTACAGAAGCCAGTGCCTTCTCAATTTTACCAGGCCTGTGTCACTCCGCGTGTAGGTGTTAAAAACATACCTACGGGCGGCGGCCACTGCGCAAGGGCCAATCTATGTGGCTCTTTCAATACCACAGAATAATAACTAGTACTACGTATAACCATGTACAACGTATTATGAACCGTAGCATAGTGAATTAAGGCCCATATTCCATTGAAAAGAAATTGGTAGGTACAAAACTCATCACGTACTCGACTGGATCGCGAGCTAAATTAAATCATATTGTTTATCAGATTGAGTTCATATTTCTTTGAAAACCATTGCGAAGTGAAGCTTCTGTACGAAGTACAAGTTATTATTCTGTGATTTTACAAACATATTGATTATACTTATAAACTAAAATCAATATGTTTGTAAATTTTGTCATATGTTAAAATCAGTTTTATTTTTATATTTAAGTTAAATTTGTGGGATATTATGTTAATGGTTTATTTTGTAAAATCATGGTCTCAAACTTATAACTACAATAATGTGATAAGTATTTCTTTATTCTATTAAAATTAATATGTGTAAAAAACTAGACAAAATATTTAGTTTTTATATTATAATGTGTACATTAAAATCACATTTTTAATGTGACAAAAGTTGCATACTTTTGTCACGTTAAAAATGTGATTTTGTTAATTTCTGGTACCATAAATGTTATTTTGTCATTTTTGTATACTAAAAATGTGGTTTTGTCATTTTCCTGTACCAAAAATGTGATTTTGTCATTTTGTAACACTCAAAATTATTGACACTTTGCTGTACTATAAATGAGATGTGACATTTTCCAATTAAAAAAAAATTATGACGTTTTGTGACGAAATGTTATTTGTCATTTTACTGTACTAAGTGATTTGAATTTTTTTCTGTATTAAAAAATTACAAGACAGTTTTGACTAAAACAATGTACTCAAAAGTCGCAAATTAAAAAAAAATCTTTTGCAGAAATTTGACAAAAACAGTGCACAGCGCTAACATAAAGTGAGATATTATCTTTAGCAAGAAATAATAATTATGACATACAAATATAAATTTGTAAAAGATGTGACTAAACATACTGCCATTAAGATTAAGGTGTATTATATTGTAAGATCTAGAGTGTAAAATGAATGTATGAATTTAATCGACGAAAGGGATAGCAAAAAGTGTCGTGACAACTTTTCGTAAGACTTTTTTCCGTCTAGCCCCCTTTCACAACGCGCGATAAGGAACTTAGTTCCAAAATGAAACAAAAGAAAACATCAAAACAACTGATGGTAAATTCTGACTTAAGAATGTTTTAAATACGAAAATACTATTATGGAAAAAAAAACGTATGACCTTCGACCATGTCAAAAGTGTAATAAATATTGTATTCATTTTAGGTATTAATCAATATTGTTTAATACGTTTTATGATATTGATAATGTACATTTTCCGGTATTGAAGTACTATTATTCGGTATTCGATATCTGTTAACTGTTTTATCTATACTGAATAACCGTTTTATTATTATATTATAATAGTAATTTTTATTATTCAGTTTTCATGGCCGAATGTCTATTTTACAAGAAGTGACTCCTAATGCCAGATTCCACCATCTGGCAATGCCAGAAAAATGGTTATTAATATTCGGTTTTCAGGCCGAATGTCTTGTCTTACAAGAAGTGACTCTGAATGCTAGATTCTAGAATTTAGCGTTCGAAATAATGATGCGAGAAAAAGTAATGATTTTTAATATTCGGTTTTAAGCCGAATACCTGTTTGACGAGAAGTTACTGCGAATGCCAGATTCCACATTCTGGCATTCGAAATATTGATGCTAGAAAAAGTAATGATTTTTAATATTCGGTTTTAAGCCTGTTTGACGAGAAGTTACTGCGAATGCCAGATTCGGCATTCTAGCTGGTGCCGCCAAAATATAACGATGGGCAACGTAGGCCCAGTTTGATTGAGTGGACTGTATAGGTAAAGAAAAGGGGTGGAATATGAGGAACTTACGTAGGAAGGGGGTTCAGATCCAGACACAGACGTAGGCTCCTCTCCTTCGACGACGGCACCATATGAGAGTTTTGGGCTTATCAGCCCCAAGCACTTTGGGGACTGAAGTATTCTTGAGTCACTATTCACTAGTATACACCTTTCACACGACACTGGCTTCTGATAGCTCCAGAAATACCATGCACTGGTTCACTGTTCAAGGGTTGATCGATAACTCCGAAGTCCTTGATACCCGACAAGTCCAGGTACAGTAAATTAGCGCGCGCGCGTGCGGTTTTGGTGATGTCTAGTATGGCCGACGTAATGCGGATGACTGCCTGTATCTTTTTACAGGATGGGATGGGAGGGTGGACAGAAAAATATTGAATGCGTCAAACGAAACGTTGACATGTCAAATATTATTGAAAGGTGGCGACACCATATCCCCCCCCCCTTAAAGGGTCCCTTTAAGAAAAAATATACTTAAGAGCCCATGAGAGAACGCTCAATGCGTATGAATTGGTTAGTAAATATGTACACATAAATATACCATAAATAGGCAATACAAATATATATATATAAATATATTACATACACTTATGACCTAACTTAACCCTAATCGAAGCAATATTCGAGAATTGAACTATTGATTCGGGAGTGGACATAAGCGAACAACAGGACGGAGGTACGTTCTCCCGGAAACCCTGACAGTTGCCACGCGCACGGTTCCGTCCTTAGAAGGATGCACCTTTTCTACGACTGCTAACGGCCATGCTAGAACCGGGACGTTATCGCTAATAACTACGACGACCGTTCCCGGAGTGATCGTAGCTGCAGGAGTACTCCACTTTTGTCGTACTTGCAGATTGTGTAAGTATTCCAGGCGCCAACGTTTCCAAAAAGACTGCACTATTTTGTCCATTAGCGTATATCTATCTCGTAAATGAGTATCGAGGCTAACGTCCGGCGCGGGTAGAGAACGCAACGGTGCGGTATGCAAGAAATGCCCCGGCGTGAGCGCCGAGGGCTCCGCTGGATCCGAGCTGAGCGCGGTAAGCGGGCGCGAGTTAAGCAGGCACTCTACTTGCGATGTTACAGTACAAAGCTCTTCATAAGAAAGAAGCTGTTGTCCGATCGCCTTGAACAAGATGGTTTTTGTAACCTTTATTATACTCTCCCAAGAACCTCCGAAATGTGGAGAGTTAGGGCAGATAAATTTCCAAGTGATGCGACTCTCCGCACACTCTTGTTCCAATTTTGGATTATACTCCTCTCTTAAAAACTTATAGAGATCACGAAGATATGAAGCAGAGCCACGAAAATTTGTGGCGTTGTCTGTATGCAATTCCTGTACAGGTCCTCGTCTGGAGAGGAACCTCTTGAATGCAGACATGAAGCTCTGTGTACTGAGGCTAGTAGCCACTTCGATGTGCGTCGCTCGAGTAACGAGACATGAAAAGACCACCAAGTATGCCTTTTCCGCGTGTACTCCACGGCGACGTACAGGAGTGTACAAAATTGGGCCAGCGTAATCACAGGAGGCTATGGCAAAAGCCTTAACTGCTGGTCGCGTTCTAATATCGGGCAGATCAGCCATGATCGGATAAGTAGGTCGTGGCTTCTGTCGGAAGCAGGTGTTACACCTATGCACCCGTTGCCTAACGATACGACGCGCAGATAATATCCAAAATCTTTGCCGGAGTAACGACATTAATAACTCGGGTCCGGCGTGTAAATTTTTAATGTGATAGTAGTCTATAAGCGTATCTATCACGTGGCCATTGCGAGGCAATATAACCGGGTGTATTTTTGTATAATCAAGTCCGGAGTTAGCGAGGCGACCGCCGACGCGAATCAAACCGTCGCTATCAATGAACGGTCTCAACCGATTAAATGCTGACGAACAAAGTTTACCCTTTTTAATATTAGAGTATTCTTCAGCAAAATGCTGCCTCTGTATGGCTCGAAGCATTTTAATTTCGGCAAAATTCAAGTCCTCAGCTGACACTGCAATAGTGCCGCGACGAGGCAAAATCTTCGCAAATCTATATACGTATACGATTATACGAAGAAGCTTGCTCCACGACGAAGTGCGTGACGCAAGGTCAAGTAAAGCGCAATGCTTTACATGTTTGCACACAGTGTGAGATAATATCTTTTGCTCTGGGATATCTTGAATGGGTTGTCCGTCCAGACCTTTAAGTGGCCATGCAGATGGATGGAGCGAAGCCCATGGAGGCCCATTGAACCACAGAGGGTGCGAAACAAGCTTTTCAGGAGTGACCCCTCTGGACAAAACATCTGCCGAATTTTCAATTCCGGGGCAGTGAAAGAACTTTTCAGGCGGAATATTTTCCGTTATTTGAGTGACACGATTAGCCACAAAAGTCTGCCACCGGTGCGGCGAGCTCTTTATCCAATATAACGCGACCTTTGAGTCAAGGAACGCATACGTGTCCTTGATTGAAATGCGCTGCGAATAGTTGTCGTAGACAGTGCGAAGTAATTTCGCGAGTAAAACTCCACCGAGTAATTCTAACCGTGCAATCGAATGTTGTGGCTTTGATGGGGAAATTTTACTCTTTGCGCAGACAAGACGTACGGTATTACCGACATGCGAGCTCACGTGCAGATACACTACGGCGCCGTATGCGGCTTCACTCGCGTCTGACAAACCGAAAAGAGTGACTTCGCAGCCATCGGCTACGCCCACGTGACGCGGTATGTGCAGCTTATTTAAAATCGGCAATTCATAGCAAAACTGTTTCCACATCTTAATGATGTGTAGTGGAGCAGGCGCATCCCAATCGAGGTTCAACTGCCAAAGCATTTTAATTAATATTTTGGCATATACGACTGTGGGAGCAACGAAACCCATTATGTCCCACAGGCGAGCGACGGTGGACAAGATCGAACGTTTAGTACATCTAGTCTCGTCCGGAACCGAGATTTTATAGTAGAACGCATCGCTTTCTGTTAACCAATGCAAGCCAAGTATCTTATGCTGCATCGTTTTATCAAATTCCACCTCAGTAGGCAGCTTGTGCGAATCAGGTAGGTTATCTAACACCGCGCGAGAGTTGCTATTCCATTTCACAAGATCCCATTGCGCTCCCTTGAAAAGATCAATCATCTGTTGTGACGCGGCGACCGCTTCATGTTCCCGAGGGAGAGAGAAAGCGATATCATCCATGTACAAGGAGGGCAGCACAATGCTGGCCGCTAGCGGATATTTCGCACCGTCGTCTTCAACGAGCTGTCGCACCGTGCGCAATGCATGGTACGGACTCGACGTTAACCCAAAGCAAACGCGATTGAACTGGTATAATACGAGCGGGTCTTGTGAATTAAACCGGTACAAGAAGCACTGATAACGACGATCAGCTTCACGCATTATAATTTGCAAGAACTGCTGGCGACAGTCTGCCGTCATAGCGACTGCATGAAGACGGAAGTTCAAAATAATTCTGAATAAATCGCCTTGCAAGTTCGGGCCTGAATGCAAAAGGTCATTCAGCGACCGTCCGGAGCTGGACCGGCTGCTGGCATCCAGGACTATGCGAAGCTTAGTCGTATTCTTATCTTCGCGTACGACTCCGTGATGCGGGATCACATATATAGGAGACGGATCACGAGAATCATACGAAGGCGCGGGAGAAATATAATCTTTCTCGAGATAATCTCTGATGACGTCATCATATGCCGACCTCAATTTAGGAGAAGCATCAAGCTTTCTTTCGAGGCACACAAATCTTTTGCGAGCTACGTCTAATGAATTCCCTAGGGAATATACGTCGTCCTTGAACGGCAGGCCGACAACGTATCTGCCAGTTTCAGGATCGCGAGATGTAGTCGAAGAATAAAAATCTTCACATTCAATATCAGCGGGGTGCTGAACGGGAGCTGAAGGAAGCTCTTCGAGTTCCCAGAAACGCCTGACTAACGAGTCAATAGCAGATGGCTCTTGAACTAGACAACAAGTCAAAGTCAATTGAGCATCAGAAGAATGTATTGCAGGTGCAGTACCTAGAAATACATAGCCTAGAGTAGTGCGCAATGCACCAGGCTCCGGCATGTCCGGTGACGTATATATGTCGTCGGACAGAAGAAGGCGTCTAAACAATTTAGATCCTATCAGGAGATCAATCTCTCCGGGCACTCCATAGCTTTCATCGGCAAGCTGAGTGCTGCCAAACTGTGGCAAAAGTAATTTATTTACCGCAGCGGTAGGCAGTGAAGCCGTTATCTCGTCCACAACTAACGCAGAAATATCGTAACTGACGTTGTTGTCAAAACGAGAATAAAACGTTATTTCAATGGGACAACTATCAACCGGTTTCTTAATACCTCCGAATCCATTCACATAGGTACGACCCGACTCAGTTAATTTTAAACCTAATTTGTTACAGCAATTTTTGGTAATAAAATTACTCTGAGAAGCTGGATCGATTAACGCGCGAACCATTTGTCTATCTCCCGAAGCGTCGTACATAATTACCTGAGCCGTCGGTAGTAACTCTGTCGTAAACTGTTCATTCATGTCAACCGTATTATTAACAAACACAGATAAGCCCGATGGCACAGTATCCGTAGCAGTCGCACCGCTAGCACCCGCCGCCGCTTGTGATAATGCAGGACGAGCGGTATGCGCGGGCGCGGCGTGTGAGACGCTCGGCTTGGCGATTACCGAGTTATCTGGCTTAACTACGCGGGAATTTTCAAAATGCAAACTTCTATTATGCGCTTTCGAACAAATGCTACAGTTGTTTTTCGATGAACAAGTCGATATTTTATGAGAAAGAGAAAGACAACGAATACAAGCGTCGTTATCTTTTACGCATTTATAACGATCGTGAGGATTCATTTTGTTGAAAGTGTCACATTTATAAAGATGCGTATGCGATGAACCTTCACATAAGCATTTCTTACGTACTGACTTATCAATTGTACTTACATAAGTCAGTAATTTCGGGGCAGGCTTAATGCTGCTAATTTTGTTACTTTTAGGCCGATTAGCCGAAAGCGCGTTTGAATAAGTGCGCTCAAACACTTTAGCGCGATTCGCCATAAAATCTATCAATCGATCAAAAGTAGGTAATGTATTCACTAATTTAGTTTCGAACGCTCTAACGGACTCCGAATCTATCTTTGTCATAGCTATATGCAATAAAATTAAATCACTCAGCTGACCATCATCCAACCTCAAGCCTTTTAAAGCGCTTACAGCGCTTGCGAATTTATCATTAAACATTTCAAAGTTTCCCGCGGAAGCTATTTGAAAAGGCTTGAATTCGAATATCTGGTTTAAATAAGCTGAAATCAGCATGCGCTTATCTTCGAACTTGTTTACTAGCGTGCGTAAAATTAACTCGTAATTATCTGCACACGGAGATATGCCTGCGATCGCCGCCCTAGCCTTTCCCGTTAGTTTCGGTAATAAATAGTACAATCTCTCGGCATCTGTGAGCGACGGATTATCATGCACTACACTTAAAAACGTCGTATAAAACATTTGCCATGATTTTATATCACCATCAAAATCTAGAATCTGAATCGGTGCTAGTTTAGGTTTCGCTTTAAGTAGGTCAGCGCTCGACTTGTGAGGCGCGCACGTACTTGTTAATTTAGACTGAGTTCTTTTAATTGCACTGTACAGCGTCTCAAAAGCGTACAGACAGCTGTAGTTCGGTTTCGCGGAAGGATCTAATTCCAATAATCGAACATTATAATCGTCAACAATCGATTCGTACTTATCCCGCAACGAGTCAACTTGCGAGGATTCGTCGAGAAAACGTTCCTTCCCGTCACCTACTAGTGTATCGGATTGCGTAGATAAATCAAATATTTTCTGAACAATCTCGAATATAGCTTCGCGTTTCGATAACAATATACATAACCTGGGATCGCGAATCTCATCACCACAAGCGGAAGCTAACGAATCGTTACTCGATTTACGTACAGGTTTCGGAGGCATTGTGATAACTTATCAGTAAACAACAAAGCAATGTCAATCAACTGCAGTAAATTACGCAAAATAGATTCGTTATCTTCAACTAGTGTATATTCAAATTAGTTATAAAATGCATGTAACTTATGCTCAAATATATATTAATTTAATTATAATATAAATATATATATATCTGTTAATAATTTATAAATACGTATTAGAAAAATGCAAGTAGGTCGTTAAAATATATTCGTCATTATTACACGAACAAATTAAGATGGTGAGCACGCGCAATGCGTAACACTCACACGAGTAGGCACGTAACTTGGCCGGGTTATACTTCGAGCATTACTTGCACTATCTTTTTGACGTATTGATATTCGAAGGTAGTTATTTCAAATAAATTATGATTATGAAATGATTATGAGACCACGAAATATGGTTTAAAAGACCCACTGAGTGGCACAAAGGCCAGTTTATATGATAAAGGATCGATTATCCGGCTCGAAGGCCAACTATGGTGCCGCCAAAATATAACGATGGGCAACGTAGGCCCAGTTTGATTGAGTGGACTGTATAGGTAAAGAAAAGGGTGGAATATGAGGAACTTACGCAGGAAGGGGGTTCAGATCCAGACACAGACGTAGGCTCCTCTCCTTCGACGACGGCACCATATGAGATTTATGGGCTTATCAGCCCCAAGCACTTTGGGGACTGAAGTATTCTTGAGTCACTATTCACTAGTATACACCTTTCACACGACACTGGCTTCTGATAGCTCCAGAAATACCATGCACTGGTTCACTGTTCAAGGGTTGATCGATAACTCCGAAGTCCTTGATACCCGACAAGTCCAGGTACAGTAAATTAGCGCGCGCGCGTGCGGTTTTGGTGATGTCTAGTATGGCCGACGTAATGCGGATGACTGCCTGTATCTTTTTACAGGATGGGATGGGAGGGTGGACAGAAAAATATTGAATGCGTCAAACGAAACGTTGACATGTCAAATATTATTGAAAGGTGGCGACACCACTAGCGTTCGAAATATTGATGCCAGAGAAAGTAACGATTTTTAATATTCGGTTTTAAGCCGAATGCCTATTTTACGAGAAGTTACTGCGAATGCCAGATTCCACATTCTGGCGTTCGAATAATGCCAGAAAATAAAATAAAAAAGTAATCGTGTAATTTTAAGATTGTAAGCGCCATAGTATCTACATTATTATAATAATAATAATATCAGTGTATTTTAAAATAAATAAATAAAAATAATAGTTTGCCAGAGTTGGAAATGCGATATCCAAGGTATAGAATATGGTTGTAATGTTGTATGGTATAAGTAAAGTGTAATATAATAGCTCAAACAATTGTTTTATTTTCCACTAGCTATGAGGCTTTGAAACATACTCGTACAAAAGTTGTCCTCCTAGGCGTATCCGCCAATGGCGAACTTAGCTAGTTCCGGCTATGTGCACGGATATGGCTGGCGAAGCCAAATTAAAAATCGAAAAAAAACAAAAACGACGACCTCGTTAGCGTAAAGATTACCATGCCGGACTGCTAATCAGAAGGTTCCGGGTTGGATTCCCGGCCCGGTCAACATCATCAACTTTGTGCTTAACTAAATTTGTTGGCTGTGGGTCTGGGTGTTAAATATGTAAGTATTCATATATAATATGTATGTATGTATATGTAGTATAGTTGTGTTAGCAACCATAATACGAACTAGAAATGGTTCAGTGTGGAGCTAACCAGCCGTGTGTGAAATGTGTCAAAAAAAAATAAAAAATAACATAACAGCTATTGCAGCGAACTAGAATAAACGGAAGACTTTAGTTGGTTTAGCTTGTATTCCATACAATGATACATTATCTCCATTTATCGAACACTCTCTATAACGCCATAAAATGCACAGTCCCTTCAGTGTCGTTATACAGAGCTTACACTGTACCATACAAAATATACTAAAGTATATACTTTAGTATATTTTGTAAATATACTAAAGTATATACTTTAGTATATTTTGTCTATGACTGTACATATAATTATATGTAATGATTACGCACACTTATCGTATAAAATAGTTGGAACACTAGCAGATCGTCCTGGCTTCGCACGGGCTATAAAATAATCTAAGTTGTAAAGAGAAACAAAATATAGCCTATGTTACTCGGGGACTTACAAACTTTTCCTCTTTATAATCTTCTTATATATAAAATTTCCGTGTCACAGTGTTTGTTACCGTACTCCTCCGAAACGGCTTGACCGATTTTTTCCAAATTTTATATGCGTATTCAGTAGGTCTGAGAATCAGCTACTGTATATTTAGAAATATTAGACAAAACAACGTTTACCGGGTCAGCTAGTATTGGTATAGATTATGGTACAGGTGTGTAATGTTGTTCACCGCTGAGGTGATCACGAAGATCACCGAAGTTAAGCAGAGCTCGATTAAGACGGCTGCAAAAGACGTGGAGGCATACAAATCTGACCGCTACCAAAGTTTGGGAATCACATGGTATTATGGAGCGACGACGGTCTGCCTCGATTTAGCAAAGGGATATCCCCTCGGACAGATGTTGTGTCCGGAAACGGCCGTCCACAGGTCATGCATTGTAGCTTGGACCAGTCGTACGCGCGTTGAAAATACCGTTTGCGCGATTCAGGATAAGCGCTCTGATTGGTAGCGGGCGATGAAGTGCGACAGAGACGCCACAGTATGAATTGTTAGTGCAAGTATTCGTTGAACCAAGCCAGACTGAAGCGGAGGTGGGTGGGATCCTTAGCTCGCCGGAAAGTCTCTAAAAGAAAGATCAAGGCAGTTAAATTTCTATCTAAAAGTCAGAGCTTTGTAGGGGTAGACAAACTGCACCATGGAAAGACAGCATAGTTATACCTACATGCTAGAAGGAGCTAATGGCCGTTGCCTGAGGATTATAGAGCCTTAAAATATACATTTTATTATAATTAGTAATAGAATATGACATACATATTTTAAAATGGAATATGGCATTAATATTATTGACTAGCTGACCCGGCAAACGTTGTTTTGCCTTAAAAATATATAGTAAAAGATTCTCAGACCTACTGAATACGCATATGAAATTTGGTAAAAATCGGTCAAGCCGTTTTGGAGGAGTACGGTAACTAACATTGTGTCATGGAAATTTTATAATTCTTTATTGGACACATAAATAAAAAAGGCACAGTAAAAGACAATTAACTTAAAATTAGTGTACCACAATTGGCGGCCTTATCGCTTAAAGCGATCTCTTCCAGGCAACCTTTGGATGGAAAGGAATTTATAAACGACTAAAGAAGGACGTAGTGTACAATAAAGAATAATAAAAAACATACATATAATACTAATAATCTTATCTTAATTTATATAATCTCGTGTCACAATGTTTGTCCTCAATGGACTCCTAAACCACTTAACCGATTATAATAAAATTCGCACACCATGTGCAGTTCGATCCAACTTGAGAGATAGGATAGTTTAAATCTCAAATTATAGTCGCAATTTTAATTTATTGCTAATATAATTTGTTATAATTAACTGTAAGTAACCTATCTATATAGTAATTGAATTATCAATGAAGTAATTTGTAAAAATGAAGTATCTTTTTGTACGTGTTACTCCTAACCAAAAAGAAACCTGGCAATAACTAACTATATATATTACTTAAAGTAGGCGACCATACGTTTTTATCAAATCGCTAGTGCCTTGAAAATTCGCAAAACGGACACAACCGTCAACGACGTCTGCCCTCATGCGTCTGCCCGCGTTCGGGTCGCGCACTCAGCTATTAGCCGCTTCTTCCCCACCGCACGCCCCGTTCGCCTGGCGCCGCTGCATTTTAAATCTGTGATATCTTCGAAAATATTTATTTAATTTACATGCTGCAAAAAGCCATATTGATCTTTATTAAATGCACAATGTATTTAAGATACTTAATTGGATAAGGATTTATACTGTATTGCTTAAAATTGCTTCGTAAATAAGCCATTATTTCTCGTACAAAGTAAAGGATAAAAAATGGTTATTGTGGGTTATTCCTAAGAGATAAACATATACCATCACGGACTTTTTTGTAGACCTTTTTAAGTTGTACAATACTGTAGTAAATTGTTTTGATCTATCTTGTAGGATACAGTCAGCGTTTGCAATGTAAGCGCAAAAAATGTGTTTTTTTTACGACCTCACATTAAAACCCTCAAAAATTGTAGCCTATGTGTTATTCTGATGTATAAGCTATATTGTGGTAAAGTTTCATTCAAATCCATTCGGTAGTTTTTACGTGAAAGAGTAACAAACATACATCCATACATCCATACATCCACACATCCATACATACAAACTTTCGCCTTTATAATATTAGTAGGATAGTAGGATTGTGAAGCCAAAGTATATACTTTTTGACAGTGACGAAGTACAAGTTATTATTCTGTGACAGTGACTGTGTGAGCTACTCACAGATTAACTTTAAGCACAGAATAATAACTTGTACTTCGCTTTAAGTCCATTAAATGATACCATGATACAGCAGTTCTACCAAATGTATACTTTTTCTTGGCATGTATGAGCTCTTGTAACTACTAGGATTTTCTTTTTAAAAATAATAAATTGTGCAATTGTTAGTAAAAAAAAATATATTCATCCGTTTTTTTATACATTCCTTTGTATAAAATCCTGTTAAGAACAACATTCATTTCATGGATATACTCGTAAGTATCTAAGTATAATATCCAAATAAATATATCAGCTAATTTTTTTCTTTATAGATCATTAATTCTATCTAAATTAATAAATTTTTCTTTGATTAGATTAGCAGACAAATTCCATACCAAACATAAGTGTGAAGTCTCTAGAATACGTAAACGTTACTACTTTTACCAATCACAACTCTTGGTTACGTATATTAGTTAATCCATTTGCAATATGGTGTATTGAGATTGTTAGTTGATTATATTTTATTATGATACTTGATAGCATATGCAGCCCACAGCTGGGAATCGGGGTCTTTTCTTAATATTCCTCAATATTAACCTAGGCCACGGCTTGGCTGTCAGATTGAAAAGAAGACGTTTTCTCTTATAAAGCTACGCTCGCCTCTCGCCAGTCGCCTGCATTTCACATAATAAGTATTATAACAAAAATTTAATTGAAATGCCATGAGAATATACATAAATGTCTATTCTTCTAGAAATCTGTCATAATATATGATTATGTTTAGATTTTTGTAAAATAATCCATTCTACCAATCAAGCTGGATAGTCAATGGCATTTTATTATTGACGATACTGACAACACTAAATGTGGCGGACAGTGAACGCTTACGGTATTTCACTGTTTATTTTTCTAAAAGTGAAAAATATCAATAAATTACTCGAAAACTTTATTTAATAATAGAGATTAGTGATTAATTAACCTATAACTATGTCTCCATAGCTAAGTTTTGTGATCGGAAGTGTGCGGTATCCGGAAATTACTCATATCCCCTCGGTTGGACTAATTGTGAGCAATTGTGTGGAATTTTGATTAGAAAAACATGTCTGTGAGCGAAAAAGTTTCGCTTTCGGACGCTCTGAGCAACGTAGATGTGTTGGACGAGCTCACTTTGCCTGGTAAGTGCTGAATTATGCTCTTTTACACCAGTTTTGTGAGTGAGGTACCTTAGGTGTGGCATTGTTGTTTTCCCATTTGTACAAAGTTAGGAACCATTAGACCGTCTGAACTGTACATTTCTTTACCAAATTATTTTCTACCGTACTTAACTTCTCTTTCTTCTTCATCTTCGGCACAAACAAAGTGACACAGCTCTGGTGTCGAGAGTTTTCAAGCCGCCCGAAGGCCTCTGACTTGGCTTAACGACTGCTTGTACTAAGATTAACTGACGGGATATACAATTTACCATGTTTCGACACATGTTAGCGCCAAGCTGAAAATGCCACTTTTCAAATGACAGTCTTGTGCTTGGTCACATAACTGATTCTATCCTAGATACATATCTATAAGACAAATACCTGGACACAAAACTCACAGAAGGATATTTTCAGTTTAAGGAATAATAAAAAAATACATAATTCTAAATTTAAGTCTAAGAGATTTAAATTTAGAAACTTTTTTTATGATGATAAAATTATTTTTATTCATACTCCTACATCTGAATTCATACAATTATATATATTAATAATGAAATTTGAAGACAAACATTGAAGAGACCAGCTCCAAAAGTAAATGATGCATCTCATTGATTGCTTCTGGCGTTAAAGAATGATAAAATAAACTCATTTATTGGTAATTTTCATTACAGGTTAATAATTAATTGCCAGAAATAAATTAATAATTACATGTCACAATAGATTAATAGTTACATAATTAACATATTATGTAAGAATTTCACTAAATATTAGGGTTTCTCATTTCTTGACCTTTTTTATTTCCCGGAGCACGAGAATTCTCGACCACTTTTTCCCGGGAATTCCCGGGTTGCCGAGAAATACGATTTGTTTTAAATATGTGTGATTTAGCAATAAAACTACGTTTTTTATGTTATAATCAACAATATTTATTTTTATTTTCACGTTGTGTGACTTGAAAATTTTAAATAAGCGAAATAAACTCTAGCGAGATCTTTTAATCAATATTTCTACAAACAATTAGTCTTTTTCTTTGGAAAATTAAATAAAATATCTTCTAAAAACAAAATCTTCATGTGACCACAATAAAACTTAAGTAGTACCTTATACACTAAGTAAATTATATAGGGTGTAAACCTTACCTACACTAAGTTTATCTTTACAATTATGCAACATAAAACGACAGTATTTAAATTGTAGGTATATAAAAAATAACAATCAGACTAGCTTAATAATTACGAGTAAAATAGGTACTTTAGTTTAGTCTTTGTATCAACTATTCAATATTTGTTATAAATGAACAGTCTACGAACGAAACGGGAAGGGGGCGGGGGGCACTGTCGGTCACTCGCACACCGCGTGATAGAGCCAGGCGCGAACGCAGGCGCGTTATTATGTTTTTGAAATTTTTGACTGAATTTCTCGATTTCTCGATTTCTCGACCACTTTTTTCTCGTCTCGAGTTAAGCAAAATTTCCCGGGAATTCTCGGTTCGAGAACTCTCGTAGAGAAACTCTACTAAATATACATTTACTTATAATTAATATATTATTTGATAATAAATAAAAGCTCAAGAGCTAAAGTTATAAGTACTAAGTTATAGTAATTTACTAATGTAATTAGTTTACTAATTACATTAGTATTTACTTATTACTAATTATATTAGTAAATAACTTTAGCTCATACTATTACATATCTTAAGCTTTTCTTTTGAGTGGTAAAGTATTTGTCAATTGTATAAAATAGTTTAACAATATCAATTAAGTTTTTTTTTTCATTTGAAAGTTTGCTTGCTGTTGCTCTCATTTAGTTATACAAGTAACAGTTACAACAAATATTCATCTACTTTTGAGGTCTCAGGGTTGTGACTCTATGTTCCTCAAACATGTCAGTTTCCTGACAATGTTTTCCTTTACCTAAAAAGGAGTTTAAATCCACAATAAGATTGAAAACAAGTTATTTATATACTACGAACTGCACATGGTGTGCAAATTTCATTATAATCGGTTAAGTGGTTTAGGAGTCCATTGAGGACAAACATTGTGACACGAGATTTATATATATTAAGATATTAGGGGACATTTCACACACATATGTAGTATATCAGTTGTGTTAGCAACCATAATATTTGGTTATAAACTAGACATGGTTTAGTATGGGACTAACCAGCCGTGTGAAATGTGTCAAAAAACATATAATTTTAGTATTGCCAAGGAAGAGTTAAATACTTTAGTAGGCATTCCTTTAAGTGGTTAATTTATTATTTCAGATGAGCAACCAATGTGTGAAATGTGTCAAAAAAACGTATAATTTTAGTATTGTCAAGGAAGAGTTTAATACTCTAGTAGGCATTCCTTTAAGTTAAGGGTTTAATATATTATTTCAGATGAGCAACCATGCATCGAAGCAGCGCCGTGCTCCATCCTTTACCAGGCTAACTTCGACACCAACTTTGAAGACAGAAATGGCTTTGTTACCGGCATCGCCAAATATATTGAGGAGGCCACTGTGCATGCAAATCTGGTAAGACTGATACATGTATATTTGCACGACGTTGTTGCCAGTCTGTCGGTATTCTATCAGTTGCATTTCGGCGAGTGTGCGACTGAATTACATGACGTGATTCCCCCCGCCCCCTTCCACTATCGGACGAGCAGGGAAACGCCAAGGCGGCATCGGTTTACGGTTGAGGTGCCCAAGGTACGCACAAACTATGCACAAACGTTTTGCCTCCACCTTTGTTGTCCGAACCGCCAAACTTTGGAATTCCTTGCCGAATTCCCTGTTCCCCAATGACTACAATCTAGCGATTTTCAAGGCGAGAGTGAACCGGTTCCTTCTAGGTAAGCGCGATCCACCGTAGACCTCAATATCACTTACCATCAGGTGAATTGTGTTATTCTGAGTAAAAAAAAAAAAAAACTTGGAAACTAAAAATGTTGGATATACATCCATTGGGTTTCGAAGCATTACAAGCATCATCATGGACTGTCACTGCTGAGATCCACTCGAAAACTCATTATACAAAGTGTTACTTATACTTAATTTTATTGTGATATGAAAAAAATCTTAGTATGGCTATAAAAAGCTACTGTGGTTCAGTAGTAATAATGTCTGCATTTCAATCTGCTGTCCCTGGTTCAACCCGGCCCTACCTACACCAATGACTTGTTTTTCAAGTTATGTGTATTTTGATTTGCACTTGCTTTATTGTGCAAGAAATCATCATGAGGAAACCAACATGTTTAAGGACCACAATATCTGAAGACTTGAATCATACACCAACCCATACTTGGCCAGCGGATTATGGCCTAAACATCTCTCCTCATGAGAGACGGCCCAGAGTTCCAGGAATGGGAATTGGGCATAGTGGGCTGCTTATGCTTATTAGTTATTAGTTTGTGTTTGCCTGATGTCAAGTTGCACGTGGTATACAGTGTAGCACGCTTACCTAGAACAACCCTATTCAAATTCTTTTTGAAGATCTAAAGATGGTACTTCTTAAGAAACAGAACCTCAGGCAGAGAATACATAATCCTAGAAAGCTTCGCATTCCTCATGATAAATGTTGCCGTTTTTTTCTTTTTTACTTTTAATGGGCTTGCGCTTGATCGCAATTCACCTGACGGTAAGCGATATTGAGATCTAAGGTGGAGTGTGCTTGCCCAGAAGAAACCGGTTCACTATTGCCTTGAAAACCGCAAGATTATAGTTATCGGGGAACAGGGAATTTGGCAAAGAATTCCACACCTTGGCGGTACGCACAATGAAGGTGGAGGCAAACCGCTTAGTACGCGACTAAGGCACCAGAGTATAACGATGCCGCCTTGGTGTTTCCCTAATAACAGTGAATGGTGACGTGAAGCATTCACTGTGAATTTTCCGAATCTTCAGAATCTATCTATCTGTCTTATGTGTTTACACAGAACGAGCTTCTCGAAGAAGGTAACGCGCACGCAGTGATGCTGTACACATGGCGGTGCTGCAGCCGAGCCATCCCTCAGCCGCGCTCCAACGAGCAGCCCGATCGTGTTCACATTTACGAGAGGACTGTGCAGGTACATACTATCTACTAGAGAACGCTGTGGGTACATACAATCTACTATAGAACTGTGTAGGTACATAACATCTACGAGAGGACTGTGCAGGTACATACAATCTACTAGAGAACTGTGGAGGTACATAACATCTACGAGAGGACTGTGCAGGTACATACAATCTACTAGAGAACTGTGTAGGTACATAACATCTACGAGAGTACTGTGTAGGTACATAACATCTACGAGAGGACTGTGCAGGTACATACAATCTACTAGAGAACTGTGGAGGTACATAACATCTACGAGAGGACTGTGCAGGTACATACAATCTACTAGAGAACTGTGTAGGTACATAACATCTACGAGAGTACTGTGTAGGTACATAACATCTACGAGAGGACTGTGCAGGTACATACAATCTACTAGAGAACTGTGGAGGTACATAACATCTACGAGAGGACTGTGCAGGTACATACAATCTACTAGAGAACTGTGTAGGTACATAACATCTACGAGAGTACTGTGTAGGTACATAACATCTACGAGAGGACTGTGCAGGTACATACAATCTACTAGAGAACTGTGGAGGTACATAACATCTACGAGAGGACTGTGCAGGTACATACAATCTACTAGAGAACTGTGTTGGTACATATAACCCACGCAAATAGATGCCACGGTACATCACGTGGGCCCGAAAGAGACTGCCACCCGCCAGCGACGCGGAGTAAGCATAATAACATAACAACAACTGCGCTTACGCATATTTACTGTCGTTCATGATATATACAGTAGAATCGGTTATAACGAGTGCCAAGGGACCGGTGACATTACGTCGCACTAACCGGAAGTCGTATTAAACGAACAGATAATATTACAGTTAAATGCCCGTTTAGGTGATGAACAGGTAAAAAAACCTCATTTCTAACCGTTGTATTATAACACTTTTTTCTTCAATGGAGAAACATTTTCGTTTAGCGGAAGCCATTTTTTACGCGTCACTCATTACCTACAAATTCGTACTGCCAAGAAATAAACAGTCAATTTCCAATCAGAGGCGACGCGCGGTGCGATAGCGGAGATACATAGCTATTCATTTATTTCATTATTTTCTATGAATTTTTTGTAAACACGCTCGTCGTTGTAACCGGACAATTATGTGTGAAATTCGGTCGTTAAAAGCGGAAAGTCGTTGTAAGCGGAGTCGTAATAAACTAATGTCTATTTATTCAAGTTTATACTAAAACCAAACAAATGCCTAAACTTTCGTCGCTAAAAACGGTTGGTTGCTATATGCGAAGTTGTACTAAACTGACTACACTGTATATGGGAACTTTCAAATTTCCTTGTAATCTGTGTCTAAGTAGCGTGATATTTTCAAGAATTCCTCTAGCAGACTTACTTATCCACGTTTAATGTATTCCAGGTGCTGGCTCCAGAAGTTGATAAGCTGTTGCAGTTCATGTACTTCCAGGTTAGTACTTTTTAGAGTTCCGTACCTATAAGCTAAAAACGGGACCCTATTACTAAGCCTCCGCTGTCTGTCTCCAGGCTGTATCTCAGAAACCGTGATAGCTGGAAAGCTGAAATTTTTACAAGATATGCAATTTTCGTGCCGGTATAACAACAAATACTAAACATAAAAACGGGTATATAAAAAATATTAAGGGTCCCCCTTAATATTACCCATTAATAATACCCAATTAGTCTAGTCAACAAGTGCCTTTTTGGTCAACTTTTTTCAGCAGAATCCGAAAATTATGATTGAGGTGTCATTCGATTCGAAATGGCATCTAGATAGTTTTTGAAAAACAATGAAGTTCCGCAAATAAAAATTACAAAGTTATTAACAATTAACTAAAAAAAAAGAGGGGTTTAGTTTTTTGCAAATATCTCATAAACTAATAAAGATTCATTGTTTTTCGAAAACTATCTAGATGCCATTCCGAATCGAATGACACCTCAATCATAATTTTCGGAGACTGCTGAAAAAAGTTGACCTAAAAGGCACTTGTTGACTAGACTAATTACCCATACAGTAAACGTGTTTTTTCCGGTATTTTTTTCTTCATATCAATAACGGTAGCATGTAGACATCTAAAATTTTCACGGAATGTAAAATTATGTATTGTAATTACCTTTCAAATTAAATTATATAAAATTGTAATAAAATAAATATTTGAGTGGAGCTCAGGAGCTCCCATACAACAATGGAACGGATCCCTTCATGCGCGAGTCCAACTCGCACTTGGCATTTTCTTAAAGCACGGAACTCGAGCTCAATGTCGGTGATCCAACTTCGAACCCACGTCCTACGGGTCGCAAGGCGGCCGCTCGCCCGACTGGACTGTTTTCGCTAAATTACAAACCTTTTATAATAGTAAAAGGTATTTGAAAAATATTATTATCTGTTTTTGATTTGTTTACATCGTTAACCCGCTACTCCAACAGCACAAGTTGCCTATGCCTTGTTAGAAACATACCGTTTGCGAGTTTTAAGACCGAACAGCGCCATCTAGTGACAAGTGGTACAATCTTCTCTAATGTGTTTTTTTATTTTTATTTAGACATACAATACACATAATTTATGATAATTGACTAATTTTAAGTTATTTGATGAATGTTATGTAATTTGACTTGCCTTATACGACGCGATGTCATAAGGCTAACCTTATCTTATATAAGATTTCCATATCACAATGTTAATTACCGTACTCCTCCGAAACGGCTTGACCGATTTTTACCAAATCTTATATGCGTGTTCAGTAGGTCTGAGAATCGGCTACTATCTAATTTTCATACCCCTAAGTGTTAAGGGATGTTCACCCTTAAACATTTTATTGTTAATTTTATGTCGACATTTTTTATTTTTATTTTTTATAATGTGGCATTAAACAATACATACAACCCTAGATTTTTCTTTTTATTACCAACCCATAATCAATAGTTTTTCATGGGCATTTTAGTAATATAATCATTTTTCACCCTGCTTGATAACTGATTAACTATAGTGTTTTAACTGTACAAGGCAAAACAATGTTTGTCGGGTCAGCTAGTAAATATTTATTATTCTAATAGTCTTTATTTTACTTGTTTACTCATTTCGCTGTTAATACACCCACGCATTTGCATGCGGCAGCGAGTCTGCGAAATAATTGCGGTAGCGAAACACCTGCGGAACTTTAGTACACTGCAGTTCTTTCGCAAGGAAAAGTTAGCCTAGTTCGCTGTTGCAAACCCTTTTTTCACCCAACTAGGATGTATATCCTCCCCTACGTGGGGCTTCGCATTATCGAGGCGGGAGGGCTCAGTAACCGTGGCCTGGTCACCCACGGTGAAGCGAAGAGGGTCCCTGAGGCGGGCCACTCTCTACACTTGTATTCCCAGTATGCAAGTGCTAGATGGAGTGGCACCAGTATATTGCGAAACTTCGTTTCGGTGGGGTTTCGCAACTGATGCAGGCTTGCGGTGTGGTTTGGGAGGCACCGCAGCCGAAGGTGTGGGGCCGCGGCAAGAGAGAAGTGTCGGTATTACGATGCGCCGCTCTTGCTACCAGCCGCGGCCTCGACGGGGTCGCCACCGGTTGATGGCAGACGCGGTGGGGCCGCAGGGAGAAGGGAATGGTACCTCAAAGTACCAATCTCCCTATTCTCTGCGGCCGTAGTGGCAGGTGACGGGGCCACAGACCTGACCCGTCGCGGGGGACCTGGGACGTCGGACTGGGGTTGTCCGGCGTCCATTGCACTCACGGTCCCCGAGGTGGTTGCGGTTTACGTACACTGCGGGGAGTCATCCCCATTTTATTAGTTATGTATTTTCCGTGCCGCTATAATAACAAATACTAGATATAAAAATACTAAGGGGGGTCCCCATAAAACAAACGCGATTTAAAATGGCCAATTATTTTTTACACACGAGTTAACGTCAACTCAATCTGGCGCAAGGCGCATGCGTAGTCTGAAATAACTGGCTCTTAATATTTGTTAGGTCTCCTAACCTATAATCTTAATTATTTCATTTAGGTCTCATAAACTATAAATTTAATTATTTCAGTTAGGTCTCCTAAACTATAATCTTAATTATTTCATTTAGGTCTCCTAACCTATAATCTTAATTATTTCAGCTAAGTCTCCTAAACTATAATCTTAATTATTTAAATCTTCAGCGCAAAGCGATCGAACGTTTCTGCGGCGAGGTGCGGCGGCTGTGCCACGCTGAGAAACGACGCGACTTCGTCTCCGAAGCGTACCTACTGACCCTCGGCAAGTTTGTGAACATGTTCGCCGTGCTCGACGAGTTGAAGAACATGAAGAGCAGCGTGAAGAACGACTACTCTACCTACAGACGGTGAGTGTTAATTAGTTCTTGTTAAGTACATAGATGTCGCCACCGGTATCTAAAGAGTAGGAAAAAACAATAGCTATATAATTCCGTGTCGTTATTGTTTTTTTTTCATTTACTATTCTGTGTAAATATAAAAGAAAAAAATCGATGCTCTATCGTGAAAATAATTATTCAAATCGGTCCAATATAGTTTATAAATAGTTGATTCGTGAAGAATTACTACTCCACATACGGACAGTGAATGCGAAGTAGTTCCTTGTCAACTACATAGATGGCGCCACCGCTAGCTAAAGAAAAAAAAAACGTAATGTATTTCGTGTAAATATAAAAGAAAAAATATATCTACGCTCCATCTTAAAAATGATAATTCAAATCTGTCAAATATAGTTATAAATAGTACATGATTCGTGAAGAATAACTAGACAGCGAGTGTGTTGTAGTTCCTTGTTAACTACATAGATGGCGCCACCGCCAGCTAAAGAAAAAAAAACAATCAACACATAATGTATTCCGTGTAAATATAAAATAGAAAATATATCTACGCTCCATCTTAAAAATAGTTATTAAAATCTGTCAAATATAGTTATAAATAGTACATGATTCGTGAAGAATAACTAATCCACTTACAGACAGCAAGTGTGTTGTAGTTCCTTGTTAACTACATAGATGGCGCCACCAGTAGCTAAAGAAAGGGAAAAAAAGCAATCAATACGTAATGTATTCCGTGTAATTATAAAAGAAAAAATATATCTACGCTCTATCTCAAAAATAGCCCCCTTTCACAACGCGCGATAAGGAACTTCGTTCCAATAAAAAACATATTAGAGAAGATTGTGCCACTTGTCACTAGATGGCGCTGTTCGGTCTTAAAACTCGCAAACGGTATGTTTCCAACAAGACATAGGTAACTTGTGCTGTTGGAGTAGCGAGTTTACGATGTAAACAAATCAAAAACAGATAATAATATTTTTGAGATACCTTTTACTTTAATAAAAGGTTTATTAACGATAACGTAACGATTCCATACTAGACATGCGCAGAATGTGTCACTAAAATGAAAAGATATGTACATATCTTTTTCTATCAGTGAACTATATCTCTCTTTTAGTTCAGTAGTTCAATTAGTTCAGTACTAGTTTTCTTTCAATATTTCATTCAGGGCATCGCATCTCTGTCACCTTGGGATAGAGTTTAAATTTGCCTGGTCAGTCAGATTCGCCGAGTGATCTCTGTCACCTTGGGATAGAGTTTAATTTTGCTTGGTCAGTCAGATTCGCTACAGTGAACTATATCTTTCTTTTAGTTCAGTAGTTCATTTAGTTCAGTACTAGTTTTCTTTCAATATTTCATTCAGGGCATCGCATCTCTGTCACCTTGGGATAGAGTTTAAATTTGCCTGGTCAGTCAGATTCGCCGAGTGAGTGAAAGAGGCTATCATGTATCATATCCATACGTACAACAGAGCGGGACAGGCATAGATAGTCCCGAATACTCCCGATGTTTTCATTCGAGTCTCGAGTCGTTCTTAAACGGATGAAAGAACTACTGAACTAAGAACTAATTGAAATGTTATTGAACTAGAGAGTGAAAGATACAAATCACTGAAGTACTTCATTTGAAGGATTCATTCGTGAACTACGCATGTCTATTCCATACTTTAAAAAAAATGCCAAGTGCGAGTTGGGCTCGCGCATGAAGGGATCCGTACCATTATTGTATGGGAGCCCCCCTTAAATATGTACTTAATTTAAATTTTAAAATTTAATTTGATAGCTAATATACATTTATATATTTTGTGAACATTTTAAGTATCTAGTAGCTACCAATATTGACCCTTACTATTTTTTATTTAATAGTTTAATATTTTTTATTTTTAATATTTGTTGTTATAGCGGCACGGGAAATACATATCTTGTGAATGTTTCAGCTTTCTAGCTATAACGGTTTCTGAGATACGGCCTGGAGACAGACAGACAGACAGCTGAGTCTTAGTAATAGGGTCCCTATTTTACCTTTTAGGTACGGAACCTAAAATAAACTCTCTTCCCGAGTCTCTTTATCCCGAGAAGTAAAATTTGGGGGTCTTCAAATCTAGAGTAAATAGGTTCCTTCTGGGCAAGCGTGTTACATCTTAGACCACAGTCAAGCTTAACATCAGGCAGGCTGCGGTCAAACGTGAGTCTATTTATCATGAGCATAAGCATAAGCAGCCCACTATACGTTCCCACTGCTGGGACTCGGGGCCTTCTCTCACTAGGAGAGAGAGAGAGAGAGATATAGGCCATAATCCACCACGCTGGCCAAGTGCGTGTTGGCGGATGACACACGTCTTCGGATATTGTGGTCCTCAAACATGCCGGTTTCCTCACGTTGTTTTCCTTCACCGTAAAGCGAGTGCAAATCCACACATAACTTGAATAACACGTCATTGGTGTAGGGCCGGGATCGAACCAGGGGCCGTCTGATTGAAAAGCAGACGTTATTTACCTTACCACCGAGCCACACTCCCTTGTAACATCAGGCAAGCTGCGGTCAAACGTAAGCCTATTCATAAATTAAAAAAAATGGTTGCCTGTAAAGTCGGTTTTACGGGCGAAGATTTTACGTGACAACGTCTGCCGCGTGCTGCGCGCGCGGCAGACCGATCATAGTTGAGTGGGAGAGAGACGCAAGGCATTCGGCGGGCCTCTCTCTCGTTCGGTGACTCATCGTAACGTTACCGGGCGTTACACTTTTTCATAAGTGACTCCCAGCCGTCGCTAATTTAAGACGTTGTCACGTCAAAAAATAACCTTGAAGTTAAAAATCACTTTTTTTTTGGTCTGCAGAGCCGCTCAGTTCCTAAAGGTGATGTCGGATAGCCAGAGTCTGCAAGAGTCACAGAATCTGTCCATGTTCCTGGCTACGCAGAACAAAATCCGGGACACTGTCAAGGATGCGTTGGAGAAAATCAACGGTAAGATACCTTGTTTTTTTTTTTTTGTTGACGAGGGGGAAATCTTCGACAAGAAACCCGGCTACGATGGGGCGCAGCCAGGTTATGTGGGATTTGTAGCAACCAAAACCCCCCCGGTGACCTGCCTCTGTGCTTAACGGAGGTCTCCGGGTTCTTCCGGGAAACACTCCGGAGACCTCCTTGCACTGCGCTGTGGCCCTTCCCGGATTGTTTCGACGGTGACGGTCACGCGACGCCGTCGTCGTTCAACCCGGACTCGATGGAGCGGGTGTCGGAACCCCATCTCCGAACACCCTCGAGTCTGATGCCCCTTTTAGTCGCCTCTTGCGACAGACAGGGGCAATTCCGCAGCCTTATTCTTTCACACAGGCTGCAGAGTTATACGGTAAGATACCTTTTTTTTTTTTTCGTGAGGAAATGCATTTACGCATCTCCCGCTACAAGCCTGGACGAGGCGGGCGGGGTATGTCGGGCTCGAAGGCCAGAGGGGCGTCACTACCGACTACAACCTCACGGTGTCCCATCTCACGACGGGGGCAGGGATGCAGGACCGCACAGCGCATTGCCGCTGCTCTCCCCGCCCAAACGGTTAGATACCTACCACGGATATCTGCCCCCGAATTCATGTTGTATGAAAGTTTGTTGAATCTTCTTCTTTGTATCAGCCAAGTGGCCAAGCTATGGTGTTGAGAGTTTTTAAGCTACCCGCAGCCTGTGACTTGGCTTAACGACTGTTGTATCACACACCTGGTGAGCCTCATACTAAACCATTTCTTGGTAGCTAACACAACTGCTATACTACAAAGTCAAATAATTTATTGCGGTTTCAGAGTGTTCATGTTGTACAATTAATTAATTTTTATTTATTATTATTTTTTTTCACATTTACACACGGCTGGGTAGCCCCATACTGAACCATTTCTAGCTCGTATTATGGTTGCTAATACAACTGATATACTACATATACATACATACATATTATATATATAAATATTCATTAAACGTTCTAACTGAAACCTACCACTAGGGCGTGCAAAATATATTACAAATACATTTACATACATAAATACTTTATATAGATAGATATGTATTTAAAACTCAGACCGTCAGCCAACAAATTTAGTTCATATTTTTTTTTTCAGGATACGAAGACCTGTTAGCCGATGTGGTGAATATCTGTGTGCATATGTTTGAGACCAAAATGTACCTCACTCCCTCCGAGAAACACATGCTGGTTAAGGTACGCTTACTGTGTGTTGCTCTAAAAAAAACCTTTATTGACATAAGTAAGATGACATACACAATTAAAATGAAACCATTGGTGTTGATTTAGTCATAGACTGTGTTTCAACACCAATATAACCTAAGAATATTAGGAAATACACAATTAAAATGAAACCATTAGTGTTGATTTAGTCATAGACTGTGTTTTTTTTTTGGGACACATTCACTCACAGCTGGTTAGCCCCATACTGAACCATTTCTAGCTCGTATTGTGGTTGCTAACACAACTGATATACTACATATACATACATACATATTATATAAATACATATTTAACACCCAGACCCACAGCCAACAAATTTAGTTAAGCACAAAGATGTTTACCGGGCCGGGAATCGAACCCGGAACCTTCTGATTAGCAGACCGGCATGGTAACCTTTACGCCAACGAGGTCGTCAAGAGTAAGATGACATACACAATTAAAATGAAACCATTAGTGTTAATTTAGTCAAAAACTGTGTTTCAACACCAATGGCCTCTCCCACAGAGTTATTACAAGTCTTGGTTATACATACATATATTAACTTACAAATGATGCTATAATAACACTAATAAATAAACTTTTTCTTCTTCCTTGCCTTATCCCACTAGGCGGGGTCGGCAGCAAATATTCCTCTTCCACTCTCCTCTATCAGCCGTCGTCTCTACACTCACTCCTTTCTCTCTCATGTCTTCATTCACACACTCCATCCATGTCTTCTTGCTCTTCTTCCTTGCACTACCATTTCCATACATCAAATCAAATCAAATCATTTATTCACAGAATACAGCAATTAAAAGATGTATATATTCTTACCTGTAAGGCGCATGCAATTGAAAATAAATCTAAATTAAAATCCTAAGTTACTAATACTAAACAATACAACATGTCACTATTTCTATGTCGATATTCAATCATTATTATATGTCCACCAGATTATATGTTTTACTATGAATTTCTTTATCGTCAAAAAATTCTGATATACTATAATAAGACTTGCCAATAAGAAAATTTTTCAGTCTAAATTTATAAATGTCAAAACTGTTCGCACACATCTCCTAGTGACATGCATCTCCTTCTCATCTCTACGCATCACATGTCCATACCACGCTAACCTTCCGCCCTTTATTTTCTACCTTTTTTTATTTTGTCCATTTTTGACACTAATACATTATATAGACGCTTGACTCTCTATTGTTAGAAATAGTACTACTTAAAATAAGCGCCTTCTGTTGCGTAAGATGTTGCTACCTTTACACACACATGAGTGAGTTAGTGTGAGACTCACTGTGTGTTATAGTGTGTGTGTGTGTGTGTGTGTGTGTGTGTGTGTGTGTGAGTATGACAGACACATAATATAATAATAATCGACTAGTAATTTACAAAAAAAAAAAATTATAAATATGTAATTATAATAATAATTTACTAGAAATTTAAAAAATATGATAAATATGTAATTTTAATAATTATTTACAATAATATTATTGTAAATTACCAGTAAAATATACTTTATTAATATCAATTTTTGAACCCCCACGTTAAAACTGAACGGGGTGTTTAATGTGTCTCTTCTCTGTGTGTCAGAATGAGTGTGTTGTGAGTATACATACACACACACACACTCATTCTTACACACACACATATATACCCTCACACACACTCACTATCACACACAGAGAAGAGACACATTAAACACCCCGTTCAGTTTTAACGTGGGGGTTCAAAAATTGATATTAATAAAGTAATTATATTTTAGTCGCAATTTACAATAATATTATTATAATTATTGTAAATTATTATAATAATTACATATTTTATATATGATATCTTTTGTTAATTGCTAGTCAATTATTATTATAATTACATATTTATATTTTTTTTTTGTAAATCACTAGTAGATTATTATTATAATTACATATTTTTTTTGTAAATTGCCAGTAAATTATTATTATAATTACTTATTTATAATATTTTTTGTTAATTGCTAGTAAATTATTATTATAATTACTTATTTATAATATTTTTTTTGTAAATTGCTAGTAAATTATGATTACAATTACATATTTATAATATTTTTGTAAATTGCCAGTAAATTATTATTACAATTACTTACATGTTTATAATAATTTACAATTGACTATTGCAGGTGATGGGTTTCGGTCTGTTCTTGATGGACTCAGAGGTGTGCAATATCAACCGCTTGGATCAGAAGAAGAAGATACGCCTCGACCGCATCGATAGGATTTTCAAGGTAACGTCATTTTCAGCCTTTTTTTCAAGTTATGTGTGGATTTGCACTCGCTTTACGGTGAAGGAAAACATCGTGAGGAAACCAGCATGTTTGAGGAGCACAATATCCGAAGACTTGTGTCATCCGCCAACCCGCACTAGGCCAGCGTGGTGGATAATATGTCTCTCTCTTCGTGAGAAAAGGCTCCGAGTACCAGCAGTGGGAACGTATAGTAGGCTGCTTATGCATCATCAGCCATCTAAGTAAAAAAAAGTTAAAATGTATTTATTTATCTTAAACTAGCTGACCCGGCAAACGTTGTTTCGCCTCACTTAAGGGTATGAAAAATAGATAGAAGCCGATACTAAGACCTAATGTATACGCAAAAAAAAATTGGTAAAAATCGGTCAAGCTATTTTGGAAGAGTACGGTAACTAACACTGTGACATGGATTTTTTATATACAAGATGACATACACAAATATCTATACTATAAGACTCTTTGTCCTGACTCATCTATAGACAACGCAGAGCCCAAACGGCTGGTCCTAGGGTTGTGAAATTTGGAGGGTGTATTTGTTTTAGTATGTAGACGCGTACTAAGAACGGATTGAACGGACCGAAAGGGGGTAAAACAGTTTGTATGAAACTTCTTTGTTTTTGAACTCCCAGCAATGAAATTTAGAATATGTATAGTTTAAGTAAAATTAAAAATAATGGTATCAAGTTTTTTTGCCAGGGGTGAACTAAGGGTTTGTAATGGGGGATGAAAGTTTGTATGGCAAATTCTTTATTTATCAGTTTAAAGTCTTTAAAGTTGTTATGGTAGTAGATTATTAAATGGTTAAATTAAAATTATATTTTTTTTTACCAGGGGTGCATTAAAGGGGGTGCCATTGGGGTTGAAAGTTAAAAATAAAAGTTTTGTGTTTTTGAACTTAGAGGTGTAAAATTTGGAGTGTATATATATTTTAGTACTTAAACGTGTACTAAGAATAGATTTTGGAAATTCTACCCTTAAGGGGGTGAAAACAGTTTGTATGAAACTTCTATGTTTTTGAACTTCTGGCAATGAAATTCGGAATATATATAGTTTATGTAAAATTAAAAATAATGCTTTCAAGTTTTTTTGCCAGGGGCGAAAAGCGACAAAAAAAAGGGGCGAAAAGCGACCTATACGCGGGCGGAGCCGCGGGCAACCTCTAGTCTATAATATAAAAATAAGTCGGGTTTTCCTTCCTGCCGCTATAACTCCAGAACGCACGAACCGATTTCCACGGTACAACATTCGTTGGAAAGGTCTCGGGCTCCGTGAGGGCAGTAGCAAACAACATCAATCTAAAATTTCCACAGAAAAGGAGGAAAACAAGGAAAATAATTTTTCACATACAGCGCCATCTCTGATACAAAACATGTACTACAAACCAATATGGTTTCGCACGGTGGTGGAGCAGACGCGTAGTGACCTCCACGCGGGCGGAGCCGCGGGCAAGTGCTGGTATGATTATTAAATGAAGTTGTTGTTTCTTTCAGAATCTTGAGGTGGTTCCTCTATTCGGGGACATGCAAATCGCTCCTTTCAACTATATTAAGAGATCTAAACACTACGATCCCAGCAAGTGAGTTGTTTATCATTTTCTTTCTTTCTTTATGATAGAACTAGCTGACCCGGCAAACGTTGTTTTGCCTCACTTAGGGGTATGAAAAATAGATAGTGTAGCTTATATGACACGTTCGTAGATTTACCATAGCAGCGCCATCTATTGATTACTTACTCAACCCAGTCGAAAGGTATCGACATCTGTTAGAATCATTTGGAGTTAACAGATAATTGTGACTGTCAAATAATAACAGACAATAATTAGCAATAAATTAAAATTGCGACTATAATTTGAAATTTAAACTATCCTATCTCTCAAGTTGGATCGAACTGCACATGGTGTGCGAATTTTATTATAATCAGTTAAGTGGTTTAGGAGTCCATTGAGGACAAACATTGTGACACGAGATTTATATATATTAAGATAAGATTACCGCCTCGCGTCCCGTCAAGTTGAAACATCGTGAGGAAACCATAGCATGGTGGTAGAGCATTGTCTAGTGCTCGTCTTTTTTTTTTAACGTGAGTAATGCATTTACGCATGCCCACCACACCCGGGGAGGTGGGTGGGGTATGTCGGGCTCGATGCCAGAAGGGCATCACTACCGACTAAAACCTCACGATGGCCTCCTCACCGGAGAGGGCGGGATGAGGTTCCGCTGCTCCCATTAACCCACCACCCCGCCCACCTCGGCTAGCCTGCGAGGCTCCTCCTCAGGGAATGACTCCCCTTGTAGTGCACGTGGTGCACCGCAACCACCTCGGGGACCGTGAGTGCAATGGACGCCGGACAACCCCGGTCCGACGTCCTAGGTCCCCCGCAACGGGTCAGGTCTGTGGCCCCGTACCATTCTCCCTTCTCCCTGCGGCCCCACCGCGTCCGCCATCAACGGTGGCGACCCCGTCGAGGCCGCGGCAGGTTGGAAGAGCGGCGCATCGTAATGATGCCGACCCCACCTAGAGATTTTTGCCACTAGTTATAAGTTTCTTTTGTTATATAATAATAATAATAATTATAATATAATTAATAATAATAATTTAATGTTATTAGTGGGAAATAAAGAATCTGAAGCGAGTGTGGCTCGGTGGTAATAACGTCTGCTTTTCAATCAGAAGGACCCTGGTTCGATCCCAGCCCTACACCAATGACTTGTTTTTCAAGATATGTGTGGATTTGCACTCGCTTTACGGTGAAGGAAAACATCGTGAGGAAACCGGCATGTTTGAGGACCACAATATCCGAAGATGTGTGTCATCCGCCAACCCGCACTTGGCCAGCGTGGTGAATTGTGGCCTATATCTCTCTCCTCGTGAGAGAAGGCCCCGAGTCCCAGCAGTGGGAACGTATAGTGGGCTGTTTATGTTATGTAAAGAATTTATCTAATTCTAGTGGGAAATGGTGAAGAAGAAGAAAAGGTTCCTCTTGTAGAATGACAACAAATACAAATAGTTTACAAATACAAATAGTTTACAAATACAAATAGTTTACAAATACAAATAGTTTACAAATACAAATAGTTTACAAATACAAACAGTTTACAAATACAAATAGTTTACAAGTTCAAATAGTTTACGAATACAAATAGTTTACAAATACATATTTAATAGTTTATTCACTACAAATACAGGGGTGAAACGTGATATGGCGGAACAGTAAAGCTAATTTTGTCCCCCCACAGGTGGCCAATGTCATCGAACACCACCCCGATCTCCCCGCAAGCAGACCTCATGGTCCATCTGCCGCAGATTCGTGAGGAGCATCAGAACTACATCTCCGAGCTAGCCAGATACAGCAACGAGGTAAAGAGCTTCTTCTTCTTCTTATGTACCATGCGTGCCAACTAAGAATAGGACTGTCAAAACCGCCATCTTGCTCTATCATACGCGCAAACTTCATAACCAAAGTGTATGGTGTGCAAAAAAAATTATGAAAAAATTATATTCAGTTTATATGTTTAATGTACGCTGTTTTGCTATATCTTATACATTTTACGGCAAGTAAATTATAAATGAGTAGGATTTGAAAGTAAAAGCATATTCATAAAAATATAATTTCTTTTTCATTGTTGTCACTTTTTTATGTACCAAATAAAAATAGTTTACTATACTGCTTACAGCATTTAAGTTGAAACTATCCAAAACCAATGTCTCGTCACGTGATTTTTTTTTAGGTGTTGTTAATTTGCCTTGGGTACTTCTTACCTGTAGAATTAATTAATCCATAATTATCCAGTAATAAAATCAAGAATAATTAAACAATAATTAAATTTATATCTATGAACCAAAAAAATAATTATTAAATATCTTTTTTACGCTTTCTTTGCTAGCAGTACTTTTTTGACAGTTATCGTGTGAAGTTGAAGCAAGCGCGATCCTATTCTTAGTTGGCACGCATAGTAAATAGAGTAATTACAGTAGAAACTCTATAACAAAAAATACAATTTTATTTATTACCAAAGAGTTTTACCTTATACAGAAAGAAAAAAGAAAAGAAAGAACACATTTATTTCAGACACAGAAGACACATACATATACATTATTTTTAATTACATAAAACGAACATAAAAAAAGAGAGCATATTATGTGTCCCCTAGCGTCGGAAAAAGGTCAGCCCTCAGTATAAACGCTACAGATTTCTCTGCAGCACTGAGTTTCAGGACCGACCTTAATACTACTTATACAGAACCTTATACTACTAATTTTATGTAAAGTCAAGCTAGCATTATATTGAAATATACTTAAAATAAATATACTTACGCAATACGCACTTGGCTATTTATTATTTTTAATATTTGTTGTTATAGCGGCACGGAAAATACATATCTTGTGAAAGTTTCAGCTTTCTAGCTATTACGGTTTCTGAGATACAGCCTGGAGACAGACAGCGGAGGCTTAGTAATAGGGTCTTGTTTTTTCCTTTTAGGTACGAAAAACCTTATAAAAACTAGGAATATAACCCTATAAGAACCCTAAAAAAGAATAGAATATTACTTTATTGTACAACCACATAAGAAAACAGCTAAAATTAAGGAAATAAAATATTTACACATACAGTACAAAGGCCTCTACCAGGCAACCAGGAATGGAGAGGGACAGTGCAGATAGAAAAAAAGGGTAAATAAGTAAAAAAGGGTTTGATGAAAGGATGACATATCAAAACTTGTATTTTAAGTAGATGGCGATACGGAATTCGCCGGGTTTGCTAGTTTTTTTTTTAACCCTTATATGGACGAATTTTGTTTCACGTTTTAAAAATATATTTGTGTAATAGTATGTGCATGTATTAGCCTAGCATTTTTTTTTAATATCTTGACATTAATTTACTATACTTTTTTTTGCAATAATGTGAGTGTTGTTTATAAACTACATAGCGCAAAATTAAAAAAAAATCAATGAAGGTCAATTTTATGTGTGATTTTTAGTATGATGTTTAAAAACAACATTGTCCATTTAAGGGTTAATATAAATAATAAATAAATATCAGGACATATTTCACACACGGCTGGTTAACCCCATACTGAACCATTTCTAGTTCGTATTATGGTAGCTAACACAACTGATATACTACATATACATACATACATATTATATAAATACATATTTAACACCCAGACCCACAGCCAACAAATTTAGTTAAGCACAAAGATGTTGACCGGGCCGGGAATCGAACCCGGAACCTTCTGATTAGCAGACCGGCATGGTAACCTTTACGCTAACGAGGTCGTCAAATATATATAATATAGATAACAACGTTTACCTCGGCAGGTGACAACGACCTTCAAAGAGGCTGGCTCGGACGCGGAAAACAAAGCGGTCTCTGATCTCTGCCTCCGCGGTCTCCAACTGCTGAGCTCCTGGTGTTCAGTACTCACGGAGCTGTGCTCGTGGAAACTCCTGCACCCGACTGACCATTCCAGCAACGCACGGTGCCCGCCCGACGCTGAGGAATATGAGAGGGTAAGTGGCTAAGCTCTGGTGTCGAGAGTTTTCAAGACTCCCGAAGGCCAATGATATGGCCTAACTTAGACTGAGACTTACAATTTTTTTTTATATGAGGACCCATTTCACACACGGCTGGTAAGCCCCATACTAAACTTTTTCTAATTTGCATTATGGTTGCTAACCTAACTGATATACTAACTATACATACATATTTCGTATAGATACATATTTAACACCCAGACCCACAGCCAACAGAGTAGGTTGAAATAGGTTTGCGTGTGACCACAGCTTGCCTGATGTTAAGCATCGCTGCGGCCTACGTTGGAGCACGCTCACCTAGAAGGAACCTATTCACTCTCAATTTGAAGATCTCAGAATGGTACTTCTTAAGAAACAGAGTCTCAGGCAGAGAATTCCAAAACTTCGCTGTCCTAATAGTCTAGTCAACAAGTGCCTTTTTAGATCGGCCTATTTTATATTCCTTCTGCCTTGAATGAATAAATATTATTTAAACTTATTAAATATGAAAATAAAAATTTGAAAAAATTCAGATGCCTACAGGACAGATCAATAAACAATAATCCGTGGTCAAAAACTTTATTTTTTTTTATTTTTTTTTCAGCGGAACTTCATTGTTTTTCGAAAACTATCTAGATGCCTTTCTGAATCGAATGACACCTCAACCATAATTTTGAAAAAAGTTGACCAAAAAGGCACTTGTTGATTAGACTATAACTATGAATGACGTTTTCAAAGTTTTCAATTTACACTTTTTTTATTTTATTTCAGGCTACGCGATACAACTATACGTCTGAGGAGAAATTCGCAATGATCGAAGTTATCGCCATGATCAAAGGTCTTCAAGTTCTAATGGCGAGAATGGAAACGGTGTTCGCAGACGCCGCTAGGAGGTCCATTTATGCTGAACTGCAAGACTTTGTGCAGTTAGCCATGAGGGAACCTCTTAGAAAGGCTATTAAGAACAAAAAGGACCTTATTAGAAGGTATGTTAAGTTATATTCAATGTCAATACCGTTTACGAGTTTAAAAATAAAAAAAATGTGTGCAAAAATAATCGGTGATGGTGGGAATCGAACCTCGGTGTCCGTTGTGACAATGCTTTTCATTAGTATAAGTAACAGTGTCTTGTAAGATCTTGATTCCATAAAGTTCAACTAAGAATGAGGACAGTGTTTATTGAGACCGTTAATAAGTCTATGCTGAATTATACTGGACTTTGTGCAATAAGCCATGAGGGAAGCTCTTAGAAAGGCTATTAAGAACAAAAAGGACCTTATTAGAAGGTATGTTAAGTTATATTCACAGTCAAAAGCGTTTACGCGTTTATAAATAAATAAAAATTGTGCAAAAATAATCGGTGGTGGTGGGGATCGAACCTCGGTGTCAAAGCTTTTCAGTAGTATCAGTAACAGTGTCTTGTAAGATCTTGATTCCATAAAGTTCAACTAAGAATGAGGACAGTGTTTATTGAGACAGTTATATTTACTGTAAAAAGCGTTTACGCGTTTTAAAATTAAAAAAATGTGTGCAAAAATAATCGGTGGTTGTGGGAATCGAACCTCGGTGTCAATGCTTTTCAGTAGTATCAGTAACAGTGTCTTGTAAGATCTTTATTCCATAAAGTTCAACTAAGAATGAGGACAGTGTTTATTGAGACCGTTAATAAATACGTCTATGCTGAATTACTGGACTTTGTGCAATAAGCCATGAGGGAAGCTCTTAGAAAGGCTATTAAGAATAAGAAAGACCTTATTAGAAGGTATGTTAAGTTATATTCACTGTCAAAGGCGTTTACGAGTTTAAAAATAAAAAAAAAATGTGCAAAAATAATGGTGGTAGTGGGCATCGAACCTCGGTGTCCGTTGTGACAATGCTTTTCATTAGTATAAGTAACAGTATCTTGTAAGATCTTGATTCAATAAAGTTAAACTAAGAATGAGGACAGTGTTTATTGAGATTGTTAATAAATAAGTCTATACTGAACTGCAAGACTTTGTGCAATAAGCCATGAGGGAAGCTCTTAGAAAAGCTATTAAGAACAAGAAAGACCTTATCAGAAGGTATGTTAAGTTATATTTAATCTCAAAAGTGTTTACGCGTTTAAAAATAAAAAAAATGTGTGCAAAAATAATCGGTGGTGGTGGGGATCGAACCTCGGTGTCCGTTTTAACAATGCTTTACAATTTTGTAGTAAAACTTTTAAGCTCTGGCTCTATATAGCTCCTATGTACCTCTTAACCACTTAGAAAAGCAGAACAAAAAGGACCTTATCAGATGGAAAGTTAAGGTATAATATACGCGCTTAAAAAGTAAAAAAAAAAATGGGAGCATAAATAGGTAAGGGTAGGCGTTGGGGATCGAACCTGGGTCTCTTTTATGACCGGGCTTGTCTTACGATCGTTTGTGTTCCAGCATTATTGTATCCGTGTGAGGCTTCCTTAATAAAACAAATAAAAATGTATGAGGAAAAATAATTGCTCTAAATGGGGATCGAACCCGGATCTCCATTCTGACCGTGCCTTTTTTATGGTCGTTTTTGTTGTAATATTACACATTAAAATGAAAAAAATTATGAGCAAAAATAATTGCGCTGTATGGGGATTGAACCTGGATCTCCGTTACGACCGGGCCTGTCTAACGGTCGTTATTGTTCCAGCATTATAGTATCCGTGCGGGAGACGTGCGGTGACTTCCTTAATAAAACAAATAAAAATGTATGAGGAAAAATAATTGCTCTGAATGGGGATCGAACACGGATCTCCGTTATGACCGTACCTTTTTTATGGTCGTTTTTGTTGCAACATTGCACATAAAATGAAAAAAATTATGAGCAAAAATAATTGCGCTGTATGGGGATTGAACCTGGATCTCCGTTACGACCAGGCCTGTCTTACGGTCGTTATTGTTGCAGCATTATAGTATCCGTGCGGGAGACGTGCGGCGATTGGGCGCGAGGCTGCGAGCCGCAGCAGGACCCGGCGCTCAGAGGCAAGAAGGATTCCGACACCAACTTCACTATCAAAGTGCCGAGGAGGAATGTGGGTGAGTGAGACAGAGATAGATATACATCGAGGATCTGACATAAACGTACGAGCTGGCACTGTCGTAGTACGTAATTACATCTAGATAAATAGATTAATAGTAGTTAGTTGTTATTTATAACAAGATTTAGTAAGAAATAGTTTATAACCTAGAGTACCTAGACTTAAGTTTTTAAAAGGCGCTGTTAGGCTAGTAAAAACCTAGTATATTAATTTAATGTTGTGTAGAATAAGAACGCTTTACATACATGTTTTTTTTTTACATATAAGGACACATTTCACACACGGCTGGTTAACCCCATACTGAACCATTTCTAGTTCGTGTTATGGTTGCTAACACAACTGATATACTACATATACATACATACATATTTTATATAGATACATATTTAACACCCAGACCCACAGCCAACAAATTTAGTTAAGCACAAAGATGTTGGCCGGGCCGGGAATCGAACCCGGAACCTTCTGATTAGCAGACCGGCATGGTAACCTTTACGCCAACGATGTCGTCAATGTTATAATAATTATGTCAATAAAATACTTACAAAATCAAATCATACATCGATGATCGGGATACTAGAGGAGATTGCTGATTTCTATACAATAAAATGAGGCGCGTGATTTTGTATTAGTTACGCATGATACTTAGCTGGCGCTGGAAATCGAGCGTGCAGCTTAGCGTAATGTTGTTTATTATAAATTCAATTATAACTAAGTGAGCAACTACTACAAATTATATCTAAGTGAGCGATAATCGACCTTATCTTCATACTTGTAAAGTTCACTTCGCATTGACCCTATGCTCACGACTCGATGATTGTTACTGGTTGGTGACATGCATAATGACTTTGTTATTTAGAGTAATAAAAATATTTATGAACTACCTGTTACTTTCTTACAAAAATGTAATATTTTTGTAAGGCAAAAATATTATATTTTTGTAAGAACTTATTACATAGTAATAAGCTAAATTAAACGTAAATCTGCCATAAACGTACGAGCTGGCAAGGTCTTAGTATGTAATTACATTTAGATAGATATAATACTAGTAGCTAGTTGTAATTTATAATAAGATTTAATAAGTAATTAGTTTATAACCTAGTGTACCTAGACATAAGTTTTTAAAAGGCGCGTTTAGCCTAAAAAAAACCTAGTATAGTAAGTTAATGTTGTGTAGAATAAGAACGCTTTACATACATGTTTTTTTTTTTTTTTAAATATAAGGACACATTTCACACACGGCTGGTTAACCCCATACTGTACCATTTCTAGCTCGTATTATGGTTGCTAACACAACTGATATACTACATATACATACATACATATATAAATACATATTTAACACCCAGACCCACAGCCAACAAATTCAGTTAAGCACAAAGATGTTGACCGGGCCGGGAATCGAACCCGGAACCTTCTGATTAGCAGACCGGCATGGTAACCTTTACGCCAACGAGGTCGTTGTATTAGCAACCATAATACGAACTAGAAATGGTTCAGTATGGGGTTAACCAGCCGTGTGTGGAATGTGTCCTAATATTTATTTATTTATTACAAATAGTAGATTAAATCTAAGTCAGTGTCAGCAGGTAAGGTGCCTAAAATGCTGGCGGCATTACCTCGTTGGATCGCCAAGCTTTTACGTTGGCCCTATTTATATAATTAGTTTTAAATGAGTTAATGTTTAACGGAATTTCAACTCAACATTTTACTATTGCATATGGTTTCATGACTGTGCACTTTTTCGTTTATTTATTTTTATTTTCATGTTGTGTATTTGTCAGGTCCGTCGTCGACCCAGCTGTACATGGTGCGGACCCAGCTCGAGGCGCTGGTCTCGGACAAGTGGGGAGGTCGCCGGACGCTGCGGAAGGACCTGGACGCTGCCACTCTGCAGCAGATCGAGAGCTTCCACACGCAGAGCTTCTACTGGGGGTACTTGCTCAACCTGTCCGGTGAGATATATACAAATACTATATAGAAGACAAAATTAAATATTTAGTGTACTTCCGCTGTGATCCGAAATCCACATTAAGACAAGTAAAGGAAAAATCAACTAAGATCAATTAACCAAGCTTAATTAACTAAGATCAATTAACTAAGATTAGTCGAGAGTAGTACTCTCGACTTGTCGTTCGAAGAGTCAGCATCTCCTGATGATGCCTTGTGGTTAGGCGAAACACGTGTAGAGTTAAGAACTTCCGAATTGTGATAGGTAACGTTAATCTTAATTAATCTTAGTTAATTGATCTTAGTTAATTAGTCTTAGTTAATTAAGCTTGGTTAATTGATCTTAGTTGATTTTTCCTTTACTTGTCTTAATTTGGATTTCGGATCACAGCGGAAGTACACTAAATATTTAATTTTGTCATCTATTTAAAATGGATTTCCGCAAAGTAACGCCTGAGTCAATAAGTTATTATACTTTTTTTATTTAACACTGCTAAATAAATTATACTTAACAAAGGTTTTCTTTATGTCGAAGAGTGAGCAACGCCATCTGTCGGCGGTGCTGCGTTCTACATCACACGAGGGCCGTGTCGGAGGGCGCTATGAGTCGAAATTACTAGTTTTACTCTAGCGATGCGCGACTGTGAATGATTCCAGTCGAATTATTCGACTATACAAATCATTCGACCCATTCGAATGATCTCCGAAAATTAGTAACTTACAACTTTGAATGACGTAATTCGACTGGCGGTGGCGCTAGGGAGCGGCGCGGGAGTCCGGCGAACGATTCATTCATATTTAATTCATTTGAAACTAACAAGTGACATTGACAAGATTCGCTAACAATCATTAATAACAAAACGCCATTAGTAACTAATTAGTAGTCATCATTCGATTATTAACATTAGTATATTACTAATATTCAAGTTGAACGTGTATATTAGTAGTTGTAGATAATTCGACTGGTCAGATTATTCGCAGTCGCGCATCTCTATTTTACTCCTAATGTTATTCAGGTTTAAATTACTTTCAAATACCTTGATTAGAATTTAATTTGATTTGATTTGTAAGTGTGAGTTTATGACCGCAGCGAGTTTCGTGTTTTAATATCCTTCATTATATGACAGTTTTATTTAGACTACTTTTTTGTTTCCAGATTCTCTGGCGAAATGCTGCGATCTCTCCCAGTTGTGGTACAGGGAGTTTTATCTCGAAATGACTATGGGCAGGAAAGTCAATGTAAGATTTTTTTCATTATAACTTTTTTTAAACCTTATTTATAACCATTTTTATAGAGTACAGCTGGGAATTTGACCTTTGGGCGCGTAACCAAAACAGTAAGCGACACCCTGGACTAAGATAGAGCATGCTTAGTCTGGAATAATTAATTAAGATTAAGAATTAAGATAATCTTCAATTTTATTTTTATTAATATTTCTTATTTTTAACAGATTTTTTTCTTGTAAAATGATGATTGAATAATAATAATAATATGTCACATATAATTACGTACGTCCAATATATCAATATATATTTATACTAGCTGTCCCGGCAAACGTTGTTTTGCCTCACTTAGTAGTCTAGTCGAAAGGTTCTTCTGAACTTCTGTTAGAATCATTTGGAGTTAACAGATTATTGTGACTGTCAAATATTAACAGACAATAATTAGCAATAAATTAAAATTGCGACAATAATTTGAGATTTAAACTATCCTATCACTCAAGTTGGATCGAACTGCACATGGTGTGCGAATTTTATTATAATCGGTTAAGTGGTTTAGGAGTCCATTGAGGACAAACATTGTGACACGAGATTTATATATATTAAGATTAAATACACGTCTTATAATTAAAACTACAAACTACAAAAACACGAAAAACAACTAAAACAGACTATGAGCTCCCCGCGCTGCATTGAAGGTCCCCAAAATGCTGGCGGCGTTACCCCTCTGGATTGCCAAGGAAACTCGCTGCGTCAAAAACATACAAATAATACTTTAACATAATAACAAATTAATTCTTAAAATAATATGTTTCAAAAATGTACCTGAAATGCAGAAACGTTTGAACCGGTTTGTGTAGTATTTTGAAAATATTAATAAGTAGCAGTTCGTCCCGGCTTTGCACGGGCTATCAAATAATGTAAGTTGCAAAGAGAAATAAAATAAAGCCCATGTTACTCAGGGATAATGTAGGTTTCTAACGGTGAAAGAATTTTTCAAATCGATCCAGTAGTCTAATCGGAGCCTATTCGCGTCAAACAAACTATAAATCAAACTTTTCCTCTTGTAAAAAACTTAAAAAAATGTAACATACTTATTACAAATTAGTTGTTAAAAAAGTTATTTACAATTTTTTTTTTTATGTTTTCTTTATAGATGAATAGGCTTACTTTTGACCGCAGCTTGCCTGATGTTAAGCTTGACTGTATGTATCACATTTTCCTAGAAAGAACCTGTTATGTAAAATAATATATATTGAAAAATATTATGTAATATGATTATTCTATAACATTCATAGATACAAATTAGTATAATAACAATTACCAATAAACACAAAAAAACATATTCTTTTTCTTATTGTATGATGAGGGCGATCAGACCTGCACTGACAACCCGCAGGAGGCGTATTGTGCATTTCCCCCTACCAGCCTACACAAGCCATCCAAGCTCCTTAAAGTAGCGGAGCACGGTGTTGGGTCGCTGGCATACCTGTTCCACTGTCATTGCGTCAGATGTTGTGGTACTTTTTTATAGCAGGAAGTAGAAGGAACGCGAAGTATATCGTAGTGTTTTGTTGAGATTCCCTTGCTAGTCCGGTTTTCTCTCTTGTTTGGTTTGTGGATTCACAGTGTAACAGCACATGTTCCACAGTCTCGTCTGTCTTCATGCATCCCCGGCACAGGGGGCTATCTGTATTACCAAATATGTGCTGGTGATAGTTTAGGTCGCAGTGGCCGGCGATGATACCGACCATCAGACGTAGGTCTGTTCTCGTTAGTTTGAGTAGATTGTTAGTTACTTTATTTTTAATCATCGGGAAGAAGAAGAATACATACATAAAACATAAAAATTATACTAATTTCTTTTCACCAGAAATGCACGGTCCGCCACCAGCACAACGAAGAGTGCAATGACCTTGTGACTATGGAGAAGCGCATACAGTTCCCTATAGAGATGTCCATGCCGTGGATACTCACTGACCATATACTGAAGACCAAGGAACCAGCCATGATGGAGTGAGTCCTTTATATATTACTACTAGCTGACCCGGCAAACGTTGTTTTGCATCACTTAGGGGTATGAAAAATAGATAGTGTAGCTTATATGACACGTTCGTAGATTTACCATAGCAGCGCCATCTATTGATTACTTACTCCACCCAGTCGAAAGGTATCGACATCTGTTAGAATCATTTGGAGTTAACAGATAATTGTGACTGTCAAATAATAACAGACAATAATTAGCAATAAATTAAAATTGCGACTATATTTTGAGATTTAAACTATCCTATCTCTCAAGTTGGATCGAACTGCACATGGTGTGCGAATTTTATTATAATCGGTTAAGTGGTTCAGGAGTCCATTGAGGACAAACATTGTGACACGAGATTTATTTATGTTAAGATAAGATAGGTTGCCCGCGGCTCCGCCCGCGTGTAGGTCGCTTTTCGCGTAACCTGTGGAAAAAATATATTGTATCCTATTCCCGTGCCAATTTTATATAAACATTACATTGCTACGATATCAAAATGAGTCCCCTCTGTCATTCCGCTTTCGATTCCTGAAATCTAGTTATCCTCTGTTTTTAGCTACTTTGGAATGATGCAACAGATTAGATCGTTTTCTCCAAGCCATTATTTTAATTTTAATAATTAGAATACGTGAACCATACCACTAAGTGAACCACATACTTAAATTCCAATTCAGAAGTGTTTAATTTTAAAAACACAAAACTTTCGCTTTGAACTTTTAACCCCAATGGCATACCTTAATGCACTCCTGGCAAATATTTTTACAAATTTATTTTAACCATTATCAACCATAACAACTTCAAGACTTTGACTTAATAAATAAAGAATTTTCACCGCCATTACAAACCCTTTGTCCAACCCTGGCAAAAAACTTGGTACTATTATTTTTAATTTTACATAAACATTTTTAATTTTGGAATATGTACCAAATTTCATTGCTGGAAGTTCAAAAACAAAGAAGTTTCATACAAACTGTTGTACCCCTTTTCACCCCCTTAGGGGTGGAATTTCCAAAAACCTGCCTTACGAAAGTTTTAATACAGAAATTTTTCTGTAATAAACCTTTAACTTCTGTATTAAACCTTTCGTAAGGCAGGTTTTTGGAAATTCCACCCCTAAGGGGGTGAAAAGGGGTACAACAGTTTGTATGAAACTTCTTTGTTTTTGAACTTCCAGCAATGAAATTTGGAATATGTATTGTTTATGTAAAATTAAAAATAATGGTACCAAGTTTTTTGCCAGGGTTGGACAAAGGGTTTGTAATGGGGGTGAAAATTCTTTATTTATTAAGTCAATGAAGAAATTTGGAATATGTATTGTACGAAAGTTTTAATACAGAATTTTTTCTGTAATAAACCTTTAATTTCTGTATTAAACCTTTCGTAAGGCAGGTTTTTGGAAATTCCACCCCTAAGGGGGTGAAAAGGGGTAAAACAGTTTGTATGAACCTTCTTTGAATTTTAAAATTTAAAAACATAGACATACATTTTTTTTCTTTGAATTTTAAAACATAGTGGCATAACCTTGGAAACGCATATTTCGTGGTATAAACTATAAAGCCTGTTTCATTTTGTTCTCAGATACGTGCTGTATCCGTTGGATTTATACAACGACTCTGCACAGTACGCGCTCACTGTGTTCCGGAAGCAGTTTCTCTACGACGAAGTGGAGGCTGAGGTAAATGATATAGAAAAAAAAAGCTAGTTCAATAATAATAATACAAATACAAATAGTTTATTATGCACAAATACAGAGGTGAAACCAGCGAACTAGAATAAATAGAATAGTCAATTGGCCGATAAAATGGTTCCACCTTCCACGCGTAAAATACCGCGGTGGGCGGGGCAAAACAGCTACCCGCGTGACCTTGATGCGACCATTTTTTTTTTTAATAATTAATTAATAATTTTATTTTTTAATAATAATAGTTTAAGTCTAATAATTTTTTAATAATTAAAAAAATTGCGTGCGAGCTTTGTGTGTGTGTGTGTTTAGTTGGGATAGCAGTATAATTGTGTGCGTAGATGGATCCAAATTCTTAAGCGGCAATTGTATGGAGTTACTCTTCCGTTTATTCTTGTTCGCTGCCAGACATCCAAACATGCCGCGTTTTTGCGTGAAAGAGGAACAGAAATCTGGAGTTTTGTTCGGAAATAAAGGTTTTGTTTGAAATTGTTCTGTCTTATTATTTTTATTTTTTGTTAATAAACGTTTGTAATTGGCAGGTGAACCTGTGCTTCGACCAGTTCGTGTACAAGTTGTCTGAGCAAGTTTACTCGCATTACAAACAGCTGGCTGCAAGGTTAGTGCTACAATACTCCAGCAATTATATTATATTGGTGGCGATTCAGCGGCACACACGACTTAACTAAATTTAAAGAAGCCCCGTCTCTTTTCATCTTAGGTGGCCAGAAAGAGACGGCACGTTCTGAACCTCACACAAAACAACTAAAATCACGTCAAATATGCAAATGTAAGCGATTTTAGAGCGCACCCAATTATATCAGCTCTAAATTTTACGTATTTGACGTTATTTTAGATATTTTGTCTAAGGTTTAGATCGTACCACCTCTTTTTGGTCATTTATGACGAAAAGAGACAGAGCTACTTTAAATTTAGTTTAGTCGTGTGTGCCGCTGAATCGTCACCAGTAGCCGATTCTCAGACCTACTGAATACGCATACAAAAATTGGTGAAAATAGGTCAAGCCGTTTTGGAGGAGTACGGCAACTAACATTGTGACATGGAAATTTTATATATAAGACTACACTTTTTTTTCTATCTTATAAATTCCAGCATGCTTCTGGAATATCAGCTGTGTTAGCAACCATAATATGAGCTAGAAATGGTTCAGTTTTTTTTTTTTTTTTTTTTGACACTTTCACACACGGCTGGTTAGCCCCATACTGAACCATTTCTAGCTCGTATTATGGTTGCTAACACAACTGATATACTACATATACATACATACATATTATATTATATAAAAGTATGGGGCTAACCAGCTGTGTGTGAATGTGTAAAAAAAAAATAATAATAAACCTTTGTGTTTAATTCCAGCATGCTTCTGGACAAGCGTTACCGTGCTGAGTGCGCGGCGCGCGGGGCGAGCACGGGTTGCAGTGCGGGCCGGTACGCCTCGCTGTTACGCCAGAGACACGTGGCACTGCTGGGACGACATGTGGACCTTAATGCGCTGGTGAGATGACCATAAACATGCGTATATGGAACTTCATAATTTGATTCCACCATCTCCGTTCTACTACAGAACGAGCAGAGAGTCAGTGAAGAGACACCGATACAGAGTTGAAGTTCCGAACTTTCGTACAAAACGCTTTGCGTCGACCTTTATTGTTAGGACTGCGAAGCTTTGGAACTCACTACCTGAGTCTCTGTTTCCTGAGAGGTATCATCCGGGGGCCTTCAAAAGTAGAGTTAATAGGTATCTTCTAGGTAAGCGTGCCACACCGTAGACTGCAGTGCAGCTTAACATCAGGCTAGCTGTAGTCAAACGCTAACCTATCAAGGACTAAAAAAAAAAAATGCGTTGTTACAAAACATACATAAACATACATTTGACGACCTCGTTAGCGTAAAGGTTACCATGCCGGTCTGCTAATCAGAAGGTTCCGGGTTCGATTCCCGGCCCGGTCAACATCTTTGTGCTTAACTAAATTTGTTGGCTGTGGGTCTGGGTGTTAAATATGTATTTGTATAATATATATGTATGTATATGTAGTATATTAGTTATAATACGAACTAGAAATGGTTCAGTATGGAGCTAACCAGCCGTGTGTGAAAGTATAAAAAAAAAAATAATGTCAGACAGACCGTCCTAAGTCCCCCTAGGACGTCGGACCGGGGTTGTCCGGCGTCCACTGCACTCACGGTCCCCGAGGTGGTTGCGGTGCACCACGCGCACTGGGGTGGACGGGGTGGTTTTTTTTTTTTTTTTTTTTGACGTGACAACGTCTTAAATTAGGTTGCGGCTGGGAGTCACTTATGAAAAAGTGTAACGCCCGGTAACGTTACGATGAGTCACCGAACGAGAGAGAGGCCCGCCGAATGCCTTGCGTCTCTCTCCCACTCAACTATGATCAGTCTGCCGCGTGCTGCGCGCGCGGCAGACTGATGACAGACGTTGTCACGTAAAATCTTCGCCCGTAAAACCGACTTTACAGGCAACCATTTTTTTTTTATACTATGATGGGTTTGCGCTTGATCAGAATTCAACTGATGGTAAGCGATATTGTGATCTAAGGTGAAACGCGCTTACCCAGAAGAGACCGGTTCACTCGTGCTTTGAAAACCGCAAGATTATAGTTTTCGGGGAACAGGGCATTTGGCAAAGAGGCCAATTGGCATTAACCATTTGCCATTTTGGCAAAGGGTTAATGCGAGGATCCCGCCCTTTCCGGTGAGGAGGTCATCGTGAGGTTTAGTCGGTAGTGATGTCGTTTTGACATCTAGCCCGACATACCCCACCCACCTCCCCGGGTGTGGTGGGCATGCGTAAAAAAAGGTTAAACGTGCGTTGTCATGACAAAAAAACATAAACATAAAATTAACTTTATTTAAGCAAATAATTTACAATAATAATAAGTAGGAACTAGACTTAGTACTAAATATCGATGCTTGTTTGAGCTGCCACCAAACCCGAACTGAGTAACAATACTCGTATATCGGGATTATGGTAGCTTCACAAACAAGCAGTATCAAATAAGATACTTAGAACTAAACTGTTAATAGTACTAGACACATTGGGAAACTTTGCATAGCAACACACAGAACTGTTACGTATGGTAATACGATTTTTAACATGGGTGTCCTAATATATAACAAATTGCCTCTGATTATTAAGGAATCCAACTCGTTTTCTATCTTTAAGCTGAGACTTAAGAAATTCCTACTTGATAAGGCCTACTATTCTATAAAAGATTTTTTTAATGACAAATTGTGATCTATTTTTATAATATCCTGACCTAATTTTATTTGTATCATGACTAAGTTTTACTCACCACAGATAATGTGTAATGTTTGTGTAACCGGCTATTACTTACTTATTTACTTTTACATTAGTGTTAGATCCAACATAAATTTGCACACCCTAACGGGTATAGTATAGAGTACATTAAATTTTAATATCTATGTAACACCTTTCGACCTATACTTCGCAAATAAAAACATTTGATTTGACTTTATTTTTGATTATAATAGTTTGAGGCAATTACAATTTTATGTTCCTACTTAACATTACGACATTCAGTTAGGTTCTAGAAAGGACCTGCTCTTGATGATGATCCAACTTGTTGGACTATATTGTCAAAAAAATTGTCGGAAGCTTTTAATTTTTTTAATTTATACTTATGCAGTGCTTCAAACGCATATACAGTAATACCCCGACTTACGCTAATTCGGAGTTACGCGATTTAATTTTCTCGTCTATTTTAACGTTTTTTGTTTGAAAGCCGCGCACTTCAGATTGTGTTTATACATTTTATTAATATAGTTTGTCATATTATCTAGAAATAAATTATTATTTTTTCCTAAATTATAGTCGCCGGTCCCAATTAAACATACTTTGTATGACTTTATAGGTATGTATATGCAAAATTGTACCCCGACTTACGCGAATTCGGAGTTTTAATTTTCTCGTCTATTTTAACGTTTTTTGTTTGAAAGCCGCGCACTTTAGATTGTTTTTATACATTTTATTAATATAGTTTGTCATATTATCTAGAATTAAATTAAAATTTATTTCCTAAATTATTGTTTTATATTTCCTAAATTATAGTCTCCGGTCCCAATTAAACATACTTTGTATGACTTTATAGGTATGTGTATGCAAAATTGTACCCCGACTTACGCGAATTCGACTTACGCGGATAGCGCTCGGTCCCACCTATCGCGTAAGTCCGGGGTATTACTGTACTCGTATTTATCTATTAACTTTTGATCTATTAACATTTTCTTATTCATTATAAGATTTTTTTGATCGTTTAACATTTTTTTCGTCCCCAGGTTGCTCAGCGTATAAACGCTGACATGCACCGTGCTTTGGACGCGGCAGTCGCCAAGTTCGAGGCTGGCGATATCACTGGAGTTGTTGTGAGTATACCTCACTCATAATCATGTTTATTGGTAAAAAATATTTTACAAGTCAATTCATACATAATCTTAATATATCATCTCGTTCTCTGTTCACATAAGGGTTCATTCGTTAAGGATTGAACGATATGATGGGGTCTTTTAAAATACATACTCTAAATTCCAGTTGCATAATCTTAATATATAAAAATCTCGTGTCACAATGTTTGTCCTCAATGGACTCCTAAACCATTTAACCGATTATAATAAAATTCGCACACCATGTGCAGTTCGATCCAACTTCAGAGATAGGATAGGTTAAATCTCAAATTATAGTCGCAATTTTAATTTATTGCTAATTATTGTCTGTTATTATTTGACAGTCACAATTATCTGTTAACTCCAAATGATTCTAACAGATGTCGATACCTTTCGACTGGGTTGAGTAAGTAATCAATAGATGGCGCTGTACCCCTAACTGAGGCAAAACAACGTTTGCCGGGTCAGCTAGTTGGCCTATATATCTGGGCACTACCGGGAGTCGGTTTCAAGACAATACAATACAGAAAGAAAGAAAGAACACGTTTACTTCAGACACAGAAAACACATACGCTTACATTATAACAAATTATATAAAACATGAGAAAAAACGTAGAAAGACAGCATAGCAAGTGTCCCCTAGCGTCCGAAACAGGTCAGCCCTCAGTATTAATTATTGATAACCAGAGTTCGGAATTAGGTAGAAATATTCATGATTTCATACAGCGAAAGAATAAAGTGGATATGCTTCAAAGCCCGAGATTAATTTTAAAGAGCAGACAAAATCCGGTGATTTTTTTTAGTAAAAAGTTATTTACTTTTACACAATTTAAACTACTGCACGCACGACGTTGCCAAATTTACATCAATGACATCGGATGTCCAAAGTTGCAAAATACCAATACGCGCGATGTTGCCACATTTGTAGTTCGCAACAACCTATAGTAAAGTCAAACGGTCGCTGCTCAAAAGTCAAAATCCCGGGAAGGTCCATATTAATATCAATATTTCGATGCAAGTACATAAATAACTCTACCTAATTCCGACTTCTGTTGATAACTCCTTGTAACATGTCATATCATGTTTAAACTCAAAACGATGTAGCGCCTTTAGCTCGGCTAACTAAGGTGATCTCACACGATAGTCTAGGTTAAGCAACGGTCGATGCGAAAGTCTTTGGGCGTGCGACCATAATTCCGATGACAGGTTTTATGTAGGTCTCGACAGTTAGTCTTATTGCAATTAGTCGTTAAGCCAAGTCAAAGGCCTTCGAGAGGCTTGAAAATCTTCGACAATAGAGCTTGGCCTCTAAGCTCATACAAAGAAAAAGAAGAAGTGTTTGTTGTTATATCTTGTGAAAGTTACAGCTTCCTAGCTATCACGGTTTCTGAGATACAGCCTGGAGACAGACCGACAGCAAAATAGGGTCCCGTTCTAACTTTTTATGTACGTAACCCTAAAAAAAGAAGAATGGGATTTTTATCTGTTTTTTTGACGTGACAACGTCTTAAATTAGGTTGCGGCTGGGAGTCACTTATGAAAAAGTGTAACGCCCGGTAACGTTACGATGAGTCACCGAACGAGAGAGAGGCCCGCCGAATGCCTTGCGTCTCTCTCCCACTCAACTATGATCGGTCTGCCGCGCGCGCAGCACGCGGCAGACGTTGTCACGTAAAATCTTCGCCCGTAAAACCGACTTTACAGGCAACCATTTTTTTTATTCTAGGAGCTGGAAGGCCTGATCGCAGTGAACCGTCTCTGCCACAAGCTTCTAAGCAGATACCTTACTCTGGATGACTTCGAGGCGATACTGAGGGAGTCTGACCATGGGGTTTTGGCTCCGTAAGTATATTTTTCCCAGCGAACTAGAATAAACGGAAGAGTAACTCCATACAATTGCCGCTTAGAATTTGGATCCATCTACGCACACAATTATACTGCTATCCCAACGAAACACACACACACAAACAAAGCTCGCACGCGATTGGTCGCATTAAGGTCACGCCGCCGACCATGTGACGCGGGTGCGCGGATAGCAGCTTTGCCCCGCCCACCGCGGTATTTTACACGCGTAAAATACCGCGGTGGAGTGTAACGATTTTATCTGCCAACTTACTTTTCTATTTAATCTTGTTCGCTGATTGTACCCTAAATACATATCTTGTGAAAGTTTCAGCTTTCTAGCTATTACGGTTTCTGAGATACAGCCTGGAGACAGACAGACAGCGGAGGCTTAGTAATAGGGAGCCGTTGGTACCCTTTCAGTAAATATTAAAAATATAATGCTAACTGTTGTTTTTTTAAGGTACCTAAAACCTATGCTGTCTGTCTCCTGGCTGTATATAAGAAACTGAGATAGCTAGAAAGCTTAAACTTTCACAAGTTATGTATTACCCGTGCCGCTATAACAACGGATACTAAAAATTTAAATTAAGGGTGGCTCCCATACAACAAACGAAATTTTTAGCATTTTTTACTGCATCTTTATAATGATATTTGATAGACCTAAACATTCACGGAATATTAAATTATGAAATTACTTGAAAAAAAAATGGTTGCCTGTAAAGTCGGTTTTACGGGCGAAGATTTTACGTGACAACGTCTGCCGCGTGCTGCGCGCGCGGCAGACCGATCATAGTTGAGTGGGAGAGAGACGCAAGGCATTCGGCGGGCCTCTCTCTCGTTCGGTGACTCATCGTAACGTTACCGGGCGTTACACTTTTTCATAAGTGACTCCCAGCCGCAACCTAATTTAAGACGTTGTCACGTCAAAAAATAACAAAACTTATATATAATTTATACGGGGGAACCCATATAAACATGTTTGTACCATATTATAAGATATTGGTACGGAACCCTACACGCGCGAGTCCGACTCACACTTGACTTGAATTATTTAAGTTTCTTGTGTGTTGTTTTTTCTTTGTCGTTCGTGTCACAAAAACATATTGTTTATTTCTTTCTTTCTTGCTTATTATGTATTTTTAAATGTGTTGTTTCAGGTACGGCCGTATAACACTGCACGTGTTCTGGGAACTGAATTACGACTTTCTGCCGAACTACTGCTACAACGCAGCCACTGACAGGTCAGATCATACACTTATAAATATAACTAGCTGACCCGGCAAACGTTGTTTTGCCTCACTTAGGGGTATGAAAAATATAGATGGTGTAGCTTATATGACACGTTCGTAGATTTACCATAGCAGCGCCATCTATTGATTACTTACTCAACCCAGTCGAAAGGTATCGACATCTGTTAGAATCGTTTGGAGTTAACAGATAATTGTGACTGTCAAATAATAACAGACAATAATTAGCAATAAATTAAAATTGCGACTATAATTTGAGATTTAAACTATCCTATCTCTCAAGTTGGATCGAACTGCACATGGTCTGCGAATTTTATTATAATCGGTTAAGTGGTTTAGGAGTCCATTGAAGACAAACATTGTGACACGAGATTTATATATATTAAGATAAGATTAAAAACAAAACCAATTTGTGACGTTTCAATACATTAATTAGCCGCTCTGTTTTATCGCTTGTTTTGGCCTATGCGCCATCAAGTGAGTTATTATCATCTATGTACGTGATTCCTATGGATGTGATGTTTGTTAATTCTAGTTTTGGAACTCTCTTTCTGAGTCTCTTTTTTCCGAGAAGTACAATTTGAGGCTCTTCAAATCTAGAGTAAATAGGTTCCTTCTAGGCAAGCGTGATAAGCGTAAGACCGCGGGTCGCAGCTAAAGTAGTAATATATCTTTAGCTATGGTGGCCATACACGCTACGAGAAATCGTTACGATCAGACTGTACAGTTCGAACGGTACCGATAAATCGCTACATGTACGTTATGAAACTGTGCAGTTTCGCACGATTTTTTGAGACTGTACAGCCGAACGGAACAATACGAAAATTTCAATTGATTTATCGAACTGTGCCTACTGATTGTAACGTGTAAGCGCTCATTCCGTTTTCGTGTTCAGTTTTGTAGTCGGTCGGAACTCGGGTGGACGTGCGCACGCGTCATGGCGTCCCAAACTAATCGCGAATGGCTTGAAGAATTTATGTCGCAGTGAACCTTGTCTTTGGAATATTAAAAGCAAAGAGTATCACAATCGTGACTTAAAACGTGGAGGATATACTAAGCTGATTGAAAAATTTAAAACAGTAGACCCTAGTGCGGACAAAGATGCTGTTGTAAAAAAAAAAAAAAAAAAACATTCGCTCCACTTACAAAAAAGAGCTTAAGAAGATCGCTGATTCGAAGAAATCAAGAACCCAGCGATTTATCGGTACCGTTCGAACTGTACAGTCTGATCGTAACGATTTCTCGTAGCGTGTATGGCCACCATTAGATAGATAAACACTTCAGACGCAGCTAGTACATAATAAACAAAAAATTATTATTAATTATTAATTCATTTATTTCAGAAAAATCCATAAAGTTCACAATATATGTCAATAAAATACAATACACAAATACACATAAATAAAATCAATAAAAAATACCGCAGGTTCGTGTTCTGTCGAGGCATCCAGTTCGCGCCGGCGGTGCAGCGGGAAAGGGCGCAGCAGTATGGGCACGCCCTACTGTGGGGCTCCAAGCAACTCAGCCTGGCATACTCCGCGCAGTACGCCCAATATGCAGGTATTCATATTATTATACCATACGTGATTAACAAATTACTACGAATGTAATGTTCTATTCTCTGTTAGGTTGTAATGTGATGTGCTTTATTCTATTAGGTTGTAATTTAATGTTATATTGTCAGTCAGGTTGTAATGAGCTATTATCAGAAACTTTGTAATGTGACGTACTATTTTCCATTAGGGGTTATAATGTAATGTGCTTGTTAGTTAAGCTGATTAACCAAAGTACAAAAACAAGGAATGTATAATAAAATAATGATGTTTAATAAACTACCCCGTCAAGTAATTGAATTGCCACACGCCAAATTCAGAACAACACTGAAACATTTTTTTCAAGGTCATCCAATGTACTCCTTAAAGGAATATAGACTATGCACCTAGTGGAATCTTTATTTAAGTTGGCTGAATAAATTTTAATTAACTTTAATATGAGTAATAATGTAGTGTTCTATTTTAAATACAATATAATGAATGATTTGCCAAACGCGTAAGGCCAATAAAATATCTATCTTTATCTGTAATGTTCGACTTTCCGTTTGGTTATAATGTGATGCTGTAAGTTATATTAGCAACAATAATACAAACTAGAAATCGTTTATAAGGCTGACCAGCCGTTTGTGAAATGTGTCCAAAGAAAGAAATAATGCGCTATACTCAAGCAGGTTGTTATGTAATGCACTATTATCTATTAGATTATAATTGAATGTGTTTTTCTGTTGGGCTTTAATTTACTATTTTCCGTTAGGCTATAATGTAATGTTCTATTCTCAATTAGGTTGTAATTTAATTTTCACTGGACATTACACATACATTATGATGTACTATTCTCCGATAGGTGACAATGCAATATTCAGCCAGGTTGTAATTAAATTTTCTTTTCTCCTCTATGTTATAATGTGATAAGATGCACTTGTCTCCGCCAAGTTTTAAATGTAATGTCATATTAGGCTATAATGTAATGCACTTTTCACCGTCAAGTTTTTAATGTAATGTCCTATTCTCTGTTAGGTTATAATGTAATGCACTTTTGACGTCAAGTATTAAAAGTAATGTCCTATTCTCTGTTAGGTTATAATGTAATGCACTTTTGACGTCAAGTATTAAAAGTAATGTCCTATTCTCTGTTAGGTTATAATGTAATGCACTTTTGACCGTCAAGTATTAAAAGTAATGTCCTATTCTCTGTTAGGTTATAATGTAATGCACTTTTCATTGTCAAGTATTAAATGTAATGTACTATTCTCTGTTATGTAAATAAAATATTAGATTTATAAATATTTAATATTTTATTTACATAACAGAGAACAGTACATTATATTATAACCTAACAGAGAATAGGACATTATATTTAATGTTATAATGTAATGTTCTATTCTCCGTCAAGTTATAATGTAACATGATGTTCTCCGTCAGGTTTCGTCGGTCCCCAACATCTCCACGCGTTGGTGCGTCTGCTAGGTTACCAGGGGGTGGCCGTGGTGGTCTCGGAACTGCTTGGTGTGGCGAGGGGACTGCTCCACGGGACTTTGGCTCAGGTATTTATTACTTGACTCTTCAACATTTGTTTTGATGCCACTTTCGGCTTGAACACAAGTCCCTGATATTAATCTGTTAGATATCTAATATTATGTTTTTTGTAGGTTTCCGTACCTAAATGGTAAAAACGGGACCCTATTACTAGGTTTCAGCTGTATATCTGTCTGTCTGTCTGTCTCCAGGCTGTATAACATAAACCGTGATAGCTAGAAAGCTGAATATTACAACATTTGGTAGACTTTCTTAAACATTTACATGTATACATTTTTCGTGCCGCTATAACATCAATCTTTATCATCATTAATCATCAACTAAAATTAAAATATGAAGGGTTTTAGATACAATAAAAGTGTTTGTTTCGTGTATTTTTGTTTAATATTAATAATGGTAACAGATAGACCGTATTTACTAGTATATTAGCTTAATTAAAAAATAAATTATAAAATTAAAATTGAGTATGGCTACTAGCTATTGAATTAACTAATGTTAGAAATACTATACCACCATGGTTTCCTCACTATATTTTCCTTTACTTAAAGCTCGATCTCTTTAGCGGGGATCGAACCTACGTCCTTCTGGTCGTAAGGTGGCAACGCGCCCGACTGAGCAGTCGTCGCTTGAACTTTGTTTTTTTTTTTTTCACAGTTCACTCGAGCTTTGCACCGCGCTATGCCGAGACACTGCAAGTTGCCTCGATACGACTATGGCAGCAATGGTAATCTTCTATCTTCTTCTTTCTTATGAGCTAAGTGGCCAAGATCTGGTGTCGAGAGTTTTTAAGCGGCCCGCAGGCTTCCGACTTGGGTTAACGACTACTTGTACTGAAAATAACAGTCGGAAGCTATAATTTTACGTGTATATCAGTTGTGTTATCAACCATAATACGAGCTATATGTCACGGATTCAATTGGATTAGAATCAGCGTGGTCGTCGTCGTTGTCTGCCATTACGGGTTTTAATATTGTCAGTGCGCACAAATGGCGCAAGCGCTGTTTCGTGGCAGACTGAAGTACATTCAAGTCAAACCGCGAGTGAACGCACTACTGACAAATAGGAAACAACTTCATTCGTACATTCAATCAATCAATACAATCGTTCCTTCAATCAGCACAGATAACAAACTCTTGCGTTCACAGTGCTGCCATTCGATAGGATGGAACTACTAGTCGAATAAATTAAAATAAAACATTCCTCTAACATAAATATAAATGGTTCAATATGGAGTTAACCAGCCGTGTGAGTAAAAATTAAATCTACCATTGCAGGTGTCTTGGGTTACTACCACGCGCAACTGACCGACATCGTTCAATACCCTGAAGCGAGGACCGAGCTGTTCCACGCTTTCCGAGAGCTGGGCAACATCATACTGTTCTGCATGCTCATCGAACAGGTATTAAAATATATAATAAGCAAAAATTTAAAAAAAAATCGAGCAAAAATAATTACGCTTGGTGGGGATTGAACCAGCACCTCCGGCGTAGCGTTGCTTAACATATGTATATTTCTAAATGGCATCGCTCTAGAGGGCTGGGCAACATCATACTCTTCTGCATGCTCATTGAACAGGTATAAAAATAAATAATTAGCAAAAATTACAAAAAAAAATCGAGCAAAAATAATTACGGTTGGTGAGGTTTGAACCAGCACCTCCGGCGTACCATTGCTTATGAATTTACTGACTTCAATCTTAAGAACTGTCAGGCCTGTGTCACTCCGCGTGTAGGTGTTAAAAACATACCTACGGGCGGCGGCCACTGCGCAAGGGCCAATCTATGTGGCTCTTTCAATACCACAGAATAATAACTAGTACTACGTATAACCATGTACAACGTATTATGAACCGTAGCAAAGTGAATTAAGGCCCATATTCCATTGAAAAGATATTGGTAGGTACAAAAATCATCACGTGCTCGACTGGACCGCGAGCTAAATTAAATGATATTGTTTATCAGATTGAGTTCATATTTCTTTGAAAACCATTGCGAAGTGAAGCTTCTGTACGAAGTACAAGTTATTATTCTGTGGAACTGTGAAACATCAGCAGTGGGAACGTATAGAGGGCTGCTTATGCTATTCTGTATGTAATGTGTAATGTTCCAGGCATTAAGTCAAGAGGAGGTGACAGATTTGTTGCATGCAGCTCCGTTCCAAAACATTTTGCCGCGACCCTACGCCGCGGGTGAGTTTGTTTTTTTACTCTTTACATCCAGGCTAGACTAGCAGTAGGGAACCACACGAGTTAATGAGACTCTGGCCGAAGGTTGAGCAAACTGTGGCAGGGTCACATTGCTCGCGACTATAAGACTAAAAAGTCGTGATCGTGTCGTACGGGCTAAAAGCTGGAAAAGCCTCCGCTCGACCACCCAGCGCGCAAGACAAAAGGACCGAGAACAATAGCGACCTCGTTGGCGTAAAGAATACCATGCCGGACTGCCATTCAGAAGGTTCCGGGTCCGATTCCCGGCATGGTCAACATCTTTGTGCTTAACTAAATTTGTTGGCTGTGGGTCTGGGTGTTAAATATGTATTTATATATAATATGTATGTATGTATATGTAGTATATCAGTTGTGTTAGCAACCATAATACGAACTAGAAATGGTTCAGTATGGGGCTAACCAGCCGTGTGTGAAATGTGTCCTAATATTTATGTTTTCTTTAACTGAATTATAATATCTTCCTGAGTCTCTTTTTCCCGAGAAGTACATATTGGGGGTCTTCAAATCTAGAGTAAATAGGTTCCTTCTGGGCGTGTATATAACTTAGACCACAGTCAAGCTTAACATCAGGCGAACTGCGGTCAAACGTAAACCTATATATATAATTGTATAGAAGCTATATTTTTGTAATTTAATTTAATATAAAATTCTTCTTTCGTCTTATATATTCATTGTAAATTAATCTATAAACTATTTATGTACATAAACTATTTAAGTCACTGGAAGGCACTAGCCTCCATGGCACGGGCGCGGATGCGTCCAGTTTGAGGGTTAGTGAATAAGTGTAAATGTACAATTTTTAACGAATAAATATTTTTCTATTTTCTATAAAAGAAAAATAATAATAATAATAATTTGTGGACAGAGGGCGAGAAGCCTGAGACAAAGCAGAAGCGCCTCGAAGCGAAGTACGCCGCGCTGCAGATCGGACAGAACGTCGAGAAATACGGCAACGCTAAGGTATATACCAAAATTACAATTAATTAGATATAGATTAAAAAAAAACCCGCTTCTACATTATGTAATTGTGTGTACTCGTGCTACCTGCTACATACATTATGTCTACATAAAGTGTGAATGAAGGAGCAAATTGAAAACCAGCGCTGGAGTACTTGGTACTTTAAGCATTATGCTGAATTTGCTCCTTTTGTGCACACACCTGACACCTGAGTATATTGTTTTAAATGTCTATTTGTATCTAAGTGTGCATAATAAATGTATTTTCTTTCTTTCTTTCTTTCTTTCTTTAATTGTGGTCATCTTTTTTTAAATGTATCATATTTGTAAGTAGTTCTAGCTGATTTATTGTTAGTTTAAAAATTGTAGTGATAACTAAGGATACAATAATATAAATGTGTGTTTTTGTACTAAGTGTAAAAGTTAGTCGCCAAGTGTTTTAAATATATTAATTCTGTTAATAGTTTAGATAGGCTTAATGATCCTTGGAAACGTAATTCTAAATTATTGCTACAAAATAGTAGGATCCAAAAGCGTGTATGTAAACTACTGTTTTGTAATATATTTGTATTTCTGTATAATAAAGATACTTAATTTAAAAGCCGACCCCACCTAGTGGAAAATGGTAAAAGAGAAGAAGAAGAAAAATAATTTAAAACTGAAACTGAACTGACTAGCTGATCCGGCAAACGTTGCTTTGCCTAAAGTACAAGTACCCTTATCGCTAAGGGGTATGGAATATTTTCCATAACATACGCAAAACGCATATAAAATTTGGTGTAAATCGGTCAAGCCATTTCGGAGGAGTACGATAACTAACATTGTGACATGGAAATTTTATATATTAGACTAGCTGACCTGGCAAACGTTGTTTTGCCTTAAATACAGTAGATAGTAGCCAATTCTCAGACCTACTGAATTCGCATATAAAATTTGGTAAAAATCGGTCAAGCCGTTTCGGAGGAGTACGGTAACTAACATTGTTACATGGAAATTTTATATATTAAAAGATTATTATAATAACATAATATAGTCCCGGCTGTTAGTCTTAATATAAGCAGTCGATATGCCAAGTTAAAGGCCTGAGGGCGGCTTGAAACCTCTTGACACCAGAACTTGACCACTTAGCTCATACGAAGAAAGAAAAAGAGGAAAAAATATGGTTTCCTCACAATGTTTTCATTTACGGAAAGCTAGAATAATATATTAATGAGATGAAACTATTTCAGTTCTACAACCGCAAAATTTAATATTTTTTTACTGTAGAAAAATAATTTATTTATTTATTTAATAATAATTAGCAAGGATTATACCAATTACATATCTATATAATTTATAAAATTTGGTAAAAATCGGTCAAGCCGTTTCAGAGGAGTATGGTAACTAACATTGTGACATGGAAATTTTATATATTAGAAGATTATATCATCGTTTGCCCTCGGACGAGACTGCGGAGCATGTGCTGTTGCACTGTGAATCCACAAACCGAACAAGAGAGAAAACCGGACTAGCAAGGGAATCTCAACAAAACACGACGCTATACTCGGACGCCTCCTGTTTTAATAGAAGTACCACAACATCTGACGCAATGACAGTGGAACAGGTATGCCAGCGACCCAACACCGTGCTCCGCTACTTTAAGGAGCTTGGATGGCTTGGGTAGGTTGGTAGGGGGAAATGCACAATACGCCTCCTGCGGGTTGTCAGTGCAGGTCTGATCGCTTATCATAGAATAAGAATAAGAATAGTCGTTTGTCCTCTGTCCCCAGCAAGCGCAACTGGCCCGCGAAGGTGACCTGCTAACCCGCGAGCGGCTGTGCTGCGGCCTCTCGCTCTTCTCCGTGGTGCTGAAGCGTCTCCGGAACTACCTGTCGGCGCCGCAGTGGCCCTCGCCTCCCGCACACCCGCACCCCGCCCCGCACCAGCCGCAGGACACCGCCGAGTTCCACAGGTCAGACCGACGTTATTCTTACTCTTCCACAGAGCAGACCGACGTTATTCTTATTCTTCCACAGATCAGACCGACGTTCTTATTCTTCCACAGATCAGACCGACGTTATTCTTATTCTTCCACAGATCAGACCGACGTTCTTATTCTTCCACAGGTCAGACCGACGTTCTTATTCTTCCACAGGTCAGACCGACGTTCTTATTCTTTCACAGGTCAGACCGACGTTCTTATTCTTCCACAGGTCAGACCGACGTTCTTATTCTTCCACAGGTCAGACCGACGTTCTTCTTCTTCTTCCACAGAACAGACCGACGTTCTACTTCTTATTCTTCGTATGAGCTAAGTGGCCAAGATGAAAGTTCGCCTTCCATTGCTAATCCTCAGACAAACAAACCATCTGACGCTTCGATCAAATATATACCAGATTCAGTGTTGCATACAAACACAGCGCAAAAATGGCATGAGTTTACTATACTATTGTATCTATTACAATATACACAGATATACAAAATATGACCACATCTCAAAAACAAAGAAACAATTCAGTCAACCTTACCACTGTATCTTAAGGTTGAGTTTCGACTAGTGCCGTAATAAACATAAGCTATGTTGCTGCTGAATGCAGCTCGGTTGAAGCCAGAATACTAACAGATATTTTTTTATTGTATTTATTATAAAGTCGATTTTGAAGTATTATAGGAGTGGCAAAGTCGGTTACCGACAAAACTCTTTTTCTACATGAGATAAAAAATGACAATTTTTTGCAGGCTGTGGTCAGCGCTGCAGTTCCTGTACTGCATCCCGGTTGGAGACACGCAGTTCACTGTCGAGTAAGTTCTGTCTTTATTATCATATTGTTAAATAATTATTACATTATATAAACATAATCATAACTATCATCAATATGGACTCGTCAGTATTTCATTCAATAATAATATAATAAATTAAATTAAAAGAATAGCAGCTGTATAGGGGCTTTGTCGAAAAGTAAATAATTATAAATAAAGAAATATATGAGCTAAGTCGGGGTCTGGTGGCAAGAGTTTTCAAGCCGCGCCCTCAGCCCTCTGATTTGGCTCAGTGACTTGTCTGTTTATGTAAGTATTAAGGCAAACAACCGGGACCTACAATTTAACGTGACATTTGACCCACGGTAGCGCTCGAATGGAAATGCCAATTTTTAAAAGACAGTCTTGTGCATAAGTATGATTGGTACCATAATATGTGTAAATATTCTTAGACTGGATCCTTAGACCATATTAAAGCTGTTTTTTTTTACCATTTACAATTTATAGCAAAAAACTGTACTATCTAAGATTTTGCTCTTATATTCGCCTTCTTCTTCTTTGTATAAGCTAAGTGGCTAAGTTCTGGTGTCCAAACAAAGTATAAATATTCTTAGACTGGTTCTTTAGACCACCTTAAAGCTATTTTCGTTTTTTTTTACCTCTTACATTCTTCTTCGTATGAGTTAAGTGGCCAAGCTCTGATGTCGAGAGTTTTCAAGCCGCCCGAAGGTTTATGACTTGGCTTAACGACTGCTTGTCCTAAAACTAACAGCCGGAACCTACAATTTAACGTGTCATCCGACCCACGGTAGCGCTCAGATGAAAAAGCCACTTGAGAAACGACAATCTTGTACATGGTTTCCCATCTAATCACCGTCCGCATCGACCGTTGCTTAACTTCGATGATCGCGTCAAATCACCTTAGCTAGCCGAGCTACAGGCGCTACATATCATATACGTAGTACACCGTTGTTTAACCTCGATGATCGCGTCAAATCACCTTAGCTAGCCGAGCAATCTTGGCCTTAAAAAAACCTATGTCATTCTCGCATCTGTTCCCAGGGAGCTGTTCGGCGAAGGTCTCCACTGGGCGGGGTGTACCATCATCGCCTTGCTAGGTCAGCAGCGCCGGTTCGAAGCCCTCGACTTTTGCTACCATATACTGCGAGTGCAGAGAGTAGACGGCAAGGATGAACTGGTCAAGGGAATTGTGAGTATTAACATCTTCTCCGTCCCATTAGGTTTAGGTTTAAAGATATTTATTCTCACAAAAGATATTATCACTTACATGAGAACATATTTGAATTAATATTATTTATAACATTCGTCGCCACTATAAAATTACAAAGCAATTTAAATTTACATGTAACACACAGTTTGCCCGTCCAACGCATTCATAAAAGTGAGCTATCCGTTATTACGTACTGGTAAAGTCGACTTTTGAATGCGGTGAACGGGCTTACATTTTTTAGGTCTGAGGGTAGTTTATTATAACTCTGCGCGCCTGCAAACGTTATCATTGTTTTGCCGTAGTTCGTGCGAACCTTCGGCAAAACGAGATAGCTTGCGCGTCGGGTGCAGGGGCGCGCAACAGTTTTGCGTTTAGTGAACCGCAAGTTTGTGTGAAGTTTACTCTCGATTGTTTTACGAACAAATATACAAATATTTTCATCGATCCATTCTGCGTGTCCATCTGCTCTGACTCTTCTGCTATATCTTCACTCTGCAAAAACAAAGATAATGTCTTCATTGAAAGGCTAACTCTCCTGATTCCTAATCTAATTTCTTGCAGTACATAAATATATGTTTAGTTTATGGATAAATTGTAACTATAATACACTGTTATCTGCATTTATATCATATTGGTGCAAATAAATCTCGGAAATGGCTCGAACGATTTTCATGAAATTTAGTAATAGGGGGTTTCGGGGGCGATAAATCGATCTAGCTAGCAATCATTTTTAGAAAATGTCATATTACAAAAAAAAACTATAAAAAATACGACTTACTTATAAAGCTACAGACGTTACATGTTATCTTAATATATATAAATCTCGTGTCACAATGTTGGTCCTCAATGGACTCCTAAACCACTTAACCGATTATAATAAAATTCGCACACCATGTGCAGTTCGATCCAACTTGAGAGATAGGATAGGTTAAATCTCAAATTGTAGTCGCAATTTTAATTTATTGCTTATTATTGTCTGTTATTATTTGACAGTCACAATTATCTGTTAACTCCAAATTATTCTAACAGATGTCGATACCTTTCGACTGGGTTGAGTAAGTAACCAATAGATGGCGCTGCTATGGTAAATCTACGAACGTGTCATATAAGCTACACTATCTATGTTTCATACCCCTAAGGCAAAACAACGTTTGCCGGGTCAGCTAGTATATAAAATTTCTGAACTGGACCGATTTGAAAAATTCTTTCACCTTTGGGAAGCTACATTATCCCTGAGTAACATAGGCTTTAGTTTGTTTCTCCTTGCAATTTAGATTATTTTAGAACCCGTGCGGAGCCGGGGCTTGCTGCTAGTCTTTATATCTTATATATAAATTTTCCATGTCACAATGTTAGTTACCGTACGTAATCCTACGAAATGGCTTGACTGATTTTCACCAAATTTTATGCGTATTCAGTATGTCTGAGAATCGGCTACTATCTATTTTCCATACCCCTAAGTGATAAGGGCTGTTCTAGTCTAGTCAACAAGTGCCTTTTTGGTCAACTTTTTTCAGCAGTCTCCGAAAATTATGATTGAGGTGTCATTCGATTCGGAATGACATCTAGCGAGTATTCGAAAAAAAAAAGTTTTTGACCACGGATTATTGTTTATTGATCTGTCCTGTAGGCACCTGAATTTTTTCAAATTTTAATTTTCATATTTAATAAGTTTAAATAATATTCATTCATTCAAGGCCGAAGGAATGAATAAATATTATTTAAACTTATCTATGAATCGAATGACACCTCAATCATAATTTTCGGAGACTGCTGAAAAAAGTTGACCAAAAAGGCACTTGTTGACTAGACTATTCACCCTGTACTGTACTTAAGGCAAAACACCGTTTGCCGGATCAGCTAGTAATATATATTATCATATAATTATATATTGTCTCTCCCCAGCCCCTGAAGCGTATGGTGGACCGCATCCGTCGTTTCCAAGTGCTGAACAGTCAGATCTTCGGCGTGATCGGGCGCCATCTGTCGGCCGACGATGACGCCGCGCGAGTTGAACACGTGCGCTGCTTCCCGCCTCCCGCCGCACCTATACATTAGAACTAGAAAAATCTGACTTTTACTTAGTATAGTTTGACTTATACTTTGACTTGACACAGTTTACTTTGACTTTGCAATTTCTTAGTATAGTATTGCATAAACAAATCTGACTATGAAATAAATTTGGTGCTTCCGTCGTTTCCAAGTGCTGAACAGTCAGATCTTCGGCGTGATCGGGCGCCATCTGTCTGCTGAAGATAACGCGGTGCGCGTTGAATTCGTGCGCTGCTTCCCACCTCCCGCCGCACCCATACATTAGAACGAGAAAAAACTGACTTTGAGTTGGAAAGGTTAGACTTTGACTTGGCATAGTTGACTTTGACTTGGCATAGTTTGACTTTAACTTAGAAAGTTTCTAGTTTGACTTAGCAATTTCTTAAAATAGTACTGCATAAACTAATCTAACTTGGGTTAAAAAAGATGGTCGCAACTCAACAGGTAATGCGCCAAAGAATCGAATTATTTTTTTTAATATTCGATTTGGTTCTAGATTCAAATGATAGTTTCTTTTATATATTCTATGGTTTATACTAAGAATTTTACTATTCGATTCTTTCGATGCCTTTACCTCTTGCTAATCTGCGACCGCCTTAAAATATAATAAAAACAAGAGTTTTTTTATCTGTTATATGTAAGTCGTTTTTAAAAACAAATATTGTTATTTATTTCCAAGAATTTTACAGAAATATTTTTTTCAAGTTTTCAATAATTTTGTAATTAAGCTAAAAGAAGAAGAAGAAATCGATCGCCAAATTGTCAAATGTGAACAAATTTGTATTTTAAATATAGTTCTCTTAATTATAAGCATAGCATTGCATAAGCAGCCCACTAAACGTTCCAACTGCTGGGACTCGGGGCCTTCTCTCACGAGGAGAGAGATATAGGCCATAATCCACCACGCTGGACAAGTGCGGGTTGGCGGATGACACACGTCTTCTGATATTGTGGTCCTCAATCATGTCGGATACCTCACGATGTTTTCCTTCACCGTAAAGCGAGTGCAAATCCACACGTAACTTGAAAAACAAGTCATAAGTGTAGGGCCGGGATCGAACCAGGGACCGTCTGATTGAAAAGCACATGTTTTTACCACCGAGCCACACTCGCTTTTTTCATTAACTAATTTGTTTTTCAAGTTGTGTGAATTTGCACTCGCTTTACGGTGAAGGAAAACATCGTTAGGAAACCGATAAATAGGAAATAAACAAATCACTTATTTAATCGCCCTGACGTACTATTTATAAGTAAAATAACTAAATATTAATTTAATAATCAATAAAAATAAGCTAGGCTAAAATTTGAGTCATTAAAGAACACATTTGAATGTTCCATGTCTTTTGAGTCTGAGCTAGATCAAGCAAGAAGCAACCTCCAAACGTAGCGCCTGTAGTTCGGCTAGCTAAGGTGATCTGACGCGATCATCGAGGTTAAGCAGCGGTCGATGCTAATTGTGTTGGGATGAGTGACCATGCACAAGACTGTCGTTTTTCAAGTGGCATTTTCATCTGGGCGCTACCGTGGGTCGGATGACACGTTAAATTGTAGGTCCCGGCTGTTAGTCTTAGTACAAGCAGTCGTTAAGCCAAGTCATAGGCCTGCGGGTGGCTTGAAAATTCTCGACACCAGAGCTTGGCCACTTAGCTCATACGAAGAACAAGATGAAGACTTTCAAACGTTTTTTTTATTGAATCTAATTATAATTATGTATAACGTAGATTAATAATAAGCACAACATGATTAATTTAAAAAAAAATAGAAAAAACGTGCTATCCTGAAGTGGGGTCAATAAACTTTATTAATGCAAACTACAGTAAACTCTATATAACGACACTGAAGGGACTGTGAATTTTATGGCGTTATAGGGAGTTGTCGTTAAATGGAGAATGTATTATTCTCCATACAACTATAATACAAGCTAAACCGACTAAAGCCAATTGATTTTGACGCTTCAGAGAGTTTGTCGTTAAATCGAGTGGCGTTACATGGAGTTTACACGTATTTCTGATTACCTTTTTTAGGGTTCCGTACCTAAAAAGTAAAAACGGGACCCTATTACTAAGACTCCGCTGTCTGTCTGTCTCCAGGCTGTATCTCAGAAACCGTAATAGCTAGAAAGCTGAAACTTTCAGAAAATATGTATTTCTCTTGCCGCTATAACAACAAACACTAATAAAAAAATACAGTAAACGGTTTTTTTTCGAATTTTTATTGCGTTTTACTCTAATTCTTAGATTTGGCTCCAAATTTTTTACTTAGGATCCAAATCTTAGAATCTAACTACTTTTTAATTGTTCGTTTTAGTAAGTTCAATGACCCCGCTTCGGTTTAGTAGACAATGCTGGCGATTCAGCGGCACACACGACTAAACTAAATTTAAAGAAGCCCCGTCTCTTTTCATCTTAGGTGGCCAGAAAGAGACTGCACGTTCTGAACCACACACAAAACAACTAAAATCACGTCAAATATGAAAAATGTAATCGATTTCAGAGCGCACCCAATTGTATCAGCTCTAAATCTGACGTGTTTAACGTGATTTTAGATGTTTTGTCTATGGTTTAGATCGTACCATCTTTTTTTGGTCATTTATGACGAAAAGAGACAGAGCTACTTCAAATTTAGTTTAGTCGTGTGTGCTGCTGAATCGCCAACTATTTCTATCAAGCTAATTTTTATAGCACGCCTATGTTATGCATTTCAATTTTAGTATGTAAGGTGTATTTCTACTCTTCAAATAAATAATTTGATTATATGTAGTATCCGTTTTTTATTTTTTCTACATACCCGATACATGTGATTTGACAAATAAGTGATAAGCAGCGAACTAGAATAAACGGAAGAGTAACTCCATACAATTGCCGCTTAGAATTTGGATAGCTTACTGTAGAAAAAAGTGTCGTGACAACTTTTCGTAAGATTTTTTTCCGTCTAGCCCCCACTGTACCAATTTAGCTGCGCTCTCATTGGTTAGATTTTAATGGCGGCAAGTTCACTGTGACAATACACGTACGAGTGAATTTTTACTCTTGTTGTTTGATTAATTGCATTAGTGAAGATATAGTAGTGTATGCAACTGCTTATAACACGGGTATTAAAACACTCGTTACTATTATGAAACTCACACTCGTGTTTTAATACCCTTCATTATATGACAGTTGCATAAACTAATATTAAAGACGAAGATAGCTTATAGCTCGGCTAGCTAAGGTGATCTGACACGATCATCGAGGTTAAGCAACGGTGTACTACGAATATGATATGTAGCGCCTGTAGCTCGGCTAGCTAAGGTGATCTGACACGATCATCGAGGTTAAGCAACGGTGTACTACGAATATGATATGTAGCGCCTGTAGCTCGGCTAGCTAAGGTGATCTGACGCGATCATCGAGGTTAAGCAACGGTGTACTACGTATATGATATGTAGCGCCTGTAGCTCGGCTAGCCAAGGTGATCTGACGCGATCATCGAGGTTAAGCAACGGTGTACTACGTATGTGATATGTAGCGCCTGTAGCTCGGCTAGCTAAGGTGATCTGACGCGATCATCGAGGTTAAGCAACGGTGTACTACGTATGTGATATGTAGCGCCTGTAGCTCGGCTAGCTAAGGTGATCTGACGCGATCATCGAGGTTAAGCAACGGTGTACTACGTATGTGATATGTAGCGCCTGTTGCTCGGCTAGCTAAGGTGATCTGACGCGATCATCGAGGTTAAGCAACGGTGTACTACGTATATGATATGTAGCGCCTGTAGCTCGGCTAGCTAAGGTGATCTGACGCGATCATCGAGGTTAAGCAACGGTGTACTACGTATGTGATATGTAGCGCCTGTAGCTCGGCTAGCTAAGGTGATCTGACACGATCATCGAGGTTAAGCAACGGTGTACTACGTATGTGATATGTAGCGCCTGTTGCTCGGCTAGCTAAGGTGATCTGACGCGATCATCGAGGTTAAGCAACGGTGTACTACGTATATGATATGTAGCGCCTGTAGCTCGGCTAGCTAAGGTGATCTGACGCGATCATCGAGGTTAAGCAACGGTGTACTACGTATGTGATATGTAGCGCCTGTAGCTCGGCTAGCTAAGGTGATCTGACACGATCATCGAAGCTAAGCAACGGTCGATGCGGACAGTCTTTGAATAGGTGACCATTCATTGTCTTTTAAAAACTGGCATTTTCATCTGACAATTACCGTGGATCACATGATACTTGATTGTAGGTCCCGACTGTTAGTCTTAGTACAAGCAGTCGTTAAGTCACGTCATACTTTTGGACCGTTCGAAAACTCTCAACACCAGAGTGAGGCCGCTAAGCTTCATATAAAGAAGGAGATAGGAATATAGTTCTAAACTTGATGGCAGCCAAAATATTTAATAAGCTAGGTACCTGAAGAGTTAAAGGAAATTGACAAAGACAGTACTTTTGAAAAACAATTTAAAACTATTATTGTTGTATCTGCTGAAGAACGCCATGTGAGATAGCAGAATTTGATTAGTTTTTCAAAGTTTAAAAATTATTCTACGGGTGTGTGAAACAATGAAAATAAAAATATAATAAAACTATGTATATATAACCTACTTTTTGTAGGTTAAAAATACATAGTACTGGCAAAGTCAGTACTTCTGAAAGTAAATTAAAACTATTATTGTTGGATAAATACTATTACTCTATTGACGAATTTCTTAATGATAAAGATTTATTTTTTGCATGCAAATAAACCGGCTCACTCCTTCAGGTTGCCTGGAAGAGATCGCTGTTAGCGATAAGGCCGCCGTTTGTGGCCATACATTTGTGTTGTTACTTTTTATTTTGTGTTGTACCTATATCTATCCTCTTGTGTTGCGATACCCGAAAAGGGTCCGTTATGAGATACCTACCTTTTAAATGTGTAACACCATAATTATGCCATAATCTGTACTTAATATTATAAATTGGAAGAGTTTAATTGTTTGAACGCGCTAATCTCAGGAACTACTGGTGCAAATTGAAAAATTATTTTTGTGTTGAATAGACCATTTATCGAGGAAGGCTTTAGGCTATAACATCATGCTGGGACTAAAAGGAGCGAAGAAACAAAGGAAAATGTGCAAAAAAAAACGGGGAAAATTATTCATCTTTGAGGGCTCCCGTTGCGTGCGCTGCGAAAACGATTCAAGATATTATGGAACGACTCGGGTCTGCCCCCATTTAGCAAAGGGATATCCCCCCGGACAGATGTTGTGTCCGGAGACGGCCGTCCGACGGTAATGCATTGTAGCTTGGACCAGTCGTACGCGCGCTGTAAATACCGTTTGCGCGATTTAGGACAAGCGCTCTGATTGGTAGCGGGCGATGAAGTGCGACAGAGACGCCACAATATCAATAATATATGTACGAAATAATTATTCCTCTTAATATGATCAACACACGCATGCGGAGCCGCGGGCAACATCTAGTAGAGCAATAAGGGTCAGCTCACACCGAGACGCGACGCGACGCGATGCTGCGCGCAGATTTTAAATAGAGCGACTCAAAATATACTTTATTTACTACACGAAAAGATTCACATTTCATTGTGAGAACAAGCTGCAAGGCGTCTCGATGCAGCGCTGCGCAGCGCAACGTATCTGAATTCAGAAACACAATGAAATGTGAATCTTTTCGTGTAGGAAATAAGGTATATTTTGAGTCGCTCTATATAAAATCAGCGCGCAGCGTCGCGTCTCGGTGTGAGCTGACCCTTAATGTATTTGACTTTCACATTGAAGGTTTTGCTAGTAGAGTGAAATAAAACATTGTCATTCTTTCCAAAATTGTATATTACGAACTTAATATTAAGTTATAAGGTACATTAGTCTATAGGTTTTAAATAAACCCTAAATCCTTTCGTACATTGCACGCTGCAAAAATCTCCGATACCCAAAACTACAATAACGATTTTATAAAAATAATGGTATCAATTTTGGGTCGAAGTTCTTTATCGCGCGTTGTGAAAGGGGGCTAGACGGAAAAAAATCTTACGAAAAGTTGTCACGACACTTTTTGCTATAGTAAGCTATTGTAAGCTGTGCGGCGTGCGCATGTTTCTCTCTCTCTCTCTCTCTCTTATAGAAAGCAAGCCAGATATTTTCATTTCTATTTCGCATTGAACAGTGTGGTGTCGCGACGATTATTTTTACGCGCTTTATATTAGCTTCACCTGTATGTTTGTATGTTTGTAACCGACTTCTTTGGGCGCGATTTTGACCCACTTAAAACGGCCAGATAAGCGTGTTTTTTAGTTTTTTTAAACTACTATTATCTCTCTTATAGAAAGCAAGCTAGATATTTCCATTTCTATTTCGTATTGAACAGTGTGGTGTCGCGACAATTATTTTTGTTGAATTTATACAGGTTTTTTGTAAATAATAAAAGGAACTTCTTTCCATCCGGTGTCCTTTGACACCTCTCAAGATTTTTATGTTGTGTATTTCACCGATAGACCCACGGAAAAAAAAAGTTGTATCGGAGATTTGCATAACTCAATGTACGAAAATCTTAACTTTATAACCTGATTTAGTTTTTACAGATTGCCGGGCGATTTTTTTTTACAATTTGGAACTTTCTCGGTTTATTTTTTGGCTCCACACTTATTGGTGGCTTTGTTCAAGATTTTTTTTTTTGCAATTTGGAACTTTCACGTTTTTTTTAAATTAAACTTTTGGCTCCACACTTATTGGGTGGCATTGTTCCGGAGGATTTTTTTTTCAATTTTTACTCTTACTTATATACTTTTTCACAATACTAAAAACCAATTTTTTACGCCTCATTTTAGTTTCAAATTACATATTTTTAAAAAGTATTCGTGTAAATAACTATTTAAATACTCTTTACGACTTTTTTTCTAAAAAGGATTTAATACATTTGTAATACTATAACAGTAATGTAATATATATAATGTATGTTATTCAGTACATATGTATTAAATCTTTTCTAAATATATGTACATTAATATAGAAAAGCAATAAGCGAACAGAATTACGTTTCGGTTAAATTAAATATTAGCAAGAAGTTATTTTTTATTTTATTGTAGATACATTTCGCCGGCAAAAAATATATTTAAAAAAACCCACAGCCTTTTTCACCTACTATTTTATTTAATCTAAAACACTTAAGTGAAATGCCTACCCGTTGCCATCATTCCTTATTACGAAATAAATATATTTTTTTTAAGTTGCCAATAAAATATTTCCCTTAACTAAAAGGGCATATATGCTAGTGATTTAAATTTACTTGATATTATTTTAAAATACTATTTTATGACGTTTAAATTGAAATATATATTGGTATTAACTTTTCTAATAACGGTATTTAATCATAGTTATCAAAGTTTAAATTAAGATTTAAACAAAAAATATATCAAGTCAAATTTAAGCAAGGTTTTAAAATATTTGCGCCACTTTCGACTTATATCTCAGGATTAAAGATCTGTCAATGTGTATGTCTTCTCACACGCCATCTAGTTTTCAACATTGGAACTAATCTCGTTTAACAAATTAATGCTATGCAAATTTTGTCTTCAACCTTTAGTAAACACTGAAGGTTAGGTTGGTTTGCAGAAAAGTGTTTATCTGGTTGATTTGGCTAATACAGTGTAAACTCCATGTTACGTCACTCGATTTAACGACCAACTCTCTAAAGCGTCGAAATCAATTGGCTTTAGTTGGTCTAGCTTGTATTCCATACAATGATACATTCTCTCCATTTAACGACTAAACGATTGTAGTTTGTACGTTTTTTTCCAGTTTTTTTTTTTGTAAATAATAATTATAATTAATAATCCAAAAATTGCATAGCCCTTTTATGACAGTTAGTATATTACCTTTCGCAAGAACTGTTTTTGTTTCTGGAAATATTTATTGGCAACATTTTTTTTATATTATTTTAATGACAACAAATAGATTTAATTCCAATATGTAGTTTTTTTATATACTGAAAAATCCTCGGAGTCAATTTTAGTTCACAATAAAATTAATTGTATTATTTCGTTTATGTGTATTTTTTTTTTGGTCCAGCCAATATAAAAAAAAATACAAAGCATTTGAGAAAAAAATAAACACATTCGTTTTCAATAAAACAAAGTCAGAATACATTTTTAAAAATTCCTTTTATTATTATTTTTTACAGTAGAATTAATATATATTTGTTGTCCTTAAAATACTTTTTTCTTCTATAATACAAAATAACCTATATTACAGATCAAATGTAGCTACGTAGATCAGATTAAAAAAAAACACAAATCTGATCAGTTGATTACATACAGTATGTTGAAAAAAAAATCATTAGAGTACTACACATAAAATAAGAAAGAAAATATAAAAACGCATTTTTGTGAGTAGCAAACACGTTTACGTCCAAAATTCATATTTTTGTACTTTTTTTCTCGGCAATTTTGATATGAGTAAAAATGTTGCTATGTAAAAAAAATACAGTGTTACCAGTATCTAATGCAAAAAAAAAACATATCGCGCGGGTAAATCACGGCTCTTATTTTTTTGCCTTTTTTGCGTTAGATTCTAGTAATAAAAAAACAGCTAGCATCAGAATTTAAAATTCCATAACACAATTTAACCCTAAAATTAATACATAAATAAACAACTTACTGGCGACAAAAAAAAATATTTTACAAAAAGTGCTCTAAGATCTAATTTATTTTTTACTTATTGCAACATTAACGATGTCATAGACATCAACTTTCTTTTTTTTTATCTTATTCTAGGTTAATTCAAAGAGTAACAAATTCAGTCAAAAAGTTTTGACAATTTTAGTTAATACATCGATGTTTTTTTCCCTTTTTTTGGATTAACATAAAAAAAATATTTAAAAAGTCCACACTAATCAGAAACTAAAAAAATGGAATATATTTTGTATCACATTTTTTCGATTTTCGAAATACAATTTTTTTTAAAACTATTCAGGGGCGATTTTTAGACCACAAAATGTTTTTTTTAACAGCAAACTAGAATAAATAGAATAATGGCCGATAAAATGGTTCCACGCGTAAACGTAAAATACCGCGGTGGGCGGGGCAAAACAGCTACCCGCGCGCACGCGTGGCGTCACATGGTGTGGCAGCGACCAATCGCATGCAAGCTTTGTTTTTTTTTATGTGTGTTTCGTTGGGATAGCAGTATAATTGTGTGCGTGGATTCTAATTCTAAGCGGCAATTGTATGGAGTTACTCTTCCGTTTATTTTAGTTCGCTGATTTTTAATAAAATGGTTCCAAAAGGTAACTAAGTAACATTAAATAAACACATAATATAGATTCGAACCAGCGAAAAAAAAATACATTTTCGAACTATTTATTATTATGTAGAGTAGCAATATTTTTTTTTTAAATTGAAAATACTCAGTTTTAAAACTACATAAACATATCAAATTCGATCCAGTCAATACGAAAAAAAAACACCCCTTAAAAACTGACCATAGACAACTACACTTGTAGCAAATATACTAAAAAAAAATCATACATTCGTATGATTATTTTTACAAAAAACATACATTTATATGTTTTTTTGTGTACGACCATACATATTGTACATTCGTGGATTTTTCCATTTTATTTTATTCATAGTGTATTTTTACAAAAAAACACATACATTTATATGTTTTTTTGTGTACGACCATACATATTGTACATTCGTGGATTTTCCATTTTATTTTAATCATAGTGTCCTGTTTTTTCCCTAACGCGAGGTCACCGTAGTGAGCGAAAGAGACAACCGCTGCCATCGCCACGGCGTGCGAAAGAGATAGCAATATCAAAGATAGCTAAAAATAGCAAGAGTCCGTTATTAGTTCACTGTGTGGTCACCGCAGTGTGCGACAGAGACGGCTGCTCGCGTCACCAGGGCGTGCGAAAGAGATGGTTGTATGTGTGTCACTGAGAATGGTCGTAGTGTTTCGCTTTCCGATCCATATCATCGTCCGATGTACGGTTCATAGAGTGATCTGGAAAATAAAAAATACATTTTATGAGAAAACTCTCACATAATTTTATCATTTGTAAAAAACTGGTTGCCTGTAAAGTCGGTTTTACGGGCGAAGATTTTACGTGACAACGTCTGACGCGTGCCGCGCGCGCGGCAGACCGATCATAGTTGAGTGGGAGAGAGACGCAAGGCATTCGGCGGGCCTCTCTCTCGTTCGGTGACTCATCGTAACGTTACCGGGCGTTACACTTTTTCATAAGTGACTCCCAGCCGCAACCTAATTTAAGACGTTGTCACGTCAAAAAAAAAGTCCATTGAAATGTTAAATTTTTTACGCCCAAGCCTTAAAAATGTGACATTTCAATGGACTTTTTGCGTCAATAATGAACATGTTATATGTCTGTTTCTCTCGCTCGCTCTATTTAGTCATGCAAGAGCGAAGGACGTTAACGACAACGCAGAAAAGACGGAGTGTTGTAATTTTGACGTGTGTGTGTGTTTGAGTGTGAGTGTGTGTGTGTGTGTTTGAGTGTGAGTGTGTGTGTGTGTGTGTTTGGGGGTGTGTGTGTATGTGTGTTGTGTGTGTGATTGGGTGTGTTTGTGTGTGTGATTGGGTGTGTTTATGTGAGTGTGTGTGTGTGTTGATTAGGTGTGTGAGTGAGTCTAGAGATATTTAGTTTTTTTCATGCTGCCACAGTACTATATTTCGGTTACTACTTCAGTTAGACAAGATTATAGAAGCAAGTAAAAAGTTTATTAACAGCGCCATCTATTATCCGATGTGGCAAACTAAAACCGACCTTGATGTGGATGCATCTTGGGCACGAGCACAACGTTGCCGTCGGCGGCTTGCTGCAGCGAGTACTGGCTCGACGACAGGGGGCGCCCTTCCGGGTCGCGGAGATTCTGCGGGTATAGAAAAATAAAAATTAATATTATTAAATAAAATAAAATTAATAATTTTAGGAGACATTTCACACACGGCTGGTTAACCCCATACTGAACCATTTCAAGTTCGTATTATGGTTGCTAACACAACTGATATACAGTAATACCCCGACTTACGCTACCTCGACTTACGCGAATTCGGAGTTACGCGATTTAATTTTCTCGTCTATTTTAACGTTTTTTGTTTGAAAGCCGCGCACTTCAGATTGTGTTTATACATTTTATTAATATAGTTTGTCATATTATCTAGAATTAAATTAAAATTTATTTCCTAAATTATAGTCTCCGGTCCCAATTAAACATACTTTGTATGACTTTATAGGTACCTATGTATATGCAAAATTGTACCCCGACTTACGCGGATAGCGCTCGGTCCCACCTATCGCGTAAGTCCGGGGTATTACTGTACTACATTACATACATACATATTTTATATAGATACATATTTAACACCCAGACCGACAGTCAACAAATTTTGTTCAGCACAAAGATGTTGGCCGTGCCAGGAATCGAACACAGAATCTCCTGATTGGCAGTCCAATGTAATGCATATAGAGAAGATGCATGTGACTAGGAGAAGTATGAATATGATTGTACAAGGTAGTGGATGTAGAGGTCGACCAAAGAAGATGTGGATGAATTGTGTGAAAGAGGATATGAAAGAGAAAGGAGTGATGGCGGCTGATAGAGTGGCGTGGAATAAGTCCTAATATTACTGTATTAAAACTTTCGTGAGGCATATTTGAATAATGTTTGTATAACCGGCTATCACTTACGTTTATTGTGTCGGTATTAGCGGGACATGTTTCAGCACAATCAGTGTGCCATTCTCAAGGACAGGAACACAGCCAACGTACGTCCGCGATGACGGCTGCGCCCGCACTGCCTCCACCGACTAATTACCCTTTCGAGCCACATGTTGGGCTAATACCGACAAAATAAACGTAAGCGATAGCCGGTTATACAAACATTAGTCCTAATATTGGTTTATTTTACATGCCCATACCACGCCAACCGTCCGCTCTTGTCAAATGTGTAAAAAACAAAAGTTAATAAAACCACCATCTATTATCGAAAACGGCGAACTAACCTGGAAAACGTGTCGGTAGAGCGCCTGTAATAGCTTCTTTCAAATAATTAATTCACCCTTCCTGCTTTCACCAGAATTTTACTTATCTCAAGCTGAGTCCTCCAAAAGCGTTAAACAAAAGTTAATAAAAGCGCCATCTATTATCGAAACCGGCGAACTAACCTGGAAAACGTGTTAGTAGAGCGTCTGTAATAGCTTCTTTCAAATAAATAATTCATCCATCTTGCTTTCGTCAGAATTTTAATTTTATCAAGCTTGGTCCTCCGAGAGCGTTAACCCTTAAATGGACAATGTTGTTTTTAAACAACATACTAAAAATCATACATAAAATTGACCTTCATTTAATATTTGTTTTAATTTTTCGCAATGTAGTATATAAACAACACTCACATTATTGCAAAAAAAGTATAGTAAATTAATGTCTATATATTTTTAAAACGTGAAACAAAAATCGTCCATTTAAGGGTTAAACAAAAGTTAATAAAAGCGCCATCTATTATCGAAAACGGCGAACTAACCTGGAAAACGTGCCGGTAGAGCGCCGCGAAGCGCTCCTTGACGCGTTGCCTCTCAGCGTGCAGGGCGTGATGCTCCCGCTGGGTCCGTATCTTGCGGTCTCGGACCGTCTTCACCTCGTCCGCAAGGGACGTGATCTGGTCCAGCTTGCGCTTGCGGCAGTTCTGTGCTGCCACCTGGCGGAGACAATCACCAATTATTTATACTCCTACAACTAAGTGAACTACATACTTAAATACCAATTCGGAAGTATTTAATTTATAAACACAAAATTTAGAGCTTAAAATCTTTCAACCCCTAATGGGATCCACCTTAATCCACCCCTGGCGGATGTTTTCTTACATGTATTTTATCCATTTAATAAACTACTACCAAATTAACTTTCAAGACAAGACTTCGCTGGCATACCTGTTCCACCCCTGTTGCGTCAGATGGTCTGTTTGTCTGAGGATTAGCAATAGAAGGCGAACTTTCATCTTGAGCTGCTATCATCAGGCCGTAACTCCCTCTGGTTTGTTTGGTTGCCTTACAATGCAGTAGCACAAAACTCAAGACTCTTCTTACCCAAATTAAACAAAAAAGTAACAAATAATTTACTAAAACTCACAAGAGGGGATCTACGTATGATGGTCGGCATCATTACCGGCCACTGTGATCTCAACTACCACCAACATAAAATAGGGGCGACGGACAGCACCCTATGTCGGGGCTGTCTGGAGGAAAATGAAACGGTAGAACACGTGCTACTGCATTGTAAGGCAATCCTACTATATTTACTTAATTATTTTATAAACACTTGGTATGGCAATCCTCCTATATTTACTTAATCATTTTATAAACACTTGTTATCCCACATACCTTGTTCTTCCCCCGGCGCCGTATGTCCCGTATGAGAGAGAGCTGCGCCTCGCTCAGGTCGTGCTTGGAGAGCCGCTCGTTGAACTCGTCCATCGGCAGGTTTATTATGTCGTGCACGTCCATGGGGATGCCTGGAATGTAAACAAACAATTATATAATTACTAGCTGACCCAGCAAACGTTGTTTCACCTTAATACAAAAAAAAACCAAATATACAGTAGCCGATTCTCAGACCTACTGAATACGCATATAAAATTTGGAAAAAATCGGTCAAGCCGTTTCGGAGGAGTACGGTAACAAACACTGTGACGCGGAAATTTTATATATAAGAAGATTAGCTGACCCGGCTAACATTGTTTTACCTTACTTAGGAGTATGAACATCGATCTAACTAGAAGTCATTTTTAGAAAATGTCATAAGAAAAAAACACGATCAACCAGATACTATTATCTTATATATAAAATTTCCGTGTCACAGTGTTTGTTACCGTACTCCTCCGAAACGACTTGACCGATTTTTACCAAATTGTATATGCATATTCAGTAGGTCTGAGAATCGGCTACTGCATTTCTATTTTTAAGGCAAAACAACATTTGCCGGGTCAGCTAGTATATGTATATAAATCTCGTGTCACAATGTTTGTCCTCAATGGACTCCTAAACCACTTAACCGATTATAATAAAATTCGCACACCATGTGCAGTTCGATCCAACTTGAGAGATAGGATAGTTTAATTCTCAAATTATAGTCGCAATTTTAATTTATTGCTAATTATTGTCTGTTGTTATTTGACAGTCACAATTATCTGTTAACTCCAAATGATTCTAACAGATGTCGATACCGTTCGACTGGGTTGAGTAAGTAATCAATAGATGGCGCTGCTATGGTAAATCTACGAACGTGTCATATTAGCTATACTATCTATTTTTCTTACCCCTAAGAGAGGCAAACATTGTTTTGCCTCACTTAGGAGTATGAAAAATAGAACTAATCCATTTTATTCTATAAAAGAATTCTTGAATATGCAACTTGATTAATCTTCATTTTCTTCTCACATTATTTTGACAACCCTAATTTTAAATACCTACAATTTTAGTCTATGTTATAATAATTAAGTTTAGTTTAGTTAATATCATTCTGTGTTGCTTAAACTAAATGTAAATTGCCTTGCCAAAAGACTTGCCAAATGCGATGAAAAGGAAAGCGAAGAAATGCAAGGTCAATAAATGATTTTATTTTATTTTTACTTAATTTTTAGATAGTAGCCGTAGTATAAGATTTGGTAAAAATCAGTCAAGCCGTTTCGGAGGAGTACGGTAACTAACATTGTGACATGGACATTATATATATTAGAAGATATGACGGTCGTCGATGGCAGGCTGTCCTGACTTTTTTTTTGTTTGTGACATTTTGTTTTTATTGTTATTTATGGAATTGACTGTATTTAAATATTAAATATATCTTATATCTTTAAATGAGCAATTCTTGTATATATATAATTGGAATCTCGGAATCGGCTCCAACGATTTTCATGAAATTTAGTATATAGGGGGTTTCGGGGGCGATAAATCGATCTAGCTAGGAATCATTTTTAGAAAATGTCCTATTAAAAAAAAAACCGAGCAAAGCTCGGTCAACCAGGTACTGTAATTTACAAGAAAACGAAACAAATATTCGAAGATAATTATATCAAGACAAATAAATATTGTAGACATTCTTCTTCTTGAGAGAAGGCCCCGAGTCCCAGCAGTGGGAACGTAAAGTTGGCTGCTTATGCTTATTAACTTACCCAAAGCCTTTGCTCTCTTCTCGTCTCTCGTAAGATGTCCGCTCGACGTAGATCCGCTATCAGACATACTGCCATCTGTGAGACGCCGCACTGTAACAAACAACACACAATACGGTATACATTACGGTTCAAATGTTAAGCGACTTGGCTCGCGACGTAACCAGTTATACGTACAATATGCAAAAACAAATAAATACAAAGTTCACTTCACCTCACAATACAATTAATACAAATCACATTTTATAAAACTTTTTTAAAAATTTTATTACTTATTATTTTATTTCTCTTTAATAATCCTTAATTTATTTAGTGGTTCAAATGTTAAGCGACTTGGCTCGCGACTTTACTAGCTATTGGGTACAATATGCAAAAACAAATAAATACAAAGTTCACTTCACCTCACAATACAATTAATACAAATCACATTTTATAAAACTTTTTTTAAAATTTTATTACTTATTTTTTTTTATTTTTCACTTTACTATCCTTAAGTTATATATTATACATTCTCGTATATTGAAATCATTAAAATAAACAGAATTGTATTTTAATCATAAAAAACATACTATACATATACAGATAAATAAATACAACTGTAATCCCACTAAAACATTCATTACCCTAATAGCAACAATCAACTGTAATCCCCCTAAACGTTCATTAACCCCAACGAAAACATCCAACAGTAATTCCCCTAAAACATACTTTACCCCAACAGAAACAATCAACTGTAATCCCCCTAAAACATCCATTACCCCCAACAACAACAACCAACAGTAATTCCCCTAAAACACACTTTACTCCCAACAGCAACAACTAACAGCAATCCCCCTAAAACATTCTTTACCCCAACAGAAACAATCAACTGTAATCCCCCTAAAGCAATAATTACCCCCAACAACAACAAACAACAGTGATCCCCCTAAAACATTATTTACTACAACAGCAACAACCAACAGTAATCCCCCTAATACATTCATTACCCCCAAAATTCCCCTAAAACACACTTTACTCCCAACAACAACAACTATCAGTAATCCCCCTAATACATACTTTACCCCAACAACAACAATCAAATGTAATCCCCCTAAAACATTAATTCCCCCAACAAAAACAACCCACTGATCAAACAGTGATCCCCTAAAACATACTTCACCTCCAACAGCAACAATCAACTGTAATGCCCAAAAATAAAACATACAATAAAACGTACCCCCAACAGCAACAATCCCCCTAAAACATACTTTACCCCCCAATAACACACTGAACCCACCTCTCTTATCCCTGGACGCGGCAGGCCTGATGTCGGCGGCAGCGATCGGCGACGAGTACGTGTGGTTGTGACGTACTCGCTCTGGGGGGGCGTACGCGAAGGGGTGCGGCGCCGGGGAGGGAGACGGTAAGTTGCTCTGTAGGGGGGGAGACACACAAAATGAGATTAAATATTTTTTCGTTGTGTTTTATTAGGGAGTGTTCTAAGCATTTTTTTATGAAAGTAAATCCAATATGGCCGACGCCACAAAATGGCGGATGACAATATTTTTCAAATTTAAAAAATATGGTAAAATAATTAAAAACTATTTTGATGAAATTTACTATGGAAATAGATTTGACTTGGGATTAAGACATGGGCTACTTTTTATCCCGAAAACAATTGTGGTTTCCTTGGGATACGCTAATAACTACAAAATTTGTGTTTCTTTTTCACACTTCAACGGCTGGATAGATTTTGATGAGATTTACTATGAAGGTAGGTTAGACCTTGGATTAACACATAGGCTACTTTTTAACCCAGATTAACTTCTTTAGTACCGGATTAACGTGTATATATCATTAATATTTAGAGTATGTCTGTCGTTTCGTTTATTTTTGGGTCTTATAAACTGCCTGGTTTTCTACTTATAGTCTGGGACATTCATTTAGCCCAAAAAAAAAAGTCATGGCATAAAACATAAGCAGCCCACTATACGTTTCCACTACTGGGATTCGGGGCCTTCTCTCACGAGGAGAGAGAGATAGGCCATAATCCGCCGCGCTGACCAAGTGCGGGTTGGCGGATGACACACGTCTTCGGATATTGTGGTCCTCAAACATGTCGGTTTCCTCACGATGTTTTCCTTCACCGTAAAGCGAGTGCAAATCCACACATAACTTAAAAAACAAGATTTGACATAGATGACATTGACTTTGACATAATGTTAATATGTCAATTTAATTATTATTTTTTACCTGCAGCAGAGCGTGGCTGGAGTGAGCGATGTTGAGATCTAGCGCCGGCTGCTGGCTCGAAGCGTGTGGCGCCGCCTGGTGGCGAGGGAATTCTGTAACACAACACAACTTTGAAGCGACGACAGCACAGTCGGGCGTATGACCGCCTTACACCCTTAAAGGTCCTGGGTTCGAACCCCGCCAATGAGATTGTGTTTTATTTCCGCGAAGAATGACAATGTAGGAAAACAAATAATTTTGGTAGGGCGTTAGCGACCTTGACGGCGTAATGGCCGGACTGCTAACTAGAGGATCCCGGGTTCGATTCCCGTCACGGCTAATAGCTTTGTGATAAACTTAATTTGTTGGCTGTCGGTCTGGGGTTTAAACATGTATCGCAAATAAAGTATTTATGAATGTTTATGTACTATATCAGTTGTGTTAGCAACCATAACACAAACTAGAAATGGCTAAGTATGGGGCTAAACAGCCGTGTGTGAAATTTGTCCTAATATTTATTATTTTATTTTCTAGTGCTTGTCTGACAAGCACCCATCTTCATGTTGAGGAATCTATCGGTAAGAATCTCCAGATTAAGCATGTTGAACCTTTTACAACAATTTACTCCTGGTCAAATACCTAGTTTGAGTAGGCACCACAATACTCAGCGGCTCTGGCCGCAGGCAGAGCGTGCCTTTTTTCGTGAGGAAATGCATTTACGCATCTCCCGCTACAAGCCTGGGGGAGGCGAGCGGGGTATGTCGGACTCGAGGGCCAGAGGGGCCGTCACTACCGACTAAAACCTCACGGTGTCCCATCTCACGACGGGGGCAGGAATGCAGGACCGCTTCGCGCATTGCCGCTGCTCTCCCCACCCAGGCCGCTGTCCGCAGTCCGAGCGGACCCATCTCAAGGGGGGTTGAACCCCCTCTACGGCGTGAGCGATGCCCTGGGACAACGTGGAGCGTACCTAGTCTGTACGCTGTACAGAAAAAAACATACCATTATGCATGTGCTGCATGGCGTCGTGATGGTAAGCGTTGTCGGGCCTCTCGTACTTAACAGCGGGGGCGTGTGGCTGTTCTAGGAGGGGGGCTGCGGGTTGCTCCTGGGGGGTCAAAAAAGGGGGGACAAAATTAATAAACTTGTTGAAGCAGTAGTTGTGTGACGAAGTTTATGAGGTTTCGTACCTAAAAGGTACAAACGGGACCCTATTACTGAGCCTCCATTATCTGTCTGTCTCCAGACTGTATCTCAAAAACCGTGACAGCAAGAAAGTTGAAATTTGAAAAATAGATAGTGTAGCTTATATGACACGTTCGTAGATTTACCATAGCAGCGCCATCTATTGATTACTTACTCAACCCAGTCGAAAGGTATCGACATCTGTTAGAATCATTTGGAGTTAACAGATAATTGTGACTGTCAAATAATAACAGACAATAATTAGCAATACTTAAATTAAAATTGCGACTATAATTTGAGATTTAAACTATTCTATCTCTCAAGTTGGATCGAACTGCACATGGTGTGCGAGTTTTATTATAATCGGTTAAGTGGTTTAGGAGTCCATTGAGGACAAACATTGTGTCACGAGATTTATATATATTAAGATAAGACTTTGTAAAGGTATAAGGTGATTCTGTATAAAAATCTGTTTCTCTATAAAGTTACCTGGAAGCATCGTTTCCCGAACATGTGATGTTTTTTCTGAGGCGCATGCGACGCGGATCTATCCCGCCCGTAGCCACTGTCGTATGGACGGAATTTGGAGCTGGAAATAATACATTTATAATATATTATTATAAATGTAACTAATAAATAAAACTAGCTGTCCCGGCAAACGTTGTTTTGTCTTATAAATTACTTCTACAAACAAAAAAAAGTGTATGGTAAATAGATAATAGCCGATTCTTAGACCTACTGAATACGCATATAAAATTTCACTGTATTAAAACTTTCATAAGGCATATTTGAATAATGTTTGTATACTGATTGTGCTGAAACATGTCGGGCTAACACCGACAAAATAAACGTAAGTGATAGCCGGTTATACAAACATTATTCATATAAAATTTGGTAAAAATCGGTCGGCCGTTTCGGAGGAGTACGGTAACTAACATTGTGACACGGAAATTTTATATATAAGAAGATTATTAAAATAAAATATTATAGTCCCGGCTGGTAGACGCCGTCCATTAATCCCGCGACGTATTTTTTGTTTTGGCTTTTTTTAAACCCCCCCTCCCCCCTTGGTAATACATAGTGAGGTTTAAGATAACCCTCCTTCTCCCTTTCTATATCACGTGTATTATTTGGTAACTACACCATTTCGTAATTATTTTTTAATTATTTATAAAATACATCTTTCGGTATAATCTAATTGTACTATAGGAAATAAGTTAGCGTGAGGCCAAAAAGACGAAAAAATAAATACACGTGATACATTATTACAACCTTCCCACCCCTCTGTGATATTTCGTGATTTTATATATCGAGGTGAAGGTTCGAAAGGGGGGGCCCCTTTCGAACCTCAAGTGATTAATGAACGGCTCCTTAGTCTTAATTAATATAAGCAGTCGTGATGCCAAGTCAGAGCCCTTGGGGCGGCTTGAAAACTCTCGACACCAGAGCTTGGCCACTTAGGTCATACAATGAAGAAGAAGAAGAAGAGGAAAAAATTATGGTTTCCTCACAATGTTTTCCTTTACGGAAAGCTAGAATAATATAATAATAAGATTAAAAAAACAATTTAAATTCTACAACCGCAGAAATTAATGATTTTTTTACTGAAGAAAAATCATTTATTTATTCAATAATAATTAGAAAAACCAATTACATCTATCTCTTCTATATCTTACATATAAAATTTCCGTGTCACAGTGTTTGTTACCGTACTCCTCCGAAAAGGCTTGACTGATCTTTACCAAATTTTATATGCGTATTCAGTAGGTCTGAGAATCGGCTACTATCTATTATTTATATCCCTAAGTGATAAGGCAAAACAACGTTTGCCGGGTCAGCTAGTATAATATAAAATTAGATTACCATTCACTCACTGACTCACTCACTGACTCACTGACATAGTAGTTCTCTTAAAAGGAGATTTGGGGGTTTTAAGAGTATAGCACTGTTTTATAGAGAATGTTCAGATATAATAAATTCGAAACTTAATTAATAATTAGTAATACAAATTTCCCAAAAAATTATATACAAAATGAAAACAATGACTTTCAATTTGTCAACCGTAGTATTACAAGACAAAAACTTAAATACTCTATATACAATAGATATACCCTAATCTAGATGACATAGACATATTTTATTGATAAAGTTATAAGAATTTAAGTTCAACATTATTTCCAATGATTCATGTTATTGTCATAAATATGATAAAAACTTGCCCAGTCATAGAGGCCGTTGATATTATTTTTGCCAAAGAGAAAACAAATAACCTATTGACTCAGGCGTTACTTTGCGGAAATCCATTGTAAATAGAAGACAAAATTAAATATTTAGTGTACTTCCGCTGTGATCCGAAACCCAAATTAAGATAAGCAAAGGAAAAAATAAAATATTAAAAATAAAAATAGGGGTCCTAGTGGAGATGTGGTGGTCGGTTTTTTTTTAATATTTTAATTTTTTCTTTGCTCATCTTAATTTGGCTTTCAGGTTCTACACCAATGACTTGTTTTTCAAGTTATGTGTAGACTCGCTTTACGGCGAAGGGAAACATCGTGAGGAGACCGGCATGTTAGAGGACCACAACATCCGAAGACGTGTGTCATCCGCCAACCCGCACTTGGCCAGCGTGGTGGATTATGGCCTAGATCTCTCTCCTTGTGAGATAAGGCCTCGAGTCCCAGCAGTGGGAACGTATAGTGGGCTGTTAATGCTGTCCATAGAGCGCATAGTCGTGCAGGGCAAAGTAGAGGGTACCGCGCGGGAGGTCACCCACTCGATGGACTGACCAAATAAGGGTATGACACACGTCTTCGGATATTGTGGTCCTCAAACATGCCGGTTTCCTCACGATGTTTTCCTTCACCGTAAAGCGAGTCCACACATAACTTGAAAAACAAGTCATTGGTGTAGAACCTGAAACCCAAATTAAGATGAGCAAAGAAAAAAATTTAAAAATTTAAAAAATCTACCCCCACACCTATAAGTACTTTAAGTAAGGATGGGCAGGATGGCCTCTAGCAGAGAAAAATGGCATCGTGAGGCGTGTACTATCTGTCCCATCCACTACTACTTCTTGACGACCACGACCGAAGTACGAACAATTATATTATTATGACATTGTACGAATAATTATATTATTATGACATTGTACGAAGAATTATATTATTATGACATTGTATGACTAATTATAATATTAAGATATTGACTAATTCATTAATTGATTGTTGATGAATATATGTAATATGTAAATTTGACGTGCCTAGTATAACGCAATGTTATAAGGTTAATAAAGTTCTATGATTTCTATGACCGATCTGTCAAGAGCGTACCGACTTAGAAGAAGAGAGGTAAGTTACCTGTGGAACTCCTGCGCCGAATCGTTGCCATCGCACCATTCGCCGTCAGACAGAGAGGGCACGCGTTCCGATCCCATTGAAGACACAGCGCTATCCGACGCTGAGTCGCGCTCTGACGACATACAAAATTAAAAAAAATTGTAAAAAATTAAAAAAAAAAATTTTTTTTGACTCAATTCACACACGGCTGGTTAACCCCATACTGAACCATTTTTAGTTCGTGTTATGGTAGCTAACACAACTTATATACTACATATATAAGTTATGGTGGCTAACACAACTTATATACTACATATATATTTTATATAGATACATATTTAACACCCAGACCCACAACCAACAAATTTAGTTAAACACAAAGATGTCGGCAGGGCCGGGAATCGAACCCGGAACCTTCTGGTTAGCTGTCCGGCATGGTAACCTTTACGCCAACGAGGTCGTTTGTTTTTGACGTGTAGGCTCCGAAACTACTGGACCGATTTAAAACTTTCTTTCACCGTCGGGAAGCTACATTATCCCCGAGTATCGTAAGGTATATTTTGTTTCTCTTTGCAACTTTTCAATCAGTTCAATAGGAATTTGTAAAAAAGCAAAAAAAAAAATACATTGGAACCCAAGTCAAAATGTAAGCCTACGCGTTGTCAAAAATGCCACCCCGAAAAGCTCCCTGTCCAAACGTACCCATTATAGGGGCCGCGTTCCCGCGCTGAATGGCTATCGACACTTGCTGTGTCAAAAACCACCCAGCTCGGGAATCATCCACTATCAACTTTGTAACTTAGATTATTTTATAGCGTTTTGCGAATCTGCAGGCATATTTTTTAAAAATATATTTTTATGTTTTATAAAGCTTATTAATATAATATTGTTTAATGCTCGTGTGTAAATTCAACATATTATACATTTAGGGCTATCTATACCCTTATTAAACTAGAGATAGTGTCTTTAATTTAATAAAATTTAATTGAATTAAGGACATTATCATGGGCATGTTCTCTTTGATTAAATAAGATACAAATAGAACCCTCCTACTATTACATATTTAAAAAGTTCTTTTTGCAATTCTGGTATTTCTGTACGTGTTTTTGTTTTATTTTATGCTACCTCAAATAATTTTACATTTACACCTTATATATATTGTAGTCCAAATCTTTATACGTAAGGAAGAGCCTGAACTCCACGACCCAGGTCGATCCTAGTGTGGAGTACAGCGTCCCCCGAGTTAGCATTTAGGTAAAAAACAATTAGTTTAAGATGTAATCTTTAATATTCTAAGTAACTCGATGTAAACTACTTTTAAGACTTTGTGCAAATAAAAAATATATATTATTATTATTATTATTATAGCCCGTGCGAAGCCGGGACGAGATGCTAGTATAGAATAAAGCGAACAGTACTCACCGGGCTGCATCATAACGTGCGTGTGGTTGTGAGGCAAACCTGCGCCTGCGCCGCCGCCGTGCGCCGCCGCGCTGTCCAACATTCGCATCGTGTACATCCCTGCAACAAACATACATACACTACTATTATATTTTTATTACACTTTTCTCTAGAAGCCAATGTAGCCAATAAAACGTTTATTAAAATTTTGTAGTAAATTCCTTAAATAAAACTAATAATTGTAATTTTAATTCAATTTTAACATATTGGTACAATGATTTGATAGCTTATATAAATTTATATATTGGTGGCGATTCAGCGGCACACACGACTAAACTAAATTTAAAGAAGCCCGTAGCCCGGCACGATCTGAACCACAGCCAAAACAACTAAAATCACGTCAAATATGGAATGTGCAGGCAGTTTTAGAGGTGATACAAGTGAGTGCGGTCTAAAGTCGCCTATATTTTCTACATTCGACGTGATTTTAGTCGTTTCGACTATGGTGAAGAACGTGCCGTCTCTTCTTTAAATTTAGTTTAGTCGTGTGTGCCGCTAAATCGCCGCCATTATGTGAAAATTTTAAGTATTTTACCATCTACCGTTAACAATATTTTAACGATTATTAATAGTAATTAATTAAATTGAGTAATTTAAAAGGAGTTAAAAGGAGAAGGCGAAAGTCATGTCGTATAGGGAGGTCAAGGATTTGGCCGAAGATGGAACTACCTGGAAAAAACTCCACAGACAATGAATGAATGAATAACTTTGCTCCCATAGCACTTTAAACCTTGTATAATTAGGCTTGATTTTATTCCGGATAAAAGCGGTTAGCGATGCGGAGCGTAACTAATCTTAATATATATAAATCTCGTGTCACAATGTTTGTCCTCAATGGACTCCTAAACCACTTAACCGATTATAATAAAATTCGTACACCATGTGCAGTTCGATCCAACTTGAGAGATAGGATAGTTTAAATCTCAAATTATAGTCGCAATTTTAATTTATTGCTAATTGTTGTCTGTTATTATTTGACAGTCACAATTATCTGTTAACTCCAAATGATTCTATCAGATGTCGATACCTTTCGACTGGGTTGAGTAAGTAATCAATAGATGGCGCTGCTATGGTAAATCTACGAACGTGTCATATAAGCTACACTATCTATTTTTCATACCCCTAAGTGAGGCAAAACAACGTTTGCCGGGTCAGCTAGTATTCGTATAAATTATATTTGATAATAAAAGATAACTTTTATCAATAAGATAAAATTATGTTACTTCATGGTGACTTCATAGAAAATAACCGGACAAGTGCGAGTCAAACTCACACACGAAGAATACAAGTTTGTTGTGTGGGTAGGGTTCCGTACCTAAAAGGTCCCATTTTTACCTTTTAGGTAAGGAACCCTAAAAAAGTAGGGTCCCAAACAACAAACTTGTATTCTTCACGAGCCAGTTGACTTGCCCTATTACTAAGACTCCTCTGTCTGTCTCCAGGCTGTATCTCAGAAACCGTAAAAGCTAGAAAGCTGAAACTTTGACAAGATATGTATTTCCCGTGCCGCTATAACAACAAATACTAAAAATAAAAAAAATAAAAAATATCCCCATATAATAAACGTTTTAGGTACGTAACTCTAAAAAGTAAAACACAAAATGTATAATAAGAATCTTTGTCCAGACACATTCATCTATAGGCAACGCAGAGCCCAAACGGCTGGTCCTAGGGTTATGAAATTTGGAGGGCGTATTTATTTTACTTTTATTTAAATTAATTTTAAATCAGATATACAATAATCGATTGATCTGATTATGTTTAAAGTAAAAATCTGGCCGTTTAAAGAGGGTCAAAATCGCGCCCAAAGAAGTCGGTTACAAACAAACATACAGGTGAAGCGAATAAAAAGCGTGTAAAACACACATTTTAGTACGTAGTCTTGTACTAAGAACGGATTTCCACCCCTAAGGGGAGAAAAAAGGTGTGTAAAACAGGGGGTATAAAAAGGGGGGGTTGGAAAAAGGGGGTGTTTCAAATAAAAAAAAAAACTCTCACCATCATAAAACTTGTAGTACGAGTTGAGATACTCCGCCGGATCCGGAAACAGGAGAGGCGATCTCAAATATGGCGTCACCGGATAATAGGGATGCGCCCCATAGGGATGGACATGCGCGACAGACAGATCCATCTCAAACCAAATCGATAAAAATCCACACGATCCGCGACTTTTACAATTTCATTTACAATTTTTTTTATTATTTGCAATGTTGCGTGACTGTCAACTGAATTATTTCGCTATCTACTATATCGCAAATTGACAAAACGATATCGCGATTATTTTACCAGTAATAGCTTTTATCGCTGTGAATATACAACGTCTATCTGAATCACGTTTACTTATCTCGTTGTTTTCGATTATTCTTATTTTTTGCTTCTTTTTCTCTCTCTCTTCAATGCCTATTCCTGATATTTGTTACAGGTTGACTGTCATTCGTAAATCGGTTGGACGAAAAACCTTGTTAGACTAACGTATTCAGTCCTTTTTCTCATACAAAGTCAGGGTTCTACTTTCAAATTTGAAACCGCCATTCGTCTTTACAAATATCCAGCGTTCCTTTTACAAAACGCACGCGCCAATCGACATTCAAAAAAGTTGTCGTTGGGTTCCCAAACTCTCGCAACTTTAGACTTGTAAAAAAGTCGACAGTTCTCTTTTCAAAACTCACGCCGCAAACGCCTTTTCAAATGCTAGCGTTCCTTTTTCAAAATTCGTGAGCCATTCGGAAAAAACCGTTGACGTTCCCTTTTCAAACTCAAATTTTCCGCTCGGAAACTCTCTAGTGACGTGAGTAAACAAATCTCAGTCGACAAATAGTGCTTACATCTGTCACAAATCCCCTGATTCCAAGACAAACATGCATATGACATGACATTCCATTGTCTTATTTGTTATCAGCGCTAATTTTAACGTTGTTTTTTTTGCAAGCCGTTACCTCACCGGTCGAAGAACCGTCTGTACTTGAACGACCATAGACAAAAGTTGTATCGTTTCAAAACGTCAACGGGCACTTTGGTCAAGGAGTCTGTAGTTGTCCGTGACCTTCTTAGAGCGCAGCAGAAACGACACAAGCAGAAGCAACATTCAGAGTTGTGCACCTTTCGACTCTTGTAAGCGGGTTTATTCAGGAGGAATGGCATATGTAGGCTTTTCTTATACACGCACGGAAAAACTTCACTCAGTTTTTTTGTTTAGTTCACAGACAGAATCACCAAAGAGTTTATAGTTCACTGTTCCAATTACAAAACGACCACTTGAATATTCAAATTTGGAATGCCAATCGAGTCTTTTGTTTTAATCGTATAAGTACTATTTTGTTGTGCAACGTTGATTTTTGGTAGTAACCTATTATTATTTTTTAATTTTTATATCAGTCACTTGCTCCTTTGCATTACAAATAGTCGGTAAACGTACGAAAACACGCCCATTGTGAAAAGTTTCGTTATTTAAAAGGACAACACTAGCATATTTTTTCAATAAACTAATGTCACAAATGTACAACCGTTCCTTTTTTAAACTTTTGCAAAATTTCTTAGTAAATGTATTTTTTTCTAGAACTTTTTATTCAAAAAGACAACAAAACAAAAACACAAATTACAAAATTTCGAGTGTTCCTTTTTTCAACTATTACAAAACTTCTTTAACGTATTTTTCGTAGCACTTTTTAATCAAAAAGACAAAACCAAAACTAAAATCACAAATTTTCGAACGTTCCTTTCTTAAACTTTTGCAAAAAGAAATCTTCGAAAAAGTATTTCTTCAGAGCACTCTTTTTACTACGAAAAGAGGTTAGTTACGTAAACTCGCAAACCGAATGGTGACAGAACAATGAAATTATTACTCTACTGTTACCGACTTAATATCGCATTGGTGCGGCTTAAACAAACACGCTATCTTTATTATATGTTTGTTTTATATTGTTTACAATTTACAATGCATACACTAGAATCGTCGACGACAAACAATTCCACAATAATATCATTACAATTATTATATTACAACTGTAAGACGTAACGACTATATATTTTTTTTCGTACGAGCTTTCTTTTTTAAAGTTCGCCGTCGTGCCTAAAAGGTTAAAACGGGACCCTATTACTAAGCCTCCGCTGTCTGTCTGTCTCCAGGCTGTATCTCAGAAACCGTAATAGCTAGAAAGCTGAAACTTTCACAAGATATGTATATCCCGTGCCGCTATAACAACAAATGCTAAAAATAAAAAAATATTAGGGGGTCCCCATACAATAATGGTGTTTTTTCGTTTTTTTTTGCTATATATAAATGTAATATGCGTAATATGCGTTGGCCGAAGTAAGCGCCAGCTCTTGGGTAATTTGTTCTGTAATATATAATAAAGTATTGTAATGCTTTATATGCACACTTTGCGTTTGGTATAGTTGCCAAAAAAAAACGCATTTTTTTTAATGTTAATATTTTTTTTAATTCTATAGTTTTTAGCCTAAGATCCCACTGCAGGATAGGTGTGCTCATCGACTATTTGTTTAAAACCAAATTTTTATGTTTATTTATAGTTAACAGAATATATATTAACTAGGGTGCCTATCAAAATTTGGCCGCTATTATTTTTTTTTTATTTTTTTTTAAATTATTTTTGGTAAAAAATTTCGTTTATTTATTATTTAAATAAAATAACGTCTACATCACAGCAATTAATATGAAGATTCGAAAAAATCACGGTTGCCGTTGCTCACCTTGCCGCACTTCTTTGCAGCCTGGTGTAAACAGGTATGATTTCGATAAATTTATACGTTCATAACCTATTTTTATGAATTATATGTCAAATTAAAGCTAATTTTTTTCTAATAATTATCATATAAAGTTGCTTAATTAAATCTGGCCGCAAATAAGGGTTGCTGGCTGTTAAAGATAATAAATATTTAAGGTAGAGTGAAAGAGAGTTAGCGCGTAACATCATTTGTCAGACGAGGACAGCGATTGCCGACTGTGCGACGCTTAAATAACTATATATATAATTAACGCTTAGTTAATATATATTCTTTTAACTATAAATAAACATAAAAATTTGGTTTTAAACAAATAGTCGATGAGCACACCTATCCTGCAGTGGGATCTCGTACTATTTGTTTGTGTTCCAATAAAGAGTTTACCTATCTATCTACGAGTACATAAATTATTACGAACAAAGCAAATATTAAAACACTGGCACCCCGTCTCTCTCTTTAGTCCGTCCCGCTCTGCCGCACGGACACATGATAGCTCTGTCCTTGTCTAGCACCGCGTCCCGCGACCGCAGAGGCGACCAGCGCTAATATGGGACATTGCCTTACATCGACCATCAAGAGAAATATTGTAATTGATCTGACCAGGGATCAGAATACTAAAGAGGATTGCTGATTCCCATACAATAAAGCGTGACGCGTGAGAATAAGAATAGTCCGTCCTGCTCTACCGCACGGACACATTATAGCTCTGTCCTTGTCTAGCACCCCGTCCCGCGAGCGCAGCAGTGAACAGCGCTAATATGAGACATTGCTTACATCCAACATCAAGAAAAATATTGTAATTGAGTGTCGCGTGAGAATAAGAATAGTCTGTCCTGCTCTACCGCACGGACACATTATAGCTCTGTCCTTGTCTAGCACCGCGTCCCGCGAGCGCAGCAGTGAACAGCGCTAATGAGACATTGCTTACTTCGACCGAGTGTTATATAATCATTGGCACTGACATTTGCGACACTTATGAAAACAGAATGTAACAACAAAACTAAGACCTTGAACCTGGTTTGGAATTACGTGCGAAAAAACGCTGAGTCATATTCAAAGTTCACTACAAATTATGTAACATTATAAAATAATTGGACAAGTGTAAGTAGGCCTCGCGCCTGAAGGGTTCCGTACTATTTTTATGGAGCTACCCTTAAATATACATTTTATTTTAGTGTCATAATTATGTTTTTAAATTAATATTTATATTCTATGAAAATTTTAAACATCTACTCTGTAGCCGTTAAAGTTCTATCTGTAGAAAATACGAGAAAATAAAGTTTACTGTTTAAGGACCTTAATATATATTTTTTTATTTTTAGTATTTGTTGTTATAGCCCAGTTTTGCCCAGTTAAAGCGGAGACTTCGCTCGCTTCACTCACTCGATCAGTTATATCACTCACATTAATATCACACGAGAATGTTTTTTTTTTATCATAATTACGTATAATGTTTGTATAACCGGCTATCACTTACGTTTATTTTGTCGGTATTAGCCCGACATGTATAAAAATGCCGGGCTAATACCTTTTTAAATGTTAATTTTAACTACACATTTCACAAACAAAACGAAAAAATAATATACCTAAACACAAATAAAAAAAAGTTTACGAACACTTCGAAAACTAAACAAAAGAAAACACAAAAAAAGTCACAAATTTGAAAAAGGAACACAAAAATTTGAGTCGCGTGTTCATTAATTAAAAACCACAAGTCCCATCCCTACATCGACGGAGACAGCATCGCGTGACGTTTCCGTATTTTAAATTTGGAATTGTTTTCGAATTTGGAACGCGATTCGAATTTCGAATCGGCCCGCGCATCGTAAACGGCCGTGCCATAGCAAGCGCGTCGAATGACTGGTCAATTCGCAGGTATGACGTCATAGCTGCAGGTCAAACGCGAATTTTTATCGACGCCGACTGTTATATTGTATACAATACTAGCGACCCGCCCCGGCTTCGTACGGGTGAAATATACTGCTGCTAAATACACTACAGAAAACATATATGTACCATCGCGGAGTTTTCTGTACACCTTTTCAATGGTGGCGATTCAGCGGCACACACGACTAAACTGAAGAAACTGAAATTTAAAGAAGCTCTGTCTCTTTTCGTCATAAATGACCAAAAAGAAAAGGTACGATCTAAACCATAGACAAAACATCTAAAATCACGTCAAACACGTCAGATTAAGAGCTGATACAATTGGGTGCGCTCTAAAATCGCTTACATTTTTCATATTTGACGTGATTTTAGTTGTTTTGTGTGTGGTTCAGAACGTGCCGTCTCTTTCTGGCCACCTAAGATGAAAAGAGACGGGGCTTCTTTAAATTTAGTTTAGTCGTGTGCGCCGCCAAATCGCCACCATTGTGTACATATAATTAGTAAATTATTTTAATAAATCTCGTAGGGTTCAGCCTGCGTTTGCAATGTAAGCAGGGGGAAAAAAAATTAACGAAATTACATTAGCAACCTCAAAAATAACAATATTCCTCCACTAATTAATCGATGTTATTATAACTAAAATAGCAGACCAGGCAAACGTTATTTTGCCTCACTTAGGGGTATGAAAAATAGATAGTAGATGATTCTCAGACCTACTGAATACGCATATAAAATTTGGTAAAAATCGACCAAGCCGTTTCGGAGGAGTACGGTAACAAACATTGTGACATGGAAATTTTATATAATACTAGCTAACCCGGCAAACGTTGTTTAGCCTTAATAAAAAAAAAAAAAAAAACTAAATATACAGTAGCCGATTCTCAGACCTACTGAATACGCATATAAAATTTGGAAAAAATCGGTCAAGCCGTTTCGGAGGAGTACGGTAACAAACACTGTGACACGGAAATTTTATATATAAGATAAGAAGAAGAAGATATAAAAATAAGTCGGGTTTTCCTTCCTGCCGCTATAACTCCAGAACGCACGAACCGATTTCCACGGTACAGCATTCGTTGGAAAGGTCTCGGGCTCCGTGAGGTTTGTACCAAACAAAATTCCCTTTATTACTACTAGACTACTACCAGAAGTTCGATAGTCGAACTGTTTGGATGTTTTTTTTTTTCCAAATTGTTATACTGACGGATCGAACTATTTGCAAACATGGATTTTATTCCAAACAGAATTTATTATGATTACTAGCTGACCCGGCAAACGTTGTTTTGCCTCACTTAGGGGTATAAAAAATAGATAGTGTAGCTTATATGACACGTTAGTAGATTTACCATAGCAGCGCCATCTATTGATTACTTACTCAACCCTGTCAAATAATAACAGACAATAATTAGCAATAAATTAAAATTGCGACTATAATTTGAGATTTAAACTATCCTATCTCTCAAGTTGGATCGAACTGCACATGGTGTGCGAATTTTATTATAATCGGTTAAGTGGTTTAGGGGTTCATTGAGGACAAACATTGTGACACGAGATTTATAAATATATTAAGATAAGATTATAATGGTACAGTCAGAAATCGTACTTCAAATGCATTTGTATCTTGAGAGAAGACATTGACATAGACTAGGTAAAGTACAGAAACAGAGATGTTATACAAAAATAATAATAGTTTAAAATAACTAAAAAAACACGCTTTTTATAGAAAACCGTAATTTTATCAAATTAGTGTATTGTCATCGGTCCTCAATAAATCTACAAAGTTTTAACGAAATCTGGCCGTTTAAAGTGGGTCAAAATCGCGCCCAAAGAAGTCGGTTACAAACAAACATACAGGTGAAGCTAATAGAAAGCATGTAATATTATTGTACAACAAGTTGCCAGAGAAAATAACAAATCTTAACACTAGTATGTTTAAACTGAATGATCGCGTCAGATCACCTTAGTCTGCTGAGCGAAAGACGCTAATAAGTCGATGTCTTTCTGTATCGAAGAGGGTCTTTCTTATTCAAAGACTGTCCGATCTTGGCTTAACCTCGATGATCGCGACAGATCACCTTAGTCTGCTGAGCGGCAGACGCTACTTAGTCGATGTCTTTCTGTATCGAAGAGGGTCTTTCTTATTCAAAGACTGTCCGACCTTGGCTTAACCTCGACGATCGCGTCAGATCACCTTAGTCTGCTGAGCGGCAGACGCTACTTAGTCGATCTCTTTCTGTATCGAAGAGGGTCTTTCTTATTCAAAGACTGTCCGACCTTGGCTTAACCTCGATGATCGCGTCAGATCACCTTAGTCTGCTGAGCGAAAGACGCTACTAAGTCGATCTCTTTCTGTATCGAATAATAATAATACTAGATAATCATTTTATTTAATGTAATAATAAAAATAATGTTAAATGTCGTAATGAGAATGTAATTTTTGACATAGTAATTTATTGACATTTAACATATTAATTCACTTAATTGTTTTGACATGGTAACTTATATAGTGTTATCCTAAATTTTTGCCATAAAATATAATGCTTTTGCTAAAGATTATGTAATTTTAATGTAATGTTTAATTTCTAATTTATATATTATCTAGGTACTATGTTCTTCCTGTATTATAGGGCCGAAGGTATATAACTGTTTGCCTAAAGATATTACAAATGCGTGTAATGACAACATTTTCAAAAATAAGCTCGTTCAGAAAACTTTTTATTCTATGGACGAATTTATTAATATCGGAAAAAATGTAATAGGTAAGAATCATGTTTGTCGTGACATTTAATTGTTGAATATTATTATTATTTTATTAGGTATTTATATTGACATTATTCCATATCGACATTTATTACAAATTAATTGTATTACATATTGTATTTTATTTAATTTTTGATGTATAATTGAATAATTATCAATAAATGGTTTATCTTGTTTATCTTTATTTTCTTATTATATGCGTGTCTAAGAGTTTTGTATGCGCCAAGGTGCAAAAACAGTCTTATTTAATCAATTGCGTTACTACAAGGATCATAATTACACTGGTGATGTAATAATTACGTTCTCTTGTGCAAGTCTTGTATTTGTAATAGGGTCTTACCTACACGCAAAGCGAGAACATCAAAATTTGTGGAACAAAACAACTGACTGTAAAAACTCAACACTCTTCTTACGCAAATTAAACAAAAAAGTAACAAATAATTGACTAAAACTCACAAGAGGGGATCTCCGTATGATGGTCGGCATCATTACCGGCCACTGTGATCTCAACTACCACCAACATAAAATAGGGGCGACGGACAGCCCTCTATGTCGGGGCTAGACATGCGCAGAATGTGTCACTAAAATGAAAAGATATGTACATATCTTTTTATATCAGTGAACTATATCTTTCTTTTAGTTCAGTAGTTCATTTAGTTCAGAACTTTTCTTTTAATATTTCATTCAGGGCATCGCATCTCTGTCACCTTAGGATAGAGTTTAAATTCGCCTGGTCAGTCAGATTCGCCGAGTGATCTCTGTCACCTTGGGATAGAGTTTAATTTTGTCTGGTCAGTCAGATTCGCCGCAGTGAACTATATCTTTCTTTTAGTTCATTTAGTTCAGTACTAGTTTTCTTTCAATATTTCATTCAGGGCATCGCATCTCTGTCACCATGAAATAGAGTTTAAATTTGCCTGGTCAGTCAGATTCGCCGAGTGAGTGAAAGAGGCTATCATGTATCATATCCATACGTACAACAGAGCGGGACAGGCATAGATAGTCCCGAATACTCCCGATGTTTTCATTCGAGTCTCGAGTCGTTCATAAACGGATGAAAGAACTAGTGAACTAAGAACTAATTGAAATGTTATTGAACTAGAGAGTGAAAGATACAAATCACTGAAGTACTTCATTTGAAGAACTCATTCGTGAACTACGCATGTCTAGTCGGGGCTGTCTGGAGGAAAATGAAACGGTAGAACACGCGCTACTGCACTGTGCGGCCACCAAACAAACCAGAAGGAGTTACGGCCTGATGATAGCAGCTCAAGATGAAAGTTCACCTTCCATTGCTAATCCTCAGACAAACAGACCATCTGACGCAACAGGGGTGGAACAGGTATGCCAGCGAGCCAGGGCTGTGCTCCGTTACTTCAAGGAGCTCGGTTGGCTTGGGTTGGCTGGTAAGGGGGGAATGCACAATACGCCCCTAGCGGGATGTCAGTGCAGGTCTCATCACCCCCACTACAAATTAGAATTAGAATTAGGGTCTTACCTTCGTTCATAGCCATGTCCATTAGCTGCAGGTCCTCATCATTAAGTATGGACTGGAGGAACCCATCCTGCGTGGCCGGCGGACCCATCTCCGCTGTCGAATTCTGTGGACAAAACAATATACATATTGAACAAAAGTGAAAACAATGGAGTTAAGATTTTTTCGACTACATTTACCTTTTTTAGATCGTTAATTATTAACGAAATAACTTAATCTAAAACTTACCACAAATTTCAAAATTTTGTTTATTTTTTGTCTTTTATTTGTTGAGTTGATCGCTTTAGTATGTGTAGAATAGAATATAATAGAATATTCTTATTCATCACAACGTATCCTACTACAAATACAATTAATATCAATAACAAGATACAGTATGGACTTGTCAATTACAATGTACAATATCTATTTGTCATAATTTTGTTACCTGTTTTATCTTTTTATCACTAAAGTATGTAATTAATGTAATTTATATATTTATATTTGTATTTATATTTTTATAACGAAAGCTGTGTACAGTCGTAATAGGACTTGAAGTTTATTTTAGTTTTGGTGTTGTAACTGGTGGCGATTCAGCGGCACACACGACTAAACTAAATTTAATGAAGCCCCGTCTCTTTTCATCTTAGGTTGCCAGAAAGAGACGGCACGTTCTGAACCATAGACAAAACAACTAAAATCACTTATTTTAAAATGTTCATCCCCTCGGAAATGTTATTTTTACTATCCGATTTCTGAGCGCAAACCCCCATGAGGTTAAAGTAAATTTGAATTTAGAACATCGCGTTCCTTGTTCGCTTTGGTTGCCTGGAAGAGATCGCTTTAAGCGATAAGGTCGCCAATTGTGGCACACTATTTTTTTATATATAAAAATTTAATCTTTCAAAATGTAACCTATAAAAATGTAACCTATCAAAAAGTAACCTATAAATATGTAACCCACATAAATGAAGCTTACAAATATGTAACCTATAAAAATGTAACCTATAAAAATGTTACCTATAAAATCCGTAAGACTGGTTACTTTGCGACGGTGCTCAAGGCTCTGCAACTTTTAACATTTACCTGATAGTAGATAGGATCATGTTGCGGATGATGAGCTGACTCCACCTTGTAGGCGCCCTCTAGCGGCGCCGCCGCACCCGCTGTAACACAAGTAGTACAACTGTAGTACACCGTTGCTTAACCTCGATGATCGCGTCAGATCACCTTAGCTAGCCGAGCTACAGGCGCTACATATCATATACGTAGTACACCGTTGCTTAACCTCGATGATCGCGTCAGATCACCTTAGCTAGCCGAGCGACAGGCGCTACATATCATATACGTAGTACACCGTTGCTTAACCTCGATGATCGCGTCAGATCACCTTAGCTAGCCGAGCTACAGGCGCTACATATCATATACGTAGTACACCGTTGTTTAACCTCGATGATCGCGTCAGATCACCTTAGCTAGCCGAGCTACAGGCGCTACATATCATATACGTAGTACACCGTTGCTTAACCTCGATGATCGCGTCAGATCACCTTAGCTAGCCGAGCTACAGGCGCTACATATCATATACGTAGCACACCGTTGCTTAACCTCGATGATCGCGTCAGATCACCTTAGCTAGCCGAGCTACAGGCGCTACATATCATATACGTAGTACACCGTTGCTTAACCTCGATGATCGCGTCAGATCACCTTAGCTTGCCGAGCTACGGGCGCTATAAGAGGTCTAGATACATACCGTAGGCATCGGGATGTTTGTCTGGCACATGCGGGGGTAGAGGAGCGTGGGGAGCGTGGTAATTTCCCGGGTACCCGCCCGCCGCTCCGTGGGCGCTACAAACATACACACAACAATAATTATTATATAAATCAAAATTATTATATAGTATATTCAAAAAAAAAATTTTAAATATTAGGACACTTTCACACACGGCTGGTTAGCCCCATACTGAACCATTTCTAACTCGTATTATGGTTGCTAACACAACTGATATACTACATATACATACATACATATTATATATAAATACATATTTAACACCCAGACCCACAGCCAACAAATTTAGTTAAGCACAAAGATGTTGACTGGGCCGGGAATCGAACCCGGAACCTTCTGATTAGCAGACCGGCATGGTAACCTTTACGCCAACGAGGTCGTCGTTGTAAAAATTAATATATATTGCGGTGTTGCCCGCATTAATCCGAAACAGAAAGAAAATAAGACAACATAAAGTATCCTATGTCCGTCTCCTGGTTCTAAGCTACCTCCCCGCCAAATTTCAGCTAAATCTGTACAGCCGTTCTTGATTTATAAGTGCTGTAACTAGCATCACTTTCTTTGGCGTCACATGTCTTTAAAAGTTACCTCGTTTTGTACGCATGGTATCTGTCACCGCTAGATGTCGCTAGCTGCACGGTAATTGCTTAAAACCACCAACAGATGGCGTCACGTGTCTTTAAAAGTTACTTTATTTTGTGCTTATGGTAATGATCTGTCACTATTTGATGACACTAGACTACTAGCCTAAAGCCACAGATGGTTTCACATGTCTTAAGAAGTTAGTTCATTTTGTGCGCATGATAATTGATACTAATCTGACACAGCTATATGTATATTAGTAGTTTTATACAGCCACCAAAAGATGGCGCTATGTGTCTGTAGAAGTTAGTTCATTAAAATAGCTATTTTTTATTTATCTTCAGGCTTTCCTCCAACATTTACGTCGAAGCCATTGTCTAACAAACACTTTAAACTCACAACTGTTATTGCGAAAAATACTTATTATAATAACATAGCATACCTAAATATGTCAATAGTTGTTCGTTAGTTTCAAACGGCGACTAACAGATGGCGCCACGAGTCTATTGTGCGCATGTTGGTGGTGCATGAGAAAGTTAGTTGGTATCTATCTGACACCGCTAGATGTCGCTAGCTGTATGTTCGTTTCTAAGGCCACCAACAGATGGCGCCACTTACCTCATGTTATGCGCATGTTGGTGGTGCGCGTGGTAGTGCTGGTACTGGTCTGGCGGCGGCGGGATGGTAAGCAGCGAGGCGAGGTCCTGCCAGCGTTGCTCCACTGACATGGAGCGCATCAGCGACTGGAATAAGGACAGAGGTAAGGTTAGTTACGTGATACTGTCTATCTGTGATCGGAATAGAGATGGAAGTAAGGTTGTTAACGTGATACTGTGTATCGGTGACCGGAATACAGATAGAAGTAAGCTTGTTTACATCCATTGGTGACCGGAATAGAGATGGAAGCAAGGCTGTTTACGTGATACGGTCAAACGGTGACCGGAATAGAGATAGAAGTAAGCTTGTTTACGTGATACTGTACACGAAAATTGTTATTCTAATTCATAATCAGAAAAGCTCGACGTCTTCGTTGGCTTATGGTTACTGGTTGCCGGACTGCCAACCACAGGGACCTGGGTTCGATTCCTGCCACGGCCAACATCATTGCGATGAACGGAATTTGTTGGCTGTCGGTCTGGGTGTTAAATATGTATCGTAATAAAGTATCTTAGTATATGTAGTATATCAGTTGTGTTAGCAACCATAATACAAACTAGAAATGGTTTTGTATGAGGCTAACTAATAGTGTGTGAAATATGTAAAAAAAGAAAACAGTTTCCACGTTTATAGTACGGACGGCCAAACTGTGGGACTCCTTGCGGGAATCCCTGTTCCCACTGAACTACAACCTAACTGTCTTCAAGGCGAGAGTGAACCGGTTTCTTCTAGGCGCTTGATCTTAGAATGCAATGACAGTTAACATCAGGTGAGTTGTGGTCAAGCGCAAGCCTATTAAGCGTAAAAAAATGGTTTTATTTATTTATGATTTTGATAACGCAACCTTAAAAAACAAATGATGACTAACTTTGCCTTGTGAGGTTCGATCAAGAATGTACTAGATATAAAAGGTGATGTCTCTTAAAACGGCAAGGAAAATAAGACCACAAGTAAGAGTGTGGTCTTATTTGAGTTTGAGGAATTTAAGCGTTATTAGTATTGTAATACAGTTAAATTTTCTAACGCTCACTGCGTACGGTCATAAAATTTTACGATTACTAGCTGTTATCGCGGAGCAAGGTAGCTTCTGTTTATTACGGCACTAATTAAAATTCAACCTTAAGATACAGTAGTAAGGTTTACTTGAACTGAAATATTTTTGTGACGTGGTCATATTTTGTATTTCTGTGTATATTGCATTAGGTAAACTCATGCCATTTTTTGTGCCGTGTTTGTATGCAACACTAAATCTGGTACAACACTAAATTTGCTCTAAGCTTGTGAGCAAACACTTTTCAAAAAAGAGTTTACCAATAGATTTACCTAACTACCACCAAACTGTGGGTTTGTTTAACGGAACCGAGTGAGATTTCCCTCGGTGTCCGGTAAAAACTGGTGTGAACCAGATTTCGCGATCAACTGACGATTTTCATCACTACTAGCAAAATCTGTGTTTGCTACCACCTACTACGTATTAACGGACTAAAATGATTGGCCAATTGCGAGTTGGGCTCGCGCATTCTTCCTCTTTTTTTACTCTAAATAGGTCAGCGCTTGACCACAATTCACCTGATGGTAAGTGACATTGAGGTCTACGGTGAAACGCGCTTACCTAGAACGAACCGGTTCACTCTCGCCTTGAAAATCGCTAGATTATAGTCATTGGGGAACAGGGAATTCGGCAAGGAGTTCCAAAGTTTGGCGGTTCGGACAACAAAGGTGGAGGCAAAACGCTTAGTGCGTGCCTTAGGCACCTCAACTGTTAACCCTGCAGCCTGGGTGAAAGAATAAGGCTGCGGAATTGCCCCTGCCTGTCGTAAGAGCCGACTAAAAGGGGCATCAGACTCGAAGGTGTTCGGAGATGGGGTTCCGACACCCGCTCCATCGAGTCCGGGGTGAACGACGACGGCGTCGCGTGACCGTCACCGTCGCGGGAAGGGCCACAGCGCAGTGCAAGGAGGTCTCCGGAGTGTTTCCCGGAAGATCCCGGAGACCTCCGTTAAGCACAGAGGCAGGTCACCGGGGGGGTTTTAGTGGGTACAAATCCCACATAACCTGGTTGCGCCCCATCGTAGCCAGGTATCTTGTCGAAGATTTTCCCCTCGTCAACAAAAAAAAAAAAAAAAGGCACCTCAACTGTAAACCGATGCCGCCTTGACGTTTCCCTGCTCGTCCGATAGTGGAAGGGGGCGGGGGGAATTACTTCATGTAATTCATTCTTTTTATGAGCTAAGTGGGTGGTAAACTCTGGTGTCAAGAGTTTTCAAGCCGCCCGAAGGCCTCTAACTTGGTTTGACAGCTGCTTGTACTAAGACTAACAGCCGGAACCTACAATTTAACGTGTCATTCGAAATGTAAATTCCACTATTAAAACGACAGATTTGTTCATGGTCACCCATCCAAACGCAGTCCTTATCGACCGTTGCTTAGCTTCGATGATCGCGTCAGGTCACCTAGGCTAACCGAGCTACAGGCACTACATGAAGGGTTCCGTACCTATCATCTTGAAAATAAATTACTGCTAGAATTTAATATTTTTTTTCTTCTTCTTCTTCACCTTATCCCACTTCATGTGGGGTCGGTACAGTATGTACGCTTCTTCCATACATCTCTGTCATTCGTCATCTCTGTATTCACACCCTTCCTGGTCATATCGTCATTCACACAATCCATCCACACTTTCTTAGGTCGCCCTTTTCCTATCTGTCCGTCCACACTCATACTCATTGTCTTCCTCGTGATATGGTCTTCCTCACGTCACATAATATGACCATACCACGACAGCCTACTACTCATTAGTTTGTCAGTAATAGGTGCTACCTTTTAATTTTTTTTAATCTTTATAATTTTTTCTCGTTGGTTTTTTATGTTTTTGGTGGTGTTCTTATTCTTTGTTTTTGCAATTGTCTGTTTGTTTCATTATTATTATAAGTATTTTCGTTAATTTATTATCTTATTCATGTATTATATGTGTTTGCTATTTCATTTTTCTTCACTTTAACTTCATCTGTATCTCCACGCGTCTCTAAAGGTTGGTCCTGAAAATCAGTGCTGCAGAGAAATCTGTAGCGTTTATACTGAGGGCTGACCTTTTTCGGACGCTAGGGGACACATACTATGCTGTCTTTCTTCTTTTCTTTCATGTTCGTTTTATCTAATTTAAAATAATGTATATGCATGTGTCTTCTGTGTCTGAAATAAATGTATTCTTTCTTTCTAAATAAATAAATAAATCAATATTAGGACACATTCACACACGGCTGGTTAGCCCCATACTGAACCATTTCTAGCTAGTATCTTAAATACAAGTAGATACTATTTCTACTAGTAAAAGAAACTACAGACTTACAAAATCGCAGAGCAAACAAACAAACAATACACCGCTACCGGGGAAACGAAACTCGATTTTCTGTTGACAGACCACTCGTGTGTTGAGTCAATATGCTCACTTTGTATGCACTCTGCAACCAACTTACATGTACAAGTGGTGGGAAATAGAACTAAATCAGTTTTTTTATTGTATGTAGTTTTATTTTGTTGTGAAAATAACTTTAAAAGTTTTGAATGAAAAAAAAATAAGAGGTTCAAGGCTAATAAATGTATTTAGCGATAAGGCCGCAATAAAGGCACTAGGTTCTAGGCATTTTAAGTGTCTTCTGTAATTTATTTTCTTTTTTGTGAGTGTTTTAAAAAAATATCTATCTCTCTACTTTTGGGACCAATCGAAATCAACAAAAATCCTCTTTTTTAATACTAACTCCAATATATATCTGATAAATAATAAAAGAAGATTGGAACTAATTTAAGGAGAGATTTTTTGTGAATTGTAAATAATCAATCAAGAATAATTTACAAAGTGTGAAAACAGAAATGTATAGCCTACATACAATTACTATTATTGTATTGAGAACAAAAATAAACATTTTTTTTACGGGCAGATGTATATCTAAATTGCTCGTATTATGTACGCAGTCTTTTTTTAAATATAATAATAAATCGAAGTTTTTTTAAATGTATATTAAATATTAATCTAGACTATGTTTTTAACTTAAAATGAAAGCTATAAATTTTAGCTTAAACCTATTCTGTGGAGGACGATAGTAAACTTTTTTTCGAACGGCCACCCAACTGTAAATCTAAATTGGTCGTATTATGTACGCTCGGTCTGCATTTGTTTGCTCAGTGGCACGCGACTGGTAAATACACGGTAAAACGAGCGAAACGTTCCAAATTTGAAATGTTTGACAGATTCTATTTTTGAAATTGCTTTAAAAAGTTTATTTTTAAATCAAAAAATCAAAAATAGTTTTTTTTTTTACACATTTCACACACGGCTGGTTAGCCCCACACTGAACCATTTCTAGTTCGTATTATGGTTGCTAACACAACTGATATACTACATATACATACATACATATTATATATAAATACATACATATTTAACACCCAGACCCACAGCCAACAAATTTAGTTAAACACAAAGATGTTGACCGGGCCGGGAATCGAACCCGGAACCTTCTGATTAGCAGTCCGGCATGGAAACCTTTACGCTAACGAGGTCGTCACTATGGACATATAACAGGGCTTACGTACTACATACTATAATTACCATACAATTAATCGTCCTATGGCATATACAACTTCGGCCTTATTGTATAATTTGCATTTCAGTTTATATAGCTGATTAGTTTTGAGTAAGGCCGCTGAGTTTACTCCATGGACCCCAACCTAGGCGAGAGCCTGTGTCTTGGCGATCCATATGACGACCTCGTTGGCGTAAAGGTTACCATGCCGGTCTGCTAATCAGAAGGTTCCGGGTTCGATTCCCGGCCCGGTCAACATCTTTGTGCTTAACTAAATTTGTTGGCTGTGGGTCTGGGTGTTAAATATTTATTTATATATAATATGTATGTATGTATGTAGTATATCAGCTGTGTTAGCAACCATAATACGAGCTAGAAATGGTTCAGTGTGGGGCTAACCAGCCGTGTGTGAAAGTGTCCTAATATTTATTATTATTATTATTATTATTATTTCCTCAGGTACCTGATCTGAAGTTCGCGCGCTTGCTACACAGAATTGTTTTATAACACCATGTATATAATATTAGACTATTTAGTATGTGAGCCTAGTGATCAATTGCATTAAATTCCAATTAATTTTAGTTTCATTTTTACTTTAGAAAAAAGGTGCTTCTTAATTAGGTTAACGTGATACGAAATGTCTTTTATTAAACTCAAAACTATTCTTAACTTTAAAAAATGACTTCAAATATGGATTTAAAGTTGTCAATTCGAGGGTTCCCTATTACTAAGCCTCCTCTGTCTGTCTGTCTCCAGGCTGTATCTCAGCAACCGTGATAGCTAGAAAGCTGAAACTTTCACAAGATATGTATTTCCCGTGCCACTATAACAACAAATACTATCTAAAAATAAAAATATGAAAATATGTAGGGTAATTTTTTCGTATTTTTTTGCTATATTGTATCAATGGTGGTATTTGCTAAATACTTAAAATTTTCACAAAATATATAAATGTATACCTATTATTTCAAAAATAGATATACAATTAACTAAAAATAAAAAAGATAATTATAAATTTATTACTCAATACAATTTATAACAACTTAATAGACTCGATCTTTAAGACACATTCACAGAAAATTTATTTATGAATTATCTTAATAAAATAAAATATTGAAGGGGGACAAAAATGTCAAAAATGTTTTTTTTTGTCGTCACATTTTTAAGCAATGGTACGGAACCCGTCACACGCAAGCCCGCATCGCACTTGACCAATTATATTCTTTAATGTCCACCCGTTCCAACTTTCATCTCGAACGTATGTGGAATTGTAGATCAAGTGGAGGCGTAGGCAATTCTAAAATAAGTAAAGAAAAAAAGTCGTTAAAAACATTTTTAAGTGGACACGTTTTCGAGAACCATTTGCGCAATTTTTTTAACTGTTATGTTTAAAATTTTGAGTGGAGACAGTTAGTTTTTGAGTGTAAGAAAAGTTATTCTACTTCCTACATACAAATTTTACCTACCTACAGTCTTTGTGACAAACTCAATTTGTTGGCTGTCGGTCTGGGTGTTAAACTTGTATCGATAAAAAGTATTAAGCAGTGGTCCCACCAACGGCGAGTAAACGGTTAACTATCGACTATTTTCTCGCTCAAGAAACGTTCAATAGATATAACATTCCGTGTAAATAAAAGAGATGCACATACAAATAGTTCATCGCTGACTGTTCACACTGCCGGCGACGACTCGCTTTACTAGTTTTATCGCTTAAGCGACGAGCTTTCAAAAATAAACTCGCTCAGCAATACTCGTTCAGCGATACTCGCCCGCTTCATCATTTCTATACAGTGCGGCATTGAATGGCGCACGAGGCGAGTGGCGCGAGTAATCGCTCGTCGCACTTACACACTCGCTTATAGCCCGGCGACAAAACTATCGAAACTACACTCGCTTCCCGGTGATCGCCAACTCGTTTATAGTTTCTAGTTCTACTCGTTTCTCGTCTCGCCATAACATGTAGTACTAGATGACCCGACAGACCTACCTACGCCAACGAAGCAACATTTACATCAACCTAAACCTGTCAAGAGAAATCGCTTAATTCACAAATAATTTAGTATATTTCTGACATTTTTGACATTCTGAAATTTAAATTCACTATTATTTTACTTTATTATTATTTACAAGAAAAAATGACATATCTAACTATTTACTATTTGATTTCAACGCTTTAGAGAATTTGCCGTTAAATCGAGTGACGTAACATGGAATTTACATACGTAATAAATCATCAATGTTTAAACTTGCACACACACACTGCTTGGCGGGCAGAATAACTAGCAAAGACCGTATTATAGAAATAATACCACAACAGTATTTACCACGTGTTTAATTAAGTCGGGCAGATCGCGTGCTGAAAATCTCCGTACCGTATGTCATTCGTATACAGGGTAACATTGTTTTTTTATCCTTGATAGGTTAGCGTTTGACTACAGCTAGCCTAATGTTAAGCTGCACTGCAGTCTACGGTGTGGCACGCTTACCTAGAAGATACCTTTTAACTCTACTTTTGAAGGCCCCCGGATGATACCTCTCAGGAAGCAGAGACTCAGGTAGTAATATAATAAACCCACTCAGCGAACTAGTATAAACGGAAGAGTAACTCCATGCCTCGTTGGCGTACTGGTTACCATGCCGGACTGCCAATCGGATTCTGGGTTCGATTCCCACCACGGCCAACATCTTTGTGCTGAACTAAATTTGTTGGATGTCGGTTTGGGTATTAAATATGTATCTATATAAAATATGTATGTATGTATATGTAGTATATCAGTTTCATAAAATGGTTGCATTTCATGAAATATTTCACTGTCCACTGGCTATTTCATGATGTGCCCAGGCCAGATCAATGATAAGAAATCGTTTGACGATAGGGCCAACTGAACGCACTGCTATTTCATGAAATAATCAATCTTAATCGATCAGATCGTGGAATTGTTTCATTAACTACCGATAGAGGCGCTGTAAGCGCTTTGCTTGTGTCAAGATGGCGGCCCAAAACAAGGAGAGTAGGGTAACCACGAAGAAGAAGTATTTGGACTACTTGTCGTTATCAAGTATATACAATAAGTTTCCATAATTATATATAAGTATATATAATTATGGTTTTTTTATTACAATATAATTATACTTTTGACATCATTATAACTGACATATTACTCTTTAAATAATCATAATTTGACTTAACATAATATTAAATATAATAAGATAATGCGCATGTTAAAGAAGTAAGTAATCATAATGTAATAATGCAGATGAATAAAGGCTTTTTTACTTTACTTTTACTTTTACTATATATAATTATGGAAACTGTCAAAGTGGAATACTTCATATTCAAGAAAAAAAACCGAAGTAAACGAACGAACGAAAAAGGAAGTTCAAATAAGTGTTGGATATGGTGGTCGACTCAAAATTATTCAAAATATCAAATACAGGCTCTAAATTCTCCATCAATGTGCCTTTTTAGATTAAGTCTCTTTGTTATACTTATTTTAATTCAATTAAAAATTTAAACTACAAAAAATAAACAAGTACGTAACACAATTGTTCTGGGTTTTTTTATTAAATATCTTATGGTTACCCCATTTTCACGATATGGTCAAACGTGGGTGATCAAATCGATAAATGTTTATCGTTTAATGATTTGGTCATCATTAGTTGGCCACTTCATGAAACGTGAACACTTCACGAAATGATCAACCATTTCATGAAATGATCAATTCAGCGACCTGGCCACGACATATGAGGCCACCAGAACCAGAGCGGCTCAAACATAAACTACAAATTATGTGGATATGTGCTGGGCCAGTGTGCTCTATTGACATTGTTTTAAGAATCAAAATGCCATAACATATTTTTTAGCACCATCTATGATTATTTATCGAAATTACCTTTGAGCCACTCTGGCTTTGAAATTAGGGGTTTGAAAAGGGGCATTGCCGTGGTCAAGTAATAATATCACAAATTGTGGTTTGGGCCGCTCTGGTTCTGGTGGCCTCATATATGCAAGAATTGCTCATTTAAAGATATAAGATAAGATTATGTTGCTTCGGTTATATATAACCCTGTAAAGGACGGACTTATGGTATATAATTTAGCCGTATGACACCTTGAGACGTTACCAAGGTCGAACGAGGTGGGCAATTTATACTCTATTGTATACTAGCAAAAAAATACTTTACACACGGCTCACATCAGAATTATTTTGAAAAGGATAGCATCTTCTTCTTCTTGGCCAACACAAACTTTCGCATATCTTATCTTCTAAAATATTTTTTTTATATATTTTTTTTTTAATTCAGGTTTCAAGGACCCATATTAATTCTAAATTACAGTAGTTGTATTATTATACATTTTATGATTCAATTAAATTCCACAAAACAAAAGCACAAATAAGTAATAAAAGTTACATATAAAAATTACAATTCAAAATAAAATAAAAAGTCAAAAACATTCACAAACAGTAGTTCAATATAAAATGTCCGTGTCACAATGTTAGTTACCGTACTCCTCCGAAACGGCTTGACCGATTTTTACCAAAATATGTTATATGCGTATTCAGTAGGTCTGAGAATCGGCTACTATCTATTTTTCATACCCCTAAGTGAGGCAAAACAACGTTTGCCGGGTCAGCTAGTTATTTATATTTATCTATCTATGTTTGCCTTTGACATTGACCATACAAAAAACCCTCGTACCTGCCAAAAGTATTTCGACCTTAACATGTCAAAAATACGGATATGGTTGCAGCCAAATCACATAATAACATATTCTCCCGTAATTGTGTATATAGCGACTTATTATTTGCCATAATACAATTGTACCCTATTAGGGTACAAACTTGGTCGTACTACGTAACATCAAGGTTTTGACAACCTACAAGCAGTATGGGCATTAGTATTCAATCCTACTAATCTTCTGTAATACAAAAATAATAGTAGTTTAAAAAAACTAAAAAACACGCTTATCTGGCCGTTTAAAGTGGGTCAAAATCGCGCCCAAAAAAGTCGGTTACAAACAAACATACAAACAAAAATACAAAAAAAAAAAACAAATTAGTGTATTATCATCGGTCCTCAATAAATCTACAAAGTTTCAACGAAATCTGGCCGTTTAAAGTGGGTCAAAATCGCGCTCAAAGAAGTCGGTTACAAACAAACATACAAACATACAGGTGAAGCTAATATAAAGCGTGTAATTAGTTGGGTGTCCCTTCCTGCCGCTGGCGAGGTTAGTTTACCTTTTAGGTATGTACTCGTAATACAAAAAAAAAACACTTAAATTCATCTACATTTTCAAAAGACCATTTCAAGTAAACATAACGTATTTTTAACTGAATAACCATAAGCAGCTCACTATCGTTCATACGGCTGGACTTTCGCTCTAATATATTATTATTTATTTCATCAATTTCCCATACTGTCGTTACTCTGTACTGCGTCCGAGTACAGAAGAGCAACAAACCAACAATCTGACAATTACATATTTAAGTAGGTACATGATTACCCAATCATGTACCTACTGGGGGGGTTGTGAATATAACTACATAATTTTCGTGCACAAAAAAACAACCAATTGTGCCTTTTCGAACGAAAATTGCCCTTCACTATTGACTGAAATTAGGTATACACTGTTCCCAAATATATTTCCTCCAAAATCTTAATGGTAAGCAACAATAATAGTGGTGGCGATTCAGCGGCACATACGACTAAACTAAATTTAAAGAAGCCCCGTCTCTTTTCATCTTAGGTGGCCAGAAAGAGACGAAGTGATTCATCACAATTTTTTCCGGGCAGTGAGCAACGCATTTTTTTTAAATATTAGGACACATTTCACACTCGGCTGGTTAACCCCATACTGAACCATTTCTAGTTCGTATTATGGTTACTAACACAACTGATATACTACATATACAAACACATGTTATATATATACATATGTATAACACCCAAACCGACAGCCAACAAATTTAGTTCAGCACAAAGAAGTTGGCCGTGCCGGGAATCGAACCCGGAACCTTCTGATTGGCAGTCCGGCATGGTAACCATTACGCCAACGAGGTCGTCAGGTCCTTATGTTTAAATATATGTTGATAAGTTTGATTGGTATTAAAATCTATTCATTCGATATTTTTTACCGCCGATTCATAACGAAAAACTTATACATTCAATATTTTGCCCTTGCGCCTTAACCTCCGACACAATACATAGCTAAGAACTCTCTTCAACATCATACATACCTTTCTTACAATACATAGCTAAGAACTCTCTTCAACATCATACATACCTTTCTTACAATACATAGCTAAGAACTCTCTTCAACATCATACATACCTTTCTTACAATACATAGCTAAGAACTCTCTTCAACATCATACATACCTTTCTTACAATACATAGCTAAGAACTCTCTTCAACATCATACATACCTTTCTTACAATACATAGCTAAGAACTCTCTTCAACATCATACATACCTTTCTTACAATACATAGCTAAGAACTCTCTTCAACATCATACATACCTTTCTTACAATACATAGCTAAGAACTCTCTTCAACATCATACATACCTTTCTTACAATACATAGCTAAGAACTCTCTTCAACATCATACATACCTTTCTTACAATACATAGCTAAGAACTCTCTTCAACATCATACATACCTTTCTTACAATACATAGCTAAGAACTCTCTTCAACATCATACATACCTTTCTTACAATACATAGCTAAGAACTCTCTTCAACATCATACATACCTTTCTTACAATACATAGCTAAGAACTCTCTTCAACATCATACATACCTTTCTTACAATACATAGCTAAGAACTCTCTTCAACATCATACATACCTTTCTTACAAAAAAAAACTAAAATCGGTTCATCCCGAAACTACGATGCCACACATAAACACACACACAGACACGTCTAACTTATAACCTTCCACCAAAAATGTACTAAAAATATAAGGTAATGTCTCTAAAACGGCAAGGAAAATAAGACCACAAGTAAGAGTGTGGTCTTATTTGAGTTTGAGGAATTTAAGCGTTATTAGTATAGTAATACAGTTGAATTTTCTAACGCTCACTGCGTACGGTTATAAAATTGTATATCTGTTATCGCGGAGCAAGATAGCTTATGTTTAAAACGGCACTAGTCGAAACTCAACCTTAAGATACAGTGGTAAGGTTGACTTTGATTAAAACTTATTTTGAATTTCTGTGTATATCGTAATAGATACAATAGTATAGTAAACTCATGGTATTTGTATGTGCTGTATTTGTGCAACACTGAATCTGGTATATATTTGATCGAAGCCACCATATCATAAACACCATTAATCAAATAAATAGCTAACCAAACAACAGACAATAAATAGAATCTAATCATTCAAAGGAAGTAGACAAGACTAATCAACCCGAGATATTAACATTAAAATATAGCAAAAAAACTATAGAAAAACAAAGTATACAAAAAAACAATTATGATACAAAAAAAATCTACACCAATATTATTCTAATATACTAAAGTTTGTATGTAAAGGTGTGTGTTTGTTAGTGCTTCATAGTGAAAAGACTGAACCGATTTTCATGAAATTTCATACAAACATTTAGCTTAGACTAGAATTTGCTTGAATTTTATACTATTTTAGATTCATATATACCGCCTTCTTTTAAATATGTTTATTTTCATTCCATTCCCGGTGAATGCCTGGTAGAAATCACCATAGGCGATAAGGCTGCCATTGTACTCTACGTATGCCATTGTACTTTAAGTTTTTAATTTTTAATATTTAAATTTTCATTTGTGGTTGTACAATTAAAATTTATTCAATCCTGTTATGTCAGAAAAAAATCCATACAATTATCAAAATATAAAATCCATGAAAAAACATGTCAAAAATAATACATATTAAAATTAAAATATATTCAAAGACACAGTCACAATATATTTTTTTTATCCAATTTTCCATCCATTTATGTATTGTATTAAATTGATTGAATTGACACAAATAATACTACGAGTATATACCGGATTATCACACTTTAGGCTGATAATATGTATTTGTATGTGTGTGTGTGTGTGTGTGTGTGTGTGTGTGTGTATACTCGTATATGTGTACCTTTTCTAGCTTAAAAGGCTGCTCTGGTAACTTTTATCGTGGGTCAAATGAATTAAGTTAAATTTGAGAATGGATTAACAGAATCGATACATTTAATCTTGGATCAAAGCGCATAAAACCACGGGGCAAAGCTAGCTAGTTATAATAACTCACCTGATATTCATGGAAATCCATCATTATTTAAACATTAACGAATAAATGCAACAACAAAAAAAAACACTAAAACTTTAACGAGCACTTTTTTATATTTAAATCAAAAATATTGCACACAAATAAAAAGACTACAGTCGACACTTTTTTTTTTAAATAACTAATATTGCACTTAAAAAAACACTAAACTAAAAACTTTTTTCTTAAAAAAAACTAAAATATTGCACGTATCAGACTGTCCCGTCGCGTGGGTAAAATAAATATTACACGTAATGCCAATTACAAAACTAATATTGCACTTAAAAAAACACTACACCCTAACTAGACAACTAAAAACTTTTTTCTAACAACTAAAATATTGCACTTCTCAGACTGTCTCGAAAAAATAATAATAATAATATTGCACGCAACTCCAATTAAATCAACAAAATAAAAATTCAGGTACCAACGGCGGTAAATTTAAGTTTACGGAAGAGTTCACATTTTCAATTTTTTTTCGAAAATTCGCAAATGTCAATGTCAAAGCGTTTGACAGCTGGTGTTTTCCCGCGCGCGCGCTTTCCTCCTAGGTGTCATGGTCAAGCGCGCGGCCCGTGGCGCGGTGCGTTCGATACTGGCCGGTGAAATATCACCGTTGAGAGAAAAAAAAACCTAATCACACTTTACGCTATGGAGGCGAACGGTCGTGAGTATGTTTGTTTGTAAGTTTTAATATTAAGTGAAGCTTTTATTTTAAAGGCGAGAGTTTTCGAGTTTAATATTATAGTATTTATTGAATTTAATTAAAACAGTACATAGACCAATTACGTTAATTAAATATTAATAGCATAGGTACCTTTTATAACAAAAAAAACGATATAGTTTTTTGTTTTAGCTTTAGTTTAGAGATTTTTTTCATAGTTTATTTGAGACAGTTTTAAACCGGTTCGTATGTCAGTTTGTGTGTAGGTTACGTACGTTTTAATATTAATTGTAGCTTTATTATTGTATTAATTTTTTATCTACCTTTGTAGTTAATTACAATAAATTAAAAAAATATAAGTACCAAAAATATTATAAAAACCCCGAAAAGATGTTGTAGCTTTTATTTTTAAGGCTGAGCTTTGGTGTCGAGAGAATTCGAGTTTAAAAAAACTATATAGTTTTTTGTTTTAACTATAGAGTTTTTTTTTTCAAAGCTTATAAGACAGTTTTAAACCGGTTCGTATGTCTGTTTGTGTGTACGTTTTAATATTAAGTGAAGCTTTATTATTGTATTAATTTTTTATCTACCTTTTTAGTTTTTTTACAATAAAATATATAAAAAAATACCTATAACATTATAAAAAACCTAAAAGATATTGTAGCTTTTATTTTAAGGCTGAGCTCTGGTGTTGAGAGAATTCGAGTTAAAATAACTGTATAGGTTTTTGTTTTAACTATAGAGTTTTTTTTTTCAAAGCTTATTTGAGACAGTTTTAAACCGGTTCGTATGTCTGTTTCTGTGTACGTTAAAATTTTAATAATAGCTTTATTATATTGTATTCATTTATTTGCGTATCTAACTTCTTAGTTTTTTACAATAAATTACATATTTAAAAAAATACAAAAATATTATTAAAAAACCAAAAAGATAGTGTGCCGCCGGTAGCGAGGAAAGGCAACTGTATCTTTTATTTTTAAGGCTCTTATTAAGAATTCGAGTTCTATTTTTGAGACAGTTTTAAACCTCGTTAGCGTAAAGGTTACCATGCCGGTCTGCTGATCAGAAGGTTCCGGGTTCGATTCCCGGCCCTGTCAACATCTTTGTGCTTAACTAAATTTGTTGGCTGTGGGTCTGGGTGTTAAATATGTATTTATATAATATGTATGTATGTATGTATATGTAGTATATCAGTTGTGTTAACAACCATAATACGAGCTAGAAATGGTTCAGTATGGGGCTAACCAGCCATGTGTGAATGTGTAAAAATAATAAAACCTAATCACGCCTTACACTGTGAAGGCGCACGTTTGTTAGTAAGTTAGTTTTAATATTAAGTTTTTTTTAAGTTTTTTAAGTCTCAGCTCAGGTGTGGAGGGAATTCGAGTTTAAAATCAGGGAAGTTTTCTTAATCTTAGTTCAGACTAGCTGACCCGGCGAACGTTGTTTTGCCTTCTAAATTATTTAAGAGGCGTGGAAAATAGATAGTAGCCGATTCTCAGACCTACTGAATACGCATATAAAATTTGGTAAAAATCGGTCAAGCCGTTTCGGGGGAGTGCGGTAACTAACATTTTGACATGGAAATTTTATATATTAGATTATTTCGTGAATTTTTTACTTATAAGTAGTAATCATTTTTAACTCGACCCACGGATTCAATTACTCCATGAAAAATGTTGTCTACTTAATAATTAAGTACTACTTCGATCAAAGATGTACTAGATAAGGTGATGTCATTAAAAACGGCAAGGAAAATAAGACCACAAGTAAGTGTGGTCTTATTTGAGTTTGAGGAATTTAAGCGTTATTAGTATAGTAATACAGTTGAATTTTCTATCGCTCACTGAGTACAGTCATAAAATTGTATAGCTGTTATCGCGGAGCAAGATAGCTTATGTTTATTACGGCACTAGTCAAAACTCAACCTTAAGATACAGTGGTAAGGTTGACTTTAATTGAAATGTTTCTTGTGACGTGGTCATATTTTGTATTTCTGTGTATATCGTAATAGATACAATGGTATAGTAAACTCATTACATTTTTTGTGCTGTGTTTGTATGCAACACTGAATCTGGCATATATTTGATCGAAGAAGTAGTAGCTTAATTATTAAGCTACAAAAATAAGCTATAAGAAAAAGGCTTCACAAATGATCGCGAGTAAAACCGCGGGACGCAGCGCTACTCTAACATTATAAATTGTGTGGTGTGTGAAATTGCCAGAATTGCGGCGCGCCGTTTTGCCGTAAGTTTCTAACTGTAAAGCCGTAAGGAGGTTGTGTACGATGCTTTCTTGGCCTCCGTAGAGAGCGCAATTACAATCCACGTTCGAAATTTGAATTGATTGATTGGCGCGTCTTCGAATGACAGTTATTTTTTTTAATACAGTTCTTTAAATTATTTTCCGTATGTTTTTCGAGTAAATTCTAATATTAGTGACAGATTTATTATTAAAATTTATTGAGATTGTTTTGAAATTGCTTTTTTTTGTCACTTTTAATTATAATTAGTATTTTTGGGTAATTTCGAATATGAGTGAGAGATTTGTTATTTATAAAGACTGTTTTAAAATTGCGTTTTTTGATATTTTTTATATTATAATTAGTTTTTATTTTTTAAGTGATTTCGAGTATTATTGACAGATTTATTATTAAGGCAGTAATGAAATAGCTTTTTGATATTTTTTTATGTTGTCGCTATTATTTATTAATACTGTTTTGAAAGTGCTTTTTTGAGATTTTAAATTAACTCCTTTTTATTTATTTTTGACGACCTTGTTGGCGTAAAGGTCACTATGCCGGACTGCCAATCAGAAGGTTCCGGGTTCGATTCCCAGCACGGCTGCAACATCTTTGTGCTTAACTAAATTTGTTGGCTGTCGGTCTGGGTGTTAAATATGTATCTATATAAAATATGTACATATGTATGTATATGTAGTATATCAGTTGTGTTAGCATCCATAATACAAACTAGAAATTGTTCAGTATGGGGTTGACCGGCCGTGTGTGAAAAATGTCAAAAAAAAAGTCTGCTTTGAATTGCTGCTTTTTTGTTAAAATAAAAGAAATTATTTAAACCAAGCATATATTTCTACAAAGCAGAGAAACAAATTTATTTGCACATACATATTTTTATTTTATTTTACTATTGAATCATTCAAAATTCATTAAATATTTTTTTTATTAAATGTTAAGAATCGTTAGCGTCCTAAAACACAATAACGTAAAAAAATACCAAAAGTTTTATTTTTGGAAATACTCGTTTTAAATTTAAAAATAGTGCTTCTGAAACTAATAAAGCAATTAAAACAAATCTTACTTTATTTTCGGTAATTATAATATATTAAAAAAGTAGACTTTAAATTTTAATACTATTCTTTGTAGATTTTATATGTGTATTTTTTTTATGTCGAAAGAATAACTAAACCGCTATACATAACTGAAATAGTTTAACCGTCCAGTTAAAATATCAGTTAGATTAAGTTAGTCTGACAACAGTTAGACCTTATAACGTTCCTAGTAGTTTAATAGTCTTCTTCGTATGAGCTAAGTGGCCAATCTCTGGTGTCGAGACTTTTCAAACGCCTCTAACTTGGCTTAACGACTGATTGTAATATAACAGCCAGGACCTAAGCGACCTAATCAGGACTAAATCAGGATCTAACCTAAAGCGTATCGATAATATTAAAATTTTCCTAACAAACTTAAAAAATTTACTCATAACAAAAAGTTATTATAAAATAGAAGACATTTTAATTGACGGAACACTTAAAAAATCAAATGAATTAACAGGGTTGCTCATCTCCAGTAAATAATTGCGATGCCTTATGGGTAATTATGTAACTGTAAAGTGACATAGTATTGCAATAAATGGTTTGACTTTGACTTTTGACTTTGACCTACAATTTAACGCGTCATCCGACCGACGGCAGCGCTCAGATAAAAAATGACACTTTTTAAAAGACAGTCTTGTGCATGGTCACCCATCCAAAGAGTGTCCGCATCGACCGTTGCTTAACCTCGATGATCACGTCAGATCGCTTCTGTAAGTCGAGCTACAGGCGCTACAATTTAATATTCATACAGTTGTACACTAAAGACAAGTTCAAGTTAGACTCGCGCATGAAGGGTTCCGTACCATTAAATTAAGATAATTGAAAAATGGCAAATAACACGTTTTTTGTATAAATATTTATTTTATTTTTATTTATTTACTTACTAATTCCAAAAGGTAACATAAGGTATACATATACATATTTTATGAAAATTTACTGTTACCTTTACTAATATATAGCAAAACAATACGAAAATAATAAGTTTATTGTATGGGGACCCATCTTAAAATTTTTATTGTACACATTTATATATATTTTTTTGATGATGTCTTGTGGAAAGGCGAAACACGTTAGGCAACGTTAATATTAGAATTATATGTTTCAGGTTGTTCCGGTGTGTGAGGAGACCAGCCACGCGAAGTGAAACTACCTTGTGTTAGGAGGGTAGTTTTTTTTACTCTGAATAGGTTAGCGCTTGACCACAATTCACCTGATGGTAAGTGATATTGAGGTCTAGTTTATGGATTAGTTTACTGGTGTGAGTTGTAGTGGAGGTGTGGTGGTCGGTCGGAGGAACACACCTAATATTTTTTATATATTTTTATTTTTGACGTGACAACGTCTTAAATTAGGTTGCGGCTGGAAGTCACTTATGAAAAAGTGTAACGCCCGGTAACGTTACGATGAGTCACCGAACGAGAGAGGCCCGCCGAATGCCTTGCGTCTCTCTCCCACTCAACTATGATCGGTCTGCCGCGCGCGCAGCACGCGGCAGACGTTGTCACGTAAAATCTTCGCCCGTAAAACCGACTTTACAGGCAACCATTTTTTTTTAAATTTTCTTTTGCCTACCTTAATTTGGGTTTCAGATCACAGCGGAAGTACACTAAATATTTAATCTTGTCTTCCAAAACTAGTTTTATTTTATAAATTGTATTATAGTGTGAAACGGCTTTAAAGCTGTAAATCCTAACTGCAAGTCGAAGCGTTTCAAAGAGCTTTTACTTTCAAACGAGCTGTGAATTTCGCGAGAACTGTTCTGTCTGTACGGACTTAAAAAGCGAGTGTGGCTCGGCGGAATTACGTTAGCTTTCCAATCTGTCTGCCCCTGGTTCGATACCAGCCATAAGACTTTTTTGTTGGTTCCGTACCTAAAAGGTAAAAACGGGTCCCTATTACTAAGCCTCCGCTGTATGTCTGTCTGTCTCCAGGCTGTATCTCAGATTCCGTAAAAGCTAGAAAGCTGAAACTTTCAAAAGATACGAGGGTCAAACTGAAAGTTCTCAGAAAATCAAAAACTAAGCATTCTAGCAAGTTATTAGTTTTATTATAACTTTTCAAAATAGCGTCCATTTACATCAAAACATCTCTGCATTCGATAGAACCATTGAGAAAAGCACCTTGCCCACTCGGCCTTAGGGGTCTCTTCGACGGCGTTTTGAAACGCAGCCACTGCTTCCTCGGCGTCCATAAAACGTTTTCCTCGAAGTTTTTCTTTTATTTTCGGGAATAAATAAAAATCGCAAAGTGCGAGGTCGGGGCTATACGGCGGGTGACCCAGTAATTCCACGTCTGAGGTCGCCAAATAGTTGATCGTTTGCCTGGCGGCGTGTGACGAGGCATTGTCGTGATGAAGGAGGATCCTGCTGCGAGCTCGTTTCTCTCGAACTTTTTCCAAAACAAGTGGCAAACAATTATTAGTGTACCACTCTGCATTAACCGTTTTCTGATCCTCTAAGACAATTGTCACGTAATGACCTGTCCTTCCGAAGAACGAGGCCACCATCTTTTTTCCAACACTTCGCCCTCTCTTCAATTTAGTTGGCAACTCCTCGGAAGGAAACACCCACTGAGCAGACTGTCTTTTGGTTTCCGGATCATAACAGTAAATCCAGCTTTCGTCACCTGTTAGTGTGCCGAACGCAGCATTTGAGTCAACTCCGTTAAATTTTTGGATCATTTCTCGGCACCAATCAACACGGCGGAGTTTTTGAGCTTCGGTCAAATTATGCGGTACCCAGCGGGCACAAAGCTTCCTGACCGCTAAATGTTCATGGAAAATTTTGTGCACTTGACTCATACCTATGCCTAGACTTGTCCGAATCTGCTGATAGGTCACTCTTTTGTCAGTCTATATCATACGCCGCACAACACTGATGTTATCTTCAGTCGTCGCTGTAGAAGGCCGTCCCTCACGCAAATCATCGGTGAGATTAGTGCGACCACGTTTGAATTCAATAAACCAGTTGTAAACTGTCGCACGAGATGGGGCTTCATCGTGAAAGGCCAATCGAAGTCTATCATAACTTTTTTGTTGACTTAAATGACACCGAAAGTCATAAAAAATCATTGCACGAAAATTTTCTCGGCTTAAATTCATTCTAACGTGCACAGACTATTTTCAATTTGCCGGCAAATCGTAAAACAAATGACAAATGAATGAAATATATACTCAATAATAATGGGAAAGAGTTCTATTTTAAAAATGTAAACTTATTTTTTTAATATAATGCTTTTAAGTGGCCCGTTCTAAAAACTTACAGTTTGGCCCTCGTATGTATTTCCAGTGCCGCTATAACAACAAATACTGCAAATTTAAAAAAAATTAAGGGGGGTCCCCATACAATAAACGTGTTTTTCTCGTATCTTTTTGCTATATATCAATGGTAGCATGAAGACACCTAAAATGTTCACGGAATGTATAAATGTACGTAACCTTTTAAGGCTTTCCGAGCCCCATACTAAATGCTTCTCAGACTGGCAACCATTTCCTCTAAGATTTTTAAATAGTAATCACTTAACATAAACTTAAAATGGTCTAATTGGGGCGCGAAATAGGTAATATTATACATTTTTTATCGCAAAACAGATATATCAGCGTGATTTTTTCCAGCAAAATACACATGTATGAGTGCAGTGCAACAACTTAGCTGTTCAGTTGACAGTGTCGCTAGTGGAGATTTGTTGCCACCTAAGAGTGCTGTCGAACTTGTAATTCCAATTTTGGCCACCTGAACAGCTAAGTTGGTGACATGTATACGTATACATTGTTAGTTTCCGTTTCCGTTAGTGTCATTCTCTCTGCCAAACATGAACCCAAGCTTACCATCCGTAGTAATAAATCAACAAAATTCCGTTAGATGGCAGGATCAAAAAAAGTATTGTTAAAGAGTTTGATGAAATTTATTTATTATTTTTAAATAAATTATTGCTATTTTTATATTAAGTATCGTAATAGAATTAAAAATTTAAAATATGTATTTTAAATTTTTAATAAATATGTATTTTAAATGTTTTGTTTGATTATTTGAATGAAATTTAGTTATGTCAATGTCAGTTTGTCATATTTGACATACTTAAAAAAACGTATTTATATTGCAGCAATAATTTTTAGGGTTAGGTACCCTAAGAATGAAATTAATATACTACTGCGATCTTTTCTGTACTTAAAAGATAAAAACGAATGCCTTTTACAAAATATTCGTTGTCTGTCTTTATGTCACCAGGCTGTTTCTAATACACCTTGATAGCTGAAACTTTCACAAATTATTTGTTTCCGTTGCCTATAATCCAATGCTATAACCCAAGAGTATACAAGTACTAGATACGCTATAACAACAAATACTAAAAACACAAAATATACAAATATAAAGAGTGGATGACACGTTTTTAAAGTGTACCTTAAAAGACGTGTTATATTTTGTATTTTTGCTCAATATCAAAAACGATAACAGGACACTAAAGAATTCTACAGAATATTAAGCTACGTATTACCTCTTTTTACTCTATCTTTACAATGACACTTGGTAGATTCTTTCATGATTTCTCTCTTTCTTTCTTTCAAAATAAAATGAATGTTTGATATGGGGTTCCCATACAAAAAACATGTTTCTTCGCCATATTTTAATAATGGTACGGAACCCTTCACGCGCGAGCCCGGTTCGTACTTGGCCAATTATATCAAATTTTTATACCTACGTCTTTTGTTTACCTATCAATATCTTTAACAATCTCATAATTACAAAAGGCTTGTTTGTTTGTTTGTTTGGATGTTTTTATGTTTTTTTGACGCGAATAGGCTCCGAAACTATTGGACTAAAATTAAAAATTCTTACACCGTTGGGAAGTTACATTATCCCCAAATGACATAGGCATTATATTTTGTTGCAAAGGGTAAGAACTTCTTATTAAGACTCCAGTAATGTAACACAAGGTATAAAAAAGAGTAAAAAATTTGTTTCATCGCATGCGCTAAGAAAAGTTAGTTGTGGCGGGTGTCGTTTAGTATGTCTTGAGAGCAGCGGAACCCATAAATACAAAAAAAAACTTTAATCTATGTCAAAATTATAATGCGATAAAATTTAAATGTTTGTTTGTAACGAATAACATATTACACATCTGAACGACTTTCAAACATATCTCCTAGAATTCAATTTTTTTTATGGCCGTGCTAAGCCGGGACGGGCCACTAGTGTATAATTATATCAACGATACATGTAAACTGCCAGATGTACATTTATTATAACTAAGATTTCGACAGGCCTCTTACCTTAGAATAATAATAACAGTTTTTTTTATTTCAAATGTAGCTAAAATTGTATCCATAGTCTAATAAATATAAATTCCCTGATAATATGTAATTATTTACTTTTCTGATCATTAGACTTGAAGCTGATAAGATAGAGTAAAAATTAGGTTTCATCAATAAAAGGTCTCTGGATACGTAGCTTTATCAGATTTTGGCACCCCACGCACGCACTGTATGTAGAAGGTACATATGTGTCTAGCTCCGGTTTTGATGTTCTTAGCTATGTATGATGGTATTCGCATGTCCGCGAATACAAAATATTGGATATGATATTATTCGCAACTTTCCCAAATGAAAGGGCTTACATTTTGGAATCATGCGAAAAATACAACTGTTTCATGCAATATGTTAGATGATTCGTGAGAAAAGTTTTTTCTTGTTACTTATATCATGTACCCTATAGATTTTTACTTTTCTAATTTCGTTTGAGGTTTGAAGGTATGCGCTATGAATATTATATACACGAAAACGAAACCTATTGAAAATATATTCTTTCTCATAATTTTCCTTCAAAAAAAAAGTTTCAAACAAAATAAAATAGCAAGAACAATTCATGAGATTCGAACCATGGTCAATTCAAATCATAAAAATATTTCATGTTCCAAAAATGCTTCCTCTACGAACGAGCTATATAATCGACTATTGAGCGTTCGAAATTGGCATCCATATTCAAATATGCTGAAGTTCAAGTGACAAAAAAAATTGTCAATGCTAGTGTGAGTGTAGCCGCATCATCACAGAATAGATGATAGTAGATATGGGTTTTATATGGCTTTTTGTAAATTTTTGCTATCAACGCTTAATATATGTTGTTTTGTGATGAGCCTTAAAAATAATACATTAACAGTAGATTTCGCGAACCGATTCTGAAGTTACAAAAGAAATCACTTGGGCTGCTGGGATGAATATAACTAACTTATACCTATTTAACGCCATCTAGCGGCATATGAGCACTTGCAGCATGCTAGCGAACAACCTTAAATTAAATTATAAAATTGGAATAAAATAAATATTTGAGGGGTGCTCCCATACAACAATGGTACGGAACCCTTCCTGCGCGAGCCCAACTTGCACTTGGCCAATTTTTTTTTCAAGTTATGTCTGGATTTGCTCTCGCTTCACAGTAAATGCAAACTTCTTGAGGAAAAGGACGTGTGTCATCCGCCAACACGAACTTGAGTGACGTATTCCGATAGCTCGAGCTCACTGGCAGGGAATCGAACCCAGGACCCATATGTCGTAAGGCAGCCACAAGTCACACTGAGCTATCATCGCTTCAACGTGTCCATTGACCAAGAAACGCGTATAACAGAGTTAGCATCATAATTACTACTGTCTTACAAACCGTTGTTTAAAACAAACCGGTTCATTTAACCATATTTTCTTAACGACACTATTATGTACTCGTACTCGTATGTTGGACGGTCGCGGTGAGTCGTACCCATAAAATGTGCACAAGACATATTAACTTGTGACGCGGATTAGGAATATGCAGATTTATTTATTACACTGGTCTACAGTGGTTTTGTTGCCTTTGATATGATGATGATTTTGGGTCTATTTATACACACAATTCGTGAAAATATCAATGATTTTGTAAGATCTGCTCGTTTTTTTTTTCAACAAATGACTGAAAATTAAAATTTTGATGATAAATCATTTAAAATTCAATTTGTAGAAACGAGGAAATTTAGTACTTTTACGAATATATTCGTAATCTGGGCACTTAAAAACGTAACAATTTGCGATGATAAACAGGGCAAGAAAAAAAAATTGATTTTTTGTAGAGCTGTGTTATTTATGTTATTACTATGCGTGCCAACTAAGAATAGGACTGTCAAACCGCCATCTCGCTCAATAATACGCGCAAACGTCATTATCAAAGTGTATGGTGTGCAAAAAAAAATTGTAAACAAATTATATTCAGTTTATAAGTTTAATGTACGCTGTTTTGCTATTTCTCATACATTTTACGGCAAATTAATTATAAATGAGTAGTTTTTGAAATTAAAAGCATATTTATAAAAAATCAATTTTTTTTCACTGATGACACTTCTTTTTGTACCAAATAAAAGACTTTATTATACTGCTTACAACACTGAAGTTGAAACTATCCAAAACCAATGTCTCGTCACGTGATTTTTTTAGGTGTTGTTAATTTGCCTTGGGTACTTCTTACCTGTAGAATTAGCTGATCCGAAATTATCCAGTAATAAAATCAAGAATTAAATACAATAATTAAATTTATATCTATGAATATGAACCAAAAGAAAATTAATTTTTTTTCATTGCTGGCAGTACTATTTTGATAGTTATCGTGTGAAGTTGAAGCAAGCGCAATCCTATTCTTAGTTGGCAGTACATCTTTTTGCATACGCCCCAAGCGAGATGTCATTGCAGGTCTCATCACCCCACACTAGAATAAGAATTACATTCTTCTTCTTCATCGTATGAGCTAAGTGACCAAGCTCTGACGTCGACAGTTTTCAAGGCGCCCGAAGGCCTCTGACTTGGCTAAACGACTGCTTGTACTAAGACTAACAGCCGGTACCTACAACTGAACGTGTCATCCGACAAACGGTAAATGGCACTAAAAAACGACACTGTAGTACATGGTCACCCATCCAAACACTGTCCGCATCGACCGTTGCGTAGCTTCGATGATCGCGTCAGATCACCTTAGATAGCCGAGCTACAGGCGCTAGTATTGTGTACTTACACCAATACAACACTTTAGACTATTATACATAAATTTACATGATTATATACAAAATTAAGACTATTAACATAATTTACTTAAATAAGCTTTACATTCAGTCACAAGTAACTGGTGGAAATAACGTCTGCTTTTCAATCAGACGGCCCCTGGTTCGATCCCTGCTCTACACCAATGACTTGTTTTTCAAGTTATGTGTGGATTTGCACTCGCTTTACGGTGAAGGAAAACATCGTGAGGATACCGACACGTTTGAGGACCACAATATCCGAAAACGTGTGTCATCCGCCAACCCGCACTTGGCTAGCGTGGTGGATTATGGCCTATATATCTCTCCTCGTGAGGGAAGGTTCAGAGTCCCAGCAGTGGGAACGTATAGTGGGCTGCTAATACTTAATGCTATCAGTTGTCCCTCTGTGTTCTCTCTAATCTGCGTTAACGGTGTATCCATAATCGATAAATGTGTATAGCAAAAACCCGCCTCGATGTCTGTACTAACGACGCATGCTTCGATCAAAAATGTACTAGATATAAGGTGATGTCTCTAAAAACGGCAAGGAAAATAAGACCACAAGCAGGCCTGTGTCACTCCGCGTGTAGGTGTTAAAAACATACCTACGGGCGGCGGCCACTGCGCAAAGGGCCAATCTATGTGGCTCTTTCAATACCACAGAATAATAACTAGTACTACGTATAACCATGTACAACGAATTATGAACCGTAGCATAGTGAATTAAGGCCCATATTCCTTTGAAAAGAAATTGGTAGGTAACGAAATCATCGCGGGCTCGACTGGACCGCGAGCTAAATTAAATCATATTGTTTATCAGATTGAGTTCATATTTCTTTGAAAACCATTGCGAAGTGAAGCTTCTGTACGAAGTACAAGTTATTATTCTGTGCCACAAGTAAGAGTGTGGTTTTATTTGAGTTTGAGGAATTTAAGCGTTATTAGTATAGTAATACAGTTGAATTTTCTAACTCTCACTGCGTACGGTCTTCAAATTTAATAGCTGTTATTGCGGAGCAAGATAGCTTATGTTTATTGCGGCACTAGTCGAAACTCAACCTTAAGATACAGTGGTAAGGTTTTTTTTTATAACTTTTAGGTTTGCCTTTGACCACAGCTTGCCTGGTGTTAAACAATACTATGGCCTACGATGTTACACGCTTACCTAGAAAATACATATGAACTCTGACTGTTGACTTGAATTGAAATATTTTTGTGACGTAGTATATTAGAAATAGATACAATAGTATAGTAAACTCATGCCATTTTTTTGTGCTGTGTTTGTATGCAACACTGAATCTGGTATATAGTTGTTCGAAGGACGCATGGATCATCCACGCTTCCACATAATGTATGAGGTATGAACATTAGCGTTATCTAAGGATATTTTAAATCTTAGGCTTACGCTTGACCACAAGTCACCAGATGTTAAGTGATATTTCGATCTAGGATGGATCGCGCTTGCCTAGAAGAACCCGGTTCTTTTGATCGAAGTCTACTCTAGATTGTTTTTAAACAAAATATATCAAATCAAATATGATTTAGATTTATTGATTTTTTAACCAATTTTTTAGGATTCCGTAGCTAAAAGGTAAAAACGGGGCCCTATTACTAAGCCTCCGCTGTCTGTCTGTAAATCTCAGAAACCGTAATAGCTAGAAAGCTGAAACTTTCACAAGATATGTATTTCCCGTGCCGCTATAACAACAAATACAAAAATAAAAAATATTAAAAAAAATATTAAGTTTACTTATTTTATTGTATTTTTTTTTATACTTTACATAATGTTCGTTTTTACTATGATTTGTAAATAATTTTCACTTTATTATTGTTATGTTCAAATTTATTTTTATCATTACTACTTGTTTTGTTTTGTTGTTGTAAGATGTTTCGTATAATTTTTTTTAACTTAATTAATTCAGACCTTAATACATGTATTACTTAGAGGTATCTTTATATAAGCCCTTATTATTCGTTTGAGCTAAGTGGCCAAGCTCTGGTGTCGAGAGTTTTCAAGCCGCCCTCAGCCCTCTGACTTGGCTTAACGAATGCTTACACTAAGACTAACAGCCGGAACCTACAATTTAACGTGTCATCCGACCCACGGATGGATAAGAGGCCCTAATAACCTCTCAAAGAGTACGAAAACCGTTATACAAATCACTTTTTTTTTAATAATCCGGAAGTGAAAGAAAATTACTCCGATCTGACTCTAACTAGATACAAATTATAGTTATATGGATTTCTCGATTTGACGACCTCGTTGGCGTAAAAGTCACCATGCCGGACTGCCAATCAGAAGGTTCCGGGTTCGATTCCCGGCCCGGCCAACATCTTTGTGCTTAACTAAATTTGTTGGCTGTGGGTCTGGGTGTTAAATATGTATCTATATAAAATATGTATGTATGTATGTATATGTAGTATATCAGTTGTGTTAGCAACCATAATATGAACTAGAAATGGTTCAGTATGGGGCTAACCAGCCGTGTGTGGAATGCGTCCTAGTATTTATTTATTTTTATTTCTAATGAGCGTTATTACAAATACAAATACAAATCATTTATTGATAACACCAAAGTTACAAGTCAAATAATATGATATCATTACAAAAGTATATGATATGTATCAATGTCAATTTTCAATTATATTCTAGTAATATAATAACTGTTGTATAGTTATTGGACAACTATCCGCGGTTTGCCGTGTTGCCGTTAATACGGGATTAAGAGTAACCTAAATTAATCCAGGATCTAAGTTATCTCTTTAAGGCTTTGGATAATAACTCTTTAACTTTAACTTCTCTTTGTGTTGCGATACCCGAACAGGGTCCGTTATGTGATACCTACTATTTAAATGTATAACATCTTAATTATGCCATAACGAAGCAATAAATGTATTTGACTTTGACTTTGAACATCAGAGCTTGGTCACTTAGCCCATCTAAACCAATATTATAAAGAGGAAGTGTTTGTTTGTTTGTTTGACGCGAATACGCTCCGAAACTACTGGACTGATTTATAAAAGAAGAGATCGCTTTAAGCGATAAGACCGCCAATTGTGGCACACTTATTTGTAAGCTCTTTCTTTTTCTTTTTTGTATGTAAGAATTAATGTGTCCAATAAAGAATTTTCTATCTATCTATCTATCTGATTTGAAAAAATAAAACTTTCACCGTTGGGAAGCTACATTATCCCCGAAAAACAGGCTATATCCGCATCGACCGTTGCTTAGCTTCGACGATCGCGTAAGATCACCTTATCCAGCCGAGCTACAGGTAAAGAAAACTTAAAAAAAACACAATTAAACTGCAATCAAAATAATCTAAACCCACAATGTCAACATTTAAATAGAAATAAACTTTCATCGACGCACAAAGGCTAACCCCTTTTCCGAGCACCGCTATCCTTATTATCGATCAATGATCTATAGATCAATGATCCATGGATCGCGAGAGATCTTTGGTGCGCGGGGTCAGACGTACCAATTATGCAGCTATTGAACGTTCGAGTGCGCGTGTGTCGAGTCTCTATTATGTCGCTGTAGAAGTGTTCAAAGATGACATTTTGCAAAAGACCTGATGATTCTTTGTGATGTGTTTTTTTATCTAACCTATATAGTCCCATTGTTGGGGCAAAGGTTATGAACTGGATATTTTTTATGTTAAATTCCTACAGCTTAAGAGTTTGTTAAAAACATCTTTATTTAATATTACATGTCCATAAATATAATAAAAATTATACATGTCAAAAAAAATATGTTAGGAAAACTCGCCTATGACCGTACCTGGCGCAAAGGTGCCCATAACACTGGCTGCGTTTCCACGCTGAATAGCAATGTCTATCCTCTACACCAAGTACGATCAAGACCCCCGTTCTAGAGTTTGTTAGGTATATATACATGTGAGCGGGATGGTGGGTTAATGCGAGGAGCGGAACCTCACCCCGCCATTTCCGATGAGGAGGCCATCGTGAGGTTTTAGTCGGTAGTGATGCCCTTCTGGCATCGAGCCCGACATACCCCACCCACCTCCCCGGGTGTGGTGGGCATGCGTAAATGCATTTATGCATTTTCTCACGTAAAAAAAAGGTACATATACATGACCGACGAACCGAATTCGACGGCCTCGTTGGTCATAATGGTTACCATGCAAGACTGCCAACCATTGGGTCCCGGTTTCGATTCCAGGCACGGCCAATGTCATTGTCATAAACTAAATTTAGTGACGGTCTGGGTGTTAAATATGTATCGATTTACAGTATTGATGTATGTACATATATGTTGTATACAAAAAATGGTTTAGTATGAAGCTAACCAGCCGTGTGTGAAATGTGTCCAAAAACCTTTAATTTTTTTTTTCATAACTTAAACTATAAAAGTCTGTAAAAATGCTATAAGTAGTTAAAATCAAATTAGATTCTTTAAAGGTCACTTTAATAATAAATAAAATAAAAAACTTTTAAATAATAAAAAACAAATATTCTATTCTATTCCGTTCAGAAACACGGCAAAAAGACATATTGGTATACAGTCGAAATCCCTAAGTTTCGCACAAGCCGATTCGCGTCTACCTTTCTTGTGAAGACTGCAAAACTTTAATAATATTACCTATTTAACATCGTTATGGCCATAGTATTGTTTAACATCGGGCAAGCTGTGGTCAAACGCAAACCTATAAGTTATAAAAAATATATATTTTCTTAGTTTTAAAATTTGAGAAGCATTTCACATTCGCCATTTTGAAAAAGCCCGAATTTTCACAAGTCACAGTAGCACAATACAGTAAGAATTGGGAATGTCCGGTGTAATTTTAAAAACTTTCATATTCGTTATTTACTTGTTAGTCGTAAATAATTATGTTTCTACTCAATGTAGAGGTTCATTTTTAAATAACAACCTCATTATGTGACTTTTTTAGAGTTCCGTACCTAAAAGGTGAAAACGGGACCCTATTACTAAGACTCCGCTGTCTGTCTGTCTCCAGGCTGTCTCTCAGAAACCGTGATAGCTAGGAAGCTGAAACTTTCACAAATAATTCTTTTATTTGATCATGTTTTGTACACATAGTTAGGTTAGGTTAGGAAAAACGTGGGATTTACGTAGCAACGTGAAGAAGATGCAACTGAAAACGCCGGTACATAGACTTTTGGAGAGGTCCGTTTACGTGTTGGGGCCCGCGATCTACAACCGCGTACCCGCGACTGTCCGGGATGCACCTTCCACCGCCAGCTTTAACACTACACTCAGGGTAGGCTAGTAGATAAGACTTTTTATAATATTAATGATTATCTAGAAATTAAAATTGACATTTGATTCATAGCATGTACTATTGTAATGATATTATATTAGAATTAGAATTGAAAATTGACATGGATACATATCATATACTTTTGTATTGATATCATATTATTTGACTTGTAACTTTGGTGTTATCAATAAATGATTTGTATTTGTATAGGAAAATAATCTTGTTTTCATCCTGGTAAATTAATTAATTTTAGTTACAGTTTTCTGTTTAATGAACCATAATAAATAAATAAAAATACGAAGAAGAAGAAAGTTAAAAAAAAACCAAAACACAAACCTTTAAAAACCACTAAAATAACGATTAGCGGCAAGATAGAAAATAGTAAATAGTTAAACTACAATAGGACGCCAACATAAACAGAATCTAGTAAACTGATCATTGGCGTAAAGAAGGAAAAAAACGGGTGACAAACGACACCCCTGTGTAAGACCACTGGATGTCAACTCGTCATTTGTCAAAATCGTTAAGTGTTTTTTTTTAATTTGACCGACTGAGCTAAAAGCGGACCAATGTTTTATTTATTTATTTATTAGGCACTCAGACAGATTACAAACATTCATTTTAACATTACTAAACTACAAAGAACAAAAACAAGTCTGCAATCCAAAATAGAGTACACAGAATAACTTATTGACTCAGGCGTTACTTTGCGGAAATCCATTGTAAATAGATGACAAAATTAAATATTTAGTGTACTTCCGCTGTGATCCGAAATCCACATTAAGACAAGTAAAGGAAAAATCAACTAAGATCAATTAACCAAGCTTAATTAACTAAGATTAATTAACTAAGATCAATTAACTAAGATCAATTAACTAAGACAAAATAAGAGAGTTGTCACTCTCGACTTGTCGTTCGAAGAGTCAGCATCTCCTGATGATGCCTTGTGGTTAGGCGAAACACGTGTAGATTTAAGAATTTCCGAATTGTGATAGGTAACGTTAATCTTAATTAATCTTAGTTAATTGATCTTAGTTAATTAATCTTAGTTAATTAAGCTTGGTTAATTGATCTTAGTTGATTTTTCCTTTACTTGTCTTAATGTGGATTTCGGATCACAGCGGAAGTACACTAAATATTAAATTTTGTCATCTATTTAGAGTACACATCATGCTAGTGTAAACTTAATAAGAAGGAAGGTTCAGATATACATAAAAAAGGGGTAATCTTAAGTACTAAGCAATTTAACCTATAACTTATATTATTTCTAAATTGACTGAGACTGTTACTAAATACATCCAGTTCAGTAATGTGAGTCTTACATTGGTTTTCATCTGAGGCGTCACAACATTTGAGTAGTTTTAGATCGAAACTTTAACTAACAGCGGTGTACAAACTAGCTAGTTAGATAGATATGACGACCTCGTTGGCGTAAAGGTTACAATGCCAGACTGCCAATCAGAAGGTTCCGGGTTCGATACCCGGCCCGGTCAACATCTTTGTGCTTAACTAAATTTGTTGGCTGTGGGTCTGGGTGTTAAATATGTATTTATATATTACTAGCTGACCCGGCAAACGTTGTTTTACTTTAATAATAAAAAAAAACTAAATATACAGTAGCCGATTCTCAGACCTACTGAATACGCATATAAAATTTGGTAAAAATCGGTCAAGCCGTTTCGGAGGAGTACGGTAACAAACACTGTGACACGGAAATTTTATATATAAGATATGTATTATATCAGTTGTGTTAGCAACCATAATACGAGCTAGAAATGGTTCAGTATGGGGCTAACCAGCCGTGTGTGAATGTGTCCTAATATTTATTTATTTATATACTCTTTATTGAAACACAAAAGGAAATACAAAACAGAGAGTCTTCTTTCAATCAACTTATAAGTAGTGTTACAAGTGGCAGCCTTACCACTGAAAGCGATCTCTTCCAGGCAACCAAAAGTTAGTGAGTGAATAAAAAAAATATTCAAGAAATCTAATAAACAAATTATTTTTCCATATAAAAAATCTTATTTTTAAGCGTCCGCCAACCCGCACTTGGCCAACGTGGTGGATGGCCTATATCTCTCTCCTAGTGAGAGAAGGCGCCGGATCCCAACAGTGGGAACGTATAGTGGGCTGCTTATGCTATGATCGTTTTATACACGTAAATAATTTGAATTTGATATTAAAATGTTGGGTGCGAAACAAGCGAACCCATCGAACATGACTAGTCTCAAAATCTCTACTAATAAAACAATTTGTCATCCATCCTCTACGCAGGTGGCCCGCCGTCACCTGTCGTGTCTGTCTGTCTGTCCAAATAAACCATTTGTCATAGAGATCTGAGAGCGCCGAAGGCCCAAGCCGAGTGGTTGGACCTAGTGAGGAAAGAATTCGTAAGACTATTTTCACATTGGCTTTGACGACCTCGTTGGCGTAATGGTTACCATGCCGGACTTCCAATCAGAAGGTTCCGGGTTCGATTCCCGGCACGGCCAAAATCTTTGAGCTGAACTAAATTTGTTGGCTGTGGGTCTGGGTGTCAAATATGTATCTATATAAAATACTAGCTGACCCGGCAAACGTTGTTTTACCTTAATAAAAAAAAATCTAAATATACAGTAGCCGATTCTCAGACCTACTAAATACGCATATAAAATTTGTAAAAAATCGGTCAAGCCGTTTCGGAGGAGTACGGTAACAAACACTGTGACACGGAAATTTTATATATAAGATATATGTATGTATGTATATGTAATATATCAGCTGTTTTAGCCACCATAACACAAACTAGCAATAGTTCAGTATGGAGTAACTTGAAACGGCCAGATTTCGTTCAAATTTTGTAAATTTATTGAGGACCGATGACAATACACTAATTTGATAAAATTACGGTTTTCAATAAAAAAGCGTGTTTTTTAGTTTTTTTAAAGTATTATTATTTAATTAAGTGTTAAAGAGCCGATGAAGTTCACCAAACTTGTGAACTCGAAATGTACAAGTTTAACTGTTAGTTAAATATTGTTTACCGTTTACCATAACGTAACTGACGTGAAGTTTAACTGTGGTTATGATTTAACTTGTCGATTTAATGATCGTTGGTTTACTTTTGATTCATTCCATTCTAAGTACAAGCAGTCGTTAAGTCAGAGGCCTTCGGGCTTGAAAAACTCTCGACACCAGAGCTTAGCCACTTACCTCATACGATGAAGAAGAAGAAAGAATTTTTCAAGTTATGCTATTTTTCCATTACCGAACGAGCAGGAAGACTGCTAGGAGACACCGATATACAGTGGAAATGCCGAAAATGCGTATAGTCTAGTCAACAAGTGCCTTTTTGGTCAACTTTTTTCAGCAGTCTCCGAAAATTATGATTGAGGTGTCATTCGATTCGGAATGGCATCTAGATAGTTTTGGAAAAACAATGAAGTTCCGCTAAAAAAAAAAAAATTAAAGTTTCTGACTACGGATTATTGTTTATTGATCTGTCCTGTAGGCATTGATTGTTTTCAAATTTTAATTTTCATATTTAATTAGTTAAAATAATATTTATTCATTCAAAGCCGCTTAAAGATGCCATTCCGAATCGAATGACACCTCAATCATAATTTTCGGAGACTGCTGAAAAAAGTTGACCAAGAAGGCACTTGTTGACTAGACTAGTACTAAGCGATTCGCTTCCACGTTTATAGTACAGACGGCCAAACTGTGGAACTCCTTGCCGGAATCCCTGTTCCCACTGAACTACAACCTTACTGTCTTCAAGGCGAGAGTGAACCGGTTTCTTCTTGACAAGCGCGCTTCATCTTAGACTGCAATATTACTTAACATCAGGTGAGTTGTGGTCAAGCGCAAGACTATTAAGCGTAAATAAAAAAACCTATACAGCCTTATAAACCAGTCATGTTAAGTCCAATTATAACTCCAAGAAACATGAATGGCAATCAAAAAGCTTTTAATACAGAAAATGCAGTTCATATTTAACCGTCAATATTACATTTTATCCTTATATTATGCACCGCCTATCGTTTCCATCGGAAAGATAGACAGACAGATAAAGGGGCAAGGCATATAATGCAAAACGCGTTGTCATTTTGCACCTATACGATTATAGGGCTCATGTCAAATTAAAACATATAATATACTAGCTGACCCGGCAAACGTTGTTTTGCCTCGCTTAGGGGTATGAAAAATAGATAGTGTAGCTTATATGACACGTTCGTAGATTTACCATAGCAGCGCCATCTATTGATTACTTACTCAACCCAGTCGAAAGGTATCGACATCTGTTAGAATCATTTGGAGTTAACAGATAATTGTGACTGTCAAATAATAACAGACAATAATTAGCAATAAATTAAAATTGCGACTATAATTTGAGATTTAAACTATCCTATCTCTCAAGTTGGATCGAGCTGCACATGGTGTGCGAATTTTATTATAATCGGTTAAGTGGTTTAGGAGTCCATTGAGGACAAACATTGTGTCACGAGATTTATATATATTAAGAAGATAATTCAAAACCTATATTACAGGGTTATTTTAAAGCGAGGAACTGTCAATATGTCAAGACGTGATCAGAATAATAGAGAAGATTGCTGATTCCTATACAATAAAGCGTGTCGCGTGAGAATAAGAATAGTCCGTCCTGCTCTACCGAACGGACACATTATAGCTCCGTCCTTGTCTAGCACCCGTCCCAGCATTGCTTACATTGCTTACATCGACCATCAAGAGAAATATTGTAATTGATCTGACCAGGGATCAGAATACTAGAGAGGATTGCTGATTCCCTTACAATAAAGCGTGACGCGTGAGTTTGTCACAATTAAACCTAGATGGCGCTGCAAATCGAGCGTGCAGCCTAGCTGCCGCCAAATTCCACAACGCGCTGCAGTCGCATAGCGATATAACTATCATCTTCATCTTCTTCATATGAGCTAAGTGGCCAAGCTCTGGTGTCGAGATTTCAAACCGCCAGAAGGCCTCTGACTGGTCTTAACGACTGATTGTACTTAGATTTAACAGCCGGGACATTAAACGTGTCATCCGACCCACGTTAGCGCCCAAATTAAGATGCCACTGGCACACACTGCATGGTCACCCATCCAAACACCGTCCGCATCGACCGTTGCTTAGCTTCGATGATCGCGTCAGATCAACTTAGCTAGCTTTAGACCACAGTCAAGCTTAACATCAGGCTAGCTGCGGTCAAACGTAAGCCTATTTATCAATAGAAAAAAAAACTCGAGAAATTTGGTTGACGATGATTATTATAGATGCTGCTTGCAGATAGGATGTCAAATATAAACGAACAAAAGACGCTAGATTCCACCGACTACGAAAAGCGGTAGAGATAGAACATACCGGTATGTAAGAGATAGGGCTGTCAAACACTTACATACTTACTTTTTTTTAACTAAATCCAAATACAAAAATCTATGTATAGCAAACCCGACGAACTACGAACGACGTCACCAGATGTTTTCCTCCTTTTCTGTTGAAATTTCGCCTGAATGTTGTTTGCTACTGCCCTCACGGAGCCCGAGACCTTTCCAACGAATGCTGTACCGTGGAAATCGGTTTGTGCGTTCTGGAGTTATAGCGGCAGGAAGGGAAACACGACTTATATATATATATATATATATATATATATATATACTTATTTATATTATAGATTACACATATTATGAAAAAAAGAAAGAAAGAAACATTTATTTCGTGAAACGAACACCAAAGAAAACCTATACACAAGAAAGACATGAAAGAAAACATTTATATGCATATTGTTGTAATCCAATGTTTCATAAATAGGCTATTGTATTTATTCCTAATGATTTGAAGAATGATTCATTTCATTCGTTCAATATTTAAGAGCTGGTGGAGTTTTTTCCAGGTAGTTCTATCTTCGGCCAAATCCTTGACCTCCCTATACGACATGACTTTCGCCTTCTCCTTAATTTGGTCTAAATATAATCTTCTAGGTCTTCCTCTGCCTCTCCTGGCTTCTATCTTTCCTTCTTTTTATTTTTAATGAAATTATCATGTCGTATAAGGTGGCCAACCATCTTTCCTCTTCTGTTGTCTATTGTATTTATTATGGTTCTTGGTTCTTGTACTAGGCAGAGTACCTCTTCATTAGTTTTATTTTCTTTCCAACTTATTCTTTCCATAAGTTGGAAAGAAAAGAAAACTAATGAAGAGGTACTCTGCCTAGTACAAGAATGATATTGGAACTATTTCTTATTCTATGTAATATTGAAAATATGTGTTTACGCAAAATTGCGTAAAAACTATCAACACCTACATCGGCAAACATGCCAGATCTGAAAATGCTAGTCGTGACAACCCTACGTGTATCAGAGTTCATTAGTAAGGTCCCACGTCGCGGCGGCCTTTCATCTCACCGCCGCATCGGTCTGCCATGTAATTACTCCGAGGGTCTTCTGTATTATATCTTATATATACATATATATAGTTGTCTTGTATTATATGTTTGTGAGTACATAATATATAACTTGCTTATACAGGGTTTACTTGCCCTTTTTTTGGGTTCCGTACCTAAAAAGTAATATCGGGATCCTATTACTAAGCCTCCGCTGTCTGTCTGTCTCCAGGCTGTATCTCAGAAACCGTGCAAACTAGAAAGCTAAAAATTTCACAAGATATGTGTTTTCCGTGCCGCTATAACAACAAATACTAAAAAAAAAACATTAAGGGGGTCCCCGTTCAATAAACGTGTTTTTTCCGTATTTTTTTGCTATATATCAATAGCGGTAGCTGCTAGATACTTAAAATTTTCACAATATATAAAAATGTATATTAGCAATCAAATTAAATTATAAAATTTACTAAAAATATGTAATATTTAAAAAGTGGTGCTCCCATACAATAATGGCACGGAACCCTTCATGCGCGAGTCCAACTCGTACTTGGCAATTTTTTTTTTCATCTAATCCCAAGATTTACCTGTCGCCTTATATTTTTGACCAGCAAAGAATGTTAATATTAAACTAACAACAAAATGTGTTCATTACAATACGGTAGCCAGAGTTGACTCAGTTTCTTTACTTGTTTGCTTTAGATTAGGGAGGAACAGCGTCGATTGATTTCAGACGATTTGTCGATAAAATCAAAATTAAAGTCGATAGTTTTAAACATCCAATTAGCATTTTTGCTAATTCACATAATTAATTTTTTGAATGCATAATAAATTATTATTATTATATTATTATAATATGTTTCTTTTTGTTATGATCAGAATATGCTTCATTTTTAATGGTAAATTGGCCAATATAAATAAATAAAAATAATAAATGATGACTGATGATGATGGTAATATTAAATGTTAACTTAAAATGTAACCTTATGACATTTTATATAACTGTCAGCAAATGACATGTCTACAGCGACTGTCACGTCAGTTTTCTTAAATATGGTATAACAACGTTTCCCGAATCAACTAGTTAATTAAAATTGAAATTTTAGACTCAATTTATGTCTTTTCGTTTCTTCTCCTTTTTTCATTTAGGGGTATAAGGTCAATCAAGTAGCAATTTGACAATTATTAAGGCAACTGCCAAGTTGCCAAAAAGCAATTACGTGATAAAATGGCGTTTACTTAGTCTCGTATGATGGCTTTATAAAATAAATTATCACTACATATGACGTTTATAAATTCAACATTTAAAATATATGTTTATTTATCGATTAATTGATAAATAAAATATTTACACAAATATAAACACACACACTCTATAAAAAAAACATTAAAATAGTTGATTAAATCTAAGTCAGTGTCCGCGGGTGAGGTGCCTAAAATGCTAGCGGCGTTACCTCGCTGGATAGCCAAGCTTATTTAAAATTAAACACAAAAACACAGATACAGATTTTAACAATAAAATTCGACACTTATCGATAATCGATATTTTTCAACCCATCCTTTCGAATCTCTCCACAGAATTTCACCTTACCTTTAAAAATAACTGGATCGAATAAGAACTTCTTTCCAATATTTACTTAGGTCTCACTCGAGATTTCTGCGTGCTTCAGATGTCAACGTCAAGTTTTTTCTTTTTTTTTGGCATAACTCGAGTTTCTGAGTCAGAATTATTCAGAAATGTGAGGTTTTTTTTTAATGACACATAGTCTTGCGCTTGATCACAATTCATTCATTCACTAATTCATTTATTCATATATTTAACTATGAACATAAACCTACAGCATTCCAACCAATGTTTATTATATTATTAACTTTTTCATCGATTTTTAATTCACCTGATGTTTAGTGATGTTGCGATCTAGGGTGGAGCGCGCTTGCCTAGAAGAAACCGATTCATTCCCTTGGCCTTAAAGATAGTGTGGTTAAAGTGAGATAGATAAACTCAATCTTAATCGGGAAAAATAGAATTGAAAATTGTCATTTGATTCATATCATACACTAATGTCATGTTATCATAGTATTTGACTTGTAACTTTGGTGTTATCAATAAATGACTTGTATTTGTAATAGTGTGAACTCTGAATTATAAAAGGTCGCCTGGAAGGGATTGCTTTTAGCGATAAGGCCGCCGATTATGGCACTATGTAGATAATTAAGTGTTGTTTTACTTTTTTATATTGACTTGTACTCAATATAAAAAAGTAAAACAACACTTAATTATCTACATAGTGCCATAATCGGCGGCCTTATCGCTAAAAGCAATCCCTTCCAGGCGACCTTTTATAATTCAGAGTTCACAGTTTAATTGTCCGCTTCGTATGGATTTTTGGAATTTCAACTGTATATAGCGGTACCTATAAGAACATTGGCGGCCTTATCGCTTAAAGCGATCTCTTCCAGGCAATCTTTGGATGGAAAGGAGTTAATAGACGACTAAAAATGGACGTAGTGTTCAGTAAAGAGAAAGGAATAAAATAACACTGGTCTACAGTGGTTTTGTTGCCTTTGATATGATGATGATTTTGGGTCCGTTTATACACACAATTCGTGAAAATATCAATAATTTTGTAAGATTTGCTTGGAGTTTTTTCAACAAATGACTGAAAATTTTAATTTTGACGATAAATCGTTCAAAATTCAATTTGTAGAAATGAGCAAATTCAGTACTTTTACGAATATATTCATAATCTGGGCACTTAAAAACGTAACAATTTGCGATGATAAACAGGGCAACAAAAAAAAAAAATGATTTTTTGTAGAGCTGTGTAATAAGTTGAATATAAGAGATAAAAAAAAATGGTTGCCTGTAAAGTCGGTTTTACGGGTGAAGATTTTACGTGACAACGTCTGCCGCGTGCTGCGCGCGCGGCAGACCGATCATAGTTGAGTGGGAGAGAGACGCAAGGCATTCGGCGGGCCTCTCTCTCGTTCGGTGACTCATCGTAACGTTACCGGGCGTTACACTTTTTCATAAGTGACTCCCAGCCGCAACCTAATTTAAGACGTTGTCACGTCAAAAAATTATAAAAAAACTGACCTGGTTATGATAATGCGCGAGCGGATGATGCGGCATGTGCCGCATTGCCGGGTGCAGCATGTTGCGTGCGTTGCCGCCGCTACCGCTGCCCTCTACCGTCTGGAACAAAAAAAAATTGAGCAAAAATAATCACGGCCGGTGAGATTTGAACCCGGTACCTACGGATCGTTATTTTTTTTTTTACACACACGGCTGGTTAACCCCATACTGAACTGAACTGAACCATTTCTAGTTTGTATTATGGTTGCTAACACAACTGATATTTTACATATACATAGAAACATATTTTATATGATACATATTTAACACCCAGACCGACAGCCAACGAATTTGGTTCCTCATAAACATGTTGACTGCGCCGGGAATCGAACCCGGAACCTTCTGATTGGCAGTCCAGCATGGTAACCATTACGCCAAAAATTTTAATCGTATTTCACTATCCATTTGTCTCTCTGTCACACTGTCACTTAGTCTCTCTATCACACTGTCACAATGGTGGCGATTCAGCGGCACACACGACTAAACTAAATTTAAAGAAGCCCCGTCTCTTTTCATCTTAGGTGGCCAGAAAGAGACGGCACGTTGTGCACCATAGTCAAACCAACTAAAATCACGTCAAATGTAGAAAATATAGGCGAATTTAGATCGCACCCATTTGTATCACCTCTAAAACTACCTGCACATTCCATATTTGACGTGATTTTAGTTGTTTTTTCTGTGGTTTAGAACGTGCCGTCTCTTTCTAGCCAACTAAGATGAAAAGAGACGGGGCTTCTTTAAATTTAGTTTAGTTGTGTGTGCCGCTGAATCGCCACCAATACCAGTTTTAGCTATCACAGGCTCACCTCAGCCGGGTCATTCTTAGTGTCGGCCTCGTCGCCGAGCTCGACCAGCTGTAGAGCCTCCTCGAGGAGGTCAAAGCGAGACTCCTGGCCTCCGACTAGCTCACGAGGTAACTCGCCTTGTAGCACGTACTCGCCTGGGGACAAAGAAAGAATATCTTAGTTTAAAAAAAAAACAAAGGAAAAAAAAAACATACATAATGGTGGCGATTCAGCGGCACACACGACTAAACTAAATTTAAAGAAGCCCCATCTCTTTTCATCTTAGGTGGCCAGAAAGAGACGGCACGTTCTGAACCACATACAAAACAACTAAAATCACGTCAAATATGAACAATGTAAGCGATTTTAGAGCGCACCCAATTGTATCAGCTCTAAATCTGACGTGTTTGACGTGATTTTAGGTGTTTTGTCTATGGTTTAGATCGTACCATCTCTTTTTGGTCATTTATGACGAAAAGAGACAGAGCTACTTCAAATTTAGTTTAGTCGTGTGTGCCGCTGAATAGCCACAAATATTTTTTGTTTTTTAAATATGGTATGGCTTAAGTTCACGCACTATTGTACCGAGTTCTACCGAGCACCGACATAGGCAAAGTTTGAGTTTTTTATCCTTCGTACGAGATAAGTGGCCAAGCTCTGGTGTCTAGGCTTTGCAAACCACCCGAAGAGCCTCTGACTTGGCCTAACGACTGTATGTACTAAGACTAACAGCCGGGACCTACAATTTAATATGTCATCCGACCCACGGTAGCGCCCAGATGAAAATTCCACTTGAATAACGACAGCGTTGTGCAAGGTCACCCATCCAAACACCGTCCGCATTGACCGTTGCTTAGCTTTGATGATCGCATCAGACCACCTTAGCTAGCCGAGCTACAGGCGCTACAGTATAATTATTAATACCACCATCTCCGTTCCATTACAGAACGAGCAGAAACTCAGCGAAGAAACATAGGTATACAGTCGAAATCCCTAAGTTCCGCACAAACCGATTCGCTTCTACCTTTCTTCTGAGGACTGCAAAACTTTGGAATTCTCTTCCTGAGTCTCTGTTTCCTGAGAAGTACCACCTGGGGGTCTTCAAATCTAGAGTTAATAGGTATTTTCTAGGTAAGCGTGTAAACGTAGGGCATAGTATTGTTTAACACCAGGCAAGCTGTGGTCAAACGCAAACCTATAAGTTATAAAAAAAAAAGTATAATTATTAAAACTAGAGTCACAAATACATAACTATGTCCCTAATATTAACTAAATAATAACCCTTGCGAAGTCAAGTGTGGCCTTTTGGAAACAATAAATTAAAATAATATTACAAAACTATTTTCTTGGCATTACGTTTTTTACATATTTAGTTTTTTACATATATATCTGAGTTTATTTTTTATTTTATTATTTATTACATACTTTATATAAGTATACAAAATCCGTTATTTCCTAACACTTGAATGTAGCATATTATCGCTATGCCGCATACCAACAAAATCAACAACTTTCTTTGTAAAAAAAGTAGAAAAAAAACTTTTCATTGGGGGTCCCCAATGAAAAGTTACCGATAACAATTAAAATTAAATTGACTCATTAAAGTCATTGATTTTATTAATCAAGATTGTTTGCACATTTATTTATTTAAAAATACAAACAATAATTACATACATTAATAAAATACAATTGAAATCAATAAAACAAAAATTAAATTATATATTTCTACCGTCACAACTCTTGCTCTCTCTAAAAAATCGAGATCTCTAGAATCTCGAGTACTGATAATTAATCATTAAGAATTATATTAGTTATACCCTGTTTGCATGCTTAATATTAAATTCTAGATCCAAAAGCAATAAAAGATATTATTATTATTAAAAAGAACTAAATTAACAAAAAAACTAGCCACTCTAGTTACCATAAATTAACATCGAACCAGTAGTGGCGAACAAAAAAAACTACATCCCATCTTAACTAACGTCCGTCCACAATCCTGTCATTTATGATTTACAACCTTCCTCTAATCTGAGGCTACCGAAACCGAAGCTGCGGGTCCCAGAGGCCCCCATTCAAATATAATGCGATTATCACCGTCTTCACAAAGCGCCTTAAAAGGGTTAACCGATCTCCTTTCAATGCATTTTGTAAAAGACTTTTGTAAAAGACTTTTCACTTGCGGTCAGTTCTTTTGGTAATTTCGGCCACTGTTCTCTTAGACCCTTCTATTTTAAAACCTAATTGATTTTGCAAATTGATTCTTAACTTTTAGAAGATACGTAACAAATTAAATTTGCAAATTTGAATTCCTTTTGTGTTTGTTTAAAAATATGATTAATTGTTTCTGTGTCGAGTTAAAGATTTTGGCAAACAATTTGAGGTATTATTTTTAGGTGGTCAAAGTTCTTAATCGATTATGGGTTGAAATGTTTTCTTTTTTGTGGAGTTGTAAAATATTTCAAAATGTAAAAGGCACCGCTGGGTTTTGCGAAAATTTGTAGAAGCTATCGGCATTTTTGTTCGTATCCCATCGGCATCTGTGTTTCTTTTTTTGTAAAGTTCGAGGAAATCGTGTTTGGATATCAAAATGTTTTCATAGGATTTAGCAACCAGGTGCAGTATGAATCCTTTTTTAAGGGATTGCACGAGTTTATCCCTTAATAAAACTATAATCTAGCCTACTAAGCTAATAAATAATATTACTTTAACATAAACTAATAATGACGTTGTAAGAAAGTGCCCATTAACGCATTTTTTTTTATTGGCTTACGTTTGACCGCAGCTTGCCTGATGTTAAGCTTGACTGTGGTCTAAGATGTAACACTTGCCTAGAAGGAACCTATTTACTCTAGATTTGAAGACCCCCAATTTCTTAATGTCTTTATATTAAGTCGAGGACACTTTGTTCATGTGTTCTATTCTCAGCACTAAGCACCTTGGATTTTGCTTTTACTTAAGATTTAACACAACACGAATTGTTTCGTTCTTTTAATCTTCTTATGTCATGAGTATTGTCAAGGAGCTGGATAGCCTCGACATTCACTAATTGCAAGTGTCAAGAAAACGGCATTTTATTCGTAAAATATATGTACATTTGTTTTTTAAAAATAAATATTAGGACTCATTTCACACACGGCTGGTTAACTCCATACTGAACCATTTTAAGTTCGTGTTATGGAAGCTAACACAACTGATATACTACATATACATACATATATATTTTAAATAGATACATATTTAACACCCAGACCCACAACCGACAAATTTAGTTAAGCACAAAGATGTCGGCCGGGCCGGGAATCGAACCCGGAACCGTCTGGTTAGCAGTCCGGCACGGTAACCGTTGCGCCAACGAGATCGTCAAATTTGATTTGATACAAATAACGCGCGCGATGAAGAAAACATTAAATAAATAAATTTCAAAGTATTTATTATAATAAAAATGTTAAAAAAGATTTTTATATTAAGCCAAGTCACAGCCTTTGAGCTTGCAAAAAAATTTGCCACCAGAGCTTGACCACTTAGCTCATACGAAGAAGAAAAGGAACATAGATATTTAAGTAAATACTTTACAACTATACTCATCCATTTTTTGACTAAATTTGACACAATCTAAATAACACAATGGTGGCGATTCAGCGGCACACACGACCTAACTAAATTTAAAGTAGCTCTGTCTCTTTTCGTCATAAATGACCAAAAAGAGATGGTACGATCTAAACCATAGACAAAACATCTAAAATCACGTCAAAAACTTCAGATTTAGAGCTGATACAATTGGGTGCGCTCTAAAATCGCTTACATTTTTCATATTTGACGTGATTTTATTTGTTTTGTGTGTGGTTCAGAACGTGCCGTCTCTTTCTGGCCACCTAAGATGAAAAGAGACGGGGCTTCTTTAAATTTAGTTTAGTCGTGTGTGCCGCTGAATCGACACCATTAATTGTCTAATCTTAAATCGCACTACAAAAAAGAAAAGAAGTTTAGCACTAACTTTCGTCACCACAATTTTAAAGAAAGAAAAAAAACCACAACCAATTTTATCTATGGTCTACCACACTGGCCACTTAGACAACTGTATTCCACAATAGAGATTTAAAAATTAATCCTTCTATTGTTCGGGGTCTTAGAGACCCGCGACAATTTTTTTGGTCTTTCGAAACGGCGTCTCCAGCGAAGGGTTAGTTCCTACTGTTTTGACTACTTTGAATGCTTGGAGGGATTTTAATTTATAATATAAGAGTAAGTCCGGTTTTCCTTCCTGACGCTATTCGATATTCGCTTCCACGTTTATAGTACGGACGGCCAAACTGTGGAACTCCTTGCCGGAATCCCTGTTCCCACTCAACTACAACCTAACTGTCTTCAAGGCGAGAGTGAACCGGTTTCTTCTAGGCAAGCGCGCTTCATCTTAGACTGCAATATCACTTAACATCAGGTGAGTTGTGGTCAAGCGCAAGCCTATTAAGCGTAAAAAAAATAATAAGAAAAATAACTCCAGAACGCACGAACCGATTTCCACGGTACAGCATTCGTTGGAAAGGTCTCGGGCTCCGTGAGGTTTGTAGCAGATTTGTAAAAAAATTCAGGGAAAATTCGATTCGCAAAAAATCTACCTATACGCGGGCGGTGCCGCGGGCAACAGCAAGTTTACGATAATAATATAAATTAAGTTTTATACTTCTGTCTAGTTAAGCGACTTAAGGCGCCATAGGAGCAAAAAAGCATACAGTAATACCCCGGACTTACGCGATAGGTGGGACCGAGCGCTATCCGCGAAAGTCGAATTCGCGTAAGTCGGGGTACAATTTTGCATATACATACCTATAAAGTCATACATAATATATAAATATGTTTCATTGGGACCGGAGACTATAATTTAGGAAATATAAAACAATAATTTAGGAAATAAATTTTAATTTAATTCTAGATAATATGACAAACTATATTAATAAAATGTATAAACACAATCTGAAGTGCGCGGCTTTCAAACAAAAAACGTTAAAATAGATGAGAAAATTAAATCGCGTAACTCCGAATTCGCGTAAGTCGAGGTAGCGTAAGTCGGGGTATTACTGTATTTTGAAAAAACCTTTAAAATCCTGCGTATATGATAGGGCTATGTTTTTTCAGATTAATTATTTTTTTATTTAATGTAGGGACTATTACGTTAAACACGATTAATATTAGGTACATGATAAATTCATAAACAATTTACAATTATCAATATTGAAATTATAAGCTCTAACGAATCAAGATGATATTATAATTACCTAAATGATAGAAAGAGTGTATTTTGACGTGACAACGTCTTAAATTAGGTTGCGGCTGGGAGTCACTTATGAAAAAGTGTAACGCCCGGTAACGTTACGATGAGTCACCGAACGAGAGAGAGGCCCGCCGAATGCCTTGCGTCTCTCTCCCACTCAACTATGATCGGTCTGCCGCGCGCGCAGCACGCGGCAGACGTTGTCACGTAAAATCTTCGCCCGTAAAACCGACTTTACAGGCAACCATTTTTTTATAAGGTAGTCTTCTTTTTCTTCCTAATTTGAGATAAGTGGCCTAGCTCTGGTGTCGAGAGTTTTCAAGTCGCTCGCAGACCACTAGCTTGGCGACTGCGAACTAACAATTAAGACTAACAATTTAATGTTTCATCCGACCTACAGTAGCGTCCACATGAAGCCGCCAATGTTAAAACGAATGTCTTATGCATGCGTCTATGATTTTAATTATTTAATATTATCTTCTTATATATTAAATTTCCATGTCACAGTGTAAGTTACCGTACTCCTCCGAAACGGCTTGACCGATTTTTACCAAATTTTTATATGCGTATTCAGTAGGTCTGAGAATCGGCTACTATCTATTTTTCATACCCCTGAGTGTTAAGGATTGTTCATTTTTAAATTTTTACTAAGAGGCAAAACAACGTTTGTCTGGTCAGCTTAATACGAGTATATAGATTTGACATTTTGAATTAATTTTTATTATTTATTGTATTTTTTTAATATTTGTTAACTGATTAATGATTTGTCAAATTATAAATAAAATATTTATCTGTTTATCTATCCAAAGACAGACCGCATCGACCGTTGCTTAAACCTCTGTTATCACCTTATTCAACCAAGCTAGAAAATAAGAATCCGAGATTCCAAATTTAAACAAAACTAAAAACCTATTTCAGCCCAACCGAAAATCGCAAGCGTTCCAAATTTAAAACCATCCAATTTCCTACACACATCCCTCTCTGATTGGTCAGCCGTGAAGGACAAAAATGGCGGATACAATATGGCGAGTTTTTTGCCGCAAAAACAATTAGTTTTAGTATTTTTTTTCTTCATTCTCTCGCACCGGACGGTTGTATAATCGATTCGGTTAGGTACTATTGGTTAGGTATAGGTTGTAAACAGGAAAATGTATGTGCGTAACTATTTTTGCGATAAAAATAGTATTATTCTTCTTCGTAAGAGCACTTAGCTCGCTAAATTTAGTTACAAATATGTTGGCCGTGCCGGGAATCTATCCCGGGACTCTCTGATTGGCAGTCCGGCATGATAATAATTACTTTCAACGAGGTCATCATTAGAATAAACCTTCACCGTAAAACAGACATGTTTGAGGACCACAAAAGCCAATTTTTTTGTCAATAGTGGAAAATTAATAAGTTCTCCTTCGTACGAGCTAAGCGGCTGAGTTCTAGTGTCGAGAGTTTTCAAGCCGCTCCAAAGCCTCTGACTTGGTTTAATGTCTGCTTGTACTAAGACTAACAGCCGGAACCTACAGTTTATCGTGTCATAGGATGCCACGGTAGCGTAGCGCCCAGATGAAAATGAATATACTTAATAGAAAATATCTTTATTTTACAAACACAAAAATAAAATATATTAAATTAAAACTTAAAAGTAGCATACAATGGCGGCCTTATCATCTATGGTGATAATGTCACTTGAAAAACGACAGTCTTGTGCATGGTCACCCACCCAAACACCGTCCGCATCGACCGTTGCTTAGCTTCAGCTTAGCTTTCTTAGATTATTGAAATTATAATAAAACTTACACTAAACTAAATTATATTGTAGCTTAACCTAATAGTCATCAACTACTTTTGTATTGTTTCTTTCTAATACTTTTATTTGATCATGTTGTGTACACATAGTTAGAAAATAATCTAGTTTTGATCCTGGTAAATTAATTGATTTTAGTTATAGTTTTGATTATTTTCTGTTTTGTGAACCATAATACGAGGGTGAATCAAAAAGTTCTTAGAAGTGCATATATATGAAACCTTTTTGGATCAAGTTCAATATTGAAATTAAAGAGTGTCTATCACACTATATTTATGCAGACTGTCACTTGTTTTTGTCAGTTCGTTCGCATGTAATAATTTTTTTTGTGCAACGAGTTGCTAAAAAGTTAAAATTACGGATAAAAGTGAGTTACGTGCGGTGATAAAATATCACAGTTTGAAAAAAATGTCTACGAAGGAAATTTTTTTGGACATTCAGCAGACATGAGAGGGTGATGCTGTACCCTATTCTACGGTTGCGTACTGGATGGCTGAATTTAAAAGAGGTAGATCAAGCTGTAAAGATGACCCGCGTTCTGGGCGGCCTTCAATCTCCGTTACAGAAGAAAATGTCAATAAAGTTGAGAATTTGGTTTGGGAAGACAGAAGAATGACTATAAAACATATAGCTGAGATCCTAAATATATCTTTTGGTAGCGTTCAATCCATTTTAATTGATTCACTGGGGTTCAAAAAAGTGTCTGCAAGATGGGTGCCACGAATGTTAACCGACGAAAACAAAAAGCGACGTTAGGAAATTTCCAAGCATAATCTCGAAATGTTCCAGCGTGATTCGGATAATTTTTGCCGTCGTCTTGTCATCATGGATGAAACGTGGGTCCACCATTTTGATCCTGAAACTAAAAGACAAAGCATGTCTTGGAAACGACCATCCTCTCCATCCATTAAGAAATTTCGAGTTGCTCCTACCGCTGGCAAAGTTATGGCCTCTGTGTTCTGGGATAGTGAAGGAATCCTTTTTATTGATTACATGCCAAATGGCCAGACAATTACTGGACCCTATTATGCAAATTTAATCCCGAAAGTGCGTGAAGCGATTAAAGAAAAACGTCGTGGAAAACTGTCGTTGGGCGTGTTGTTCCTTCAAGATAACGCTCCTGCTCATCGATCGGAAGTTGCGCTCAACGCAATCCGCTGTGCTGGCTTCAATCTCCTTGACCACCCACCATATTCTCCGGACTTAGCCCCAAGTGATTTTCACTTATTTCCAAAATTAAAAGAGGAAATTCGTGGAACAAAATTTCACGATAATGACGCGGTTATAGCTGCCGAAGAGGACTTTTTCGAGAGTCAAGAAAATATTTTTTTTCACAAGGAATAAGAAAGTTAGAAACGCGTTATTCTAAATGCATTGCATTGGAGGGAGATTATGTAGAAAAATAAAATATTATTATTTAAATCTTTGCCTTTTATAATATTGATTCCAAGATTTTTTTGATTCACCCTCGTAAATAAATAAAAAGCTTCGACGATCGCGTCAAATCCCCTTAGCTAGCCGAGCTACAGGCGCTATAAAAATAATATTTTCCAATCTAAAGTTCGATGATTCATACTAAGTAGATAGCTAAGTACTTTATGTTAGTATAGTAGCGCCTGTAGCTCGGCTTACTGAGGTGATCTGACGCGATCATCGAGGTTAAGCAACGGTGTACTACGTATATGATATGTAGCGCCTGTAGCTCGGCTAGCTAAGGTGATCTGACGCGATCATCGAGGTTAAGCAACGGTCGATGCGGACCGTCTGGATGGGTAACCATGCACAAAACTGTCTTATAATAAGTGACATTTTCACCTCGGTCGGCACGTTAAATTGTAGGCTGTTAGTCTTAGTACAAGCAGTCGTTAAGCCAAGCCAGAGGCCTTCGGGCGGCTTGAAAACTCTCGACACCAGAGCTGTGTCACTTTCAGAGAGTTTTCAAGCCGCCCGAAGGCCTCTGACTTGGCTTAAAGACTTTCAGCCGGGACCTACAATTTAACGTATCATCCGACCCACGGTAGCGAAAATACCACTTGAAAAACGACAGTCTTGTGCATGGTTACCCATCCAAACACCGTCCGCATCAACCGTTGCTAAGTTACGATGATTGCGTCAGATCACCTTAGCTAGCCGAGCTACGAGCGTACTTTATCTACTCATCGTTATACTTGTATTTTCCCAACAGAACTAATAAACTCGTCAAATAAATATAACGCTATTCGCTACTCTATATCGATACCAATGGTGGCGATTCAGCGGCACACACGACTAAACTAAATTTAAAGTAGCTCTGTCTCTTTTCGTCATAAATGACCAAAAAGAGATGGTACGATCTAAACCATAGACAAAACATCGAAAATCACGTCGAACACGTCAGATTTAGAGCTGATACAATTGGGTGCGCTCTAAAATCGCTTACATTTTTCATATTTGACGTGATTTTAGTTGTTTTGTATGTGGTTCAGAACGTGCCGTCTCTTTCTGGCCACCTAAGATGAAAAGAGACGGGGCTTCTTTTATTATCAAATAAAGCAGTCGAAAAAAAATCGAATCCAAAAATAAACTCGACCAACCATTTCAGTTACATAACTTTTTAAATCTAGTCCGAGTCGGCTACCTTGACAATGACCGAGGCTGTGGCGAAATCTATTCGATTGTTGTACTCGATTCACGTGTACCACTCTACGAATCGAATGTGACAATACCATTCCATCGAATGTCAAGTTTGTTTTGGTTCGCAGCGTTTGTGATTCAACGCACATTTTTCAATTTTTGAAAGACACCTACATTTAGTTGGTACACCTACGCATTCGCATGCGGCAGCGAGTCGTTGCGAAATAATTGAGGTAGCGAAACATCTGCGGAACGTGTATACTAACACTGCAGTTCTTTCGCAAGGAAATGTTATTGTCATTTCATATTTTCGGCTTCCATTTTGCGAAATTCTGTCCTCTCTGACAGAACGCGTGGTGATGCCATGCGATGCGAATCTCCATTAGCGAAACAGCTGCGTCTGTGTAACAGCCATTTCTCAGTTACTTGCGAAACAATACCGACAAGGACGCAAATATTTCATTTAGCTATATTAGTAGAGCGAGACATAACACATGCGAAACGTTGCCATACAACTGACAGTTTTTTCGTCGTTTCGCTGCCGCATGCGAATGCGTAGGTGCACTAAAATGTGTTTATCTAAACCGTTAAATTATTTTATGTAAGTTGATTAAGGTCTTGATTAAGACAATCACGTTTAAATTAGCAATGCCACTTAAGGCGATGACAGTCCAGACATCGTGTTTCAAATCAAATGCTTTTTTTTTCTCTCCAAAAACTTCTAGAACTTCGATACTTTTAGTTGACTGGAAGAGATGGCTTTTAGTGACAAGGTCGTCATTTGTAACACTAGTATCACGTTTTGTTTTCTCAGTTTTGTATTGTCCTTTAACTGTATTTCAATAAAGAGTATATCTATCTATTATCTCTATCTACTATTGTTCTTTATATAGGATATAACGTGTCACCTACCGTGGGTAGGATGACATGTTAAATTGTAGGTCCCAGCTAAAAGCTCCTGGGACCTACAATTTAACTTTTAGCCAAGCCTCGAGTCCTTCGGGCAGCTTGAAAACTCTCGACACCAGAGATTCGCCACTTTCATCATACAAAGAACGAAGAATAAGAATAGTAATTTACTTTATTAATTAAGAACTGATCAAACTGGCCAAAAGCGATCTCATTACGGCAACTTCGTTCAAAAACGTGCCCTTTCCAAAACGTCAAAGATAATCGAACTTTATTACTGATTTTCGAACAAAACCCCGCGACTTCTTGAGGGCGACTTGAAAACTCTCGACACCAGAGCTTGGCTCAGCTCATACAAAGAAAAAAAAGATTTTAGAACAAATTGAACATACATCAAAACCGATTCGAAATTTTCCAATACCAAACAACAATTCCAAAAAACATCGCCGGTACTCAGTCAAAAGGACACGACCGTCGGTTAACCGCATTCAAAAAAAGAACACGCCGCATCAAAAAGGACTGGCCACCGACCAATTTAAAAATGATTCCAAAAAAAACATACACCCATCTCTTTCCAGCACGCGGCACGAAATGAGACGGGACGTGTATAATTTAAAATTGGAATGTCCGTTGGGAAGATGGCGGGGTCTTTAATGAAGGTAGATTGGAACAATTGTTTGAATTGATATTGATGCGTTCTTATTGGTCGGTTTTTGATTGGTTTTAATTCTTTTTTATTGTCTATGTATTGGGGTAGACTGGTAAATGGTCGTAATACGATCTGAGGTAAATGTTGTGAGAATTGTATAAATTTAATATACTACTTACTTATTGATACCAACCTAATTAATTACAAGTAATTAAAATACGAATACATTTATAAAATATAAAAATAAAGAAATGAAATACCTGTTAAGCTCAGTGAATATATTATGTACATTTAAATACAATTATATTTAAGTACTAAGGGCACAGTCCGCACCGATCTTAGCTTAACTTCGGCGATCGCGTCCGATCACCTTAGTAAGCTGAGCTACAAGCGCTATAAAACCCGTAGTAAAAACTTTTTTAAACATATTATTATAGATAAAATGCTTTTTCTCTTTTTATTTTTGAAACATTTGAATTCAATTTACATAAAATAAATGTATTCATACGCCGTAGGGTGCCGTTTAGACGTCAGTAATTCAAAAAAGTTGACCCTAGGTCTTCAATCTGGTCATATAAATCATTTCTTATATGTCCGTCCACACCCACTTTTATGGTATGATTTTGGTTAAAATATAAATAACTAGCAGGCCGCCCCGACTTCGCACGGGTTATTTATAGAAGGGATTTTGTTACACATTTTATTAAGGATCTCTGATATTTTTGGAAACAATATATAGCTTATGTAATATAGTATAGTATGATAGTGAGTATTATATAGTATGTAGTATATTTGTATATATTCATTATTCCTTATTGTACACCCCTCTTTAATATCACTTATCCTTCCTCTGGTTGCCTGGAAGAGTTAGCTTTTAGCGATATGGCCGCTGTTTTCGGCACTAGCTTTAAGTTTATTTTGTGAATAATTTAATGTAATGTAGGTAAATGTGGGAAATTAAGAATTTATCTATCTTATGTTACTCGGGGATAATGTAGCTTCCCAACGGTGAAAGAATTTTTCAAAGCGGTCCAGTAGTTTCGGAGCTTATTCGCGTCAAACAAAACATCAAACTTTCCCTCTTTATATATTATATTATTATTATTATATTATATTTATTTTATTATACTAGTTGACTCGGCTTACGTTGTTTTGCCTTAAGTACAGTTAAAACACTATAATTGATCAGTTATCGAAAAATAACCTTATATTACTAAAATGGCCATAAAAAATAACTTTATTGAAGTCGGTTAAAAAACAAAATCAAAACGTCTAATGATTTTGTAAACAAAAATAACCGTTCGTGACTAAACTTCAATTCGGAGATAATAAATTCAAAAATGTTTTCGAATATTTACTTTAAAAATCGAATATCGCTCGAACCTCACGCCTCCGTACCAAAGACAAGAATGGAATCTTTTTTTTTATTGTAAAAGGCCAGGGCAATGCGCCTCTTGAAAGACCTCTTTCAATCCAACTCACAAGAGTGGGATGTTCTTATTTTGAATTTCTGTGCGTTCCATGTCTTTATTCTTTTTTCGAAATACCGAACTCGAGTGGTAACAAACGCTTTTACGGATAAAAATTTAAATGTAGAATGTTTATAATTTTGTAATGAATGAATGTTCAAAATGTTAGTTTTTTCTCTCGATTGTAAATAATTGTAATGTGATATTCACTTTATTATGCTTCAGTTAGGTACATAAATTTATTTTTGTCATTTGGTTTTAAGTTGTTTGAAAAAAATTGTAGATAAATAATTAATAAATTTAATGGTAATATGTATCTAAATTGACCTGTTGTTTTATTTGACACAGTAAAAAAAGGTTGTGAAAAAGATATTTTGGTACCATAGCTACAGCCTACCATACCAACAATTAAACTTGTCAACCGACCCGTGGTAGCGCTTATATGAAAATGACACTCATCGATCGTTGTTTAACCTCGATGATCGCGTCAGATCACCTTAATAAGCCGAGCTACAGGCGCTACACAATGTAACGCACATCTTTAATCCCTAGAGATGCAAAGTGATATCGATTCATTCGATCTGTCACTTGACAGTGATCGATCAAAGTTGACAAATCGTTTGTCAAAATATTTTTCCAATAAAATCGCTGATCGATTTGTGCTTGACAATAGTTATATACCTTTGTATCTTATGATGACCTCCGGACTGCCAGCCAGAGGATCCCGGGTTCGATTCCCGGCGGTAATATGCTAATTTCTTGGCTGTCGGTCTGGATGTTCAATATGTATCGATATAAAGTATTTAGAAAGAAAGAAAGAAAGAATCATTAATGTAGCTACGTACATATAATATAAACTAGAAATTGTTTAGTAAGGAGCTAACCTACCGTGTGGGAAAAGTGACCTAATAATATGAATGTACTACAAGTTGCCAGAGAAAATAACAAATCTTAATAGTAGTATGTTTAAACTGAAAATAAAGAGTTTTTGTGAAAGTAATTCCTTTTATTTTAAGCGCATATATGAATATGAAGCTTGCAGAATCGTTATTCATATGTAAAAAGTAGTATTTTAAATTTAATAAACATGGAAAACAAGTGCTAATGTGTGTAGTATTTAATGGGGTAGAATATTTATTTAATGAAATTTGTAAGTTTATTTAATTTAACTAAGGAATATTTTAAGTATTAAGTAATTATTGTAGTATGACTTGCCTTTAACGTATGTTATTTATGGTTAATAAAGTATTTCTGTAGTTCTATTTATTATTATTATTATTCTTATTCATTTATTTTTTACCCTTGATAGTTTAGCGTTTGACTACAGCTAGCCTGATGTTAAGCTTCGGTGTGGACATTTATTATGAAAGTGTGTGTATTGCTTAGCACTGCTAGACATTTGACGACATGCTTAGTCTGGACTAACTGGCTCTCACAGAGCTAGAAGAAACACACTATTAGGTGATTGGCGACAGATTTTTCTTCTGTGATATTTATTAGGTAAGTATTATTATATTTTATTTATTTTTTTTCCATTTTTTGTATTAGTTGTTATAGCGGCAACGGACATATATATATAAAGACAAAAAATCAACTTTCTATCTATCACGGTATTTGAGATACAGCCTGGTGATAGACAGACAGACATAAAGCAGAGGCTTAGTAATAGGGTCCCGTATTTACCTATAGGTACAGAACTTAAAAACGCCGTTATATCTATGCTAATGTAGATATTTTTCATTTTTGAACCCCTATATCATAACAAGAACCCCTAAAACTAAAATTTCAAGTTTCTAGGTGCAGTAATTTCAACCCTGCAGCCTGGGTGAAAGAATAAGGCTGCGGAATCGCCCCTGCCTGTCGTAAGAGGCGACTAAAAGGGGCATCAGACTCGAGGGTGTTCGGAGATGGGGCTCCGACACCCGCTCCATCGAGTCCGGGGTGGACGACAATGGCTTGTGACCGTCGCCGTCGTTGGCGGATTGGAAAGTAATCCGGGAAGGGCCACAGCGCAGTGCAAGGAGGTCTCCGGAGTGTTTCCCGGAAGAACCCGGAGTTTTCCATTATAGTGGCAGGTCGCCGGGAGGGTTTTAGTGGGTACAAATCTAACATAAGTGGCTGGCGCTACCGTGAGTTGGATGACACGTTAAAGTTATGTCTTGTCAGAGGCCTTCGGGCGGCTTGATCACTCTCGACACAAGAGAGCTTGGCCACTTAGCTCATACGAAGAAGAAGAAGTAGGTATTTCAACTGGATTAAAATTTGGTAGGTACAATATTTTTTTTTTTGGTTACTTTGAAGAATGTGATAGAGCTATTCTGAATATGACCATAAGAAATGCTTTAATATGACACAAACCCATGGACTCTTATCTAAACACATGCATAGAACTGCTAGCGGCAAACGTATATTTGCGTTCTAAATTTAAAATTCAAATTCAAATTAAGAACACTTTTAACGTTTCCAACAAGCATTCCAATTTCAGAAAATCCGACGCGAACGCACTTCTCACAAGCCAAAGTCTATTGACCCGTCAAAAATCGTGTACACATTCGAAACTCAAATGGAATTGTAACTGGCAATAGACAAGTAAAAAAAAGAAAACATACCAATACTCAAGCGCGCCGGCCAAAAAACAAACAGCACATGCAAACTCTTTACAAACACCCACTAGAGTTGTTAGAAAAAAAAACTTAAAAAACACACTGTCACTGCCGAGTGAAATTATTTTTTTTTTCAGCACCGATGACTGGCCAGTTAGAATCGCAAACGCGGATGATGCGGCGAAAAATTCAAATTTGGAACGCAACCCGAAGGATAGCGACTCCTTGCGATCGCGGTACAATAGTGGGGCCTGGATTGGAACCTTTTTGTCCCTTGCCTCACACGCTCTGAGTTTTTTTTTTCACATTGTCTCGCCCACCGGCCTATGCTGCAGTAGGCGGAGCTTGGACGAAGCTAACTTTGTACAGCTGTCTCTTTCTCGCACGGGTAAAGCGTTTGTGTTGGAAAGGGAGGGGTGTATGTCGATTGGTTCAGATGGGTTTTCGTGAAGGCTTTTTTGATTAAAAGGATAGGTAGGTATAAGGATCGACTTTGGTTGATTTAACTTAGGTTTGTATGTAGGGGTGTGATTCTGATTACTTATTTATATATAGATTTTTGTACCTTCAATATTTTATTTGCGAAAGATATCGAGTTTATATTTGACATAGGTTATTGTGATACTAATGATTGTTTTTTAGGGTTACGCACCTAAAAGGTAAAAAACGGGACCCTATTACTAAGCCTCCGCTGTCTGTCTGTCTCCTGACTGTATCTCAGAAACCGTTATAGCTAGAAAGCTGAAACTTTCACAAGTTATGTATTTCCAATTCCGCAAACACTATAAATAATACATACGTTTTTTTTTTCAATAGTTTATATCCAGATTTTAGTGGGTATATTTTACTTTGTTCCAGACTACACGTGCTAAACCTTTTAGGTCAGAGTGTCGCCAACTCGCGTAGTAGTATTTAAGTACCTAATGACTGTAGTGTGACTTGCACTTGTATTTATGGCCGATAAAGTTCTGTATTTTTTAATTATGCGCCCTGTCAAATGCCTAGCCCGATCCACCCGATTTAATATTTATATTATATTATAATTAAACCTAGGTACATCAATTTCCTTTTTTTAACAAATAACTCTATTAAAAAAACAAAACCTTTAAAAAATAATTATACATTGAACAGATCTTTCTACTAAGCTCATTTTAAAAATTCCAGATTAACAGATTGTACATAATTATATAATATATCAAATCAAATATGTTTAAATTGAAACTATGTAGGTATATAAATGTATGTATAACTACACAAAGTAACATTTTAAAGGATATCCACCTATATAATATGTGTGTATGTATGTTTGCAACTTTCTAATGCTCGCCTGGCTAGTGCACTCAAGTTGAAAATCAGTAGCCAACCACCAAGCAGTGTGTTTCGGCTGCCTGCTGAAGAGCCAGTTAGTCTTGACTAAGAATGCTCCACCTTAAGCCAGTATCGCTAATTCGTGAAGTAACGCGCCCTGCCGTGAGAAGTAAAAAAGGCTGTCTTCAAGGCGAGAGTGAACCGTTTTCTTCTAGGCAAGCGAGCTTCATCTAAGACTGCAATATCACTTAACATAAGGTGAGTTGTGGTCAAGCGCAAGCTTATTAAGCGTAAAAAAAAATAAAAAAAAATGTCGGCACAAAAATTCGGTCACCCATCCAAATAACGACTGCGCCTACGAATGTCAAAAGAAACCTAACCAGATGGAGAGCTCTTTTTAATACTATTTAACAAGTGTTAAACCACTCCAAAGCGAGTTATTATTCGAAATCGCTGATCTACGATGACTGGCCGCCATCTTGTAACGTCACCATGAGTAGACCATGTCCGCTTCTGCACGGTGAAAGTGTTCTCTTTTCAAAATTAACAACTTTAAAACTGGGCCCTGCGCCGAAACTACCTTTAATCCGGGATTAAAAAGTAGCCCATCTTTTAGTCCAGGATCTAAACTATGTTTGTACGTAATTTCATTAAAATCGATCCAGCCGTTTCGACGTAAAAGGTCATTAAACATCGCACAACAACTTTCGCCGTTATAAAACTGTGAATAATAACTCAAATACAATTTGTCTATGGAAGCTTTTTACTTTAATTTTAAAAATGGAATCCGAGTTCCAAACATGAACATGTTGTATAACTTTTTAATGTTACTCAAATGAGTTTCGAATTTGACGTTTCGAAAATAGAATCGTGTAATTTGAAAGTTCTTTATTATTTTGTTGTTATTTGATAATTTAATTTTGAGTTTGAATAAAGAATGGAATTGTTCCAATGATATTCATATTTTATGTTTCATAGAAATGCGTTATTCGAATTATTTTCGGATTCGATTTTTATTGCTTTAATTCTTTTTCAAAAACTTTATTCGAATTATAATTTTCTAGTTTTTTTTTGTCTAGTCTAGTCTCCTAGTTAGTTATTAACAGCATTATGGTACGTAAGCAACAGCACGCTAGCCAATTGCAGTAGCAAGAGCTTTGATTAAAAATTCGGCATAAAACTGAATTGTACAAAACAACCAAGAATATAGAACATGCAGAATCGTTATTCATGTGTCAAAATTAGCATAGGTATTTTAAATTTAATAGATAAGAAAAACAATTGCTATTGTGTGTAGTTTCAATGGTGAAGAATATTTATTTATTTAATAGGTTTAATTTACTTAACGAGCCTTTTTAAGTATTTAAGTAATGCTTGTACATAGTGTTAAAGGCAAGTCCCTTTAACGTATGTTATCTATGGTCTATGAAGTTCTGTGTTTCTGATTCTTAAATCTCATTGCTCATTGATTTTCACTGGAAAAGCCCTTCAATTATGAATTAGTTATTTTTTTGTACAATAGTTTTAATATTTTTTACTCCTCTGTCTTTGTTCCAACGCGTATACGTATACCATAAGTATAAGTAAGTACTATAATTTGTTTAACTCAAACTCTAAGCATCTGTAAGATAGTTCAACAAAGAGAAATTGAAAAGAAATGATTTAGTAAAATTTCGCAGCACTTGTAAATCAAAAACGGAAATAGTGTCTCAAATAAAAATTTACGATCTAAAAGCAAAACCGCACCGTTAAAAATTAAAAGCCAAAAAAGAAAAAGTTCAAAATCATAACTATTAACACTCCTTTTACAACTTAAACGGTTCTTAGACAAAAGGCCATAGACAAAAAAAGGGTTGTCATTTTTTTCATGTTTTTTTTTCTACCTGACCGCTGGTAAATCCACTAATTGCATTCGGTGGCTTAAAGAGATGACAGTGGCAGCTTTTAAGATAAGAATTTCGTCATAATTTGGGTTTGGCAAAAAAAATACACGCATTTTGACAAGATTTTATTGGTCGATTTCATGTTTCAAAATTTTTAAGGTTCCGTGCCCAAAAGTTAGACTTTGTTGTTCGTCTGTTTTTCTGTCTGTCACCAGACTGTACCTATCTCATAAACCGTGATATGTATTTCTGATGCAAAATGAAGGGCTCCAGAAAAAAATACTAAAATATATTTTTTTCTATTTTGTGGTTTTTTCTACTGGCATTTTTATCCAGGCGCTACCGTGGGTCGAATGGCTCGTTAAATTGTACGCTGTTAGTCTTAGTAGTCGTAAAGCCAACTCAGAAGCCTTCGGGCGGCTTGATAACTCTCGACACTAGAACTTGGCTACTTGGATCATACAAAGAAAAAAAACTTATATAAAATGTTACATTATATAAGTAAACATTTAATATCATCATCATCAATCATCATTTCTTAAGATATTTTTATATAAGTATTTTGGTAAATTCGAACATTAGCCTATGTGTTATTCTGATGTATAGGTAAGCTATTTTATTGTGAAATTTAATTTTTTTTTGGAAACATTTTACACACGGCTGGTTAATTCCATACTGAACGATTTCTAGTTCATGTTATGGTTGCTAACATAACTGATATAGGTACTACATATACTACATACATATATAGGGTAAAACCCGGATAGTTGCCTCGGTAGGATACATGCCTCAGTTTCTAGTACACTATGTTAGAACCATAAGATATGTTAATGCTTTACCACAATAAGTAGTGACCCCCTGCAGGCCTCAGTGACACATAAGCCATCGAAACAGGTGCATTTGTTTTGTCCTTGTAAGCAAAAATCTTCCGCGGTGAAACTTTGACGAGCGTTATAATTATATCGGTAAGTAATTTCTATGGAATATTTTTATTACTAATCGTAATTTCAGTCTATTTTTTCTTTCTTTGCATGCACTAGAGTTTAAATCACATTGTTTCGTGTGTTTTATTATTAAATAATTATTATTTATTTTGTAAATAAAAAGGGGAAGTATCCGCATCAAAAAGGATAGTTGCCCCACTTACTTTCGCGGATAGTTGCCCCTAGAGTGACTAAACATTTTTTAACACGCAAAGTTGGATTTTATTTTTTTGTGTTTTTTTCAAATTTACTGTGACTTTAACTTGTTGTCAATAAAATAAATATCTATTTAAATGTTTTTTATACTTATTCAAGATAAGCAAAATGCCTCGAAAATATAAGCGAAAACCAGATGTGGTGCCACGCAATATTAACTGGACGGAAGAAAGTTTAGTAGGTACTTGCCATCGAAGCTTGTGGAAAAAATTAATGTCAATACCAAAGTTAATTACCAAATTGTATTATTCTTAAGATACGTGGTAATATTATATAAAAACTTTCATAACTTTAAGTTTGAATAATATTTTTATATAATTTATATTAATAAAACTGAAAATTATTTAATATTGTTAATTAATATTTCGTATAGTATTTAATTAAAGATCTCAGTAAATTGATAAGACTGTTAAATAAATAATAAATGTCACTTTAATTGCTATAAATTGATTTTTATCCTAAATAATAATCATACCGAGGTTACTATCCCCGCATGAGGCAAGTATCCTCCGAAGCATTTTCTACTCTAGGCTACTATCCGCCACAGTAGGCAACTATCCCATTTCTGAGAGGTGAAATAAAACAGTATTTATTCGAAAACGTTATTAATTATGTATACAAAAATAGGCTATTATAAAAGACAAAAGACCTACTTATGTTTTAAAATACATAATGAATAATTTTCAGGAAGTTCATATTTTAAAAAAATTAAACGTTTTCGAAAAGTGAGGCAACTATCCGGGTTTTACCCTATTTTATATAGATACATATTTTAACATTATACATATCATTAAAATCCATTCCGTAGTTTTTGCGTGAAAGAGGAACAAACATACAAACTTTCGCGTTTACCTATAATATTAGTTGGAATAGTAGAAATTAGAATGAACTGAATTCTACAACATACATATGATATACATAATAAGAAAGATTAAACAGGAAAAATAAAACTTCGATCTAAGTCGTTTCAATATAATTGGAGTCCTATGAGACGATCAAAAACCAGTTTTGACCAGTTCTATAGCATCAAAAAATATCAATTTCATCCTTATCCCATTAAACCTAAAGTTCAAATCAGTTTAACAGAGAAATAATTAATTTCTAAAACAATTCCGACATGGAATACAGCATAATTAAAACGTCGCGTCAAATAAAAATGATTCACAAACCAAAGACAAGAAATTCGAAATTCAAACAGTTCCATTTTTAATTTATTCGAATACACGTTTCGAACGAACAATGAGACCTCAGTCGTGGAAAAACGCTCTCGTATCACTGTTTTAACAAAATCCAAATTCAAATGAGAGCGGGAAATAATTACGGGGAGAGAACTTTTGAAATTGGAATTTCAAATTCTTTTGTTTATCGTGCTCCGGTTATGAATTATTCAGAGCGTTCTTAGTCTTTATTTCTAAGAAGATAAGGTTCGAAATTCGACTTCGTTTGTGGAGGGTATGTCGTTTCGGAGTTGAAGCGTTGTGATATTGATTAGTAACTGAGCCGACCAATCAGAAGCCGGGTGTTGCCAAGATGGCGGCGAGGGTAGCTCTCCCCTGTAGGAAATTTATATCGGCCTAATTTATTACGCATTGTATTCTGGCAACATTAATCTTTTTTCTACTTTTATTAATGGTCCCAGTCGTTTTATTTTAATGAAACTTGGGGTTTGGTTTTCCCGCGCATTTTCGGGGACGCCATTTTGTTTAAGCGTGGTATTGATTTTTCTCTTTTATTTTGCAGTAAATGAGGTTTTGTTAAAGAGGTTGGTACAAGGTTGATTGAAAAGTATTTACGAGTACTTGAGGATAATAATCCTACTAATATTGATATATAAATGTGAAAGTTTGTGAGTGTATGTTTGTTACTTCTTCACGCTCAAGACGGCTGAATCGATTTCGACGAAATTTTGTGTGGAGATAATTTAGACACTGGATATAACCGGATAATACCGGAATAAAGCGCATATCACCGCGGGCGTAGGTAATGCGCTTAAATTTAGCGTGTCATCCGAACCACGGTAGCACCCAAATGAAAATTCCAGTTTTTAAAATGACAGTCTTGTGCATGGTCACCTATCCAAAGAGTGTAGGTACGCGACCGTTGCTTAACCTCGATGATCGCGTCAGATCACCTTAGCTAGCCGAGCTACAGGCGCTACATATCATATACGTAGTACACCGTTGCTTAACCTCGATGATCGCGTCAGATCACCTTAGCTAGCCGAGCTACAGGCGCTACATATCATATACGTACGACACCGTTGCTTAACCTCGATGATCGCGTCAGATCACCTTAGCTAGCCGAGCTACAGGCGCTACATATCATATACGTACGACACCGTTGCTTAACCTCGATGATCGCGTCAGATCACCTTAGCTAGCCGAGCTACAGGCGCTACATATCATATACGTAGTACACCGTTGCTTAACCTCGATGATCGCGTCAGATCACCTTAGCTAGCCGAGCTACAGGCGCTACATATCATATACGTACGACACCGTTGCTTAACCTCGATGATCGCGTCAGATCACCTTAGCTAGCCGAGCTACGGGCGCTACTAAACTCAAACTGAGTTATAAAGGTCAACGTTTTGTAAAGTAATAGTTTAGATGACTGGGACGTTCACTCTGATAACACCAAGAAATGGTTCATCATGGTTTACGAGTATTTATATAAATAGGCTACTATGGTGTTAAGTCATTATTACGCGACACATTTTTAGCTCGTGGCTTTTACTTTCGTTTGGTGGCGCCCGCTGCCCGGCTAGCTAAGGTGATCTGACGCGATCATCGAGGTTAAGCAACGGTGCACTACGTATATGATATGTAGCACCTGTAGCTCGGCTAGCTAAGATGATCTGACGCGATCATCGAGGTTAAGCAACGGGCGATGCGGACAGTGTTTGGATGGGTGACCATGCACAAAACTGTCGTTTTTCAAGTGGCATTCTCATCTGGGCGCCACCATGGGTCGGATGGCACGTTCAACAGTAGGCCCCGGCTTTTAGTCTTAGTACAATAATAAATAAATTACAAATACATATATACTAGGACACAACATACGGTTGGTTAGCACTATAGAATTATTTCTATTTTGTATTATGGTAGCTAACACAACTGATATACTACATATATACACGGCAGTCGTTGATCCAAGTCAGAGGTCTTCGAAAGGCTTAAAAATTCTCGACACCAGAGCTTAGTTACTTAGGTCATACGAAGAAGAAGAAGAAGAAGATTTTCATTTAGTAGCGCCCACAACTCGGCTTACTAAGGTGATCGTGATCAACAAAGTTAATAAGCAACGGTCGATGTTGAAAGCACATAACTTCTATTAAAAACGAGGTACAGTCTAAACTCTATATAACGACACTGAAAGGACTGTTGCATTTTATGGCGTTATAGAGAGTGGTCGTTATATGGAGAAAATGTAACATTGTATGGAATACAAGCGAAACCAACTATAGCCAATTGATTTCGACGCTTTAGAGAGTTTGTCGTTGTCGTTAAATCGAGTGACGTTACATGGAGTTTACACTGTATTTCCATTAGGTCGGATGACAAGTTAAATTGTAGGTACCGGCTGTTAGTCTTAGTACAAGCAGTCGGAGGCGTTTGAGCGACTTGAAAACTCATCCCATGTCCCATTGGTATCTTTTAGGTACAGAACCCAAAAAAATTAAATGTTTTGGGATAACCAGCTTCTTTGGGTTCTGAATATTTTAGAACGGAAAAATACCAAACGAATTTCTACGGGAAAGAAGTCATCATTCATAAATAGTTTTGATGTAACAATTAAAAAAAACAGAGTCGAAGTTATAACCTACTCGTTTTTTGATGTCGTATCAACCATTAAATCCAATAACAATATTTCTCTTGATGGTCGATGTAAGCAATGTCTCGCGCTGTTCACTGCTGCGGTCGCGGGACGCGGTGCTAGAGAAGGACAGAGTTATACTGTGTCCGTGCGGTAGAGCAGGACGGACTAGAGTTCAACGGGGTGTAGGTGTATTAATTGTCGCGTGTTCGTCATAATTTATGTTTTTCCCGATTAACTAATTTACGTTGAAATAATTTAAATCTATACTAATACTAGCTGACCCGGCAAACGTTGTTTTGCCTCACTTAGGGGAATGAAAAATAGACAGTAGCCGATTCTCAGACCTACTGAATACGCATATAAATTTTGGTAGAAATCGGTCGAGCCGTTTCGGAGGAGTACGGTAACTAACATTGTGACATGGAAATTGTATCTATACTAGTAAGATACCTATTATAAAGAGGAAAAGTTCTATTGTTTATTTGTTTGATGCGAATTGGCTCCAAAACTACAAGATTGGTTTGAAAAATTATTTCACCGTTGGGAAGCTACATTATCTCAGAGTAACCTAGGCTATAGTGCTATTTTAGTTTCTCTTTGTTACTTAGATTATTCTAGAGCTCGTGCGTAGCCGGGACGGGACGCTAGTCTGTCAATAAAGACAATTTAAAACTGAAACTGAACTTTAGAAAGCTTTCAGACGTATTAATAATAATAATAATAAGCATTTATTGACCAGTAAACACATACAATGTTATAACAATTATAATACAACCTTAAATAATATTTACAATTGTATGTTCCCATTTTGATTTGATCTCTATGTCCCACACTAGAGAAAACTCTGTGTTGTGGGACATAGTTCCTTCACCGCCAAATAATACAAGTTGAGACAAAGAAAGATGATGATGATCATAATTTTATTACTTTGGTACCATAGTACCAAAGTAATAAAATTATCACATATGTTATAGTAAGCAAGTTTGGGTAAAAGAAGTTAATCCAGGTTTTCTAAAATCAAAGCTACTCGTACTAATTAAATTACGACACAATTAATATAAATTCAAAATTAAATGATTTGTCTATGTTAATGATATAAACAAGAGAAAACATATATACATCACTAGGCTATAAGTAATATACTGGTTAATTTAACAGGAGGGTATATTTCTGTACTAACTAGGTATCAAGAATCACAAGTATAATATATTAAGGTTAATGCAGAATAAATGTTTGAACTTATACTATTTCTGCTAAAAGAAGATGTTCGACTCGATAATCTGAATTTCTGAAAGCTGGTTAAGTAGTAATAGTGTTGTTAGTATTGATTTTATTTATTTAGAAACAAAATAAGTGCATAACACACTGCTTGGAAAGAGTTAGTGATGAATCACTTACTTGTTTCGAAAGAGGGTTAAAACTTTGTACCATCAAGTGGTATATTATCATTGGTTAAAACCAACCACCGCGCACCAAACTTGAAATAGCGTTCGTACTAAACCGATTTTAATTCAACAATGAAATTATTAATGATATCAATTCCTGTGGGATTGAGACGTCTACCGCCTTTCATACAACAACTGTCATTAATCTTACTCGATTTGTATGGGATTTATGTATGGATTTGTATGTGCCTATGTACGAGTACATCGACGACTTCGTTAGCGTAAAGGTTACCATGCCGGTCTGCTAATCAGAAGGTTCCGGGTTCGATTCCCGGCCCGGTCAACATCTTTGTGCTTAACTAAATTTGTTGGCTGTGGGTCTGGGTGTTAAATATGTATTTATATATAATATGTATGTATGTATATGTAGTATATCAGTTGTGTTAGCAACCATAATACGAGCTAGAAGTGGTTCAGTATGGGGCTAACCAGCCGTGTGTGAATGTAAAAAAAAAAAAAATCCGCTACGTCCAATAGTGGGGATCAAGTGCGATTTTATTTTCACTCTGTTCTCAAATATGAAATGTACCAGAATAAAAAAGATGTTATTCCTTATTGTTTACGTAGAAATATAGGTAAAGTTCTACCAGCAAATAGACTAGCTAAAGTACAGAAACAGGGATATTATACAAAAATATTAATGTACAACAAGTTGCCAGAGAAAATAACAAATCTTAATAGTAGTATGTTTAAACAGAAAATAAAGAGTTTTTGTGAAAGTAATTCCTTTTATAATTTAAGCGAATATATGAATATGGAGCTTGCAGAATCGTTATTCACGTGTAAACAGTAGTATTTTAAATTTAATAAACATGGAAAACAAGTGCTAAGGTGTGTAGTATTTAATGGGGTAGAATATTTATTTAATGAAATTTGTAAGTTTATTTAATTTTATCTAACTAATGTTTTTAAGTATTAAGTAATTATTGTAGTATGACTTGCCTTTAACGTATGTTATTTAGGGCTAATAAAGTTCTGTATTTCTGTATTTCTATGGAAGGAGTTTGATTATTTTTAATCCAGATTATGAATAATGTTAAAAATAAGAATAAGAATATATTTATTGTTCAACTGTGTTAGGTACAAGATCTTAAGTGTAAATACAGGTATCAACAGTCGTGTCCATTGCGAACAATGATGTATTGCTTCTTAACAATACAAATACAAAAAAAATACAAAAATTATACATTAGGTTTTACAAACATATTTTAGTTAGACTACTTAAATTAAATATTACCTATTCTAAAATTAAAATTAATTATTACCTATTCTATAATATAATGTTCTCTATCTTTATGAATCTGATTTTAAAATATTGAGTTCGTCGTTAGTTTGACAATATTATCGTATTTTTTAGTTCCTGAGAAGTTGACTGACTTGGACTTAGCTGTCTTTGATTTTATAAGCCTCTATGTCAAAGAAACATGGAAAGGAGCATGCTCGGAATAAGAATATCTGATGAAATAAGTATCAATTTTTTTTTATACTAGGACACATTTCACACACGGCTAGTTAACCCCATACTGAAGTATTTCTAGTTCGTATTATGGTTGCTAAGCCGTGTGTGAATGTGTCCTAATATTTATTTATTTATTTACTTTACAGGTCGTCATACTTAAATAAAGATTCTGAAAGCGGCAATCTCATATATTCATTTAAAGCATAAAAGGGTTTTCAATTTTCTTTTAAATGTGTGAAAGGTAGGTCTGTCATACTTTGAGGCAGCTTGTTAAACATACATATCTTGTTGTAGATCCCTTGCTTTTGCACTTTACGTAACCTATTGTTTGGTTTTTTAATCCTCTTGGTTTTCTTGCAGAATAACGACAATTCCAAAATATTTTATACTGTATGTATTTTGTTATAAGTGCAGAATATTTTTTTAAAACTCTACTGAGAAAACGACGTAAATTCAAAAGAGGAACTCCGTTCTTTGAAATATGCATTTAGAATTTTTTTATAGTAAACAGACGATTATGTAGAATGAAGAATGAAAGATGGTCGAAACAGATCATAGAATGGATTCCCAGAGTAGACACAAAAAGTAAAGTCAGACCATAGAGTACTGGCAAGATATTTTTTTAAAACATGCCCAGGAATATAAGTTTTTTTTTGTGGAATTCTTTCGGGCAAATACATGGTTGTGGATCCCATCTTCTTCCACGAAAGACACATGTCTTCGGATATTGTGGTCCTCAAACATGCCGGTTTCCTCACGATGTTTTCCTTCACCGTAAAGTGAGTGCAAATCCACACATAACTTGAAGACAAGTCATTGGTGTAGGGCCGGGATCGAACCAGGGGCATTTAGGTATTACACTCGTATTTTTTTAGTATTAAATATGTTTTATAATATTTAAATATAATGGGTGTATTTTATATGTATTTTTACTTTTCGCGTTTAAATAGATTTACTTACCTCGCTCTCTTTACCGCATATACATTCATTCATTCATTCCTAGCCACTTGCTCCACAACAAACAAAGCAATAATCTAAGCAAAATAAATGTTAAACTTCTTGCCACTAGACCTAATTACTTACTCCACAAGAAAAGTCAATAATCCAGCAAATAAATTTTAAAATCTCTTGCCACTAGACCTAGCCACTTGTTCCACAAGAAAAGCCAATAATCCAAGCAAAATTAACACATCTTCCTTCTAACAATTGCATAACAATCATACAGCATAATACGAGTATAACATTTGATTTCACAATTCAAAACCATTCTCAAACATAACAAACCATCTTTCCCCGCCAAAGCGAAAAAAAAACACACGCTACAATATCGAAAATTTCAAATTTCGAAAAAGGAATGGGCATAGACAAAAAAAATATTACCAGAGAGAAGAAAAAAAAACATGGCGAAGAAAAAATATTAATCACAGAACACAGGCCGCGACGATGACTTGTGGAAAAGCGCGTTCGAAAAAAGGAATTATTCCTTTTTTGAATTTCGAACGGCGCTGTCAGTCGGCCGTATTGAGACCAGGGTAAGAAGAGCCCTTCCAATTTAAAACCGAAGAAATATACAGCGTAAGCTTCATGTAACGTCACTCGATTTTACGACAAACTCTCTAAAGCGTCGAAATCAATTGGTTTTCGTTGGTTTAGCCTGTATTCCATACAATACATTCTCTCAATTTAACGACCACTCTTTATAACGCCATAAAATGCACAGTAAATATATAGTGTAAACTCCATGTAACGTCACTCGATTTTACAAAACTCTCTAAGGCGTCGAAATCAATTGGCTTTAGTTGGTTTAGCCTGTATTCCATACAATACATTCTCTCCATTTAACGACCACGCCATAACGCCATAAAATGCACAGTCCCTACAGTGTCGTTATATAGGGTTTACACTGTATTATTTATGTATGTTCACTGATTTCTCAGTCAAAAAATATGGTAGCCTGTAAAGTCGGTTTTACGGGCGAAGATTTTACGTGACAACGTCTGCCGCGTGCTGCGCGCGCGGCAGACCGATCATAGTTGAGTGGGAGAGAGACGCAAGGCATTCGGCGGGCCTCTCTCTCGTTCGGTGACTCATCGTAACGTTACCGGGCGTTACACTTTTTCATAAGTGACTCCCAGCCGCAACCTAATTTAAGACGTTGTCACGTCAAAAACTGTTTTTTGATTGGTTTTTTATAAATCATAACTTATCATACTAGTAGGATTTAGCTACCTCGTTCGCGTAATGGTTGCCTTGCCGGACTGCCAACTAAAGGGTCCCGGGTTCGATTCCCAACATCTTTGTCATGAACTAAATTTGTTGGCTGTCGGTCTGGGTGTTAAATATGTATCAATGTAAAGTATTTATGTACCTATGTAGATGAAGTATATCAGTTGTGTTAGCAACCATAACACGAACTAGAAATGGTTCAGTATGGGGTTAACCAGCCGGGTGTGAAATGTGTCCTAATATATTAATTTCCAGAAAATCGGTTAACGCTGGTATGTGATTTTTTTTTCCATTTACGATTTATTGCGAAAAAACTGTAAAACCAAGCATCCTTATCTTCGCCTAAAAGCCAGAGAGCTCATATTAAACTGGTCGAAAGCAATCTCGTTACGGCAACTTCGTTCAAAAACGTGTCCTTTTCAAAACGTCAAAGATAATCGAACTTTATTATTAGTTTTCGAACTCACCTCGCGACTTTGTATGAGCAAAAAATATCGGGGATTTTCAGTAATTTATTCATTAATATTAGATGAATATATTTTACGCCTGTTTCTCGGCTGTCTAAGGCGATCTGACGCGATCAACCAAGTTAAATAATTGTCATTGCTGATATCTTTCAATGGTATTGTATATAATTGACACAAGACGACCTCGTTGGCGTTTTGGTTGCCATGCTGGGCTGCCAAACAGAGGTTTTCAGGTTCGATTCCAGGCACAGCCAACATCTTTGTGTTGAACTAAATTTGTTGGCTGTCGGTCTGGGTCTTAAAAATGTGTCGATATAAAGTATCGATTTAATTATGTAATTTTTTAAAGTATTTTTTAACACAAAACAACGTTTGCCGGGTCAGCTAGTAAAACTGTAAAAACCATAGCCATATCGTTATATTTACACAGGGTTTTAAAGGATACTAGCTGACCCGGCAAACGTTGTTTTGCCTCACTTAGGGGTACAGCGCCATCTATTGATTACTTACTCAACCCAGTCGAAAGGTATCGACATCTGTTAGAATCATTTGGAGTTAACAGATAACTGTGACTGTCAAATAATGACAGACAATAATTAGCAATAAATTAAAATTGCGACTATAATTTGAGATTTAAACTATCCTATCTCTCAAGTTGGATCGAACTGCACATGGTGTGCGAATTTTATTATAATCGGTTAAGTGGTTTAGGAGTCCATTGAGGACAAACATTGTGACACGAGATTTATATATATTAAGATATTGTTTTCTACGCAAACTTTTCACAATCCACTCTCGTATGCTATTTTGCTCTCATAGAGTCTTGCCAAATCAGAAATCTCATAAAAACTGTCGGCACTAGAGCCTAGCCACTCAGCTCGTACGACAACCATTGCACTGATGTCTTGCTCAAACTAAACAACAAAAGGGAACGGAATAATCTAAATGTATTATTATAACATTTTTAAAATATAATATAAGCTTTTGTTAAAGAAATATTTTTTCACAAATGTCGGCGTATGGTCTCCCCTCGAGAATCGAATACTGCACCATTAGTCATGTGATTCAGCGTTTTGGATAACGATTGTTTCGTGTTTCGACGTATTTTAGTCTGGCTTGGGGGTCGGTATTGGTCGTGCCTGTAGCTCGGCTAGCTAAGGTGATCTGACGCGATCATCGTGGTTAAGCAACGGTGTACTACGTATATGATATGTAGCGCCTGAAGCTCGGCTAGCTAAGGTGATCTGACGCGATCATCGAGGTTAAAGCAACGGTGTACTACGTATATGATATGTAGCGCCTGTAGCTCGGCTAGCTAAAGTGATCTGACGCGATCATAGAGGTTAAGCAACAGTGTACTACGTAAATGATATGTAGCGCCTGTAGCTCGGCTAGCTAAGGTGATCTGACGCGATCATCGAGGTTAAGCAACGGTCGATACGGACCGTGTTTGGATGGGTGACCATGCACAAGAATGTCGTTTTTCAAGTGGCATTTTTATTTTGGAGCTACCGTAGGTCGGATGACACGTTAAATAGTAGGTCTCGGTTGTAAGTCTTAGTACAAGCAGTCGTCAAGCCATGTCAGAGGCCATCGGGCGGCTTGAAAACTCTCGAAGAAGTAGGGGTTGGTGTGCTGAGTTTTGCTCGAAAATAAAACTTGTTTATATTAATTAGTATTTAGAGAGAAATTAAATATATTTTTTGAAAATTATCCTTTCTATTCCCTGACTGATTTCATGACAGCGCAACTGACAGAATGTTCATTTCCATAATAACATTATTTTATCATTTCCATTTTATTTCATTTTATAATTTAATAGGCCACTCCGGATAGAACCTGACGGAAAGGTACCCATAACGCTCGTGGCATTGCCGCGTTGTATGGCTATGGATAGCCTTAGCCTTTAATCTTATAATTGACTTGTATTTACAATTATTTAACTTTATAATTAACTTATCAATAAAACTTTTCATTTTATAATTTTATTTTATTTTCACAAATATATTTACCAATATGGATAATAGTAATGACGCCTAGCTTTAAGACAGTTATTAAGATTGATATTGTAGTTTATAATTTGTCTATCTATTATATTCTAGACATGTGTATATAAATTAAATTTTAGTAATAAATAATTGTAAATTGACTTGCCCAGTACGGCGCGACGCCGGAAGGTTAAGAAATGATTTAATTTTAAATACAAATAGTATTTATTCCTAAAAGTAAAAGAAATAAGGAAGTAGTAGGTATCTATTCCAGAGAAGAGTTTTCCTACCCACCCCACTAATCGCTTCGACCCTTATGTATTGAACAACAATATCAAACACATAGGGGGTGCGACCCCTTAGGTAATTCAAAGAGGGTCGCTTACAGCGCACCCCGCGGTCTTTCTCGCGTTAATCCGGGATATAAAGTAGCCTATTTGTTAATCCAAAGTCTAAGCTATCTTCATAGTAAATCTCATTAAAATAGGTCCAGCCGTTGGAGCGTCAACACCAAAAAATGAGAAAGATACCTATGTATTTCCCGTGCCGCTATAACAACAAATACTAAAAAGAAATAAAAAAAATATTAAGGAGGGTCCCCCCATACAATAAACGTGTTTTATTGTATTTTTTTTTTAGCTATTATATCAATTACGAGAGCTGCAAGACAATTAAAATTTTCACAAAATATATAAATGTATATAAACTACCTATCAAATTAAATTATAAAATTAATATTTAAGCGGTGCTCCCATACAACAAAAACTAAATTTAAAGAAGCCCCGTCTTTTTTCATCTTACGTGGCCAGAAAGAGACGGCACGTTCTGCACCATAGTCAAAACAACTAAAATCACGTCAAATGTAGAAAATATAGGCGACTTTAGAGAGCACTCACTTGTATCACCTCTAAAACTGCCTGCACATTCCATATTTGGCGTCATTTTACTTTTTTGTCTGTGGTTCAGAACGTGCCGTCTCTTTCTAGCCACCTAAGATGAAAAGAGACGGGGCTTCTTTAAATTTAGTTTAGTCGTGTGTGCCGCTGAATCGCCACAATTAGCTATTTTAATACAAAAAAGCCAACTCACCGGTTTCAGTGTCAACGGTGTAAGAAAGTCCAGCCCACGGGTCATCCTGTTGAAAAAAAATAACATTAAAAATATATCTTAAGGCGAACATAAGGAAAAAATTTAGCCAAACAGTTTTTTCGCTATAAATCGTATTGGGTTAAACATATTGAAAAATAGCTGAAATGCCGTCTAAAGAATCACTCTAAGAATATTTATACTCATTTTATCAGACTTATTAATATGAAAACAAAACTAATTTAAAAAAACTGAATTTTATAAACATTGTAAACTGTTCACGTAAGGCATCTTAATATTTCCGCGTAGAAAACGGTCACACTTTCATTATTATTAATAGTTAGAATGAGTCCAACAGCTTCGGTGCTTTCCGAACACCATCTTTTAATAATAAGTAAGTGTGACCGTTTTCTACGCGAAAATATTGAAAATATATCTTAAGGCGAAGATAATGACAAAATTTTGATTTTACAGTTTTTTCGCTATAATTTGTAAACGGTAAATAATATCTTATCTTACAAATAGCTTAAATACCATCTATTCAACCACTCTAAGAATATTATACTACTTAGATAGATAGATTAACTCTTTATTGGGCAAATTATAGGTAGGTACAAATTGTACAAGGTACAACAAATATAAAGTAACAACACAAAAAGATTTTTACTTATTTTGGTACCAATCAAACTTACCAATATGAAGAAAAACGAATTAAAAAACTGAATTTCAGATTTTTGGAACGAAGCTCCTTATCGCGCGTTGTGAAAGGGGGCTAGACGGAAAAAAATCTTTAGAGGAAAACTTTGATTGTTTGTTTGACGCGAATAGGCTCCGAAACTACTGGACCGATTTGAAAAATTCTTTCAACGTTGTGAAGCTACAATATCCCGGAGTAACATAGGCTATATTTTGTTTCTCTTTGCAACTCAGATTATTTTAAAGCCCGTGCGAAGCCGGGGCGATATGCTAGTAGCTTTATAAAAACAAATTTCTTCCATCATACAGTTATAAACTAGTTTGGAAACCTTTGGATTTCTTTATATATTTTTAACAATTACTTTGTCAAATTAATAAATTGTGTATTTGTAAATTAAAAAGAAGAGGTACTCTTCCTGGTCCAAGAACCAAGAACCATAATAAATACAATAGACAACTGAAGAGGAAAGATGGTTGGCCACCTTATACGACATGACAATTTCATTAAAAATATCGTAGAAAGAAAGATAGAAGCCAGGAGAGGAAGAGGAAGACCTAGAAGATCATATTTAGACCAAATTAAGGAGAAGGCGAAAGTCATGTCGTATGGGGAGGTCAAGGATTTGGCCGAAGACAGAACTACCTGGAAAAAACTCCACAGACAAGAGCCCAGCTCTTAAATATTGAATGAATGAAATTAAAAATGTCACATACCTCTTTAATCTCAGCATCCAGAAGAGAAGCTTTCACCTTCTCGATGCCAGCTTCTTCTGTCTTCTTTTGTTGTATCTTCTCTTCTGCCAACTTGAGCTCCTGTTCGATTTCTTCGCCGAGCACCTTTGTAGCTTGAGGACCTTCCTGTAAGAGAAGAAGTACCAGTCAACAAATCTTGCTTTAAGCTTCTTCTCGTTCTGCCGTGGCATCGTTGTGCCAAGTAGTATAATTATAAATGGCAAACATTGACATTCAAATAGTTTTTAAGTATAATTTATGATTTTGATTAATATAATTGTTGACATTTGTTAGTATTAAAATTTATTTGTTGTAATCTTCTTATATATAAAATTTCCGTGTCACAGTGTTTGTTACCGTACTCCTCCGAAACGGCTTGACCGTTTTTCACCAAATTTTATATGCGTATTCAGTAGGTCTGAGAATCGGCTACTGTATATTTAGAAATAATTATTAAGGCAAAACAACGTTTGCCGGGTCAGCTAGTTATGTATAATTATGTATGCTATGGATGATAATCTGAAGTAAATAAATAAATAAATTAACCCTTAAATGGACGATTTTTGCTTCACGTTTTAAAAATATATTTGTGTAATAGACATGTATTATACTGTTGATTAAACATTGTAAACTGTTCACGTGAGGCATCTTAATATTTTCGCGCAGAAAACGGTCACACTTACTGTTGGTCTCATTTCAACTTTTAATAATAAGTAAGTGTGACCGTTTTCTACGCGAAAATGTATTACTGTCTAGGAAAAATTTGTAAAAAAAATCTAGACATTAATTTACTATACTTTTTTGCAATAATGTGAGTGTTGGTTTTAAACTACATTGCGCAAAATTAAAAAATATATATATATATATGAAGGTCAATTTTAAGTGTGATTTTTAGTATGTTGTTTAAAAATATATATTTATGACACCAAAATTGTACCTATTTTCACAGAATAATAACTTGTACTTCGTATTTTGCTATTTTGCAAGAAATAAATGACTTGATTTGATTTGAAAAACAATATTGTCCATTTAAGGGTTAATTAGGTACTTTGTCAATTTTGAGATAAAGTATTTTTTTCTTCAGAATAGACTTACTAGAACATTATACGTACGTATATGTCGTGGCCAAATCGCTGAATTGATCATTTCATGAAATGTTTGAGCATTTCGTGAAGTGTTCACGTTTCATGTAGAGGCTAAAAATCTAAGAAAAAGATAATCTACAATGCAGGAGTAGGTAGGGGGACTCACCGGCACCACGGGGTCTTCGATGGAGAATCCCATGTCGACATCCTGCTTCCAGAGCACCTCGATCAGATCCATGTCCTGCGAACAATGCAGACGGAAATATAAAAATATATTTTTTAATTAACCTGGCAAACCTTGTTTTGCCGTAAAAAATAAAATAAAATAGCCTTTATTGCTATTTTTCTTAACTAAAAAAATATTATATACATGCCTACTAACTAAATACTTAATTTATTTGTACAATGTATTTCTTAACTACTTATAGGGAACTGGGTTTTTGTCTGTTTTGTTTTGTTTTGCCGTAAGTGCAGTTAAAAACACTACCTATAAAATTGAGCGGGGTGAAAAATGATTAAATTAATAATATGGCCTTAGAAAAATAGAGGTTGGTAAAAAAGTAAAAATTTAGAATATAGTATGTATTTTCAATACCATATTACAAAAAAAAATTAAACAAATAATTTCGTCAAAACTTTAAAAATAATTAAGGGTGAACAACCTTTATCACTTATGGGCATGGAAAATAGATAGTAGCCGATTTTCATATCTACTGAATAGGCATATAAAATTTGGTAAAAATCGGTCAAGCCGTTTCGGAGGAGTACAGTAACTAACATTGTGACATGGAAACTTCATATATTAGAAGATAGAAGAAAGATTACATTAAATTACTTAAGTATTACAATATTTAGTAACTTGATTTTTTGCGCGTTTTTACCAAACAAAATAACCGTAAGCCATCTATCGAGTATGATCGGAACTAAATCACATTGAAGAGCATCACAAATTCTATTGCTTCGAAAGCATCTGAAAATTATTAGCGCAACCGCCATCTATGTTTGCGACATGGAACTAACACAAACGAGACTTTGCGTTGTATGAACCATTCGTAACAACGGATTCTTTCTAACTGACAAAACGTTCGTAGTTCCGCTACTCAACGCTAGATGGCGAAACTGTGTGCCAGAGACTTCGAGTTTTATTTTGGTACTTAGCACTTGTAGTTAGTAGAAATAGAACTAATGTAAAATTAATATGACAATAAAATTAATAAGATAATAAATTTAACAATATAATTAATTTTATTATCTTATAATATAATCTTATTATAATATAATAATAAAATCACTATATCATTTATTTGAATTGTATGCTTTGTAAATTGTGAATGAAAAATTAAATAAAAATTCCATTACTATTTATAATACATTTTTAGCGAATTAATTATTTAGCCTTTGATTTGGTTTTAATACCTATAATTCGAAGGACTATTTGATGAAATCTACGTATCGGCTGAATATTGAAACCGGCCGATGCCTAAATGTATAAAATTAATTATTTTGGCATTAAATTAATAAGTATTTATAATTCTATAATTTGTAAAGCAAGATAACGATATAAATATACAAATTAGAACCATAAATATTTTTAAAGAGTGTCTTGAAAAGCTACTGAAAAAAACCGCTAGATGTCACCACATACGGGAAGTAACAAGTAAAACGTTCTAGAAAACGTTTGTGGCACAAAAAACCACGACCATATTTTCCGAGAAGCGGGAAAAAAGGGAACTAACATTTTCCGTGCAATTTTATTCGGATCGAGCTAATAGCTACAGCCACTAGCGCCACCAATGAGTTTAATGTTATTATTGTGGAGAGTCATAAAACATTTTTCGAGGTCGTCAGCGGTCAAGGTAAGGCAAGGTTACTGTGTCTTTAGAAAAAACTTCGCCCGAAAATAGTTTATTGCCGCATCCATACTGTTTGCACTTTCTTTTTATACCAAGCGCACTTTTGTGAATTCATGGGGTTTAAAATAACTAAATAAAAACAACTGAAGACACAAAAACAGTTCGACCAAGTTACCTGCGGCGTTTTCGGTGGCGCTACTGTAGCATTTTCAAAATGATGTGGATCAAAATGTTTTTAGTACCTTATTTTTACGAGAGTAAAGAGTAAGTTGGACTAACTGTACATCGTATTCATTATGTTATAGTCACATGTACCTCATTATGGTGGTTAATTTTGTCTTTTCAATTTTTGTAGTTATAATTTTTTTTATTTACAATGTTTAGTTTTTTTATCCTTTGTAAAATTTTCACTTTATAATTCTTAAGTTATGTTTAAATTTATTTTTATAATTTGGTTCTAACTTGTAAATTTGCATATAAATTAATGTAATATCTAAATTAATATATTATTGAAAAATTTCGATTACTACTAATATTATTTAATTAATTAATGATTAAATTGAAAATGTTATGACGTATAACTTCTGCTAATAATCTATACCAATATATAAAGAGGAAAAATTTGATTTTTTGTTTGTTTGACACGAATATGCTCCAAAACTACTGGACCGATTTGAAAAAATATTTCACCGTTGAAAAGCTACACTATTTCCGAGTGTCATAAGCTATGTTTCATTTTAAAATAATTGAATTGTTTAACTAAAACTTGAATTATCCAACCCAAGGTGTAAAAAAATAAACTAAATACTTCCTTCACTCTTAATTATTACTATGAACTATCGACAAAATAAGACAACGACGCTCGATACAACGCTGCTTAAATGCTATGCGACTTTTACAATTTTACAATTCCGTGGGTCGGATGACACTTTGCATACTAGGTCCAGTTTATAATGTTTCACTCTACGGTCTTCCCTTACTAATTTTACTGTTGAATATTTTAATTATTTATTAGTAGTTCTTTCATGAGTAGACCTCAAATATTGGTCAATATGGAACCCTCCATTCGCGAGTCCGACTCGCAATTGACCAGTTTTTTTTTTCAATGACGAAACATTGCTGCTTTGCAAATTTTATTGTTTGTTTTAATACGCAATTTGTATGAACAATAGGTTTTATTTCGCTCAGTTCAGCAAAATAATTGGGTTTAGGTATAATAAAATTTCGAGACTGGCTCTGTGGTATAAACGCCTGCTTTTCAATGAGACGGTCCCTGGTTCAATCCCGGCCCTACACCAATGACTTGTTTTTCAAGTTATGTATGGATTTGCACTCGCTTTACGGTGAAGGAAAACATCGTGAGGAAACCGACATGTTTGAGGACCACAATATCCGAAGACGTGCGTCATAACTCATAAGTCTACCCGCACTTGGCCAGCGTGATAGATTATGGCCTATAGAATAGAATAATTTTATTCATCACTAGAGGTTGCCCGCGGCTCCGCCCGCGTGTAGGTCGCTTTTCGCGTAACCTGTAGAAAAATTATATTGTATCCTATTCCCGTGCCAATTGTATATACATTACATTGCTACGATATCAAAATGAGCCGCATCTGTCTTTCCGCATTCGATTCCTGAGATCTAGTGAACCTCTTTTTTTAGCTAATTTGGTAATGATGCGACAGATTAGATCGTTTTCTCCAAGCCATTATTTTAATTTAAATAATTAGAACACGTGAACCATACCACTAAGTGAACCACATACTTAAATTACAATTCAGAAGTAATTTAATTTCAAAAACACTAAACCTCTGAACTTTAAACCCCAATGGCATACCTAAATGCACTCCTGGCAAATATTTTTACAAATCTATTTTAACCATCATAGAAACTACAACCATAACAACTTTCAAGACTATAACTTGATAAATAAAGAAATTTTCAGACAAACTTTCACAAACCCCCCTCCACTCCACTCCCCCAAAAGGGTTTGGGGGGAAACCCTTAGTTAACTCCTGTTAAAAAACTTGATACCATTATTTTTAATTTTACATAAGCTATACATATTCCAAATTTCATTGCTAGAAGTTCAACAACATAGAAGTTTAATGCAAACTGTTTTACCCCCTTTCACCCCCTTAAGGGTAGAATTTCCAAAAATCTATTCTTAGTATACGTTTAAGTACTAAAATATATACACACTCCAAATTTTACACCTCTAAGTTCAAAAACACAAAACTTTCATTTTTAACTTTCAACCCCAATGGCATCCGCCTTAATGCGCCCCTGGCAAAAAAAATATAATTTTAATTTAATTATTGAATAATATACTACCATAACAAAATTTAAGACTTTAACTTGATAAATAAAGAAATTTCCATACAAATTTTCACCCCCCATTACAAACCCTTAGTTCACTCCTGGCAAAAAAAAATTAATACCATTATTTTTAATTTAACATAAACTATACATATTCCAAATTTCATTGCTGGGAGTTAAAAAACAAAGAAGTTACATACAAACTGTTTTACCCCTTTTCACCCCCTTAGGGGTGGAATTTCCAAAAATCCGTTCTTAGTACGCGTGTACATACTAAAACCGATATACCCTCCAAATTTCACAACCCTAGGACCAGCCGTTTGGGCTCTGCGTTGTCTATAGATGAGTCAGGACAAAGAGTCTTATAGTATAGATTAGAAATACAATTAATATCACCAACAAGATACAATATGGACTTATCAATTACAATGTACAATGGAAACGGATTAATAAAACAACAACAATAAAATAAAATAACATAATAAAATAACATATCTCTCTACTCGTTAGAGAAGGCGCTAAGTCCCAACAGTCGGTATTCTATCAATTGCATTTCGGCAAGTGTGCGACTGAATTACATGAAGTAATTCCCCCCGCCCCCTTCCACTATCGGACGAGCAGGGAAACGCCAAGGCGGCATCGGTTTACGGTTGAGGTGCCCAAGGCACGCACTAAGCGTTTTGCCTCCACCTTTGTTGTCCGAACCGCCAAACTTTAGAATCCCTTGCCGAATTCCCTGTTCCCCAATAACTGCAATCTAGCGATTTTCAAGGCGAGAGTGAATCGGTTCCTTCTAGATAAGCGCGCTTCACCGTAGACCTTTTTTCTTTTATTTACTCTTTATGGGCTTACGCTAGATCGCAATTCACTTGATAGTAAGCGATATTGCAATCTAAGGTGGAGCGCGCTTGCCCAGAAGAAACCGGTTCACTCTTGCCTTGAAAACCGCTAGATTATAGTTATCGGGGAACAGGTAATTTGGCAAAGAATTCCACACCTTGGCGGTACGCACAATGAAGGTGGAGGCAAACCGCTTAGTACGCGACTTAGGCACTTCCACAGTATAACGATGCCGCCTTAGTTTTTCCCTACTCGTCCGATGGTGGAATGGGGCGGGGGGATCAAATCATGCAATCCCGTACTTACCATCAGGCGAATTGTGGTCAAGCGATGACATATTTAGATTAAAAAAAAAAAATGGTTGCCTGTAAAGTCGGTTTTACGGGCGAAGATTTTACGTGACAATCGTCAACAGCGCGCGCGGCAGACCGATCATAGTTGAGTGGGAGAGAGACGCAAGGCATTCGGCGGGCCTCTCTCTCGTTCGGTGACTCATCGTAACGTTACCGGGCGTTACACTTTTTCATAAGTGACTCCCAGCCGCAACCTAATTTAAGACGTTGTCACGTCAAAAGTGGGAACGTATAATGGGCTGTTTGTTTTTCTATTCTAGTATAAACATAAACATAATAAGCAGGACACGTGTGCGTCTAATTGGCAACAGTCTTATCAGATCTGACGCCAAATCGATATTTTGTAAGACGCCATGCCTGTTTGTTTACTATTTACTATTTACGCTAGGAGCGAGCGAGCGAACTCTTTTTTTTTTATGATAGATAGGCAAGCGCTTGATCGAAACTCACCTGATGTTAAGTGAAGTTGCGATCTAGGGTGGAGCGCGCTTGCCTAGAAGAAACCGATTCACTCTCGCCTTGAAGACAGTGAGGTTATAGTTCAGAGGGAACAGGGATTCCGGCAATGAGTTCCACAGTTTAATGATCACAGTTCACTCTGACATTGGTGGCGATTCTGCGGCACACACGACTAAACTAAATGTAAAGAAGCCCCGTCTCTTTTCATCTTAGGTGGCCAGAATGAGACGGTACGTTCTGCAACATAGTCTAAACAACTAAAACCACCGTTGATGGCGGACGCAGGAAGACGCGGTCACCGTCTTCTTCTTCGTATAAGCTAAGTGGCTAAGCTCTGGTGTCGAGAGTTTTCAAGCCGCCCGAAGGCCTCTGACTTGGCTTTACCACTATTTGTACTAAGACTAACAGCCGGGCCCTTCAATTTGACGTGTCATCCGACCCACGGTAGCGTCAAGATGAAAATGCCACTTGAAAACGAGTCTCATGCAATGTCACCCACCAAACACTGTCCGCATCGACCGCTGCTTAGCTTCGATGATCGCGTCAGATAGCCTTAGCTAGCCGAGCTACAGGCGCTACATATCATATACGTAGTACACCGTTGCTTAACCTCGATGATCGCGTCAGATCACCTTAGCTAGCCGAGCTACAGGCGCTACATATCATATACGTAGTACACCGTTGCTTAACCTCGATGATCGCGTCAGATCGCCTTCGCTAGCCGAGCTACAGGCGCTACATATCATATACGTAGTACACCGTTGCTTAAACTCGATGATCGCGTCAGATCGCCTTAGCTAGCCGAGCTACAGGCGCTACATATCATATACGTAGTACACCGTTGCTTAACCTCGATGATCGCGTCAGATCACCTTAGCTAGCCGAGCTACAGGCGCTACATATCATATACGTAGTACTCCGTTGCTTAACCTCGATGATCGCGTCAGATCACCGTAGCTAGCCGAGCTACAGTCGCTTCAAATATCTTCATACATATGTGCCGAGATTTTAATAGTAAGTAATACCTAATCTAGGTACAGACCCAAAGGTCTTTGCCTCGAATTTAGGGACCCCAAAGGTCATTAGCAGTCTAGACGACATCCATAGACTTGAAAAGATTTATACTTCAAGTGGTATACCGTTCAAATGCTATGCGACTTTTTTTGTTGTATAAATTAGTGAGAACCTTTTACCTTGAAAAAACCCAGGATTTTTAGGTAAAATATTTATAAATAAATTATGGGAGCCTGTATTAATTATGTAAAGTAAAAATATCTTTATAAATAAATAAATTAATTTATTATAAATTCAAATATTTATAAATAAATATGTAACGTCACTTGATTTAACGACAAACTCTCTCAAGCATCGAAATCAATAGGCTTTAGTTGGTTTAGCTTGTATTCCATCAACGACCACTCTCTATAACGCCATAAAATGCACAGTCCCTTCAGTGCCGTTATAAAGAGTTTACACTGTATTTGAAAATCCCTTCAATCCTGCGTAAATGGCTATGGTATTCAGCTTGATCGACACATACACACACACACACACACACACACTAACACACACACATTAGCCATATAAGTAGCAATGCAATTGATCACTAGGCTCACATACTAAATCTAATATTATAATATCTAATATTATATACATTGTGTAATAAAACAATTCTGTGTAACAACTAAACAAGCGCGCGAACTTTAGATAAGGTACCAGAGGAAATATGGATCGCCAAGACACAGGCTCACGCCTAGGTTGGAGTCCATGGAGTAAACTTAGCGGCCTTACTCAAAACTAATCAGCTATATAAACTGAAATGCAAATTATACAATAAGGCTGAAGTTGTATATGCCATAGGACGATTAATTGTATGGTAATTATAGTATGTAGTACGTAAGCCCTGTTATATGTCCATAAATAAACTATCTTTTGTTTTTTTTTTAAACTATTTTTGATTTTCAGTTTTAGTATCTTTAACATGATTACGTTGTATTTTTTAAAAATAGTTGAAATTCTTTAAAGTACACTGGCTACTTTTGATCCCGGATTAACTTCTTCTTATCCCGGACTAACACGGGTAAAATCGTGGGACGCAGCTATTAATATTATTATTACTCGTATAATGAAAAAAAAATATTTAAATGCATAAAAAAAACATTACAGACTCCAAAAAATTACCTTGAAATTTGAATGGCAAATCTTGCCGAAATCACCTAGGCGTTTTAAATCGGTCGTTCACCTTTGGAAAGGCTATTAACCTGTAGATATACTACGCATGCGAACTTAAGAGTTAGCAGTTTGAGTTTAACTTTTAAATTTTTGTTTCTTAGCCACATTTTGAACTAATGTAATATTAATCTTATATCTTTAAATGAGCAATTCTTGTATATATAATTGGAATCTCGGAATCGGCTCCAACGATTTTCATGAAATTTAGTATATAGGGGGTTTCGGGGGCGATAAATCGATCTAGCTAGGAATTATTTTTAGAAAATTTCATATTAAAAAAACCGACCAAAGCTCGGTCAACCAGGTACTGTATATCTTATATCTTTAAACTAGAGGTTGCCCGCGGCTCCGCCCGCGTGTAGGTCGCTTTTTGCGTAACCTGTGGAAAAAATCTATTGTATCCTATTCCCGTGCCAATTTTATATAAACACTACATTGCTACGATATCAAAATAAGCCGCATCTGTCTTTCCTCATTCGATTCCTGAGATCTAGTTAACCTCTGTTTTAGCTATTTTGGTGGTGATGCTACAGATTAGATCGTTTTCTCCAAGCCATTATTTTAATATAAATAATAAGAATACGTGAATCATACCACTAAGTAAACCACATACTTAAATTACAATTCATAAGTATTTAATTTCAAATACACAAAACTTTCACTTTGAACTTTAAACCCCAATGGCATACCTTAATTCACTCCTAGCAAATATCATTACAAATTTATTTTAACCACCATATAAACAACAACCAAAACTACGTTGAAGACTGTTAAATTGATAAATTAAAAAAAATCCAAACAAACTTTCACCCCCCTTCCCCCTATAAACCCTTATTTAACCCCTGGCAAAAAAACTTGATTTTACATAAACTATACATATTCCAAATTTCATTGCTAGAAGTTCAAAAACATAGAAGTTTCATACAAACTGTTTTACCCCCTTTCACCCCCTCAGGGGTGGAATTTCCAAAAATCCGTTCTTAGTACACGTTTAAATACTAAAATATATACACACTCCAAATTTTACACCTCTAAGTTCAAAAACACATAACTTTCATTTTTAACTTTCAACCCCAATGGCATCCCCCTTATTGCACCCCTGGCAAAAAAAAAAGTATAATTTTAATTATACCATTTAATAATCTATTACCATGACAACTTTCAAGACTTTAATGTGATAAATAAAGAATTTTCCATACAAACTTTCACCCCCCATTACAAACCTTTAGTTCACCCCTGGCAAAAATACTTGATACCATTATTTTTAATTTTACATAAACTATACATATTCCAAATTTCATTGCTGGAAGTTCAAAAACAAAGAAGTTTCATACAAACTGTTTTACCCCCTTTCACCCCCCTTAAGGGTAGAATTTCAAAAAATCTATTCTTAGTACACGTCTAAGTACTAAAATATATACACACTCCAAATTTCACACATTTAAGTTCAAAAACACAAAACTTTCATTTTTAACTTTCAACCCCAATGGCATCCCCCTTAATGCAACCCCTGGCAAAAGTTTTTAAAATTTTAATTTAACCATTCAATAAACTACTACCATAACAACTTTCAAGACTTTAATTTGATAAATAAAGATTTTTCCATACAAACTTTCACCCCCCATAACAAACCTTTAGTTCACCCCTGGTAAAAAAACTTGATACCATTATTTTTAATTTTACATAAACTATACATATTCCAAATTTCATTGCTATAAATTCAAAAACAAAGAAGTTTCATACAAACTGTTTTACCCCCTTTCACCCCCTTAAGGGTGGAATTTTCAAAAATCCGTTCTTAGTACGCGTCTACATACCAAAACAAATACACCCTCCAAATTTCACAACCCTAGGACCAGCCGTTTGGGCTCTGCGTTGTCTATAGATGAATGAATGAATAGGTCAGGACAAAGAGTCTTATAGTATAGATAGATGAGCAATTCTTTTGGAATCTCGGAATCGGCTCCAACGATTTTCATGAAATTTAGTATATAGGGGGTTTCGGGGCGATAAATCGATCTAGCTAGGAATCATTTTTAGAAAATGTCATATTAAAAATAACCGGGTACTAATAATGTTAACACATTTTTTCACAATTTGACATAGAAACTTATTGACATTTAACATATTAGTTCACTTAATTGTTTTGACATGTAACTAAAATGGTGATATTGATAAATATATGTATTTGTATTTGTATTTGCACATTTGACACACGGCTGGTTAGCCCCATACTAAATTATTTCTAGTTCGTATTATGGTTGCTAACACAACTGATATACTACATATACATACGTTAATACTTTATATCGATACATACATATTTTACACAGACCGACAGCCAACAAATTTAGTTCAGCACAAAGATTTTGGCCGTACCGGGAATTGAATCCGAGATCCCTGTGTTTTATTTGTTATTCGCGAGTGTGGGTCGATGGGAAATCGTCTGCTTTTGAATCAGTCTGTCCCCAGTTCGATCTCAGCCCTACACTAATGCATTTTTTTTGGACATGTCGGTTTCCTCACGATATTTTCCTTCACCGTAAAGCGAGTGCAAATCCACACATAACTTGAAAAAACAAGTCATTGGTGTAGGGCCGGGATCGAACCAGGGGCCGTCTGATCGAAAAGCAGACGTTATTACCACCGAGCCACAGTCGCTTTTAATTGTGATTTAATTTAATGTCATTTAAATGTAACTTGCTTTGTAATTGGTCTCAGCCGTAAAGTAATGTAAATAAATAAATAAATTAACAGAGGACTCCGGGTTCTTGGCACTATACGTCCTACGAAGCCGAAATTAGCCGAATGTCTCTTTCTAAAAGCCGATGTACAATATTTATCGCCGGTTACTGTACCTACCATCTATAGTTCTATTCAAGCTCACAGCCTTATAAGTTTATGTTTCCGATTTAGGTAAGGCTCAGAACACTGACTCACTAATAAGGCCACTGTATGTGGGTCACCGTATCTGTCTAAGGAGACTAATCTTCGATCAAATATATACCAGATTCAGTGTTGCATACAAAAAACAGCACAATGTCAAGTCATTTTTTTTTAAATCGTCAAAAGATTAAAATGCCTGTTCGATAAGCCAATTCTTTTATTTCCGTTTAAATACAGTTTTTTTTTTTATTAATTAAATTAAACGTCCTACTCCCCAGATTGATTTTTGGGGATCTTAGTCTGCTTAATATAATTCTATCCTACTTAATATCATCTATCCTACTTAACATCATTCTATCTTAGTATACTTTGACTTACTATTTAAATAGTTAACAGCCTCAACCTCTTTAGTGTTCTTAATATCATTCTAATCTAGTCTATTTTAACCTATTATTTACTTTATTTACATAACCTTACCAGAGTAAGTAAGTTGACGACCTCGTTGGCGTCTGCTAATCAGAAGGTTCCGGGTTCGATTCCCGGCCCGGTCAACATCTTTGTGTTCAACTAAATGTGTTGGCTGTGGGTCTGGGTGTTAAATATGTATGTATGTATATGTAGTATATCAATTGTGTTGTAAATGATATAAGACAACATGCTGAACATGTTAGTCTTATCTCAGGACATGTTAGTTGTAGGAAACATATAATGTAAGTATAGGATTAAGAACATATAATATGCACTATGTACTGCAAATAAATAGGTTAATATATTTATAAGCTACAAATGTATTTATAAAAAGAAAAAAAAATTAAAAAAGAAATAATTAAAAAAAAAAAAAATAAAAATAAATGTAAATTATATTTATAATTAAAAAAAAAAAAAAAAAAAAAAAAAAAAAAAACCAGCCTTAATATATTTAAAACATATTATATTCTATTGTACATATTTGTTATATATTTTTTATTACTATTTTGTATCATACTATTTCGCATGAGGTATATAATTGACCGATCCAAACAAATAGAGAAAATGCGTAAGCAATTGTTCAACCAAAACAACATCCTTGACTCAGTGTTAAAGGAGATAAAAGGTGGAACAAACAAAAAAAAAAAAAAAAAACAATTGTGTTAACAACCATAATACGAGCTAGAAATGGTTCAGTAAGGGGCTAACCAGCCGTGTGTGAATGTGTCCTAATATTTAATTATTTATTTAAAGTAGTTTTTATTCTTATTTTATGTTGGGCACTTCTAATATAAACTTAGGTGACTAATATAAAATTAGGTGACTTAACCGGTTTAAATACAGTTCATGAAGGCACTACTGCAGTAATTATCACTATCTGGGTACAATGTCTAATTGTATACTAGCCTTTGTTCGTCTAACCCTAAGGAAGGTCAAAACTGGTTAAAACATAATAAACGGTTAAGCAAATAAACGCGTATTTCTCGGAACACGGTTTTTTTAAAGCTGTTATCACTTTCGACTAGATAGTATAACGACAATTACTTGACCAATTTAATTCAAATTCACAAAAGCTGTTTAAAATATGTCTTTTATAACTAATCCTGTCGAAAAAATCAATCATCACAATAGACTTGCAAATAGCGCTGTAACAAATTATCTACTAATTTGTAGGAAGCAATTTTAATTTAAAAATATCGAAAACCTCCGAATTTAATCTTGAATTTGAAATACAGTGTAAAGTCTATATATTACGACACATATTGTGTGTGTGAGAGAGAGAGAGGGAGAGAGAGAGTGTGTATGTACAATCTCTCTCTCTCACACACACACACACACTCACACAAATACACACACAAACACACTCACACACACAAATAGAGACACACACATATTCACACATACCAAGACCACTAATAATTTTTGCATCGAATTGTTCAAAATAGAAGTCGTAATGTCCTATCCTAATTAAGCACAAAGACATCAGAGTTGACTAACCGATTGCACGATATTGTATCATTTTACACATACGTCTTATCTCTCTCTCTTTCTTACGATAACAGAATAGGTAAAGATAGAGCGAGACGCGATGATAAACTGGTGATCTTTGAATGTCAATGTCAAGACATTTTGCAATGGTCGATTAGCATAATCAAATCACACTTACATAGTAATTATACATAGATATTTTTTAAATATTAAGGCACATGTCCCACACGGCTGGTTAGCTCCATACTAAACCATTTCTAGCTTGTATTATGGTTCCTAACACAACTCATATACTTGTGAAATTGGAGAGGTCCGTTTACGTGTTGGGGCCCGCGATCTACAACCGCGTACCCGCGACTGTCCGGGATGCACCTTCCACCGCCAGCTTTAAGACTAGACTCAGGGTTTGGCTATTAGATAAAACTTTGTACAATATACATGATTATTTAGAATTGAAAATTGACATTTGATTAATATCATATACTATTGTAATGATATTATATTATTTGACTTGTAACTTTGGTTTGTATTTGTAATTCATATACATACATAAATGCTTTATTACGATACATATGTTTTACACCCAGACCGACAGCCAACAAATTTAATTCATCACAAAGATATTGACTGTGCCGGAAATCGGACCCAGGTCCCTCTGATTGGCAGTTCGGCATGGTAACCATTACGCCAACGAGCTCATCGCATAATAATAGTACGGTAAAAGTTTAAAACCGACTTTTAAAAAGAAGCTTTTTCATTTGGGCGCTACCATGGGTGCAAAAAAGCGGCCAGTGGAAAGAGACCATGTTATGCTCAGGGTAGGGTCTCGTGACGTACCTTGGGAGAGGCCTATATCCAGTAACAGTCGCAGACGGACTGATGATGATGATAGCTAATGAAACAGCCGTGGTTCGGATGACACGTTAAACCGTAGGTCCCGACAATTAGTCTTAGTACAAGCAGTCGTTAAACCAAGTCAAACGGCTAAAGTCGGCTTGAAAACTCTCGACGCCAGAGCCTAACCATTTACCGTACGAAATAAACACCGTCGCTTTAAATTTTGTTATTGTATTCATCATTTGCATTATTTACCATGACTTACAACACTACAGGTTAAGAGCAGTATGACAACTCTTAACTTTTATAGTTCTTACAAAAATCCGTTAGAGGCGCCACCGCTGTACTTGTTATTTGCATTGTAATTGGCTATTTAATTAATTGATTGAATAGAAAATGAATAGAATTGATTATTTAATTATTTATTTAAACTTGTACGTATCTTGTAAATGGAATTTATTGTGGATTAATTTATTTTATTTACTAGCTGACCCGACAAACGTTGTTTTGCCATTAGTAAAAACTTAAGGGTGAGCAACCCTTAACACTTAGGGGTATGAAAAGTAGATAGTAGCCGATTCTCAGACCTACTGAATATGCATATAAAATTTGGTAAAAATCGGTCAAGCCGTTTCGGAGGAGTACGGTAACTAACATTGTGACATGGAAATTTTATATACTAGAGATTTATTATTTTATTTAATCAATGTGCTTACAACTGTTTTGAAAACTGTTATCATTTCGTTCGCCTATCTTGTGTTTTAAGAGGTAAGTAGAAGTACAATTTGGGGGTCTTCAAATCTAGAGTAAATAGGTTCCTTCTAGGCAAGCGAGTTACATCTTAGACCACAGTCATGCTTAACATCAGGCAAGCTGCGGGCAAACGTAAGCAAGTTCGTCATTAAAAAAAATAGTTGTAGTGTCTGATATGAAAATATAAGGATAAAATTGTAACTATCATACACTAATGTAATCTGCTTTGTATATACTATTGGTGCAAATAAGTGATTTATTATACTCGTAGGTATTCTTCTTCTTTATCTTTACCTGTTCCCACTAGGTGGGGTTGACACAGTCTGTTTTTCTCTTCCACGCCACTCTATCAGCCGTCATCTCCACATTCACTCCCTTCTCATTCATATCCTCCTTCACACAATTCATCCACGTCTTCTTTGGTCGACCTCTACTTCCGCTACATCTTACAATCATTATTATTAAAAAAAATGGTTGCCTGTAAAGTCGGTTTTACGAGCGAAGATTTTACGTGACAACGTCTGCCGCGTGCTGCGCGCGCGGCAGACCGATCATAGTTGAGTGGGAGAGAGACGCAAGGCATTCGGCGGGCCTCTCTCTCGTTCGGTGACTCATCGTAACGTTACCGGGCGTTACACTTTTTCATAAGTGACTCCCAGCCGCAACCTAATTTAAGACGTTGTCACGTCAAAAACTGGTTTTAAAGTCTGTGACGTGGTTTACTGCAGTCAATCCCATACTGTTAAAACAATAATATTGCGGGCAAAACGTGTCAAATGTCAACATCAATTTACAATTATAATCGAGTTGAAATAAACACGAACGAATTTATATCGATTCTACGTCACTTATATACATACATACATGTTTACGAGTTTTTGAAAAAAATACCGCTGAAATTGTTCAATCGAATACGAATATATTTGCCTCTGATGATTCGTAATAGAACCCTATTCAATATCACGCCTTAAAACATAATGGAATCTAGAAAAAACACACACAAATCGGCAAACACTTCTTGCCTTTACCTAGATTAACATAAAAGGAGAATGTCATAAAGTTACAATAGAAAATCGACTAAATTATTGTTAACATGTTTTCATGCACTTATAGATTCAAAACAAAAAAAGAAAAAAACATTTGAAAGTCCATGTCTTGTCTCTAACATAAACAAATAGGAATTTTTGAAAGATTCCTCTTTCAACGCACTTTCAATTGTTTTATTTTTACTAACGCGAGTAAACTCACCTCTTGTGTAAGCTCGTCGCCTGTGTGATGCCCTTCATCGGACTCCGTCTTGACATCCGACATCTCTTTCACCGACGATGTATCCATCTCACTCACACCACTAGAACTGGCCGACGTGAAACTAGTGCTCGCTCTTTCCCTCTTCACATCCAGAACCAACTCCTCTTCAAACATCGGAGCCAGTTCATACACCTCCACGTCTAAGGGCGTGTTTTCAAGCAAAAACTGCTCCAGATTTTGTGGCTGATGCTTCGAGTCCAAATATTCAAAGTCGTTGATGCGCTTCACATCATCTAGCAGTTCTTCATACTCTTGAAGATCGGCTAGATTCTGGTGCAACACTGAGTCAGGATCACCGACTTCCATTTTATCTGATTTCGCGTGGAAATAGTCGACGTAATCGTCCATTGCGTTGTCACTGTACAGATCATCATTTTCTCTTTCCTTCTTGATGTTCACTTGGAGGATTTCGGCTTGCGCCGCTTCCTCTGGCTCTTTCTTGATCTGCATATCGTTCGGTTGTACCAGAAGCTCGTTCACATCAAACGTCCTAGTCGAAATCTCTTGGAAAATGTCCGATTCCGAACGGTTGTTGAAGAAATCTGCCGATAGCGTGACCACCACATCGGCTTGCGGAAAGTTGCTGTTGACAGATACCGGATCAGGTGTCGAGGTTCCAGCCGGTTCAGGGGAAAGAGGCGTCGCTTCTGCTTCATCAGGCGTCGGTCCCTCCTCATCATTTTGAAGGTATTCCTGGGAGTCGTCATCGGTGACTTCTACCTTTACTTCTTGGCCGACATTGTCGTCGGCTGAGACGCCATCCTGGCCCGGCTCCTCGACTGCCGCCTCGGCCAGTCCGGGCGCGACTGTGTCTGTCGACACATTATTAACCAAATACGTATGTACGGGTCGGTAGCTTCGCATCCGGTCATTGTATTCTAAGTAATTCCCGTATCGACCCAACGTGTTCAGCTCCTCGAACAGTTCTCTTTCGTAGTTCACGAGGACGTGGTCTAAGGACTTTGGGTGGACGAATCGCGGTCTGACCAGCGTTCTGGCTTCGTGTTCTAGGGACCAGTCCGAGCCGTTGGATATATGCAAGCCAGCAGCGAACTGCTGAGTCTCTCTTTCTAAGTAATCGCTGGGGTCCGACTTCAATAAGCTTAAGACTAAGGCAAGGCGGAGCAAGTCGTCCCCGTATATCTTCTTTAACGCTAACATGGTTTACTATTTTAAATTCGTTAACTTAAATTATATTATTATCTTGAGCACTATGAACTGTGAGATCAGTGTTGCATTAAGCAGTCTTAATTAACAAGTCCTATTAGAGGTTATCTTCTTTTCTTCTTTGATTCTCCTCTTTCGCTTATTCGGAGACATCGTAACAGAGATCACAGTCTTAGTCCGCACCGTATTAAAATTTTAAGACACATTTTGCAACACATTTTCACTGAGTCACAGACTAGATAAGCGTCACTGTTAGTTTTTGGTTTTCTGCCAAACTTGTCACCGGTTTAGTAGGAAACGTCACTGTGCTGTGGAAAAATGTGTTTTTTTGGTAATTTGAATGCTGCAGCAGACTTGATTTGAATATAATGGAGTGTTAAACTAGTTAGGTATGTCGAGTACGAAATACATTAGCTTACATCGTGCTTCGTATTGATCTTTGACCTATATGGGGGGTTACTATAAGACTTTACACCAATCTAGGTTTAGATATTACTTTCCACTCTATGTTTGAAACAATACAAAATAGGAAGTAATATCGATTCCATAATGGTTTTGCGACAGTGCACAGTGCAGTTATTTAATTTAATTTTTAATAGTAGTGTCATGTCTTATTCTTACCCACTTAGACCGTGCTATAACCTCCTGTGCCCAATGAATTTAGAATTATGTAATACAAAATACAGAATACAGACGCATGAAGGGTTCCGTACCATTGTTGTATGGGAGCCCACCTTAAATATTTATTTCATTTCAATTCTATAATTTAATTTGATAGCCAGTATACTTTTATGTATTTTGTGAAAATTTTAAGTGTCTAGCACCTATCGTTATTGATATATATATATATATATATATAGCAAAAAAATACGAAAAAAACAAACACGTTTATTGTATGGGGATTAATATTTTTTATTTTTTATATTTGTTGCTATAGCGACACGGGAAATACATAACTTGTGAAAGTTTCAGCATTCCAGCTACAGTAGAAGAGCCCGTGAAGATCGTCCTTCACCGATCTGATAACCAGATGAGACGTATTTTTTATTAAATATTTTTTACAAACAAATGTGCCTAAAATTGCTTGCCCATCGAAAAGTGCTCATGGCTATTTTTAATTAAATAAACTTTTATTGTTTTTTTTTTCATCACCTTCATACTTTTGATAACCAAATGAAATTTATTTCACTGATAGTTTTTAATACACAGAATATGCCTCGGTATGCTTGCCTACTCATTTCAGTGTATAACTGGCAAGCAGGTGTAAACAGGTAAGTCAATATAGGTGACTCATTCGATTTTGATGCGCTTCATAGGAGTAACAACGATTCTGAACAGTTAGAATGTTATTTTTATTTTTGATAGTTGTAGCTAAATTATCATTTGACTATACACGAGCATGCGCAAAAAAAAAGCCATGAGCACTTTTCGATATTTAATTTAGGCAAGTAATTTTAGGCATATTTGTTTATAAAAAATACTTCATAAAAAATATGCCTCATCTGGTTAACAGATCGGTGAAGGACGATCTTCACGGGCTCTTAGACTACTATTACAGTTTCTAAGATACAGCCTGGACAGACAGCGGAGGCTTAGTAATAGGGTCCCCTTTTTACCTTTTAGGTTCGGAATCCTAAAAACCTTGTAATAAATAAAACAATTGAAACATTCACGTACAAGACTTTGAATATTCATTTTACGAACGAGGAATTGGAAATACCTAAGCGACGCAAACAAAAGTGGACGAAACGAAATTGGTAGCCGAAATAAAGTTCATTGACCTTTATTTTCTTTCTAGAAACCCTTTCGATAAAATTGAAGAAAAAAATGGTTGCCTGTAAAGTCGGTTTTACGGGCGAAGATTTTACGTGACAACGCCTGCCGCGTGCTGCGCGCGCGGCAGACCGATCATAGTTGAGTGGGAGAGAGACGCAAGGCATTCGGCGGGCCTGTCTCTCGTTCGGTGACTCATCGTAACGTTACCGGGCGTTACACTTTTTCATAAGTGACTCCCAGCCGCAACCTAATTTAAGACGTTGTCACGTCAATATAAACGGTAAAAACTTGAGAGGTGTCAAGGGACACCCGGATGGAACGAAGTTCCTTCACTGTCAGGACTCATTTATTATTAGTTACAAAAACCCTGTATACACTCAACAAAAATAATCGTCGCGACACCACACTGTTCAATGCGAAATAGAAATGAAAATATCTGGCTTGATTTCTATAAGAGAGAGAGAGAGAGAGAGAGAGAGAAACGTGCGCACGCCGCACAGCTTACAATACCTTACTATAGCAAAAAGTGTCGTGACAACTTTTCGTAAGATTTTTTCCGTCTAGCCCCCTTTCACAACGCGCGATAAGGAACTTCGTTCCATAATACTAACTAGCTGACCCGGCAAACCGGGTATGAAAAATAGATAGTGTAGCTTATATGACACGTTCGTAGATTTACCATAGCAGCGCCATCTATTCATTACTTACTCAACCCAGTCGAAAGGTATCGACATCTGTTAGAATCATTTGGACTTAAGTAACAGATAATTGTGAATGTCAAATAATAACAGACAACAATTAGCAATAAATTAAAATTGCGACTATAATTTGAGATTAAAACTATCCTATTTCTCAAGTTGGATCGAACTGCACATGGTGTGCTAATTTCATTATAATCGGTTAAGTAAGTGGTTTAGGAGTCCATTGAGGACAAACATTGTGACACGAGATTTATATATATTAAGATATTGGCTATCATATTAAATTATGAAATTGAAATAAAATAAATATTTAAGAGGGGCTCCCAAACAACAATGGTACGGAACCCTTTATGCGCGAGCCCAACTCGCACTTGGCCAATTAATACCTTTTAGGTACGGAACTAAAACAACTGCACCAAAACGAATTAAAACTTCCTTATACGGAAGTCGATATAAATAACTGGGCTAAATAAGCGCGTCGTGCTACGTCGAAAGAAAAATGCGATTGTAAACAAATATGGCCGAATTGCGTATTACACTAATATTGTATTACGATGCCGCTTTCCAATCGCCAAGCGTGAATATGTATCAAGGTATGTTAATGGCTTGAATACACGTGTCCCGAACATTGTAGTTAGAAATATTGACATTGGTGGCGATTCAGCGGCACACACAACTAAACTAAATTTAAAGAAGCCCCGTCTCTTTTCATCTTAGGTGGCCAGAAAGAGACGGCACGTTCTGAACCACACACAAAACAACTAAAATCACGTCAAATATGAAAAATGTAAGCGATTTTAGAGCGCACCCAATTGTATCAGCTCTAAATCTGACGTGTTTGACGTGATTTTAGATGTATTGTCTATGGTTTAGATCGTACCATCTCTTTTTGGTCATTTATGACGAAAAGAGACAGAGCTACTTTAAATTTAGTTTAGTCGTGTGTGCCGCTGAATCGCCACCATAGTCATTCATTTTGTTTTGACATTTTAAGGGTTAGCGCCTGTAGCTCGGCTAGCTAAAGTGATCTGACGCGATCATCGAAGCCAAGCAACAGTCGATGCGGACAGTGTTTGGATGGGTGACCTTGCACAAGACTGTCGTTTTTCAAGTGGCATTTACACCTGGGCGCTACTGTGGGTCGGATGACACGTTAAATTGTAGGTTCCGGCTGTTAGTCGTAGTATAAACAAACGTTAAGCCAAGTCAGAGGCCTTCGGGTGGCTTGAAAACTCTCGACACCAGAGCTTGGCCACTTCGCTTATACGAGAAACATATCCATACTTCTTAAAATTATATTTAGGGTTCCGTACCGTAAAGTTAAAATGTCTCTTTTTTACCTTTTAGGTGCGGAATTCGAAAAAAATATCTAAGAGGCTTCCAAACAGCAAACGTTTTTTGTTGCCAGTTTTTATAGGTAGTAAATGGTACGGAACCGTTCGTGCTCGAGTTGAACTCACACTTTCCCGATTATTTAATTGTGTAGTAACGTAAAGATTTGTTTTAGGTATTTATCGTCACTTTTTTGCGACGATTTTTTTTTTCTGGTGATTCACGACTTTTTTTCACGATAAATAGTAAACACAGAAATTGCGTCATAGGTATCTGAGACTGTTTTTCTGCGTAACCATGTTTTTTTACAACAATAAGAATAACCCAGATTTTATTTTGTATTACTCATATCTACATTTAATTTGGTTTATCTGTTTGTTTACATTGGTTTGTGACGAGTTTAGCCGCGTAATACATACAGTGCAAACTCCATGTAACGTCACTCGATTTAACGACAAAGTCTCTAAAGCGTCGAAATTGACTTTAGTTGGTTTAGCTTGTGTTCGATACAATGATACATTCTCTCCATTTAACGACCACTCTCTATAACGCCACAAAAAGCACGGTCCCTTCAGTGTCGTTATATAGAGTTTACACTGTAACTCTCTAGTTGGTTTAGCTTGTGTTCGATACAATGATAGCTTCTCTCCATTTAACGACCACTCTCTATAACGCCAAAAAATGCAGGGTACCTTCAGTGTCGTTATATAGAGTTTACACTGTAACTCTCTAGTTGGTTTAGCTTGTGTTCGATACTGATACATTCTCTCCATTTAACGACCACTCTCTATAACGCCATCAAATGCACAGTCCCTTAAGTGTCGTTATATAGAGTTTACACTGTAACTAGGTATTTGAGTAAAGCTCTTTTCGGGCGGCAGTAGATCATTCCCGAAATAAATTAGTACCTAGGTACCTACCTACCTAGCATAGCATAAGAAGCCCACTACCTATACGTTTCCACTGCTAGGACTCGGGGCCTTCTCTCACTAGGAGAGCGATATAGGCCATAATCCACCACTCTGGCCAAGTGAGGGTTGGCGGATGACACACGTCTTCGGATATTACGCCTTAAAACATGCCGGTTTCCTCACGATGTTTTCCTTCACCGTAAAGCGAGTGCAAATCCACACATAACTTGAAAAACAAGTCATTGGTGTAGGCCCGGGATCGAACTCGGGGCCGTTTGATTGAAAGGCAGACGTTATTATCACCAAGCCACACACGATTTTTGATTTAGATTTGATTTTGAGTAGTAATAGGGTCCCGTTTTCACCTTTTACGTACCTACTTACGGAATCTTAAAAATTACGCGACTTCAGCTAAAACTAACGAGAAATTCAAAACATTAGATACCTAATACCCATGGGTACGGTAATTTTAATAAAAATGACGCGACGCTAAAAACTTTAGAGAAATCAAAAACATTAGGTACCTATGCACTTCTTTTGTTTTCTTCAGATTTTCAAACGCATTTCCTCCTAAAACAAGAGTGCTCCTTGATTGTTCAACCTTCACGATTTTATTGGCAACAAACGCCAACTCTCACTAAACGCCCTTGTTGTTTCAAAACACGACAAAGAGAGATGCAAATTATGATAAAAGTGCTATTTTTACAATATTCAGGTACGTGAAACGTTGACCGGCGTTAAACTTGAATAAAAGTGAATAAAAACAAAAGAAACGCGCCGCATTTCCACAAATAAAAACAACAAGCCACGAGATACAAAACACAAATAATATAAAATTCCATTTTCAAATCCGTCATTTAGCTACCTACCTACTTATAAAAGTTCCATTTTCAAAAACACTATTATAAACAAAGGCACCGAATCCGAATCAACGTAGAAACAAAAGAAAATTTCTCCAGAAACATAACACGAATTCCACGATTCTATTTTCAAATCTGTATTAAACACTACTTTGGAAGAAATATAAAATAGGTAAGCGCCCAATTCATAGACACGTGGAAATCCAAAATAATAAAGGATATCTCAATAAATTTAATACGGATAAAATTTTAATATCTTTTTTGCCACTTCCTTTAGAACAAAATTTAAGCTCTCATTTCAAACCTACATGGAAAACAAAAGATAAACAACACAAAATCCGTTATTCCACATTCAAATCATCTACATAGAACGCAACGAAAAGAAAATCTGAGCTCACGTGAAAAGAAACAAAAGAAAAGTGTCTCGAGCAAAACAAAACACGATATCCGCGATTCCATTTTCAAATCTTACTGCTGCAGATTTCAAAAAGTTCTTTTCTTTTTTCGTTATAAAACGTTCACTTCGCGACCTTCCTTTGTTTACGAGGTGGCGCGTTTCACGCGGGGACGCGACGTACGTCCGCTCTGAGTGCTCGCGAGCGACTGAATAATTATACCTATTCTTTGAGCGGGCAGAGAGAGAACAAATTAGGTACATCGCTGTCAATGACCACAGACCACCCGATTCGGCCGAGGATGCGCGAGCGAGCGAAGCGAGCGATGCGTCTCCGTATCGACATGGCAAAAATGACTCATTTGCTTCTGTAGCTCGGCTTACTAAGGTAAGGCCCTAGTGTAAAGAAAGATATAACTATATATATCTATACTAGCTAACCCGGCAAACGTTGTTTTTCCTCACTTAGGGGTATGAAAAATAGATAGTGTAGCTTATATGACACGTTCGTAGATTTACCATAGCAGCGTCATCTATTGATTACTTACTCAACCCAGTCGAAAGGTATCGACATCTGTTAGAATCATTTGGAGTTAACAGATAATTGTGACTGTCAAATAATAACAGACAATAATTAGCAATAAATTAAAATTGCGACTATAATTTGAGATTTAAACTATCCTATCTCTCAAGTTGGATCGAACTGCACATGGTGTGCGAATTTTATTATAATCGGTTAAGTGGTTTAGGAGTCCATTGAGGACAAACATTGTGACACGAGATTTATATATGTATATTAAGATATAATAATATAATATAAAATATGTATGTATGTATATGTAGTATATCAGTTGTGTTAGCTACCATAACACGAAATAGAAATGGTTCAGTAAGGGGTTAACCCGCCGTGTGTAGAAAAAAAAATTTTTTATTAATAAAACATCTGAACAACATAACTAACTAACGTAAACTTAAAATTTTGTTAAGATAAGTAAACTAAAGCATGTCACAAACAATTTGAAATTGTAGTCCTATTAACTAAAGTACGACATTCTAATTTAGTCATTGGAAGGAACTAACCTCCATGACACGGGCGCTCAGTCCAGTTTGAGGGTTAGGGAAATTAAATTATGTAAGAAAGAAAGAAAGAAAGAAAATTATTTATTGAGACATATTAAAACACAGGACAAAATATAATAATTAAAATAGTACATACACATAATAAACTTTAATTTGTCACAACACAGCCTCAACTCAGCATAATGCTGGTTGCTGGAGAGCAACCAACGCTGGTCTTCATGTACATACATTCCATGTATAAAAACATTTAGAATTTTGAATTTTGAAACATTTAATAAAACATCTGAATCTGAAAGATGTTGGCCGTACCCTCCAACAAATTATGTACATACATTCCACGTTTAAAAACATTTAGAATTTTGAATTTATGAATTTTTCAACATTTAATAAAACATCTGAATCTGAAAGATGTTGGCCGTACCGTCCAACATGGTCCAAGTCCAGCATTGGGCCAACCATTACGCCAACGAGGTCGTCTATAGTAATTTGACGCGTGTCCCCTTCGCTTTAGTTGTCACATTGGAAGCGACGTCGGCACTGTGACCTTGGTTGCTAATCTATTAGCGGTTCAACAAACGCGATAATGTTATGTTGATTTGATAATATTTTTAATGACAGTGACAACTCGATTTCTTTGCGAACGCTACTTGTGTTGCTATCGGTGTTTCCGGCTTCCTGTAGTCGTTTTTTTTGTAGACTAATTATTTAAATTGAAATTGAAATTCAATCTTCATAGCGATCTCTTCCAGGCAACCAAAATTAGTAGAATGTATGTACTACTAATTTTGATTCGCGTTAATACGGGATAAAAATTAATTATTTGTTAATCCAAGACCTAACCTTCATAGTAAATCTCATCAAAATCGGTTCAGCCATTCTCTTCCAGGCAACCAAAATTAGTAGGATTATATAACCAAAATTTGTAGGATTAGTAGGATTGATTACATCCTACTAATTTTGGTTGCCTGGGAGAGATCGCTTTCAGTATAAGGCCGCCATTTGTAACACTACTTATGTATAAGTTGTTTATTTTTTTTCTCAGTTTTGTATTTCCTTTTGTGTTGCAATAAAGAGTAGGTAAACTATCTATCTATCTAACAGGTATTAAAAGCCGAAGTGTAAACGTGTATGTTTGTTACTTCTTCAAACTGAAACGGCTGAACCGATTTTGATTAAATTTGGTGCTAAGATAGGTTAGACGTCGTTAACACGTGCTACTTTTTATCCCGAAAACAATTGAGGTTCCCGTGGGATACGTAAATAACTTCAAAATTTATTTCACTCTCACGCTCAAACGAATGGGCCGATTTTTATGAAATTTACTATTAAGATAGATTAGACTTTGATTTAATATACATATTAGAACAGTGTAAATTTATAAATAAATACCCAGAGTTTTTTAATAGAGCGGATCAAGATAAAAACCGTAGATATCAACTTAGACCTAAGTATGCTAACAAATTCATCATCCAAAAATCTAGACTAAATATGCAAGTTCCAGGCCAAATGCTATGGCAATAAAAATATATAATAACCTACCGGGCACATTAAAAAACTTAAATGATCATAACACATTTGTAAAAACCCTGAATAGATAGATATTATTATACAAGTGTTATTATACAGTTGACGAATTCTTAAATGATAAAAGTTTTAATGACACGTATGTACACCATAATTATATTGGAAGAATAAAATAAATCGGCTCGCTTCAAACCAGAATTGCAACGCCCTGATTAGGGTACATTTTGTGTTCTATGATAATTTTATATTGTATAACATCAATGATGCAATAAACGATTTGAATTTGAATTTAACACATAGACTTCTTTTTATCCCGAATCGATTATTTCTGTCTAGGATTAACGCGAATAAAACTGCAGGGCGCAGCTAGCCAAACATAAACAATAAAGAGGAAAAGTTTGAATGTTTGTTTGTTTGACGCAAACAAGCTCCGAATCTACTGGACCGATTTGAAAAATTCTTTCACTGTTGGGAAGCTACATTATCCCCGAGTAACATAGGCTATATTTTGTTTCTCTTTGCTACTCAGATTATTTTATAGCCCGTGCGAAGACGGGACGGGATGCTAGTTAATCATAAACAACTACAATCTACTACAGTGTAAACTCCATGTCGATTTAACGACAAACTCTCCATAGCGTCGAAATCAATTGACTTTAGTTGGTTTGGCTTGTATTCCATACAATGATAAATTCTCTCCATTTAACGACCACTCTTTATAACGCCACAAAATGCACAGTCCCTTCAGTGTTGTTATATAGAGTTAACAACCTCGTTGGCGTAAAGGTTACCATGCCGGACTGCTAATCAGAAGGTTCCGGGTTCGATTCCCGGCCCGGTCAACATCTTTGTGCCTAACTAAATTTGTTGGCTGAGGGTCTGGGTGTTAAATATGTATGTATATGTGGTATATCAGTTGTGTTAGCAACCATAATACGAACTAGAAATGGTTCAGTATGGGGCTAACCAGCCGTGTGTGAAATGTGTTCAAGAAAAAAAAAAAAGAATGTATTTCTTTTCTCTTAGTAACAGCCAGCAAACGTCAAAAAAACATTAATTTATAACAAGCAGTATAATACAAGTTTAGTATGGTTCATGTTATACTGGTCGGTCCTAGGTCACCGGTTTGACCGACGCTGTTTTGACTCATTGGATCATAATTATATGTTATATTTTCTTTACATTATTCATACATTTTACACACTAGCAGATCGTCCCGGCTTCGCACGGTATATAAAAGAAAGAAAGAAAGAAATATATAAAGAAAGAAAATTATTTATTATGACAAATTAACACAAGGTAAGATATAATATATAAAATAATACACATAATAAACTTTAATTAGTCACAACACAGCCTCAACTCAGCATAATGCTGGTTGCTGGAGAGCAACCAACGCTGGTCTTCCGTTGCGGCTGAAATGATCTTATTTACAAAATAAACATATTATAGCCTATGTGGATAATGTAGCCTCAGGGATAATGTAGCTTCCCAACAGTGAAAGAATTTTTCAAATCGGTCCAGTAGTTTCGGAGCCTATTCGCGTCAGATAAACAAACAAAAAAAATCAAACTTTTCCTCTTAATGATATTGGTATAGGCTAGATGCGCCCTGCGGCGTTTCCCGCGTTAATCCTGGAAAAGTAGCCTATTTGTTAATCCAAGGCCTAACCTTCATAGTATATCTCATTAAAATCGGTTCAGCTATTTGGGAGTAAGGAAGTAACAAACATACACAATTCCACACAGACTTTCGCATTTATATTGTAACTAGCTGACCCGGCAAACGTTGTTTTGCCGGGTCAGCTAGTATGCTAATATGTACTAGCTTAGGGGTATGAAAAATAGATAGTAGCCGATTCTCAGACCTACTGAATACGCATATAAAATTTGGTAAATATCGGTCTAGCCGCTTCGGTGGAGTACGGTAACTAACATTGTGATATGGCAATTTTATGTATTTTAAGAAATGTTTAATTTATCTAACTAGTATTTTTTACACGCTTTCTATTAGCTTCCCCTGTATGTTTGTATGTTTGTTTGTAACCGACTTCTTTGGGCGCAATTTTGACCCACTTTAAACGGCCAGATTTCGTTCAAACTTTGTAGATTTATTGAGGACCGATGACACACACTACGATACACTAATTTGATAAAATTACGGTTTTCTATAAAAAGCGTGTTTTTTAGTTTTTTTAACTATTATTATTAAGTATTTAAGTAATTATTATTGTAGTGTGACTTGCCTTTAACGTATGTTATTTAGGGCTAATAAAGTTCTTCACTTCTGTAACCTCGAAGAACAGCAGGTGACCCCGGGGAGCTCAGCTAGTATACAATAACAAAAGAAACATCTCCACCTCAACGCTCTTGCACTTATAAAACAATTAAAATGTAAATAAAACACATTTACACAAACTTTATATGGTAACACCAAGTAATGGTCCGCTCTGAGTCAGAGTCAATCCCGATCACCGGTCTTGCCATAAGAAGGAAGGTAAAAGGTATCTATACCAATATTATAAAGAGGAAAAGTTTGATTGTTTGTTTGTTTGACGCGAATAGGCTCCGAAACTACTGGACCGATTTGAAAACTTGCGGAACAAAACGGGCTGCCAATCAGAGGGCCCCGGTTTCGATTCCCGGCACGACCAAAATTTTTGTGATGAATTAAATTTGTTGGCTGTCGGTCTGGTTGTTATATATTATTATGTATTAATATAAAGTATTTACATATGTATATGTATAACTCATTGCCGGAATCCCTGTTCCCTCTGAACTATAACCTCACTGTCTTCAAGGCGAGAGTCAATCGGTTTCTTCTAGGCAAGCGCGCTCCACCCTAGATCGCAACATCACTTATCATCAGGTGAGTTTCGATCAAACGCTTGCCTGTCCATCATAATAAAAATGTAGTAGTTATATCAGTTGTGTTAACAACCATAATACAGACTAGAAATGGTTTAGTATGGGGTTTACCAGCAGTGTTGTGAAAAAAAAATCTTTTACTTTTTATGTCTAATCCAATATTATAAAGAGAAAAAAAGTTTGATTCTTTGTTTGACGCGAATGGGCTCCGAAACTACTGGACCGATTTGAAAAATTCTTTCACCGGTGGGAAGCTACATTATCCCCGAGTAACATAGGCTATAGTTTGTTTCTCTTTGCAACTCAGATTTTTTTATAGCCTGTGCAAAGCTGGGACGGGATGCTAGTAACGTATAAAATCATTAATTATAATAAAGATTTGATTTTATTGATTAGGGTTCTGACATTTATTATTTAGCTATGCAAGAGCAATATGCCTTTGCGTTAACAAACAACATACAAAAAAATAATTTCAAATCTTATAATGATGTGATTTTAACAATATTTTTTTTAATGATAAATAGGCTTACGTTTGACCGCGGCTTGCCTGATATTAAGCTTGACTGTGGTGTTTGAATATTACACAGCTCTACAAAAAATCTATTTTTTTTGTTGCCCTGGATATTATCGCAAATTCTAACGTTTTTAAGTGCCCAGATTACGAATATATACGTAAAAGTACTAAATTTGCTCGTTTCTACAAATTGAATTTTGAACTATTTATTGACAAAATTTTAATTTTCAGTCATTTGTTGAAAATAACACGAGCAAATCTTACAAAATCATTGATATTTTCACGAATTGCGTGTATAAATAGACCCAAAATCATCATCATATCAAAGGCAACAAAACCACTGTAGACCAGTGTTATTAAACCAATTATTTAAACAACAATATGAATCCCGCAATCCGTTAATCCAGGATAAAAAGTAAACTCTGTGAGTTAATCCATGTTCTAAGCTACTCGTAAGTCTTTGACATACTACAAACATGCAACTTTTTTTATTTTACTAAATTGTCGTTTTTTCTATAGATTGTAATAATTTAAAAGTGATTTGCTCACACTTTATTATTCTTAAGTTAAAATTATTTTTATCATTTGGTTTTAAGTTGTAAATAAATTTGTATGTATATAAATAATAAATATTTTGTTGTTTTTCATGTTAGTGCAGTTTTTAATTTTAAGTGGTTTTAATAAGTGACGTGTATTTAAAATAAATATAATTTTATATTGGACGTAATTTTATATAATATTAAATAATAATTGTGGAACTTGACATATAAAACTCACATTTTTAATAATAAATTAAGATTTTGATTTAGACTTTATAGCTGTCGAATTTTCAACATCCTTGCATGCAACGCCATTATTGTCAAATTTAAATGTCGAATTTTCCACATTTTCGTCTATGCTATGCTATAACAGTTTTCTGTCAAATTTACATTTCGAATTTTCCACATCCTTGCATATGCCACGCCATAATTGTCAAATTTAAAATTCGAATTTTCCACATCCTTGTCCAAGCCACGCCATAACTGTCAAATTTAATTTTCGAATTTTCCACATCCTTGTCAATGCCACGCCATAACTATCAAAATTTAAATTTCGAATTTTCCAAATCCAAACTGTTGCTAAGACAAAAATGGCGCGCAAACTACGGCCCTACTTTCACGATATTTTGGCCCCAAAATGCCGCTTTCTCTGCGAAATAATGTTGTTAGTCTAATTCGCGAACTTTCTAAACTCGGCTAAATCAAGTCAAGGGCTGATGATTTTATTTAAATGCGAAATATTATATCTAGTCTTCTTTCTTCGTAACTATGAGCTAAGTGGCTAAGCTCTGGTGTCAAAGAGTTTTCCAGCCACCGGAACGCCTCTGACTTGTTTAACGACTGCTTGTATTAAAACAAACAGCCGGGACCTACAATTTAACGTGTCATCCGAATCACGGTAGCGCCCAGATGAAAATGCCACTTGAAAAACGACAGTCTTGTGCATGGTCACCCATCCAAACACCGTCCGCATTGACCGTTGTTTAGCTTCGATGATCGCGTCAGATCACCTTAGCTAGCCGAGCTACAGGCGCTACAAAACTATATTGAGTGTGGTTCGGTGACAAAAACGTCTGCTTTTCAATCAGACGCCCCTAGTTCGACCCCGGCCCTACACCAATGACTTGTTTTTCATGTCATGTGTGGATTTGCACAATTTTTTAACCCTTAAATGAATACATACTAGAATAGAATAGATAACGTGACATTTAATTCGCTTATATTAATTATTTAGTATTATATATTAACAAATAAATAATGATATTTTACAGGACTTAAGAATATTTACAAAGCTTATAAAAGACGAAAATTCAGTAAACTAAAAAAAATTATAAAAACAAAATAAAAATTAAGACACCCGCCCAAACGTGCCCATCAGGCTTGCCGCATTGCCTCTTTGGATTGCAAGGGAAATTTGTTGTTATATTTAGTTATATTTTATTTGACATGTATTTAGACAATTAATTAGATAATAATAATATTAATTTAATAGTAAGTATTGTATGTTCGTAAGGACGAAACTGTTGAAACTAAATTTAACTTATTGTAACACCTTAATAATTATGCACAGTTTGACAATAAATGTATCTGAATCTGAATTATTAAAGACCTAAACTTAAATTTCACCATACAAAACAGTTCCCATACAAACTACTAGCTAATCTACGGCCGCAATAGTTGCATCCCACAGATTACTAACCGACCATTTTACACGCATCCGTCACTCCTTTGTGGCGCATCTCGTTGCAAGGTCAAGGAAGGCTGGTCTTGGCAACCGTGCAAGAGAAAAGGCCACTCAGTCATCTCAATGTTAATGGAAAGCAAAATTATGGCAGACTAGCGACCCGACCCGGCGTCGCACGGACTATAAATATATAATAAGTTGTAATGAGAAACAAAATACAGCCTATTGTGGCGATTCAGGCGTACAAACGACTAAACTAAATTTAAAGTAGCTGTCTCTTTTCGTCATAAATGACCAAAAAGAGATGGTACGATCTAAACCATAGACAAAACAACTAAAATCACATCAAATACGTCAGATTTAGAGCTGACACAATTGGGTGCGCTCTAAAATCGCTTACATTTTCATTTTTGACGTGATTTTAGTTGTTTTGTGTGTGGTCACGTAGTACTAGTTATTATTCTGTGGTGTGGTTCAGATCGTGCTGTCTCTTTTAGTTCACTAATGATGAAAAGTGACAGGGCTACTCTAAATTTAGTTTAGTCGTGCCAGAATTGCCACCTATGTTATTCAGAGATAATGTAGGTTTCAGGTGAAAGAATTTTTAAAATCGGTCCAGTAGTTTCGGCGCCTATTTGCGTCAAACAAACTTCATACTTTTCAAGTCAAAAAAATCATACTTTTTTCCTCTTTATAAAATTGGTATAGATGGTATAGACTAGCGACCCGCCCCGGCTTCGCATGGGCTATAAAAATACACTGCTCTACAAAAAGTAATTTTTTTTTTCGTTGCCCTGGATATCATCGCAATTTTTTACGGTTTCAAGTACCCAGATTCCGAATATATTCATTAAAGTTCTCAATGTGCTCGTGTTTTCAAGATTTTTGCATTTATGTTATACTTGAACAATATTAGCTTGTTCATAATAAAACATAATTTTCCAACCATCAATTGGAAAAAAAAAACTAAGCATATCCTAAAAAATTTTTGATAGTTTCATAGATTATGTGCATAGATAGACCTAAAATTATTGTCATATCTAAGGCAACAAAACCACTGTAGACCAGTGTTATCTTAGTTGTAAAGAGAAACAAAATACAGCCTATGTTACATATATCCAAGTAATGGACCATTTTGATTCTCTCTATAATATAATTAGCTGACCCGGCAAACGTTGTTTTACCTCACTTAGGGGTATGAAAAAAAGATAGTGTAGCTTATATGACACATTCGTAGATTTACCATAGCAGCGCCATCTATTGATTACTTACTCAACCCAGTCGAAAGGTATCGACATCTGTTAGAATCATTTGGAGTTAACAGATAATTGTGACTGTCAAATAATAACAGACAATAATTAGCAATAAATTAAAATTGCTACTATAATTTGAGATTTAAACTATCCTATCTCTCAAGTTGGATCGAACTGCACATGGTGTGCGAATTTTATTATAATCAGTTAAGTGGTTTAGGAGTCCATTGAGTACAAACATTGTGACACGAGATTTATATATATTAAGATAAGATATGATTAGACCTAAGAAATAAAGCAAAGAGGTTTTCTTGTCAAGTGGGACAAAATTATTATATGGCAGGAAATAAATACTCATTAACGTATAGGATAATTATTTTTCCGAGCTTGGCAAGGCAATCCTCTCGATCTCATTCTGTGTTTATTTATAATCACATGTTGATATAATTAAAGGAAAATAATAAGGTTGTTCCATTTTCACTTGTGATTAATGTAAAGAAAGCTTTTTTTAAAGAAAATACTCTTTTTGTACCACCGCTTTTTTTTCTATCTGTACTGTCCCTCTCCATTCCTGGTTGCTTGGTAGAGATCACCATAGGTGATAAGGCCGCCTTTGTACTCTATGTGTACCTAAATATTTTATTTCCTTAATTTAAGCTGTTTTCTTATGTGGTTGTACAATAAAGTAATATTCTATTCAATTCTATTCTAACTGGTTGGCCGCTTTTTTTTTAATATGACATTTTCTAAAAATGATTCCTAGCTACGAGTAGATCGATTTATTGCCCCCGAAACCCCCTATATAGGTACTAAATTTCATGAAAATCGTTGGAGCCGATTCCGAGATTCCAATCTTATCTTAATATATATAAATCTCGTGTCGCAATGTTTGTCCTCAATGGACTCCTAAACCACTTAACCGATTATAATAAAATTCGCACACCATGTGCAGTTCGATCCAACTTGAGAGATAGGATAGTTTAAATCTCAAATTATAGTCGCAATTTTAATTTATTGCTAATTATTGTCTGTTATTATTTGACAGTCACAATTATCTGTTAACTCCAAATGATTCTAACAGATGTCGATACCTTTCGACTGGGTTGATTAAGTAATCAATAGATGGAGCTGTGCCCCTAAGTGAGGCAAAACAACGTTTGCCGGGTCAGTTAGTTATATATAATTATACACAAGAATTGCTCATTTAAAGATATCTTTTTAAAGAAATTAATGATAGTTACACTAATTTGGTTCTTACTCTCCTTTATTCTGGATTAAAAATTACATCGACCGTTGTATAACCTCAACGATCGCATCATACAATTTTAGTTAGACGAGTTAAAAATGAAAGCTACAAAAGTCTGAATGCAGTCAGGTGCTAAGCCAAAAAAAGTAATTAAATCTGACATTACCCCTCAAGGGCGTAAGTGCATTATGCTAGAAATGACAAAAAAAAACACTTCAAAGGGTGTTTACGAAATGTGAAAATAAAATTTTTAATGAGATTCATGATGGATAAGCGCTATTGGCTCGACAATTGGCTTTACAATGCGTATTTATGCCGGCTGTACACATGGGGCCAAGGTGTTGGGCCAACGTGTTGGGCCAACGTGTAGAGAGCTACTTGGCGGTATGTTGGCATAGTTGGTCTAGTTGGCACCAACATTGGCAGGCCATCCGAATAGTGTCGGTTTTTAGTGCACACATCAAATGCCGGCTGTACACATGGGGCCAAGGTGTTGGGCAAAAATTATGGAAACCAAGATTCCTGTTCACACATTGGCTTACTGCTCATTCTGCATCGCCAAGATCCTTTGATGTGTGCACTAAAAACCGACACTATTCGGATGGCCTGCCAATGTAGGCGCCAACTAGACCAACTAAGCAAACATACCGTCAAGTAGCTCTCTACACGTTGGCCCAACACCTTGGCCAGTACTTGTACAGCCGGCATTATGCCGGCTGTACACATGGTCACAATAGTGTCGGTTTTTAGTGCACACATCAAAGGATCTTGGCGCGCTCCGCCAATGCAGAATGAGCAGTAAGCCAATGTGTGAACAGGAATCTTGGTTTCCATCATTTTTGCCCAACACATTGGCCCAACACCTTGGCCCCATGTGTACAGCCGGCATTACACTAGCAGACCGCCCCGGCTTCGCACGGGTTATTAATGATAAGGGCTTGTATTACATACACATTTGATTAAGGATCTCTGATATACTCTGCTAGAACTTAGTTAAAACTGTCAATTTTTACGCCATACATGGTTTTTATTAATAAAAAAAGTTCAATAGTGTTGCTACACCAACAATACAATGAATTTATATTTTAGTTCGTTTGTAAGTCGACTATTGGTGGCGATTCTGCTGTACACACGACTAAACTAAATTTAAAGTTGCCTTGTCTCTTTTCTTCATCAGTAGACAGAAAGAGACGGCACGTTCTGCACCATAGTCAAAACAACTAAAATCACGTCAAATGTAGAAAATATAGGCGACTTTAGACGGCACTCATTTGTATTATCTCTAAAACTGCCTGCACATTCCATATTTGACGTGATTTTAGCTGTTTCGTCTGTGGTACAGAACGTGCCGTCTCTTTCTGGCCACCTAAGATGAAAAGAGACGGGGCTTCTTTAAATTTAGTTTAGTCCTGTGTAAGGCAGAAACGCCACCATTCTCGACCTTAAATTAGTTTTTTTGAACTAGCAATAGTTTACCGAAAATCATTATAGCGCATTTTGAAAGTAGACGACAATTTTTGGAAATAAAATATAGCCTATGCTACTCCGGGATAATGTAGCTACGCAACGGTGAAAGAATTTTTCAAATCGGTCTCGTAGTTTCGGAGCCTATTTGCGTCAAACAAACAAAGAAATACAAAATAAACTTTCAAAAGCATTATATAGAAATTAACGTGTCATCCGACCCACGGTAGAGCCCAGATAAAAATGCCAATTTTGAAACGACCGTCTTGTGCATGGTCACCCATCCAAACACCGTCCGCATCGACCGCGGTTGCTTAGCTTCGATGATCGCGTCAGATCACCTTAGCTAGCCGAGCTACAGGCGCTACATATCATATACGTAGTACACCGTTGCTTAACCTCGATGATCGCGTCAGATCACCTTAGCTAGCCGAGCTACAGGCGCTACATATCATATACGTAGTACACCGTTGCTTAACCTCGATGATCGCGTCAGATCACCTTAGCTAGCCGAGCTACAGGCGCTACATATCATATACGTAGTACACCGTTGTTTAACTTCGATGATCGCGTCAGATCACCTTAGCTAGCCGAGCTACAGGCGCTACATATCATATACGTAGTACACCGTTGCTTAACCTCGATGATCGCGTCAGATCACCTTAGCTAGCCGAGCTACAGGCGCTACATATCATATACGTAGTACACCGTTGCTTAACCTCGATGATCGCGTCAGATCACCTTAGCTAGGCGAGCTACAGGCGCTATAATGTAGTAATTAGTAGGTTTAGTACGAGTACGAAAGAACATTCGATGTCGTCAAAAGCACATTCTGTAAACAAATTAAATAACTCAGAAATCGGTCTCGCGATTTCCCGCCATTTTTTACGTCATCGCCATGTTTTTTTTTCAACTTGACCGACGCGAGTTCAAGGTTGTACGCGGTCAGTCTTTTTAAGACATTTGGCGTTGTAATCGTAAATATTCAGCACATACATATATAAAATATTAGGTAATTTGTTCTGCTTTGGACTTCTTTATGCTCGAAATATGCAAAAAAAAACGTTTTATTACAATATCAAATCAAGAACATATAAGTACAATCGAAGAGTTTATTTGATGTGTGTACTTATAAAATGCTATTTTAAATTTTTATTTATCCTGTATTCTTGTGTCATGTAAGAAGAACAAATTAATGTTTGTAAAAAAAAATCACTATTCAATGTACTTTCTTTGCTGGCACTGATTTTGTCTAGAAACTTGATAAAAATAATTTATAAGGCAAAACAACGTTTGCCGGGTCAGCTAGTACATATATAAATATAGTGTAAACTCCATGTAACGTCACTCGATTTAACGACAACTCTCTAAACGGTCGAAATCAATTGACTTTAGTTGGTTTAGCTTGTATTCCATACAATAATAGTTAGATTCTCTTCATTTAACGACATAACATGCACAGTCCCTTCAGTGTCGTTATATAGAGTTTAAACTGTACAAGAAGATCGTCCCGGCTTCAACAAAAAATCAAACGTTTGATTATTTGTATGTTTGACGCGAATAGGCTCCGAAACTACTGGACCGATTTGAAAAATTCTTTCACCGTTGGGAAGCTACATTATCCCCGAGTAACATAGGCTATATTTTGTTTCTCTTTCCAACTCAGATTATTTTATAGCCCGTGCGAAGCCGGGACGATCTGCTAGTAACGTATAAAATCATTAATTATAATCAATATTTGATTTTATTGATTAGGGTTTTGACATCTACTATTTAGGTATGCAATTAAAATCATATAATGATGTGATTTTAACAGATAATGCTGTGATTTTAACAATATTATTAAACCAATTATTTAAACAACTAGATGAAACAGCCGGGACGATCTGCTAGTACTACATATATCCATTAGTATTCTATCTAAGGCTAGCAACAGACGAGCCTATCCATATTAGGCCGCGACACACTGGGCGTCCTTTACTTACTGTTACAAGGTTGGACGATTATCTGTAAATAGCTTTATACACCGAACGAGCCCAGTATTTCAATTACAACTGACATTTTTTTTCTTTTCTAATGCATTTTAGCGAAAATATGAACGAGACCTTTTTTTGTAGAGAATTTAATTTCCTAAAAGATATCAAAAAAATAGATTTGAATACATATTTTTTCGACGATTCACAATAAAAATAGAGAAAAAGTTTTTTCAATTCCTTTTATATGGGAAAGAATAATATACCCCTCCATGCGCCAGCTCAATTTTCGAGATATCAAGTTTATTTTTTAGGAAGCTTTCTTGGTCTAACAAAGAAACTTTTTAGACATATTTACAAAAAAAAATGTTTGATTCAGTCTAGTATGTAGCTTTGTTCAATTACAACGGTAATTTTTGGGTTCCGTACCTAAAAGGTAAAAACGCAACCCTATTAGTTACTAAGCCACTACTGTCTGTCTGTCTCCAGGCTGTATCTCAGAAACCGTAATAGCTAGAAAGCTGAAACTTTCACAAGATATGTAACTATTTCATGTGCCGAACAACAAAATTAAATACTAAAAATATTTGACGTGATTTTAGTTGTTTTGTCTGTGGTTCAGAACGTGCCGTCTCTTTCTGGCCACCTAATATGAAAAGCGACGGGGCTTCTTTAAATTTAGTTTAGTCGTGTGTACCGCTGAATCGCCACCATTGTTTCTTTTCCAATATTCGAAAATATGTGTCATCCGCTCAACAGCTCTTGACCAGCCTACTATCTCCTCGCGAGAGATGGCCCCGAGTCCCAGCAATGGGAACCGAGCTACAGGCGTTACAGTATACAATTTATGCTATTGAAGGATCGGTATTGAACCAGGGGCCGTCAGATTGGAAAGCAGGCGTTTTTCCGACCGAGACGCGCTCGCTTTTACGTAGGTATATTGACGACCTCGTTGGCGTAAAGGTTACCATGCCGGTCTGCTAATCAGAAGGTTTCGGGTTCGATTCCCGGCCCGGTCAACATCTTTGTGTTTAACTAAATTTGTTGGCTGTGGGTCTGGGTGTTAAATATGTATTTATATATAATATGTATGTAAGTATGTATATGTAGTATATCAGTTGTGTTATCAACCATAATACGAGCTAGAAATGGTTCAGTATGGGGTTAACCAGCCGTGTGTGTACTACATACATAATATAAAAAAAATTATATATTCTTAGGTGGCCAGAAAGAGACGGCACGTTCTGAACCATAGTCAAACCAACTAAAATCACGTCTTTAAATTTAGTTCAGTCGTGTGTCGTCATTATACAATTTATGCTATCGTAGGATCGGTATTGAACCAGGGTCCGTCAGATTGGAAAGCAGGCGTTTTTCCGATCGAGCCACGCTCGCTTCTGCGTATATTATTAGTGTGATATTAAAGCCAGTATATTAACGTTTCATCGCATTGTTGACGCAAGGTTCCTTTCACAAGGCTACGTCCCATTTCTCGGGAATTAATTAAATGCTTCTGTTTATATATAATGCGAAATTATGCTGCATGTACTGCATCTGCGTCTGTATTTTTAGCTTATTTTAGTGAGGGAAATAACTGGCCAAGCGCAAGTCGAGGTCGCGCGTGAAAGGTTCCGTAGTACTCATCTATACTATAAGAATCTTTGTCCTGACTCATTCATCTATAGACAGAGCCCAAACGCTGGCCCTAGGGGTATGACATTTGGAGGGTTTATTTGTTGTTAGTAGGTAGACTAAGAAAGGATTTTTGGAAATTCCACCCCTAAGGGGGTGAAAGGGGTAAAACAGTTTGTATGAAACTTCTTTGTTTTTTAACTTTTAGCTATGAAATTTAGAATATGTGTAGTTTATGTAAAATTATAAATAATGGTATCATTTTTTGTCAGGGGTGAACTAAGGGTTTGTAATGGGGGTGAAAGTTTGCATGGAAAGTTCTTTGTTTATCAAGTAAAAGTCTTGATAAATATTATGTTAGAAGTTAATTAAATAGTTAAATTAAAATTATGAAACTTAGCGACATACACGCGGGCGGAGCCGCGGGCAACTGCATAGTATCATATAAAATGGCAAAAAAAACACGATTTTTGTATGGGATCACCATAAAACAATATTCCTATAATTTTCCTTTAATAATTTATTTTTAATTAAATACTTTGTGAATGTAAAGATGGCCTACCAAATGCCGTTATAAAGGTCGAGAAAAACATTGCTTTAAAATTACATTCGTTGTATGGGACCTCCTTAATATTTTAATTATTTTATGTTTATTATTTGTTAATATAGCGGCAACAGAAATACACAATCTTTGAAAATTTCAGCTTTCTAGCTATCACGGTTTCTGAGATATAGCTTGGTGACAGACAGACAGCGGAGGCTTAGTACCTAATAGGGTCCCGTTTTTACCTTAAGGCACAAAACTCTACCATCATCGACGCTGAGCAACGGCATAATCCACCTCGCTGGCCAAGTGCGGGTTGGCGACTGACACACGTCTTCGGATAATGTGGCCCCCAAGATGTCGGTTTCCTCACGATGTTTTCCTTCACCGTAAAGCGAGTGTAAATCCACACATAACTTGAAAAACAATTCATTGGTGTAGGGCCGGGATCGAACCAGGGGCCGTCTGATGGAAAAGCAGACGTTATTACCACCGAGCCACACTCGCTTTTTTTAACTCTCAGCACAGAGTTACAGGTGATTAATATATAAACAAAGAAATGACACATTCTTCAAATATAGATATGATGCATTAACTACACCTACGCAGAAACTGACACCTAAAGTCAAAGGTCGTCGACTTTTCTTTATTTGTAGTGGTTTAAATTATACACGTACCGTTATAAATCAATTTTTAACTCCTTTTTGTTATACGTTTAAGGTTATTAAGTTTTTTTTTGTCTTTGATATGTTTGCGTTTGACTACAGCTAGCCTGATGTTAAGCTGCGCTGCAGTCTACGGTGTGACACGCTTACCTAGAAGATACCTATTGTAAGCCTATAACTATTTAATTACATTATTATATATATTCAAGGAAGTAACTTATCATGTTTAGTTCATTAGTCAGTAGAAATATTATGTAGACAATGTATTGATACCTATTGTAAGCCTATAAATATTTGGTTACATATTTATATATTTTCGAGCCAGTAATTAATCATCAATAGTCGGTAGAAATATTAAATAGACGATGTATTGGATTCATAGTAATAAATATAGAAGCAGGCATATTGTTTGTAAAGAGTGCGGTGATTGACTTGAGACTCGTGAGTAGTCGAGCGGTATCCGACAGAAGGACAAGCAGTGTAAAATTGTCAAGAATAAAATAAGTTATTGGAGCTCAACTGTTTTTATTTCTTACTTCTGAGGCTATCCCTACACTATTAACTCTACTTTCGAAGACCCCCGGATGATACCTCTCAGGAAACAGAGACTCAGGCAGAGAGTTCCAAAGCTCCGCTGTCCTCACAATAGAGGTCGACGCAAAGCGTTTTTAATTTAGTAAGTACTAGCTGCTACCCGCTTCGCCTTTCACCCCCTTAAGGGGTGCAATTTCCAAAATTCCGTTCTCAGTACGCGTCTACATACTAAAACAAATACACCCTCCAAATTTCAAAACCCTAGGAGCAGCGTTTGGGCTCTGCGTTGCCTATAGATGAATGTCTTAGTAATAGGGTTCGTTAGACCGTTATAGTCCGGTTTTTACCTTTTAGGTTCGGAACCCTAACAATATAAATATATTAGAACTCATTTCACACACGGCTGGTTATCCCCATACTGAACCATTTCTAGTTCGTATTATGGTAGCTAACACAACTGATATACTACATATACATACATATATATTTTATATAGATACATATTTAACACCCAGACCCACAACCAACAAATTTAGTTAAGCACAAAGATGCCGGCCGGGCCGGGAATCGAACCCGGAACCTTCTGGTTAGCAGTCCGGCATGGTAACTTTTACGCCAACGAGGTCGTCAAATATACAAACCTTATCTAAACCCTAAAGTTTCTATCTAGACCAAAGTACGACGCAAAACGCTGCATTCGTGTCAAAAATAAAACTGCAAGAAAAAAAAAGGAGCAAAATATGAAACACGTAGTGGGCAGCCAAGAAAATCGAAATTACATCAAACACGAGTACAACGACCTGTATCGACCGACAGAGACAGCAAGGACGTTCTATTTATATAAAAAAAAACGTAAACGGACAAAACTCGGGTGATTTCTTGGTGGGAAATGTCTGAGGTTTATGGTAGGTATAGCATAAGCATAAACAGCCCACTTTACGTTCCCACTGCTGGGACTCGGGGCCTTCTCTCACGAGGAGAGAGATATAGGCAATAATCCACCACGCTGGCCAAGTGGGGGTTGGCGGATGACACACGTCTTCGGATATTATGGTCCTCAAACATGTCGGTTTCCTCACGATGTTTTCCTTCACCGTAAAGCGAGTGCAAATCCACACATAACTTGAAAAACAAGTCATTGGTGTAGGGCCGGGATCGAACCAGGGGCCGTCTGATTGAAGAGCAGACGTACCCTGTTACCACCGAGCCACACTCGCTTCAGGTAAAAAAGGTTTATGGTAAAAAATAATAATAATACATAAATGATAAATATTAGGACACATTTCACACACGGCTGGTTAACCCCATACTGAACCATTTCTAGTTCGTATTATGGTTGCTAACACAACTGATATACTACATATACATACATACTTACATATTTTTATATAGATACATATTCAACACCTAGACCCACAGCCATCAAATTTAGTTAAAAGCACAAAGATGTTGGCCGGGCCGGAAATAGAACCCGGAACCTTCTGATTGGCAGTCCGGTATGGTAACCATTACGCCAACGAGGTCGTCAAATCTGATATATTTCGTGAAATTATTTTATTGGCCAGCGTGGATTATTTATGGCCTATATCTCTCTCCTTGTGAGAGAAGGCCCCGAGTTCCAGCAGTGGAAGCGTATAGTGGGCTGCTTAAGCTTATGCACATCGATTCACTGTCGAAGTTCCAAAGATTCGCACAAAGCGTTTTGCTTCGACCTTCATTGTGAGAACTGCGAAGCTCTGGAACTCTCTTCCTGAGTCTCTTTTTCCCGAGAAGTACAATTTGGGGGTCTTCAAATCTAGAGTAAATAGGTTCCTTCTAGGCAAGCGTGATACATCTTAGACCACAGTTAAGCTTAACATCAGGCAAGCTGCGGTCAAACGTAAGCCTATTTTCATCAATAAAAAAATGGTTGCCTGTAAAGTCGGTTTTACGGGCGAAGATTTTACGTGACAACGTCTGCCGCGTGCTGCGCGCGCGGCAGACCGATCATAGTTGAGTGGGAGAGAGACGCAAGGCATTCGGCGGGCCTCTCTCTCGTTCGGTGACTCATCGCAACGTTACCGGGCGTTACACTTTTTCATAAGTGACTCCCAGCCGCAACCTAATTTAAGACGTTGTCACGTCAAAAAAAAAAAAGAAAAAAAAAATGCTATTGGAATAACGCGGGTAGCACCCAAGGGCTCAACTAGTGATTCACAAAATGGCCGCCAGTCTATTTATGCCGTGTGATATAATGTAGGAATGCAAGTGCAGTGCTATGCGCTAGATTCGCATTAAATTAGTCCTAGGTAAGCTCATAGGTACACTCATAGATATGAGGCCACCAGAACCAGAGCGGCCCAAACATAAACTACAATTTATGTGGATATGTGCTAAAACAATGTGCTCTATTGACATTGTTTTAAGAATCAAAATGCCATAACATATTTTTTAGCACCATCTATGATTATTTATCGAAATTACCTTTGAGCCACTCTGGCTTTGAAAAATAGGGGTTTGAAAAGGGGCATTGCCGTGGTCAAGTAATAATATCACAAATTGTGGTTTGGGCCGCTCTGGTTCTGGTGGCCTCATATGTAGGTACAGTGTAAACTCCATGTAACGTCACTCGATTTAACGACAAACTCTCTAAAGCGTCGAAATGAATTGGCTTTAGTTTGTTTAACTTATCTATAGCAAAAAATACGAAAAAAACACGTTTATAGTATGGGGACCCTCCTAAATATTTTATTTTTTTTATTTTTAGTATTTGTTGTCATAGCGGCACGGGAAATACATATCTTGTGCAAGTTTCAGCTTTCTAGCTATTACGGTTTGTGAGATAGAGCCCGGAGACAGACAGACAGAGGAGGCTTAGTAATAGGGTCAACGTTTTTACCTTTTAGGTACGTAACTCTAAAAAAAACATTCATTCATTCAATATTTAAGAGCTGGGCTCTTGTCTGTGGAGTTTTTTCCAGGTAGTTCTGTCTTCGGCCAAAAAAAACATAAACAAAATAAAACCTTCAAAATCTTATAAGACTTGATATAAAACATAATAACCAGTAAGACTTAGTAACAGGAAATAAAGATAAAATGGCTTCAAATATACTACACATTAAGTTTGAAGGATAATTATGCTTAGTGAATAAGCCAGTAGGTATAATTAGTTTTAACATTGTTGTACTTAATAAATTGTAAGAAAATTATGTTTTATTTAAACCTATTGACGACCTCGTTGGCGTAAAGGTTACCATGCCAGACTGCCAATCAGAAGGTTCCGGGTTCGATTCCCGGCCAGGCCAACATCTTTGTGCTTAACTAAATTTGTTGGCTGTGGGTCTGGGTGTTAAATATGTATCTATATAAAATATGTATGTATATGTAGTATATCAGTTGTGTTAGCTACCATAACATGAACTAGAAATGGTTCGGTTAACCAGTCGTGTGTGAAATGTGTCCTAATATTTATATTTATATTTATTCGGTGGTACCGGCCACTGTGATCTCAACTACCAGCAACATACACATGTGTTCTACCGTTTCATTTTCCTCCAGACAGCCCGGACATAGAGGGCTGTCCATCGCCTCTATTTTATGTTGGTGGTAGTTGAGATCCGGTAATGATGCCGACCATCATACGTAGATCCCCTCTTGTGAGTTTTAGTAATTTATTTGTCACTTTTTTGTTTAATTTGAGTAAGAAGAGTCTAGAGTTTGATAATGTAGCTTCCTAACAGTGAAATAATTTTTCAAACCGGTCCAGTAGTTTCAGAGCCCATTTGTGTCAAACAAACAAACTATCAAACTTTTTCGCTTTGGAATATGGGTATAGATAAAGAATAGTTTATATAGTTTAGAAGTACAGAAAATAACTGACAAATTATTTTTTTATTATCTTCCATGTTTTATTTTATTTTATTTATTTATTTGATTCATAGGCGAGCAGCAATATGCTAATGTGCCTATATCACACTGAGTTGAAATTACATTTATAACAGTTTATAAAAGGTCCATTGTTCATTGTCAATGTTTAAAGTCATATTAAGTTTTACTCTCTTATTCTTTGCCTTCACCTTTTCCCACTATGTGGGGTCGGCACAGCCCGTTTTTTGCTTCCACACTCTTGTGTCAACCATCATACCTATCTACATTCACTTCTTTCCCTTTCATATCCTCTTTCACACAATTCATCCACATCTTCTTAGGCCGTCCTCTACTTCCACTGCCTTGTACAATCATATTCATACTTCTCCTAGTCACATGCTTCTCCTCTCTTCGCATGACATGCCCATACCAAGATAACCTTCCGCTCTTAACTTTCTCTAGCATAGGTGCCACTTTCAAATTTCTTCTAATATACTCATTTCTTAACTAAGATTTACTTTAGTTTTACTGTTGCAATAATTAATCAACCTCCATTAAATCAATAACTGCTCAATATGGTTTTCAACTAACCATAATACATATATACTACCATATAATATACATATCTATAGTTAATATTGGAAATGGTATTATGATCAGTTGAAAAACACATATGTTTATATATAAATAGATAACATAAAAGTTTTATTGTTTGTTTGATGCAAATAGGATCTGAAACTACTGGACCGATTTGAAAAATTCTTTCACCGTTGGGAAGCTACATTATTATCCCTAGCTTCTAACTGAAAGTAGTTCCCTTTTAAATTTATAGGTCCCAGTGGTTAGTCTCGGTAAAAGTTGTTGTTAAACTGTTTAAAGTTTAGGTTTTCTTTAACATAATATATATACAAAGATATAATTTCATTCTAAAAATCACGTAAGTGCTTTAACTAGGTTAATAAATTTGTACCTATTTAGTTAACTAGTTAGAATCTGATAAGCATTTTGTTATCTTATCATTATTTAAAGGTTTAAATAATAAAAATTGTAAAGATATAAGGAAAAAACGGCTATAGTAAAAAATACAAAAAAATAATTATACAAGGTAAACTTTTTTCTGTAATACAAGGTAGGTTGCAAACTTTTTTATTTCCACCTACAAAGGTCGGACAAAGGAGGTTAGAACATCTGATTTCTTTTACCGCTAAATATCAAGTCTGCTGCAGTTTTTTTATCGCGTCACGCTCTGTTACCTTTGGCAACTGAATAGTACTCACGAAAACTGGTAAAAGCAGAAGAATAAGGCAACGATAACTGTTTTTTTGCACACAACACAAACTTCACTAAAAACACCAAAACACACACTGAAATCCTTGTCCAAATCCTGTTGAAAACGCGAGACTGTTAGTCGTTTTCGCGCCGAACGTTTTAAAGACGAATTTATAATTATTTCACAATAAATCTAATTGAAAAACAAGATAGCCTGACAGCGGTAAGCAGATTTTATTTGTGACTGACTTCAATCCGATCAATGTTCACGACTCAAAGCATGATTCACTCGTCATGATGACATAAGACAAAGAAAACGCTATACGAAAGAGTGAGATGCCAATAAAGATTACAGCCGGAACAATTTTCAACTAGTAGTATTACATACGTTTTTATTGTAAATTGTGTACGTCAGATTTATTTATACCTACGTAAATTATATAAATCCTATATAGTACTTTGTTTCTAATTACTTTAAGATTAGATAAAGGATCGTATTGCGCCATCTATCAGTGAGTAGCGGAACTAGATGAGTATTCGAAAAAAATGCTACTTCTTAACTGTTCTACTCATTCATAGATAGCGCTAAATTCCCTAAAAAGATTAACTAATATTTTAGTAAATAGTAGATTAGTTTGCTCGATAAATCAAAGTTTTTATGAAAAATAGTGGTATGTTCAATTAAATTATATCCTGTTCTATTAAGACAATGCCATTAATATAATGGCGAAATGACCATAAATATTGTGCAATACATAAATAGGTATTTATATTACCTACATGTAGATTTATTATGCCTATTTTATTTATCTTATTTATACGTTTTAAGTTTACTTTAAGTAGGTACACAAACCCAGTAAACGTGATAATTTATGTAGGTACTTAACTTGTATATAACTTGTTTTATCTTTCTTACGCGATTTATTTTCATCAGTTACAAAATTGTAGCTACCGTGTAAATTTCATGTAACGTCACTCGATTTAACGACAAACTCTCTAAAGCGTCGAAATCAATTGACTTTAGTTGGTTTAGCTTGTATTCCATACAATGATACATTTTCTCCATTTAACGACCACTCTCTATAACGCCATAAAATGCACAGTCCCTTCAGTGTAACGCTTTAAAGAGTTTGTCGTTAAAACGAGTGACTTTACATGGAGTTTACACTGTATTTTGATACAAATAATAATTATAAATTTGATAAATAATAACTCATTTAAACAATTTAATTATAGATTTTTCGATTCAGTTTTTTTCGATATTAGCAATAAAAATTCAATTGATACCAAATTTAGTAGAAATATGCCTAATCCAGAATCCTACCTATCTCCATACCAAATTTCATCGAAATCGGTTTCGCCGTTTGAGTGTAAAAAAGTAAGAAACATACACACTTACACACAAACTTTCGCATTTATTATATTAGTAGGATAATGGTACGGAACCATTCATGCACGAGCTGGACTCGCATTTGGCCAGTTATATTTTTACGTCAATAAAATATTGTGATTTTTCAAAGTCAAAGTCAGATAATTTATTGCGGTTTCAGAGTTATAGTAAAACTCGACCTCGTTAGCGTAAAGGTTACCATGCCGGACTGCTAATCAGAAGGTTCCGGGTTCGATTTCCGGCCCGGTCAACATCTTCGTTACCGTTTCATAAACTCACACTCGTGTTTTAATACCCTTCATTATATGACAGTTGCATAAACTACTATTAAGTAGTCTTAGCCATGCCTTAATAACTAAGCAAAGGGTGCATATTTTTTGTATATTTATGTTAATAATAAAGACATTTTCAATAGAATTTTATTCATTTACCTACATCTGGGAAATTTATTATCACAACTCATTTATTCAGTTAAATTCCACAATATTAATCTAATATTATATAAAATTACGTCCAATATAAAATTATATTTATTTTAAATACATTTTTAACTTAAGTAGGTAATTATTTTTATTACAATTACATGTCAAAATTATTCATGTCAAAAACATTTAAAGTTGGGAAAACCCGCCCAAGATCGTACCTGGTTAGTCTAAGAGCCCGTGAAGATCGTCCTTCACCGATCTGATAACCAGATGAGACGTATTTTTTATGAAGTATTTTTTATAAACAAATATGCCTAAAATTGCTTGCCTATCGAAAAGTGCTCATGGCTTTTTTTTGCGCATGCTCGTGTATAGTCAAATGATAATTTAGCTACAATTATCAAAAATAAAAATAACATTCTAACTGTTCAGAATCGTTGTTACTCCTATGAAGCGCATCAAAATCGAATGAGTCACCTATTTTGACTTACCTGTTTACACCTGCTTGCCAGGTAGTTGAATACACTGAAATGAGTAGGCAAGAATACCGAGGCATATTCTGTGTATTAAAAACTGTCAGTGAAATAAATTTCATTTGGTTATCAAAAGTGAAGGTGATGAAAAAAAAAAACAATAAAAGTTTATTTAATTAAAAATAGCCATGAGCACTTTTCGATGTGCAAGCAATTTTAGGCACATTTGTTTACAAAAAATATTTAATAAAAAATTCGTCTCATCTGGTTATCAGATCGGTGAAGGACGATCTTCACGGCTCTTCTACTAGGTGATCGTAACTTGAAGATAAGATTAGGTATTTACCTGCATATTATTGTACTTCCGGCCAACGCTCGCCAGGTCTTCCGGATCCGGACTCAGACTCCGCATGGTTGGCAGCACTTCCTCCAACATTCTCGTTGTTATGTTGGTACCTGTGGAATACAAGCATAGATAAAACTAACTATTATACAATACAGTAATACCCCGGACTTGAGCGATAGGTGGGACCGAGCGCTATCCGCGTAAGTCGAATTCGCGTAAGTCGGGGTACAATTTTGCATATACATACCTATAAAGTCATAATGTTTAATTGAGACCGGAGACTATAATTTAGGAAATAAATTTAAATTTAATTCTAGATAATATGACAAACTATATTAATAAAATGTATAAACACAATCTGAAGTGCGCGGCTTTCAAACAAAAAACGTTAAAATAGACGAGAAAATTAAATCGCGTAACTCCGAATTCGCGTAAGTCGGGGTATTACTGTACTAGCGGTTGGCCGCGGCTCCGCCCGCGTGTAGGTCGATTTTTTGCAAACTAATACGAAATTTTCCCTGAATTTTGTTTGCTACAAACCTCACGGAACCCGAGACCTTTCCAACGAATGCTGTACCGTGGAAATGTACTTGTATTTGATGTGCAATAAAATTATATTGTATTGTATAATATAACGTATAAAGAATAGAATATTATATATTTACTAGCTGACCCGGCGAACGTTATTTTGCCTTAATAAAAAAAAATATCTAAATATACAGTAGCCGATTCTCAGACCTACTGAATACGCATATAAAATTTGGAAAAAATCGGTCAAGCCGTTTCGGAGGAGTACGGTAACAAACACTGTGACACGGAAATTTTATATATAAGATTGTACAACCACAAAAATTAAAATATTTAAAATGTTAAACTTGAAAGTAGAGTACTATGGCGGTCTTATCACTTATAAACAAATAAATAAATAATTATTACGACACATTTCACACACGGCTGGTTAACCCCATACTGAACCATTTCTAGTTTGTGTTATGGTTGCTAACACAACTGATATACTACATATACATACACATTTTATATAGATACTAGAGGTTGCCCGCGGCTCCGCCCGCGTGTATGTCGCTTTTCACGTAACATGTGGAAAATTCTATAGTATCCCATTCCCGTGCCAATTTTATATAAACATTACACTGCTACGATAACAAAATGAGTCGCATCTGTGTTTCCGCATTTGATTCCTGAGATCTATTTAACCTCGGTTTTTAGCTACTTTGGTGATGATGCGAAAGATTACATCGTGTTCTCCAAGCCATTTTTTTAATTTAAATAATTAGAATACGCGAACCATACCACCAAGTTGAACACATACTTAAATTCCAATTCAGAAGTATTTCATTTCAAAAACACAAATCTTTCCCTTTGAACTTTAAACCCTAATGGCATACCTTAATGTACTCCTGGCAAATATTATAACAAATTTATTTTAACCATCATATAAGCTACAACCATAACAACTTTCAAGACTTTAACTTGATAAATAAAGAATTTTCCATACATACTTTCACCCCCATTACAAACCCTTCGTTCATCCCTGGCAAAAAAACATGATACTATTATTTTTAATTTTACATTTAACTATACACACTCCAAATTTCATTGCTGTAAGTTTAAAAACAAAGAAGTTTCATACAAACTATTTTACCCCCTTTCACCCCCTTAAGGGTAGAATTTCCAAAAATCTATTCTTAGTACACGTTTAAGTACTAAAGTATATACGCACTCCAAATTTTGCACCTCTAAGTTCAAAAACACAAAACTTTCATTTTTAACTTTAAGCTCCCTTGGCATCCCCCTTAATGCACCCCTGGTAAAAAAAAAATATAATTTCAATTTAACCATTAAATAATATACTACCGTAACAACTTTCAAGACTTTAACTTGATAAATAAAGAATTTTCCATACAAACTTTCACCCCCCATTACAAACCCTTAGTTCACCCCTGGCAAAAAAACTTGATACCATTATTTTTAATTTTACATAAACTATGCACACTCCAAATTTCATTGCTGCAAGTTCAAAAACAAAGAAGTTGCATATAAACTGTTTTACCCCCTTTCACCCCCTTAAGGGTAGAATTTCCAAAAATCTATTCTTAGTACACGTTTAAGTACTAAAGTATATACGCACTCCAAATTTTGCACCTCCAAGTTCAAAAACACAAAACTTTCATTTTTAACTTTAAACCCCCATGGCATCCCCCTTAATGCACCCCTGGCAAAAGTTTTTTAAATTTTAATTTGACCATTTAATAAACTACTACTATAACAACTTTCAAGACTTTAACTTGATAAATAAAGAATTTTCCATACAAACTTTCACCCCCCCATTACAAACCCTTAGTTCACCCCTGGCAAAAAACTTGATACCATTATTTTTAATTTTACATAAACAACACATATTCCAAATTTCATTGCTATAAGTTCAAAAACAAAGAAGTTTCATACAAACTGTTTTACCCCCTTTCACCTCCTTAGGGGTGGAATTTCCAAAAATCCGTTCTTAGTACGCGTCTACATACTACAACAAATACACCCTCCAAATTTCACAACCCTAGGACCAGCCGTTTGGGCTCTGCGTTGTCTATAGATGAATGAATGAATAAGTCAGGACAAAGAGTCTTATAGTATAGATACGTATTTAACACCCAGACCCACAGCTAACAAATTTAGTTAAGCACAAATATGTTGGCCGGGAATCGAACCCGGAACCTTCTGATTGGCAATCCATACCATACCAACCATATATACCAACCATAGAAGCCATAGAATAGAATATATCTTTATTGTACAATCGCAAAAATTAAAATATTTAAAATTAAAAACGTAAAAGTTGAGTACAATGGCGGCCTTATCACTTATGGTGATTTCTACCAGGCAACCGGGAATGGAAAAATAAAAATATAAAAGTAAATGGAGCGGCCTTATCACTTATGGTGCTTTCTACCAGGCAACCGGGAATGGAAAAATAAAAATATAAAAGTAAATGGAGCGGCCTTATCACTTATGGTGATTTCTACCAGGCAACCGGGAATGGAAAACTAAAAATATAAAAGTAAATGGAGCGGCCTTATCACTTATGGTGATTTCTACCAGGCAACCGGGAATGGAAAAATAAAGATATAAAAGTAAATGGAACGGCCTTATCACTTATGTTGATATCTACCAGGCAACCGGGAATAGAAAAATAAACATACAATAGTATATAGAGGAAGATTAACAGCGGCCATCTTGCATCGAATATAACAAACAACTCAACAAACATAGCTAAAAACACTCACGAATAATAAACTTTTCAAGCGAAAAAAAAAAATTAGCCAAGCGTGAGTCGGATTCGCACATAAAGGGTTCCGCACCATCTTAGTAAAAAATGGCGGAAATACACGCTTGATGCATGGGACCTCAAATATCGTCGACCTAAAATATTTTTTTTATTTTTTAACTAGCAGATCGTTTTGGTTTCGCACGGGCTATAAAATAATCTTACGAGTAGTTTTCAAACAGAAACAAAATATAGCCTATGTTACTCCGGGATAATGTAGCTTCCCAACGGTGAAAGAATTTTTCAAATCGGTCCATTAGTTTTGGAGCCTATTCAAGTCAAACAAACAAAAAAAAACTTTTTCTCTTTATAATATTGGTATTGATTAATTTGGAAGGTAATATACCTACAAAATTAAATAAACTGTGAAAATTCCAAGAGACTATCTGTGACCGTTATTGATATAGAACAGAATAACATAAACAAAAAACTATTTAAAAATTACGTTTGCTGTATGGGAGCCCACCTCAAATATATATTTTATGTAAATTTTATTATTTAATTTATTATTATATATATTTAAATATTTTGTAAAAAAAAATAAGTATCTAGCATGTACCCACCGTTATTGATATATAGCAAACAAATACGAAAATACACGTTAATTTTTTTACCCCCATTGATATTTGATTTGTTTTTATTTTTAGTATTTGTTGTTATAGCGGCACAGGAAATCAACATATCTTGTGAAAGTTTAAGTTTTCTAGCTATCACGGTTTCCGAGATACAGCCTGGAGTCAAACAGACAAACAAACCTACCAGACAGACAGCGGAGTCTTAGTAATAGCATAGACAATTTATATATATTTTTTTATAATATTTAACAAATTACCAGACGACCTATAGGGTATCGATAATATTAAAACTTTCCTGACATACTTAAAAAACTTACTCATAACAAAAAGTTAATATAAAATAGAAGACTTTTTAAATGACAGAACATTAAAAAATCAAATGAATTAACAGGGTTGCTCATCTCCAGTAAACAATTGCAATGCCTTATGGGTAATTATGTAACTGTAAAGTGACATAATATTGCAATAAATGGTTTGACTTTGACTTTATCTCTGGTAGGGTTCCGTTTTAACTTTTCAAGTGCGGAACCCTAAAAACGTGTATTTGTTTTGCTAATGACGAAAAAACCGGCTAGACTGGTCTTATCGATAAAAAGATAGAGTGACTGATAAATGTTATATTACAAACTGTAAAGTATCAAAAATCATGTTCCTTACATATATATCTTTAACTAGTAACGCCCTGTGGTGTTACCCGCGTTAATCCGGGAAAAAGAAGTTAATCTGGGATAAAAATTTGCCAATGTGCTAATTCAAGCTTTAACCTATCTTCATAGTAAGTCCCATCAACATCGGTCCAGCCGTTGGAGCGTGAGGGAGAAACATAGATTTTTAAGTTACTTTCGTATCCCACGGAAACCACTATAAGTAGTTTTCGGGATAAAAAGTATTTTTTACATTAATCCTGAATCTTTTTTTTTATATAGAATAGATCTACGCTTGGCCACCAACTCACCTGATGGTAAGCGGAGCTGTGGCCGAAGATGAAGCACGTTGATCTAGAAGAAATCTGTTCACTCTCGCCTTGAAAAGATCTAAGTTATCTAACCTGTCTCCATATCAAATTTCACCAAAATTTGGCAAGTATGATAGTTACATAGATTTTGCAGTTATTTGCGTATCCCACGGGAACCACTAAAATTTTCGGAATAAAATGTAGCCTATGTGTTAATTCAAGGTCTGACCTATTTTCACACCAAATTTCATCAAAATCGATTCAGACGTTTGAGCGCGAAGAAGTAACAAACATACAGATACACAAACTTTCGCATTTATTATATTTGTAGTATTAGTAGGATGCTTGCTTCTTTCTTTCTTTCTTTGACTGATAAATGTTATTATACAAACTGTAAAGTATTGAAAAACGTGTTCCTTTCATATATGTAAGTTGTTTAAGCTTGCGCTTGACCGCTACTGTTCGTATGAGCTAAGTGGCTAAGCTACGGTGTCGAATGTTCAAGCCGCCCGAAGGCCTGACCTTCGATTAAAAATGTACTAGATTTTTATTTATGTATGTATTGATTTATTTATTCATATATTTAACTATAAACATAAACCTACAGCATTCCAGCCATTTCCAACCGTCTATGTTTATTATATTATTAACTTAAAAACTAGTAAATTCACTTATCACAATTAACATAACAGTAAAAAATTATTAGACAAAAACAAGACAATTATAAAAATATAATATAAATCTAAGGATAATATAGATATAAGATGATGTCTCTAAAAACGGCAAGGAAAATAAGACCACAAGTAAGAGTGTGGTCTTTTTGAGTTTGAGGAATTTAAGCACTCTAAGAATAGTAAATACAGTTGAATTTTCTAACGCTCACTGCACGTACGGGCATACAATTTTATGAGTGAGCTGTTATCGCAAAGCTGTTATTAGTGTTGCATACAAACACAGCACAAGAAAATGGAATGAGTTTACTATTGTACCTATTACAATATACACAAAAATACAAAATATGTTTTAATTGAAGTTAACCTTACCACTGTATCTTAAGGTTGAGTTTCGACTAGTGCCGTAATAAACATAAGCATCTTGCTAAGCGATAACAGCTAGAAAATTTTATGGCCGTACGCGGTGAGCGTTAGAAAATTCAACTGTATTACTATACTAATAACGCTTAAATTCTTTAATCTCAAATAAAACCACACTCTTACTTGTGGTCTTATTTTTCTTTGTCGATTTAGAGACATCACTTTAAATCTAGTACATTATTGATCGAAGCTTGCTATATTGGTCATTAAGCTTAGCCGACTAAGACAGCTGTATTTAAAATATCAATATTTCAGTACACCAACCTTGAGACGTGGTCATACGGTAAAGCAATGGAAATATATAATCGATACTAGCTGACCCGGCAAACGTTGTTTTGCCTCACTTAGGGGTATGAAAAATAGATAGTGTAGCTTATATGACACGTTCGAAGATTTACCATAGCAGCGCCATCTATTGATTACTTACTCAGCCCAGTCGAAAGGTATCGACATCTGTTAGAATCATTTGAAGTTAACAGATAATTGTGACTGTCAAATAATAACAGACAATAATTAGCAATAAATTAAAATTGCGACTATAATTTGAGATTTAAACTATTCTATCTCTCAAGTTGGATCGAACTGCACATGGTGTGCGAATTTTATTATAATCGGTTAAGTGGTTTAGGAGTCCATTGAGGACAAACATTGTGACACGAGATTTATATATATTAAGATAAACAAAATCAATTTAAGTCTTAGTACAAGCAGTCGTTAAGCCAAGTCAGAGGCCTTCGGGTGGCTTAAAAATTATCGACACCAGAGCTTGACCACTTAGCTCATACGAAGAAGAAAATGACGGAGAAATCAATTCGTCTGAAATCTTGATTTTTTTTCTACATATTTACTTAATTTTTTAGAATTTGTAATTTGTTTAATGACGCATAAATAATTACTACAAATTCAATAGTACCTTATGTAAACCTAATCTAAAATCAGGCGAATACCGCTCCGGATCGTACCTAGCGCAAAGGCTATCCATCGCCATACAACGCGGCAATGCCACCAGCGTTATGGGTACCTTTCCGTCAGGTTCTATCCGGAGTGGTCTATTAAATTAATGTTATGAGTGTTTTTTTATAAGTTTTTTTAATTTTAAATTATATCCTAATATAATTATTTTTATTTATCTTTATATTTTTTACAGAACTGTGTATGAAACACTAATGATTCTTTGCACTGAAATAAAGATCTAAAATTAAATAAATTAAAAGTATATCTAATCTTAATAATAGTAGTTAAAAAAAAACTAAAACACACGCTTATCTGACTGTTTTAAGTGGGTCAAAATCGCGCCCAAAGAAGTCGGTTACAAACAAACATACAAACAAAAATACATTTTTTTAAAATAATTTTATCAAATTAGTGTATTGTCATCGGTCCTCAATAAATCTACAAAGTTTCAACGAAATCTGGAGTAAAATGCCAGCTAATTTTTCAGTAATTCATCAACTACTTATTCAAGAATAATTACAGAATTTATAACGACCACGCCAAAATTAAAACACGACACCCCGTTAAACTACGTCCATCCTGCTCTACCGCACGGACACATTATAGCTCTGTCCTTGTCTAGCACCGCGTCCCGCGAGCGCAGCAGTGTACAGCGCTAATATGAGACATTGCTTATATCGACCATCAAGAGAAATATTGTAATTGAGTGACGCGTGAGAATAAGAATAGTCCGTCCTGCTCTACCGAACGGACACATTATAGCTCTGTCCTTGTCTAGCACCGCGTCCCGCGAGCGCAGCAGTGTACAGCGCTAATATGAGACATTGCTTATATCGACCATCAAGAGAAATATTGTAATTGAGTGACGCGTGAGAATAAGAATAGTCCGTCCTGCTCTACCGAACGGACACATTATAGCTCCGTCCTTGTCTAGCACCCGTCCCAGCATTGCTTACATTGCTTACATCGACCATCAAGAGAAATATTGTAATTGATCTGACCAGGGATCAGAATACTAGAGAGGATTGCTGATTCCCATACAATAAAGCGTGACGCGAGAGATTAAGAATAGTCCGTCCTGCTCTACCGCACGGACACATTATAGCTCTGTCCTTGTCTAGCACCCCATCCCGACCGCAGAGGTGAACAGTGCTATTAAAAGACATTGCTTACATCGACCATCAATTGGGATATTATCGTTGCCTACTTGAAGACTAATACTTGGTTACTTGAAGAGGAAAATAGCATAGTGACTAAACTACTTATTATGAGACAAACACGTAAGTTTTTACCCATAACATGTATTTATCATATATCATGAATTAGTAGCGCCTGTAGCTCGGCTAGCTAAGGTGATCTGACGCGATCATCGAGGTTAAGCAACGGTGTACTACATATATGATAATATGTAGCGCCGCAACGGTGTACTACGTATATGATATGTAGCGCCTGTAGCTCGGCTAGCTAAGGTGATCTGACGCGATCGTCGAGGTTAAGCAACGGTGTACTACGTATATGATATGTAGCGCCTGTAATAAAAATAATGGTATCAAGTTTTTTTGCCAGGGGTAAACTAAGGGTTGCAAACCCTGAGGTAAACCAAACAAATGAGGGGTGGAAGTTTGTATGGAAAATTCTTTATTTATCAAGTTAAAGTCTTGAGAGTTAGTATAGTAGTAGTTTGTTGAATCGTTAAATTAAAATTATGAAAACTTTTGCCAGGGATGCATTAAGGGGGATGCCACTAGAGTCGAAAGTTTAAAGTCCTAAGTCTGGATAATCGTAGTTTCCAAAGGTTACGCGAAAACCTACACGCGGGCGGAGCCGCGGGCAGCTGCTAGTAATAAATAATAAATCGTTTTTTGTCTTTAAATTTTTTATTTTGAAATATTTTTTTTTAGTTTACTAAATTTTGATTTTTTCCACGGTTTGTAAATATTATTCTTAAGTCCTGTAAAATATAAAATTGAGGCAAAACATACATTCACATATCAGGACATTCATCATTATGATTATTATATTTTGAACATTAGAATACAAATTATTATAATTATTTTTGTATAAATAAATAGATAAATAAATAAATATTAGGATACATTCACACACGGCTGGTTAGCCCCATACTGAACCATTTCTAGTTCGTATTATGGTTGCTAACACAACTGATATACTACATATACATACATACATATTATATATGAATACATATTTAACACCCAGACCCACAGCCAACAAATTTAGTTAAGCACAAAGATGTTGACCAGGCCGGGAATCGAACCCGGAACCTTCTGATTAGCAGACCGGCATGGTAACCTTTACGCCAACGAGGTCGTCGTATGTATACAAAGTTTGTTATTTTTAGTTTTTAACAACGTTTCGGAGATAATAATTGGACTTATTAATTAAATGTAATAAAAGAAAAAGAAAGGGCTAACAAATTAGTGTGCCATAATTGGCGGTCTTATCGCTTAAAGTGATCTCTTCCGGGCAACATTTGGATGGAGAGAAGTTTATAAACGACTGTAACAAGGTTAGTTATGTGATGAAAAAACAAAACTTAAATATATGGCACGAAAAAAACTTGATAATTTTGTAAGTAGGTATAAAAACAAACAGTCAATCAAGCTGGGTTTTAGGATTCCGAGCCATAAAGGTAAAAGCGGGACCCTTTTACTAAGCTTCCGTTATCTGTCTGAAACCATGCTGTATCTCAGAAACCATTTTTTTTATTTATTTATGTATTATTATTATTATTATTGTGTTTTTACACATTCACACACGGCTGGTTAGCCCCATACTGAACCATTTCTAGCTCGTATTATGGTTGCTAAAACAACTGATATACTACATATACATACATACATCTTATACTATAAGACTCTTTGTCCTGACCTATTCATTCATTCATCTATAGACAGCGCAGAGCCCAAACGGCTGGTCCTAGGGTTGTGAAATTTGGAGGGTGTATTTGTTTTGGTATGTAGACGCGTACTAAGAACGGATTTTTGGAAATTCCACCCCTAAGGGGGTGAAAGGGGGTAAAACAGTTTGTATGAAACTTCTTTGTTTTTGAACTTATAGCAATGAAATTTGGAATATGTATAGTTTATGTAAAATTAAAAATAATGGTATCAAGTTTTTTTACCAGGGGTGAACTAAGGGTTTGTTATGGGGGGTGAAAGTTTGTATAGAAAAATCTTTATTTATCAAGTTAAAGTCTTGAAAGTTGTTATGGTAGTAGTTTATTGAATGGTTGAATTAAAATTTTAAAAACTTTTGCCAGGGGTGCATTAAGGGGGATGCCATTGGGGTTGAAAGTTAAAAATGAAAGTTTTGTGTTTTTGAACTTAAATGTGTAAAATTTGGAGTGTGTATATATTTTAGTACTTAGACGTGTACTAAGAATAGATTTTTTGAAATTCTACCCTTAAGAGGGGTGAAAGGGGGTAAAACAGTTTGTATGAAACTTCTTTGTTTTTAAACTTCCAGCAATGAAATTTGGAATATGTATAGTTTATGTAAAATTAAAAATAATGGTATCAAGTATTTTTGCCAGGGCTGAACTAAGGGTTTGTAATGGGGGGTGAAAGTTTGTATGGAAAATTCTTTATTTATCACAATAAAGTCTTGAAAGTTGTCATGGTAATAGATTATTAAATGGTTAAATTAAAATTATATTTTTTTTGCCAGGGGTGCATTAAGGGGGATGCCATTGGGGTTGAAAGTTTTGTGTTATTGAACTTAGAGGTGTAAAATTTGGAGTGTCTATTTTAGTATTTAAACGTGTACTAAGAACGGATTTTTGGAAATTCCACCCCTGAGGGGGTAAAAGGGGGTAAAACAGTTTGTATGAAACTTCTATGTTTTTGAACTTCTAGCAATGAAATTTGGAATATGTATAGTTTATGTAAAATCAAGTTTTTTTGCCAGGGGTTAAATAAGGGTTTATAGGGGGGAGGGGGGTGAAAGTTTGTTTGGATTTTTTTTATTTATCAATTTAACAGTCTTGAACGTTGTTTTGGTTGTAGTTTATATGGTGGTTAAAATACATTTGTAATGATATTTGCTAGGAGTGAATTAAGGTATGCCATTGGGGTTTAAAGTTCAAAGGGAAAGTTTTGTGTGTTTGAAATTAAATACTTATGAATTGGAATTTAAGTATGTGGTTTACTTAGTGGTATGATTCACGTATTCTTATTATTTATATTAAAATAATGGCTTGGAGAAAACGATCTAATCTGTAGCATCACCACCAAAATAGCTAAAACATAGGTTAATTAGATCTCAGGAATCAAATGCGGAAAGACAGATGCGTCTTATTTTGATATCGTAGCAATGTAGTGTTTATATAAAATTGGCACGGGAATAGGATACAATAGATTTTTTCCACAGGTTACGCAAAAAGCGACCTACACGCGGGCGGAGCCGCGGGCAACCTCTAGTATTATATATGAATACATATTTAACACCCAGACCCACAGCCAACAAATTTAGTTAAGCACAAAGATGTTGACCGGGCCGGGAATCGAACCCGGAACCTTCTGATTAGCAGACCGGCATGGTAACCTTTACGCCAACGAGGTCGTCGTATGTATACAAAGTTTGTTATTTTTAGTTTTTAACAACGGTTTCGGAGATAATTATTGGACACAATTATTAAATTTAATAAAAGAAAAAGAAAGGGATTACAAATTAGTGTGCCATAATTGGCGGCCTTATCGCTTATAGCGATCTCTTCCGGGCAACCTTTGGATGGAGGGGAGTTTATAAACGACAACGAACAAGGTTAGTTAAGTGAAGAAAAAACAAAACTTAAATATATAAAAGAGTTTTTAGTTCCGTGGCACGAAAAAAACTTGATAATTTTATAAGTAAGTATAAAAAGAAACAGTCAATCAAACTGGGTTTTAGTGTTCCGTGCCTTAAAGGTAAAAGCGGGACCTTATTAATTAATTTTGCAATTTTTTTTTGTTAATTAATTCTCATATTTTTTAAGTAGGTCGCTTTAGTTTGTTATTTATATATTTATATTTGTATTTATATTTTAATAATGAAAGCTCTGTACGGTCGTAATAGCACTTGAAGTTTATAGTGGAGTTGTTAATTAAGTAAAACCGTGATTATCAACTTTTTGCCTGTGACAGTACCAAATAAATAAATAAAATAAAAATTTTAAGTTTCCTGTCTTAGCTAAGTTGTCAGTCTGTCTCCAGGCTGTATCTCAGAAACCGTGATAGCTAGAAAGCTGAAACTTTCACAAGTTATGTATTATACAACATATTTACTAAATTTACTAAAAATATTACAACAAATGCTTACTTTAAATTTTTAAAAAAACTTACCTTTCCGCCAAAACAACGATTACTTACTGTATGTGTAAAAAAATATTACTAGAACGCTATAAAAGCAAATAAATACTTACAACTCTTTTTTTTAATTGTGTTTCAAAATAAATAATTCAATAAAAAATAAAGTAAATATTAAAGGGGGCGGGCTACCATACATTAATCCAAATTTTTTAGTATTTTTTACTCGAGCTTTATAACGACATTTGATTTGATTGACCCTCTAAAAATCCACAGAGTATGTATTTTATGAAATAAAAAAATCAATCAAAAATTAATTTCATAAAATATTCAGTGAATAAAAATATATATTTAAAAATAAAATTAGAATAAATCTATTATTTTTTTTTTTTTATTTATCACATGCAAAAAACATGTTTTTCCGCAATTTTTTTTAAGATAATGGCACGGAACCCTTCATGCGCGAGACAGACTCAAATTTGGACAGTTTTTTTGTGCGAATTGAGTAATTTTTTTAGCGCTATAGTTCAAGGGCGTAGCTATATAAATCATATATCAATATTATTTTATAGCTTGGACGGTGAGTGTTTGTTAATTTTAATTGTAGATTTTTTTGATTTTTCTTGTTCTTTTCTTTTTATCTTTGAGATTGTACATTTTTGAACCTGTGTAATCTCACTAATATTATAAATGCAAAAGTTTGTGTGTAAGAATAGAATCTTTTAAAAAAAATCTTTATTATTATATTGAAACATAATTATTACATTATATAAAAACATAATCATAACTATCATATCAATATGGACTCGCCAGTATTTCATTCAATAATAATATAATATATTAAATTAAAAGAATAACAGCTGTATAGGGGCTTTGAATTGAAATTAATTTAGAACCTTTCAATGTAATCTTACTAGTATTATAAATGCAAAAGTTTGTGTATAAGTGTGCATGTCTGTTATTTTTTATTTTTATTGTAGGACACATTTCACACATGGCTGGTTAACTCCATACTGAACCATTTCTAGTTCGTATTATGGTTGCTAACACAACTGATATACTACATATACATACATACATATTTTTTATAGATAGTACATATTTAACACCCATTAATATAGGTATATACTAACAAACCCGGCGAACTCCGTTTCGCCACAAAGTTGAAATTTCCCCTGAATGTTGTTTGCTACTGCCCTCACGGAGCCCGAGACCTTTCCAACGAATGCTGTACCGTGGAAATCGGTTCGTGCGTTCCGGAGTTATAGCGGCAGGAAGGAAAACCCCACTTATTTTTATATTATAGATAAATCGAATTAATCTAAACCTATATAAATTAATCTTATATCTAAAATGTCCATGTCACAATGTTAATTACCGTACTCCTCCGAAACGGCTTGACCGATTTTTACCAAAATTTATATGCGTATTCAGTAGGTCTGACAATCAGCTACTATCTATTTTTAAGGCAAAACAATGTTTGCCGGGTCAGCTAGTGTAGGTATAATAAAAAAAAATATTGATATACCTATATTCATGGCAGTTGGTTACCATTTATTTAAATTAAAATGTGGTCATAACATAAAAATATATTTGTCTATATCTGTAGTTTAACTTGCTTAAAGTTTCTGTAGTTTAGTAAAAAGAGTGAACCGGTTTCTTCTAAGTAAGCGTGATACACCGTAGACCTCAATATCATTTACCATCAGGTGAATTTTAGTCAACCGCTGACCTATTCAGAGTAAAAAAATAAAACAAAAAAATGGTTGCCTGTAAAGTCGGTTTTACGGGCGAAGATTTTACGTGACAACGTCTGCCGCGTGCTGCGCGCGCGGCAGACCGAACATAGTTGAGTGGGAGAGAGACGCAAGGCATTCGGCGGGCCTCTCTCTCGTTCGGTGACTCATCGTAACGTTACCGGGCGTTACACTTTTTCATAAGTGACTCCCAGCCGCAACCTAATTTAAGACGTTGTCACGTCAAAACATAACGATTAAATCCAGACAAACAAAAAAAGTATCTTTTAATATGTTGTATTGGCGTAAGTGTGTATGTTTGTTTTTCCTTTCCCTTTGAACGGATAAACAGTTTTCGATAAAATTGTATCGGTATAAATCGGGTAACACAGAAGGCTGTAGCTAGTTCAATAATTCACATGTATGTACAGTCTTGAATAAGCATAAAAAATGCCCTTGGTTGTTTACAAATAAGTTTTTGCATCTTTTAGTGTCGCCACTCACGTTTTCAATATTTTGTTTTTAATTTTTTACACTGTCCACACTAACAAACGTTATGAAAACAATACAAAATAATCATATTTATTTTAAAAAATATATATTAAGTAATTTTTCGTGATAAATATGATAAATTATGAATATTTAATTATGAATACTAGTTTTAGTTCAATATTCCACCACCGACGCCGCTCTAAACTGTCAATATTTGTATTTACGAACGTCACTAGTAAATCACATGTTAAATAACCAGAATAAATTGACACCCTGTCAAAAATGAACACTACATAACGAAGGCCAAAACACATAAGTAAGAGCGAGACAAATAGCCTTTATCTGTCAAAGCCACGGGTCAACTTAATTTGGTCAGACAATACGATTTTTTTCACGTCTTCCTTATGATAAACTTTCACTGATTAATTATCTATTTAATATTTATTTATCAATACACGTGTCTTTAGCTAGCAGATAAATCAACACTGGAATTTCCAATTATTTTATTTTGAAAAACAAACATTTATACTTACAAATGGATAAGCCAAATAATCCAAGAAAAAGTTTAAAAAAAAGTCACACGGCACAAAACTCTAAATAAAAAGAACTCTTTCGAATTTGGAATGCGTCAACAGGAAAATGCGCGGGAAAAAGGGAATGGCTTCGGAAAAGTCCGGGACGATTCGCGAGCGATCGGCCTCCCCAGAAACAGAAAGGCGACTGACAAAATACAAGTATGAAATTCTTCGCCGCGATGACGCCATCTTTAAAATAGGTATAATAATAAACCTGATAATAAGTGATAACACGATATCTCCGGTTAGAGGTATCGTGAGCGTGTTTATTGGTTTTTTAAGACAGACTTTTTGCACTTTACTGCGTAATTTGCTTTTTGTATCGCGTTTGTTATTTCTGCTTAGTTTGAAACGTGCTTCATAGATGGCGTCAGTTGTTTATTTTTTGGCTATGTTTTAAAAAGTAATAGCAAACATCATTGGCTAAAGGCTAAACAAAGGGTTCCAGATCTGTAGAAATGGCAAATGATCACGCTTGTAGCCTTTTTTATATTAATTTATAAATTTTATGTTATGTTATGTAGGTAAGTCTTCCGATCTAATTCCTTTGAATAGATACTATAAAGGAGAGAGAAAGATATACATTTATTGTGACGGAAAATATCAATACACGAATAATAACATATACATACGTAATTTGGAACAAAAAAATATTTTAGCTCAAAAGCATGTGGTACTTATGATTTAGCGTCTAGCGCCATCTATTGGCGAGCGGCTGAGTCTTCTTACTCCAGTAATAAAGACTCCGACGGACTGTTGTACCATGGATCAGAAAAAACTTAAATAAATATACGGTCTTATGAATAAAATAATTGGCCAAGGACGAGTCAAATACATTCCATTAAATATTCATCTTATTTTAATTTTATAATTTACTAGCTGACCCGGCAAACGTTGTTTTGCCTTAAGTAGATACAGTTAAAAACACTATAATTGATCAGTTATCGAGTGGGATGAACAATGATTCAATTACTAAAATGGCCATAAAAATAGGTGTTGATGATAAAAAAAGTAAAAATGTTTTTAGCTCTTAGACTAAAAAGCACACCCTCCAAATTTTGAATCAGGGTAATTTTTTTTTGTAATATAAAATATTATTTGATTTTAAACTTCTAGCAATGAAATTTGGAATATGTATAGTTTATGTACAATTTATTGAGTCGAAAGTACGCGGGTTAGTACATACATAAATACTTTATATTATTTTATTATTTATTTATTTCATATTAATTGTATTATATATAGTTTTTTTGATCAAATACAGTAATAGTTTTATTTGCATATATATAATAATAATAAATATTTTACAGGACTTAAAAATAATATTTACAAAGCATAGAAAAAACGAAAATTTAGTAAATATGTATATGTAGTTTAATATTTATAGCCAGTCAATAATTTCGTCATGTTTGTCAAATGATCTCCACTGATTCTGACCGGGTCTCCACAGCGGTTGGGCACCTACTTTGTCAACTTTTTTATTTGTCACTTGTCTCCGTCTCTCACCAACTTTGTCACCGTTGTTGTCATAAATTGGTTGCTGAATTTGACCTGGCTGCCACAATCTGTCATATTTTTTATTTATTGCACCAACGCGATCTCTATTATTGTCATATGCCCATAGATGTTTTTGACCCGGTTTCCACAACAGTTTATCACCTACTCTGTCAGTTTTTTCATTTGTCATCTGTTTGACTACTACGTTCTCGTTGTTGTCATAAGTCGGTGGTTGTTTTGTACTTGGTTTCCAAGGATGATCATTTGCTTTGTCAAAGTTTACATTAGCAGCGAGAATATCAGTATTCTGGTCATAAGATCGTCGCGGATTCTGACCTGGTTTTAACAAGGGTTGATCACCGAATTTGTCATATTTATTATTTAATGCTTCACCAACAATTTGATCTCCAATATGGTCAGCCCAGAGCTGTTTTGTTCCCGGTTTCCACAAGGGTTTACCAGCTAATCTGTCAGGGTTTTTATTTATTTCCACTTTAAATACATTATCTTCATCAACGAATGAACGTCTTCCATTTTGTTTTGTCGGTTCCCCTCGATTAGTATCGATTGTTGGAATTTCGTGTTTTGTTTGAGTCAAATCAGCATGGCTTTGCTGCAATTTTTTAGTCGTATCGTGAATATCTTTGCTGTACACGTTTTTATTATTCAAATTGCCTGGTTTCCAAAGAGGTTTTGTTTTAATAGTCCCGATTTTGTGGTTGTCAACTTTTGCTCCTTCCTTTTTGACAGTTGACATTTGTGTAGCTGATGCTTTTTTGTTTTCGATTGAGCGTCGATTGCTTGTCAGTTGTTGGGTATTGGACGCGAAATCCCACATTGGATGTTTGGATGTTCTTGGGGCGTTTGCCACGTCAAATGAACGACGCTTAATTGGTTGTTGCTGCAACAGAAAATAATAAAATTATAGTTTTGAAAATCCTCGACGTGACATTTCTTGGCACGGCTGTCTTGTATTCAAAATATGTATCAAAGTATGTATATTACTAATGAAATTTAATACCCATATTGAGTCAGTTGTGAAAAAATACATCATCCGCCATTTTAGATCACTTTTCATATAACATTATACAATCTCGAGTTAAGTACTTGATGAAGGAGAAACTTTGCCGTCAATAAAAAACTTTGTCCCCTGAAAATTTTAGCAAACAAAAAAATATTTAAAAGATTAAAAAGTTATTAAAATATAACTACTGATGAATGATAATATTTTTCTTTTAATAACCTCTAACTTTTAGCACTGCTCTGCGGTGTTACTTATGTTAATCCGGGTCAAAAAGAAGTTAATCTTGGATAAAAAGTAGCTTATGTGTTAATCCAGAGTTTAACCTATCTTCATAGTAAATGCCATCAAAATCAGTGCTAACATAGATTTTGAAGTTATTTGCGTATCCCACGGGAACCACAATTGTTTTCGGGATAAAAGCAGCTTATCCAAGGTCTAGCTTATTTTCACACAGAAGCAACAAACATACACACATCCTGACATACAAACTTGTGCATTTATAATATTCGTGGGATTTTCTTCTAAGGTTATCTAGTTATGTTAAGATTTTATTTTATCTAAGTTTTAACGGTAATTATGGCTAACTTTAGCGTCGCGCTTTATTATTATTATTTTATGATGAATAGGCTTACGTTTGACCGCTGCTTGCCTGATGTTAAGCTTGACTGTGGTCTTAGATGTAACACGCTTGCCTAGAAGGAACCTATTTACTCTAGATTTGAAGACCCACAAATTGTACTTCTCGTGAAAAAGAGACTCAGGAAGAGAGTTCCAAAGCTTCGCAGTTCTCACAATGAAGGTCGAAGCAAAACGCTTTGCGCGAATCCTGGGAACTTCGACAGTGAATTGCGATGTCTCTTGGGAATCAGCAATCCCCTCTAGTAGTCTGATCATTGATAGTACTAACCATTTCTTTCCTGATCTTTGGTCTCTGTCTTGGAGCTTTGGGTTCCGCACCTGTGTTTCCAACATTCCCTGGTATGAATTTCAACAAACTGGCACCTCGCCTGGTGCCACCGGAACCTAAGAGGTTGTATAGATCGGAATAAGGGTTCCGGGTTGCGTTTTCTGAAAAAAAATATATTAAAATTTTGTAATTAACTCTCATATATATATTTTGTAAATAATTTAGGCGTCTAGCAGCTACCGTTATTGATATATTAAACATAACTAAAAATACGAAAAAACATGTTTATTGTATGTGGACCCTTAATATTTTCATTTATTTTATTGCGAACGATGAACATATAGAAGGCTGTCGTTTTTCAAGTGGCATTTTCATCTTGGCGCTACCATGGGTCGGATGACACGTTAAATTGTAGGTCTCGGCTGTTAGTCTTAGTAAGAAACAGTCGTTAACACTTGATTTGTGGTTCCAAACGTAGGTTCCAATCCCAAACTGTGGTTTCCAAAGAATAACATTAAAAAAACTACCATTATCTGGACGGTTGCCAGATGACTATTTTTTTATGGAACCTGTATCTGGCTGCTTGCCAGTTGATGGGTTAAGCCTAGTCAGAGGCCTTCGGGCGGCTTGAAAACTCTCGACACCAGAGCTTGGCCACTTAGCTCATATGATTAAGAAGACGTAAAAAGTCGTCAACATTGCCTTAAAGTACTTACCTGGTTTCAGTGGTGACACATTCTCGCCAGGCTTGGGCACCACATTCGCGGTTTTTTTAATTTCTTTCGTTTCTTTTTTTATAACTGGAATTTTTCTTTCCAAAAGCGGATCAGCCATATTACGACGAGTAAAAATTGCGTCGAAATCGTATTTCGAATCGAACTTGTCTTCATACCATTTGTTGGCTCTTCTATCGACGTAAAGACCACCTGTTTGTAAAAAAAAAATGTTTTTTCACAAAAAAAATTGAGGACGCCTGGCAGATGTGAAACATCGACATTATTTTATAAAAGTAATATGCAGAAAAAACATATTGTGATAGGAACGAAATATGTCATAATGATGAAATAAAATATTACGTTTTTTTTCCAGATAACGATGACTATTTATTGAATGAACAATAGCATAAGCATAAGCAGACCACTATACGTTCCCACTGCTGGGACTCGGGGCCACGAGGAGAGAGATATAGGCCTAAATCCACCACGCTGGCCAAGTGCGGGTTAGCGGATGACACACGACTTCGGATATTGTGGTCCTCAAACGTGTCGGTTTCCTCGCGATGTTTTCCTTCGCCGAAAAGCGAGTGCAAATCCACACATAACTTAAAAAACAAGAGTGAACAATACTTTCATGAAGTACAAGAAATTACGTCTTTATTCCAAATCGTGACTACTTAATTTGTTTGTTTTAATAAGAAAGAAGTGTCTCCCTATACCATCATATAGCGTGGCGACACGTGGCTAGGGCATGCGTCGCCACGCTAGAAATCGGTTTTACGAGCGGCTATAGATTTGTTTTTTTTATTACTTAACTATTTTGTAAATGTAAAATGTTTGGCGACAGAATATTCTAGACTAGATAATAAATTAGCGATTCCAGTCGAATTATTCGACTTTATAAATCATTCGACTCATTCGAATGATCTCCGAAAATTAGTAACTTACAACTTTGAATGACGTAATTCGACTGGCGGTGGCGCTAGGGAGCGGCGCGGGAGTCCGGCGAACGATTCATATATATTTCATTGAAATGAAACTAACAAGTGACATTGACAAGATTCGCTAACAATCGAGTCAAAACGCCATTAGTAACTAATTAGTAGTCATCATTCGATTATTGACATTAGTATATTACTAATATTCAAGTCGAACGTGTATATTAGTAGTTGTAGATAATTCGACTGGTCAGATTATTCGCAGTCGCGCATCTCTATAATAAATAAATAAACACATTTCACACACGGCTGGTTAGCTCCTCACTAAAGCATTTCTAGTTTGTATTATGGTTGCTAACACATACATATACAAACATAAATACTAGACTGATTCAAAATACTTTTTTTTATAGTAAATATGCCTAAAAAGCTTCTTTGTTTGTTTGTGGTTCAAGATACCAAGCTCATTTTTAGAAGGTTTTTTTGTTGTCAATATAAAAAAACCTTCTAAAAATGAGCTTGATATCTTAGCAAATGAGCTGGCACATGGGAGAGTTACAAATTAATTTCCTGCCAAAAAAAATATTTACAATGAAAATAAAGAAAAAGTTTTTTTTCAATGCATTTTATATGGGAATATGTGTCAAATAAATTTTCAAGACATCAAGCTAATTTTCAGAAAAAAAAATTAGAGAAGCTTTTTATACATATTTACTGTTTTTTTTTTCAGTTTAATAAATACTTTATATCGATACATATTTACACCCAGACCGACAGTCAACAAATTTAGTTACAGAACTTACCTTTTAACCTTTTATCCTCTTTCATCGGAGGCCCCATATTCTTAAACTTTGCCTGCAAATGCTCATACTCCTCTCTCTTCTCATCGGCGTCTTGTCTCGAAATTTCTATGAACAGTCGCTTCTCCAGCCTTATTCTATGGAGTAGACTTTCTGGAAATATTATAGGATGTATACAACATTTGCAACAATTACTTTTACCCTTTTTACTCTAATAATATTATGGTGGATTGCACAGCAAGAAAATACATTTATTGTGCACACTTAGATACATATTATGACAAATAGATATTTAAACTATACACTCAGTAAGTGCACAAAAGGAGCACATTCGAAGCGAGCAAATGAAAAGCGAGTGTGGCTCGGTGGTAATAACGTTAACTTTTCATTCAGACGGCCCCTGGTTCGATCCTAGCCCTACACCAATGACTTGATTTTCAAGTTATGTGTGGATTTGCACTCGCTTTACGGTGAAGGAAAACATCGTGAGGAAACAGGCATGTTTGAGGACTACAATATCCGAAGACGTGTGTCATCCGCCAACCCGCACTAAGTATGTTAGTCACATCTATACTGTTTGGATCTTTTAGAAAGCTTACATCCTGTACTACATTATGGAAGAAACAAATTTAATAATAACCAAATATCAAACACGCAAGAGTGAGGAAGATTAAACTTACGCATAATGCTAATTGAGCCAACGGTTAGGTTCAGACTGTCTATCCTATCCCAATTAGTGTGTTGCAACCTGGGGATTATGAAAGAAAGAAAGAAAATTGAAAACCGCTCGAGTACTTGGTGCTCTTAGCATTTTTTTATGATGGATAGGCGCTTGCCTATCCATCATAAAAAAATGCTGAATAATGAAGAGGTACTCTGCCTAGTACAAGAACCAAGAACCATTATAAATACAATAGACAACAGAAGAGGAAAGATGGTTGGCCACCTTATACGACATGACAATTTCATTAAAAATATCGTAGAAGGAAAGATAGAAGCCAGGAGAGGAAGAGGAAGACCTAGAAGATCATATTTAGACCAAATTAAGGAGAAGGCGAAAGTCATGTCGTATAGGGAGGTCAAGGATTTGGCCGAAGACAGAACTACCTGGAAAAAACTCCACGGACAAGAGCCCAGCTCTTAAATATTGAAAAGAGGCAAGCGTTTGATCGAAACTCACCTGATGTTAAGTGATGTTGCGTCGCGCTTGCCTATAAGAACACGATTCACTCTCGCCTTGAAGACAGTGAGGTTATAGTTCAGAGGGAACAGGGATTCCGGCAATGAGTTCCACAGTTTAATGGTTCGCACAATATATGTGGAAGCGAAACGCTTCGTGCGGATTTTTGGAATTTCAACTGTATAGCGGTGCCTCCTAGCCGTCTCCCTGCTCGTCCGATAGTGGAAAGGGGCCGGAGGAATTATGCTGAATATACTCCTTTTGTGCACAGATTATTATTAATCATAATTCTTCTTCTTCTTTACCATTTCCCACTAAGTGTGCGTCAGTGTGTTCAGCCGTCATCTCCACATTCACTCCCTTCTCATTCATATCCTCCTTCACACAATTCATCCACGTAAAGAAGACGTGGATGAATTGTCGACTTCTTCCGCTACTTCTTACAATCATATCAATACTTCTCCTAGTCACATGCATCTCCTCTCTACGCATTACATGTCCGTACCACGCTAACCGTCCACTCTTATGGGTCTTAAAAACAAGCGAGCGTGGCTCGGTAGTAATAATTATGGTCAAGCGCTGACCTTTGCAGAGTAAAAAAAAATACTACATACCGAGTAATGTTGGATCTCTCTTTGTAAATCTTAATCATTCTGTCAAACATACTTTGAACACTGGAACATATGGCTCCGATTTTAAACATGACGTTTTTAGAAAACTTCTGCCCTTGGTGGTCGGCTGATTGCAAACGGGTTAAGGAATCTGAAAATATAAACCTACTATTTATTATGAGCCTGTTTTGTCCCATTGAAGAGCAAAGGCCTCTCTACCCTCTTTCCATGTATAACGATCTATTGCTATTTCTTGCCAGTTTTTGCAGTGTTTATCCAGTTCGTCCCGCCATCTCCGTCTGGGCCTGCCGCGACGTCGGACGCTCTGTGGTACCCACTGGGTGGTGCGTTTAGCCCACAGATCCTCCGACATCCGGCTGATGTGCCCAACCCAATTCCACTTCAGTTCGGCTGCCTTTTGGCCTACGTCTATGATGCGTGTTTTGGAGCGCAGTGCGGTGTTTCTTATGCGGCCTGTTAGTTTGACTCCTTGTATGCTGCGCTCCAAACCTACTAAGCTCATAAAAATATTTTAAAATTAGAAAGGGTTCAAAAAAGGTTTTTATGGCATCTGGCATACAGTACTAAAAAGGCTAAACAACTTCGATCATATGACAGCAGATTTTAAAATAGATAGATTATTGTCGGATAGGTATATTAAATCTATACTATAAGACTCTTTGTCCTGACTCATTCATTCATTCATCTATAGGCAACGCAGAGCCCAAACGGCTGGTCCTAGGGTTGTGAAATTTTGAGGGTGTATTTGTTTTAGTACGTAGACGCGTACTAAGAACAGATTTTTGGCAATTTCACCCCTAAGGGGGAGTACTTAAACGTGTACTAAGAATAGATTTTTAGAAATTCTTCCTTTAAGGGGGTGAAAGGGGGTAAAACAGTTTGTATGAAATTTCTATGTTTTTGAACTTCTAGCGAACGAAATTTGGAATATGTATAGTTTATAGTTTATGTAAAATTAAAAATAATGGTATCAAGTTTTTTTGCCAGGGGTGAACTTAGGGTTTGTAGAGGGCGGGGGGAGGGTGAAAGTTTGTTTGGAAATTATTTATTTATCAAGTTAAAGTCTTGAAAGTTGTTATGGTTCAATAATTTTGTAAAAATATTTGCCAGGAGTGCATTAAGGGGTTTAAAGTTCAAAGGGTTTTGTGTATTTGAAATTAAATACTTCTGAATTAAATTTAAGTGGTTCACTTAGTGGTATGGTTCGCGTATTCTAATTATTTAAATTAAAATAATTGCTTGGAGAAAACGATCTAATCTGTCGCATCGTAACCAAAGTAGCTAAAAACAGATGTTAACTAAATTTCAAGAATCGAATGTGGAAAGACAGATGCGACTCATTTTGATATCGTATCAATGTAATCTTATATCTTATCTTATATATAAAATTTCCGTGTCACAGTGTTTGTTACCGTACTCCTCCGAAACGGCTTGACCGATTTTTGCCAAATTTTATATGCGTATTCAGTAGGTCTGAGAATCGGCTACTGCATATCTATTTTTAAGGCAAAACAACGTTTGCCGGGTCAGCTAGTGTTTATATAAAATTGGCACGGGAATAGGATACAATAGAATTTTTCCACAGGTTACGCGAAAAGCGACCTACACGCGGGCGGAGCCGCGGGCAAACTCTTGTTATCAATAAATGGTTTATCTAGTTTATAATATTAGTAGACTTTGAGGGTACCTCTAAGAAGCTCTGCCGTCAAAGATGTCAAATGGGAATTCCCTATCTGTTGTTGCCAAGTTAGCTTGTGGTTTTCTTGCGGGGGCGGCTTGGTTTGTGTGTCAAATGCGCTCGCTATCTTGCGGTCCGTTAGGGAGCAACCTGCCACACAAATGTTTAAAAAAAAAAACATTAAAATAGAAATGTTATTTTTTTTTCATGAAAAAAAACCACACAATAATTGATTGGTTTTTTATTTTGATTTTGAAAGTACTTTATTAACATAACTAGCTGACCCGGCAAACGTTGTTTTGCCTTAAAAATATATAGTAGAAGATTCTCAGACCTACTGAATACGCATATAAAATTTGGTAAAAATCGGTCAAGCCGTTTCGGAGGAGTACGGTAACTAACATTGTGTCATGGAAATTTTATAATTATTTATTGGACACATAAATAAAAAAGGCACAGTAAAAGACAATTAACTTAAAATTAGTGTACCACAATTGGCGGCCTTATCGCTTAAAGCGATCTCATCCAGGCAACCTTTGGATGGAAAGGAATTTATAAACGACTAAAGAAGGACGTAGTGTACAATAAAGAATAATAAAAAACATACATATAATATTAATAATCTTATCTTAATTTATATAAATCTCGTGTCACAATGTTTGTCCTCAATGGACTCCTTAACCACTTAACCGATTATAATAAAATTCGCACACCATGTGCAGTTCGATCCAACTTGAGAGATAGGATAGTATAAATCTCAAATTATAGTCGCAATTTTAATTTACTTTTAATTATTGTCCGTTATTATTTGACAGTCACAATTATCTGTTAACTCCAAATGATTCTAACTGATGTCGATGCCTTTCGACTGGGTTGAGTAAGCAATCAATAGATGGCACTGCTATGGTAAATCTACGAACGTGTCATATAAGCTACACTATCTATTTTTCATACCCTTAAGTGAGGCAAAACCTAGTTTGCCGGGTCAGCTAGTATTATATATTAGACAACAGTTTAGCTCTGAGAAGAACTTTTGCGTATGTGTAGTTAAAAGAACAAAAACAAAAAAAAAAACCGAAAATTATTAGACTTCGCGCACGACCGCTGCGATGGGAGCCAACCTCGCGACTGAGCCGCACGGGTACCTTACTCATAGATCTAAACACCCCTCCCCCGCACACGCCCTCTTCGCAACGGGCCGTGCAGCAGAAATCGTAATATTTTAATTTCACCATAACTTCAAAACCAAACGTTCAATTTTAATCATTCAAGGACCACATATTATCAACACAAACTGTTCTTATTGATGAAATAATTTATTTTGATAAGGATTAATAGTGTATTGCTTAAAATCGCTTCGTAAATAAGCCATTATTTCTCGTACAAAGTAAAGGATAAAAAATGGTTATTGTGGGTTATTCCTAAGAGATAAACATATACCATCACGGACTTTTTTGTAGACCTTTTTAAGTTGTACAATACTGTAGTAAATTGTTTTGATCTATCTTGTAGGATTCAGTCAGCGTTTGCAATGTAAGCGCAAAAAAAGGGTTTTTTTTACGACCTCACATTAAAAACCTCAAAAATTGTAGCCTATGTGTTATTCTGATGTATAAGCTATAGCCTATGTGTTATTCTGATGTATAAGCTATATTGTGGTAAAGTTTCATTCAAATCCATTCAGTAGTTTTTACGTGAAAGAGTAACAAACATACATCCATACATCCACACATCCATACATCCATACATACAAACTTTCGCCTTTATAATATTAGTAGGATCTTTCTTAATATATGTATAAATCTCGTGTCACAATGTTTGTCCTCAATGGACTCCTAAACCACTTAACCGATTATAATAAAATTCGCACACCATGTGCAGTTCGATCCAACTTGAGAGATAGGATAGTTTAAATCTCAAATTATAGTGGCAATTTTAATTTATTGCTAATTATTGTCTGTTATTATTTGACAGTCACAATTATCTGTTAACTCCAAATGATTCTAACAGATGTCGATACATTTCGACTGGGTTGAGTAAGTAATCAATAGATGGCTCTGCTATGGTCAATCTACGAACGTGTCATTATAAGCTACACTATCTATTTTTCATTCCCCTAAGTGAGGCAAAACAACGTTTGCCGGGTCAGCTAGTTATTATAACATGTATGTACAGTGTTCTTATTCTACACAACATTAACTTACTACTAGGTTTTTATTAGGCTTTTAGCGCCTTTTAAAAACTTATAACACAATAATTACAAAAATAAAACAAAAACTCTTACGAAAAGTAGATTAAATCTAAGTCAGTGTCCGCGGGTAATGATATAAACCAATTTTTAATTAAGTATAAGAAGCCCACTATACGTTCCCACTGCTGGGACTCGGGGCCTTCTCTCACGAGGAGACAGATATAGGCCATAATCCACCACGCTGGCCAAGTGCGCACACACAAAAGTCAATTCAATTCAATAATAAATTGGCCAAGTGTGAGTAGGACTCGCGCATGAAGGGTTCCGTACCATTGTTGTATGGGAGCCCCCCTTAAATATTAATTTTATAATTTTATTTGATAACTAATATACATTTATATATTATGTAGTGTAGTGTAGAAGTAAGTATCTAGCAGCTCCCGTTATTGATATAAAGCAAAAAGACGCGAAAAAAAACACGTTTATTGTATGGGGATCCCCCTTAATAATTTCTTTTTTTTTTAGTAATTGTTGTTATAGCGGTATGGAAAATACATATCTAGTGAAAGTTTCAGCTTTCTAGCTATTACGGTTTCTGAGGTACAGCCTGGAGACAGACAGACAGCGGAGTCTTAGTAATAGGCTCCTGTTTTTACCTTTTAGGTACGTAACCCTAAAAGTGACAAGTAATATAACAACTCAGCATAATACTGGTTACTGATCATAATATAGCTTAACTTCGTTGATAGCTTCAGGTAATCTTAGTTAGCCATGCTATGGGCGCTACATATATGAAAACATATTTAATACAGTGTTTGTAAACTCCATGTAACGTCACTCAATTTTACGACAAACTCTCTAAAGCGCCGAAATCGATTGGCTTTAGTTGGTTTCGTTTGTTTTCCGTACAATGATAAATTATCTCCATTTAACGACCACTCTCTATAACGCCATAAAATGCACAGTCCCTTTAGTGTCGTTATAGTATACGTTATATCATATTGTACGTTATATGACAGACTGTAAATTGACATGAATTATGTGTAAATATGTTGTTATTTTCAATTTTATTTTTATGGCATTTACAACTAATTATATTATTATGACATTGAATGACTAATTATATTATTATGACATTGTATGACTAATTATATTATTTTGACATTGTATGACTAATTATATTATTATGACATTGTACGACTAATTATATTATTATGACATTGTATGACTAATAATATTATTATGACATTGTATGACTAATTATATTATTATGATATTGTATGACTAATTATATTATTATGACATTGTATGACTAATTATATTATTATGACATTGTATGACTAATTATATTATTATGACATTGTATGACTAATTATATTATTATGAAATTGTATGACTATTATTAAGACATTGTATGACTAATTATATTATTAAGACATTGTGCGATTGACTAATTAATTAATTAATTGTTGGTGAATATAATGTAATATGTAAATTTGACGTGCCTAGTATAACGCAATGTTATAAGGTTAATAAAGCTCTATGATTTCTATAGAGTTTTCACTGTACTTACCAAGAATAATGAAAAGGCAATAATAATTCATATTTGATTTAGTAGTTTCTTCTTCTAAGGTCTGAAAAACAATTATATTTGTTTTAAAAACATTTTTACCTAATTAAAGTATCAATAAACGAGTTATTCTCGGAATGGTAGACCTCTAGATAAGAACTATGATATTTTTCAGCAAAAGAAAAATAATGTTAATAGGAAAATGTTTGATTTTAGGGTTCCGTACCTAAAAGGTAAAAACGGGACCCTATTACTAAGACTCCGCTGTCTGTCTGTCTCCAGGCTGTATCTCAGAAACCGTAATAGCTAGAAAGATGGCATTTTCACAAGATATGTATTTTCCGTGCCGCTATAACAACAAATACTAAAAATAAAAAATATTAAAGGGGGTCCCCATACAAAAAACGTATTTTTTTCGTAATTTTTGCTATAGTACATCAATAACGGTAGCTGCTAGACAAATTTTCCAAATTTGGTAATGTATATTAGCTATAAAATTGAGTAATGAAATTTAGTTAAATAAATATATAGGCACAGGAAATACATATCTTGTGAAAGTTTCAGCTTTCTATCTATTACGGTTTCTGAGATACAGTCTGGAGACAGACAGACAGCGGAGGCTTAGTAATAGGATCTCGTTTTTACCTTTTAGGTATGGAACACTAAAAAAGATAAACAAAAAAAATTTTGACAAGGTTTACTGTTCGGAAAACAACTATTTTAATAATCGTTAAATTACCATTAATTTTTATCTTGTACTCGTAAAATTACTCGTATTTTAGTTATTACTCGTTAATTTACTTTTAATTTATTAAACTACTGAAACGTTCTAGTAATACCTAACCTAACTTGCTTTCGAATGTATGTAAAATACCTAAACATAAGCAGCTAACTATACGTTTCCACTGCTGGGACTCGGGGCTTTCTCTCACTAGGATAGAGGAGATAACAGCCATAATCCACCACACTGTCAAAGGACCGGGTATTTAACACCCAGACCCACAGCCAACAAATTTAGTTAAGCACAAAGATGTTGACCGGGCCGGGAATCGAACCCGGAACCTTCTGATTAGCAGACCGGCATGGTAACCTTTACGCCAACGAGGTCGTCAAATAATCTGAGTTGTAAAGAGACGCATAATATATCCTATGTTACTCGAGGATAATGTAGCTTCCCAACGGTGGAAGAATTATCCAAATCGGTCCAGTAGTTTCGGAGCCTATTCGCGTCAAACAAACAAACAAAATTTTCCTCTTTATAATAATACCTATAGGTATAGACAAAATAAATAAAAAAGGAATAAGTATAAAGAGAATACGGAGGTAAGAAAATAACTCATTAGTATATTAATTATTTATTTACAAGTTCCATATGTATATATGTTCCATATGTATGTATGTTGAACAATTTGTAGTACCTACCTAAGTATAAGAGCTAGTCAACTTGATATCTTGTGATGATCATGATATATATACTTAAATGACACATAAAATCTACTATTAAATATAATACAAACAAACACACGCATAGACATGATTTATCGCGAACTTTATATAATATCTAACTAGCTGACCCGGCAAAAGTTGTTTTTCCTTATTAGTCAATTTATTTCTTCTTTTAGTCTCAGGTGTCAAATGTATTTAACTGACAACCCCAAGTGTCATATTGGTAGTTGAAGTGTCAAATGTCAGACTGGTATTAGCTCTAGTCTCAGTAACTTAAAGTTACAAGTGTCAATTTATTTCTTCTTATAATCTCAGGTGTCAAATAAATTTAACTGACGGAGACGTGGGAGACGCACATACGCGAGCTATGCGGGAGACTCTCGAGCTCGTGCTTCGCGCTCCGGCGGCTCGCGAGCACCGCCACCCGCAGCGTCGTGCGCTCCTGCTACTTCGCGACCGTCCATAGCATCATAACGTACGGCTTGGAGCTATGGGGGCGCGCTGCTGATCGAAATAGAGCCTTCGTTTTGCAAAAACGAGCGATTCGTGCTATTTGTAGAGTGCAGGATGATGAGTCGTGTGTAGAGTTGTTCCGGGAGCTCGGAATACTGCCGTTGCCATGCGAGCTTATATACCAGATAGCCCTCTTCACACATACGCACCTGGATAAATTTAAGCGTAGAGGCGTCCATGCCTCGTACGAATTGCGGAGTAATAGTAAAAAAGACCAGTTAGTAACACCGTCGCATCGTCTCGTCAAGTCGGAGAGGTCGGTGTATATTGTAGGGCCCGCGGTATACAACCGCATACCCGCTACCGTCCGAGATGCAGCTTCCATCGCGCGATTCAAAATTAAACTTAAAGCTTGGTTGCTTGATAAATTATTTTATGACATAGATGAATTCTTGGATTTTAAAGATTATTAATGAATATCTAATTTTATTTTTGTATTGTAATAATTTTATATCAATTTAATTTTAACTTTGACATGTAACATGGAGTTATCAATAAATTATTGTATTGTATTGTTAATTGTCATATTGGTAGTTGAAGTGTCAAATGTCAGATTGGTATTCGCTCTAGTCTCAGTAACTTTTCGTCTCATGTCACTGACTTAAAGTTACAAGTGTCAATTTATTTCTTATTATAGCCTCAGTTGTCAAATGAATTTAACTGACAGCCTTAAGTGTCATATTGGTAGTTGAAGTGTCAAATGTCAGATTGGTATTAGCTCTAGTGTCCGTAACTTTTCGTCTCATGTCAGTGACTTAAAGTTACAAGAGTTAATTTATTTCTTATTATAGCCTCAGGTGTCAAATGTATTTAACTGACAACCCCAAGTGTCATACTGGTAGTTGAAGTGTCAAATGTCAGATTGGTATTCGCTCTAGTCTCAGTAACTTTTCGTCTCATGTCAGTGACTTAATGTTACAAGTGTCAATTTATTTCTAATTATAGTAAAAGTAAAGTAAAAAGCCTTTATTCTATTGCATTTCATTTTATAAAAATTACATTTTTATTTACACCTTTTCATGCAAAAGTTGCCGCTTGGGAATAGGCCTCCCCCGTTAGTCTCAGGAGTCAAATGTATTTAACTGACAGCCCCAAGTGTCATATGGGTAGTTGAAGTGTCAAATGTCAGATTGGTATTAGCTCTAGGGTCAGTAACTTTTCGTCGCGCGCGTCGCTGCTTATAATGGACTCCCCTTATATGTTCGTTCAATGCGTTTCTATGAAGGAACCCTTTGCCGCAAAGGTTGCATTTATACCGACGATCGCCAATGTGACCCTGAAAAGAAAAAAAAAAGATTTATTAATAAAACTAGCTAAAAAGAAGTTGATCTGGGATAAAAAGTAGCGAAAAAATAGCTGAAAGACCGTATGAAGAATTACGAAAAGAATATTTATATTTATTTTGGTATTTATGTGACTTAAGAATTTGAAAAAAAAAACTGCTTCACAAAAATTAGTTTTAGATTTTTTTTATTAGCTTTTTTCTTTTAAATAACATTATAAGGATAAACTGTTCAAGATTCAATTTGCAAAAAGAAGCACTAGCGGCGAGTCGGCGTGTGCGTCTGCGCATGTTGTGCAAGGGAGACGGCGCTATAAAAACGTGAAGGAGAGAGATAGAGAGAGAGAGAGAGAGACAGCGCAAATACCCGCATGTGGTTATTTAGATTGGACAGCGAGCGGCGGCGGGTGCGTCTGCACGTGCTGTGCGATTGAGACGGCGCGATGGAAGCACGAGGGAGAGAGAGAGAGAGAGAGAGAGACAGCGCACGTACCCGCATGTGGTTGTTGAGGTTGGACAGCGAGCGGAACCGCTTGCGGCTGACGCGGCAGTGCGTGCGTCTGGGCGTGTTGTGCGAGAGAGACAGCGCGATGGAAGCGTGTGGGAGAGAGAGAGAGAGAGACAGCGCACGTACCCGCATGTGGTTGTTGAGGTTGGACAGCGAGCGGAACCGCTTGCGGCAGACGCGGCAGGCGCGGCGCGGCGGCGCGTGCGTCTGCGCGTGCTGTGCGAGCGAGACGGCGCGATGGAAGCGCGCGCCGCACTGCTCGCACGCGTGCGCGCGGACGTCCGCGTGGATGGACAGGTGTTCCCGGAGCGAGTACATGTTCTGGAACAAGTATGTACTACATAGTCTAAGAGCCCGTGAAGATCGTCCTTCACCGATCTGATAACCAGATGAGACGTATTTTTGATGAAGTATTTTTTATAACCAAATATGCCTAAAATTGCTTGCCTATCGAAAAGTGCTCATGGCTTTTTTTTTTGCGCATGCTCGTGTATAGTCAAATGATAATTTAGCTACAATTATCAAAAATAAAAATAACATTCTAACTGTTCAGAATCGTTGTTACTCCTATGAAGCGCATCAAAATAGAATGAGTCACCTATTTTGACTTACCTGTTGACACCTGCTTGCCAGGTAGTTATACAATGAAATGAGTAGGCAAGCATACCGAAGCATATTCTGTGTATTAAAAATTATCAGTGAAATAAATTTCATTTGGTTATCAAAAGTATGAAGGTGATGAAAAAAAAATCAATAAAAGTTTATTTAATTAAAAATAGCCATGAGCACTTTTCGATGGGCAAGCAATTTTAGGCACATTTGTTTATAAAAAATATTTAATAAAAAATACGTCTCATCTGTTTATCAAATCGGTGAAGGACGATCTTCACGGGCTCTTCTACTAACAGTAGAAACTCGATTAACCGGCCCTCAGTTATACGCATTCGCGATTATCCGGACTACAGACCAAAATTGTCTAAAGTCGTATTTTAGCAAGCATGAACGTGTCGGACGGAACTGGCATCACCCCGCCCGCGCCGGCTTCTCATCGGAAAATAAAAAAAAAACGATTTTCTTCATACTTTCGATTATTCGAATGCCTAAAAACAATAATTAGGCCAGTTAATCAAGTTTCTACTGTATTTGTATCTATTGTATCTGTATCTATTTTCTTACATATACCGTAAGTAATTTGATGAGTGTTGTGTATATGTCGTGGCCGCATAGTAGAATTGCCCATTTCATGAAATGATCGGCCATTTCATGAAATGGTAGCATTTCATGAAATATGTCACTGTCCATTGGCCATATCATGATGTGCCCAGGCCAGATCAATGATAAGAAATCGTTTGACGATAGGACCAGCTGGACGCACTGCTATTTCATGAAATAATCAATCTTAATCGATCAGATCGTGGAATTGTTTCATTGACTACCGGTACCGGTACGAAATGATCAATCGTTTCATGAAATGATCAATCGTTTCATGAAATGATCAATCGTTTCATGAAATGATCAATCGTTTCATGAAATGATCAATCGTTTCATGAAATGATCAATCGTTTCATGAAATGATCAATCGTTTCATGAAATGATCAATCGTTTCATGAAATGATCAATCGTTTCATGAAATGATCAATCGTTTCATGAAATGATCAATTCTACGATGCAGCCACGACATATATAACGTGTGAACAATGCTAACGCAGTGGGAACTGATCGCTGCCTCGCGACACAGGTTCTCATGAAGCGAGGCGCAATGTTTCAGTAACGCACGGCTCAAAACTCTAATTATAAGTCTACTTTTGTATTGTGTCTGTGCTCACAACTTAGGAACAATTTTTTTTTTGACGTGACAACATCTTAAATTAGGTTGCGGCTGGGAGTCACTTATGAAAAAGTGTAACGCCCGGTAACGTTACGATGAGTCACCGAACGAGAGAGAGGCCCGCCGAATGCCTTGCGTCTCTCTCCCACTCGACTATGATCGGTCTGCCGCGCGCGCAGCACGCGGCAGACGTTGTCACGTAAAATCTTCGCCCGTAAAACCGACTTTACAGGCAACCATTTTTTTTTAATCTTTATGTTGTAGATATTACGTCGTGCGTTAATTTGCGGAAATCCCTTGTACATGGGGGAATTATCACATCTGATACTATTAATTAATTAATTATTTTTTAGGCAATAAAATAAAAAAAGACCTGTATTTTAGCACTGAACATTAGTACATAACTCAAGATAATTATTACCGGACAACCATTACACTAGCTTTAACGCTTTTCAGTAAAGGCTCAAACTATGTGTAGCCTCCAATAATCCAAATAATATTTACTCAGAGCTAGCTCAGGTGGAGCCGGTTTAAGCATACTTAGTTACTAAACAGTGGCTAACAGAACCAGTGACTAAGTGAATTAGTGACTAAGGGAACTAATGACTAAGTGAATTAGCGACTAAGGGAACTAGTGACTAAGTGAATTAGTGACTAAGGGAACTAGTGACTAAGTGAATTAGTGACTAAGGGAACTAGTGACTAAGTGAATTAGTGACTAAGTGAATTAGTGACTAAGGGAACTAGTGACTAAGTGAATTAGTGACTAAGGGAACTAGTGACTAAGGGAACTAGTGACTAAGTGAATTATTGACTAAGGGAACTAGTGACTAAGTGAATTAGTGACTAAGGGAACTAGTGACTAAGTGAATTAGTGACTAAGGGAACTAGTGACTAAGTGAATTAGTGACTAAGGGAACTAGTGACTAAGTGAATTAGTGACTAAGGGAACTAGTGACTAAGTGAATTAGTGACTAAGGGAACTAGTGACTAAGTGAATTAGTGACTAAGGGAACTAGTGACTAAGGGAACTAGTGACTAAGGGACTAGTGACTAAGGGAACTAGTGACTAAGTGAATTAGTGACTAAGGGAACTAGTGACTAAGTGAATTAGTGACTAAGGGAACTAGTGACTAAGTGAATTAGTGACTAAGGGAACTAGTGACTAAGTGAATTAGTGACTAAGGGAACTAGTGACTAAGTGAATTAGTGACTAAGGGAACTAGTGACTAAGTGAATTAGTGACTAAGGGAACTAGTGACTAAGTGAATTAGTGACTAAGGGAACTAGTGACTAAGTGAATTAGTGACTAAGTGAATTAGTGACTAAGGGAACTAGTGACTAAGGGAACTAGTGACTAAGTGAATTATTGACTAAGGGAACTAGTGACTAAGTGAATTAGTGACTAAGGGAACTAGTGACTAAGTGAATTAGTGACTAAGGGAACTAGTGACTAAGTGAATTAGTGACTAAGGGAACTAGTGACTAAGTGAATTAGTGACTAAGGGAACTAGTGACTAAGTGAATTAGTGACTAAGGGAACTAGTGACTAAGTGAATTAGTGACTAAGGGAACTAGTGACTAAGTGAATTAGTGACTAAGGGAACTAGTGACTACGTGAATTAGTGTCTAAGGGAATTAGTGACTAAGTGAATTAGTGTCTAAGGGAACTAGTGACTAAGTGAATTAGTGACTAAGCGAACTAGTGACTAAGTGAATTAGTGTCTAAGGGAACTAGTGACTAAGTGAATTAGTGACTAAGCGAACTAGTGACTAAGTGAATTAGTGTCTAAGGGAACTAGTGACTAAGTGAATTAGTGACTAAGGGAACCTTTGACTAAGGGAACTAGCGACTAAGTGAATTAGTGCCTAAGGGAACTAGTGACTAAGTGACACTAACCGAATATGTTTTCCCGCAGAGTTCGCACAGGTGTCCTCTGTCGGAGTATACGGCTGCCATATCGACGGTCGGATGACTCTCGCGGAAGTGTAGAGATAACCAGCCGACACTGTGTCCTAACGTATTTCACTAAAGGATCAAACTATGTGTAGCCTCTAATAACCCCAATAAGTTTTTACTCAGAGCTAGCTCAGGTAGGTAGGTTAGTAAAATTCGTGATTAGTCACGAAGTTTAGTAGTAGTAGTAGTTATAGTAGCTCACTGGACTTGTGACTAAGTGAATTAGTGATAAAGTGAAATTGTAATTAAGGGAAATAGTGACAAAGTGTGCAAGTGACTCTTACTGAATAAGTTTTTTTGCAGAGCTCGCTCAGCTGTCCCCAGTTTGTCAATACACTCACTCGGTGACTAAATAGTAGCTAAAGATCTAATGAATTGAATAAGTTTTTTCGCAGAGCTTGCTCAGTTAGCTCCGATTTACACTTAATGACTAAACAGTGACTAAGTGACATAGTGACTAAGGGATACTAACCGAATAAGTTTTTTCGCAGAACTTGCTCAGTTGGCCCCGGTTTAAGTACACTTAGTGACTAAACAGTGACTAAGTGACATAGTGACTAAGTGAACTAGTGACTAAGTGACACTAACCGAATATGTTTTCCCGCAGAGTTCGCACAGGTGTCCTCTGTCGGAGTACACGGCTGCCATATCGACGGTCGGGTGACTCTCGCGGAAGTGCAGAGATAACCAGCCGACACTGTGTCCTAACGCATTTCACTAAAGGATCAAACTATGTGTAGCCTATAATAACCCCAATAAGTTTTTACTCAAAGCTAGCTCAGGTGGCCCCGGTTTTAATACACTTCGTGACTAAATAGTGGCTGACAGAACTGGTAACTAAGTGAAAAAGTAACTGAGGTAACTAGTGACTAAGTGACTCTTACCGAATAAGTTTTTTTGTAGAGCTCGCCCCGTTGGCCCCGGTTTGAGTACACTTAGTGACTAAAATGTGGCTAACACACTAAGCGAAATAGTAACTAAGGGAACTAGTGACTAAGTGAATTAGTGACTTAGGGAACTAGTGACTAAGGGAACTAGTGACTAAGTGACACTAACCGAATATGTTTTCCCGCAGAGTTCGCACAGGTGTCCCCTGTCGGAGTACACGGCTGCCATATCGACGGTCGGGTGACTCTCGCGGAAGTGTAGAGATAACCAGCCGACACTGTGCCCTTGAGCACCGCACTGGGGGGACAAACATAACATAACATAAAACATCTTTATTTACCAAAAAGTTGTACATTTTCGTATATCAACACAAACTATGACTATAAATAAGTACTTGGCTTAAAAGTATAATATAACCAGCTGACCCGGCAAACGTTGTTTTGCCTCACTTAGGGGTACAGCGCCATCTATTGATTACTTACTCAACCCAGTCGAAAGGTATCGACATCTGTTAGAATCATTTGGAGTTAACAGATAATTGTGACTGTCAAATAATAACAGACAATCGTGAGCAATAAATTAAAATTGCGACTATAATTTGAGATTTAAACTATCCTATCTCTCAAGTTGGATCGAACTGCACATGGTGTGCGAATTTTATTATAATCGATTAAGTGGTTTAGGAGTCCATTGAGGACAAACATTGTGACACGAGATTTATATATATTAAGATTTATGCCAAAATATAAGTGAGTGAGTTTTACCCAACTACGGGGTTTTATAAGTATGAATTGTCATTATTAAGAACGGGCTTTAAAATAATCTGAGTAGCAAAGAGAAACAAAATATAGCCTATGTTACTCCGGGATATTGTAGCTTCACAACGTTGAAAGAATTTTCAAATCGGTCCAGTAGTTTCGGTGCCTATTCGCGTCAAACAAACAATCTTTAAATGTGAAAATCAAAATTAATTGATTATCAATTAATAAAATCATAGATATGTTTATTATTGGTCAAGTACTAGTTGGAGACGCGCACGGAGGGTGCCGTATAATAATTATCAGTCCATTTTACGTTCACACTGCTGGGACTTGGGCCTTCTCTCACGAGGAGAGAGATATAGGCCTCCATCACGCTCGCCAAATACGGGTTGGTCGATGACACACGTCTTCGGAAATAATTGTCCTTAAACTTGAAGTTTCCTCACGATGTTTTCCTTCACCGTAAAGCGAATGCAAATCTACACATAACTAACTTGTCCATTCGGTAGTTTTTACGTGAAACAGAATCAAACATTTATAAAAACTTTTGCATTTATAATATTAAGTAGGATAATATACTTAAATATAAATTAATAATACTAGCTGCGTCCTGTGGCATCACTAGCATTACTGCGAGATTAAAAGTAGCCTATGCGTTAATTTAGAGTTTGGACTATGTCCGTACCAAATTTCTTCAAAATCCGTTCAGCCGTTTAAGCGTGAGGAAGTTAAAAACACACAAACTTTCAAATTTATTATATTAGTAGTATAAGCTAACTTACCACTCTGCATTTGTGTATAGGTTTCTTTCTCTGCGTACCGTCTTTATTGGTCTGTGATCTGAAACGTACATACAAACATCTTTATTTGTAATACAGTAATACCCCGGACTTACGCGATAGGTGGGACCGAGCGCTATCCGCGTAAGTCGAATTCGCGTAAGTCGGGGTACAATTTTGCATATACATACCTATAAAGTCATACAAAGTATGTTTAATTGGGACCGGAGACTATAATTTAGGAAATATAAAACAATAATTTAGGAAATAAATTTTAATTCAATTCTAGATAATATGACAAACTATATTAATAAAATGTATAAACACAATCTGAAGTGCGCGGCTTTCGAACAAAAAACGTTAAAATAGACGAGAAAATTAAATCGCGTAACTCCGAATTCGCGTAAGTCGGGGTAGCGTAAGTCGGGGTATTACTGTATAGATTAGTGAGAACCTTTTACCTTGGATAAACCAAGGTTTTTAGGGAAAATGTTTCAATTATAGTATGTATTCTGCTTGTTATTAATAAATAATAACCCATAATTAATTAATTAATTCATTAATTTATTTCAGAATAATCCATACAGTACAAACATATATCAATAAAATACAATTCAAATAAATAAAATCAAATTAAATAATATACAAATCAAATTAAAATTAAATAAAAATAGTAATCATACTTTTTCTCCCGTCACAATTCTCATCCATCTAAAATGTATAGGGCAATCTAGACGCTCTTCCGTACCTTAAAGGTAAAAACGGGACCCTATTACTAAGCCTCCGCTGTCTGTCTGTCTGTCTCCAGGCTGTATCTTAGAAACCGTGATAGAGAGTATAGAGAGAGATAGTAGAGCATTGTCTAGTGCTCGCTTGGCTAGCTACCAACAATAAAGTTGGAAAAATCTGTAGCCAAGCACCTAACACTGTATTCCAGCAGCCTCTTTGAGAAACAGTTATTCTAGACTAGATTCTCGCTTACTCGTGTGGTTACGCGCTCAGGTGGTCAAATGCCTAGCTGTATGGAATAAAAAAGAAAACAGCCCTTGAAAGGTTTTGCGTTAAAAGTGACCTTGTATATTATAAGTGACCTTGTATATCATAAGTGACCTTGTATATTATAAGTGACCTTGTAATATCATAAGTGACCTAGTATATTATAAGTGACCTTGTACATTTTTAGTGACCTAGTATATTATAAGTGACCTTGTATATTATAAGTGACCTAGTATATTAAGAGGTACTACTTACGTATTGCAAGTAGTATTGTGCATTGTTTGTGCGTGTCTCAAATACGCATGTTTCGATGTGAACTTCATATCACAATCTGGACACGCCACTGAGGCAGCACCCGTCCTCTGAAAAAAAAAAATAACGGCGTAAAGTCCATGTAACGTCACTCGGTTTAACGACAAACTCTCTAAAGCGTCGAAATCAATTGGCTTTAGTTGGTTTAGCTTGTATTCCATACAATGATACATTCTCTCTATTTAACGACCACTCTCTATAACGCCATAAAATGCACAGTCCCTTCAGTGTTGTTATATAGTTTACACTGTATTATTATTATTATGAACCTGTTTTGTCCCATTGAATTTTTTTTCACACACGGCTGGTTAACCCCATACTGAATTATTTTTTAGTTCGTATTATGGTTGCTAACACAACTGAATTATACTACATATACATAAATATATTTAATATAGATACATATTTAAACAGACCTCGTTGGCACAATGGTTACCATGCCGGACTGCTAATCAGAAGGTTCCGGGTTCGATTACCGGCTCGGCCAACATCTTTGTGCTTAACTAAATTTGTTGGCTGTCGGTCTGGATGTTAAATATATATCTATACTAGCTGACCCGGCAAACGTTGTTTTGCCTTAATAATTATTTCTAAATATACAGTAGCCGATTCTCAGACCTACTGAATACGCATATAAAATTTGGAAAAAATCGGTCAAGCCGTTTCGGAGGAGTACGGTAACAAACACTGTGACACGGAAATTTTATATATAAGATAAAATATATATGTATGTATATGTAGTACATCACAACTAGAAATGGTTTAGTATGGTGGGGTTAACCAGCCGTGTGAAAAAAAAATGTATTTGCACCTTCTGACACCTCTGAACGTGTCCGTCCAAAGCTCGCTGAGTAGCGAACGCGCGGCCGCAGTTCGGACAGCCGTGCTCTCCCGCAGTGTGACGAGACCACTCGTGTGTCTTCTGAGCTGATTTACTCCTGAAATGTGAAGAAAATTTCAAGTATTTTTAAGCGTCTTTAAAGCTGATTTACTCTTGAAATGTGTACAAAATTTCAAGTGTTTTTAAGCGTCTTTAAAGCTGATTTACTCTTGAAATGTGAAGAAAATTTCAAGTGTTTTTAAGAGTCTTTTGAGCTTATTTACTCTTGAAATGTGAAGAAAATTTCAAGTATTTTTAAGCGTCTTTAAAGCTGATTTACTCTTGAAATGTGAAGAAAATTTCAAGTATTTTTAAGCGTCTTTTAAGCTGATTTACTCTTGAAAAAATATCTTTTATCTAAATCCAGCAACAGAACCTAATCCCACAAAGTCTCATGGTTTAACCATAATGGCGAATGCTCCTCTAATGTTGTGTATTTTCTAAATTAAGCTATAAGTTCTTAATGAGTCTAGTTTGGACTCAAGAATGTTATATTTTTGTTTATGATTGCTACGTGCTAGGAGCCATGTTTTTTTTTTTATTTTTTTTTTTACTCAGAATAGGTCAGCGCTTGACCACAATTCTCCTGATGGTAAGTGATATTGAGGTCTACGGTGGATCGCGCTTACCTAGAAGGAACCAGTTCACTCTCGCCTTGAAAATCGCTAGATTGTAGTCATTGGGGAACAGGGAATTCGGCAAGGAATTCCAAAGTTTGGCGGTTCGGACAACAAAGGTGGAGGCAAAACGCTTAGTGCGTGCCTTGGGCACCTCAACCGTAAACCGATGCCGCCTTGGCGTTTCCCTGCTCGTCCGATAGTGGAAGGGGGCGGGGGGAATCACGAATGTACACTAGTATGTAACTGTTTTGTACAATTATGTTAATTAAGATATCTAAAAATTGATAATTGAAATGTGAAGAAAATTTCAAGTATTTTTTTAAGAATCTTTTGAGCTGATTTACTCAAAAATCCCGATAATCGGAAGTATGAAGAAAATCTGTATTTTTTTGACGTGACAACGTCTTAAATTAGGTTGCGGCTGGGAGTCACTTATGAAAAAGTGTAACGCCCGGTAACGTTACGATGAGTCACCGAACGAGAGAGAGGCCCGCCGAATGCCTTGCGTCTCTCTCCCACTCAACTATGATCGGTCTGCCGCGCGCGCAGCACGCGGCAGACGTTGTCACGTAAAATCTTCGCCCGTAAAACCGACTTTACAGGCAACCATTTTTTTTTTATTTACGATAAGAAACCGGCGCGGGCGGGGTGGTCAAAAATACGAGTTGGTGTTCCAACTCGTATTTTTGACCTGTAGTCCGGATAATCGCGAAACCGTATAACTGAGGGCCGGTTAATCGAGTTTCTACTGTATGTAAACAACTTACTTGAAAGTAATTCCGCACTTTTCACACGAGTATTCTAACCCTTTGTGCTGGTTGTAATGATTTTTCGCTGAATATCTGAAATAGATAGAATAGAATAGAATATTTTTATTCATCATAAGGTATCCTATTACAAATACAATTAATATTAATAACAAGATACAGTATGGACTTGTCAAAGAAAAACCCTAGGTACAATATACCGCTTAGCAATTAGATCATAATTTTGTTACCTGTTTTAACTTTTTATCACTAATGTGCGCAAAACAAAAACATACACAAATATATTATCATCATAATTTATTATATATTTAATTATATCATAATTCAAATTCTTAATATTGTGAATACGTCAGTCTGCAATATACATCCAAGCAAACGTCATTTGATCTGCGTAAAAAACCGACATTCGACTGGATCGGAAGCAAGCAGGCATAAGCCCACGCAAGCCAAGCCAAACGCCCTGTTTACATGATCCATGATCCTTACCAGGATCGACAATCGCAAGAATTGAAATGAATTGTGTGAAAGAGGATATGAAAGAGAAAGGAGTGACTGTAGATATGACGGCTGACAGAAGAGTGTGGAAGCAAAAAACGGGCTGTGCCGACCGAAATGTGAAGGCAAAGAAGAAGAAGATTGTCGATCCTTGCCTAGGCTTGGCAAGCGTGTAAACGTGCCATTACGCAGATCAATGGGCGTTTGCAGCAAGCGCTTGCGATGCATTTACATGTTGGCCCGCGTTTTGTAGCCATTGTGATCTCGCGGCGAGTACACGCTTGCTTGATTTTACAAAAAATAAATAAAAAATGGTTGCCTGTAAAGTCGGTTTTACGCGCAAAGATTTTACGTGACAACGTCTGCCGCGTGCTGCGCACGACCGATCATAGTTGAGTGGGAGAGAGACGCAAGGCGGGCCTCTCTCTCGTTCGGTGACTCACCGTAACGTTACCGGGCGTTACACTTTTTCATAAGTGACTCCCAGCCGCAACCTAATTTAAGACGTTGTCACGTCAAATATGAGTTGCTGGTCGAATGAGGAGAGTCTTTCGTTTCTGGAACATTACCAAATGGAACCATGCATCTGGAATCCGAAAGATGCAAATCATAAAGATAAGAAGAAACAAGCAGATGCATGGATTCGTATTTTATTTCACTTTGCTACATTTCAAATAAAAGTACGTTAAACCAAATGCAATAGCCGTCACAAGTTCGGTGTCCGCCAAGCTTGGATGTATATTGCAGACTGACGTATTCACAAGCGCATAAACGCCTTTCAAACGATTTGTGGAGATTTGTGGAGGCTTGGGACTGTTTGCAGTTTGCCAAGGCTTGGCAAGCGTGTAAACGTACCATAAGTCATAAGTAATTTATTCATAAACACAAGTTTACACATCAAAAAAATATTTCTTACACTCATACTATAATAAAATAAAATTAATTTTACAAATTATAAATTAATATACAAGCAGTATATATTTAATTATAAAGGATCCAAAGATAACACTGGTTATTTAATTAATTTGACAATTAATAAATTCATCTATTAGTATCGGAGGCCAAGATCCGATTCGGGTCGACGTGCCAACCCAGTTAGCTAGTTTTTTTTGTTAGATATTGTATTTACATTTATTTTTTTTTGATATTGTATACTTATAATCTTTTGACATTTCTTTTAGCTGTAAAATAATAGTGGAGTACAATCAACTTATAAATTACCTAACTAATTAATTGACCTTTTGCACACCGCATATGCGGTAGCCTACAAGGGACATTTTATATTATTTTCCATGTTTTTATATTACCTGTGGCTACGCAAATAAAATTATTTCATTTCATTTCATTTCATTTCATCAACTGAATAAAAGGTTTGCTCGATAAGCCATCCTTTCAGCTTATTTTTAAAGTTAGCTGTAGTGGTGGTATTCACCACTAACTCGGGTAAGCAATTGTATACCCGCGGGCCCATAATATGAGTCAGCTTGGATGACTTGGCGAGAGAGTGTTACCATAAAGTTTACTGTATTCTCAAGTTAACAAGTTCACCTGAAGTATGTGACGAGGGGACACAAGCGACATCTATACACAGCCTCGTGGCACCGCATGTGGTTCTCCAACGTGCGTTTCTGTTTCTGCCGTATACTGCATACTGGACACACGAATTGCCCCGCGCTTTCCTGTCAGTACACCAATAACCTATAGTTTAGAATTATTTTCCAGAAGTTTGTTTATTTACATTGCTTGTTGTGTGTATAATAATTTTTTGTAATATATATATATATATATTAGCATTTAATTTAATTCTATGATAATTTTGTGTAATTGATAATGTATAATTTTGATTTTCCTAATTTAATTTAATTTGATTGTTTTGTATCTTTATCTTCATATGTGTATATCATTAGTGTAATTCGTGTATGCGGTGCTAATTATGATAAATAAATAAAAAAATAAATAATAGTTTTTTTTTTAAGGACACATTCACACACGGCTGGTTAGACCCATACTGAACCATTTCTAGCTCGTATTATGGTTGCTAACACAACTGATATACTACATATACATACATACATATCTTAATATATAATATAAATGAACAAATTAAAATTGCGACTATAATTTGAGATTTAAAATATCTCTCAAGTTGGAACGAACTGCACATGGTGTGCGAATTTTATTATAATCGGTTAAGTGGTTTAGGAGTCCATTGAAGACAAACATTGTGACACGAGATTTATATATATATTAATATATAAATTAAGTTTTAATCTAAGTTCAATAATTCAAAAATACTTTTCTTAAATTTGACTAAGCTACTATTAAATATATATCAATGGAAGTTGGTGCCGATACTTACCTCATGTATTTGTTTATGGTATTCCATTTGCGCTTCTCTTCTAAACCCAAGATAGCATATTTCACATTTATATTTGGCGTCCAAGTAACATTGGTATGTCTTTCTCTTTTCAAACTCTTCTGCGGAAAAGAGATGGATATATCGTTACAAACCTCTTACGGCGAAGTTAAGGGCAAAATCTTGAAACGGTTAATTCGCTATAAATATCGAAAATATAGGTTAAAGTTCGTCTAAAGAAACACTCTAAGAATATTTATACTTATTTTGGCACCAATCAGACTTATAAGTTAATAACTCAACTGGTTCAAAAAATTTAAAGGTATTTTTTAACTTTTTTTTTTTCATATTGATAAGTCCAATATAAGTCATAAAGAGTAAACAAATGTGAGCCAATGTGCGACAAACGTTGTTTTGCTTTATCACTTAGGGGTATGGAAAATAGAAAGTAGCCGATTCTCAGACTTACTGAATAAGCATATACATTTGGTTAAAATCGGTCTAGCCGTTACGGAGGAGTACGGTAACTAACATTGTGACATGGAAATTTTATATATAAGATATAGCGTGGTTCGCGTCGCCACGCCAGAAATCGGTTTTACGTGCGGCTATAGATGTTCCACATCAAAAATATTGAAAAAATTTCTTGAAAACCGTCTAAAGAACCACCTCTAAAATATTGATTACTTATTTTGTTTTGAATTTTTTACACGAAGTGTGCGGTCCGCCATGGATGACAAGAGCGAGGGACACAGAAGAATGGAGGCTTATAGGGGAGTCCCATACCGCTAAAGCAACTTCAGCATATAAAACAAATGAAGAAATGGATAGGGAAGAGTGAAAAGAAAAAAAAATTGATAAATTTGCTTTGTGTCTGTAGATTAAAGGCTTTATTTTATTTTATTGGCTTGAAAAGGGGTATTGTAACGAAGTTCCTTATCGCGCGTTATGAAAGGGGGCTAGACGGAAAAAATTCTTACGAAAAGTCGTCACGACACTTTTTGCGCACGGTATGGCAACGTCGCATCTCCAAAATTTGTTCGGAAGTCAAATACGGCTATCAATGAAAGTATTCACTAATTGACAACAGCGCCATTCGTTTCAGGTGGAGTTGCGATTGAGCCTACTGATTAAGTTTATATTGCATTATATTTGTTAATAATAAAAAACAAACATATTATAACTTAAAAAGAATAAAATTTATTACATTTCCTTCACTAATTAATCGAAAGGAACTTCTTTCCATCCGGGTGTCCCCTGACACATCTCAAGTTATTTTGTTTTGAATTTGGTCAGTCAGATTCAAGCGCAAGCCCATTTAAGATAAAAAAAAATGCTTACCAGCCAATTTCTCCTGTGTATTCAAATATTCAATATGAAACACACTATCGTACAAGAATTCATTTTGATATTTATTCTGTATGTGTTTTAACGTATTTATTGCGCGCGGATCGATTGATGCGTCTCCTGGAAAAAAAGAAACGTAAGTGATGGCGATTCAGCGGCACACACGACTAAACTAAATCTAAAGAAGCCCCGTCTCTTTTCATCTTAGGTGGCCAGAAAGAGACGGCGCGTTCTGAACCACAGACCAAACAACTAAAATCACGTTAAATATGGAAAATGTAGGTAGTTTTAGAGGTGATACGAGTGAGTGCGAACTAAAGTCGCCTATATTTTCTACATTTGGCGTGATTTTAGTTGGTTTGACTATGGTGCAGAACGTGCCGTCTCTTTCTGGCCACCTAAGATGAAAAGAGACGGGGCTTCTTTAAATTTAGTTTAGTCGTGTGTGCCGCTGAATCGCCACCAGTATCTTACTTATTCTATGGCTATTAAAATATTTAACAAATTACCAGACGACCTAAAGCGTATCGAGAATATTAAAACTCTCCTGACAAACTTAAAAAACTTACTCATAACAAAAAGTTATTATAAAATAAAAGACTTTTTAACTGACGGAACACTTAAAAAATCTAATGAATTAACAGGGTTGCTCATCTCCAGTAAATAAATGCGATGCCTTATGGGTAATTATGTAACTATAAAGTGACATAGTATTGCAATAAATGGTTTGACTTTGACTTTGACTTTCTATACTAATATTATAAAGAGGAAAAAATTGATTTTTTGATTGTTTGTTTGACGCGAATAAGCTCCGAAACTACTGGACCGATTTGAAAAATTCTTTCACCGTTGGGAAGCTATATTATCCCTGAGTAACATAGGCTATATTTTGTTTCTCTTTGCAACTCAGATTAAATAAATAATAAATACTAGGACACATTTCACACACGGCTGGTTAGCCCCATACTGAACAATTTCTAGCTCGTATTATGGTTACTAACACAACTGATATACTACATAATATACATACATACATACATATTTTATATAGATACATATTTAAAGTTAAATGCCGCTTGAAAAACGTCAGTCTTGTGCGTGGTCACCCATCCAAACACCGCTTCGACCGTTGTTTTGCCAAAGTCAAAGTAATTTATTGATAACAATACAGTCAAAAGTCACACAATAAAATTAAATATAATATAATCAATATAAATGTCAATAATATTCAAATAGAAATGTCAAGTACCTTCGATGATCGTGTCAGATCACCTTAGCTAGCCGAGCTACAAGCGCTATTTGTACGTTTATTTGCCATAGATACCATAAATTAACACTATAATAGGAATCCAAAGGCTCCCAAAGTAGTAGATGACAAATAGAAGACAAAATTAAATATTTAGTGTACTTCCGCTGTGATCCGAAATCCAAATTAAGACAAGTAAAGGAAAAATCAACTAAGATCAATTAACCAAGCTTAATTAACTAAGATTAATTAACTAAGATCAATTAACTAAGATTAATTAAGATTAACTCACTCTCGACTTGTCGTTCGAAGAGTCAGCATCTCCTGATGATGCCTTGTGGTTAGGCGAAACACGTGTAGAGTTAGGAATTTCCGAATTGTGATAGGTAACGTTAATCTTAATTAATCTTAGTTAATTGATCCTAGTTAATTAATCTTAGTTAATTAAGCTTGGTTAATTGATCTTAGTTGATTTTTCCTTTACTTGTCTTAATTTGGATTTCGGATCACAGCGGAAGTACACTAAATATTTAATTTTGTCATCTATTTACAATGGATTTTCGCAAAGTAACGCCTGAGTCAATAAGTTATGTAAAAGCTTACCTTGCATAAATCTCCAAAGTCGCTTCATTAGACGTTCAGACAATCTATCAAAACAATTCAATATGGTCTCTTTGTTAATAACGAAGCCATCGGCCGTTTTCAATTCTCCACAGGATGCAAACTTTGACTTCAGTTTGATTCTTAAACTGTGAACAAAAACATTTTTGACGTGACAACGTCTTAAATTAGGTTGCGGCTGGGAGTCACTTATGAAAAAGTGTAACGCCCGGTAACGTTACGATAAGTCACCGAACGAGAGAGAGGCCCGCCGAATGCCTTGCGTCTCTCTCCCACCCAACTATGATCGGTCTGCCGCGCGCGCCGCACGCGGCAGACGTTGTCACGTAAAATCTTCGCCCGTAAAACCGACTTTACAGGCAACCATTTTTTTTTTTACACATTTCACACACGGCTGGTTAGCCCCATACTGAACCATTTCTAGTTTGTATTATGGTTGCTAACACAATTGATATACTACATATACATACAATACATATTTTATATAGATACATATTTACAACCCAGACCGAAAGCCAACAAATTTAGTTCAACACAAAGATGTTGTCCGAGCCGGGAATCGAACCCGGAACCTTCTGATTGGCAGTCTGGTATGGTGACCTTTATGCCAACGAGGTCGTCTATTATATATAATATCTTTAATAGATGTCTAGTAGGTAATATGTAAATAGAAGAAAAAAAATTGCCAAGTGCGAGTTAGACTCGCGCATGAAGGGTTCCCTACCATTGTTGTATGGGAGCCCCCGTGAAATATATTATATATATTTTTTAAATATTTTTTTAAGTTATTACATAAATATTAAATATTCTGTGAATAGGGTAAATACCAAATATCGTTAAAGAGATGGAGTGAAAAATGCTTTAAAATTACGTTTATTGTATGGGGAGGACACCCTTTCATATTTGTAATTTTTTTATTTATAGTATTTGTTGTTATAGCGGCACGGGAAATATATAAATTGTATAGTTTCAGCTTTCTAGCTATTACGGTTTCTGAGATACAATGTGGAGACAGACAGACAGCGGAGGCTTAGTAATAGGATCCCGTTTTTACCTTTTAGGTACGGAACCCTAAAAAAATACTCACCTTTCTTTAGGATCTAAAAGACCCTGTTTATAATCGATCAACTTATGACATTTATTCTTTATGACATCTAAATCTGAACTTAGGATTTCTAATTTGTTTTCCACTTTGCTTCCTCCTTTTGCACTTTTATTATTATCTGTTGACATTTTATTATTATTTGACACTCGCATTTTTGACACCTCACTTTTTGACAGCGGTGTCGACGGCAGTTCTGTCAAACAAATCTCTTCCCAATCTTTATATATTTTTGACAGTTCTTTATTCATTAAGTTCAGTTTTTTTACAACTTTATTACTAGAGTTTTCTACTTGTTTGTCTAATCTTTTCAAATGGGAATCAAATTTTTGTTTTGATTGACATTTATTTGACATTTCTTCTTGGGATAAATTATCTTGTGACATATTTTCAGTTGTGTCATTTTTGTCTAAATCATGTTTTAGTGTTTTTTTTCTAATTAGTTCAGCTAAACATTCATCATCACTGCTTAGATCATCTTTTATTTCAGATTTATCATTTGTTTCATCATTTTTTATATCTGTGTCATATTTAATATCGTCATCGCTTTCATTCGGTTGATCATCATTTAAACTGAAATCCGCATTATATTCATTTATCATGTCCGTATCATTTTCTGTTGTATTCAAATCATTTTGTAATAAAACTTCGTGGAAAGAGTTTGTTGTATCCTTAGCTTCGACTTGAAATAAATCTTTTAAAACTTCAGAGTTGCTTGAATTTATTTCCTGTTTTATAAAATGGTCACTGTTTTGTTCTGCGTTTGAAACCTGAAATTCGTTTTTTTAGCAATAAATATTATCATAGTTCCACCATCTCTGTTCTACTACAGAACGAGCAGAGAGTCAGTGAAGAGACACCGATACAGAGTTGAAGTTCCAAACTTTCGTACAAAACGCTTTGCGTCGACTCGTTATTGTGAGGACTGCGAAGCTTTGGAATCATCCGGGGGGCTTCGAAAGTAGAGTTAAAAAGTATCTATTCTAGCCAAGTGTGCTACACCATAGATTGGTGTAGGGCCGGGATCGAACCAGGGACCGTTTGATTGAAAAGCAGACGTTATTACCACCGAGCAACACTCGCTTTTTTTTTAGCTCATACAAAAACGAGAATAAAAAAAAGGTACTTACATTGTATAAATCTGAACAGATCCCTGTTTCTTCTTGAAAAGAGAAATTGTATTCTTCTCCAAGATTTTCCTGAGTTGTGACTTTCAAAGATGTTTGTGGTATTTTTAAGTGGAGAGAGTTTAGTGGGATTTTACTCTGAAATAGAATAATAATAGTTTAAAAAAACTAAAAAACACACTTTTTATAGAAAACCGTAATTTTATCAAATTAGTGTATTGTCATCGGTCCTCAATAAATCTACAAATTTTGAACGAAATCTGGCCGCTTAAAGTGGGTCAAAATCGCGCCCAAAGAAGTCGTTTACAAACAAACATACAGGTGAAGCTAATATAAAGCGTGTAAAAAAAGTCAATTGTAAATTGACTTGCCCAATATGGTGCGATGCCGTAAGGTTAATAAACAATTTGAATTGATTTAAAATATATTATAATACTATTCATAAAATATATAAATTTACTAGCTGACCCGGCAAACATTGTATTGCCTTAAGTAAAAATTTAAGGGTGAACAACCCCTTACACTTAGGGGTATGAAAAATAGATAGTAGCCAATTCTCAGACCTACTGAATACATATATAAAATTTGGTAAAAATCAGTCAAGCCGTTTCGGAGGAGTATGTAACTAACATTGTAACATGGAAATTTTATATACAAGATGATTAGTACACATTTCACACATGGCTGGTTAGCCCCATACTGAACCATTTCTAGTTTGTACTATGGTTGCTAACACAACTGATATACTACATATACACACACATACATATTTTATACAGATATATATTTAAAACCCAGACCAACAGCCAACAAATTTAGTTCAGCACAAAGATGTTGGCCATGCTGGGAATTGAAACCAGATCCTTCTGATTGGCAGTCCGGAATGGTATCCTTTATGCCAACGAGGTTGTCCATATGGTATGTAGACATAAGAACCTTAAGTATGAGCACTTTTGTATTTACCTGAATAAATTTATCTTTATCTTTAAACTACAAATGGTGTAGTATGGGGCTAACCAGACTTGTGGGAAATATGTCCTAATAAATATTATGTGTCCTAATCATTTAATATATAAAATTTCCATGACCTATTTTTAACAAATATTATATGCGTATTCAGTAGGTCTGAGACTCGGCTATTATCTATTTTCCATACACCTAAGTGATAAGACTTGTTCACATTCTAATTTTTTGACGAAATATTTTGTTTTTATACTTTTCATAGTATGGCATTAAAAATACATAAAAAACCTAAATTTTTACTTTTTTAACACCAACCACTATTTTTTAAGGCCATTTTAGTATTTTCAATATTTTTTATCCCGCTTGATAACTGATCAATTTAGTGTTTTTAACTGTACTTATCAGGTCAGGTAGTAATTAAAAATTAATTAATGAGAACTTAACACAAAAGACATTTACCACCCCCACATTTTCCTCAAACACATCTTGATCTATCCAATTTTGTAATATCTCACTTGATTTTTCACATTTTTTACTAAAATTGTAACTTTTTTTCAGAAGATGAGTGCATTCTGAACATAATCTTGAATCTATGTTTGATAGCTGGAAACAGAGAACATACAATATGAGGCCACCAGAACCAGAGCGGCCCAAACATAAACTACAAATTATGTGGATATGTGCTGGGCCAGTGTGCTCTATTAACATTGTTTTAAGAATCAAAATGCCATAACATATTTTTTAGCACCATCTATGATTACTTATCGAAATTACCTTTGAGCCACTCTGGCTTTGAAATAAGGGGTTTGAAAAAGGGCATTACCGTGCTCAAGTAATAATATCACAAATTGTGGTTTGGGCCGCTCTGGTTCTGGTGGCCTCATATATCCTTATGATATAATAAATGCGAAAGTTTGTGTATGTTTGTTTCACATACACACACACACTCAAAGGGCTATGGAAATAGGTTAGACCTTGGATTAACACATTGTCTACCTTTTATCCCGGATAAACTTCCTATGTCCTGGATTAACGCAGATTTACACTAAGGGGCACAGTTAGTATTTATATAACAACCAAAATTAATATTTTGATTGAGAGTATTATGAATATATGCTAGGGATTTGATAACATATTATAGTAGGTATTCAAATAATTTACTTTAATAGGTGTGTGAAAATAAAGAATTTATCTACTTTGTATGAGTTAAGTGGCCAAGATCTGGTGTCGAGAGTTTTCAAGCCACCCTAAGGTCTCTGACTTGGCTTAACAACTGCTTGTACTAAGACTAACAGCAGAGGACCTTCAATTTAATGTGTCATCTAACCCACGGTATCACCCTGATGAGAATGCCACTTGAAAAACGACAGTCTTGTGCATGGTCACCCATCCAAATACCGTCCGCATCGACCGTTGCTTAGCTTTGATGATGTGATATTTAACATAGCAATTGTTTTATTTTAGTAGTTAATTAAAATTGCTTCTAAAATCCAACCATATTGTTGAGTACCAGTACATTATTATTGTATGTTCGCTAAGGACACAACTGTTGGTACTGTTTACCTCTATTTACATTTAAGATCTTGAACACAGTTGAACAATAAATATATTCTTTCCAATTTCTAAAATTCATTTTTTACAAGAAAAATAGGTTTTAAGCTAAAGTTACTTGTGTAGATTTATTACTAATGTCTTTTTAATGCCTCCATAAGTTATCACTAACCCTATTTATGTTATAATTATGAAAAGTAATAAAAAATTCAAGTATAACTTACCCTAAACTTAGTTAATATTGAGAAATAATTGGCCAAAACATTATCGATTTCTTTAATAACAACGTTGGTGCGCAGACAGATTTTACATATATCCAAGTAATGGGCCATTTTTATTCTCTCTATAATATAATTTCACATGTTTTCAGTGTATTTGGATTATTATTTAAATTCTCACTCAAAATAAATAATAACAAATTTCCGAAAACTGCATCAACGATGAACCATAGAGTATACAATTGGACCCAAAAGAATGAATGAACTGTAAAATATCTTCACAGACAACAACAAAACCATAAGCAAAATTATGTTCCAGTCATCGCTCCAGTATACTGGAAAGGTTTGGATTTTTTTAGAAAATCAATTTATTAGAAAATTCATTAATGAATATATTTTATATTTTTAGCCTACAATTATATATATTTCGAGTAGCAAAGAGAACCAAAATATAGCCTATGTTACTCGGAGATAATGTAGCTTCCCAACGGTGAAAGAATTTTTCAAATCAGTCCAGTAGTTTCGGAGCCTATTCGCGTCAAACAAACAAACAAAAAATATTGGTTTGTCAACATTCAATTTGTCCATGCTTTTATCCAGAATTTAGTCGAGAAACACCGGGAGGCGCGACTAACCTGCCATAAAAAAGTAATTGGATTTGTTATAGTTTTGCGAATGTTTAGATAAAAAATATTTGTCGTAAAAATAATGCCTGATGTTGAATAAAGGAAATATTTTACTAAATATATTTATTTTGAAGAGTGTTTTCGTGAAACGCTATCTGGCCCGTTGGTATATCATTTGTTTTTTTTTTATATAATTTATTTAATATAGTTAATAAATTGACTGACCGAGCGAGCGAAGCTCTCAACTGTTTATAGATATGGAAGCAAAATAGCATTTATTGATGTGCCTCCGGAAAACATACAGCATTGTTAATGAAGAAGAAGCAGTGTGTACTTAGCCATAAAACCTCTGTAGTCTATGATACCATAGACAATCCAAGTGTTTCCCATCCCGTCCGCCAGCAAGTTCCGAAACCTCCATTAAAATCCTGTTTAAGTGATAAGGGAATGATTTCTTCACTTTTGTTCCCATACAATACAAATACAAATTATTTATTGGTAACATCAAAAGTTACACGTCAATTAATTACATTTTTATCAATCGTAGATTGTTTTCTCTGTCTACGTTATCAATAGATAAAATTAAATCAAATTACTATAAATAAATAAATTTCAACAATCAACAGTCAGTTTCAAATAATCATCTAAATTATAAAATGTATTACTTAATAGCCACACCCTAAGTTTTGACCCTAAGACAGATGCGGGTATACGGTTGTAGATCGCGGGCCCTAATATATACACGGACCTCTCCGATTTGACGAGTCGATGTGTTGGCGTTTTTAATTGAAATTTTTTCGCGTTGCTTCGCCGCGAGCTTTGCTCCAAGGCGAACTAATAATATTAGTGACTATTACCTAAACTACTTATGACTAAATATTATTGGCTACTGTACAGTATAACATATATTTTGCTATAAGCTTATTTAATTTTCTATAATGCTAAATGAATAAATAAATAAACTCGGCTTAAATAAGTTTTGATTGTTTTTAGAATCTGAATATGAAGATCTGGACGATGGTAAGCAATACATGGATGCGGGTAACGTGGTTCCCCCGTTCAAAGAACGCCAGTATCCGGATGAAAGACCAGGTTAAAATAATACCACTTCCTACTATATCAATACCTAAATAATCTAATATTTAAAATTTAAATAATCTAATATATAAAATTTAAATAATCTAATATATAAAATTTAAATAATCTAATATATAAAATACTACTATCATACTATATCAATACTTAAATAATCGAATATATAAAAATTTCTATGTCACAATGTTAGTTACCCTACTCCTCAAAAACGACTTGACCGATTTTTACCAAGTTTTATATGCGTATTCAGTAAGTCTGAGAATCGGCTACCTACTATCTATTTTTTAAGGCAAAAAACGTTTGCTGGGTCTGCTAGTCTTGTCTTGTATATAAAATTTCCATGTCACAATGTTAGTTACCGTACTCCTCCGAATCGGCTTGACCGATTTTTTTCAAATTTTATAATTATGCGTATTCAGCAGGTCTGAGAATCGGCTACTATCTATTTTTTAAGGCAAAAAAAATGGTTGCCTGTAAAGTCGGTTTTACGGGCGAAGATTTTACGTGACAACGTCTGCCGCGTGATGCGCGCGCGGCAGACCGATCATAGTTGAGTGGGAGAGAGACGCAAGGCGTTCGGCGGGCCTCTCTCTCGTTCGGTGACTCATCGTAACGTTACCGGGCGTTACACTTTTTCATAAGTGACTCCCAGCCGCAACCTAATTTAAGACGTTGTCACGTCAAAATAAAAACAATATTTTTTACAAAAAATAATAATTTAAGAGTGAACAACCCTTATCACTTAGGGGTATAAGAAATAGATAATAGCCGATTCTCAGACCTACTAAATACGCATATAAATTTGGTAAAAATCGGTCAAGCTGTTTCGGAGGAGTAGGTACGGTAGGTAACTGACATTATGACATGGAAATCTTATTTATAACATTTCCATGTCACAATGTTAGTTACCGTACTCCTCCGAAACGGCTTGACCGATTTTTTTCAAATTTTATATGCGTATCAGTGTTTGAAAATCGGCTACTATCTATTTTCCGCAGTGAGGCAAAACAACGTTTGCTGGGTCAGCTAGTAGATCTATAAATTAAATATAACTGGTTTATAAAATATATTTTAGGGTTTTTAAAACAGTTTTATCTCTAATTCATAAGTCTGGTTAGTACCAAACTATGTATTTCCACAATAGTATAAATATTCGTAGTTTTTGTTCTTTAGAAGGTCTTTAGGCATTTTTTTTCATACATGATTTATAAGGAAATCCTTGATTTTGCCTCCATCACATCCTTCATCCTCATCTTAACAAAATATTTAAAAAAAAACTTTTTGAACTTTTTAATATTTAAACATTTCAGAACAGCCAAATAGTCCATTCAATAAGATAATGAATGCACAAAACGGTCCTTTCGACGGTGGAACATATAACAACGTCCCTGGGATGCATAAAAATCAGCCACAAAACCAGGCTTGGGAAAACCAGGGAGGCTTCGAGGGACCTGATACTCCGGGAAGTCTAGCTTTTGGACAAGTCTTCATACCGAAATTTCAAAATAAACCTAATGGTGTATATAATCCAAATGCACAAAATATACCAAGTGCGCAATATGATCCAAACGCTCAAAATATGCCAAGTGTAGTATATGATGCAAAAGCTCAAAATATGCCTAGCGGAGTATATGATCCAAACGCACAAAATATACCAAGTGGAGTATATGATCCAAACGCACAAAATATACCAAGTGGAGTATATGATCCAAACGCACAAAATATACCAAGTGGAGTATATGATCCAAACGCACAACATTTGAGAAATGAGGTATATGATTCAAATGCACAAAATTTAAGAAATGGGGCTTATGATCCAAACTTTCAAATCGGAGTTAATGTTCCAAACACCCAAAATATAGCAAGTGGAGTTTACGATCCAAATACACAAAATATGCCAAATGGTGTTTACGATCCAAACACACAAAATATACCAAATCGGGCTTACGATCCAAACGCACAAAATATGCCAAATGGAGTATATGATCCAAACACACAAAATATGCCAAATAGATTTTACGAACCAAACTTACAAAATATGCCAACTGGTGTTTACGATCCGAATATACAAAATATGCCAAATGGAGTATATGATCCAAGCACACAAAATATGCCGAATGGGCAAATATACGATCCAAATAATCCATACTCCCAAAATGCTTTCAATGGCAACAATTATGGTACTGAAACTGGCCTGAATTATGGTATGAATGGAATCGAAAATCAAAAAGTACCTGGTAACTTTGGGGGACAAAATTATGGTAAAAATACTGACTATAATAGCCCACTGAGACAATCGTACCGTGAGAAAAAATACAATGTTCAAACTTTCACAGGCCAATACCAAAAAAGTAATTCCCGTACAAATATTTATCCTAATAAAGGATCTGTAAGAAATAAAAATTCCAAACAAGTAGTAAAAGACCAAATATTGAAGTATGATATGAGAACAGGAGTTAATAAAAATTTAACGAAAAAAGAATTTAAAGCAAAATTAGCTTATGTACAAGATATTTTGGCGCCACCCCAAAGTATTAATCCTGTATTTTACGTTGGACCTGACGGCAAAGAAAAATCCCTTGCTCAATTACAACAAAAGTTAATAAACACTTATATACCCAAGGAAAAGTATATGACACAAGAAGATTTAAAACCGAAACATAAAAAGATAACTAAAAATACAAACACAGCTAAAATAACCACTACCACTAAAATCACCAGTGCTGATATAAGACAAGATTCTAACAAAACTAAAGACAGTACTACACAAACTATTCAAAGCACGACACAAAGTTCAAATAGTAGCGATGAATACGAGTATTATGACGATTCTACAAATCCGCTTGACGAAGACAAAATTAATAATAATGTTACTGAATACACTGAGAGAAAACAATTCAGCAATAATCAAAACAAAAAACAATCTTATCAAGATATCGCAAAACCCCATGAAAATGATTCCAGTCAGAAATTAAGCACATATATCCAAAATACTACCACTACTACTGAAACGAAATATAAGCAAGTAAAATTGGTTTATAACCCAAACATACGAAGTCAAGTTAACCTTGAAAAATGGAATAAAAACCTACAGATCTACAATATGGTTAATAAATGGACGCCAGGTCAAAAAAACCCTCACGATGCTTCGTTACGTTCACAGCTAAACGCAAGTCCAAATAAAAATAAAATGTTTCGGCAATTAGACAACCAAAATGAGCCAACTGAATCTGGGAATTTATTTAATCAACCCACAAGCAATCCAAACTACCAAATTACAATTGATGTTCCAAAAGAGGCCCATGGTCCATCAAATTACCCAGACCAAGGTCATTATCCTTCAAACTTTGAAAACCAAGACCATAATTACAAAAATCTAGGTCAAAGTGAAACAACTGGAGAAACAAATAAAATCCCGCATCCAGATCAATACCCAGACACCAATAATCCAGAAGGTAACGAGAATTTTTTAGTACCCAATCAAGTAAATCCTGATCCAGACATTGCAAGCCATAATGCATATAGTAACGATGATCATACCACAGAACCGAGTCAATACGCAAACGTTGAAGGACCTCAACAAATACCATATGATATTCAAAATCAACAAAACTATCCAGAAATACCCGATCAAAATCAACAAAATAATCCACAAAAGCCTGATAACACTTTTAATCAACAAAACTATCAACAAATACCTTATGACACTCAAAACCAACAACACAATCAACAAGTGCCTGACCAAAATCAACAAATGCCTTATGACACTCAAAACCCTCAACACAATCAACCTTATGACACTCAAAATCAACAACTCAATCAATCTTATGACACTCAAAATCAACAACACAATCTACAAATACCTTATGACTCTCAAAATCCTCAACACAATCAACCTTATGACACTCAAAACCAACAACACGATCAACAAATACCTTATGACACTCAAAATCAACAACACAATCAACAATTACCTGACCAAAATCAACAAATGCCTTATGACACTCAAAATCAACAACACAATCAACCTTATGACACTCAAAACCAACAAATACCTGATCAAAACCAACAAATGCCTAACGACGCTGAAAATCAAACACCAAGTGTTCAGATTCCAATTCAAGGCAATAACAATACTGACCAACAAGACATTAACAGTCAAAACGCAGCTTCAAACCCAAACGAAAACGCAAACCCAAATCAAGTCCCAAAAGACAATGATACAAAACCAAAACAACCAGAAACAAACCAAGACGCAAATCTAAAACAAAATCAGACATTGGAAACTGTACCGAGCGATCAAAGTGAAACCCCAAGCCCAGAAAATCAGAAGGAAGGGACAAATTACAATCAAAAACCAAAAGAAGAAGTCAATCCGACAGAAAATGAAGACACTACTACAAAAGATTCTGTAAGCGATCTGAATTTGGCTACGGCAACGGTAATGCCATGTAAGTACCATAAAACTTTGCTACGATTCTAATATATATAGATAAATAAACTCTTCATTAGGCAGAAAAGGTACAAGTCAAAATAAAAAGTAACAACACAAAATTATTTACAATGAGCCACAAACGGCGGCCTTATCGCTAACACCGATCTCTTCCAGGCAACCTTTGGATCGAAAGGATATATTATCTTATCTTTTAATTCTTAATGATGTCAAGGGACACCCGGATACAAATTTCCTTTCGATTAATTAGTGACGATTAATATTTTTTTTTTGCAACGGACGATTTTTGTTATTTTTTGGAACCAAGTTCCTTATCGCGCGTTATAAAGGTGGAAAAAAATCTTACGAAAAGTTGTCACGACACTTTTTGCGCACGGTATGGCAACGTCGCATCTCCAAAATTTGTTCGGAAGTCAAATACGGCTATCAATGAAAGTATTCACTAATTGACAACAGCGCCATTCGTTTCAGGTGAAGTTGCGATTGAGCCTACTGATTAAGTTTATATTACATTATATATTTTGTTAAAAATAAAAAATATTATAACTTTAAAAGTTCAGTTTTAGTTTAGTGTTTTATATCATTGTTATTTTGGTTATAAATAAAATATTTATTTTTAATTCACCTAAAAATTAAACTTAAAAAATACTTTATTACAATTCCTTGACTAATTAACCGAAAAGAACTTCGTTCCATCCGAGTGTCTCTTGACACCTCTCAATTTTTTTGATGTGACAACGTCTTAAATTAGGTTGCGGCTGGGAGTCACTTATGAAAAAGTGTAACGCCCGGTAACGTTACGATGAGTCACCGAACGAGAGAGAGGCCCGCCGAATGCCTTGCGTCTCTCTCCCACTCAACTATGATCGGTCTGCCGCGCGCGCAGCACGCGGCAGACGTTGTCACGTAAAATCTTCGCCCGTAAAACCGACTTTACAGGCAACCATTTTTTTTTTCTTAATGATTCCAGCCCTTCAAACTACAGCGGAATTTTCTTCATCATCAACTTCAAGACAACCTGAATACAGAGATGTGCTAAACTATATCGATATTCCAGGCTGGGATGATGTTATGATATCGACTATCAAGGTCTACTTAAATTTTATTTATTCTACTTATATTTTATTTATTTACAAGCTGTTGCCCGTGGCTCCGCCCGCATGTATGACGTTTTTTGTAACCTCTCCCTCTCCCTTTTCAAATACAAATCATTTATTGATAACACCAAAGTTACAAGTCAAATAATATGATATCATTACAAAAGTATATGATATGTATCCATGTCAATTTTCAATTATATTCTAGTACTATAATATCGTTACAATAGTATATGATATTAATCATAATGTCAATTTTCACTACTAATTCTAGTATCTAATATAATATCAATACAAAAGTATATGATATGAATCAAATTTCGCAGCGCACGCAACGGGAGCCCTCAAAGATGATTATTTTTCCCGTTTTTTTTTCAACATTTGCTTTTATTTCTTCGCTCCTATTAGTCCCATCATGATGTTATATAGCCTAAAGCCTTCCTCGATAATTGGTCTATCCAACACAAAAAGAACTTTTCAATTTGCATCAGTAGTTCCTGAAATTAACGCGTTCAAACAAACTCTTCCGCTTTATAATATTAAGTATAGATTAGTATAGTTAGACTAGCAGATCGTCCCGGCTTCGCAAGGGCTGTAAATAATCTAAGTTGCAGGAGCCAGGAGGAAGTGGGAGTCGGTAGTTGGGAGACGGGAGTCAGTCGGCACCTACATCTATACCAATATTATAAAGAGGAAAAGTGTGATTGTTTGTTTGACGCGAATAGGCTCCGAAGCTACTGGACCGATTTGAAAAATTCTTTCATCGTTGGGAAGCTACATTATCCCCGAGTGCAACTCAGATTATTTTATGGATATAAAAATCTGCAATAATAACTTATTAAAAGTTAGAATGAGTCTTAAAGTTTCGGTGCTTTCCGAGCGCCATCTTACGATTTTCAGGATTCATATATTTTTCTAAATTCTTAATTTTTTATTTATTGACAGATTGTAACTTTACAAGGCAGTACTAATGCTGGTACGGAAATTCCGACGCTGCCTACGCCTGTCGTATTGGATTTTACAGTCACTTGTAAGTTTACACTGGTTATTTAATGGTTCCTAAAAGTTAAAATAATTAGGCAAGTGCGAGTTAGGCTCGCACATGAAGGGTTCCGTACCACTGTTGTATGGGAACCCCCCCCTTTATTATTTATTATAATACTAGCTGACCCGGCAAACGTTGTTTTGCCTCACTCAGGGGTATGAAAAATAGATAGTGTAGCTTATATGAAACGTTTACCATAGCAGCGCCATCTATTGATTACTTACTCAACCCAGTCGAAAGGTATCTACATCTGTTAGAATCATTTGGAGTTAACAGATAATTGTGAATGTCAAATAATAACAGACAATAATTAGCAATAAATTAAAATTGCGACTATAATTTGAGATTTAAACTATTCTATCTCTCAAGTTGAATCGAACTGGACATGGTGTGCGAATTTTATTATAATCGGTTAAGTGGTTTAGGAGTCCATTGAGGACAAACATTGTGACACGAGATTTATATATATTAAGATTGTATTTTATGGGCCTTTAGTTGCCTGAAATAAAGGAATAAAATAAGAGCTTCGATCAAAAATGTACTAGATTTAAGGTGTTGTCTCTAAAAACGGTAAGGAAAATAAGACCACAAGTAAGAGTGTGGTCTTGCGTCGGTCTTATTTGAGTTTCAGAAATTTAAGCGTTATTAGTATAGTAATACAGTTGAGGTTGAGGTGGGTGGGGTATGTCGGGCTCGATGCCAGAAGGGCATCACTACCGACTAAAACCTCACGATGACCTCCTCACCGGAAAGGGCGGGGTGAGGTTCCGCTCCTCGCATTAACGCACCACCCCACCCACAGTTAGGGAAACCCTGGCTTAACCCAATTTCCTCCAGCCCCAGGTCCAGACTCCGTAGTGGTGGCAGCGGCTAAGGAGAGCATGGTGAGACACAAGCTGGGGTACTTCCTCGGGTTCACGCACGAGCTGTTCCAAATACTGGCCGACAAGCCCCCGGATGATGCGGAGCAACTCATCTGGGCGACCAGAGACAACCTCGACCTGTGAGTGTTGACGCTAGGTGTCGCTACTTACCTCTTACAATAAAACTAAGTTGAAAAATAAATAAACAAAACGCTTACACAGATACATAAATGAAGTTTACAGTAATTTGGGGAGTTCCTTCTAGGCAAGCGTGATACATCTTAGACCACAGTCAAGCTTAACATCAGGCTAGCTGCGGTCAAACGTTAGCCTATTCATCAATTTAAAAAAAACTACAAAAATATAAATATCAATTAAGATAAATTGTCAATATAATTAATAAAAAATAATTTAATTAATAATATGTCAATGAAATCAATAAAATGTCAATAAAATTTTATTAATCAAAATAATGTCAATGAAATTTATATGATGTCAATTCTTTATAATCATCAATTGATTAAATATATAATATCAAACTAATGTCAAACTATAAATAGTTAAAAGGTTTGTGTGTGAAGAAATAAGAAACAAAATATACGCACACTGTGTTGATGCGACCAATCGCGTGCGAGCTTTGTGTGTGTGTGTTTCGTTGGGATAGCAATATAATTGTGTGCGTAGATGGATTCAAATTCTAAGCGGCAATTGTATGGAGTTACTCTTCCGTTTATTCTAGTTCACTGATGTCAAAACTTAAATTACTTCAATGCCAAATTCTCAATAATGTCAGATTTTAAATATATAAACGTAGACAGAGAAACCAATAGACGTAATCACATTTCGGTCTCTTTTACTCAACAGTGAAACAGCCATATGTAAAAATATCATGCGTGAAAGAGAAAGACTTATACTGTTTTTCTCTCTGTCGCTCTAACTATTTGACACCAAGCATTTTTGACAAGTTTGGTGTCAAACATTACTGCGATTCAGAGATTCTTGTGTTTTTTAAACATACAAAAGTACAAATAATCTTCTTACAGCTACGCCTCGCGGTGTCCCGGGATAAAAAGTATCCTATGCGTTAATCCAAGGCCTTACCTATCTTCATAGTAATTCTCATCAAAATCGGTCCAGCCGTTAGAGCGTGACCGAGTAACATACATTTTAGTTCATAGTTCATTTATTCATAATAAAAATATTACAGGTCTGAAATTTTATAATACAATTAGTACACTCTAAGTACTAAATATGGCATCTTATTTAAATAATAATCATTATTAAATAATTCGCAAGATTTTAGCGCATCGAGCATGTTCGCCGATGCACGGGTTCCGGACTTCTTTGCCATCATCAGGTCTAGAGTAGCATCCTTCTGGGATGGGTTGAGGGTTTCGCGGAATGGCATTTTACAATGCCTAAATGACTACATTGATAGCCCGATTATAAAGCGTGGCGCGACGTGCACCAGAGTGCGAACCGCAAATGACTGTGACATTTTTGTCACTTTTATAGGTATTTTTTTACATTTTACATATTTTCCCATTTTACATATAAAATTAAAAATGAAATAAAAATATTAATAAGTTTTATTAATATTTTTATTTAATTTTTAATTTTATATGTAAAATGGGTGTAAAAGAATACCTGAATAAAAATTTATTATTATTATTATTAAAGTTATGTTAACATTTTTAAGTTTAAGTTGCGCATCCCACGGGGACCTCAATTGTTTTGCTGATTTTGGCTTTATATTTGGTTGCAGATTGATACAGTCCGGTCTCCTAGTCGACATGGGAGAAGCAGTGACTACAGGTTTACGGAACATTGTTGATTTGGTCGCTTCTGCACTACCTGAGGTTGTGCAAGGTACGTCTTTTATTTCATAATTCATTGAAAAATTAAAATGAGAAATATTGATTTACTAAAAAACGTATTATAACCTATAACCATAGACAAAATATAATTAATAATTCGTAAATAAGTCGTAATTCTGAGCTTTTTGCGATGCACGATTTTTTGTTCGTGATTAGCGGTCTTCTCTAGTATATTTTGTCTATGCTATAACGTATTAAAATTGTATTGTTTTTACACCATGAGAAAGTAGATATTTCAACGAACAAAAAGCACCCATTTTTGAAAAAGAGCAAGATATTTTGAAGACAGGATTTTCGATTGAAAATTAGGGTGCTTTTTTGATATTAAGTTAAAATAAGGCAAAAAATGAATACTTTAATTACTGTATATTTGGGACATAATAAGGGAAGTTTTCACCAAATTTCGTAGAAAAAGATTTTTTTAAAGATATAAATAAAAAACCAAAAGCTCAGTTATTTGAATTTTTCATTTAAATTTTGAGGTTATGTGAAAAAATGACGTAGGTACACAAAAGTTGTAGATCTTTTTATTACCTACAACTTTGCCATTTAACTTTTTACCAAAAGACTTGTGGTTTTGCCGGAAATCTACTACTATATATTTAACTACTGTATATATAACTATAACAATTATTGCATTTATTCAACCAAATAGCCAGAACAGTTTGCACACAAAAGCACTAACTATTTTAGATTTAAAAACTACACTCCTGAATGCGCACACAATTCACGTGACGGCACTACAGAAGACATCTGAATATTGTGGTCCTCATACATGCCGGTTTCCTCACGATGTTTTCCTTCACCGTAAAACGAGCGCTAATCCACACATAACTTGAAAAACAAGTCATTGGTGTAGGGCCGGGATCGAACCAGGGGCCTTGTCTGATTGAAAAGTAGACGTTATTACCACAGAGCCACAAACGCTTTATACTATTATTTACTCTTTTTTTACATTCCACACACGGCTGGTTAACCCTATACTGAACCATTTCTAGTTCGTGTTATGGTTGCTAACACAACTGATATACTAATGTAAGCTTTAAGTTATTACTATTATTTCGATAAGTTCTTATAAATCTTCTTAAATATTGTTACCACTAAAATATTTTTGTAATTTCTAAGAGGATCTAACATAATTTTGTAACAAACTTATTATAAAAAGCTTACAATTTTGGGAAAATTAATGTATATAGAATATAGCTTAAGGTTTTTGGAAAATAAATATATATTATATTATTATTATTACATATACATGCATATTTTATATGGATACATATTTAACACCCAGACCCACAACCAACAAATTTAGTTAAGCACAAAGATGTTGGCCGGGCCGGGAATCGAACCCGGAACCATCTGATTGGCATTCCAGCATGGTAACCTTTACGCCAACGAGATCGTCACTTAGGAATATATATTACAAAAGTTATAAGACACTTGTAAAATTTTATAATTAATTGCTTCTATTTTTTTTCAGCTTATTTAAAAAACGGTCAATATCGTATAGTAAATCGGGACACGATGCTTTTACCGGAAATCACCCTAATTCTAAACATCATAGATAGTGCATACAATGTGCAGCAAGGGGAACACCTGTTGAATACACTAAATAGCATCGACGACCCGGGGAACAGAACTGCTTTGGAGGTATTTTTTTAACAATACAAATAGTTTATTAAATATTTAGTGTACTTCCGCTGTGATCCGAAATCCAAATTAAGACAAGTAAAATTAACTAAGATTAATTAAGATTAACGTTACCTATCACAATTCGAAAATTCTTAACTCTACACGTGTTTCGCCTAACCACAAGGCATCAGGAGATGCTGACTTTTCTAACGACAAGTCGAGAGTCTAAATATTTAATTTTGTCTTCTATTTACAATGGATGTCTGCAAAGTAACGCCTGAGTCAATAAGTTAAATATGTATGTATTTGATTTATGTCAATATTTATGCCAATAGTTTATTTAGCACAAATACATGGATGAAACGTACTATAACTAATGAAATACTAAAGTATAGCTTAGCCTTAGTTTACATTTTGCCATATCCACTGAGCCCCGCGCTAAATATCATATGAAAAACAAAATATAGCGTATATTATTCAGGATTAATGTAGCTTCCTAACGGTGAAAGAATTTTTCAAATCGGTCCAGTAGTTTTGGAGCCTATTTGCGTCAAACAAATAAACAAAAAAAATGAAACTTTCCTCTTTATAATCTTCTTATATATAAAATTTCTATGCCACAAAGTTAGTAACCGTACTCCTCCGAAACGGCTTGACCGATTCTTACCAATTTTATATGCGTATTCAGTAGGTCTGAGAATCGACTACTATCTATTTTCCATACCTCTAAGTGTTAAGGGTTGTTCTCCCTTAAATTTTTACTTAAGGCAAAACAATGTTTGCCAGGTCAGCTAGTATTTGTAAAGATATCAGTTTTGTTAGCAACCAAAATACAAACTAGAAATGGTTAAGTTAAGACTAAGTGATTTTTTTTTGTTTGTTCCGTCTATACTTCCTCTGACCATAGTTGTCAGAGACATTATTAGACCAAACATATTGCTTACGCAGTTTACCTACTTTTTATTGTTATGGTCGGTAAATGATTTACCTTTTTTATTATTGTTATTTGTTACTATAGTAAAATGTACATGTATTAAAGCAGCAAGGAAAAATTTCGCCTGCCAGCTGAAGGTCCGAAGTGATATTAACATTAAAACATTTCAGGTAACAAAAGAAATGCTGGATGCCATTCTTTTAGCTTATTGGTCTGCGCCGGTCCCCAACAGGAACAAGCTATTTGAGATGATAAATGACACCATAGCTAAATACAACGCCCTTGGTGGCGCTACATTTAGAAGGAAGAACCAAGAAGATATAACCATTTATAGGGGACTTGGTAAAGAATCGCAAAGTAGATAGTTTAGAGTTGAAGTTCCAAACTTTCGTACAAAACATACATAACTTGAAAATCAAATCATTGGTGTAGGGTTGGGATCGAACTAGGGGCCGTCTGATTGAAAAGAAGACGGTTTTACCACTGAGCCATACTCGTTTTTTTGCACCAGTGTCAAATATTTTTCTAATGATTTGAAAATGGCTTTTGCGAAACAGAGTTTGCTTAGCTTTTTTGGAACCTATAAGACGGTTTGAGTGCGAAATTAGTACAATAATAAAAAAAAAAAACATAAAATAAATGTTGATAATTTGTTAATATTTTTTCTTTCAGAAAAGACTAAAAAATTAAACCAGAAAACAAACAAGAAGAGCGAAAACAAAACAAAAAACAAGAAGAACAAAGATTTGACAATAAAAGGAAACGTTACTAAAAAAACAAAGAAAAAGCAAACTGTCCACACAAAAAAGGTACAAAAAAGAACTACGAAACTACAAACAAAAAACAAAAGCTACGATAGATTGAAAGAAGACATTTACAATTATGAAAAAACATTACGAAGTAAACACAAAAATCACGAAATAGACGTACATTTAAATAAACTGGACGACACAAACTTAATCGATGTCAAAATTCAAAACACACCAGCAAAGAAAACAACTAAGGCGTTTACGACAAAGGAAACTAAAATAAAATATAAAAGCGGCAATTATTTTAAAGAATCAACTCAAACTGCTGATGAAAGTTCAATAGAAAACTACGATGATACAGAAATGCCAAATGAAGATGAAGAAAACAGTTTTGATGTAGAGTTTAAAAATAAACCAATAAATCCTGAAGAGAACAGAGAATTTCTCGAAAAAACAATGACAGACGAAACAAATAACAATCACGAGAAAGAAGAAGTAGATGATACTAAAAAAACAATTCTTTTGAAACAACGGCGCCATTATTCACCAAACAAAATAGTGAATCACACAATCAAAGAAACAACAACGCAAAGTTATTTCAATCACGAAACACGCCAAATTGAAGTGGACAATTTCTTAAAAACAAAATTGAAAAGCATGATCAAAAACAGTGATTTTAAATCCAAAAACTTTAGAAAAATGTTTGAAAGAGTAAAATTTAAGACAAAAATCGAAGAACCAACTCTTTTGAGCGACGAGGAAATGGTTTTGAAAAGAAATATTTATCAAGTTTTTGGGGTCGGCACGGATTTTAGGAAGATTCTAAAGTAATATGAAAGCTGAAATAATAAATCTTATCTTAATATATATAAATCTCGTGTCACAATGTTTGTCCTCAATGGACTCCTAAACCACTAAACCGATTATAATAAAATTCGCACACCATGTGCAGTTCGATCCAACTTGAGAGATTGGATAGTTTAAATCTCAAATTATAGTCGCAATTTTAATTTATTGCTAATTATTGTCTGTTATTATTTGACAGTCACAATTATCTGTTAACTCCAAATGATTCTAACAGATGTCGATACCTTTCGACTGGGTTGAGTAAGTAATCAATAGATGGCGCTGCTATGGTAAATCTACGAACGTGTCATATAAGCTACACTATCTATTTTCCATACCCCTAAAAGAGGCAAAACAACGTTTGCCGGGTCAGCTAGTAAATTAATAATATTAGGACACATTTCACACACGGCTGGTTAGCCCCATACTGTACCATTTCTAGTTCGTTTTACTGTTGCTAACACAACTGATATACTACATATACATACATACATTATTCATTGCGGGTAGACACACGCCCGACTTTTAATAATGAATTTGGTAAAACAATGACTTTATTTAACACCAAGAAATACCGTCTTTTCCATTTACCATTATTTTCGGGACAGCTTACAAAATATACGACACGAGCTTCTGACTTGGCTTATCTTGCTTGTACTAAGACTAACGGACGGGACCTACAATTTTACGTGTCATCCGACCCACGGTAGCGCTCAAATGAAAATGCTACCTTTTTAAAGACAGTTTTTTGAATGTCACCCATCTAAATACTGTCCGCTTCGACCGTTGCTTAACTTCGGTGATCGCTTCAGATCACCTCAGTTAGCCGAGCTATGGGCGCTACAGCGCTACTTACCAAATTTTACTTATTTTTAGAATAAATAAAACCTTTTTTATAAATTACTATTCACGTTTTATTAAATAGCTTTTCAATCAATCTTAAATTGTTATATTACCACATTATAATTAATTAATTATTTTATTTAGTTATTATTTACAATATGTACTTATTAATTATCATTTACTTGACTAAAATAAATTAGTTGAGGTATTTCATGACAAGTTATTTAATTTCAATTATAGCCTGTTCAACGAATCGAGCTAATAGGAAGATATATTCCTGACCTCTGATTGGTCAGCGATAACGCACATAGACAGCGTCCACCAATCGCAGCCTTCAACACTGTCTATACGCGTAATTTCAAACGAATCAGACGTGAGGAATTTATCTCTTGTGTTAGCTAGACTTGTTGAACAGAATATTTAAACAGGTAACTAACGCTCCTTTTGTGCACACACTTATTATTATATACTAGGTATATTTCTAAGTAATAAAAAATAAGATATATTCATTCATATTGTGCACAATAAATCTTATTTTTTTAACTTATGAAGTCCTATCTAAGCAAGTTTAGTAAATTTGCTTACCAATAATATTATACATACATAATTATATAAACGAAAATTACATAATACCTAGTAAGTAAATAGACTCACACTAATGCAAAACTTTCAAATCGTATAAGGAAAGCTAAGTCCAAAGGCTATCCCCCACTTCACACTAAATAACCTATTCACTATCTTAACCCCCAAAAACACAAATTCCCCCCCATGGGTGCCTCTTTTCCCACTTCTTACATTACAATTATAATCAGCTCAGTGTGTTAAAACAAAGTATTCATTTATTTCTTTCCATGAATATCAAAATTCCCCAATTGACCCCTACAGAAGCCTCTTATCCCCCCTTACGTACCTACTTACATTGCAACAATATACCTCTCGGTGTGTTTTAATCAAACTTACAACTAATAGACTAGATAGAAACCCTAAATTTATTATATTTATTTATTTATTTGATTTATAGGCGAGCAGCATTATGCTGATGTGCCTATATCACACTGAGTTGAATTTTTTTTTTTTAAAGTTCATATAATGTCCACTGTTCAATGTCAATGTTTAAAGTTCACTAGTGCACACTGATCACAGGTTAGCAAGAGATTTTTTTGTTTTCTGTAACCAGCTATCAAGCCGGATTTTAAAGCTGTTCACTGATGTAGCACTGACCACTTTTCTCACGATTTGCTCTTTACCCCTCTACTTTGCTATTATAACACCCACAATTTGCAAACTAATCACTAAATTCCCCCTCATTAACACCAGGACCCAACTTCCCCCCACGGGTGCCTTTCTTGACCCTCCTAACGTTGTTATGTACCCCCCTTATATGCTCATTTAAAGACGTGCTGTGTAGAAAGGCTTTACCGCAAATACTGCATTTGTGACGGCGAGTGCCCGTGTGAAACTGAAAAAAAAAACAATACATACAGAAATTATTTATTTCCAATAAAAAAAGAATATGGAGATACTAAAACTTATAAAATAGGGGGTCGTAACATATTTTGACGTGTGAAATTTTGAGACAAAATTATGAAATATTTTGTAACAAAAATATGACACAATTGACACAACTAATTCCAAGACATTTACTATACAATTATGATATAAAGTAAAATCCAGTTTGTCGCTAATTATTTAACTGTCTTCTTATGGCAAACACTGTAGCCCAAAACTTAAAGCTTTAATTTGGCATTATCTGAAGCTAATGACGTGATACTGTTAAAATCAAAACGTGTTACATTTTTGGTGCAAACCTTGTCACTTTTTGGTGCATTTCGTGTCACTTTTTGGGACAAATCTTGTCCCTTTTTGGGGCATACCTTGTCAGTTTTTGGGGCATACCTTGTCACTTTTTGGGGCAAATCTTGTAATTTTTAGGGTATGCTCCAAAAAGTGACAAGATTTGCCCCAAAAAGTGACAAGGTAAGGCACATTACGAATAATACTTACCAACATATGGTAAGTCAAGTTAGACTGAGTTTTGAACTTTTTCCCGCAGTGGGAACACTCTTTGCCCGGTGGGAAATGCCTGAGTTTGTGTTCGTTTAATGCGACCCCGCTGTGGTACCGCTTGGGGCAGAGGTCACACGCGTAAGGATTACATTTTATGATTTTTTATTCAATCTCATCGGCATAATACCTACTTGTATATAAATGGCAAACACTGTACTCCAAAACTTGAAGTTTTAATTTGACATTCTTTGAAGTCAACGACGTGTCACATTTTTGGGCCAAACCTTGTCACTTTTTGGGGCATACCTTGTCACTTTTTGGGGCCCTTTACCCCAAAAAGATAAAGATAAATTTTATTAGTGGTAAAACTTAGGTGTACATACATGATGCCTTAGCGCTAGGTTTTTAGAAAGAGTGTTTGTTTTACATTGTGGGAGAAACTGTGTCTCGTGATAGGTCTCAAAAGTGACAAGATTTGCCCCAAAAAGTGACAGGATTTGCCCCAAAAAGTGACAAGATTTGCCCCAAAAAGTGACAAGGTAAGGCACATTACGAATAATACTTACCAACATATGGTTAGTCAAGTTAGACTGCGTTTTGAACTTTTTCCCGCAGTGGGAGCACTCTTTGCCCGGTGGGAAGTGCCTCAGTTTATGTTCGTTTAAGGCGACACCGCTGTGGTATCGCTTGGGGCAAAGGTCACACGCGTAAGGTCTGAGGCCGGTGTGAGAGTTGAGGTGATAGCGAAGAGAAGTGGCGTTCTGGAATTGGTAGAAATAGTCGATTAAAATCAATATTTAACCCCTGGTGTAAAAAAGTTTGGTATGATATATTTTTTTTTTTTTATTACAAATATTAGGACTCATTTCACACACGGCTGGTTAACCCCATAATGAACCATTTCTAGTTCGTGTTATGGTAGCTAACACAACTGATATACTACATATACATACATATATATTTTATATAAATATATATTTAACACCCAGACCCACAACCAACAAATTTAGTTAATAATATAAACTGTAGCCCCGCAGCACAGGATGGAAAGATACTTGACGCGGGGCAGCGTCTCTATAACGTACTGTCGCGAAGCTCCCAGAATAGATGTTCTAACACACGAACACCTTCGGTCTCGCTCTCACATATATTTGTTGTCTCACTCTCACCGGAGTAACTAGAACATTCTAGGTTGTACTGGGGAGTAGTATGGAAAGATCAGTACCTACAATTTTTTTTTTTGTGTCACTTTCACAGTCGGCTGGTTAGCCCCATACTGAACCATTTCTAGCTCGTATTATGGTTGCTAACACAACTGATATACTACATATATATACATCATATTATATATAAATACATATTTAACACCCAGACCCACAGCCAACAAATTTAGTTAAGCACAAAGATGTTGACCGGGCCGGGAATCGAACCCGGAACCTTCTGATTAGCAGACCGGCATGGTTACCTTTACGCCAACGAGGTCGTCACTTTCTAGAGATTTGTTTACCGTATATAAGGGAGCGGACCGGACTAGCGAGGACAGTTATCTGTGAGTTGTCGCAGAGTTAACTTCGAGCAAAAAGTGCGATTAGTGTCTACGAGTGTACGACTCCGGCGAGGAACAAGTATTGTGACTGCTTATTATTTAGACGTTTCGGCTAGTTGGAAGACCAGACACGTATCAGCGTGGGGATTCCAAAAATACTATACATATTCCAAAGTTTAAAAAAAAAACAAGTTTCATACAAAGTATTTTAGCACCTTCTACCCCCTTAGTGGCTAAAATCAATAAACGAAGACACCCTCCAAATTTCATACCCCTAGGACCAGCCGTTTGGGCTCTGCGTTGCCTATAGATGAATGAGTGATTGAATGAGTCAGGACAAAGAGTCTTATAGGTGGCGATTCAGCGGCACACACGACTAAACTGAATTTAAAGAAGCCCCGTCTCTTTTCATCTTAGGTGGCCAGAAAGAGACGGCACGTTCTGAACCACACACAAAACAACTAAAATCACGTCAAATATTAAAAACGTAAGCGATTTTAGAGCGCACCCAATTGTAACAGCTCTAAATCTGACGTGTTTGACGTGATTTTAGATGTTTTGTCTATGGTTTAGATCGTACCATCTCTTTTTGGTCATTTATGACGAAAAGAGACAGAGCTACTTTAAATTTAGTTTAGTCGTGTGTGCCGCTGAATCGCCAACATTGTATAGTAGATATGATATTTGTATGAGACTCACCCAAAATCCTTTAGCGCATATATGGCACAGGTGCGTCCTTTTATCAGCGTATACGGTGTTCATATCCAGCGACGGATGGTCGGTGCGAAAATGCAGAGTCAACCAACCTATGCTCCCAGAGGCATTGCACTGAAAACATTTATGTATGAAGTATTAATCCATCTTTTTTATTATCCCAGCAAATGGCAAGCGGCCAGATACTGGTTCTTTTTTGACGTGACAACGTCTTAAATTAGGTTGCGGCTGGGAGTCACTTATGAAAAAGTGTAACGCCCGGTAACGTTACGATGAGTCACCGAACGAGAGAGAGGCCCGCCGAATGCCTTGCGTCTCTCTCCCACTCAACTATGATCGGTCTGCCGCGCGCGCAGCACGCGGCAGACGTTGTCACGTAAAATCTTCGCCCGTAAAACCGACTTTACAGGCAAACCATTTTTTTTTTGACACATTCACACACCCACAGCCAACATTTTGAGTATGTGAATGAAGACATGAGAGAGAAAGGATTGAGTGTGGAGATGACGTCTGATAGAGGAGAGTGGAAGAAGAAGATTTGCTGTGCCGACCCCACCTAGTGGGATAAGGTGAAGAAGAAGAAGACATTCACACACGGCTGGTTAGCCCAATACTGAACCATTTCTAGTTCGTATTGTGGTTGCTAACACAACTGATATACTACATGTATGTATATGTACATATTATATATAAATACATATTTAACACCCAGACCCACAGCCAACAAATTTAGTTAAGCACAAAGATTTTGACCGGGCCGGGAATCGAACCCGGAACCTTCTGATTAGCAGTCCGGCATGGTAACCTTTACGCCAACGAGGTCGTCTTACGACGAGGACGACTTAGGACGAGGTCTTTTAAAAAAACATTCATTTGGAAACCGGCCAGATACTGGTGGTTTTTATAATTTTATTCTTTGGAACCACAGTTTGGAATTGGTTGTTTGAAACCACAGACCAAGTTTTATAGCATATCTTGTGAAAGTTTCAGCTTTCTAGCTTTCGTGGTTTCCAATATACAGACTGGAGACAGACAGACAGACAGCGGAGGCTTAGTAATAGGGTTCCGTTTTTACGTACCGGTAGCAAAAAAATATGAAAAAAAAAACGCGTTTATTGTAACCCCCCCTTAATATTTTAACTTTTTTTTAGTATTTGTTGTTATAGTGGCACGGGAAATACATATTTTGTGAAAGTTTCAGCTATCTAGCTATGACGGTTTATGAGATACAGCCTGGAGACAGACAGACAGCGGATGCTTAGTAATAGGGTCTCGTTTTTACCTACAGGTGGAAAATATATAAAATAAACACGTTTATTGTATGGGGACCCCCCTTAATATTTTTTTTTTAGTATTTGTTGTTATAGCGGCACGAGAAATATATAACTTGTGAAAATTTCAGCTTTCTAGCTATTACGATTTCTGAGATACAGCCTGGAGACAGACAGACAGCGGAGGCTTAGTAATAGGGTCCCGTTTTTACCTTTAGGTACAGAACTCTAAGAACGAATAATACAGTCTATTTTATTATGAAAAATATATTAAATATTAACTAACCTATGAAGAGATTTTTTTTTTAATAAAACTTCTTAAAGATGACAGGGTGTGAGAGGAAGTTACTAACATGTAAAATCATGAAAAGAAAAGCAATACTAAATATAGAATAGAATAGAATTTCTTTATTATCATATTGAAACATAATTATTACATTATATTTAATAATCATAACTATCATCAATATAGACTCGTCAGTATTTTAACCTGCCCAATAAATAAATCATATAACCTACCCAAAAAAGTTTCCCTCACACCCCTATTTTATAAGTATAAACACTTACCACTCTGCAAGTTATAGACGGAGGCTTAGGATTGGTCGGCTTTGCGCGTTTACTGAAAAAAAAAAAACAAAAAAAAACATTTAAAATACATGAAAACATTGTATTTTAAAAGGTTTTATACTTATATTTTTAACTAATCTTCTTCATAAAATTCTTCTCCGAAAAATACTAAAGCTTAGTTTTAAGATGAATTTAAATATATGACGAGAAGAAAATAAAGTTATGAAAAACAGACTTCAAAAAGTAATATACAAGTGAATAGAAATATTTAAATATTTAAATTAAAATATAAATACAATCGGTGAAGTCGATATCAAGGGCAAAATATAAAAGTTTCAGTTTAGTTATATGTCCAAAGTGTAAAAATTAGCTTAAAGGACTAGTCTTAAGAACTGGTTTAAGCATATTTATACTATACATATTTTGGTATCAATCAGACTTCAGACAGAAGAACAGATACAAAAATTGTATAATATTTTTTTGCCCCTTTTTTTCTATATTGATAAATTGAATTGGTACCAAAATAAGTACAATGTAAACTCCGTCATAATATATATGGAGCAAGAGCCCATACGTTTCTGACCTTCCTCATTTAATAAAAGCTGAAATTGTTCTATGTGTGTAATAAAAGCTGAAAATTTTTCTATACTCATAAATTATAATAGTTTAAGGGTGTCTGGCAGAGGGATGCCACCATAATAACCGTCTGGCAATGAGCAACGCGACTTTTGATATTATTATGAATCAAATGTAAAAAAGGTTTTATACTATAACGAATTTGAGATGGAATTTTATACACCTTTGTTACCACTTATCTGCCAAAGCCACTGCTGCCTCAGCTTCATGTTTGGGGATCATTCTTACCTCTACTAGGGACACACATAGAACAATTTTCAGCTTTTATTAAATGACGAAGGTCAGAAACGTATGGGCTCTTGGGCTAATATGACTATAAGAAGATTTGACAGAGACGCTCCGCTCGCTCGATGCGCACTACTGCTTGGAGCTACTACTCACGCCCGCGTCGCCTTGTCGGCTTTGTGCTGGTAGTGCCACGTGCGGGTGTGCTTTCTGAGAACCTCCTCCGAGGGGAACGACAGGTCGCACTCTGAACAACGCACGGAGTTCACCGCGACCGGTGGAGCGTTCTGAGGAAGAAAAACACAGTGTAAACTCCATGTAACGTCACTCGATTTAACGACAAACTTTTTCCATTTTCCATCCATTATTCCTTTGCTTATCTTAATTTGAATAGAATAGAATAGAATGTCTTTATTGTCATATTGTTAAATAATTATTACATCATATAAACATAATCATAACTATCATCAATATGGACTCGTCAGTATTTCATTCAATAATAATTAATAAATTAAATTAAAAGAATAGCAGCTGTATAGGGGCTTTGTCGAAAAGTAAATAATTATAAATAAAGAAAAAGTAAAATTATAAAATAATATCCTTATTCAATTTTTGAACGCATCATATGAGCGCGCTCGTATGATGCGTTCAAAATTGGTTTCAGATCACAACGGAAATACACTAAATGTTTATTTTTTCTTCTGTCTTTCATTTTATTGGGGCTTTGTAAATATATAAGAAAATATGTAAATTATTGATTGCTTGAGTACCTGTATAATAACATCGTGTACCAGTAAAATAACATCATGTACCAGTATAATAGCATCATGTACCTGTTTAATAACACCAGTTACTTGTATAATAACATCGTGTACCTGTATAATAACATCATGTAACTGTATAATAACATCGTGTACCTGTATATAATAACATCATATACCTGTATTATAGCATCAAGTACCTGTTTCAACATCATGCACCTGTATAATATCATCATGTGCCTGTATAATAACATCATGTAACTGTAAAATAACATCGTGTACCTGTATATAATAACATCATATACCTGTATAATATCATCATGTACCTGTTTTAACATCATGTACCTGTATAATAACATCATGTAACTGTATAATAACATCGTGTACCTGTATAATAACATCATATACCTGTATAATAACATCAAGTACCTGTTTTAACATCATGCACCTGTATAATAACATCGTGTACCAGTAAACTAACATCATGTACCTGTATAATATCATCGTGTACCTGTTTTAACATCATGCACCTGTATAATAACATCATATACCTGTACAATAACATCCTGAACCTGTACAATAACATCGTGTACCTGTATAATATCATCGTGTACCTGTTTTAACATCATATACCTGTACAATAACATCAAGTACCTGTACAATAACATCGTGTACCTTGTGTATCCTCGTGTTGTGCAACGCCACACCGAGCTCAGAGACGAACGCGCGGCCGCAGGTGGTGCACACGTGCCGCCCGCGTCTGTGCGATAGGTACTGGTGGCGCTTGTACCCGGACATGCTCCTGACAAGATATAAGACATCATGTACCTGTATACTAACATCGTGTACCTGTAAACTAACATTGTGTACCTGTAAACTAACATTGTGTACCTGTATACTAACATTGTGTACCTGTAAACAAACATTGTGTACCTGTTTACTAACATTGTGTACCTGTAAACTAACATAATTTACCTGTATACTAACATTGTGTACCTGTAAACTAACATCGTTTACCTGTATACTAACATTGTGTACCTGTATACTAACATCGTTTACCTGTATACTAACATCGTGTACCTATATAATTACATAAGTTGCGCCCTGCAGTGTTACCCGTGTTGATTCTGGATACAGAATACAGATATTTAGACCTTCACTCTTCTTCTTCGTATGAGCTAAGTGGCCAAGCATATACGTAGTACACCGTTGCTTAACCTCGATGATCGCGTCAGATCACCTTAGCTAGCCGAGCCACAGGCGCTACATATCATATACGTAGTACACCGTTGCTTAACCTCGATGATCGCGTCAGATCACCTTAGCTAGTCGAGCTACAGGCGCTACATATCATATACGTAGTACACCGTTGCTTAACCTCGATGATCGCGTCAGATCACCTTAGCTAGTCGAGCTACAGGCGCTACATATCATATACGTAGTACACCGTTGCTTAACCTCGATGATCGCGTCAGATCACCTTAGCTAGTCGAGCTACAGGCGCTACATATCATATACGTAGTACACCGTTGCTTAACCTCGATGATCGCGTCAGATCACCTTAGCTAGTCGAGCTGCAGGCGCTACATATCATATACGTAGTACACCGTTGCTTAACCTCGATGATCGCGTCAGATCACCTTAGCTAGCCGAGCTACAGGCGCTACATATCATATACGTAGTACACCGTTGCTTAACCTCGATGATCGCGTCAGATCACCTTAGCTAGCCGAGCTACAGGCGCTCAATAAAGGGACTTTGGTACATAAATATGAAAACAAACTTACTTGCAAACTTTTCCGCAATTCTCGCACGGGTAGGACTTCCCTTCATGTTGATTGTAGTGGTTAACCATTGAATCTCTGCAAAAACAATAATGGTAGCAATTCAGCGGCACATACGACTAAACTAAATTTAAAGTAGCTCTGTCTCTTTTCGTCATAAATGACCAAAAAGAGATAGTACGATCTAAACCATAGACAAAACATCTAAAATCACGACAAACACGTCAGATTTAGAGCTGATACAATTGGGTGCGCTCTAAAATAGCTTACATTTTTTATATTTGACGTGATTTTAGTTGTTTTGTGTGGGGTTTAGAATGTGCTGTCTCTTTCTGGCCACCTAAGATGAAAAGTGACGGGGCTTCTTTAAATTTAGTTTAGTCGTGTGTGCCGCTGAATCGCCACCATTGTAACTTAATTTTGGTCGTTTTTTTTGGTAATAGTTTCCGTTTGACCACAGCTTGCCTGATGTTAAAGATAAGATAAATAATTTATTGGCCTTACAACGTCTCGTCGCATTTGGCAAGTCATTCATTACATTCAGATTTACATTGGATTTAAAATAGAACACTACATATGTTAAAACTAGCTGACCCCGCAAACGTTGTTTTGCCTCACTTAGGGGTATGAAAAATAGATAGTGTAGCTTATATGACACGTTCGTAGAGTTACCATAGCAGCGCCATCTATTGATTACTTACTCAACCCAGTCGAAAGGTATCGACATCTGTTAGAATTATTTGAAGTTAACAGATAATTGTGACTGTCAAATAATAACAGACAATAATTAGCAATAAATTAAAATTGCGACTATAATTTGAGATTTAAACTATCCTATCTCTCAAGTTGGATCGAACTGCACATGGTGTGCGAATTTTATTATAATCGGTTAAGTTGTTTAGGAGTCCATTGAGGATAAACATTGTGACACGAGATTTATATATATTAAGATTAAATGTAACTAATTATAATCTATTCAAGCAACTTAAATAAAGATTCCACTAGGTGCATAGTCATGAATTCCTTTAAGGAGTACAGTGGATGACATTGAAAAAAAAATGTTTCAGTGTTGTTCTGAATTTGGCGTGTGGCAATTCAATTACTTGATGGGGTAGTTTATGACGACCTCGTTGGCGTAAAGGTTACCATGCCGGTCTGCTAATCAGAAGGTTCCGGGTTCGATTCCCGGCCCAGTCAACATCTTTGTGCTTAACTAAATTTCTTGGCTGTGGGTCTGGGTGTTAAATATGTATTTATATATAATATGTATGTATGTATACGTAGTACATCAGCTGTGTTAGCAACCATAATACGAGCTAGAAATGGTTTAGTATGGGGCTAACCAGCCGTGTGTGTATGTATGTATATGTAGTATATCAGTTGTGTTAGGAACCATAATACGAGCTAGAAATGGTTCAGTATTGGGCTAACCAGCCGTGTGTGAATGTGTCCAAATATTTGTTTATTATTTATTAAGCATCATTTAAGCTACGCTGCGGCCTACGTTGGAGTACGCTCACCTAGAAGGAACCTATTCACTCGCGATTTGAAGATCTCAGAAAGGTACTTCTCAGGAAACAGAGCCTCAGACAGAGAACTCCAAAGCTTCGCAGTCCTCACTATGAAAGTTGAAGCGAAGCGCTTTGTACGAATCTTCGGGATTCACAATACAACGATGCAAAAGTTCGCACCTTAGGAACGGATCGGCTAAATACCAGCTAAAGGCATTGGAGACGATTGAGCGGCGAGCAAAGACGCTGATTGGTCGATTCACTGTCGAAGTTCCGAGGATTCGCACAAAGCGTTTTGCTTCGACCTTCTTTGTGAGAACTGCGAAACTTTGGAACTCTCTTCCTGAGTCTCTGACTCCCGAGAAGTACAATTTGGGGGTCGTCAAATCTAGAGTCAACCTTGTCTCGCCAAATCTAGACTTCATAGTTTGGAGCACCGGCGTAAGGTTGCCAGTCTGTCGGTGTTTTATAGAATACATTTCGGGGAGTGCGCTACGGAGTTGCATAATATAATACCACCATCTCCGTTCCATTACAGAACGAGCAGAAACTCAGCGAAGAGACACGTAGGTATACAGTCGAAATCCCAAGAAGTTTCGCACAAGCTGATTCGCTTCTACCTTTCTTGTGAGGACTGCAAAACTTTGGAATTCTCTTCCTGAGTCTCTGTTTCCTGAGAAGTACTACCTGGGGGTCTTCAAATCTAGTGTTAATAGGTATTTTTTAGGTAAGCGTGTAACATCGTAGGCCATAGTATTGTTTAACACCAGGCAAGCTGTGGTCAAGCGCAAACCTATAATGGTAAAAAAAGAGTAAATAGGTTCCTTCTAGGCAAGCGTGATACATCTTAGACCACAGTCAAGCTTAACATCAGGCTAGCTGCGGTTAAACGTAAGCCTTTTCATCAATAAAATAAAAAAGCGATGTTCTGTGCAAGATAAAAGTTGCAGATAGAAGACAAAATTAAATATTTAGTGTACTTCCGCTGTGATCCGAAATCCAAATTAAGACAAGTAAAGGAAAAATCAACTAAGATCAATTAACCAAGCTTAATTAACTAAGATCAATTAACTAAGATTAATTAAGATTAACGTTACCTATCACAATTCGGAAATTCTTAACTCTACACGTGTTTCGCCTAACCACAAGGCAGCATCAGGAGATGCTGACTCTTCGAACGGCAAGTCGAGAGCCGACTCTCGACTAATTAATGTTAGTTAATTAAGCTTGGTTAATTGATCTTAGTTGATTTTTCCTTTACTTGTCTTAATTTGGATTTCGGATCACAGCGGAAGTACACTAAATATTTAATTTTGTCTTCTATTTACAATGGATTTCCGCAAAGTAACGCCTGAGTCAATGAGTTAATTAAGAAGCACCTTTTTTCTGAAGTAAAAATAAAACGAAAATAAATTGGAATTTAATAATAAACTTTATAGCAATTTCAAAAATAGAATCTGTCAAACATTTCAAATTTGGAACGTTTCGCTCGTTCTACCGTGTATTTGCCGGTCGCGTGCCACTGAGCAAACAAATGCAGACCGTGCGTATATAATACGACCAATTTAGATTTACAGTTGGATGGCCGTTTGAAAAAAAAGTGTATTATCTTCCTCCACAGAATAGCTTCAAGCAAAAATTTATCGATTTCATTTTAAGTAAAAAACATAGTCTTGATTAATATTGAATATAAATATAACTCAAAAGTTGCAGAGCTTCGATCAATAATGTACCAGGTTGGAGGTAATGTCTCACCTGTAATAAGTGACGAGCGGACAGAGTTTGCACCTGTATGCAGCGCCGTGGGAAGCTTCGTGTGAGCGCAGGTTTTTGCCACTCCCGTATCGGAGACCGCATATCTTACAAACGTATTCGCCTGCACCTTCCTGGGAAGAAAAAATAAAAATTTACATTAACCCTTAAATGGACGATTTTTGTTTCACGTTTTAAAAAAAAATATATTTGTGTAATAGACATGTATAATTATTACTGTCTAGGAAAAATTAGTAAAAAATTCTAGACATTAATTTACTATACTACTTTTGCAATAATGTGAGTGTTGTTTATAAACTACATTGCGCAAAATTTAAAAAAAAATAATGAAGGTCAATTTTATGCGTGATTTTTAGTATGTTGTTTAAAGACAACATTGTCCGCTTAAGGGTTAAAGGGGTTCCCAGCATACAGGACCCGCCTGGCAATAAACTCAAACCAACTTGGCCTAAGTCTGCAAACAGCACTCATAGAAATAAGAAATCATAGAACTTTATTAACCTTATAACCGTGCGTTATACTAGGCACGTCAAATTTACATATTACATATTATATTCGTCAACAATCAATTAATGAATTAGTCAATATCTTAATATTATAATTAGTCATACAATGTCATAATAATATAATTAGTCATACAATGTCATAATAATATAATTAGTCATACAATGTCATTATAATATAATTATTCGTACAATGTCATAATAATAAAATAGAAAATAACAACACATTTACACATAATTCATGTCACTTTACAGTCCGTCATACTTAAATAGAGATTCTGAAAGAGGCAACCTCATATATTCATTTAAAGCATAAAAAGGGTTTTCCACAAAGAAGTTTTTCAATTTTCTTTTAAATGTGTGATAAGGTAGGTCTGTCATACTTTGAGGCAGTTTGTTAAACATACATATTTTGTTGTAGATCCCTTGCTTTTGCACTTTAAGTAAAGAGCACTATGCAAGCCAAGACTAAAGAGAAAATTGGTAGCCAGTGAGTGATCTCTAGGCACCATTAACAAGCATAAGGAGATGTACATGGGGTGCACACTGTACATCGACAACTACACTGACCACATCTGCTTATAGCAATACTAGCTGACCCGGCAAACGTTGTTTGGCTTAATAAAAAAAAAAAATATATATATGCAGTAGCCGATTCTCAGACCTACTGAATACGCATATAAAATTTGGAAAAAATCGGTCAAGCCGTTTCGGAGGAGTAAGGTAACAAACACTGTGACACGGAAATTTTATATATAAGATAAGAGCTGATCGCAGATAGTGATAATTAAATTTTTTAAAAAAAAGGTGTTCCCTATACACCAAACGTGTATTTTTGATGTTTTTTTGCTGTATATAAATAACGGTAGCAGGTACACGGCCCTCCCCCCTGTGGGGCCCCGCATTGTCGAGGCGGGGGGGCTCAGTAACCGTGGCCTGGTCACCCACGGTGAAGCGAAGAGGGTCCCTGAGGCGGGCCACTCCCTACACTTGTATTCCCAGTATGCTAGATGGAGTGGCACCAGTAGGTTGCGGAACCTCGCTCCGGGGGGTTTCGCAACTGAGGCGGGCTTGCGGTGTGGTTTAGGAGGCACTGCAGCCGAAGATGTGGGGCCGCGGCAGGAGAGAAGTGTCGCGTCCTCGACGGGGTCGCCGTTGATGGCGGACGCGGTGGGGCCGCAGGGAGAAGGGAGTGGTACCACAAACTACCACTTTCCCTATTCTCTGCGGCCGTAGTGGCAGGTGACGGGGCCTGACCCGTCGCGGGGGACCTGGGACGTCGGACCGGGGTTGTCCGGCGTCCATTGCACTCACGGTCCCCGAGGTGGTTGCAGTGTGCCTGGTGCACTGCAAGGGGAGTCATCCCCTGAGGAGCCTCGCAGGCTAGCCGAGGTGGGCGGGGTGGAGGGTTAATGCGAGGAGCGGAACCTCAAAGTCAAAGTCAAATTAAAAAAAAACAAGTCATTAGCCGTCTGATTGAAAATCAGACGTTTCCCTACCGAGCCACACTGGCAGCGAATATGAATAAATAGAATAGTAACATGGCCGGTAAAATGGTTCCACCGTCCACACATAAAATACCGCGGTAGGCGGGGCAAAACAGCTACCCGCGCCCCCGCGTGGCGTCGACCGACCAATCGCGTGCGAGCTTTGTGTGTGTGTGTGTTTCGTTGGGATAGCAGTATAATTGTGTGCGTAGATGGATCCACATTCTAAGCGGCAATTGTATGGATTACTCTTCCGTTTATTCTAGTTCACTACACACTGGTCTTAAATTTAACTTACTTCATGCATTTTAGTGTGGTTCTCCAAATGTTTAGGTTTATAGAATACCAAATAGCAAATTTCGCATTTATATTTAGCCTTCACAAAGCATTCGTAGGTCTTTCGCCTTAGCATCTCCTGGTGCATCTTTTCTTCCGTATTAAGGTACTCTATGTCGAAAACAGTTGCGTACTGGTCTTCGTTTTTATAATTTCGCATTAGGTGTTTGAATGTTCGAATTGTCACGGGGTTTGGTGTTTCACCTGAAAAAAAATAAAAATAATGACATTATTGCAAAATCTCGTGTCACAATGTTTGTCCTCAATGGACTCCTAAACCACTTAACCGATTATAATAAAATTCGCACACCATGTGCAGTTCGATCCAACTTGAGAGATAGGACAGTTTAAATCTCAAATTAAAGTCGCAATTTTAATTTATTGCTAATTATTGTCTGTTATTATTTGACAGTCACAATTATCTGTTAACTCCAAATGATTCTAACAGATGTCGATACCTTTCGACTGGGTTGAGTAAGTAATCAATAGATGGCGCTGCTATGGTAAATCTACGAACGTGTCATATAAGCTACACTATCTATTTTTCATACCCCTAAGTGAGGCTAAACAACGTTTGCCGGGTCAGCTAGTAATAGTATAAGGTTCTGGGTTCGATTTCCGGCACGGTCAACATCTTTGTGCTTAACTAAATTTGATAGCTGTCGGTCTGGGTGTTAAATATGTATCTATTGTGTTGAATACATACACTGTATAGAATCCCAAAGTTGTTTCATCCGTTTGTCTGTAATTTTGTCGTTCAAACAGTTCAGTATAACTTCCTTATCGATTATTGTACCATTTTCAGTTTTCAATTCACCCCACAACTCGAATTTTGCCTCCAATTCTGTTCTTAAGCTGAAAACACAAAGATAAATTTATTTTTTACACAATACAGACTAGACTACACATTTTACTACACTGGCAATTCCTCGTTTCAGCATAATGATGTACATCATTCATTCATTCATCCATGTTTCATACATTAATTCATTCATTCACATTTAACCTTCAGCAATTAGTAGTAAATAGTAGTTGTTTAGGGTAGTGGACAATTTGTCCACCGGGAGAAGAAATATCCTATTCATTTTATGTACAGTGTACACTCCATGTAACGTCACTCGATTTAACGACAAACTCTCTAAAGCGTCGAAATCAATTGACCTTAGTTGGTTTAGCTTGTATTCCATACAATGATACATTCTCTCCATTTAACGACCACTCTCTATAACGCCATAAAATGCACAGTCTCTTCAGTGTCGTTATATAATTTACACTGTATTAGGACACATTTCACACACGGCTGGTTAACCCCATACTAAACCATTTCTATTTTATATTATGCTTGCTAACACAACTGATATACTACATAATTATACATACATACATACTTTATATTGATACATATTTAACACCCAGACCAAAGGTTACCATGCCGGACTTCCAACAAGAGGGTCCCAGGCTTGATTCTCAGAACGGCCAACATATTTGTGATGAACTAAATTTGTTGGATGTCGGTCTGGGTGTAAAATAAAATAATATATGTATGTATATGTAGTATATCAATTGTGTTAGCAACCATAATACAAACTAGAAATGGTTTAGTATAGGGCTAACCAGCCATGTGTGAAATGTGTCCTAATATTTATTTATTTTTACATCCACTTAGTTAGTTAATATATGTAACGTACCTTTCTTTACTAAATTTCACAGGCTCCGATTTCATCTTTTTTCTTTTAGACTTTTCTGTGCTATTTTTAACTCTTTTTCCTCCAATTTTACTGGCAACTTTTTTGTTTTTCTTTTTAAATGTCTTACTCAATGGTATTAAACTGTCATCGCTGTCAAATTCAACATTACTGACATAGGAATCATTTACTTCCACTAAATTCTCATTTACTTCTACTAAATTTTCATTTATTTCTACTATACCATCATTTGTTTCGACTAAATTTTCATTTATTTCTACTATATTATCATTAGTTTCAGCTAGAATATCATTTATTTCTAAGGAATTGTCATTTGTGTGTCTAATTAAATCATTTAAGTCATTTTGCGCAACATCTGTTTGAACTCTATCATTATCTAGGACATTATTTAAATAATTGTCATCTATGACTGTCATAATATATAATGCATTATCATTTTCCAGTTTTATATCATTTTGGTTGGTTATTTCAATTACGTCTATGTCATTACTTGCTATATTAATGTTGATTCCAGTATTGTTTGGATGAAGGTCTTCAGTTTTAATTTGGTCCTTTACATCTGATTTGCAGCCTACTTCCAGTTTGATTATGTTAAATATACTTTGATGAACCTGTGAAAAAAGAATTAGTTGCCAGTAAATTGGATTAAAGACACATTAATTTTTAAGGATTGAATTGACTACTTCGTTGGCGTAATGGTTACCATGTTGGACTGCTTACCAGTAAGTCCCGGGTGCGATTCCCGTCACGGCCAATATCTTTGTGATGAACTTAAATTGTTGGCTGTCAGTCTGGGTGTTACATATGTATCGATATATAATATATATGTAGTATATCAGTTGTGTTAGCAACCATAATACAAACTAGAAATGGTTTAGTATGGGGCTAACCAACCGTGTGTGAGAAAAAACTCTTTGAAGCAGGGACATTTAAGTTTGAGAGCAACGAGTGACATTTATTTTCATGAAATACAAAAATTTACGAATTTATTCCAAATTGTGATTAACTACTTAATTCGTTTAATCAGTGACTTCGGTAATAGTTATATTTGATGTTGCTTCTGAGGACAGTATTACTGTGACAATTGGTCGTCACAGTAATTGACAATTGGTCGGCGACGCATGACGTGGCGACGTGTCGCCACGCTGGAAATCGGTTTTACGTTTCACTCATATAGGTAAATAAGATGCATTATTAAAATGTATGTGTGTATTCACGATAGCGATGCGCGACTGCGAATAATCTGACCAGTCGAATTGTCTACAACTACTAATTTACACATTCGACTTGATTATTAGTAATATACTAATGTTAATAATCGAATGATGACTACTAATTAGTTACTAATGGCGTTTTGACTCGATTGTTAGCGAATCTTGTCAATGTCACTTGTTAGTTTCAAATTAATGAAATATGAATGAATCGTTGGAGTGGAGTCGGCTCAAGTTAACTAATGTAGTATTCATTTAGTCCGGTTAATTTTGAGTGGGTATCATGTAAGTTACTAATATTCGGAGATCATTCGAATGAGTCGAATGATTTATAAAGTCGAATAATTCGACTGGAATCATTCACAGTCGCGCATCGCTAATTCACGATCTCAAATGAAGCGGCATTCCTACGGCCCTGTGATACAGGCTCCTGGCAGTCCTATAGCAGGGCGTAGTGCTCCCTACAGTACCAGTTAATCTATAAGGTATCATGTAGACGTAAGAACTTTGTACGTACACTTTCATATTTTACAAATAAATTTATCTTTATCTTTATTTTATTCTTCTTCACCTTATCCCATTTAGGTGGGGTCGGCACAGCAAATCTTCTTCTTCCACTCTCCTCTATCAGACGTCATCTCCACACTCAATCCTTTCTCTCTCATGTCTTCATTCACACACTCCATCCATGTCTTTTTCGGGTGGCCTCTTGCTCTTCTTCCTTGCACTACCATTTCCATACATCTCCTAGTGACATGCTTCTCCTCTCTACGGTATGGACATGTGATGCGTAGAGAGGAGAAGCATGTCACTAGAAGATGTATGGAAATGGTAGTGCAAGGAAAAAGAGCAAGAGGCCGCCCGAGAAAAAAATATTTTAAAAAAATCTTTATTTTATCTTTACATAAAAAAAATGTACTCTTACCTCAGTTTGATTATTACTTTGTAAATCATCATCATCACCTTCCTCATATACATAGTAGAAACAGGCTGTGTGTTTGTTTATTGAACAAGGAGCTAGTGATGTAGGTAGTAGTGTGCAGAGGTCTTCAGGAGTTTTTTTCAACTGGAAATTAGAAAAAAAATACAGTGTAAACTTCATGTAATGTCACTCAATAACTAAACAATAATAAAAGCAACAATTTTTTTACAAATCGGAACAAACATCATTATCATCAGCGCATTTAATTTCCATACAGACTAAACATTATTGAAAAGAGCAAAAAAAGAAAACAAGACATCCATTTCCGCAACAAAGAGGAACAAAATTATTAACGGAGCGTTCTTAACCAAAGGCGAAAATACGACGGAGTGTTATACAGTGTAAACTCCATGTAACGTCACTCGATTTAACGACAAACTCTCTTAAGCGTCAAAATCAATTGGCTTTTGTTGATTTAGCTTGTATTCCATACAATGATGCACTCTCTCCATTTAACGACTCTCTATAACGCCATAAAATGCACAGTCCCTTCAGTGTCGTTAAATAGAGTTTATACTTGGATACAAGCTAAACCATCTAAAGCCAATTGATTTTGACGCTTTAGAGGGTTTGTCGTTAAATCGAGTCACGTTACATGGAGTGTACACTGTATTATGTTCCGCAGTGACGCGGCTAACACCTCAGGGCGTAGTTATAAATAAAATATTAATAAAAATAGTAGTTTAAGAAAACTAAAAAACACGCTTATCTGGCCGTTTTAAGTGGGTCAAAATCGCGCCCAAAGAAGTCGGTTACAAACAAACATACAAACAAAAATACAAAAAAAATGTAATAATATTATCAAATTAGTGTATTGTCATCGGTCCTCCACAAATCTACAAACTTTCAACGAAATCTAGCCGTTTAAAGTGGGTCAAAATCGCGCCCAATGAAGTCGGTTACAAATAAACAAACATACAGGTGAAGCTAATATAAAGCGTGTAATAAAAAACAAACTTGCCTTTGATTTTTTCCATTTTTCAAAAACTTTGATAGCCTTCTTGCATTTGTTTTTAAAATTGTAGGTTTTGCGTAATAAGTATTCGCACTCCATGCAGTATAATTGGTTTAGGGAACATTCCTGTGAATTAAATAGAAGAAATCATGGTAGTTAAGTATATAAATTTATTTTAATACAAGCTAGAAATGGTTCAGTATGGGGATAACCAGCTGTGTGTGGAATGTGTCCCAATAATTATTTATTTGACGACCTCGTTGGCGTAAAGGTTACCATGCCAGCCTGTCAATCAGAAGGTTCCGGGTTCGATTCCCGGCCCGGCCAACGTCTTTGAGTTTAACTAAATTTCTTGGCTGTGGGTCTGGGTGTTAAATATGTATCTATATAAAATATGTATGTATTTATATGTAGTATATCAGTTATGTTAGCAACCATAATACGAGCTAGAGATGGTTCAGTATGGGGCTAACCAACCGTGTGTGAAATGTGACCTAATATAAAAAAATTAAGGATTAAGTTTTCGCTCTTTCATTTTATAAGACTGTCCCTAATTTGATAAAATTTGGATTGACTTACTATAAACAAGCTGAGGCTATAGAAGATAGACATATATTTAATAACTTAAATGTACTAGCAAAAAAAGCAAGTGTGGCTTGGTGGTAATAATGTGATTTTCAATCAGACGGCCCCTGGTTGGAGTCCCAGCCTTCCACTAATGACTTGTTTTTCAAGTTATGTGTGACCAGTGCAAATCTGCACTGGTTTTACCGCGAAGGAAAACATCAACATCAGAAAACCAACATGTTTGAGAACCACAATATCCAAAGATGAGTGTCATCTGCCAAACCGCACTTGGCCAGCATAGTGGATTATGGCCAATATCTCTCTCCTCTTGAGAGACGGCCCCGAGTCCAAGCAGTGTGAACATAGTATATACGACCGGCAGTGCACACATAGATCTCGCCGGCGGCGGTCCGTGTAACACTCGCCCCTGAAGATGGTGCTCGGAAAGCACCGAAACTGTTGGACTCATTCCAACTTTTAATAATAAGTAAGTGTGACCGTTTTCTACGCGAAAATATAGTGGGCTGTTTATGCTATTAGCATGTAAGAAAGAAAATTCCATTGTTATTTGATTATTATATTATATAACTTTTATTTTATAATTCTACTTTAATACATGCCGTAAATAAATTGATTTATTTTTGTATTATATTGCTTGATGAAACTTTGTAATTAGCTAATTGATTATTAAGGCCAAGATAATAGTTATCTTGATTTTACAGTTTTTTATAAATCGTAAATAGAAAAATTATTTTAAAAATAGCAATTATATGATATATATACATACTTATTTAGGTACCAATCCGACTTATTAATATTTAAAAAAAAACTGGTTCTTAAAACTTCATTTGAGATTTTACACAGCCAATTATTGATTATATTACTTATATTTATTTGCCATAGCTGTGTTTTAAGACTCATTGTATTGAAAAAATCGAAACCCTATTTACGGTTTTACTAAATTAAAAAAAAATTAAATAAGTTAAAAAATATTTTTTGTCTTAAACTCAGTGTGATATAGGCACATCAGCATAATGCTGCTCGCCTATAAATCAATAAATAAATCTATAAATAAATCAAATAAATAAATATATATAATTGAAAAAAAAAATATGAGTGGTTTTTATTTTTTATTAGTTTTTAATCTAGTTGTATTTGTATTTTAAAATTACCTTCAATCAAAATTTATTTAAAATATTAAAAATTAAAAACCTAAATTCTAAATAATAAACTGAGTCCGCGGGTGGGGTGCCTAATATGCTGGAGGCATTACCTCCATGGATCGCCAAACTAGTTTTAGTTTTAGTTACTTTAGTCTTAGTTTAAATATTAGTAACTTACAGAATATTCGCACAGTTCATCGTGAAACTCCAGGAGTGTTTTATTAATGGTTTTGAGATTTCTATTCGCTCGCAAGCATATTCGGCAAATATTAGGCGTCTTCTTCATTTTGAAGCAATTTTTCTTGAGCAGCGCTATAGGTAGTACGTGTATTCAGGTATGCCGTCAAACCAAGCAATTGAAGAACTTTTCATTCAATAAAGTGTTTTAGATTGTTGTTAATCTCAACTGTGATACAGCCAAACATTTTTTTATTTATTTTACTCAAAATACAACAACAAAATCATCAGTATTTCGATTTACTTTTTCTATGGTTGACTCATTTCGATCAATATTGACATTGAGTCGTGTACAATTTTGACATAAATGCTAATAAGAATGTAATTTCTACTGGCAAAGTACAATGAAAATATTAAATTTAATTAATAATAAATTAAAAAATATTTAACAATAAATCTAAAAACAGATAGATATAAAACAGCACAGACTTCTACAGAGTTAGAATAAATAGATAATATGTAAATATGCTGAGGACAGAGCAAGTAAGTAACTTGCCTATTGGAATTGCCACTGGAATGTTGTGTACGCAGCTGATTATTTTTAGCCTGTGATAGATTTCATTCTTCCTTCATTCATTGATTTTTGTTTTGATTTGAATGGCTTGCGATGTGTACTTTATAGATATCAGGTGTTTACGAATAAAAAATATTTTCGTAGAGAAATAAAATAAAAAACATCGTTGATAATGTGGACAGACATAGATATATGTTATATCTGTTTGCGAACAGACAGAAAGCTAAAAGTGGGCAATGATTATATATCTAAACTTTATCGGCAATTTTGCGATATATCTGTAAGTATTTAGAACTTGTATTGTTTTATATACATTATTATAGAAGTTCTTAAAATCTCAGTATTCTAACTACCACAAATCTAGATGAAAGCAGGGCTATCTGTACGACTGTAAGAGACTTGAATTTAGCAATATGTGATCGTATTGGCGGATGCGTAAATTTAATAAAATAGGTACTTTTTTCATAATACATAACTATATATATTACGGATGCGTAAATTTAGTAAAATACTTTTTTCTCACGTATTTTTTTTATATCTATATTGTCCCACTGCAAAGGTTTTACCCTAATTTGGGTGGCCACTTTTTTATGTTTGAAGAACAATTGTATTTTTTTTTATTAATAAAATATAGTAGGTACTTATGCGAAACTCAGAAAAAAAATAAAGTCATAAAAGAAATCTATTTTCAATCATCATTTATTTTTCCATGTGTATTACATTTTATTGATGAGTATATGAGTAAAGTATTTATTTAGTATTTGAGTATAGTATTTATTTATTTATTACATATTGGTTTGTAAACATCATGGTTGTAATATTTTTTAAATAATTATATGTATCTGAGCAACAATATCTTCTTTGCACCATTTTTTCACCACTCTTATATTTTTGACGCCTTTTTCATTTTATTTCTTCGGGATCAAATCATCTGATTCACAGGCAGACGTTTTCCCACCGAGACACACTTGCTTTTTAGGGTTCCGTACCTTAAAGGCAAAAACGGGAGCCTATTACTAAGCCTCCGCGGTCCATCTCCAGGCTGTATCTCAGAAACCGTAATAGCTAGAAAGCTGAAACTTTAGATATGTATTTCCCATGCCCCTATAACAACAAATACTAAAAATAAAAACATAACAAATATGAAGGGGGGTTCCCATACATAAACATGTTTTTCGTATTATATCAATAACGGTAGCTGCTAGACACTTCAAATTTTCACAAAATATATAAATGTATTTTAGCTATCAAATCAAACTATTAAATATAATAAAAATAAATATTTAAGGGGGGCTCCCATACAATAATGGTAAGGAGAGCCTAACTCGCACTTGACCAATTATTCAGAATGAAGATCACTGACAGTAAAAATGCTTCTTACAGTTTCAGATGGATCACAACCCTAAGTATTGTTATGAATGTGAACATTTACTGAAAAAAATTAACAATTTCAAGAACAAATGTGCTAAAGCTATGCACATATTAGAGAAATGGATAAAATCTGAAAATATTGTGAGTATGAGTGTGGTTGCTAGCCAGGCGAGTCTGACTCAAGCTTGACCAATTATTAATTTTTATATTACACCTAGGCTACTTTATATCCTAACCCTGCAGCCTGGGTGAAAGAATAAGGCTGCGGAACTGCCCCTGCCTGTCGTAAGAGGTGACTAAAAGAGGCATCAGACTCGAGGGTGTTCAGAATTTTTTTTGCTTGCGCTTGTTCACAATTCACCTGATGGTAAGCAATATTGCGATCTAAGGTGGAGCGCGCTTGCTCAGAAGAAACCATTAAAAATTATTAATGGGTTCTACAACCTTCCTGATTTAGCAGATTGCTTTAAAAATTGTAATTGTTGCGAGCATAGCAGAGGCCATAACCAGAAAATCCAGCGTGATCCTGCCAACACTAATATGAAGCATCATATACTCAGCAACAGAGTGGTTCTGACAACTGAGGAAGTGGTCAGTGCTACATCAGTGAACAGCTTTAAAAACCGGCTTGATAGCTTTTTGCAGAAAACTAAAAAATCTCTTGCTAACCTGTGATCAGCACACTAGTGAACTTTAAACATTGACAGTGAACAGTGGACATTATGTGAACTGTTAAAAAAATAATTTCAACTCAGTGTGATATAGGCATATCAGTATAATGCTGCTTGCCTATAAATCTAATAAATAAAATAAATAAATATTTTTTTTCCTTTGCTTATCTTAATTTGGTTTCAAACCAACACAAGTACACTAAATATTTCATTTTTCTTATATCAGTATCTTATATTCCTATTTATTTTTTTCAGGACAAAAGTGACATTTCATCTTTATGGACCCTATTACCAACTTCTTTAGATTTTGCTTTACCAAACAACTGTTCGTTCATAGTATATGAAGATTATAGAGCAGACAAAGAAAATGCAGATCTTTTGGGTGTTCAGGTAAACCATGTAACCATACCATCCCTCTAACCCACTAATACGACGACCTCGTTGGCGTAAAGGTTACCATGTCAGACTGCCAATCAGAAGGTTCCGGGTTCGATTCCTGGCACGGCCAACATCTTTGTGCTTAGTAAAATTTGTTGGCTGTGGGTCTGGGTGTTAAATATGTATCTATATGAAATATGTATATATGTAGTATATCAGTTGTGTTAGCTACCATAACACGAACTAAAAATGGTTCAGTATGGGGTTAACCAGCCGTTGTGTAAAAAAAGTAGTAGTAGTAGTATGTTATAAATGCGAAAGTTTGTTTGTGTGTTCTTTACTTCTTTAACTAAGTAGTATTGTTTTTATTTCTGTAGCTGTATTCAATGCTTTTATAACATGTATTGACACCATGTTTTGTTTTTCTAAGCATATATGTATACATAACTTAGGCAAAAGTATCTCAAATATAAAAATATGGCGGAATAGGTTTTTGACTTCAAGATATATTACAGGTTTAATATATAATCGTAAGAACTGCAATGTATATCTTACAATAAAAGTGTTTTAAAAGAATATTAAGTATTATCTAAAATCTATATATTTTAATTCTGCAGGACACAATAGAGAATTCAGACAAAATCGACTTAATAAAATCAGAAAACATAAAAGTACTAAACAAAGTAGTTATTAAAAACGAGAAAACGGAAATTGAAGAGATATTACTCCGGAATGACGAACAAATACTAAATGGACTTAAAATTGACGAAGTCAATGATAATTTGACAGAAAATGACATGACAGAACTCAACGAAATGAATGATAAAGAACTCAGCCAAGATTCGGAAAGCAGCAGCGATGATACTTTGATAAATATCTTGGAAAATGCTAAAAGAAAAAATAAAGAGAATAACAAAAAAACTGCAAGGAAAAGAAGCTTTGACAAAATTGACAAAGAAACTGATAAAAGTATGACCAAAAGAATTAAAACAAAGTTAAAAGGCGATAGGGACAAAATTGAAACGAAGAAAGAGAAAAGGCATATCAATGCAATGAGCAAAGAAGATGAAAATAAGAAAGTAAGATTTCGAACTAGAAGTAAAGGTTTTTTGACCGAAATGACAAATGGTTTTGAGGCTAAACTTAAAAACGGTAGAACTAGGAAGTCAAATTACAGTAAAGAAAGGTTTGTAGAAAAATCTGTTTTTTTATTTGCAGTCAGCTTCTCTAAAGTTCTTAAGGGATGACAAGGGCAACATTTTGAATTAACAGTTTTTACATTATACATCGTAAACAGAAAAATATTTAAAAACAGCTTTGGGATCGTCTAAGAATATTTATACTTATTTTTGCACCAGTCAGACTTATCAATATGAAAAAAAAACAGTATTGTATCTAATTCACAAGTCTGATTCGTACCAAAATAATTACAAATATTCTTATGTCAATAAATTTATTTAAATTATTTTCATATCAATCCAAGGCATACACATCAATTATTTTTTAACTAGTTATTTAATTAAATTATTTTCATATCAATCCAAGCCATAGAAATTAATTTATTTATAACTAGATATTTATTTAATATATTTTCATATCAATCCAAGACATGGAAATTGATAATTTTATAATAAAACTTATTATTTTTTAAATTATTTTCGTATCAATTCAAGACATAACAATCATGTATTTTATAACAAAATATTTATCTTTATTTAAATTATTTTTTTACTAATCCATGTTACAGAAATTCGTTATTTAATAACTAGTTATTTATATAAACTGTTTTCATATCAATCCAAGTCGTATAAATTAATAAAAAAACAGTAAAATGTAGACGGCAAAAATTTTAAGTGTAAGAATAAATATTTTCATATCAATAAATTAATTCACTCGTATATATAGTTATTTATTTTTTAAATTATTTTCATATCAATCCAAGACATCGAAATTTGTTACTTTATAACTAGTTATTTATTCAATTATTTTTATGATCATCAAGATTATTTTATATTGATATTAAATATAAATTATTTTCAGATTAATTCAAGTCCTCGAATCCAAGTTTTCTAATTGCGGCGATATAACTACGACCGATGGTACCGTGATTGATAAACAGTTCATTCTCAGCTGCCTACAAGATAAAGCTACCGATTATGTGATGAAACAGCTTTATGTAGCTGTTCATTGTAAGTGTTCATAGTTTCCACAGCCCACTCACATATCTATAAATAAAGCTATAATTTTGTTTTATTTGTGAGGGGTTATTGAAGTACAATTTGGGGGTTTTCAAATCTAGAGTAAATAGGTTCTGGGCAAGTCAGTGTGATACATCTTAGACCACAGTCAAGCTTAACATCAGGCAAGCTGCGGTCAAACGTAAGCCCATCTATCATTAAAAAAAACTTTTTTTAAATGATAAATGGGCTTACGTTGACTAAATGACTTTTTTTTTATTGAAATTTTAAATGTAACTATTATTACTTGTTTGTGCTTTTGTTTTGTGAAATTTAATTGAATCATAAAATGTATAATACAATTCAATTTAAAATTAGTATGGGTCCTTGAAACCTGAATTAAATAAATTTATTATATTATATTCATTACTGTATGCAAGTGTGGCTTGGTGATAATAACGTCTGCTTTTAAATCAGACGGCCCCTGGTTCGATCTCGAACCTACACCAATGACTTGTTTTTCAAGTTATGTGTGGATTTGCACAGTTAGGTAAGGTACTATAAAGACCTACTGAATACGCATATAAAATATGGTAAAAATCGGTTAAGCCGTTTCGGAGGAGTACGGTAACTAACATTGTGACATAGAAATGTTATACGTACGTGTTATACGTTGATCATTCTAAGGGGAATAATTCTTTCGTACTTATTTTATTTATATCTTGAACAGTTTTCGCAGCGCATGCTCGAAAGCCCTCAAAGATGAATAATTATTCAATTTTTTTTCCACATTTGCCTTTATTTATTCTCTCCTAATAGTTGCAGGGTAATGTTATATAGCCTAAAGCCTTCCTCGATAAATGGTCTATTCAACACAAAAAGAATTTTTCAATTCGCACCAGCAGTTCCTGATATTAGCGCGTTCAAACAAACAAACTCTTCCGCTTTATATCTTCTTCTTCTTATTCTTCTTCTTATATATAAAATTTCCGTGTCACAGTGTTTGTTACCGTACTCCTCCGAAACGGCTTGACCGATTTTTTCCAAATTTTATATGCCTATTCAGTAGTGCTGAGAATCGGCTACTGTATATTTAGAAATAATTATTTCTTATATATAAAATTTCCGTGTCACAGTGTTTGTTACCGTACTCCTCCGAAACGGCTTGACCGATTTTTTCCAAATTTTATATGCCTATTCAGTAGTGCTGAGAATCGGCTACTGTATATTTAGAAATTATTATTAAGGCAAAACAACGTTTGCCGGGTCAGCTAGTATTAGTATAGATTAGTATAGATAACAATATATTTCCAGGCAAATCCACCTTTCAACCTAAAGCTCTGAAACTCTTCAAATGCATTCAGAACAAGTTTAGAAACGAATACGATTCAGTGTTCGAGATCGAATACCTAAATACTATGGAGAAAATGTACGAAGAACTAGATAAAAGGAAAACCTACGGATGCTATACTAACGCAGAGTTTAAATGCGATATTTGCTACCAGGGGTTTAAACATGCAAAGCAATTGCAAAACCACTTGAAATGCCATGATGTGAGTATGTTTTTTACACGCTTTATATTAGCTTCACATGTATGTTTGTTTGTAACCGACTTCTTTGGGCGCGATTTTGACCCACTTTAAACGGCCAGATTTCGTTGAAACTTTGTAGATTTATTGAGGACCGATGACAATACACTAATTTGATAAAATTATTACATTTTTTGTATTTTTGTTTGTAACCGACTTCTTTGGGCGCGATTTTGACCCACTTCAAACGGCCAGATAAGCGTGTTTTTTAGTTTTTTTTTAAACTACTATTATTTATTTAAAAGGATCCGTACCTAAAAGGTTAAACGGGACCCTATTACTAAGACTCCGCTGTCTGTCTGTCTGTCTCCAGGCTGTATCGCAGAAACCGTGATAGCTAGAAAGCATAGTGATATAACGTTGTTTTAAGAAAATACGAATAGATTTACGATACGCCTAGTACAATTTTCAACAAAAGGTTGAGTGTCTATTAATTTTATTAGTTTATGATCTTTGATTAAATATATACTTTCTTATTTCTTTTTTTTTCACACACGGCTGGTTAACTCCATACTGAACCATTTTAAGTTCGTGTTATGGTAGCTAACACAACTGATATACTACATATACATACATATATATTTTATATAGATACATATTTAACATCCAGACCCACAACCGACAAATTGAGTTCAGCAAAGATGTCGGCCGGGCCGGGAATCGAACCCGGAACTTTCTGGTTAGCAGTCCGGCATGGTAACCGTTGCGCCAACGAGGTCGTCATCACAAATTCAGTGTTGCATACAAACGCAACCCAAAAAAATGGCATGAGTTTACTTTACTATTGTATCTATTACGACATACTACGTCATAATATTTCAATTCAAGTCTTGAGTTTCGACTAGTGCCGTAATAAACATAAGCTATGTTGCTCCGCGATAACAGCTATAAAATTTTATGACCGTACGCAGTAAGCGTTAGAAAATTCAATTGTATTACTATACTAAAAACGCTTAAATTCCTCAAACTCAAATAAGAGCACACTCTTTCTTGTGGTCTTATTTTTTACGACGACCTCGTTGGCGTAAAGGTTACCATGCCGGACTGCTAATCAGAAGGTTCCGGGTTCGATTCCCGGCCCGGTCAACATCTGTGTGCTTAACCAAATTTGTTGGCTGTGGGTCTAGGTGTTAAATATGTATTTATATATAATATGTATATGTAGTATATCAGATGTGTTAGCAACCATAATACGAGCTAGAAATAGTTCAGTATGGGGCTAACCAGCCGTGTGTGAATGTGACAAAAAAAAATTCTTGCCGTTTTAGAGACATCACCTTATATCTAGTACATTTATGATCAAAGTCGAAGTAAAGTATACTTAATTATTTTTTTTATAGAAAAGCACAGGCGATATCGAATGTCCAGTATGCAAGATGCGATTCAGGCGTCATAAGTCGCTGGTTAGCCATCGGAATACTCACGAAGCAGTGTATAAGTGTAAACTGTGTCCCCTCATCACTTATCACAGGTAAAATCAAAATCAAATCATTTATTAACCTTATGACTACTTTTGTCATACACTGCACGTCACTTACAAATAACATTTTATTATAATTATATAATTTTTAAGAATTTACGTTATAAAAATAAGAATAAAATTAATATGAAAATTCTATTTTGTGTCACTGAATGTAATTTATATAAAATGTCATGAGGATGTTTTATTATTAATCTTGTTAATTTGTAATAAATTTAATTTAATTGTGACATTTTAACTTTATATTGTGACAAGTATAAATATCTTGTCATGTCCGAACTAATTACTACTATTTACATATAAGTAAGTAGTGGTAAGTGAGATACTTACACTTATAAACATAGTTACAAGCGAAAATATGTTTCTCTTTACTAATTCACTTGCGAACATACTACTCTTAAATATATATGGTTGTGCCAAATTGGCACAACTGAAATAAAACAAATATTGAGTTAATGTTTGTGTAACCGGCTATCACTTACGTTTATTTTGTCGGTATAAGCGGGACATGTTTGAGCACAATCAGTGTGCCATTCTCAAGGCCAGGAACACAGCCAACGTACGCTCGCGATGACGGCTGCGCCTGCACTGTCTGAACTATTAATTTGTGTTACGCCAATTTCGACTTTATTAGCTCAGGAATAAAGATCTGTCAATGTGTATGTCTTCTCACACGACATCTAGTACTGAACATAAGAACTATCTCTCGTTTAATAAATTAATGCTTTGTAAATTTCAACTTTATAATGGCGTATTTAAATACTTTTTCGAGTGCAAAATATACAATGTAACTTAGTCTATGGAAGCCTGTATTGTTAATGTAAAAGTATATACCTATAAAAATAATTTAATAATAAACAATATGCAAGCGAAGTCGACGGGCGGACCTAGTGTGCTAACTTGACACTGTGGTGGCGATTCAGCGGCACACACGACTAAACTAAATTTAAAGAAGCCCCGACTCTTTTCATCTTAGGGCCAGAAAGAGACGGCACGTTCTGAACCACAGACAAAACAACAAAAATCACGTCAAATATGGAAAATGTAGGTAGTTTTAGAGGTGATAAGTGAGTGCGGACTAAAGTCGCCTATATTTTCTACATTTGACGTGATTTTAGTTGGTTTGACTATGGTACGGAACGTGTCGTCTCTTTCTGGCCACCTAAGATGAAAAGAGACGGGGCTTCTTTAAATTTAGTTTATTCGTGTGTGCCGCTGAATCGCCACCAGTAGGCACACTCACGCACCGGTGCCGCAGCGCAGGCCTTTCGATTCCACCCGGTCAAAAAAAAAATTTTTTTTTGATTGAGTATTTATATTGAATATTGTTTGATTTTTTTTAAGTAGTTAAACTGTGATAATGATCACACTTTTGTTGCAGACATTCGATGGTGAATCATTACCTACTTCACAAGGGGATGACTTATAAGTGCGACCAGTGCTTCGCTGTGTTCGGGTAAACAACTTACAGTATAAACAAAATATATTTTTGGACCAGTTATAATTCATAAGTCTGATTGGTACCAGAATAAGTATATGATTTAAGAATGTTTACAAATAATACATAGATAAATAAATAAATTATTTAATGTTTATCGACAAAAATAATAAATAATTATTATACTATGCTATTTACATTGTCACAAACAAACTCTTTAGATTCGGCAATCAAATCAATTTACAGTTATACTAGCTGACCCGGCAAACGTTGTTTTGCCTCACTTAGGGGTATGAAAAATAGATAGTGTAGCTTATATTACACGTTTGTAGATTTACCATAGCAACGCCATCTATTGATTACTTACTCAACCCAGTCGAAAGGTATCGACATCTGTTAGAATCATTTGGAGTTAACAGATAATTGTGACTGTCAAATAATAACAGACAATAACTAGCAATAAATTAAAATTGCGACTATAATTTGAGATTTAAAATATCCTATCTCTCAAGTTGGATCGAACTGCACATGGTGTGCGATTTTTATTATAATCGGTTTAGTGGTTTAGGAGTCCATTGAGGACAAACATTGTGACGCGAGATTTACATATAATGAAGATAAATGTAATAGTTCTATTACCTGTACAGTTTCTGAATCAGTTTTCACTAAGTTACATATAGCTACATCCTATGTACAGGGTACAGTTAAGCATTTTTACACGCTTTCTATTAGCCTGTATGTTTGTTTGTAACCGACTTCTTTGGGCGCGATTTTGACCCACTTTAAACGGCCAGATTTCGTTCAAACTTTGTAGATTTATTGAGGACCGATGACAATACACTAATTTGATAAAATTATTCCATTTTTTTGTTTGTATGTAACCGACTTCTTTGGGCGCGATTTTGACCCACTTAAAACGGCCAGATAAGCGTTGTTTTTTAGTTTTTTAACTATTATTATTTTCTCGATACTTTTCCGTTTTAGATATTTATAGCGGAAAAACTGTTAAATCAAGATTTTTTGAAATATTTTTTGTTCCCGCAGGAGTGTCTCAGCGCACCGTACGCACATGTCTTATCGACATGCGCGTACGCACGCGTGCGCGCGCTGCGGCCGCGGATACAGCACGCGCATAGGGCTCCTCGCGCACTGCACGCGGTATCACACGGTGAGTAAAAGTAAAAGGTTAAAGTAAAAAGAAAAGGTAAAAGTAAAAAGTGAAAGTAAAAGTAAAAGGTATTAGTAAAAAATAAAAGTAAACAGTAAAAGTAGTGGTAAAAGTTAAAGTTAAGGTTAAGGTTAAGAGTAAAAGTATAAAGCAATGTATGAAATAACTGGTTCAAAAAACTTAATTTTAGATGTTTTGTATCAGTGTTATTTGTCGACCTCGTTGGCGTAAAGGTTGCCATGCCGGTCTGCTAATCAGAAGGTTCCGGGTTCGATTCCCGGCCCAGTCAACATCTTTGTGCTTAACTAAATTTGTTAGCTGTGGGTCTGGGTATATGTATTTATATATAATATGTGTGTATGTATATGTAGTATATCAGCTGTGTTAGCAACCATAATACGAACTAGAAATGGTTCAGTATGGGGCTAACCAGCCGTGTGTGAATGTGTCCTTATAAAAAAAAAAACTAATTCATAAGTCTGATTGGTATCAAAATAAGTATAAATATTCTTAAAGTGGTTCTTTACGCGCCCTTAAAGCTATTTGTAAGAAATGTTTTACTGCTTACGATGTATATAGAAAAAACTGTAGTATAGTCAAGATTTTGCCCATATTTTCGACTTAAAAGACAAACATCTCTATCCAGGACGAGGGTCCGGAGCCAGACAGGGCGGGTTCCGTGAAGTGTGAAGAGTGTTCTCTCACGCTAGCTACCTGGGAGGCGTACAACAGACATCTCAGATTCACTCACAATCACAAAACGCAGATCGGACGGCCGCCGGGAAGGTGAGTGGTGTTAACATAAGCAGCCCACTATACGTTCCCACTGCTGGGACTCGGGGCCTTCACTCACTAGGAGAGTTGTAGGCCATAATCTATGAACCATAATTACCGAACGAGTAGGGAGACAGCTAGGAGACACCGATATACAGTGGAAATGCCGAAAATGCGTACTAAGCGATTTGCTTCCACGTTTATAGTACGGACGGCCAAACTGTGGAACTCCTTGCCGGAATCCCTGTTCCCACTGAACTACAACCTAACTGTCTTCAAGGCGAGTGTGAACCGGTTTCTTCTAGGCAAGCGCGTTTCATCTTAGACTGCAATATTACTTAACATCAGGTGAGTTGTGGTCAAGCGCAAGCCTATTAAGCGTAAAAAAAAAGAACTTAGCAACCAAACCGTCAAAATTAAAAAAGGCGGTCATGCGTTTCTACGGTTATTTGAGCGAAAATGTTGGCTGTTTTAAACGGAACTATAAATACAAGTTATTTAAAATACATTTAGCAATAAAACTATTTTAGTTTAAATAATGTTTGTATAACCGGCTATCACTTACGTTTATTGTGTCGGTATTAGCGGGACATGTTTGAGCACAATCAGTGTGCCATTCTCAAGGGCAGGAACACAGACATCGTACGCTCGCGATGACGGCTGCGCCCGCACTGCCGAGAGCCGGCGCGCGAGGTTGCGCGCTGTAGCTCGCAGGGGTAATTAGTCGGTGGAGGCAGTGCGGGCGCAGCCGTCATCGCGAGCGTACGTTGGCTGTGTTCCTGCCCTTGAGAATGGCACACTGATTGTGCTCAAACATGTCCCGCTAATACCGACAAAAAACGTTTATACAAACATTATTCAAATATGCCTTACGAAAGTTTTAATACAGTGAGCCCACTATGCCGTTCCCACTGCTGGGACCCGGGGCTTCTCTAACTAGGAGAGTTGTAGGCCATGATCCTTCGCTTTGGCCAAGTGCGGGTTGGTGAATGACACACGTATTTTTTTTTATAATCATTTATAAATATTTTTTTAATTAGGACATATTTCACACACGGCTGGTTTACCCCATACTGGATCATTTCTAGTTTGTATTATGGTTGCTAACACAACAATATACTACATATACTCGTACATACATACATATTTTATATAGATACATATTTAACACCCAGACCCACAGCCAACAAATTTAGTTAAGCACAAAGATGTTGACCGGGCCGGGAATCGAACCCGGAACATTCTGATTAGCAGACCGGCATGGTAACCTTTACGCCAACGAGGTCGTCATTTCATATTATTTCTAAATTGACTGAGGCTATTACTAAATACATCCAGTTCAGTAATGTGAGTCTTACATTGGTTGTTATCTGAAGCGTCACAACATTTGAGTACCAGCTCGTTATATGAGCGACACATGCGCTGTATAGGAATAATAAACGACTAAACAGTCATGCTCTTTTTAGGGGCGGCTTTAGTCTTTATACTAAATGATTGATCCCTTCTAAAGCTTATACCTATAAAGTAAAATTATTGTCATATTTCTAATTAAAATAATAATAATATATATTTACATGAAATAAGTTTATATTAGGTTATTTATGCTTCTTAAACAGTTCAGTTAAGACGACCTCGTTGGCGTAAAGGTTACCATGCCGGTCTGCTAATCAGAAGGTTCCGGGTTCGATTCCCGGCCCAGTCAACATCTTTGTGCTTAACTAAATTTGTTGGCTGTGGGTCTGGGTGTTAAATATGTATTCATATATAATATGTATGTACTCGTATATGTAGTATATCAGTTGTGTTAGCAACCATAATACGAGCTAGTCATGGTTCGGTATGGGGCTAACCAGCCGTGTCTGAATGTGTCCTAATATTTATAAAAAAATATTATTTATAGTTCAAATCTCAATATTATTGTATAGCTACTGTACTGAACACTGGTTTTTTTTGCAAATAAAGACTATTTGAAATTGAATTGATTTAGTCTTCATACTGCTATGTTTCCAGTACATCAACATCGGGGAGCCGACAACCTTCTGCTGTGGCGAGGAAAAGGCCGGTCATGACCTGCCGTGTGGTAAGTCCCTATTATAAACACTTTTTGCGCACGGTATGGCAACGTCGCATCTCCAAAATTTGTTCGGAAGTCAAATACGGCTATCAATTAAAGTATTCACTAATTGACAACAGCGCCATTCGTTTCAGGTGGAGTTGCGATTGAGCCTACTGATTAAGTTTATATTACATTATATTTGTTAATAATAAAAAAATATTATTAAAACTTTAAAAAATAAAATTTTGTTACAATTCCTTCACTAATTAATAGAAAAGAACTTCGTTCCATCCGGGTGTCCCTTGAAACCTGTCAAGTTTTTTTTTTACTTTTTATGATTTATAACGAAAAAACTACAAATTCTAGATTTTTCCATTATCATCACCTATCACATAGGTAAGTGCAACAGTTTGTTCGTACACTAGGTCTCCTAAAAATATTTGCATACAAACCCAATGCACGTTGGTGAGTGACACAGGTTACCTGTTACAGTGTGACGCAGTGGGTCACAGCCGCGGCTGGCTCCAACTGCATTTCGTGGAGCAACATCCCTCAGTGGACATGAACAGTCTGTACTCAGACAAACACACACACCTGTGCGATATATGTGGGAAGAGCTTCGCTGTAAGTATATTATATTATACACAAAGAAAAAAACAAAATCGCAAACTAAAATGTCTAATGTCTACCCACCAACCAGCACTTGGCCAGCTTGGTAGATTATGGGCGTCAGCCTTTAAAACAAACTAGAATCGGAAATGTTAGTCATCAAAATTAAACAAAATAGTAAAATGAGATAAGTAAGTAAAGTACTTACTATATCTTCTTATCTTATCTCTTATAAGTTTGAAAACATTTGTTTAAAACTAAATTAATTGAATAACTTAGTTAAACAACTGAATTAATTAAATAACAGTATAAAGAATCAAAGCGTAAGGCACAAAAGAGCTTCGTTGTTAAAAAAATCTTTTAAATCAAATAATTTTCTTAAATTCATAACAAAAATGTTTCTTATACCTATATTTTTTACATTTTTTGTATTAAAAGCTACAAGTAATGAGCTTGCATCTCTAAACTAAGCATGGAAGCTTGTATATTAGAGATGCATACTCCCTATTGGACATGACTGCAATAATTTGCATTGCATGCTGCAATAATAACGTTTTAATCATTATAGATACTTAATTAAAAATATAGTTATGGCTGATTCTCAAAAAAAATATCTAAATTGATGTCCTTGATCATTTTTATAAACCAGGATCATCAATTATGAAAAGTTTTTTTTAATAATAGGACTGTGCTAGATCTACGAATGTATGAAACAAATTTTTTTTTATATGATAAACAGCAAAGATATGTCCGAAAAAAATTTTTTTTTTATCCTTGATAGGTTAGCGTTTGACTACAGCTAGCCTGATGTTAAGCTGCACTGCAGTCTACGGTGTGGCACGCTTACCTAGAAGATACCTATTAACTCTACTTTTGAAGGCCCCCGGATGATACCTCTCAGGAAACAGAGACTCAGGTAGTGAGTTCCAAAGCTTCGCAGTCCTCACAATAAGCCTGAAATTCATTCCCACACTATGTCCCAAGGGCTATATTTGAAGATAATCATTAAGTTAAAACGTAAAATTCCTAGGAAATTGTTTATTATCATATATTTTACTTATATAGGATAGTATCGACTCTAACAGTTCATAGCTTCCTAAATGCGAATGGAAATATTTTTAAATATAATTCAAAATTTGTCCTTAAAAAGAGTATCATTCCCTAACCGTTTTGTAATAGTGTGATTGGAGCAATACTCCAAGGCCTACCAAGTCCCACTTTATTTTTTTTTTTGTAGTTGGCAACATTGCCCTTAAGAACATACACCAGAGTGGACCATTGAAGAAAGGATGTTGGACCACTTCAATATTTTCCTCAAACGAAGCATATACTACGACTTGAGCAAAAAAAAAATCGATTACGAGTTAAAAAAACTGATCAACTCGATAAAGCCATTTTCGATTTTTTTCAGAATCAGCCTTATACAATAGTATGCTAAGCTATTATTTATCTTTTCAGTCTCTCCACACACTCCGGGCGCACCTGAACGTTCACTCAGGTCTCCGACCATATGCTTGTGTAACTTGCAACGCTAGGTTAGTATAAATACAACCCTGCAGCCTGGGTGAAAGAATAAGGCTGCGGAACTGCCCCTGCCTGTCGTAAGAGGCGACTAAACGGGGCATCAGACTCGACGGTGTTCGGAGATGGGGTTCCGACACCCGCTTCATCATTGTATGGGGTATCACACTTAATATTTTTTTGTTTTTTATAGTATTTAGTATTTGTAGTTATAGCGGCACGGGAAATACATATCTTGTGAAAGTTTCAGCTTTCTAGCTATCACGGTTTCTGAGATACAGCCTGGAGACAGACAGACAGTGAAGGCTTAGTAATAGGGTCCCGTTTTTACCTTTTAGGTACGGAACCCTAAAAAAGAAACCAAGCTCCATTTACAATACAACAAAACTTCAAGAAATACTTGTAAAAAAATGTTATTACAAAGTCAAAGACTTCTTTGAGGCAAAAAAATCTCTTGCTAACCTGTGATCAGTGCACCAGTGGACTTTAAACATTGACATTGAACGATGGACATTTACAGTGGACATGGACTGTTCTAAATTAAATTTCAACTCAGTGTGATAATTTAGGCACATCAGCATATTGCTGCTCGCCTATAAATCAAATAAATTAATAAATTAGAATAAATAAAATGATTATATCAAGGTAAAAATAGAATAAATAAATAATAAATATAATAAGTTACTGTACAGTACTTAATAATATTTAGTCATAAGTAGTTAAGTTTCGGGAGCTCGAAACTTTATTTTTAAAAACTATTTTGAGGCTTTATTATTATTAATAACCTCGTCGCATCCTTGGGCATAATCGCATGATGGTATTGGTTTATGCAAATACATATTTTGATTTTGAAATAATCTTCTTCTTCCTTGCCTTATCCCACTAGGTGGGGTCGGCAGCAAATTTTCCTCTTCCACTCTCCTCTATCAGCCGTCGTCTCTACACTCACTCCTTTCTCTCTCATGTCCTCATTCACACACTCCATCCATGTCTTTTTCGGGCGGCCTCTTGCCCTTCTTCCTTGCACTACCATTTCCATACATCTCCTAGTGACATGCATCTCCTCTCTACGCATCATATGTCCATACCACGCTTTCAAACTGCCTGTAAAATTAAAAAAAAAAACAGGCAGTTATTAAAAAGTATAAGCAGTCAAATTTGACGACCTCGTTGGCGCAATGGTTACCATGCCGGACTGCTAACCAGAAGGTTCCGGGTTCGATTCCCGGCCCGGCCGACATCTTTGTGCTTAACAAAATTTGTTGGTTGTGGGTCTGGGTGTTAAATATGTAACTATATAAAATATATATGTATGTATATGTAGTATATCAGTTGTGTTAGCAACCATAACACGAACTAGAGATAGTTCAGTATGGGGTTAACCAGCCGTGTGTGAAATGTGTCCTAATATTTATTTATTTATCTCCTAGTAACATGCATCTCTTCTCTACGCATCACATGCCCATACCACGCTAACCTTGGCGCTACTTTCAAACTGCCTCTAAAAAATTTTTAATTAAAGCCCAAAATTACATAAATAACACGGGTCAACATGAAATTTGACTTTGATTGCAAAGCATTAAATTTCGGTAGTTTAGGTCGTAATAAGACGGAAAAAAAATATATGGCATGAAAAACTTTGCTTTTGTGCTTAGAAGACTGATTGAACGAAATTTTTAAAAATCTCGGATTTTAATGTTTGATTGAAAATAAAACTATTGAAATAAAAATGTTTATTATTTTTATTAAGTTTTACTATCAAATTCAAAAGAAGCGTTGGTCGACCAATAACACGCTGGGTCGACGACATCCGGAACATCACAGGCAAGACATGGATGAGAGCAGCGCAAAACCGAGATGACTGGCGTACAAGAAGAGAGGCCTATGCTCAGCAGTGGGCGTCTACGGGCTGATAATGATGATGATGATGATCAAATTAGCTTACAGAAAAGTGGAAAATAATTTGAAAGTGCACACTTTTACGTTTTCTTTTATGGATAGCTACTTTCTCTCAATAAACCCCAAATATAGTATTATTATTATAACTATCACAAAAGCAAACTTTATACCGAAAAAAGGTATTTTCTTTTCGTTTTAGTGCATAACTAACTGGAAAATAATAGGACAAAGAACGAAATTTTTTTTGTAGAGTCATGTATCTATTGTATCTTTGCCTTTGACTTAGGTTCCATCGGCCTATGTCCCTGCGTCTACACAAGTTGATCCACCAGCCGGCAAATAGACCGTGCGCAGTATGCGGGAAGAAGTTTAAATCAGCGAGCAACTTGAATAACCATATGCGAGTAAGTGTCCCTTTTTTTGACGACCTCGTTAGCGTAAAGGTTACCATGCCGGTCTGCTAATCAGAAGGTTCCGGGTTCGATTTCCGGCCCGCTCAACATCTTTGTGCTTAGCTAAATTTGTTGGCTGTGGGTCTGGGTGTTAAATATGTATTTATATATAATATGTATGTATGTATGTATATGTAGTATATCAGCTGTGTTAGCAACCATAATACGAGCGAGAAATGGTTCAGTATGGGGCTAACCAGCCGTGTGTGAAATGAGTCCTAATATTTATTTATTTATTTAATATTTATTTCTTCTTCTTTTTCGTGTTAGAGCCTATTTTTTGTTACCTATGCTTCTATTCTATATATATATACTAGCTGACCCGGCAAACGTTGTTTTGCCTCACTTAGGGATATGAAAAATAGATAGTGTAGCTTATATGACACGTTCGTAGATTTACCATAGCAGCGCCATCTATTGATTACTTACTCAACCCAGTCGAAAGGTATCGACATCTGTTAGAATCATTTGAGTTAACAGATAATTGTGACTGTCAAATAATAACAGACAATAATTAGCAATAAATTAAAATTGCAACTATAATTTGAGATTTAAACTATTCTATCTCTCAAGTTGGATCGAACTGCACATCGTGTGCGAATTTTATTATAATCGGTTAAGTGGTTTAGGAGTCCATTGAGGACAAAAATACGAGATTTATATATAGTAAAGATTATCTGTAGCTGTGCCAGTCATGACCTATAGAGTACTGTTACGGCAAGGGTCAGGAAATAGTAAAAAAAAAAAACTATTTTTTATTACGTTGATTTAAACATTGTAAACTGTTCACGTAAGGCATCTTAATATTTTCGCGTAGAAAACGGTCACATTTACTTATTATTATAATAAGTAAGTGTGACCGTTTTCTTCGCGAAAATACGTTGATTTATTTTGAAAATAAAAATTATAAGTGGCTAATAATACGTGTTAACGCGACGGAAGTCCAATCCAAACTCTGAATACTATATTGGAATTGCAATTGTCTCATACATACGAGTACATATAGTTTACGTCAATGCAACGCGAGACTCAGCGATTTTATTTTATACTAGCTGACCCGGCAAACGTTGTTTTGCCTTATTAATTAATGTGTTTTTTTTACGACCTCACATTAAAAACCTCAAAAATTGTAGCCTATGTGTTATTCTGATGTATAAGCTATATTGTGGTAAAGTTTCATTCAAATCCATTCAGTAGTTTTTACGTGAAAGAGTAACAAACATCCATACATCCATACTTACAAACTTTCGCCTTTATAATAGTAATAGGATAGGATAGATAGCCGTGTCTTTTTCGATATAACAGTTCCTTTCTTCTTCTTTTTCGTACTAGAACCTATTTTTTTAGATTAAAAAATAACTTTTTACGTAAACTATACATACATACATACCAAATTTAAGGCTTTCCGAGCCCCATACTAAATGCTTCTCAGACTGGCAACCATTTCCTCTAAGATTTTTAAATAGTAATCACTTAACATAAACTTAAAATGGTCTAATTGGGGCGCGAAATAGGTAATATTATACATTTTTTATCGCAAAACAGATATATCAGCGTGATTTTTTCCAGCAAAATACACATGTATGAGTGCAGTGCAACAACTTAGCTGTTCAGTTGACAGTGTCGCTAGTGGAGATTTGTTGCCACCTAAGAGTGCTGTCGAACTTGTAATTCCAATTTTGGCCACCTGAACAGCTAAGTTGGTGACATGTATACGTATACATTGTTAGTTTCCGTTTCCGTTAGTGTCATTCTCTCTGCCAAACATGAACCCAAGCTTACCATCCGTAGTAATAAATCAACAAAATTCCGTTAGATGGCAGGATCAAAAAAAGTATTGTTAAAGAGTTTGATGAAATTTATTTATTATTTTTAAATAAATTATTGCTATTTTTATATTAAGTATCGTAATAGAATTAAAAATTTAAAATATGTATAATTTTGTTTGATTATTTGAATGAAATTTAGTTATGTCAATGTCAGTTTGTCATATTTGACATACTTAAAAAAACGTATTTATATTGCAGCAATAATTTTTAGGGTTAGGTACCCTAAGAATGAAATGAATATACTACTGCGATCTTTTCTGTACTTAACAGATAAAAACGAATGCCTTTTACAAAATATTCGTTGTCTGTCTTTATGTCACCAGGCTGTTTCTAATACACCTTGATAGCTGAAACTTTCACAAATTATTTGTTTCCGTTGCCTATAATCCAATGCTATAACCCAAGAGTATACAATTACTAGATACGCTATAACAACAAATACTAAAAACACAAAATATACAAATATAAAGAGTGGATGACACGTTTTTAAAGTGTACCTTAAAAGACGTGTTATATTTTGTATTTTTGCTCAATATCAAAAACGATAACAGGACACTAAAGAATTCTACAGAATATTAAGCTACGTATTACCTCTTTTTACTCTATCTTTACAATGACACTTGGTAGATTCTTTCATGATTTCTCTCTTTCTTTCTTTCAAAATAAAATGAATGTTTGATATGGGGTTCCCATACAAAAAACATGTTTCTTCGCCATATTTTAATAATGGTACGGAACCCTTCACGCGCGAGCCCGGTTCGTACTTGGCCAATTATATCAAATTTTTATACCTACGTCTTTTGTTTACCTATCAATATCTTTAACAATCTCATAATTACAAAAGGCTTGTTTGTTTGTTTGTTTGGATGTTTTTATGTTTTTTTGACGCGAATAGGCTCCGAAACTATTGGACTAAAATTAAAAATTCTTACACCGTTGGGAAGTTACATTATCCCCAAATGACATAGGCATTATATTTTGTTGCAAAGGGTAAGAACTTCTTATTAAGACTCCAGTAATGTAACACAAGGTATAAAAAAGAGTAAAAAATTTGTTTCATCGCATGCGCTAAGAAAAGTTAGTTGTGGCGGGTGTCGTTTAGTATGTCTTGAGAGCAGCGGAACCCATAAATACAAAAAAAACTTTAATCTATGTCAAAATTATAATGCGATAAAATTTAAATGTTTGTTTGTAACGAATAACATATTACACATCTGAACGACTTTCAAACATATCTCCTAGAATTCAATTTTTTTTATGCCCGTGCTAAGCCGGGACGGGCCACTAGTGTATAATTATATCAACGATACATGTAAACTGCCAGATGTACATTTATTATAACTAAGATTTCGACAGGCCTCTTACCTTAGAATAATAATAACAGTTTTTTTTATTTCAAATGTAGCTAAAATTGTATCCATAGTCTAATAAATATAAATTCCCTGATAATATGTAATTATTTACTTTTCTGATCATTAGACTTGAAGCTGATAAGATAGAGTAAAAATTAGGTTTCATCAATAAAAGGTCTCTGGATACGTAGCTTTATCAGATTTTGGCACCCCACGCACGCACTGTATGTAGAAGGTACATATGTGTCTAGCTCCGGTTTTGATGTTCTTAGCTATGTATGATGGTATTCGCATGTCCGCGAATACAAAATATTGGATATGATATTATTCGCAACTTTCCCAAATGAAAGGGTTTACATTTTGGAATCATGCGAAAAATACAACTGTTTCATGCAATATGTTAGATGATTCGTGAGAAAAGTTTTTTCTTGTTACTTGTATCATGTACCCTATAGATTTTTACTTTTCTAATTTCGTTTGAGGTTTGAAGGTATGCGCTATGAATATTATATACACGAAAACGAAACCTATTGAAAATATATTCTTTCTCATAATTTTCCTTCAAAAAAAAAGTTTCAAACAAAATAAAATAGCAAGAACAATTCATGAGATTCGAACCATGGTCAATTCAAATCATAAAAATATTTCATGTTCCAAAAATGCTTCCTCTACGAACGAGCTATATAATCGACAATTGAGCGTTCGAAATTGGCATCCATATTCAAATATGCTGAAGTTCAAGTGACAAAAAAAAATGTCAATGCTAGTGTGAGTGTAGCCGCATCGTCACAGAATAGATGATAGTAGATATGGGTTTTATATGGCTTTTTGTAAATTTTTGCTATCAACGCTTAATATATGTTGTTTTGTGATGAGCCTTAAAAATAATACATTAACAGTAGATTTCGCGAACCGATTCTGAAGTTACAAAAGAAATCACTTGGGCTGCTGGGATGAATATAACTAACTTATACCTATTTAACGCCATCTAGCGGCATATGAGCACTTGCAGCATGCTAGCGAACAACCTTAATTGCTGGAAGTTCAAAAACAAATAAGTTTCATACAAACTGTTTTACCCCCTTTTTACTTCCTTAGGGGTGGAATTTTCAAAAAATTCGTTCTTAGTACGCGTCTACGTACTAAAAGAAATACACCCTCCAAATTTCATACTCCTAACAAGGCCGAAGATGAAGCATGCCTAGTTTGGAGTTACTGGCTCTCAAAAAAAGATGACGAAACTCACCTTTAGCTGCTTGAAGACAAATTGTAAATTTAAGGGTGGTAGCTAATCGGGCGAGCCCTAGAAAAAGGTCTACCACCATGCAATGGTTTTCACTTGTGTTTTTTTCTTTTTTATTCTAGTCTCACATCGGCAACCGACGTTACAAATGCAATATCTGCGGAAAGGGTTTCATACATCGCAACTCAGTCAACGAGCACGTGAGAGGGGTCCACAAGAATATAAGAAGGGTGCGGAAAAGAGGGGTCCAAGTGACTGCACCCCTTGAAACTGTAAAGGAAGATAATGTGTAACCTACAACTGTATTGGATTAGAGTGTGTAATCAGTTGTTTAAAAGGGTTCTTATATATAAGAAGAGTATACAAAAGAGGGGTCCAGATGAGTGCACCCCTTAGAAGTGTAAAGGAAAATAATATGTTACCTAAAACCGTATTGGATTAGAGTGTGTAATTAGTAATTTAAAAGGGTTTTAATATATAAGAACAGTATATAAAACAGGGGTCCAGATGACTGCACCCCTTAGAAGTGAGTAAGAAGGAGCTATGTTACCAAACATGTCATTGATCAGAGTGTTTGAACAATAATTTAAAAGGGTTCCTGAATTATAAGAACAGTATATAAAAGAGGGGTCCATATGATTGCACCTCTTGGAAGTGTGAAGGAAGAAGCTATGTTACCAAAATAATAATTTATCAGTGTTTAAACGATAATTTAAAAGGGTTCTAATACCTATAAAAAGAGTATAAAAAAGAGGGGTCCAGATGAATGCAGTATGCAGTAAGATGCTATGTTACCAAAAAAAATAATTGATCAGTGTTAAAACGGTAATTTAAATCGTTCTTATATAAAAAAAAAAACACAGAAAATTGGTTTTCAGATGTCTGCGTCTCTTGAAAATGTTAGTAAGGAAGCTATGTTACCTTGTATTGAAACAAAGTTTGCAAAAAAAAATTACGTAGGATATGACATCACTTACCATTAGATGAATTGTGGTCAAGCTCTGACTTATTTAGTATAAAACAGAGAGAGAGACATACAGAAAGAGGGGGCAAAATATCTGATCCCTTTTTAAAGTTGAGGGAAAATGCTGATACTTAAACATTACATTCTCAGTGTGTAAAGGTAATTTAAGGGTATAAGAATAAAGGTAAAATTAAGGGGTCGACCCGTGTTTTTGATTATAACTGTACCTATTGTAATTAGAGGGAAAATTTTAAGTCAAAATCAATCAATATCAAGAAAAATGTAAAAAATAAAATCAGAATGTTATAAATTGTTAAAATATTTAAATGCTCCTCAACTTTATTATTTTATTTGGTAATCTTATAAAATATTATGTTGGTTATTGTTTTTTTTTTTAAGTATTTCAGCTTTTTATTTAAGGAATTTTTATATTACAATTTAATACGATACATTATATTACAATTTTATTATACAACCACAAAACAAAACTAGTAGTAATGATAAAAATAAATTTAAACATAACTTTCGTTATTATTTTGAAATATTTTAAGTTTTAGCGTTGTGAAAAGTACTTATTTTATTTTTTGAAGAAAACAGACGATCTCTTTTATATCCTAATGTATTTATATAACTCTAGTCATAATAAAGTAATTATTTATATTATTGAGTTTCATTTCTATCACAAAATATTTCGCTCCCTTGTATATAAATATATAACAAATTTAAATAAAAACTAGTGTGCTTTAGGGAAAACGTCTGCTTTTCCATCAGACGGCCCCTGGTTCGATCCCGGCCCTACACCAATGACTTGATTTCAAGTTACGTGTAGATTTGCACTCGCTTTACAGTGAAGGTATATGCTTAGGAATTTTCTTTAGGCGTTCTGTGAGATTTTTTTTTCAATAACTTTAATTGTGATATTATTACGTTTGTGGCGTCTCTGTCGCACTTCATCGCCCGCTACCAATCAGAGCGCTTGTCCTGAATCGCGCGCACGGTATTTACAGCGCGCGTACGACTAGTCCAAGCTACAATGCATGACCGTCGGACGGCCGTCTCCGGACACAACATCTGTCCGGGGGATATCCCTTTGCTAGATGGAGGTAGACCGTCGTCGCTCCATACGTTAAAACTGGGTAACACTAAGTTACCCAGTCTGTTCAATCAAGGAATGTTTTACTATTTAAGGAAAAATAGGAATAAAAATACACTTGTTTTGAGTTCCATAATTTTAATTATTTCGCTTCTAAATTAAAGCAATTTATATAACTAATTCTAATACATAATTGTTATCAATAAATAATAATACAGGTTACGCTATAAGAGTATTGACTTTGTAAACTGTTATCGTAAGGCATACTATACAATATTTACAAGAAACAAACGGTCACAATTACTTAAAAAAAAAAATGTAAACTCCATGTAACGTCACTCGATTTAACAACAAACTCTCTAAAGCATCGAAATCATTTGGCTTTAGTAGGTTTAGCCTGTATTCCATACGATGATATATTCTCTCCATTTAACGACTTCTCTCTTTATCGCTATAAAATGCAGTCCCTTCAGTGTCGTTATATAGAGTTAACACTAATACCGGTTTGTACACCTATAATAGTTACGGGATATTAAATCATTAGTTAAATAGTGCCTACTATTTATTATACCACAATTGGTAGGTTGTTACCAGTACAGCGAACTAGAATTAATAGTAATTTGGCCGATAAAATGGTTCCATCGTCCACGCGTAAAATACCGCAGTGGGCGGGGCAAAACAGCTACCCCGCGCGCCCGCGTGACGTCACATGGTGTGGCGGCGACCAATCGCGTGCGAGCTTTGTGTGTGTGTGTGTTTCGTTGTGATAGCAGTATAATTGTGTGCGTAGATGGATCCAAATTCTAAGCGGCAATTGTATGGAGTTACTCTTCCGTTTATTCTAGTTCGCTGTGTCATATTTAAAAAAATATTACTATTTGTTCCGGTTTGTACACCACTAACATTTCTCTTGTTCATATTTTGACCTAAGTTACTAAATATATGTATTTTATAAAACTTATCATATTATGTAGTTTTTGACTAGATTTTTAGTGACAAAACAACGCATCGACGTAGTTCGTTAGATTCTCAATAGATGGCGTAGAAAGATAAGTTATATCACACCCTTTTTCTTCATTCAATGCGACTCAAAATGCCCAACTTCTCCGAAATTTATCACGAATCATTATTAAAAGATCTAGAAATTATGAATTAATTATTTGTTCACTACTGTACAATAACACAATTTACTACAAATAAATTAATTCTAAATAGTTTCTTAGTTATCTTACTAATAATAATACATAATATTTTACCTAACAATACTTCATAATACCATATTTTTTTAACAATTTCCGCACGTGCAGATGCACTCCGTTTAAATGCTAAGCTTAGCCGTGAAGTTTTTTTTTTAGTCTACTGTTTTATAGTTGCCATGGTTACCATTACATAACTATTTTGACGAGTTCTTGTTTTTATTTTATAGTAACAATATTAGAAACTGGAAAATCGATAATTCTGGCAAAATACTCTTGAGTCTACAAATACTGCCATTTTTGTTAGAAACACTGTCAATTGCGTTAAGATCACTGTCAATCTCACTATAAGCACTGCTAACCCCGCTGGGAACACTGTTAATCTCGCTGGAAACACTGTCAATGTCGCTAGGGAACACTGTCAATCTCGCTGGAAACACTGTTAATCTCGCTGGAAACACTGTCAATCTCGCTTTAAACACTGTTAATCTCGCTAGGGAACACTGTCAATCTCGCTGGAAACACTGTTAATCTCGCTGGAAACACTGTTAATCTCGCTAGAAATACTGTCAGTCTACACACTTCAGTCGTATTCACTGGAGCCGGTGTATATGATCTGCTCTTCTATAACGTGGTTTCTGTCCACGTCGGGCGCACCTTTCCTTGCGGGCCGCTTGACGCGCCGTACGTGCAGGTGCACTCCGTTGAAATGCTCTTTCAAAGCTTGACAATGAAGATGTTTACTAGATTGTTCTGTAGTCTACTGTTTTATAGTTGCCATGGTTATCGTAACTTAACTATTTTGAAAAGTTCTTGTTTTTATTTTATAGTAACAATATTAGAAACTGGAAAATCGACAATTCTGGCAAAATTCTCTTGAGTCTAGAAATACTGCCATTTTTGTTAGAAACACTGTCAATTGCGTTAAGATCACTGTCAATCTCACTATAAGCACTGCCAACCTCGCTGGAAACACTGTTAATCTCGCTGGAAACACTGTCAATCTCACTGGAAACACTGTCAATCTCGCTGGAAACACTGTCAATCTCGCTGGAAACACTGTCAATCTCGCTGGAAACACTTTCAATCTCGCCGGAAACACTGTTAATCTACACACTTCAGTCGTATTCACTGGAGCCGGTGTATATGATCTGCTCTTCTATAACGTGGTTTCTGTCCACGTCGGGCGCACCTTTCCTGGCGGGTCGCTTGACGCGTCGCACGTGCAGATGCACTCCGTTGAAATGCTCCTTCAATGCTTGCCGGTGAAGGAATCCTTTGCCGCAAACTTTGCATTTGTATTTTCGATCGTTCACGTGGATCTGTAAGAGGAATGAGAAAAATATGTAATGATTGACTGATTTCAATGTTGAGGTGTTTAAAATATGACTTGAGTCAGTTTCAGTTCTTCATCTTTACCTTAAGGCAAAGCACAAGGGGAAGACTACGAAGACCAGGACAATCACTTGAATATACAGTTTTATCTCTATAAATAGTCTAAAAAAAATTATCAAAAAATAGCTTAAAGGCCGTCTAAAGTAACACTCTAAGAATATTTGTATTATTCTTTAATTTTTATTTTAATACCAATCAGACTTATGAATTAGAAATTAAACTAGTTAAAAAAATCTGAAATTAGGTTTTTGGAACTAGTTTTTTTTCGTATTGATAAGTATGATTGGTACCAAAATAAGTATAAATATTCTTAGAGTGGTTTTTAGACGGCCTAAAGAGTCAACGATAGGTGTTGCAAGCTAGACTTTATCCTTACCGTTGAGAGACACCGCTAAGGCACTAATGTTAGAGACTTTTAATTACAAAAGCACGACTTTAACTCCAATTTAAGCAGAAATTACTCACTCAACTAAACATGGTTTAGGAAATTCCCTGTTTGCCTGAACATCTTCCAGTAGAAAGGGCGCGGCTTGCTCTTCAGAAAATGCGTGAGTCGATGCCCCTTAAGGCCGATGATATCGGAAAACTGTTTCGAACATTTTTCTCAACTTTTGCTAGCTTAACTTCATCTTTACCTTAAAGTGTTGAGAGGTAGACTTTATCCTTACCGTTGGGAGACATCACTGAGAGACTAATGTTAGAGACTTTTTACTACAAAACCAGGACTTTTACTCCTATTTAAATGGAAATTACTCACTCTAACATGGTTAAGCAGGTTCCCCGTCTGTCTAAACATCTTGCCGCAGTAAGGGCAGGGTTTGCTCTTCGGGAAGTGCGTCAGTCGATGCCCCTTAAGGCCGATGATGCGGGAGAACCGTTTCGGACACATGTCGCAAGCGAAAGGTCGGTCGCCCGTGTGGATTCGCATGTGATCGCGTAGGGAGTAGACGTTCTGGAATTATATATAGCCACTGTTAGTTATATATATATATAGGCACTGTTAATTATATATAGCCACTGTTAGTTATATATAGCCACTGTTAGTTATATATAGCCACTGTTAGTTATATATAGCCACTGTTAGTTATATATAGCTACTGTTAGTTATATATAGCCACTGTTAGTTATATATAGCTACTGTTAGTTATACATATATAGCCACTGTTGGAATGGAAACACTCACATAAAGAAATTCATGAAAATAAAATGTAACAAAATAAAAAAAGATGCTATAGACTTTAGATTATTAACTAGAAACAGGGATGTTATACAAAAATATTAATGTACAAGAAGTTGCTAGAGAACATAACAAATCTTAATAGTAGTATGTTTAAACAGAAAATAAATAGTTTTTGTGAAAGTAATCCTTTTTATAAACTGTGTATATTTGCTGGTAGAACTTTACCTATCTTCTTTATCAAAATCAGTCTAGCCGTGAAGGAGTAACATAGGTCAAACCTTCTCGGCTTAACCCACTGGTGGGTGAGTTTGGTGGGTCTACGGGTCATGTGCCAAAAAATTAGGTTATAATTACCGACAATCCTTTGCCGCATATTTCGCAGAGCGTGGCCGTGGTGTCAGCGTACACGCTCGACATGTCAAGGTCCGGGTGTTCGAATTCGAAGTGTATGGTCAACTTCCCCCACGTCTTGCCCACGGCTGAGCACTGGAATATCAGAATGTATGGTTAGTAAAGAATATAATAGAATAAACAAGATAAAACATTTATTGTTAATTCTACAATTATACGTCAAAAATTAAAAAATGTCAATATGATATATAAATAAATTGTAATACATGTCATATGGAATAATGTCAATATTTAATACCTAATAAAAAATAATAATATTTAACAATTACATGTCACGACATGATTCACATAAAATTTTTTCTGATATTAAAAAAATCGTCCATAGAATAAAAAGTTTCCTGAACGAGCCAGTTCTTGAGCTTATTCTTGAAAATGCTATCATTACATGCATTTTTAATATTTTTAGTCAAACAGTTATAACCTTCGGCCCTATAATATAATATATCATATAGAATAGAATATATCTTTATTGTAAAACCATAAAAATTAAAATATTTAAAATTAAAAACTTACAAGTAGAGTACAATGGCAGCCTTATCACGTGGTCTATGGTGATTTTTATATTTGAATTTTATTGACATTTATATTGATTATATATTTAATATTATTGTATGACTTGTAACTGTATTGTTATCAATAAATTACTTTGACCTTTGACTTTGACTTCCACCACGCAGCCGGGAATGGAAAAATAAACATACAAAAATATATTAGGACTTATTACACTGGTCTACAGTGGTTTTGTTGCCTTTGATATGATGATGATTTTGGGTCTATTTATACACGCAATTCGTGAAAATATCAATGATTTTGTAAGATCTGCTCGTGTTTTTTTCAACAAATGACTGAAAATTAAAATTTTGACAATAAATAGTTCAAAATTCAATTTGTAGCAACGAGAAAATTTAGTACTTTTATGAATGTATTCGTAATCTGGGCACTTAAAAACGTAAGAATTTTACGGTAATATCCAGGGCAACAAAAAAATAGATTTTTTGTAGAGCTGTGTTATGTATATGTAACATATCAGTTGTGTTAGCAACCATAATACGAACTAGAAATGGTTCAGTATGGGGTTAACAAGGTGGGTGAAACGTGTCCTAATATTTATTTATTTATTCCTAGTGAAATAGTTATAAAGATAACTTACCACTCTACAAGTCCATTCACCGTTCAAACCTAGCGGCCTCCCTTCCCTGAAACAACAAAATATAAATTAAACATTATTAAATATTTAATACAATTACATTTTTTTTACAAGACCGCGTCCGAAACACCGCGCTGCGTTCCATGACCCACGGTTGGACCAAGCAAAAAAGGCTGCCAGGCACAAATGGGACTTGAGCATGACTGCCTTAGAATTTGGATCTATCTACGCACACAATTATACTGCTATACCAACGAAACACACAAACACAAAGCTCGCACGCGATTGGTCGCTACCACAACATGTGACGCCACGCGGGCGCGCGGGTAGCTGTTTTGCCCCGCCCACCGCGGTATTTTACAATTACGAGTGGAACCATTTTATCGGCCACGTTACTATTCTATTTATTCTAGTTCGCTGTCTAGACGCTACCGTGAGACGAATGGCACGTTACATTGTAGGAACCGGCAGTTAGTATTAGTACAAACGTATGCTTGTCAAGTCACAGGGGCGGCTTGAAAACTTTCTCAAATTCAGAGCTTGGTTACTTAGCTCATACGAAGAAGAAGAAAAACACTTAAGTGATACGTAATTAAAGGCAGCTAGTTAGTCGAAAATTATGACTACGATGGGACGCAGCCAGGTTATATGGGATTTGTACCCACTAAAACCCCCCGGTGACCTGCCTCTGCGCGTAACGGAGGTCTCCGAGTTCTTCCGGGAAACACTCCGGAGACCTCCTTGCACTGCGCTGTGGCCCTTCCCGGATTGTTTCCTCCAACGACGCAACGGTGGCGGTCACGCGACGCCGTCATCCACCCCGGACTCGATGAAGCGGGTGTCGGAGCCCCATCTCCGAACACCCTCGAGTCTGATGCCTCTTTTAGTCTCTTCTTACGACAGGCAGGGGCAGTTCCGCAGCCTTATTCTTTCACCCAGGGTGCAGGGTTATGACTACACTTACCTAGGTTTCTTATCAGTCTTTGTCTCACTCGTCCTCTTCGCTAGTGGTTCAGCACTTCTCAGGATGAACATGCCGAATATGAGTTTTATATTTTTTTTCCAATGAGTAGAAGGAGTATCGTATACTAACAAATTCTTACCTTTGTATTATAAGTCGAACATCTTAACTACACTTACCTAGGTTTCTTATCAGTCTTCGTCTCACTCGTCCCACTATTCTTCGGCTTATTCTCGGTCCTCTTCCTCTTCTTCTTCGCTAGCGGCTCAGTACACTTCTCGGGGTGAACATGCCGAATGTGAGTCTGATGAACCTCTTCTGAAGGAAACGAGACGTCGCAAGTTTCGCACGGCACACCGTTTTCTATTGGCGGGTTGGATCCCTGCAAAAAAAAAAATGATTGTTTTTTTTTTTATTTTTTTTTATTATCCTTGATAGGTTAGCGTTTGACTACAGCTAGCCTGATGTTAAACTGCACTGCAGTCTACGGTGTGGCACGCTTACCTAGAAGATACCTATTAACTCTACTTTTGAAGGCCCTTAGATGATACCTCTCAGGAAACAGAGCCTTAGGTAGGGAGTTCCAAAGCTTCGCAGTCCTCACAATAAAGGTCGACGAAAAGCGTTTTGTACGAAAGTTTGGAACTTCAACACTTCGATCTCAACAAAACACTACGCTACACTTGGACGCCTCCTGCTATAAAAAAGTACCACAACATCTGACGCAATGACAGTGGAACAGGTATGCCAGCGACCCAAGACCGTGCTCCGCTACTTTAAGGAGCTTGGATGGCTTGGGTAGGCTGGTAGGGGGAAATGCACAATACGCCTCTTGCAGGTTGTCAGTGCAGGTCTCATCACCCCCACTTCTAATTAGAATTAGAATCGAAAGATTTGACGACATTGTTGGCGTAATGGTTACCATGCCGGACTACCAACAAAAAAGTTCCGGGTACCTTTTCACGGAACGGCCAACGTCTTTGTGCTGAACTAAATTTGGTGGCTGTCGGTCTGGGTGTTAAATATGTATCGATATTAAGTATCATAGAATAAGAATAAGAACACTCTGATTCTAGGTACGGAACCCTAAAAAAACCTTAACCCCCACACACACACACACTCACCCCGGCAACCCCGTGGTGTTTGAGCAGGTGTCTCCGGAACCACTGCTCGCAGAAGCTCTTCCCGCAGAGGGCGCATATCCTCAACTGCGGCCCGAGCGCAGAGTGCCTCGTGCGCAGGTGGAATTTAAGGATGGACTTGTTCCTGAAACGTGTACATAAAAAAAAGTAACTAATGTAAATTTTAGAACCATATTAGATACAATAGACAACAGAATAGGAAAGATGGTTGGCCACCTTATACGACATGAAAATTTCATTAAAAATATCGTAGAAGGAAAGATAGAAGCCAGGAGAGGAAGAGGAAGACCTAGAAGATCATTAGTCCATTGAAATGTTACATTTTTTAGGCTCTTTTGTTTAGTACTCTTAACTATACCTATATTATATGTGTATACTAATAATATGTCATCAGTTTTTTTTTTTGGTATTATAACTTTTTTAATTACAAATTTAGCAATATTATTAATAATTAATTATTGACTCTTTCTCACTCCATAACAGAATTTAACAATTATTGATTTTTAAAATAATTTTAAATCTGATGGCCGTTACCGGGAATACTGTTCAGGTAATTGCTAAATTTGTAATTAAAAAAGTTATAATAACAAAAAAAAAATAACTGATGACATATTATTAGTATACACATATAATATAGGTATAGTTAAGAGTACTAAACAACAGTACTCACTTCGGAGCGCTGTATAACCTTAGCTATTAACTTAATGAAAAAATGATGCAAATAAAAGTTGTTCCCCAAAAAACGATCTACAAAAAAGGTCTGATATTATTTTTTCGTAAAATGATAAAAAAAAAGTTATATCGAAAATATATTTTTTTTTCTCGAATTTCTGAAGATTTTCGCTTATAACTTTTTTATTTATAGTTTTACGATAAAAAGTTACTGGACCAAAGTTGTAGAGAATTTAATTTGCAACAAAAAATGTTAACAGATTTTTTTTATCAAATAAATAGTTTAAGAGATATATCATAAAAACCGTTTCAACCCCTATTTTCAAGATGGCGGCCGTGGGACAAGGGTGGCGACCCCACAAACTTGGTTTTAGCTTTACACTGACCCCCCCTACACATCAAAAAAATAAAATTGCGTCCTCTAAAAAACGCAACCCCAAATGTAACTTTTCAATGGACTACATATTTTGACCAAATTAAGGAGAAGGCGAAAGTCATGTCGTATAGGGAGGTCAAGGATTTGGCCGAAGATAGAACTACCTGGAAAAAACTCCACAGACAAGAGCCCATCTCTTAAATATTGAATCAATGAACGTAACTAATATATAATGTAGTACTAATAATGTAGCTTCCCAACAGAGAAAGAATTTATAAATCGTTCCAGTAGTTTCAGAGCCTATTCGCGTCAAGCAAACAAACAATCAAACTTTTCCTCTTTATAATATTGGTATAGACTAAAAAACCTATCAAGTAATTAATAATTTAAAATTAAATTCAGTTTCTATTAAGCAATTTATAATTTAAAATTATATTAAGTTTCTATTAAGTAATTTATAATTAAAAACGCGATTTTGTGTTGAGAAGATTGCCGACACAAAAAAAGGAGGAATTCGGAACACAACTCTTAGCCCTAAAATGATCCAACCCAAAAGGTGGAAAGAAAAACGTTTACTCACGCAAGGGTCTTGTTGCAAAGTTCGCAAGTAGCTTTCAGATTCATATGCCGGCTGTAGTGGCCATCCATGTTCTCTCTGGAACGAAAGAATACAATTACAATTTGGGGTCTTCAAATCTAGAGTAAATAGGTTCCTTCTAGGCAAGCGTGATACATCTTAGACCACAGTCAAGCTTTACATCAGGCAAGCTGCGGTCAAAAGTAAGCCTATTCAGCAATAAAAAAAAGTAAGAGAAAAAAAAAACACATTACTTTCAGACAGGGGTTAAATATTATCAAAATTAACAAAACAATAATATGCCACTAATATTATAAAAGTAAAAGTTAGTGAGTGTGTTTGTGTACTATGCGTGCCAACTAAGAATAGGACTGTCAAAGCCGCCATCTTGCTCAATCATACGCGCAAACTTCATAACCAAAGTATATGGTGTGCAAACAATTTTATGAACAAATTATATTCAGTTTATATGCTTAACGTACGCTGTTTTGCTATTTCTTATACATTTCACGGCAAATTAATTATAAATGAGTAGGATTTGAAAGTAAAAACACATTTATAAAAATATAATTTCTTTTTCATTGTTGTCACTTCTTTTTGTACCAAATAAAAATAGTTTATTATACTGCTTACAGCACTTAAATCGAAACTATCCAAAACCAATGTCTCGTCACGTGATTTTTTTTAGGTGTTGTTAATTTGCCTTGGGTACTTCATAATTGTAGATTTAATTAATCCAAAATTATCTAGTAATAAAATCAAGAATAATTAAACAATAATTAAATTTATATCTATGAACAAAAAAATAATTATTAAATTTATTGTTTACGCTTTCTTTGCTAGCAGTACTTTTTTGACAGTTATCGTGTGAAGTTGAAGCAAGCGCGATCCTATTCTTAGTTGGCACGCATAGTATGTGAGAGAGAGAAAGGGTGTGAACATTGTGGTACCACCGGTGTAACAGTGTAGTACCACCGGCGGAACAGTGAGGTACCACCGGTGGAACATTGTGGTGCCACCGGTGTAACAGTGTAGTACCACCGGCGGAACAGTGAGGTACCACCGGTTTTTTTTTTTTTTTTTTTTTTTTTTTTTTTTTTTTTTTTTTTTACGGGGGGGTAAAATCTTCATAGATCCCCAACTGCATTGGGCATGCAGTCGGGGTATGTGAGATTCCTACTCACTAAAAATCCCCCCCGGTGGCCCTCCCATGTGCTGTGAAGGGAGGCTCTGGGATGTCTTATCGAATGCACCAGAGCCCCCCGCACTCATGTTTTCGCCTCTCTTCTCCCTTCCTTGACAAACAACACGTGTCAGGTCGTGCTGTCATCATCCCTGGGCTTATTATCATATGAAGCCCACAAATCCCCTTTTCGTCGGCTCCTACGACTGGCAGAGGCTACCGGAACCGTATTCTTACTACCCCGGTTCCAGGGTTAGGGTACAAGGGTGATCACTTTCACCACGACCCTCACCAGTCCACGATGTAGCATTGTCTGCGCGTTCTCTCTCTCTTCCAGCTATTTCTTTTTGGGAAATTACTTTTTCACAAAAATCAATGGCTGCCTCCCACGCTTTGTTGCTGGACAGCATTTCAGATATTAGCACTGGCAGCGACAAATCATCTCCAACTACCGATACCAGAGCCCGACGCTCCGACCTCCACGCGGGACATACCTCAAGAGTGTGTTGTGCACAGTCTATAGGCATATCGCAGTGATGACATCTTGAGGAAGAGTACTTCTTAATTTTGTGAAGGAACGCGCTAAAGCAACCATGCCCTGTGAGTACTTGGGTCAACCGGAAAGTTACTGCCTCTTTCCTACTCAGCCAGGCGTAAAAATTAGGCAAGATGCCTTTTACTGCCCGTTGTTCCGCAGTTTGGGGCTCATTTAATCACTGGTGCCATCTTTCCAAGGCCACTTTATGTTCCTCCCTACGTATGTCTTCCTTAGCATGAAGATCGGTGTTCTGCCAACCACGAAGCTGCTGGTAAACCCGAGCGTCCATCTCTGCTAAAATGTCTAATGGAGGAAATCTTGCAATGAGGGTAGCTGCTTCAAAGGATATTGTTCTGTATCCCCTTGCAATCCTGATAGCTACTACTCTCTGAACGCTCTTAAATTTAGCCAGGTTACGTTTTATCCCTGCCAGCCTTGAAGCCCAGATAGGGGCACCGTAAAGAGCCATTGAGCGAATTACGCCTGCGTATAGTCGTCTTACTTCTTCTCTTGGACCCCCTAGATTAGGTAGCAGTCTATGCAACGCACCTGCTACCTTTTTGATCCGGGGGACCATACGAGTGAAGTGCTCGTCGAAACGCCAGTGACAGTCTAGTGTTAAGCCAAGGTACTTTAAGAAGTTGCCAACCTGGACATCGACCATTCCAACTCGTATTAAAGACGTATTTGGAACTGTTCCTCTTCGGTGCCTGTGAAACCATATTGCTTCTGTTTTATGGGGCGCTGTCTTGAGACCTAAGGCGTGGATTCTTTCGACGACGCAAGCAATGCCTCTTTCTGCAATCTGGTTGGTTTCCCAGAATGTTAGCCCTTCCGCTAGCACCAAGGTGTCATCTACGTAACAAATTACGTTTACACCGGCAGGAAGGTCTATCCTGAGCACTACGTCGTACGCCATATTCCATAGGAGAGGGCCTAACACAGAGCCCTGTGGTACCCCGCAATACATTTTCCTGCTATGAAGAAGCCCATCCTTTGCCACGAGAAGCCCATCCTTTGCCACGAGGTACCACCGGTGGAACATTGTGGTGCCACCGGTGTAACAGTGTAGTACCACCGGCGGAACAGTGAGGTACCACCGGTGGGACATTGTGGTGCCGCCGGTAGAACAGTTGTTTGTTTTTGTTTAAAAATATCTTTATTTACATAAATTATAACTAGTATAAAACATAAGTGTACATTTTTATCCTAATATTTTATAACCATGATTAGGAAGCCTTTTAAAACATTTATCTGCAGAATGAATTAGAAAACTGATCCTTCTTTACAATTGGTATACAATATTATATATTTATTTTTAATTACTGTACGCTTAGTATGGCACTACAATTTATTACGTAAAAATTAAGCGAGCTATATTAATATTAACTATTTAGTGGGTAGATATAAAAACGAGATGACGATGGCGTTTTACTATAAGATATTTACAATAAGCAGCAGGAAAGTACAAAGTTATCGTAAGTCTCTGCGGTCGAGCGTGGGTCGACGGCCGACAGCCCGCGCCGTATATCTAGCGTAACACGGGCGAGTTTCGCTCGCACATTATCGGCAGTGCCCGAGCCCACACGCAAGTAACTACCACATACCTTATCTATTCATTAGCTAAGAAATAGTGATGAGGTAATTTGTACCTGTTGTACTTATGAATGTACGATAAATGTCGTTTACGTGTCTTGCCTATATTATTTATTAATTTGTTTTTGCTTTTAGGGTTAGTAAATAAATAAAAAGTTTTGGATAATTTGTAAATGAAGAAATTTAGTCTAGGAAGACCAACTTTGTCATGCAACTTTTTAAGATTAGTGTATTGGGGTGTATTATATGAGTAATTAAGCGCCTTATTTTGAATTATTTGTAATTTATTTAAATTCGTGGCACACGTACTACTCCACACAGGGCTTGAATATGTAATGCAGGGCCGGACTAATGTGCAATATATACGTAGTTTAGTAGAACTACTAAGGCACGATCGTCTATTTAAAATAGGGCTCAAAGCATTTAATGCTTTAATTCCTTTTTGACATAATTTGGTCGTGTTTTCTGTCCAGTTTAATTTGCTATCCAGTATAAGGCCTAAATATTTGACAGATTTGCTCCATGGGATACTGAATCCATCAATATTAATTTTACGCTTCGGAAGTGAACGTTTTCTTGTAAACAGTATTGCCTCAGTTTTTGGTGCGTTTATCTTTAGTTTCCATTTATTGAAGTAAGAAAAAAGAGAGTCTATTGAATGTTGGAGCCTACTGATTATTAGGTCGACGTCGATAGATGATGTATAGGAAGCTGTATCGTCAGCAAAACAGTGTGGTACCACCGGTAGAACAATGTGGTACCACCGGTGGTTCAATGTGATACCACTGGAAGAACAGTGTGGTACCACTGGTGAAACAGTGTTAGTAAGTGTAAGTGTGAGTGTAAGGGAGTGAAAGTGAGATACTCACGAGTTATAAGTGACGTAAGTGCACATTTTACACTTGAACACAGCTTGATGGAAGCACGCGAAATGGTGCTTTAAACGTTCTTCAGTGGGATATCTGTATTGGCAAATTTCACAAACGAATGCTCCGGACGATTCCTGGAAAAAAAGAGAAAATTAATTTTTAGAACCACATTTATATACGTAGTTACGTATTTCAATGTTGGGTGCTAGACAAATTTATTTATTACCATAGCCTAACATGTATACAAACTATAGACTGCTAGACACATAATAAAAAAAAAAATGGTTGCCTGTAAAGTCGGTTTTACGGGCGAAGATTTTACGTGACAACGTCTGCCGCGTGCTGCGCGCGCGGCAGACCGATCATAGTTGAGTGGGAGAGAGACGCAATGCATTCGGCGGGCCTCTCTCTTGTTCGGTGACTCATCGTAACGTTACCGGGCGTTACACTTTTTCATAAGTGACTCCCAGCCGCAACCTAATTTAAGACGTTGTCACGTCAAAATACAAAAAGAACTAAAAACTATCAAATCAGCTATTAGATCCATTTTTTTGCTGACGAGGGGGAAATCTTCAACAAGATACCTGGCAACGATAGGTCGCAGCCAGGTTATGTGGGATTTGTACCCACTAAAACCCCCCAGTGACCTGCCTCTGGGCTTGACCGATTTTTACCAAATTTTATATGCGTATTCAGTAGGTCTGAGAATCGGCTATTATCTATTTTTCCTACCCCTAAGTGATAAAGGTTGTTCACCCTTAATTTGTTTTTATTTTTGTAATTTTTTTTACATTGTAATTTATAATTTTGTCATTAAAATACACACGACCCTGAATTATTAATTTTTATCACCAACCCCTATTTTTTTATGGCCATTTTAGTAATTTAATCATATTTCATCCCGCTAGATAACTGATCAAATATAGTGTTTTTAACTGTACTTAAGGCAAAAAAACGTTTGCCAGGTCAGCTACATACATACAAAATATATATACAAAAATATACAGTGTAAACTCGTCGATCATAGTCATAAAGTTAATAAATGATTTAATTTGAATTGTGTGCATAAATAACGAATCGTACGAACCAAGGAAGCGCCCAGAACGTACCTTATGCCATCGAGCGTGTCTCTCCAAACACTTCTCGCTAATAAACTTCTGATAACAGATAAGGCATTTGAAATCTGCCCCCAAGAAAGCTGGATAATTCTTGCGATTCTCAAATTCTTCCTTCACTTTAGCCATGGTGTTAAAATATTCTATATTGAATACGTCCTCGTATTTATCAAGGCGCCGGTATCTGTTCTGGAGGAAAGCTAGCATTTTTATAGTTTTAGGTGTTAAAGTTGATTTACCTGGAACGAAAAAGTCGAGTTAAAATAATTGGCCAATCGCGAGTTAGGCTCGCACATCAAGGGTCCCGTACTATTCTCTTAAAAAATTTGAAACCATAATTTTAATTTTACATAAACAATACATGTTCCAAACTTCATTGCTGGAAGTTCAAAAACAAAGAAGTTTCATGCAAACCGTTTTACCCCCTTTCACCCCCTTAGGGGTGGAATTGCTCAAAAATCCGTTCTTAGTACGCGTCTACATACTAAAACAAATACACCCTCCAAATTTCAGAACCCTAGGACCAGCCGTTTAGGCTCTGCGTTGTCTATAGATGAATGAATGAGTGAATGAATGAGTCAGGACAAAGAGTCTTAAAGTATAGATAGATTTATTTTATTTTTTATAGAGTTAACACTGTAACTAACATACCACGTAATCTGGACCATAGCAACTCCATTGTTGGTTCTTTCATCTTTCGGTACACGCATTCTATTATGTAGTCCTGAAAGAAAAAAGAACCTTGTAACAAAAAGAAAATTCAGCAGCGGCCATTTTGGATCAGTTTTTGAACAAACATACAACAAACGAGTACTTTCTAGTTAGTCAACTTTTAAATATCAAAATCGCAATGTGTTCATGCATTATCCACTTGATAGCTACGATGACACACAAAAAAACAACACACTATCATACATTCAAACAAACACACACTCAAACATATACACACGCTCAAACACACACACTCACACATACACTTATATTAACATACACACACATTTAAACACTCACATACACACACAACACACATACACACTCAAATATGCACAAACACACACACATACACACTCAAATATGCACACACGCACAAACACATAAACACACCCACACTCATACACACAATAACACATACAAAGACTCACACACACACACACACACACTCTTACCTTGTCTATAACGACGCCATCACTAGATTTCAATTCACCGCACGCTTCGAATCTTCTGTTCAGCTCTTCTTTTAATCTGGGGAATTATTAACAAGAAAATCAATACATATATAAAATAAGACAGTAAAAAACCGTGTGTCTGTACATTTTTTTTAAAGAATTTATAGGGGGCTACCAGTATTCTTCTTCATCTTATGAGCCAAGTGGCCAAGCTCTGGTGGCGAGAGTTTTCAAGCCGCCCTCAGGCATTTTTTTTTTATTTACTAGGGGCGCAGCTAGTAATAATGATTGGCCAATCGCGAGTTAGACTCGCGCATGAAGGGTTCCGTACCATTGTTGTATGGGAGCTCCCACTAAATATTTATTTTATTTAAATTTTATATATTTACTTTTATGTATTTACTAAAAAAAAATAGTATCTAGCACGAACCGTTATTGATATATAGCAAAAAAAAAATTAGTACGTTTATTATAACCTTGATATGTTTTATTTTTAGTACCTATTTGTTGTTATAGCCGCATGGGAAATACATTATCTTGTGAAAGTTTCAGCTTTCTAGCTATAACGGTTTCTGAGATACAGCCTGGAGACAGACAGACAACGGAGCTAAGCTAAGTAATAGGGTCCCGTTTTAACCTTTAAGGTTCCAAACCGGAACCAAAAAAAAAAAAAAAAATACCTTTCTGCTTCCGGCGTAGCTTTATCACTCTCAATATTATTTTTGCTTCTACTTTTATAACTAATCAGGTAATTATCATCTTCGTCATCTTCTTCTTCTATGTCCGCCTTTTTGGAAGTTTTAGTTTTTTTCTTCGCCGGTGGCTTGTCAGCGTTTTTCGATTTAGCCTTTTCCGTGTTAATTTTACTTCTTTTTCTTTTGAAGTTGCCTGAAATTTATGAAATAATATAATATTTTAAATATTAGGACACATTTCACACACGGCTGGTTAACTCCATACTGAAGCATTTCTAGTTCGTGTTATGGTAGCTAACACAACTGATATACTACATATACATACATTTATATAGATACATATTTAACACCCAGACCCACAACCAACATATTTAGTTAAACACAAAGATGTCGGCCGGGCCGGGAATCGAACCTGGATCCTTCTGGTTAGCAGTCCGGCATGGTAACCGTTGCGCTAACGAGGTCGTCAAGAGACTCGTCAATAGAGGATTATATGGCACGAATACAATAAAATTCGTACGGCGCCGCGATTTGATGGCGTATTCTTATAGATCTTGACGAAAGGAAACGAAATGAAGGAATAAAAATTCGATATCTCGCTTCGTTTCCAAGTATACTCCTAGTATAAAAAATAGATAGTAGCCGATACTCAAACCTATACAAATATATAAAATTTGGTAAAAATCGGTCACGCCGTCTCGAAGGAGTACGGTAACTAATATTGTGGCATGAAAATCCTAATAAATATAAATCTCGAGTCACAATGTTTGTCCTCAATGGACTCCTAAACCACTTAACCGATTATAATAAAATTCGCACACCATGTGCAGTTCGATCCAACTTGAGAGATAGGATAGTTTAAATCTCAAATTATAGTCGCAATTTAAATTTATTGCTAATTATTGTCTGTTATTATTTGACAGTCACAATTATCTGTTAACTCCAAATGATTCTAACAGATGTCGATACCTTTCGACTGGGTTGAGTAAGTAATCAATAGATGGCGCTGTACCCCTAAGTGAGGCAAAACAACGTTTGCCGGGTCAGCTAGTAATAATATAAGAAGAAGATTAGATAACTGACCTTTTAATTTTTCATTTTTCAAACTAAACTCTTCATCATCAGAAATCTTCGATAGCTCTTCCACTTTAACATCGCAGCTGTAGTTCATAAAATCGGAGGATTCATTTTTAGGAACATCCAAACTGTCAATGTCATTCTTAATGTCATAATCTAAATCATTCGGATCGTCAAAGTTGTTATGAAAGTCAATGTCACTGTCATCTGATTTTATTTCTATATCGTCTTTTGTTTTGTCGGTTTTATCACATTTCTTGACAACAACTTCTTTTGTTATTTTGTTGGATTTCCGTTTTCTTTGCGATAATCTTCTGGTTGTTTTCTCTGCTGGTTGTTCTGGGTTGTTCGATTGTTTCGTCTGAGTTGTTGGCTGGTTGTTCTCATAATTGTACACTATAGAGCCCTGTAAAACAAATTGTTGGGCTCAGTTGCACCATATTACTAGTTTTCTTCTTCTTCGTATGAGCTAAGTGGCCAAGCTCTGGAGTCGAGTGTTTTCAAGTCGCCCGAAGGCTTAAAGATTAACGACTGCTTGTACTAACACTGACAGCCGGGACCTACAATTTAACGTGCCATCCGACCCACGGTAGCGCCTAGATGAAAATGTCACTTAAAAATCGACAGTCTTTTGCATAGTCACCTATCTTAACGATCATTGAGGCTAAGCAACGGTCGATGCGGTGTTTGGATGGGTGACCATGCACCAAAATGTCGTTTTAGAGTGACATTTTCATCTGGGCGCTACCGTGGCTCGGATGACAAGTTAAATTGTAGGTCACGGCTGTCGGTCTTAGTGCAAGCAGTCGTTAAGCCAAGTCAGACGCATTCAGGCGGCTTGAAAACTCACGACACCAGAACTTGGTAACTTAGTTCATACGAAGAAGAACTTCAGGGGTTAGAAAGTAGGGGGCGACCTTCTAGGCAAACGTGATACATCTTAGACCCCAGTCAAGCTTAACATCAGACAAGCCGTGGTCAAACGTAAGCCTATTCATAATCTTATCTTATATCTTTAAATGAGCAATATATATACATACTAGCTGACCCGGCAAACGTTGTTTTGCCTCACTTAGGGGTATGAAAAATAGATAGTGTAGCTTATATCTTGATTACTTACTCAACCCAGTCGAAAGGTATCGACATCTGTTAGAATCATTTGGAGTTAACAGAAAATTGTGACTGTCAAATAATAACAGACAATAATTAGCAATAAATTAAAATTGCGACTATAATTTGAGATTTAAACTATCCTATCTCTCAAGTTGGATCGAACTGCACATGGTGTGCGAATTTTATTATAATCAGTTAAGTGGTTTAGGAGTCCATTGAGGACAAACATTGTGACACGAGATTTATATTACATAATTGGAATCTCAGAATTAGCTCCAACAATTTTCATGAAATTCAGTATATAGGGGGTTTCGGGGGCGATAAATCGATCTAGCTAGGAATCATTTTTAGTAAATTATGTCATATAAACAAAAAAAAAAACATACCCCATCTATGAACACGGTAGGCACCAGCTTATCTTCCACTTCCTCTTGTGAGCATATAGATATATCTGCATCTAGGGGTGTCACCACACTGAGAGACCAAGTATTGGGTACTTCACTGTGTAAACTGTCTATTGAGGGTTTAGCCTGTAACAATAGAATGTCATGATTTCAGTTGCCTATATCGCTAATTCAAGCATATTTACAATAAAATAATATCTTAGCTAATATTTCATTGAAATAATTGTCCTACATAATGTTCAAATGTCGTGCAGCGCCATCTATTGATATTTGTTTGAGTTTGTTTAAATTATTGGTGAGCATAAAAGCTGCGCGCGATTTCCGCAAGCGATGCGCGCCATAATGGACCCGTTGTGATTATGTAGTCGAGTCGAATGCCCGTCTATGATTGGCGGATTCACTCTCGACAATACAACGACGAGCAAGAGGGTGTTGCAGGCAGGGGAAGAGCACAAGGCAGACGCTGGAGAGACGGCTCACGAAGAAGACATACATTGACCGAAGTACTACGCGATCGTCACAAGAATAATAGTCAAAGTCAAAGTTTTTAATTCGTAAAATTTACATGTCAATAATACTTTGTAAACATTTTCTATAACATTAAAATTAATTTACTTAAAAGTTTACTGTTTTACATTTATTTTATCATCCAGTATTTTTAGATTTTTCAACTAGATATAATTTTACTTTTTTTTTATAATTTTTAACTACATATAAGTAGACATAGATTAAGTTAGATGTAGCCACACCCTATGTATGGGGTACAATAATTAATTAGCTATAAGTTAATGTAATTATCTGTAATGCTATATGAATAAATAAAGTAAAGTTTTTTAGTCATTATAAACGTAATAACAGTATGTAGTTATAAAATTATTATTAAATATGCATAAGGTCCAAACTCACACACGATAAGCACAAGCACTCCACTCACATACACTCATCATGCACATACAATATGGTGCTGTTACCCCATCATTGATGTGAGGTGGTACACATCCCTTGTTCATTGTGCGCTCACACACCTACTTAGCATTCACTCACACATCCACACATTTATACACTACATTACACTGCACAATATACATTCATACTTAGTTTACACTTACATAATTTTACACACACATACATACATACATATTCTTACATTATATTACCATACACTCATTCACACTACACTAACACACACACGCGTGCAGACATTGATGCAAACCCAGCTAGCAAACTGGTGTTATGCACTGATGTCGATGAGCACGCTTCATTTTATAAAAGTATAATTTGTTGTTTTTCTTTATACTGTTTTTTTTTATATAAACTTAGGTTAAGTAACACTAGTTAGGATTTTTTTTTTTTTCTCATCTTTTATCTTTTGATCAAATCCTTTGTATCATAATTGTGTCAAACAGACTTGTGAATATTCTGTGGGAGAGGTCATCGGTGCTGAATCACAGTTCTATACTAGTTCAGCACTAATGGTACAAATCAAATATGTATCATCTATGTTTTATGCTAATAAAGATATTATTATTATTATTATACCTTCCCACTGCTGGGATGCGGGTGGTGTAGGGCCGGGATCGAACCAGGGGCCTTGTGATGTAAATGCAGATGTTTTTACCACCTAGCCACAATAGCTTTTATAAATAAATATTTTACATAAATATGCATAAGTATGTATTTTTAATTCCATACTCACATCTCCACTAAACTTCTCCCATTTCTGGAATACTCTGGCGGCTCTCTGGCATCTGTTTCTAAAGTTATAATGCCTCCTCAGCTGATGTTCACATTGGCTGCAGAATAAAGGCTCTGCTGTGTCTATCTGTAATACATACATTTTATACATTACAGTAATACCCCGACTTACGCTACTTCGACTTACGCGAATTCGGAGTTACGCGATTTAATTTTCTCGTCTATTTTAACGTTTTTTGTTTGAAAGCCGCGCACTTTAGATTGTGTTTATACATTTTATAAATATAGTTTGTCATATTATCTAGAATTAAATTAAAATTTATTTCCTAAATTATTGTTTTATATTTCCTAAATTATAGTCTCCGGTCCCAATTAAACATACTTTGTATGACTTTATAGGTATGTATATGCAAAATTGTACTCCGACTTACGCAAATTCGACTTACGCGGATAGCGCTCGGTCCCACCTATCGCGTAAGTCCGGGGTATTACCATGCCATATAGCCCATACAGAATATAATATAATATTATAACAATGATATATTAATTATAACATAACAATATATTAAATATAACATAACTTAATTATCATAATTATACATAGGTATTAATTACATGACATTGCAGCAAATGAATAACTAGCATCAAAATGGATTCCTCTATCTATATTAATTACATTTCAAATTAAATAAAATAGATAATTCAATTATTTAAATTAATAGTAGCTGGACAGGGCACAGGAACAACTTGCGATCAAAAAATGCTTAAAAGGAAAATTATAATCTACAAGATGATCATTAGACCTGTAGTACTGTATGGATCAGAGTGTTGGGGAACCAAGGTAGGATATGAAAGAGGAGTGCACACGGCAGAGATGCGAATGTTGAGATGGATGTGTGGAGTGACAATAATGGACAAAATAAGGAATGAGTACATTAGAGGAAGTGTGAAAGTAGCCCCAGTGAGGGAGAAAATAAGGAGTAGAAGGTTAGTGTGGTATGGACATGTGATGCGTAGAGAGGAGATGCATGTCACTAGGAGATGTATGGAAATGGTAGTGCAAGAAAGAGGAGCAAGAGGCCACCTGAAGAAGATATGGATGGAGTGTGTGAATGAGGACATGAGAGAGAAAGGATTGAGTGTGGAGATGATGGCTGATAGAAGAGAGTGGAAGGAGAAGATTTACTGAGCCTGTGAATAAGGACAAATTTTAGGGCAGTAGTGAAAAAAAAAGATTTTTAGTGAAAATAAGTGACACTGACAACCTCTTTGGCATAATGGTTACCATGCCAGACTACCCACCAGAAGGTTCCGGGTTGGATTCCCAGCATGGCCAACATCTTTGTGGTGAACTAAATTTGTAGGCTTTTAGTCTGGGTGTTAAATATGTATCGATATAAAGTATTTATGCATGTGTATGTAGTATATCAGTTGTGTTAGCAACCATAATACAAACTAGAAATGGTTTAGTATGGGGCTAACCAGCCGTGTGAAATGTGTCAAAAACAGAAAGAAAGACTGCGACAATTTGGAAATAAAGAAATCCGGTGATTTAATCAATGATTTAGATGGTCATTTCTTTTACCAATCCTGAAGATATTACTGTATCTATGACATAACTATGATGCTCTACGCAATAGAATCTTGTATATTTTAATATATAATTCGAACTGTACTAGCTTACTTACATTAAAATCGGTTAGTTCATCAAGATACTCGACCAAAATACTATTGGTCGCTTTCAGAAGTTTATCAGTGCGTAAACATATTCGACATAGGTTTGTGTTCATTTTGAAGCACCAAAACTACTTTAGCTTGCATTAAATATGATATTTTATTTCAGAAATTGTTAAGATGTCATTGAAAATTGGATTTATTTTTATTTATTTGTCTTTGATGGTTAATAGTGAATGAATGGTAACAAAAATCGATTTGACATAAAGATTAATGTTCATTCATAAGGTTCGAGACAGACCAGGATAGTGAGAACTAGCTTGCACTATCCTCATTGCTTGCTAATAGACTGTATCAAACGCGCCCAAACCACAGACTTTGAATTGTTGGCTTCATTCGAAATTAAATTATCAATGTCAAAAGTATCGGCTCCATTGTCAAAATCATATGTGTTTGTTTATTTTTCTAGAAATTACGAAAATTAATTAAACTATTACCGATAAAACCTGATAAAAAGTCTATTTTTTTAATCCATTACTCCGCAAGTTTTACACGAAAATGACAACGTCGAAGGTAAGTCTGTTCAATAAAAAATACATATTATTTTAGGAGATTCTGCGTCATAATTTATACACTCGGTAGTTGATGATAATTGTTATTACTTGTAATGCCCTTCAACCTTGGTTTTATGTATGCTCTACAACATATTTCCCTTGCCATCCAAGGAGGCAATGCGGCAAGTTTGATGGGCACGTTTGGACTGCGGGCTTAATATTGTCTACCTATTTTTTTTAGGATTATAAATTTTTGTTTCTTCAATCAATTGTACTCTTCTTCTTCTTTTTTCTTTAATCAATTATGTATTTTTGTATTTTTTTTTGAAAACATTTTATACACAATTGTCACACCGTTGAGGTACATTTAATAGTAACTTAGTCAAATTTAGGAAAAACATTTTAGAATCAAACTTAGATTAAAAATTAACTTATACTAAACTATAAATTAAATCAAAATGTAGCCTAACCTAATTGTAACCAACCAGTTTTATATTGATTCTTTCTACTGCAGTGTAAACTCCATGTAACATCACTCGATTTAACCACAAACTCTCTAAAGCGTCGAAATCAATTGGCTTTAGTTAGTTTAGCTTGTATTCCTTTTGTATTTAATTTAATTTTTTAATTTTTGTATACAACTTTATTCAATATTCTGAACTTATGTAAGCTAACTGCCAGTATCAATAATTGTACATAACCAGGGAGTCTGTATGCTGTAACACAGGCTGGAAAGCCTAGTTCGGCAACAGCTGACCCGAATTTAAATCAGCTTTTAACAAGAATAATTATTAGTGTTAGTATTAATGGTTAGTAAGAACTGCTGTAAACTAAGTTGAATAAAGATTTATTATTATTATTATTATTCCATACAATGATACATTCTCTTCATTTAACTACCACTCTCTATAACGCCATAAAATGCACAGCCCCTTCAGTGTTGTTATATAGAGTTAACACTGTACTTTTATTCGCTCATGTTGTGTACACATAATTAGGAAAATAATCTTCTTCTGATCCTGGTGAATTAATTTAATTTTGTTATTGTTCTCTGTTTAGTGAACCATCATAAATTAATAAATAAAATTCAGCCGTGCTACAGTCGCTTACTTATAAATTACGAAACTGGCTCTTTCAAAAGACATTTTATACAATGACAAATACTTTACCACACAATAGTCTAGTCAACAAGTTCAAAAACGTGTTAAATAGACATAAAGCTCCTAAAAATATGTGCCATAGCTCATTCGATGCGGAATGACGTCTAGAAAAATGTTTTTTAAGGGTTTTTTAGCACATAAAAAATTGCGATTGTTATTAACAAAATAAAAAAAAAGAAAGGTATTTAGTTTTTCGTTAATAACTTTTATAATAATGATATTTAAGGAATGTTGAAAAAAATTTTTTTTTTTTTAATTTAAAAAATTAAAAAAAAAACTTTTCTTAACTTTGTTATATATGGTTGTTTTTGTAATTTTTTGAAATTTTCGAAAAAAAATATAACGGTTAATATTATTTGTTTTTAACAAATTTTTAAGTTAATAAACAATTAAATTATTTATAATAGTAGTAATAATAGTGAATTTCTTACATGATATATTGATTATGTAACTGTTAATTTATTGTGACATTTAATTATTAATCTATTTCTGACATGTAATTTAAATTACCAATAAATGAGTTTATGAGTTTGTGAGCTTTGCCATAAAATACAAATTTTATTTTCCAGCTAGAAGTGCTCGTAGACCTTGGTCCGAAACCTGATGAGAAGGTGGTGCAGAGAACGCTGAGCACATTGAAATCACAAGGCGGTGTCCAGGAAGCTGTGTTCAAAGATGGTGCCTTCATGGTGGAAACTACTTTACCCAACCAGACCGTCCTTGATCTGGTATCAAAGACTTCAGGGAGACGAACTGTGTTGCAAGGATTTGGAGGTAAGCTTTTGTGTTTGAAAGCACCAAAAAGTTATTTAATTAGCTATTTGTTTCATTGCTTTATGGAGCGACGATTGTCTGACTCCATCTAGCAAAGGGATATCCTCACACATTTGTTGTGTCCGGAGACGGCCGTCCATACGTCATGCATTGTAGCTAGGTCGGGTCGTACGCGCGTTGTAAATACCGCGCGCGCGATTCGGAACGAGCGCTCTGATTGGTAGCGGGCGGTGACGTAGTAAATCATGTAAGAGACGCCACACTTTAAAAACCGGCTTGATAGCTGGTTGCAGAAATCAAAAACATCTCTTGCTAACCTGTGATCAGTGCACTAGTGGACTTTAAACATTGACATTGAACAGTGGACATTATGTGAACTGTTAAAAATTGCATTTCAACTGTTAAAAAACAAAATGTTATGATCCATTTTCAAAAGGTGAAATGGGACCCTTTTGTTAAGCTTCTACTGTCTGTCTATTTATCTGATTGTCTGTCACCAGTCTAATTTGAAGTGGGGGTGATGAGACCTGTACTGCCATCCCGCTAGAGACATATTGTGCATTTCCCCCTACCAGCCTACCCAAGCCATCCAAGCTCCTAAAGTAGCTGAGCACGGTCTTGGGCCGCTGACATACCTGTTGCTCTATCATTGCGTCAGATGTTGTGGTACTTCTATTTATTCAACAATGGGATCAGATACAAATCATTTATTACACATCAAAGTTACAAGTCAAATAATATAATATCATTACAAAAGTATGTGATATTAATCAAATGTAAATTTTCAATTTTAATTCTAGTAATATAATGTCACTGTATTAAAACTTTAGTAAGGTATATTTGAATAATGTTTGTATAACCGGCCATCACTTACGTTTGTTTTGTCGGAATTAGCGGGACATGTGGCTCGCAGGGGTAATTGTCGGTGGAGTAAGCAGTGCGGGCGCAACCGTCATCGCGAGCGTACGATGGCTGTGTTCCTGTCCTTGAGAATGACACACTGATTGTGCTCAAACATGTCGGGCCAATACCGACACAATAAACGTAAGTGATAGCCGGTTATACAAACATTATTCAATATAATATCATTACAATAGTATATGATATGAATCAATCGTCATTATCAAAGGGTTCTTATCATTATCAAAGGGGTCTTATCATTATCAAAGGGGTCTAATCATTATCAAGGGGGTCTTATCATTACCAAAAGGGTCTTATCATTATCAAAGAATCAATGTAAATTTTTGATTACTCACTACCTCACTACCTGAGTCTCTGTTTCCTGAGAGGTATCATCCGGGGGCCTTCAAAAGTAGAGTTAATAGATATCTTCTAGGTAAGCGTGCCACACCGTAGACTGCAGTGCAGCTTAACATCAGGCAAGCTGTAGTCAAACGCTAACCTATCAAGGATAAAAAAAAAAAAAAAAAAAAAAATGGTTGCCTGTAAAGTCGGTTTTACGGGCGAAGATTTTACGTGACAACGTCTGCCGCGTGCTGCGCGCGCGGCAGACCGATCATAGTTGAGTGGGAGAGAGACGCAAGGCATTCGGCGGGCCTCTCTCTCGTTCGGTGACTCATCGTAACGTTACCGGGCGTTACACTTTTTCATAAGTGACTCCCAGTCGCAACCTAATTTAAGACGTTGTCACGTCAAAAAATGTTTCTATTTCTAATTCTAGATGGCTTATAAAAAAAAATGCTTCCAGAAACTGAATCGGCCGTAGCAATAGTATCTTCCCAAGAGTGCTGCTCCACCGCAGTTCGCGGAGTGATCAGGTTCCAACAAGTTGGTGATAGCACCCTCGTAGTGGACGGCAGCGCTGACGGCCTGACGCCGGGGCCTCACTCCTTACACGTCACCGACAGCGGGGATCTTAGTCAGGTGAGATTACTACTGAATTTCAAATAAATAAATCCTACTAATACCAGGCCTGTGTCACTCCGCGTGTAGGTGTTAAAAACATACCCACGGGCGGCGGCCACTGCGCAAAGGGCCAATCTATGTGGCTCTTTCACTACCACAGAATAATAACTAGTACTACGTATAACCATGTACAACGTATTATGAACCGTAGCATAGTGAATTAAGGCCCATATTCCATTGAAAAGAAATTGGTAGGTACAAAAATCATTACGTCCTCGACTGGACCGCGAGCTAAATTAAATCATATTGTTTATCAGATTGAGTTCATATTTCTTTGAAAACCATTGCGAAGTGAAGCTTCAGTACGAAGTACAAGTTATTATTCTGTGCTAATACAATAAATTTGACGACCTCGTTGGCGTAAAGGTCACCATGCCGGTCTGCTAATCAGAAGGTTCCGGGTTCGATTCCCGGCCCGGTCAACATCTTTGTGCTTAACTAGATTTGTTGGCTGTGGGTCTGGGTGTTAAATATGTATTTATATATAATATGTATGTATGTATATGTAGTATATCAGTTGTGTTAGCAACCATAATAGGAGCTAGAAATGGTTCAGTATGGGGCCAACCAGCCGTGTGTGAATGTGTCCTAATATTTATTTATTTATTTATTTAATAAATGTACATTACCTGTGGGCATTGCTATTGAAGTGAACAGGAGTAATTGTTTAGCTAATTTGTGCAACACTTACTGTAGGTACTATTTATGCGTGCCAACTAAGAATAGGACTGTCAAACCGCCATCTTGCTCAATCATACGCGCTAACGTCATTACCAAAGTGTATGGTGTGCAACAAAAATTGTAAACAAATTATATTCAGTTTAGTATATGTTTAATTTTTTTTTACACATTTCACACACGGCTGGTTATCCCCATACTGAACCATTTCTAGTTCGTATCATGGTTGCTCTCACAACTGTTATACTATATGGTTCAGAATGGGGCTAACCAGCCGTGTGTGAAATGTGTCCTAATATGTATTTAAAATAATAAATATTGCCGGAATCCCAGTTCCCTCTGAACCTCACTGTCTTTAAGGCGAGAGTGAATCGGTTTCTTCTAGGCAAGAGCGCTACAATCTAGATCGCTTCATCACTTAACATCAGGTGAGTTTATAATAGATCAAGGAATCTGTATGAAATGTCTGATGAAAATGTATGTTTAATAAACTGCCTCAAAGTATGACAGACCTACCTTTTCACACATTTAAAAGAAAATTGAAAAACTTCTTTGTGGAAAACCCTTTTTATGCTTTAAATGAATATATGAGGTTGCCTCTTTCAGAATCTTTATTTAAGTATGACGGACTGTAAAGTGACCTGAATTATGTGTAAATGTGTTGGTATTTTCTATTTTATTATTTTGACATTTACAACTAATTATATTATTATGACATTGTACGATTGACTAATTAATTAGTTAATTGTTGATAAATATATATAATATGTAAATTTGACGTGCCTAGTATAACGCAATGTTATAAGGTTAATATATATATTTTTTAATATTAGGACACATCACACACGGCTTGTTAGCCCCATACTGAACCATTTCTAGCTCGTATTATGGTTGCTAACACAACTGATATACTACATATACATACATACATATTATGTATAAATACATATTTAACACCCAGACCCACAGCCAACAAATTTAGTTAAGCACAAAGATGTTGACCGGGCCGGGAATCGAACCCGGAACCTTCTGATTACCTTTACGCTAACGAGGTCGTCAATATAGTTCTATGATTTCTATAACCAGCCGTGTGTAAAATGTATCCTAACATTTACTTTTTTTTTCTCCACCCTTTCCAGGGTTGTAAGTCAATAGGTGGGCACTATAACCCGCTGGGTGCCCCGCACGGGGGTCCAGACAGTGCCCCGGGGGCTAGACACGCGGGGGACCTCGGAAACATCGTGGCAGACGAACACGGCCGCGCTCGTTTCCGAATCATTGATAATGTGTTAAAGGTAAGACTTTATTATTAATAATCTTATATATAAAATTTCCGTGTCACAGTGTTTGTTACCGTACTCCTCCGAAACGGCTTGACCGATTTTTTTTCAAATTTTATATGCGTATTCAGTAGGTCTGAGAATCGGCTACTGTATATTTAGATTTTATTTTTTTATTAAGGTAAAAAAACGTTTGCCGGGTCAGCTAGTATATTTATAACTTTTTACCATATTATGTTATTTTTATTTTATCCATATCTGCGCAATAAGCTAAAAACTAAATTAATATGGTAAATATTAATATGGTAAGAAGTTATAATTTACAGTGTAAACTCCATGTAACGACAAACTCTCTAAATCGTCGAAATCAATTGGCTTTAGCTACTTTAGCTTGTATTCCATACAATGATACATTCTCTCCATTTAGCGACCACTCTCTATAACGCCATAAAAAGCACAGTCCCTTCAGTGTCGCTAAATAGAGTTTACAAAACCTAACTGACCAAACCTAACCTAACTAACCTAACTGTCTTCAAGACGAGAGTGAACCGGTTTCTTCCAGGCAAGCGCGCTTCATCTTAGACTGCAATATCACTTAACATTAGGTGAGTTGTGGTCAAGCGCAAGCCTATTAAGCGTAAAAAAAAACACTGTAATAAGTAAGCAATAGTAGGACACTTAATATGTTTGTTCGTTTAGTTTTTAAGCTTATAGCGCAGATATAGATAAAATAAATAAAATATAACATATAGTAAGAAGATATTAAAAAAATTGCCTAGTGCGAGTCGGGCTCGCGTATGGAGGGTTCCGTACCATTCATTATCTCAAAAAAATGATATAGGAGTAATACACGTATGTAGTAAAGAAGTCCATTAAATATTAATTTGATTTTAATGTTATAAATTATTTATAAAGTTAATGTATAATTCATAATTATGTGAATGTTGCTGTCAAAGTTATAAAGAATCAGAAAAAAATGATATATAACACCCAGACCGACAGCCAACAAATTTAATTCAGCACAAAGATGTTGACTGTGCGGGGAATCGAACCCGGAACCTTCTAATTGGCAGTCCGGCATGGTAACCGTTATATCAGTTGTGTTAGCAACCTTAATACGAACTACAAATGGTTCAGTATGGGGTTAACCATCCGTGTGTGAAATTTGACGACCACTTTGGCGTAAAGGTTACCATGCCGGACTGCCAATCAGAAGGTTCCGGGTTCGATTCCCGGCCAACATCTTTGTGCTTAACTAAATTTGTTGGCTGTTGGTCTGGGTGTTAAATATGTATCTATATAAAATATGTATGTATGTATATGTAGTATAACAGTTGTGTTAGCAACCATAATACAAACTAGAAATGGTTCAGTATGGGGTTAACCAGTCGTGTGTGAAATGTGTCCTAATATTTTTTTATAATTTATTTTCATTTAACCAAAGCAGATGTACTCTTGTATGTAAATTCTTCCTAGGGTTGGCGATCCCTAGGAAATAATTAAATTTAAAAAACAATTATAACAATAAATTAAGAGAACATTTTTACACACTTTCTATTAGCGTCACCTGTATGTTTGTTTGTAACCGACTTCTTTGGGCGCGATTTTGACCCACTTTAAACGGCCAGATTTCGTTCAAACTTTGTAGATTTATTGAGGACCGATGACAATACACTAATTTGATAAAATTATTACATTTTTTTGTATGTTTGTTTGTAACCGACTTCTTTGGGCGCGATTTTGACCCACTTAAATCGGCCAGATAAGCGTGTTTTGTAGTTTTTTAAACTATTATTATTTATTAATAATATTTATTTCCATTGCAGGTGTCAGAGATCATAGGGCGAGGTATATCTATATCGGAACGCGGCGATGATTTGGGTAAAGGCAACAGCCCTAATTCCAAAATAGATGGAGATTCTGGCCCTTCGTAAGTATTTATAGTAAAGTATACTAGCATTAAATAGCATAAGCAACCAATTTTTTTTAATATACGTTTCCATTGCTGAGACTCGGTGCCTGTCTCGCGAAAATATAGATTAGAGGCCATAATCCGCCACGCTGGCCAAGTGCGGGTTGGCGGATGACACACGTCTTTGGATATTGTGGTCCTCAATCATGTCGGTTTCCTCACAATGTTTTCCTTCACCGTAAAGCGAGTGCAAATCCACACATAACTTGAACAAACAAGTCATTGGTGTAGGGCCGGGATCGAAACAGGGGCCGACAGATTGAAATGATAACCACACTTTTTTCTACCGAGCCAAAATCAAATCAAAATCTTCTTCTTCTCCTTTACCATTTCCCACTAGGTGCGGTCGGCACAGCCTGTTTTTCTCTTCCACGCCACTCTATCAGCCGTCATCTCCACATTTCGCACCCGTCCTTGATGCAACCCTAGTCCACTTCCCACAGGTGTGGGAATAGGGCGTACCCCACAGGCGCGTCGCCTGTGGGGTACGCCCTAACCCGATCGCTCTCATTATTCGTCCTTACACTCATGGCTGTGAAAAGTTTTGGTTGTTGTTTTGTGACCGGCCGCCTGCCTGACGTCAACCCTCCTTGGGAATGCTTCGTTGGTGGATTACCCGCCACCCGTCGGGGTAGGCCCGAGTTGTTGAAGCCTAGGTCCCATAGCCGGTTTCTACGACACCCCTGGGAAGATTTGGGGGTGGACCTATTCTTAGCCGGATCCACGCGGCAAAAATCAAATCAAAATAGTAATCATAATTTTTCTCCCGTCACAATTCTCATCCAATAATAGCCAAACAATAAAAGCCGTAGAATAATATGATTTTGTGTTCCACAGAATCGCCTGCGGTATCATCGCCCGTTCAGCGGGCGTGTTCCAGAACCCGAAACGGATCTGTCAATGCGACGGGGTCGTGGTCTGGGACGAGAGGGAGAGACCTCTGGCGGGGGAGGGGAGGAGACAGGATGGGGATAAAAATAACCCGGGGGATAAAAGCCATGGGCACGGGCATAAGACTTGTTGTAAAGTTTAGATTTGTATTCGTGATTGGCTCGTTGTGGCTTTTTGTGGGGGGTGGAGGCGTTTTAGGGCGGGAGAAGAATTAGACCGCGGGGTATGTGAGAGATAAGAGGGAGTTAAATATTAACTCTGAGGAAGATAGCATTAAGTTTTAGGGGGGGAGATGAAGGAATTAGACCTGAGGGATATGTGAGTGATAAGAGGGAGTTAAATATTATCTCAGAAGATAATAGCCTTAAGTTTAGATTAGTGGCTTTTTGTGGGGGGCGTTTTAGGGGGGGAGAGAGGAATTATTCCTCGGAGGAAAGGTGAGAGCCAACAGGGACTTAAATAAATAAAGTAAATAGTAACTCTGAGGATATACTCTATACATGACATGGCATGGAATGGGTCTAAGAATCGTTGTAAAGTTTAGTTTAGTGACTCTTTGTGGAAGGGGGAGGGCGTTATAAGGGGGGTGGAATAATTAGTCCTGAGAAGATAAGTGAGAGACAAGAGAGAGTTAAATAATAACTTGGGTCTAAGAATCGTTGCAAGCTATAGGATAAGCTTTTAAAAGGGGGATAGTTAGTGGAGAGGGAAGACCAAAAGTTAAGTTTAGGATTTTGAAGGGGGGGAAGAGGGGAGTAAAAGTGTAATAACTTAATTCTTCTAATTAATTTAAATAAAAGTTGTGCGGGCATTTTGTTTTGTTATGTAAATAATTTATATTAATTTATAAGTAAATAAAATTTATTTTGTACCGTATGTGTTTTTTATTAATTCCCGCTACATAAGACTACCTTATACCATAGACTAATAAGTACGAGTATAATAGACGCTCAATCTCTTGTTGAAAATCGTACTACATGTACCATTCGATACACGTAGCGCCATCTATGCGTATTTTCTTGAAACGACTTCATTTGAGTCACAATCTACTATCGTTCTATCATTAAGCGACTGCAGCGCGTCGCTGAATTTGGCGGCAGCTGGGCTGCACGCTCGATTTGCAGCGTCATCTAGGTTTCGTCGGAAATTATGTCAAATTTCCAGCCACGTTTTTTCGTATGGGAATCAACAATCCTCTCTAGTATTCTAATCTCAATACGAAGTACAAGTTATTATTCTGTGTCTCAGCTTATACTTAATCTAGTAAAGTTTGAGGATATAAGTTTTATACTATGCCCGTGCGAAACCGGGATGGACTGTTAGTATATTATATCTTTTACTTACTGGTAAAATATGGTAAATACATATTTCATTGAACCACAGAATAATAACTTGTACTTTGAACAGAGTTCCCCTTTTGAAGTTACGACGTTTTCTCAGTAGAGTTTTAAAGAATATTCTGCACTTATAACACTACTAACTAACCCGGCAAACGTTGTTTTGCCTCACTTAGGGGTATGAAAATAGATAGTGTAGCTTATATGACACGTTCGTAGATTTACCATAGCAGCGCCATCTATTGATTACTTACTCAACCCAGTCGAAAGGTATCGACATCTGTTAGAATCATTTGGAGTTAACAGATAATTGTGTCTGTCAAATAATAACAGACAATAATAAGCAATAAATTAAAATTGCGACTATAATTTGAGATTTAAACTATCCTATCTCTCAAGTTGGATCGAACTGCACATGGTGTGCGAATTTTATTATAATCGGTTAAGTGGTTTGGGAGTCCATTGAGGACAAACATTGTGACACGAGATTTATATATATTAAGATAAGATTAATTTTGGAATTTGCCACTAAACAGTACTATTATCTCATACCGCATATTACTAATAGAAAAATCGTCGAAAAGTCATTGTGTAAGGTGTAAAAAAACTACATTTATATAAATTAAGTAATATATTATATTAAATAAGAAATTTAGAAGCCCTGTTTTTTCTTTCCTTTCTTTTTCTTCATATGAACTAAGTGGCCAAACTCTGGTGTCGAGAGTTTTCAGGCCGCCCGAAGGAATCTGACTTGGCTTAACGACTGTTTGTACTGATATTAATAGGCGGAACCTAAAATTTAACCTGTCATCCGACACTCGGTGAAAATGCCAATTTTTAAAAGACTTTAAAAGTTTTCCATCCAAAAACTGTCCGCATCAACCGTGGCTTAACCTCGATGATCGCGTCAGATCACCTTAGCTAGCCGAGCTACAGGCGCTACATATCATATACGTATTACACCGTTGCTTAACCTCGATGATCGCGTCAGATCACCTTAGCTAGCCGAGCTACAGGCGCTACATATCATATACGTAGTACACCGTTGCTTAACCTCGATGATCGCGTCAGATCACCTTAGCTAGCCGAGCTACAGGCGCTACATATCATATACGTAGTGCACCGTTACTTAACCTCGACGATCGCGTCAGATCACCTTAGCTAGCCGCGCTACAGGCGCTACATATCATATACGTAGTACACCGTTGCTTAACCTCGATGATCGCGTTAGATCACCTTAGCCAGATGAGCTACAGGCGCTACATATCATATACGTAGTACACCGTTGCTTAACCTCGATGATCGCGTTAGATCACCTTAGCCAGATGAGCTACAGGCGCTACATATCATATACGTAGTACACCGTTGCTTAACCTCGATGATCGCGTTAGATCACCTTAGCCAGATGAGCTACAGGCGCTACATATCATATACGTAGTACACCGTTGCTTAACCTGAATGATCGCGTCAGATCACCTTAGCTAGCCGAGCTACAGGCGCTACATATCATAGGTATACGTAGTGCACCGTTGCTTAACCTCGATGATCGCATCAGGTCACCTTAGCTAGCCGAGCTACAGGCGCTACATATCATATACGTAATACACCGTCGCTTAACCTCGATGATCGCGTCAGATCACCTTAGCTAGCCGAGCTACAGGCGCTACAAGCTATTTCTACTTCGCTAAAATATCGATCCTAAGCACAGCGCATGCGCCAATTATCAACACAGCCAGTCTCCTTTCAACACTCGCGGCGATCACAACTAAAAATAAAAACACTAATACAGTGCCAAAAAATTAAAAAAAAAAAAAACAAAAATCAAATTTGAAAAACGAACATTTCGGCCCAAATAATTAGGGGAATAGAAAAAATGATTGCAACTGCGCCGTAAAATCGTATCGTACATAACTCGGGTGCATTTTTGTACTGTTTTTGTAATTTTTCGTATCAAAAGTCAATAGTAAATAATTAAAACGGCTTCAATTAAGAGATACGCGTATAAAAAACCAATGTATTTAACGGCTAAGGCCGTATTTTGTATACAAAGTGAAAGACTGACTGCGACGGAATCGGAAGATCTGTTTTTGTCTTTACCACCCGACATCCCGGATTCGACATGTCGCTCCCCAGGGAGTTTACTTTTAATGAGGTGAGATATTTAAATTGTCATATTTAAACGTTCAAATTGAGATTAGTATTTATACATTTCGTTTGAGTTACTTAAACGTTTGATTTGAGATGTTTCCAAATTTAAATTTGAGATATTTTCAAATTTGAGACATTTTAAATTTGAGATGTTTAAAGTTTCAAATTGAGATATTAAAACATTTAAGTTTGAAATATTTTAACGTTTAATTTGAGATACATGAACATTTAATTTGAGATAAGTGTTTAAACATTTAATTTGCGATATTTAAATATTTAAGTTGAGTTACTTAAACATACAATTTGAGATATGTATTTCCAAATTTAAATTTGAAATATTTGAACATTAAATTTGAGACATTTCAAATTGTTATATTTAAACGTTCAAATTGACATAAGTATTTAAACATTTAATTTGAGTTACTTAAACATATATGTTTTCCAAATTTAAATAGAGATATTTCCAAATTTAAATTTGAAATATTTCAACATTTAATCTGACACATTTTAAATTAAAATATTTAAAGTTTCAAATTGAGATAAGTATGTAAACATTTAATTTGAGTGACTTAATATTTGGATTATATATTTAATTTGAATTATTTCCAAATTTATATTTGCAATATTTCAACATTAAAACATTTAAGTTTGAAATATTTGAACATTTAATTTGAGATAAGTAAACGTTTAATTAGCGATATATATTTTTTTTATTTGAGTTACTTAAGCATTTAATTTGAGCTATTTGAACATAGAGCTATTTGAGATAATTATTGAAACATACAAATTGAGATATTTAATTTACGATATTTGAGCATTGACCTCGTCAGCGTAAAGGATACCATGCCGGACTGCCAATTAGAAGGTTCCGGTTTCGATTCCTGGAACGGCCAACATCTTGGTGCTTAATAAAATTTGTTGGCTGTGGGTCTGGATGTTGAATATGTATCTTTATGAAATATGTACGTATATGTAGTATATCAGCTGTGTTAGCAACCATAACACAATCTGGTTCAGTATGTAGCCAGCTGTGTGTGAAATGTGTCCTAATATTTATATTTATTTTAATTGAGATATTAAAACATACAAATATGTAATATTCAGACATTTAAATTGACATATTTAAACAGTTAATTTGATATGTATGAAATTATCAATATGAAAGGAAACACCTAGAACAATTTTATTTACTTACTAGAGGTTGCCCGCGGCTCCGCCCGCGTGTAGGTCGCTTTTTGCGTAACCTGTGGAAAAAATCTATTGTATCCTATTCCCGTGCCAATTTTATATAAACACTACATTGCTACGATATCAAAATAAGCCGCATCTGTCTTTCCTCATTCGATTACTGAGATCTAGTTAACCTTTTTTTTAGCTATTTTGGTGGTGATGCTACAGATTAGATCGTTTTTTCCAAGCCATTATTTTAATATAAATAATAAGAATACGTGAATCATACCACTAAGTAAACCACATACTTAAATTCCAATTCATAAGTATTTAATTTCAAACACACAAAACTTTCCCTTTGAACTTTTAACCCCAATGGCATACCTTAATTCACTCCTAGCAAATATCATTACAAATTTATTTTAACCACCATATAAACTACAACCAAAACAAAGTTCAAGACTGTTAAATTGATAAATAAAAAAAAAAAAAACAAACATTCACCCCCCTCCCCCCTATAAACCCTTATTTAACCCCTGGCAAAAAAACTTGATTTTACATAAACTATACATATTCCAAATTTCATTGCTAGAAGTTCAAAAACATAAAAGTTTCATTTTTAACTTTCAACCCCAATGGCATCCCCCTTAATGCACCCCTGGCAAAAAAAATATAATTTTAATTTAGCCATTTAATAATCTATTACCATGACAAATTTCAAGACTTTAATGAGATAAATAAAGAATTTTCCATACAAACTTTCACCTCCCATTACAAACCCTTAGTTCACCCCTGGCAAAAATACTTGGTACCATTATTTTTAATTTTACATAAACTATACATATTCCAAATTTCATTGCTGGAAGTTTAAAAACAAAGAAGTTTCATATAAACTGTTTTACCTCCTTTCAACCCCCGTAAGGGTAGAATTTCAAAAAATCTATTCTTAGTACACGTCTAAGTACTAAAATATATACACACTCCAAATTTTACACATTTAAGTTAAAAAACACAAAACTTTCATTTTTAACTTTCAACCCCAATGGCATCCCCCTTAATGCACCCCTGGCAAAAGTTTTTAATTTTTTTATTTAACCATTCAATAAACTACTACCATAACAACTTTCAAGACTTTAACTTGATAAATTAAGATTTTTCCATACAAACTTTCACCCCCCTAAACAAACCCTTAGATCACCCCTGGTAAAAAAACTTGATACCATTATTTTTAATTTTACATAAACTATACATATTCCAAATTTCATTGCTGTAAGTTCAAAAACAAAGAAGTTTCATACAAACTGTTTTACCCCCTTTCACCCTCTTAGGGGTGGAATTTCCAAAAATCCGTTCTTAGTACGCGTCTACATACCAAAACAAATACACCCTCCAAATTTCACAACCCTAGGACCAGCCGTTTGGGCTCTGCGTTGTCTATAGATGAATGAATGAATAGGTCAGGACAAAGAGTCTTATAGTATAGACTAGCAGTTGCCCGCGGCTTCGCCGGCACGAATGTCGCTTGTTGCGGACATTTTGTTAGATCACACTGGTCTACAGTGGTTTTGTTGCCTTTTTTTTTTTTTTTTTTCCTTGATAGGTTAGCGTTTGACTACAGCTAGCCTGATGTTAAGCTGCACTGCAGTCTACGGTGTGGCACGCTTACCTAGAAGATACCTATTAACTCTACTTTTGAAGCCCCCCGGATGATACCTCTCAGGAAACAGAGACTCAGGTAGTGAGTTCCAAAGCTTCGCAGTCCTAACAATAAAGGTCGACGCAAAGCGTTTTGCCTTTGATATGATGATGATTTTGGGTCCGTTTATACACACAATTCGTGAAAATATCAATAATTTTGTAAGATTTGCTCGGATTTTTTTCAACAAATGACTGAAAAAAATAATTTTGACGATAAATCGTTCAAAATTCAATTTGTAGAAATGAGCATATTTAGTACTTTTACGAATATATTCGTAATCTGGGCACTTAAAAACGTAACAATTTGCGATGATAAACAGGGAAACAAAAAAAAATTGATTATTTCTAGAGCTGTGTCATTTGACGAATAATTCTTTCATAGTTACATATTTTATTTTGATATATTGAACCGTTTTCGCAGCGCACGCAACGCAAGTCCTCGAAGATGATTTCCCCCTAGTAGCTATCATTAATTAAATTATAAAATTTATATAAAATACATTATTGAGGGGGGCTCCCATACAACAAACATACGAGGGTGGATTAGAAAACTTCGCAGCCTAATACATAAATACTTGAACTATTTTAATGTAACTATGACAACCATGTCGCAGCTCTGGTTGTCAAATTTTCAAATTCTATCCCAATGGATCGTATTTAAATTAGCTGAATTTTGTGAGCATTTGAGCAGCGTATTTCAATAATTTAATTAAAAAATAATATTTAAGGGGGGCTCCCATACAATGGTACGGAACCCTTGATGCGCTGGTCCAACTCGCACTTGGCCGATTAATTTTTATACTGGACGAAATCGGTATATTAGTTTGTTGAAAATAAACAGACAGCTTGGAGACAGACAGACAGCGGAGGTTATGTACTAGGGTGCCGTTTAATCTTTTTTAGGTACGGAATCCTAAAAAGCATGGTCACCCATCCAAAGGCTGTCCGTACCAACCGTTGCTTAACTTCGGCGATCGCGTCAGATCGCCTCAGCCGAGCGGGCGTTAGTTTTGCACCAAAGGCTGTGTAATGACCTGATTCTATACTGCAGAGCAATCTAGGTCAGTGTAAATGCTGATGCATGTAGAGTGAACAAGAGAACGAGTGTGGCTCGTCGGGCAGATGTTGGACTGGCAATCCGTGAGTTACCGGTTCGAATCCGGTCTTGGACCGACTATTTTAAAAATTCCTGCGTTAATGATAGGACTAAGATTTGTTCACATTAGTTTTACTTTCACTTTTCACCTGTATGTTTGTTTGTAACCGACTTCTTTGGGCGCGATTTTGACCCACTTAAAACGGCCAGAAAAGCGTGTTTTTTAGTTTTTTAAACTACTATTATCTTTATCGATTACGATTTATATAGAAATACTGTAAAATCAAGTTCTTGCTTTTGTCTTTTGCCTTGATTGAATTAACTCAAGTTCCAGTAGTTTACTGTCCAATACCTATTCTCGTCAGTTATGTTTTCTTCCCATCGCAAGGTGGTACCGCCACCAATCGATATCGGATCTTCGATATATAGAAAATATCCGAATCGATATCGGATATTTTCTTAGAGACATATCTCGATATCTCTAAGAAAATAAGTATAAATGTTATCTTAAGTATGTGAATGAGGATATGAGAGAGAAAGGATTGAGTGTGGAGATGACGTCTGATAGAGGAGAGTGGAAGAAGATTTGCTGTGCCGACCCCACCTATAAGCGTGTTTTTTAGTTTTTTAAACTACTATTATAAGATATTCTTTACCGATTACGATTTATAAAGAAAAAAACTGTAAAATCATGTTTTTGCCTTGTCTTTTGCCTTGATTGAATTTACTCAAGATACAGTAGTTTACTGTCCAATACCTATTCTCGTCGGTGGTTATATTTTCTTCCCATCGCAAGTTGGTATCGCCTCCAGCCGATATCGGATCTTCGATATATAGAAAATATCCGAATCGATATCGGATATTTTCTTAGAGACATATCTCGATATCTCTAAGAAAATAAGTATAAATGTTATCAAGTATGTGAATGAGGATATGAGAGAGAAAGGATTGAGTGTGGAGATGACGTCTGATAGAGGAGAGTGGAAGAAGATTTGCTGTGCCGACCCCACCTAGTGGGATAAGGTAAAGAAGAAGTAGTAGAAGTTCTCAGAGTGGTTCTAGAAGGTCTAAAGCAATTTTTCGATATTTTTAACGGTTACGAGTTATAGAGATATCTTACTCACGTGATAGGGCCGAAGGTGTATAGGTAATTGACGAATTTTTTAGTAGCCAAATAAAAAGCTTTCGCTATACTGTACCAGAAAAATAGATGCATTAGATAGGTATGTAATTATATTGCCATTATAAATGTATTTTTTTTTTGCTGACACTGTGTACATTTTATTTAATTATGACAATATATATGTTTGACTTGTAAATGAAATATGTTACCAATAAAATTGTTTATCTGTTTATCTAGCGAACAAACTGTAAAATCAAGTTCTTGCTTTTGTCTTTGCCTTGATTGAATTAACTCAAGTTACAGTAGTTTACTGTCCAATACCTATTCTCGTCGGTGGTTAGGTTTTCTTCCCATCGCAAGGTGGTACCGTGCCAATCGATATCGGATCTTGGCTCGGATCTGATTCCATTAAACTAGCTTCAGTTTAAGGTTATTTGACTTAAGCAAAGCATAAGCAGCTCACTATTAGATTTTTGACGTGACAACGTCTTAAATTAGGTTGCGGCTGGGAGTCACTTATGAAAAAGTGTAACGCCCGGTAACGTTACGATGAGTCACCGAACGAGAGAGAGGCCCGCCGAATGCCTTGCGTCTCTCTCCCACTCAACTATGATCGGTCGTTGTCACGTAAAATCTTCGCCCGTAAAACCGACTTTACAGGCAACCATTTTTTTTTTTTACTCTTAATTCAAAATTCCAAAATTCAAATATATTTATTCGTTTAAAATTGTACATTTAAACTTATTCACTAACTAGTCCAGTCATTTAAGCTTAAATTAGGTAAGAATCTCGGAATTCGAGATACCCAGCTGTAAGTCTGTAAATACTTGTATATTGACACCCTAAAAGTTGTCTCAAAACCTACATAGGGTCGGGTGTAAGCAACTATTAAATTTCAAGGTCAAAGGTCACTAAAATCGGTTTTTTGCGCTTTTTTTGGAAATATCTCATTTCCTATGGGTTTTTTGCTATATGTATGTATTATCAATATTGTAGAATACAAAATTCTCTACAAATTTTGTCTAAGAAAAATTTTTATGCGGTGAACCGTTTTCGAGATAGAGGGCGGATAGCGCGCGGTCACAGCATCACTTCAGGTCAACCGGTGCCTCTGGTCGAAAACGCGCCATATATAGTTGATGAACTCTCGATAAATCAATGATTATAAATATTTGTCAATTTTTATTAGCTTTTATATTATATTTTATCATTTTCTTCATGCATTAAATCTAGATCTATTCAATAATACTGATAACCGTTTACTAAAATTAAAAAATAATTAAGAGAATAACTTAAATTATAATTTCATTATATTCCTATTTACAGTTGTTCGGCCCAGAGATTATTAGAGAGTGGAACTCAAACCTTATTGGCAGTCTATAATGCTCCAAAATCTGTGAAAAGTCTCGATCATCTTCGTTATGTGCATTACGTACGTCAAGTCTACAAAACTTAATAAACCTGTGCAGCTTTCAAATATTCCACCAACAAGTGCAGCTGCTCATCAACATTTCAACCGTGTATATTATCAAGTTCAAACTTGGTTAGGACATGATTTTATTATTAGGAACCCCAGGTATGGGGTTGGGCAATGCGAAACGATTTTCTGGAGCCTATCATGACAATTTTACCACCTGCTCCAGAAAATTTGCTAAATACAATTTTCTGCAACTGCAAGAGTGGTTGTGGTTCGCGATGCGGATGCAGGAAAGCGGGCTTGCAATGCTCTTTAGCTTGTGGCCAATGTAATGGGCAAGCTTGTCTCAATGCTGTACCATATCAGAGCGACATTAACGAAGATGGAACCTTTGACCCTGAAATCATGGAAGAACTTGAGACAAATGTCGTTGAAGATGATAATGAAGACCATTTTGAAATTTACCAGCAGCCAGAAGACGACGATGAAGAGGAAGAAGATGATTAAAATTATAAATTGTAGTTTTTGTACCTTTTATTCCATTTCTTTACTTTTAAAAAAAATAAATGTATTCAATGATATTTTTTAATAAAAAGATTAATTCATAATTTATTTGTTTTTTTTCATCATGTAAGAATATAAATATTAATAAGGTTAAAATTCAAATATAATTCCTATATTTTCATTAACAATTCTGCAATTACATGGGCAGGTAAGTGTTGTTAAATAAATTAATACTGATTAAAAAGTGGATAAGTTAGGAAAAAAATGATAAAATATAGTATAAAAGCTAATAAAAATTGACAAATATTTATAATCATTGATTTATCGATAGTTCATCAACTATATATGGCGCGTTTTCGACCAGAGGCACCGGTTGACCTGAAGTGATGCTGTGACCGCGCGCTATCCGCCCTCTATCTCGAAAACGGTTCACCGCATAAAAATTTTTCTTAAACAAAATTTGTAGAAAATTTTGTATTCTACAATATTGATAATACATACATATAGCAAAAAACCCATAGGAAATGAGATATTTCCAAAAAAAGCGCAAAAAACCGATTTTAGTGACCTTTGACCTTGAAATTTAATAGTTGCTTACACCCGACCCTAAGTAGGTTTTGAGACAACTTTTAGGGTGTCAATATACAAGTATTTACAGACTTACAGCTGGGTATCTCGAATTCCGAGGTGAACTTACTATAATGACTGGACTAAACCCTCAAACTGGACGCATTCGCGCCCGTGCCATGGAGGCTAGTGGTGGCGATTCAACGGCACACACGACTAAACTAAATTTAAAGAAGCCATGTCTCTTTTCACCTTAAATGGCCAGAAAGAGACGGCACGTTCGCACCATAGTCGAACCAACTAAAATCACGTCAAATGTAGAAAATATAGGCGTCTTTAGACGGCACTCACTTGTATCACCTCTAAAACTGCCTGCACATTCCATATTTGACGTGATTTTGGTTGTTTTGTCTGTGGTTCAGAACGTGCCGTCTCTTTCTGGCCACCTAAGATGAAAAGAGACGGGGCTTCTTTAAATTTAGTTTAGTCGTGTGTGCCGCTGAATCGCCACCATTCCAGTGACTTAAATAGTTTATGTACATAAATAGTTTATAGATTAATTTACAATGATAAATATAAGAAAACGTATTTAGAAATTTAGATTAAATTAAATTACAATTAAAATTAAGGGGCTTGCGCTTGATCGCAATTCACCTGATGAAATACAGAAATACAGAACTTTTTTAGCCCTAAATAACATACGTTAAAGGCAAGTCATACTACAATAATTACTTAATACTTAAAAACATTAGTTAGATAAAATTAAATAAACTTACAAATTTCATTAAATAAATATTCTACCCCATTAAATACTACACACATTAGAACTTGTTTTCCATGTTTTTTTAATTTAAAATACTACTGTTTACACATGAATAACGATTCTGCAAGCTCCATATTCAAATATTCGCTTAAATTACTTATAAAAGGAATTACTTTCACAAAAACTCTTTATTTTCTGTTTAAACATACTACTATTAAGATTTGTTATTTTCTCTGGCAACTTGTTGTACTTACATTAATATTTTTGTATAACATCCCTGTTTCTGTACTTTAGCTAGTCTATTTTTAGATAAGGTAAGCGATATTGCGATCTAGTTCTACTCGTTTCTCGTACAGCGTCGTCAGTGGGACCACTGCCGCTTACGTTAGCTAACCCTGTAATAGGACAAAAAAGGAACAAGTTTCCAACAGATCAGACATACGTTATCGATCGCGGAAGGCGTGGGGTCAACCACCGTATTCTGAGAGCCAGACGGAAATTACGACGCTTCCACGAGTCTGTAAATACATTTTTTGTAAGTTCATGTAAATAAAGTAGTATATTGTTTTCTTGCTATAGTAGAAGAGCCCGTGAAGATCGTCCTTCACCGATCTGATAACCAGATGAGACGTATTTTTTATAAACAAATGTGCCTAAAATTGCTTGCACATCGAAAAGTGCTCTAATATAAATCTAAAACAACTGTAAATTCAAGAATTTACCCTAATTATTATTATTATTGCCTTAAGCTGCGTCATCCACTTTCTGAGTCATCTATTACGAAACTCACTTTAATCTATACTACCTCTTGGTTAGTTATTTGTACATAACCAAGGTTGTCTGAAGCGATCATCGAGAAAGCAACAGTTTACGCGGACTCTCTTCGGATGGGTGACCAAGTGTGTATGCTTTAGAAGCTAAATGCCCTATAATAAATACTACATTGTAACGAATAAATGTAGCGCCTGTAGCTCGGCTAGCTAAGGTGATCTGACGCGATCATCGAGGTTAAGCAACGGTGTACTACGTATATGATATGTAGCGCCTGTAGCTCGGCTGGCTAAGGTGATCTGACGCGATCATCGAGGTTAAGCAACGGTGTACTACGTATATGATATGTAGCGCCTGTAGCTTGGCTTGCTAAGGTGATCTGACGCGATCACCGAGGTTAAGCAACGGTTGATGCGGACACTCTTTGGATGGGTGACCATGCACAAGACTATCGTTTTTCAAGAGGCATTTTCATCTGGACGTATCGTGGATCGAATGACACGTGAATTTGTAGGTCACGCCTGTTAGTATTAGTACAAGCAGTCGCTAAGCACTTTGGGTGGCTTGAAAACTCTCGACGCCAGAGCTTGGGCACTTGGCTCATATGAAGAAGAAGAAAGAATAATTGAATTAGTATTTACGGTACATACGTTGCATGAGCAACCCATTGTACGTTCCCTCTGCTGGGGCTCGGGGCCTTCTCTCACGAGGAGAGAGATATATGCCATAATCCTCCACACTGGCCAAGTGCGGGTTGGCGGATGACACACGTCTTCGAGTATTGTGGTCCTCAAACATGCCGGTTTCCTCACGATGTTTTCCTTCACCGTAAAGCGAGTGCAAATCCACACATAGCTTGAAAAACAAGTCATTGATGTAGATCCGGGATCAAATACAAATACAAATCATTTATTGATAACACCAAAGTTACAAATCAAATAATATGATATCATTACAAAAGTATATGATATGTATCCATGTCAATTTTCAATTCTAATTCTAGTAATATAATATCATTACAATAGTATATATATGATATTAATCAATTGTTACATCTAATTCTAGTAATATAATATCACTACAGCAGTACATGATATGAATCAAATGTCAATTTTCATTTCTAGATAATCATTAATATTATAAAAAGTTTTATCTAATAGATCGAACCAGGGGCCGATTGAAAAGCAGACGTTATTACCAACGAGCCACACTCGCTTCATTTAATACGTAACTCTGTATAAAAGATTTCAATTGTGAATTCATTGTCATTGCATCGATCCGTTTTATTCTAGACCGACCGTCACGCGATTTTGAAGGCGATGGATGACAAAGGAAAACTTTTAGTTTACAGTTTTTTTGTCACAAATCGTAAACGGTAATAAATCTTAATATATATAAATCTCGTGTCACAATGTTTGTCCTCAATGGACTCCTAAACCACTTAACCGATTATAATAAAATTCGCACACCATGTGCAGTTCGATCCAACTTGAGAGATAGGATAGAATAAATCTCAAATTATAGTCGCAAGTTTAATTTATTGCTAATTATTGTCTGTTATTATTTGACAGTCACAATTATCTGTTAACTCCAAATGATTCTAACAGATGTCGATACCTTTTGACTGGGTTGAGTAAGTAATCAATAGATGGCGCTGCTATGGTAAATCTACGAACGTGTCATATAAGCTACACTATCTATTTTTCATACCCCTAAGTGAGGCAAAACAACGTTTGCCGGGTCAGCTAGTAAGTTATAAACTTTGATATAGAAGAAGAAGAATTATCTTTCATTCAGTGTTACGAATCGTTATTGGGATATTATTTCTACTGGTAACTATAGGTACTTCCAACCAAGAAGGCCGTTTCCGAAGGTCGCATTGAAAATCAGTAGCAAACTTTAATGCTTTTAAATGGATGCTCATAATTTATGATTCGTCGAACTATCACGAAACGATGAAACTCTCCGAAAATGAATAACATTATGTTTTCAAGGTCGTGAAAAGTAAATTCGCATTTCACCGCATTCTGAATTGAATAATTGGCCAAGAGCGAGCCGGTCTCGCGCATGATGGGTTCCGTACCATTATCCTAAATAAATCGCAAAAAAACACTTTCTTTGTATGGGACCCCCCCTTAAATATTAATTTTATAATTTATTTTTAAAGTTTATATACATATAAGTTAAATATTCTGTGAAGGTTTAGAGTTTTTTTTAAGGTTTAAATGGATGGTAGGTATGATGGTATGAGCTTAGTGGCTAAGCTTTGGTGTCGAGAATTTTCAAGCCGACAGAAGGCCTCTTAGCTTAACGACACGGTATACTAAGACTAACAGCCGGGACATACATTTAAACGTCTAATCCGACCCACTGTAGCGCCCAGATGAAAATTATGAAAACACCGTCCGCATCGACCGTTGCTTAGGTTCAATGATCGCGTCAGATCACCAGAGACATATTTGACACGTCAGGAAAATTTCTTAGTTATATAATTCCTTTTCTTAGTGACCATTTTACATAATATCTGATAAATAAAATATTAAAATCTAAATATTATCCCAAATGTCTTAAGAAGATAAGAATATCCCCCCTTTATAAAGGGAAAGGAGCAGAAACATCGGTACAGAACTATAGGCCAACAGCTATTGTGCCGACGATATCCAAATTAGTAGAGTCCATTATTGCAGACAATATAATGCATCATATGACAGATAATGCCTTGATAGCAGACGCTCAGTATGCTTACAGACGAGGGCGATCGACCACCACGCCATCGCTGAAACTGGTAGAAAATGTTTTGAATGCTTTGGACGCTAAAAAGAAGGTTGCAGGCTTCTTTTTAGATTTGTCTAAGGCATTTGATTCAATCGACCATACTGATCGAGAAGCTAAAGATGTATGGAATTGAAGATAATCCTCTCTCTCTCTCTCTCTCTCCTCTCTAGCCGAGCTACAGGCGCGGTTAAGTCACAATAACTTAATTTTATTAAAACTACCCTCTCTTTCCAGGAGCTATGCAATCTGTCCTCTCCCCCGGTTGCATGCTCGGCGCCGCTCGCAGTGGCTCCGCTCTCCTGCTCCGTCGATATTCCTACGGACGTCAACGCAGAGGTATGCTGTCACAACATCCTAATTGACCAAGTGCTACCAATCCTACTAGTAGAAGAGCCCGTGAAGATCGTCCTTCACCGATCTGATAACCAGATGAGACGTATTTTTTATTAAATATTTTTTATAAACAAATGTGCCTAAAATTGCTTGCCAATCGAAAAGTGCTCATGGCTATTTTTAATTAAATAAACTTTTATTGATTTTTTTTTCATCGCCTTGATACTTTTGATAACCAAATGAAATTTATTTCACTGATAGTTTTTAATACACAGAATATGCCTCGGTATGCTTGCCTACTCATTTCAGTGTATAACTACCTGGCAAGCAGGTGTAAACAGGTAAGTCAAAATAGGTGACTCATTCGATTTTGATGCGCTTCATAGGAGTAACAACGATTCTGAACAGTTAGAATTTTATTTTTATTTTTGATAATTGTAGCTAAATTATCATTTTACTATACACGAGCATGCGCAAAAAAAAAGCCATGAGCACTTTTCGATAGGCAAGCAGTTTTAGGCATATTTGTTTATAAAAAATACTTAATAAAAAAATACGTCTCATCTGGTTATCAGATCGGTGAAGGACGATCTTCACGGGCTCTTAGACTATACTATCCTATCCTACTTCAAAACAATACTGAAACATTTTTTTCAAGGTCATCCACTATACTCCTTAAAGGAATGCATGACTATGCACTGGGAATCTTTATATAAGTTGACTAAATAGATTATAATTAGTTAAATTTAATTTAATTTTAATATAAGTAATAATGTATATGTAAGTTTTAATGTATATAGTGTAATTGTCTATTTTAAACCCAATGTAAATCTGAATGTAATGAATGACTTGCCAAATGCGACGAGATGTTGTAAGGCCAATAAATTATTTATCTTTATCTTCCTACTAATATTATAAATGCGGCTGTTCGTGACAATAGATGGCGCTACTCTAATATTCTGTCAATAATTCCACCAATCTCAGCGTAGAGATATGCTGTCACATCATCCTACCAGTCCTACATCCTACTTCCAATCCTAATATCGTGTCATACTTTCTACTTCTAATATTATAAATGCGGCTGTTCGTGAGAATAGATGACGCCGCTCTAATGTTTTGTCCAGAATTCCACCGATCTCAGCGCAGAGGTATGCTGTTACATCATCCTACCAGTCCTATATCCTACTTCCAATCCTACTATCCTATCCTCATTCTTACTAATATTATAAATGCGGCTGTTCTTGAGAATGGATGGCGCCACTCTACTGTTCTGTCCATAATTCCACCGATCTCAGCGTAGAGGTATTCAAATATAAATAATTTATTGAAGAATGGGCAAGATTAGGTTATTACAGGTTATTATTAAATGTCCCTCACACTCTTCGCCTTTGTATGCAATATTAGCAAAAAATATACAAGAATGTCATCTAAAATTAATAAAATTAATATGCTGTTCCATCATCCTACCAGTCCTATAAAGGTAGGAACAATATAGTTATTAAGCCGATACCTCATAGACTAGCTATGTTAGAAAAGCTTCCCAAACTTATGGGACAAAAATTATACAATAAAATACCTAAACATTTGAGAGATATAAAAAAGAAAGGGAAATAATAATGGTTCCGAAAAACAAATTAATCTCCAGCGATCTGTGGCCGACTATTATTCTAATTAACCAGCGCTATAATGAATTACCGACGAAAAACCCAAAACATAAACGAATAAAAATGTCCAATTTAATGACAATTAAGAACATGTTCAAATTACATTTTCTCCTAAAAGAAAATGGATCTTCGAATAACAAAACTAAACGTCCAAATAGAATACTGAACCTCCGACAAAATTACTAGGTTACCGACAACAGAGGTTTTGTCAAAATTATCATATTTTTACAACTTGCATGAACTGTTTTAATTTCTATTGTTAGTTATCAAATTTATTTTTTAACTCGCAATAATGATGAAAATACCTCAACTGTTCGGCCCGTGCTATAGGGTTCGGGTCGCGTTTGGCTGTTTTTGTTGCTATTAATTAAATATATTTTTATATATTTTTATTTATTCTGCGCACCATAGACACCTGGTTCCATGCCTTTTGTTATTATTTACATTAATTATTAACTTATTATTATTATTGCAAGTTAGGTTAGGTTGGGTTAGTAGAATAGTATTTTCAGTTGAATGTTGTTCTAACTTCTTAACGCCTGAAATAGGTAAGCATACCCGTGGTAAGTAAAAATCATGATATATGATGCAAGTAAAAGTTATTGTTACAAGTACATTTTTATATTTTTTATAAGGTTCTGTATAACCACTCAGAATAATATTTTCAGTATAATGTTACAGTTAAAATAGCACCACAGTCTATGATATATGAAAGGTAATTTATGAATTAATAGTAGGCATTTAAAGATAAAAATTACAAAGCATAGAACGTAATTTATGTTGGTAGAAAAGTATTATCGCAATAAACAATCATATTTATTTTTCGAAGATTTCAGTATCTCATTCGGTCGTTTCATAATTTTTATTCGGACAAAAGTAGTCGGAAAGTTAGTATTTTAGGCAGTAGATTTAATATTTTGAGTAAGGACAATTCTTCTTTTTTTGTCGGAGCTAGTATTATGACATCATTACATTGTCATAATACTTTGGTCATTTGTTATTTAGTATGTAGTCTATTAATTAGTTATTTTTATTTATTTTACTTGAATTTTTTTATTTATTTATTATGGTTCACAAAACAGAAAATAATCAAAACTATTACTAAAAAAGATCAATTAACCAGGATCAAAACTAGATTATTTTCCTAACTATGTGTACACAACATGAACAAATACAAATTAGAAAGAAACAAAGAATCAAAACAAAACTACATAACTAGTTGGAGACAGATAGGTTAAGCTACAATTTATTTTAATTTAGTTTACTATAAGTTTAAGTTTAGTTTTATTCTAATTTCAATAAATCAAAAATATTTTTCTTAAATTTGACTATGCTACTATTAAATATATCAATGGCGAGGTGATGGTGGATAAGAATATCATTGTATTGGCGACACATTCTAATTACAGGATTATATAAAGAGGTATTATTTTTGTAAATATTAATAGAGAAAGTTTTTATAAAAGGTTTGCGAGAATTTGTAGTGATATTAATATTAAAGTTTATGCAAGAGAGGAGTGAAGGAGACTCAATATGAGAATGAATAATTTTGAAAAGGGTAACAAAGTCTATATATTTACGGCGGCACTCAAGAGATAACAGTTCAACGTGTTTCAACCTATTGGCATACGATCTAATCTGTCTTTTGAGGCCTAGTCTATAGAACAAAATGTTAAGGCATTTGGACTGGACGCGTTCAATACGATTAATATGTACTTTGTAGTACGGTGACCAGATTACTGCATTATATTCTAGAATACTGCGAACAATTGCAAAAAAGAGGTTTAAGATACAAAAAGGGTCATTGAAATTCTTAGAGGTACGTGAAATGAAGCCTAAAAGTTTGTTACACTTATTAATTATATAATCGTAGTGAGCCCGAAAAGTTAATTTAATATCAAATATGACTCCTAGATCTTTAACCACTGATTTACGATCTAAAATATGATTTTTGAGCTTATAATCGAAAATAACTTTGTTAACTTTAGTAGTGAATGAGATGACGCAGCATTTTTTAACATTTAAAAACATAAAATTATTCTGACACCAATTTTCGATCGCTATTAAATCTTTTTGAAGTGTAATACAGTCGGCTGTATTCTGTATAGTGTAATACACTTTTAGATCATCTGCGTATAATAAACTAGGACAATGGAGACAATCAATCAGATCATTAATAAAGGAGACAAAAAGAAGTGGCCCAAGGTGTGACCCTTGGGGAACACCGGACGTTATTATTGCTGGGGCCGATAAGAAACCTTTAAGTGCTACAAGCTGGTTCCTTCTATTTAGATATGACTCTATCCACCTCAGTAAGTTGCCATGTATTCCAAAGTAATGAGATAATTTAGCTATAAGTATTTTGTGATTAACTTTATCAAAAGCCTTAGAAAAATCTGTATAAATTGAATCAACTTGTAGACGCTTTGCAAAAGCACTACATAAATAATTTTTATATTCAAGCAGATTAGACGTGGTAGATCTATTGCGAATGAAACCATGTTGTCTGAAAGACAGAAGTGGATATATATGAAAGAATAAAGAGTCATATACTAAGATATATATAAATAAAGAGTCATATACTACAATTGATTTTAATTATTTATTTTGTATGACAAGGCCCCTTTACAGCTAAGAAATATTGTATTTATTGTAAAGACATCTTTTGACGATTCCAATTTGAAGTTTAGTTATTATAAGTGAAATGTAATATCTTTGTGACTTATTGGAAAATAAATAACATTCATTCATTCATTCATACATCCTACTTCCAATCGTGTCATACTTCCTACTAATATTATAAATGCAACTGTGAGAACTCATGGCTCCACTCTTTGTCCCCAGCCGGTCCTGTCCGCTGACCCGGCGGGGTCGATGCTGTCGGTGCAGTCAGCTCCTGAGCGCCCACCCAGCTTGCTACTCGAGCTGCCGTTAGCCACGGTAAGTTGCTCCTCTGACACTGTGGCGTCTCTGTCGCACATGCCCGTTACCAATCACAGGGCTCGTTCTGATCGCGCGCGCTGATCCAATCCTGTGGCGTTTCTGTCGCACATCAATGCCCGCTACCAATCAGAGGGCTCGTTCTGATCGCGCGCGCTGATCCGATGCTGTGGCGTCTCTGTCGCACATCACTGCCCGCTACCAATCAGAGGGCTCGTTCTGATCGCGCGCGCTGATCCGATCCTGTGGCGTCTCTATCACACATCACTGCCCGCTACCAATCACAGGGCTGGTTCTGATCGCGCGCGCTGATCCGATCCTGTGGCGTCTCTGTCGCACATCACTGCCCGCTACCAATCAGAGGGCTCGGTCTGATCGCGCGTGCTGATCCGATCCTGTGGCGTCTCTGTCGCTCATCACTGCCCGCTACCAATCAGAGGGCTCGGTCTGATCGCGCGCGCTGATCCGATCCTGTGGCGTCTCTGTCGCACATCACTGCCCTCTACCAATCAGAGGGCTCGTTCTGTACGCGCGCGCTGATCCGATCCTGTGGCGTCTCTGTCGCACATCACTGCCCTCTACCAATCAGAGGGCTCGTTCTGTACGCGCGCGCTGATCCGATCCTGTGGCGTCTCTGTCGCACTTGATCGTCCGCTACCTTTTTCAATATCTTTTTGTTCCTTTCGCTGTTGAGGCTATGGGCAGTTAGGATGCAGAAGAACTCGGGCGAAGACTAGTGGATAGGACGGGGGATCCCCGTTCTCGATCGTACTCGTAAAAAACGGCAGTCTTGCAGCATGGTCACCCATTTAAACAACGTCCGCATCGACCGTTGCTTAACCTCGATGATCGCGTCAGATCACCTTAGCTAGCCGAGTTACAGGCGCTACATATATCATATACGTAGTACACCGTTGCTTAACCTCGACGATCGCGTCAGATCACCTTAGCTAGCCGAGCTACAGGCGCTACATATATCATATACGTAGTACACCGTTGCTTAACCTCGACGATCGCGTCAGATCACCTTAGCTAGCCGAGCTACAGGCGCTACATAATCTTGTTTGTATTTCTTTGACCCACAGCAAGTTGGCGCTTACCTATCAGCAATGTCACCGACGGAGCAAGAAGAGGACTCTCTTTTGACGCTGTCGTCGGTGACTGCCCGACCGCTTCTTGCGGCCAGTCGGCGGTTACACACCGGGGCGCAGTCTACTGAGTGAGTGTCATAGGACATTGATAGATAGATAGATAAACACTTTATTAAAACACTTTCAAATAAAATAATAGTAGTTAAAAAAAACTAAAAAAACACGCTTATCTGGCCGTTTAAAATGGGTCAAAACGCGCCCAAAGAAGTCGGCTAAAAACAAACATACAAACAAAAATACAAAAAATGGAATAATTTTATCAAATTAGTGTATTGTCATCGGTCCTCAATAAATCTACAAAGTTTGAACGAAATCTGGCCATTTAAAGTGGGTCAAAATCGCGCCCAAAGAAGTCGGTTACAAACAAACATACAGGTGAAGCTAATATAAAGCGTGAAAAAAAGAACAAATTACAGAAAACACATAAAGTACATAAAAACTAGTGCCTTAACTGGCGACCTTATCGCTAATAGCGATCTCTTCCAGGCAACCAATTGCAAGAAATAACACAAAGAAAGAACATAATGACGAGATGTAATAATTTATATAAGTGTATATGGGAATTCAAATACATAAATAATATATTTTAACAAAATAAATATATAATAATAAATACAAAATATATAGATAATACATATACACAAACACACACAGTAAAATCAAAACATTAAAAATATATAATAAGAAAGGTCAATCCATCAAGATGAAAGAGATAAATATATTTTTTTTACTTTATTATTAAAAATTCCCAAAGATGGAGCTTTTCTGACATCCGCCGGTAATGCATTCCACAACTTTACGGCGCGTACAGAGAAAAAACCTTCAAAGAAGAGTTATTATGCTTGGTTTTTAAAGGCCTAAGGTTATCCGACGACCGAAGATTAAGCTACATATTTGATTCCCGGCACGGCCAACATCTTTGTAATGAACTAAATTTGTTTGGTTGTCGGTCTGGGTGTTAAATATGTAGCTATATAAAGTATTTATGTAATATTCCAGTTGTGTTAGCAACCATAGTACAAACTAGAAATACAAATACTAATCATTTATTGATAACATCAAAGTTACAAGTCAAATGGTTTAATGGGGCTAACCAGCCAAGTGTGAAATGTGAAAAAAAATAGCAACAAGAGTTTTTTTTATTTTTTTTTAATATTAGGACACATTCACACACGGCTGGTTAGCCCCATACTGAACCATTTCTAGCTCGTATTATGGTTGCTAACACAACTGATATACTACATATATCTTACATACATATTATATATAAATACATATTTAACACCCAGACCCACAGCCAACAAATTTAGTTAAGCACAAAGATGTTGACCGGGCCGGGAATCGAACCCGGAACCTTCTGATTAGCAGACCGGCATGGTAACCTTTACGCTAACGAGGTAACAATTGAAGTACTATCCGGCTTTTTCTGGGTAAGCGCTCTACACCTTAAATCATAATGTCGGTGAATTGTGATAAAGAACAAGACCATTGATTGTAAAAAAATAGCAACAAGAGTGAAGAGTTGAAACTTCTAATAGGCAGTTATTCTAACACTGTGACATGGAAATTGTATACCTATATAAGATGCTCACGGGGTGCTGGGCGTTCGCCTCAACTTATTCGCGCCCACTCCGTCTCGCACATTGGCGCGCCAGCAATCCCCAATCTGCCGCGCGCAATACCACCTGAACGCTCTCAGTGTCTCACATCCGCAAGCAGATGTATTTGCCGACAAACCATCTGTGTTCGCTATAGCCTCGCTAAACTATTGTGAGAATGTTCAATAGGTTTATTTTATTATTATTTTTTTCAATTGTGCCTAATATGTTTTTATTTGTTATATATGTTTTTTATATCCACTGAATTTGTTCTTTGTTTCATTTTTATAATTGTAAATAGTTCGTTTAATCTTTGTAGCATTTAAGCCTAGTCATAATAATAGTTCTTAGTATTGTAATTTATTTTATTTTTATTTTTCTACTAGTCTAAGTGATACGTTTGGATTATCTGTAAGTGTCATTTATGTAAATAAACGAATTTGAATTTGAATTAAGATGCCTTACGTGAACAGTTTACAATGTTATCTTAATATACTATATAAATCTCGTGTCACAATGTTTCTCCTCAATGGACTCCTAAACCACTTAACCGATTATAATAAAATTCGCACACCATGTGCAGTTCGATCCAACTTGAGAGATAGGATAGTTTAAATCTCAAATTATAGTCGCAATTTTAATTTATTGCTAATTGTTGTCTGTTATTATTTGACAGTCACAATTATCTGTTAACTCCAAATGATTCTAACAGATATTGATACCTTTCGACTGGGTTGAGTAAGTAATCAATAGATGGGCGCTGCTATGGTAAATCTACGAACGTGTCATATAAGCTACACTATCTATTTTTCATACCCCTAAGTGAGGCAAAACAACGTTTGCCGGGTCAGCTAGTGTTTGATGTATTAAAATTTGCAGCACATCGCCCCCTGACGGCGGCTACGGCTGGGTGGTTGTATTCGGAGCCTTTATGGTGCAGTTCTGCGTGGCTGGACTCTTCAAGTCTTACGGAGTTCTGTATGTGGAAATTATGGAGAGCTTTCCGGACTCCTCGGCGAGTGTCGCCTCTTGGATACCGGCGGCGCTGTCAACGCTGTGCCTTGCGCTCGGTAAGTCAAAAATTATATAAATGTCAATGTCATTTTTGACAACCAGTGTTATTTGATGTCAAAAAGAATGTCATCCTAATCCTAATCCTACTACAGTTCACTTTACAATTACATAAACAACATTACCCACAAGGCATTGCAATTATTTACTGGAGATGAGCAACCCTGTTAATTCATTTGTTTTTTTTTTGTGTTCCGTCATTTAAATTTATTCTATTTTATAATAACTTTTTGTTATGCGTATTTTTTTTAAGTTTGTCAGTAAAGTTTTAACATTATCGATACGCTTTAGGTCGTCTGGTAATTTGTTAAATATTTTAATTGCCATAGAATGTGGGCCCGAGCTCTGCATTTCTAATCTACACCTACATCAATATATAGGAGGAAAAGTTTGATTGTTTGTTTGTTTATTATAATATTAAAATTTATTTATTTTATTTAAGTTTTGTAAATTAATTTGAGAGTTAATAAACATTTTTCTTTGTGAAAATTTGAAGTGTCTTCTAGCAGCTACCGTTATTGATATATAGCAAAAAAATGCGAAAAAAACACATTTATTGGATGGGGACCCCCCATTAATATTTCTTTTATTTTTAGTATTTGTTGTTATAGCGACACGGGAAATACTCGTTCATATCTTGTGAAAGTTTCTATTTTCTAGCTATTACGGTTTCTGAGATACATCTTGAAGACAGACAGACAACGGAGGCTTAGTAATAGAGTCCCGTTTTTCACATTTCATTTATTACCTTTTAGGTACGGATCCCTAAAAAATGGGTATGGGAATCGACATCTAGCATTAATGTCATTTGATATATTGAAAGACAGGTGTATGACGCATTTATTTATTTCCATTACTGTGTGACATTATAACATTATTATTCTTGCATGCCTGACTGTAAAAACAGAGGGCCAACATAATGTTATATGTAACATCAATAGTGGTGGCGATTAAGCGGCACACACGATTAAACTAAATTTAAAGAAGCCCCGTCTCTTTTCATCTTAGGCGGCCAGAAAGAGACGGCACGTTCTGCACCATAGTCAAAACCACTAAAATCACGTCAAATGTAGAAAATATAGGCGACTTTAGAACGCACTCACTTGTATCACCTCTAAAACTGCCTGCACATTCCATATTTGACGAGTTTTGACTATGGTGCAGAACGTGCCGTCTCTTTCTGGCCACCTAAGATGAAAAGAGACGGGGCTTCTTAAATTTAGTTTAGTCGTGTGTGCCGCTGAATCGTCACCACTATTTCGCAAGTAATCATCATCATCATCATTCACAGCCGTCTTTATCCCACTGCTGGGTATAGGCCTCCCTCGGCATGTTCCACCTGCGTCGATCTTGTGCAGTCCTCGTCCAGGTAGGATCGCAAGTTATATATGAATTGATTTGATTATTTTCCTACTTCCAGCGCCATTATCATCAGCTCTGTGCGAAAAGTATTCCTGCAGGACAGTCGTCTTTATCGGTGGTCTGTTCTGCGCGGCTGGTCTCATGCTGTCATTCTTCAGCAAGGGCCTCCTTCATCTACTGCTTAGCTTCGGGGTTATGACTGGTAAGTATTTGTATTCCTTATTATTACAGTAAAACCTCTATAAGTCGAACATCAAGAAAGACGCCAAAAAATTCGAGTTAAAGAGTTTTCAACTTATGGAGGATTAGTTTTATTTTTGCTTTAGATAATTTGGTTGTTCTGTTGTACTAATTGATAAAATTATAAAATACTAGTGTATTTTAATTTTAAATATATATATCAAATCAAAAAATATATATTAGTGGAAGGCTCCCATACAATAAACGTAATTTTTAAGTATTTTTTTACTCGATCTTTATTACGATATTTGGTAGACCCTCTACAATTACTACTCTTTACATTCACAGAATATTGAATTATGTATTAAATAAAGAAATAAATTAAAAATAATAAAATTCATTTGAGGGGGGCTCCCATACATCAATGGTACAGGAATGGGGGAATTAAGTTGTGCAATTCCAACGCACACTCTCCGAAATGTATCCGATAGAACACTGATAGACTGGCATCCTTGCGTCCGTGTATGTAAAATTTATTTGTATTTTTCCAGGTATAGGCGGCGGGTTGTCTACCACTCCAGGCATCGTCATCGTTTCACAGTACTTTGACAAGCACAGGTAAGTAGAAACTAAGGAGCCTTAGTAAGGGAGGGACCCTTCTAATTCTAATTCTAATTTGAAGTGTGTGTGATGAGACCTGCACTGACATCCCGCTAGGGGCGTATTGTGCATTCCCCCCTTACCAGCCTACCCAAGCCAACCGAGCTCCTTGAAGTAACGGAGCACAGCCCTGGGACGCTGGCATACCTATTCCACCCCTGTTGCGTCAGATGGTCTGTTTGTCTGAAGATTAGCAATGGAAGGGTCCTTATCTGTTTTATCTATCTGGGTGTAAAGAAAACAATATTTGATATTTAAAATATCAGATAGATAAAATAGATTATATTGTATGATTTAGTAATCTCCCCCTTTCCACCATCGGACGAGTAGGGAAACACCAAGGCGGCATCGTTATACTGTGGAGGTGCCTAAGTCGCGTACTAAGCGGTTTGCCTCCACCTTCATTGTGCGTACCGCCAAGGTGTGGAATTCTTTGCAAAAATTCCCTGTTCCCCGATAACTATAATCTAGCTGTTTTCAAGGCAAGAGTGAACCGGTTTCTTCTGGGCAAGCGCGCTCCACCTTAGATCGCATTATCGCTTACCATCAGGTGAATTGCGACAAGCGCAAGCCCATTATGCGTAAAAAAATAAAAATATGCTTATTATGTAAATAATCAAAGATTATGAAGTATTAATGAATTTATTTCTACTACACTAAAATTGAAAATTACATGAAAAAAAACCACACAATAATTGAAAATTGAAGAAAATCCTTATAAATAGTAGATTAACCCTAGCTTATTATTATTAAACATAGATACATAATTCTTTATTGCACACAAAAATTAAAAAATAAAACTAAAAACATCGCTATACAACGCGGCAATGCTACCAGCGTTATGGGTACCTTAACCTTTGGGTACCTTTGGTTACCTTTCCCTCAGATGCTGTCCGGTCTAAATTAGTTCTGTGGTCCTATTTTAATTCTATCCTACTAATATAATGTAATTACCAGCGAACTAGAATAAATAAAATAATAAGTTGACCGATAAAATGGTTCCACGCGTAATCGTAAAATACCGCGGTGGGCGGGGCAAAATAACTACCCGTGCGCCTGCGTGGCGTCACATGGTATGACACGGCACCAATCGCGTGCGAGCTTTGTGTGTGTGTCGTTGGGATAGCAGTATAATTGTGTGCGTAGATGGATCCAATTCTAAGCGGCAATTGTATGGAGTTACTCTTCCGTTTATTCTAAGTTCGCTGGTAATTACTTTATCAGATTGTAACCCATATATATAAACCTATACATCCGTCTCTTTCTAGAGCTCTGGCAAACGGCATATGCGTGAGCGGGACGGCTGCAGGCAGTTTCGTATTCCCAATGCTGATTGAAAAACTGGTGGACGTGTATGGACTTCATGGAACTGTGCTGTTATTGGGTAAGGTTTACACACACACACACACACACTCGTATTATATATCGCGTGGCCGCATCGTAGAATTGCCCATTTCATGAAATGGTAGCATTTCATGGAAGTTGACAAAAGTGTTGGACATGGTGGTCGACTCAATGACCTAACCTAACCTAACAACTAATAATAATAATAATAATAAAATCATTTATTCGGGCCAAAAATAAGTGAACATATTTGACAATTACAATATATTAATTTTAATATAGCATAAATTAGTTTACAATTAAAATTATTATGGTTCTTATTTTATACATGAATTATATAAATATAAATAGTAAGAGCTGATTAATAAATAAATCTATTATAAAATTGGTTGTAGTTTAACTGCGCTCTTTACAGCTTTGATAATATATTATGTATATGGAATTATGAGATTAGATGAAGAATATAAAGTAAAGTATGTTGAGTAAGTTTCAAGGATGTCTTATAGTATACAACTAAAAAAAACAAGTACGTAACACAATTGTTCTGGGTTTTCATTAAATATTTTATGGTTACCCCATTTTCACGATATGGTCAAACGTGGGTGACCAAATCGCTAAACGTTTATCGTTTAATGATTTGGTCACCATGACGTGATTTTAGTTGGTTTGACTATGGTGCAGAACGTGCCGTCTCTTTCTGGCCACTTAAGATGAAAAGAGACGGGGCTTCTTTAAAGTTGGTTTAGTCGTGTGTGCCGCTGAATCGCTACCATTGTCATCTAAAATTAATGAATACTCACCTAAATTCTAATCTATAATCCATTACAAAATTATTTTCATTCACACACATAATAGCACATTCACAACAAACAATTTGACATTCCATAGACAACAAGAGTGTTATGGTCAGTATACACTATCCGGTTTAGTTACAATAATTAGTCATCATCTTTACTGAGTATGTCAAGGACAATGAGTAAATATGATACGCTAATAAGTAGTAGAAATAAAGGAAAGCTATTCCTGTATAGTGAAAGCAAGAACCCAATTATTTCATGGTAGTATTTTCTGTATGGGTGTAAAAATCTACAATTACTTGCCTCTGTCAATTAAAGTTACCAATTCTTTGTTTGATTTTAAGATAAAATTAAAATCTTTCCTTGTACAAAAATGTTATTATAGCATAAAAGAGTTTTTAGAAGGTAAATGATTGAAATATTGTTTAGACGGCTTATTGGATTTTTTTATAATTGGATTTTTAGTTAGGACTGTTTATTGTGTTTATTTACCATAATGTAATGCCTAAATTTAAATTAGAATAAGTTTTAGTAATATATAATTTTTTGGCATGCCTTAATAGGCTAGAACATGGTGAGACTTAGACATTATTTTCCATTATTATGTATTACCCGTGTTTTGCTAAATAAATTATTTGAATTTGAAAAAAAATGGTTGCCTGTAAAGTCGGTTTTACGGGTGAAGATTTTACGTGACAACGTCTGCCGCGTGCTGCGCGCGCGGCAGACCGATCATAGTTGAGTGGGAGAGAGACGCAAGGCATTCGGCGGGCCTCTCTCTCGTTCGGTGACTCATCGTAACGTTACCGGGCGTTACACTTTTTCATAAGTGACTCCCAGCCGCAACCTAATATAAGACGTTGTCACGTCAATAAACAAAAATGATGGTGTTGTGTGTCCAGGTGGGGGGATGCTGCACGTGTGTGTGTCGGCGACGTTGTACCGGGCCCCTCCCGCACCACCTTCCCCCCCAGCGACCACCACTACCGAGCACAGCACGCTGTTACAGGATATACAGGAAGGTAGGTTTGATGCCGACCCTATACGTTATGTTCTTCTTATCTTTAGATTCCCCCCGCCCCCTTCCACTATCGGACGAGCAGGGAAACGCCAAGGCGGCATCGGTTTACGGTTGAGGTGCCCAAGGCACGCACTAAGCGTTTTGCCTCCACCTTTGTTATCCGAACCGCCAAACTTTGGAATTCCTTGCCGAATTCCCTGTTCCCCAATGACTACAATCTAGCGATTTTCAAGGCGAGAGTGAACCGGTTCCTTCTAGGTAAGCGCGATCCACCGTAGACCTCAATATCACTTACCATCAGGTGAATTGTGGTCAAGAGATGACCTTATATATAAAACTAGCTGACCCGGCAAACGTTGTTTTGCCTCACTTAGGGGTATGAAAAATAGATAGTGTAGCTTATATGACACGTTCGTAGATTTACCATAGCAGCGCCATCTATTGATTACTTACTCAACCCAGTCGAAAGGTATCGACATCTGTTAGAATCATTTGGAGTTAACAGATAATTGTGACTGTCAAATAATAACAGACAATAATTAGCAATAAATTAAAATTACGACTATTATTTGAAATTTAAACTATCCTATCTCTCAAGTTGGATCGAACTGCACATGGAAGGTAAGTGTTTGATGCCGACTATTATGCAAATAAAGATATTGGGATGCCACGTGTGTGAGCACATTCGCGGCTTGCCATCTGCCAGCTACCCAGCGTGCTATTGGTGGAGGTGCAGAGACAGCCGCTCTGTGCAAACATACGAAATACGCTGCCTTGGAATCAGCGTTGCTTATACATAAGTGAACTCGTAATTTTCGTGAAAACCAATCCTGATCTCTTCAAAATGCACGAGGCAGGAACTAGACGCGAGGGAACGATTTATACTCAGCAGAGAAAGACCGTTACATTAAGTAAAAGTGTGTTTGGTATTGCTCCACTCATTTATAATAAGATTCCAGCAAAAATTAGGTCCAATTGTGACTTAAATAATTTTAAAACAGAACTCAATGACTTTCTTGTAAGCAAATCATATTATGCTATTGACGAATTTTTATCGGACATCTCTTTGGGAATTAATACTAGACTATAAATAAATGACATACTAATCTAAATAATTAATAATGTACAACTATATTTAATTAGTTTTAAGTTTTACCATAGACCATTATTGCACGCCGCTAGGCAGAATATGGTGCACTTTCTTTCTCTGACCCAATACCTGTCTGTAACTATACCATATTCGCAATAAATTGATTTGAATTTGAATTTGAGTTCGTGCCGTTTGCCATAGAGGTTGCTGGGCCGTGGGGTTCAGAAGCAAAATACCTTGTGCAACAAATCTCCCTTGCAATACAAAGAGGCAATGCGGCAAGCCTGATGGGCACGTTTGGGCGGGTGTCTTAATTTTTATTTTGTTTTTATTCTTTTTTTAGTTTACTAAATTTTCGTGTTTTATAAGCTTTGTAAATATTCTTAAGTCCTATATATAAAATATCATTATTTATTTGTTAATATACATAATAAGTGTTATACAAATTAGCTTAACAATTACATATTCCTTTTCACTTCAATAGCAATGTCAACTGGTAATGTAACATACACCACCTATAAACATTGCCACTGAAACAAATAATTGTATAACAGTATAACACTTACGGTAGCTACTAATATTACTTATATAAATTGTTTCTACTAGAATATTATCATAATTAAATATTGTAATGTAAAATATATATTGAAAGCTATTAATAATAATAGCATCATAAATTAGCAAATATAATAATTTGTTATATGAACAATAATAATGTCATATGTATAATTCTCTGTAATGTTTGTGAGTAATAGTAATAAAGGCTATTTTCATTTTCATTTCATTTCATTTTCATTTCATACATAATAAAGATATTTTAAAATTGAATTGAAATTTAGTGGTAACGTATACTGCTTATGCTTATGTTACTGTAAATATTAATTGTATTCTAGGGAAAGCTGAGACTCCGCTGCCTAAAGACAACCGTCTGGCTCTCCTGTTCAGAAGAGATACGGAGTTAGCTCTTCAACAACATTCACTGCTTACTGAAGATGCGAAAAGAGGCGTGAGAAGAGAAATACAGGTGAGAATAACCGGCCCATTGTACCAATATCTGAAACAAATGGAACTGAAAGAAAAAAAATTAACTGATGGCTGAAAAAAAGGAAAGAAATTAAAAAAAAATATAGTGCGCATAAAAATACACATACACAGTTGAAATAAATATAGTTATAGTTTGTGTGTCGAAAAAAAAAACAGAGACAAAGATAGAGACAGATACAGAGACAGAGACGACAAAAACAAAGACAAAGACGACAAAGATAAAAATGACAAAGATAATGATGATAAAGAATAAGACGATAAAGATAAATCTATATATCTCTATCTACATAGAGATAGAAATAAATTTATCGTGGTCAAAATAAAAGTTCTCGTAGATAGATGAACTCTTTATTGGGCAAATAAAGGTACAACACAAAATAAAATAGTAACAACACAAATGTATGCCACAAACGGCGGCCTTATCGCTAACAGCGATCTCTTCCAGGCAGCCTTTGGATGGAAAGAAGTTGAAAAAGACGAGAAAAAGAGGGGTTGCACAATAAAGAATATTAATATTAATAGTTATGATAGAGGACATAAATAAATCTAAGTTACACAGGGTTCTTATATCTACATACCTTATAATATTATGTTAACTAATCGGTACGTTGTACGATACACTACGCCCTGCTGTAGAACTACTTTTGCCTGTATTGAAGAAGGAGATTTGTTTTTAAAGAAAGGTTTTGTTACTTGACTGCACTAAAATGAACATATATCAATTCCACCATCTCCGTTCTACTACAGAACGAGCAGAGAGTCACTGAAGAGACACCGATATAGAGCTGAAGTTCCAAACTTTCGTACAAAACGCTTTGCGTCGACCTTTATTGTTAGGACTGGGAAGCTTTGGAACTCTCTACCTGAGTCTCTGTTTCCTGAGAGGTATCTTCCGGGGGCCTTCAAAAGTAGAGTTAATAGGTATCTTCTAGGTTAGCGTGCCACACCGTAGACTGCAGCGCAGCTTAACACCAGGCTAGCAGTAATCAAACGCAAACCAATATAGGATAAAAAAAAGATTATTGACGTATATGTTTGTTCCCAGGCACGACCACCGCAGTCTCAGCTGTCAGACTCTGAAGACTCTGAGGGACTGGACGTTTTAGGTGTAGTAGGTAAGCTTAATCCAAATGCAAATTCTGTTTTTAAGGCGCTATTGCACCTAGTTAATTAGCGCCATACAAATTGGAGCGAAGCGCGAAGGCCACTGGAAATTGTACAAAATAAATTTATATAAAAAACTTTATGTAATAACAATATTGAAATTTATTTTTACACGAAACAAACGGTCACACTTACTTAAAAAAAACGTCGACTATCGGGGACGAGCTCGTCCCCTTTTTTTGGCTTATAACTTTTTTTAAACAAGCAATATATTACTGGCGTGGAAGAGCATCCTAACTATTTTAACGTATTTTATTCATTTAAATAAACAAAATGAACCTAACTTTATAAATAACGCAAAAGAGCGTCCTTTACGACCTTGAAAAAATGGGTAGCACTTATCAAAAATCAAAGATTATGGTGGTAAAACGTACAAAGGAACTAAATATGTTTAAGAAACTAACCTAAACAAAGCAGTTAATTGACTTTACGTCCCTTATTAGGAAAATAATTTCAAGATACATCCCAAATCATAAAAATACGTGCTATGGCTGTTGAAAATCAGGGTAACTTATTGACTCAGGCGTTACTTTGCGGAAATCCATTGTAAATAGATGACAAAATTAAATATTTAGTGTACTTCCGCTGTGATCCGAAACCCAAATTAAGATAAGTAAAGGAAAAATTAACTAAGATTAATTAAGATTAACGTTACCTATAACAATTCGGAAATTCTTAACTCTACACGTGTTTCGCCTAACCACAAGGCATCATCAGGAGATGTTGACTCTTCGAACGACGAATCGAAATTTAATTTTGTCATCTATTGAAAATCAGGGTCGTAAAATACTTTTTTTTAAGAAAGACTTTTTCAAAGTACATCAACTGATAGAGCTAGCGACGCTGATTCCGAATATATATTATGTAACTAGTTTTCGACAAAATGTCCTTTACGACAATTGAAGTTTCCGGTATCGATATGTTTGCTCTGACTTCAAGTATCTCGGCTCTATCCTCCAAAACGACGGCGATATTGACCGTGACGTAGCGAGCCGAATAAACGCTGGGTGGATGAAATGGCGACAGGTCTCAGGAACGACGTGCGATCGAAAAATGCCCCTTAAACTTAAGGGGAAAATTTACAAGACCATCATTAGACCTGTCGTATTGTACGGATCTGAGTGTTGGCCAACAAAAGTAGGGCATGTAAGAGGAGTGCATGCGGCAGAGATGCGAATGTTGAGATGGATGTGTGGAGTGACAAGAATGGACAAAATAAGGAATGAGTATATTAGAGGAAGTATGAAAGTAGCACCAGTGAGTGAGAAATTAAAAAGTGGGAGACTAGCGTGGTATGGGCATGTGATGCGTAGAGAGGAGATGCATGTTAGTAGGAGATGTGTGGAAATGGAAGTGCAAGGAAGAAGGGCAAGAGGCCGACCGAAGAAGACATGGATGGAGTGTGTGAATGAGGACATGAGAGTGAAAGGAGTGAGTGTAGAGACGACGGCTGATAGAGGAGAGTGGAAGAAGACATGGATGGAGTGTGTGAATGAGGACATGAGAGTGAAAGGAGTGAGTGTAGAGACGACGGCTGATAGAGGAGAGTGGAAGAGGAAAATTTGCTGTGTCGACCCCACCTAGTGGGATAAGGCAAGGAAGAAGAAGAAGGTATCGATATGTTTGATTTATTACCAGGTCTCCCGCGCGAGGTGCTGAAGCTCCGGCTGCGTCCCACTCGCTCCTCCTCTCTCCTCCACTCCGTTGAGGACCTCTCCACCGACAGCACGTGCGTCTACAAGGCCAGAAGGAATATTAGCCGGTAATGTATATCTTAATATATAAGTTACGGCGAAGACGGCAACCATTTGAGCTTTTGGCGAAAATCGGATATGAACAAATCTGGACTCCTTCACTGCCTTCTTGCCAAGGCAGGAACAGTAGGCAGGTAGACGCCGCACCAGCTACTGGATCACTATGCAGGATGTTTTCTCAAATAAAACTACGTCTGCTGGATCGAAGTTCAATTTTTTAACGCGCACACAAAATACCCATGCATGCGAGAAAACTCGCGTCACCGCGATTCAGAAATTATATTCTCACGTGGTAGCGTCATCTATCCGTACATTTCAGAACTAACACGGTAGCTTATACAGGATACATGGTCATATTTACGTAGCGCGTAATTATTTTTTTTTTTTTTTTGATTTGACGTTTGACTACAGCTAGCCTGATGTTAAGCTGCACTGCAGTCTACGGTGTGGCATGCTTACCTAGAAGATACCTATTAACTCTACTTTTGAAGGCCCCCGGATGATACCTCTCAGGAAACAGAGACTCAGGTAGTGAGTTCCAAAGCTTCGCAGTCCTAACAATAAAGGTCGACGCAAAGCGTTTCGTACGAAAGTTTGGAACTTCAACTCTGTATCGGTGTCTCTTCACTGTCCCTCTGCTCGTTCTGTAGTAGAACGGAGATGGTGGAATAAACCTTAATTTGGTGAATAAACCTAATGGATTGGTGAATAAACCTAATGCAAACGTTTTGAAACCGCTCGAGCTTATCAAGTTGCTCCTCGGTTAAATCCAGGTAGCAAGCGTCTGCGTAATCTAAAATTGGGAATAGAAAAGATTGTACAAGAGCAGTTTTGGTAGTAATTGGTAAAAAATTACGTAGTCTTCTTAATGAAGCCGCGGCACCAAACAGTTTGCGACTAACTTGATTCAGTTGATGTCCCCAAGAAAATTGCCTGTCTATAGTAATCCCTAAGTTGTTAACAGATTCGCTGAGGTTAATAGGAACGCCATCAAAAATTACTTGCGGAAGCCGGAACCAGTCAATCTTAGAAATCATGCGGGATCCTCCAATTATAATAGTCTGCGTTTTACTGGGATTTATGGTAAGTCCGTATGATTTGCTCCAGTCCCTTATCCTAATCCAATCCTGTCCTTATCCAAGTCAAAATAGTCGATAGTTAATCGTTTACTCGCCGTTGGTGGGACCACTGCCTAAAAGGGATAAAAGATTTTACGTTTAAATTTAGGTAAGTTACAATCAAAAATATCAAGTGATTGGTGATGGTGCTCAAGGATCTGCTACTAACGTGTCTCAAGATAAGACTTCATCTACAGTTCCCTGTACATACGGCCGCCTCTCCCGGCACGCCTGATCCAGGAGAAGTTGGAGCTGGAGGCAGCTAAGCAGCAGCAACCGGAGAAGCCTCAAGAACCACCGCCAGAGACCAAGCCTGCCTGCTGTAGCGGGATATCTAGGTAATACAATACTCTGTTCGATTCAGTAGTATAAGCAACCCACAATTACAGCAAACCCGACGACCTCGTTGGCGTAATGGTTACCATGCCGGACTGCCAATCAGAAGGTTTCGGGTTTGATTCCTGGCGCGGCCAACATCTTTGTGCTGAACTTAATTTTTTGGGTGTCGGTCTGGGTGTTAAATATATGTATCTATATAAAATATATAATGTATGTTTATGTAGTATATCAGTTGTGTTAGCTACCATAACACGAACTAATAATAGTAGTTTAAAATAATTTTGAGAATCGATCCACAAATGGCTGAGAAATCGGTGAACATACATAAAAAAAAAAAATACATACAGTCGAATATATAACCTCCTCCTTTTTTGAAGTCGGTTAAAAACTAAAAACACGCTTATCTGGCCGTTTTAAGTGGGTCAAAATCGCGCCCAAAGAAGTCGGTTACAAACAAACATACAAACAAAAATAACAAAAAAATTTAATAATTTTATCAAATTAGTGTATTGTCATCGGTCCTCAATAAATCTACAAAGTTTCAACGAAATCTGGCCGTTTAAAGTGGGTCAAAATTGCGCCCAAAGAAGTCGGTTAAAAACAAACATGCAAACATACAGGTGAAGCTAATATAAAGCGTGTAAAAATGGTTCAGTAAGGGGTTAACCAGCCGTGTGTAAAAAAAAAAAATTACCTACTACAACAGTGCCAGCTCATACGTTCATTGCAGACGTTTTTAGAGACATCACCTTATATCTAGTAAATTTTTGATTGAAGTTTTGTATATTGTTTCCTCCACAGATATCTCGACGTCTCACTTCTGAAGTCGTATCGTTTCGGCTTAGTCTGTGCCTCAGTGGGTCTCATGTCGTGCGGCTCCCCGTACGCCCTCTATTATCTACCCGCGTACACTGTGGCGGCTGGCTACAGCAAGGCTCACGCAGGTTAGATAATAAGTTCCTATGTGTTTAACTAGATGGCGCTAGTAGTAAAGTTAAATCTGCGCTGCAAATTGAGCGTGCCTGTCGCATACTGATATAACTATAGTAAATTGCGTGAAGTCAATTCAAGAAAATACGAATAATATCAAAATACAAATATAAATAATTTATTGATGAGCACCAAGGTCACAAGTCAAAATCGAACAATACGATTACGTAGTATGATTTTTAACAAGAGATAATAATTATGTAAGAAGTCAGATCTCTGACTTGCCATTGAGATTGGTGTTTTAGTATCAGTTGTGACTGAGAGTGGACCTCATTCAAATTCAAATCAATTTATTGCGAATATTAGTGGTATAGTTACAGACAGGTATTGGGTCAGAGAAAGAAAGTGCACCATATTCTGCCTAGCGGCGTGCAATAATGGTCTATGATAATACTTAAAGCTAATTAAATGTACTCGTATATTATTAATTATTTCGATTAGTATGTCATTTATTTAAAGTCTAGTATTAATTTCCAAAGAGATGTCCGATAAAAATTCGTCAATAGTATAATATGATTTGCTTATAAGAAAGTCATTGAGTTCAGTTTCAGTATTGTAAGTGGCAACAATTGCGAATGCCATTTTTTCAGACTCAGGTGCTGGTGAATTGTGGTCAATCGCTGACCTATTTAGAGTAAAAAATATACTTGTATATATATGTTAGAGGAATGTTTTATTTTAATTTATTCGATTAGTAGTTCCATCCTATCGAATGGCAGCACTATGAACGCAATAGTTTGTTATCTGTGCTGATTCTTCAATCAGTGAACGATTTAGTGAATGTACGAATGAAGTTGTTTCCTATTTGTCAGTAGTGCGTTCACTCGCGGTTTGACTTGAATGTGCTTCAGTCTGCTACGAAACAGCGCCTGCGCCATTTGTGACAATATTAAAACCCATAATGGCAGACAACGACGACGACCGCGCTGATTCTTATCCAATTGAATCTGCGACATATAGTACAGTGCCAAAAATAACTTCGCTCTTACCTAGACTGTGGAGGCAAAATCCGCATTATTTTTTTTTATTTGTGTGTGTTTATCAGGTCACCTGGTAGCTATCAGCGCTGTGTTGGACCTGATCGGCCGGCTCGGGCTGGGCTGGCTCTGCGACCTGCATCTCTTCTGCAGGAGGAAAGCTTATATCGTCAGGTAAGAATATACACTTCTAACAATGCATCATATTAACGCTCTCAATAAGCTACAACTTAGCGCCTCAAGCCGCTTACATGGACGCGCGCATTTTTTTTTATCCTTGATAGGTTAGCGTTTGACTACAGCTAGCCTGATGTTAAGCAGCGCTGCAGTCTACGGTGTGGCACACTTACCTAGAAGATACCATTAACTCTACTTTTGAAAGAAAGAAAGAAAGAAACATTTATTTTGTGACACAAAGTCAATAAAATAAAAACATAATAAACAATAAAAAAAAACATTTAAGTGGCACAAAACCGGCCCCAGCTCAGCGTGTTTGAAGCCCCCCGGATGATACCTCTCAGGAAACAGAGACTCAGGTAGTGAGTTCCAAAGCTTCGCAGTCCTAACAATAAAGGTCGACGCAAAGCGTTTTGTACGAAAGTTTGGAACTTCAACTCTGTATCGACTTTGACTATGCCAACTATTACCACCAATAAGGTCGTCGTTGACGTGATGGTTAGTTGTCGTATTTTAAATAGTTAATAGTAGTTTATGCAACTGTCATATATCAAGGGAATTAAAACGAGTGTGAGTTTATGAAGAATGTGAGCGCAGCGGGTTTCATAATAGTAACGAGTGTTTTAATACCCGTGTTATATGCAGTTGCATACACTACTTTATCTTCACTAATGCAATTAATCAAACTACCAGAGTAAAATCTGACAATAGTTCAAGAACTTGCCGCCATTAAAATCTAACCAATAAGAGCGCAGCTGCGCGCGCAGAGCCAATCAGAAGCGAGCGTGCGCTATTCTTTTTTTATTTGATCGTGTTTTATTGATGTTATAATGAGATTTTACTATATCGATGTAGATATTATATGTACTATCGTGTGAAATTGCTTAAATTGAGTGTTTTGTTGTCTGCGTTATAACAGTAGTCATTATAAGTCAAGTATTGGAAACATAAGTAGAATGTTACAATATTAGTGTAGATAAATAATATAATAATATTATTTTACAGTATCCTGGTGGCTGGTATCTCTGTACTCTCTCTGCCAAGTCTGCGGTCCTGGTGGTCACTGGCGGTCGCATCAGGTAAGCAACTATGAGCATAAGCCCACTATACGTTCCACTGCTGGGACTCGTGCCTTCTGTCACGAGGAGAGAGATATAGGCTATAATCCTCCAGGCTGAAAGTGCTCTAATCTTAATCTTAATATATATAAATCTCGTGTCACAATGTTTGTCCTCAATGGACTCCTAAACCACTTAACTGATTATAATAAAATTCGCACACCATGTGCAGTTCGATCCAACTTGAGAGATAGGATAGTTTAAATCTCAAATTATATTCGCAATTTTGATTTATTGCTAATTATTGTCTGTTATTATTTGACAGGCAATTATCTGTTAACTCCAAATGGTTCTAACAGATGTCGATACCTTTCGACTGGGTTGAGTAAGTAAGTAATCAATAGATGGCGCTGCTATGGTAAATCTACGAACGTGTCATATAATCTACACTATCTATTTTTCATACCCCTAAGTGAGGCAAAACAACGTTTGCCGGGTCAGCTAGTATATTATATGTTATATCCTATACTATAGATAATATAGGATCAAATGTCTAAAATACCTATCAAATTTCTAATCTACCTCTCAAATTTCTAATATACCTATCAAATTTCTAATATACCTATCAAATTTCTAATATACCTATCAAATTTCTAATATACCTATCAAATTTCTAATATACCTATCAAATTTCTAATATACCTATCAAATTTCTAATATACCTATCAAATTTCTAATCTACCTATCAAATTTCTAATCTACCCATCAAATTTCTAATGTACCTATCAAATTTCTAATATACCTATAAAATTTTAATCTATCTATCAAATTTCTAATCTACCTACCAAAATTTTAATCTATCTATAAAATTTCTATTAAATCAAATTTCTTATCATTGCCGTTCAGCGCGGTAACGCTGCCAGTCTGGCTATTTATCTAGATTAAATGAAATTATAAAAAAAAATATTAAATTTTGACATATAATATCTATTATATATTGTTTTATATTGTATTCAATTGATTGTGTTAGACGAATTTCTTATATACCAATATTCTACTATCTAATATATCACATTTGTAATATATCTAATATGTCAAACATATCTCATATAATATCAAACTTTTAATACCTATATCAAATTTATAATATATCTAATAATATGTACAAATATCAATTTTCTAATACATATATCATATGTATTAATTTTATAATATACTAGCTGACCCGGCAAACGTTGTTTTGCCTTAATAATTATTTCTAAATATACAGTAGCCGATTCTCAGACCTACTGAATACGCATATAAAATTTGGAAAAAATCGGTCAAGCCGTTTCGGAGGAGTACGGTAACAAACACTGTGACACGGAAATTTTATATATAAGATTTAATATTTTAAACATCTATCAATCTTAATATTCTGGTTTTTCAGGAGCGTACGGCCTGTGTCTCGGCTGCTGGTTTCTGCTAGTCCCCGTGCTACTAGCTGACGCATTCGGCACCGCTCGTATCGCCTCGTCCTACGGCCTGGTCAGAATGTTCCAGAGCTTGGCTGCGGTGTCTGTGCCTCCTACTGCAGGTACGTCTCAACATCCAATTACTATTATAAAGGCGAAAGTTTGTAAGTATGGATGTATGGATGTATGGATGAATGGATGTATGGATGTTTGTTACTCTTTCACGTAAAAACTACTGAATGGATTTGAATGAAACTCTACCACAATATAGCTTATACATCAGAATAACACATAGGCTACAATTTTTGAGGTTTTTAATGTGAGGTCGTAAAAAAAAACACATTAATTAATAAGGCAAAACAACGTTTGCCGGGTCAGCTAGTAAATAAATACAATGTAAACTCTATATAATGACACTGAAGGGGCAATGTATTTTATGGCGTTATACGAGAGTGATCGTTAAATGGAGTGTATCATTGTATGGAATACAAGCTAAACCAACTAAAGCCAGTTGATTTGGACACTTTAGAGAGTTTGTCGTTAAATCGAGTGACGTTACATGGAGTTTACACTGTATGTATGGTGCGGCTAAACTAATAATAAAAATATAAAATAAAAGCCTTTATTCAACTGCAAATATTTACATAGCTTGTCATCTTTTCATAATATTATTACAAATGTCATATTAATCGTCAATAAATGTTTAAATCGGAAAGTCAATTGTAATTGTTGCTTATTATACTATTGCATGTCAAACTATTAAGGTAAGGTAATTAATGTCAAAAAAAATATAAAGCGATTCCATGTCAGGTTTATTACTGATGACAATCTTCTTGAAGTGCAGAAAACATAAATAAATACAGTATAAACTCTACAAATACAAATCATTTATTGATAACACCAAAGTTACAAGTCAAATATAACGACACTGAAGGGACTGTGCATTTTATGGCGCCTATAGTTATATGGTCGTTAAATGGAGAGAATGTATCATTGTATGGAATACAAGCTAAACCAACTAAAGCCAATTGATTTCGACGCTGTAGAGAGTTTGTCGTTAAATCGAGTGACGTTACATGGAGTTTACACTATATATATGGTGCGGCTAAACTAATAATAAAAATATAAAATAAAAAAGCCTTTATTCAACTGCACATATTTACATAGCTTGTCATCTTTTCATATTATTATTACAAATGTCATATTAATCGTCAATAAATGTTAAATCGGAATGTCAAATAATAATTGTAATTGTCGCTTATTATACTATCGCATGTCAAACTATATAGGTAACTAGCTGACCCGGCAAACGTTGTTTTAGCCTCACTTAGGGGTATGAAAAATAGATAGTGTAGCTTATATGACACGTTCGTAGTTTACCATAGCAGCGCCATCTATTGATTACTTACTCAACCCAGTCGAAAGGTATCGACATCTGTTAGAATCATTTGGAGTTAACAGATAATTGTGACTGTCAAATAAAAACAGATAATAATTAGCAATAAATTAAAATTGCGACTATAATTTGAGATTTAAACTATCCTATCTCTAAAGTTGGATCGAACTGCACATGGTGTGCGAATTTTATTATAATCGGTTAAGTGGTTTAGGAGTCCATTGACAAACATTGTGACACGAGATTTATATATATTAAGATTAATGTCAAAAAAATTATAAAGCTAATCCATGTCAGGTTTATTACTGATGTGAATCTTCTTGAAGTGCAGAAAACATAAATAAATACAGTATAAACTCTACAAATACAAATAATTTATTGATAACACCAAAGTTACAAGTCAAATATAACGACACTGAAGGGACTGTGCATTTTATGGCGCTATAGATGGTCGTTAAATGGAGAGAATGTATCATTGTACGAAATACAAGTCAAACCAAATAAATCCAATTGATTTTGACGCTTTAGAGAGTTTGTAGTTGAATCGAGTGACGTTACATGGAGTTTAGACTGTAAATAAAAAGTTTTTTGACAAAATAATTATTATGCTATGCTATTTATTATTGTCACTAAAAACTTTTTAGATTTGTCAAAGACAGTACTTTTGAAAATAAATTAAAACTATTATTGTTGCATAAATGCTATTGCACTATTGACGAATTTCTTAATGATAAGGATTTATTTTTTGCATGCAAATAAACCGGCTCACTCCTCTTGTGTTGCGATACCCGAACAGGGTCCGTTATGTGATACCTACCTTTTAAATGTATAACATCATAATTATGCCATAATGAAGTAATAAATATATTTGACTTTGACTTTACTCTTTATTTTTTTTCTACAGGCTATATTCGCGACGTGACTGGTGGTTACGAGTGGTGTTTCTACGGTATGGGCTCGTGCATGGTCCTGGGTTCGATTCCCGTAATAATATTCCATCTGATCTACAAGGAAGAAGACCGTGATTCGTCGGTGGATTGAAGAAGTGACGGTTAAGATGGTATAATCTATTCCAATTAGTTTACCCCTTTATGAATGTTTTATTAAATGGGATATAGCCGGTTAGTAGAGAAAGGCAAATTACTATTTTAGTTTTAAATGTGAAAAAACTGTTTCAAATTTAAATGTCGTATACCTACTACTTTTTAAGCAAAACAAATTGTCTTAAATTGGACTTTTCTAGCTGACCCGGCTCGATAGCCCTTTAAATGTTTTGTCTTTAAAGAAATATAACATAATTTCTAATTAGACTTTAGGGGAAATATATTTTGGAACAGACTATATTAGTCGTTATGGTGTTCAACGTGTTATCGAAAATAACGGTTTTAAAAAGTGGTTACTTTATAGCTGGTTTCGTGAGATAGGACAGGGAGTATAAGAAACGGTTTAAACATTAATAGAGAAGGAAGGGTTACTAAAAATGTTGTGTACTTATAACCAGTTTTCGTAGCTTAAGAAAAATGATTCTTAAGTCCTACCTATTATTTGGTTTAAACCGCTTTTTATATATTTACTTAGGATTGGAGAACCGAAAAAATATAGCGGTAATGTAATTAAATATAATGTAATCCTAATTTGAATTGGTTGAATATTGGTTTCGGATTTTTGTTTCGGTTTTCATGATCACAGATTGAAGGTTATTTCTTAACTGTCAACCTGCTAAAATAACTAGTTAAATAAACCAGTTATTTTTTACAAGTAAGTTTTAAAGTAAATACGTCCTTTTCAAACTTTCTAGAAAAGTGATCTGTAATAAAATTACCACTATATAATATATTTTTTAATTTGATCGCTTTTTTATCGTTTCTAATAATCTAGTTAATCTCGTATCTGTTTAATTTTCAGAACGATTATTACAGAAAAACAATTAAAATACTGCATACAAACTTAAAAGTTAAAAGAAAACAAGAAATCAAAATAATTTAGCATTGGTATTATTAAAAATAAAGTATTAAAAAAACAGCATGTGAGTAGACGTGTTCAATTAATTTTATATTTAATTTTAATAGTAAAAAAACTTTGTTTAAAAAATGTTAGCATTTAGTGCAGCGAACTAGAATAAACGGAAGAGTAACTCCATACAATTGCCGCTTAGAATTTGAATCCATCTACGCACACAATTATACTGCTATCCCAACGAAACACACACACAAAGCTCGCACGCGATTGGTCGCTGCCACACCATGTGACGCCACGCGGGCGCGCGGGTAGCTGTTTTGCCCCGCCCACCGCGGCATTTTACGCGTGGACGGTGGAACCATTTTATCAGCCGAGTTACTATTCTATTTATTCTAGTTCACTGATTTAGTGCAATTAAAATATTTTAAAGCTAAAACGTACATCGCTTTAGAGCTTAGATTGTAGTTTAGTTATCGCGTTTGAGCTTTGAAAGAAATGTTTGTAAAACAAATTAAAAAACAAGTAAATAGTTGCAATTAACGCCAAAGGCTTAATTATTTTTATACTTTTTAGTTGATATATATACATCTTTCTTCAAAAGAAAAATAACATAATTTGAATGGTGTTAAAAATAACGGTGTAACCGCTTTTTTTGCAAGCCGTGAATTTGTGTAACATTTAAAGAGGCATATTTGTGTGATTTTAATTTTATTTTAGTTTAAAAGTAGATTCTTTTTAGTCATGAATCATATACTTTTTAAGTATGTCATTCTATAAAATGTATTTTTTTTTTGTTATTTTATATTATAACTCGCCTAAATAAATATAAATCTAATCGCCTAAATAGTATAAATAAAAACGCGCCTATATTCTTTGATGCAAAGTATATAGGTGAGTTTTTATTTATTTTATGTTGTATTATTTTTAAGTTCTACCTAGATTAAGTTTCACTTGTGATAATTTTGTTTATATTGTGCTAAACTGAAAATAACTTTATTCAAATATGAATACCTAATACATTATTTTTAGTACTTACTTGTGACGTCGCTTCACCGCTCTCAGCCAGTCATAACGTTTGTTTTGAGTCGCGCAAACGAATTTTTAACGCGTTAAAGGCTGACCTAAAGAAAAAACCTGAAAGCTACAATGGCCTATGGACGGCTGTCTCCGGACAAAACATCTGCCCGTAGGGATATCCCTTTGCTAAACGAAAGCAAACCGAAGCCGTTCCGTAGACTTATAGTCCATTCCGCGAGTCGAGCTAATATGGCGATAAATTTTTAACGCCTGTACAGTAATACCCCGGACTTACGCGATAGGTGGGACCGAGCGCTATCCGCGTAAGTCGAATTCGCGTAAGTCGGGGTACAATTTTGCATATACATACCTATAAAGTCATACAAAGTATGTTTAATTGGGACCGGAGACTATAATATAGGAAACAAATTTTAATTTAATACTAGATAATATGACAAACTATATTAATAAAATGTTTAAACACAATCTGAAGTGCGCGGCTTTCAAACAAAAAACGTTAAAATAGACGAGAAAATTAAATCGCGTAACTCTGAATTCGCGTAAGTCGAGGTAGCGTAAGTCGGGGTATTACTGTATTTTACACATTACAGTTAGGCATTTGATTAGCAGGACGCGTTTCCAAACCATGCGTTTTAACAACACTTTGACCTAAGCAAGCCTGAATCATGCAAATTCTGAAAAAACTGTCTCTCTACGAGGCTCCCGTATCTCACTGCTCTAGAAGCTTGTTGACATTTTAAATCGAGGGTTGTTGCTAGCCTGACGAGAACTAGAAATACTCTACCGCCATCCAAAAAATATTTCGTCAGAGATGACATTTCTAGAAATTTATTTCCACATTTGCTCGACTCGGCGAACGCACTAAAATAAAGCACACAATGGTGCCGATTCAGCGGCACACACGACTAAACCAAATTTAAAGAAGCCCCGTCTCTTTTCATCTTAGGTGGCCAGAAAGAGACGGCACGTTCTGAACCACAGACAAAACAACTAAAATCACGTCAAATATGGAATATGCAGGCAGTTTTAGAGGTGACACAAATGAGTGCGGTCTAAAGTCGCCTATATTTTCTACATTTGACGTGATTTTAGTTGGTTTGACTATGGTGCGGAACGTGTCGTCTCTTTCTGGCCACCTAAGATGAAAAGAGACGGGGCTTCTTTAAATTTGGTTTAGTCGAGTGTGCCGTTGAATCGCCACCAGTGGTGGCGATTCAGTAAGTGCAAATTATTGTCTTATGTATTCCTATAGATACTAATATTTAATTGAATTGATTTTTATAAGGACTTTTACATCGAATTACCGAAATTCGATAAAATTAAATAACTACTTATTAAAAATGTGTTCAATTAATGTACAGGTATTTATCCGACTTCAGATGCGCGTAAAATCACAGTAAAATTGAGGCTACCAGAACCAGAGCGGCCCAAACATAAACTACAAATTATGTGGATATGTGCTAAAACAGTGTGCTTTATTGACATTGTTTTAAGAATCAAAATGCCATAACATATTTTTTGGCACCATCTATGATCATTTATCGAAATTACCTTTGAGCCACTCTGGCTTTGAAATGAGGGGTTTGAAAAGGGGCATTGCCGTGGTCAAGTAATAATATCACAAATTGTGGTTTAAGCCGCTCTGGTTCTGGTGGCTTCAATTTATTTACTTGATCTTTGATCAGTGATTAGAATTTTATGATGAATCTTTAAAATATATATATATTGTTCTATTTTGACGGGTTGTTCCAATATATGATAAGGTTAACCCTCAATAGCTGGGAAGCAAACGAATCGAAATTGAAGGCGAACGGGTGACTAGGAAGATTGGACGCGGAAAACCTGGTTGAAATCCTGGCACTCCCAACATCTTTGAGTTTTTTTTTTTACTATTAATGGGCTTGCGCTTGATAGCAATTCACCTGGACGAACTAAATTAACTATATCACTTTACATTTACATAATTACCCATAAGACATATAAATAAATAAATAATTGTATTATTGTTAATACAAGCAGTCATCAAACTAAGTCAGAAAACTTCGGGCGGCTTGAAAACTCTCGACCCTAGTACAATCTAGCGATTTTCTAGGCGAGAGTGAACCGGTTCCTTCTAGGTAAGCGAGATTCTCCGTAGAACTCAATATCACTTACCATCAGGTGACTTGTGGTCAAGCGCTGACCTATTCAGAGTAAAAAAAATTGAAAGAAAATATAAAAGATTCTAAAACTCGTTTTGTTTGATGCGTTCGATGTATTCGCTTCCGGCTAGTTTGCGGTAACCTTAGTCTTGACTTTTGGAACACCGTGTATAAGTATTTAGAAATGTATCATACAGTTATGGGCGATAAATATTGTACATCGACCTTTGGAAAGAGACGACCGGATAGTTCGACTTCGTAGAGTGTTATCTCTGTCGCACGAAATACAAACAGTCCGGTAACATCTATTAAAGCAATGGCAATTTCTTGAATTTACTGTTGTTCCGTTATAAGTGTTCTAGTTGTTTAACACCAGGCAAGCTGTGGTCAAACGCAAACCTATAAGTTATAAAAAAAAAACTAAAGAGGCAAAAAATATCGGAAATATAGCATAAATACCGTCTAAAGAAAAAGTCTAAGTATATTTATACTTATTTTGGTACCTATCAAACTTATGAGTATAAAATAAAAGTGGTTTAAAAAAAACTTAATTTATTTTATAATCACTGTATTAAAACTTTCGTTAGGCATAATTGAATACTGTTTGTATAACCGGCTATCACTTACGTTTATTGTGTCGGTATTAGCGGGACATGTTTGAGCACAATCAGTGTGCCATTCTCAAGGGCAGGAACACAGCCAACGTACGCTCGCGATGACGGCTGCGCCTGAATATTTTATAATCAGTTTATATTTTCATATTCTTAGACTTGTTCTTTAGAAGGTCTTTAAGCTATTTTTCGATAGTTGTTACCGTTTATGATTTATAACGAAAAAACTGTGAATTCAAGATTTCGCCCTTGCGAGCTTTACTGTCCGATAGGTAGTGTACGATAGAGACAACTAGAAAGAGAGCTCTATGAAACCGAAATTAGCCGATTGTCTCTTTCTAAAGGTCGATGTGCAATATCTATCGCTGGGTACTGTACATCCTACTAATATTGTAAATGCTAAAATTTGTGAAGATGGATGTTTGTTTGTGGTATTTCAGGATCCAGCGGCTAAACTAAACCAAGGTTTAGACGAAGGTTGAACTATGTATGTATAGACCGGTGGCCGATGGTGGCGATTCAGCGGCACACACGACTAAACTAAATTTAAAGTAGCTCTGTCTCTTTTCGTCATAAATAACCAAAAAGAGATGGTACGATCTAAACCATAGACAAAACATCTAAAATCACGTCAAACACGTCAGAATTAGAGCAGATACAATTGGATGCGCTCTAAAATCGCTTACATTTTTCATGTTTGACGTGATTTTAGTTGTTTTGTGTGTGGTTCAGAACGTCTCTTTCTGGCCACCTAAGATGAAAAGAGACGGGGCTTCTTTAAATTTAGTTTAGTCGTGTGTGCCGCTGAATCGACACCGATGTCTGCATCGTAGGGTACTTATTATGTGTGAATAGAAACTAATTTTAATCCAGTTTTAATACTGGTAACACCGTGGGGTGCATTTAATATATTATCAAACGAAATGTATCAACCTATTTCGGCTTTTACGATATCTAAATGTTTTAAATGTCCTAAATGTTTCAAATATTGGAGTAGCAAGCAACTAAGTAAATGAATATAATCCACATCTTTTCAACTTAACAAAAAAAGGATGAAAAAAAAACACATATTTGTAAAAAAGGAAATAGATTATGTTTTTTTTCCACATTAAAATAACTTTAAGTTAACTTTGTGGCATGTTTTTTTTATCACAAATAGCTCTATAAAAATATGTTTAATTATCATCGTATATCACTAAAAAATGTGTCTTCAATTATTAATAATTCATTATCTACATATTATGATAATAATATATAAATTTCTCGGCTAAGTCAAAGGCAAAGTATTTTTTTTTTGTCTGCCTGTATGCGGCATATTACAGGATCAAATCTCATAAGTGAGAATCTGTGAGAGAGAACGCGTGATTTTTTTTTACTTTACACTTTAATATTTTGACTTTGACTTTGCCTGTAGCCAGAAAAAGATAATTTTTAACTGTCAAATTAATTTAGAGACATTTTTGTTACTAGTATTCCAAACATAATATTATAATAGTATTAATTTTTAATGAAAAAGCAGGGTTATTTGAAATTAACTGACAGTCAGGTCCATTTCAATAAAAAAATAAAGAATTGAAGTTTATCTTAGCGTAAATGTAGAATTTATTGTCAGACTTAAATGATTTAATTCTAGTTATTTTTTTTTCATATTTTAGGATAATTATGGTAAAAATTGAAATTAAAAAAACGTTTATTGACAATCACACTTATAGCCTAACGATAACATAACATAACATAAAGATTAAAACTTTGTAAACTTCACGTAAGGCATCACATTTACTTCGTTATTGAACGAATTATCACATTTACTTTATTTTAAAAAATTGGAAAATCTAAAGAACTATCCTGAAGACGGTGCTCGAAAAGCACCGAAATTGCTGAACTCTTTCCAAATTTTAATAATAATGTAAGTGTGACTGTTTTCTACGCGTAAAATTATTTAGATTAAATTGTATAATGTAAGTTAATACGAAGTTTGTGTACTAACTGGCAGTGGCGCTTTTTTTCGGTCTTTAATTTACCAATTAAGGTATTTAATGTGTAAATTATGTATATAAATATATTTAAAAATAAAGATGTTTTATGTTCATTCAAATTTATTGCCTATAAGTTAATAAGACAAATTTAATCACTTTATTTTGAATATACATAAAAAAATATTTATTTGTCTAAATATATTTATTTATATTTTAGTTCATATTTATTCTATTTAACATTACTTCCCTAATTAAAATGAGTACGTTCTAAAATATAAATACTTTTGGACTAATGTCAAGATTGAATATTATACACATTTTGTTCACGATATAAAATTGATATATTTTGACAGTTAATTTCAAATAACCCTGAAATAGGAGTGTTTGGCAATGGATTGGTAGCTGCCTAAGGTTGGTGAGAAAAACGTGTGTAGAAAGAGAGGAATATGAAAGTGGAATTTGTCTCGATTCAAAGTCAAAATAAGGTCAAAGTCAAAAAATTTATGATTTGCAGCGCTAGCACAGGATTTTTCAAATGCGCAATAACGAATACTATAAAAATATTTGCCCTGACGTTCTCACTGACAGACTTTTGCTTCTTCTTCGTATAAGCTAAGTAGCCAAGCTATGGAGTCGAGAGTTTTGGATTTTTTTCGTGGCTGTAGTGTCATTTGACACAACAAACAAGAGTGAAAATGAAAAAAAAAATGAAAAAATAGATTTACTAACTTATTACTAGATTACATATTCTCTTGTGACTACTTAACCTAGGCAAGGCCTGAATCTAAGTAATCCAATTCAACCTGTTTGCATTTTAAAATAAACTTAACCTCTAACAAGACAGTATAATAAATAAAACATAAATATTGTGTTTCATAACGAAGATCGCGCATATCTAAAGCATAATATATGTACCTTCCATATCTGACAAATAACCTATGATTTCAAGTTATAATTTTTGACTTTGACATTTCTTTTGACTTTTGTCAACATAATATTCTAAACTAGAATAAAGTGAATTTTAGTTGTGATTATTAAAAAAAACTAGGTTAAAGTATTTGTAAATAAATACATTATTATTGCTTTTTAGTTTAGAATCATTTGTGTAAGTCACAATTAATAGTAAAAAGTATTTCAAAAGAAAATATTAGGCAACTTTTTATTTTATTTAATAAGCAAAATTAGATTAGGATCATATTTTATATGATCCTAATCTAATTTTGCAGGATGATTATTATGTTATTAAAAATAACAATAACTGTAATACAAAATTTATTTAAGAACGTCTTTTGTGGCCTCATTTCTTAATAAATGGTGCAGGATTTGTGCTAAATAAGAAATAATTTTTAATTATTAATGTGTGAAAAAAACAGCCTGTTATGTCGAATCATAATATACCAATTCATGAAATCACATCAGATTGTTTAAATTTAGGACGTTTGTATTTAAAAATAACTGTATTATTTTTGTTTCAAATTATTTATTTATAATAATTAATTACTACTAACCCTGAACTGTATATGAAATAAAACAATTAATTTACTTAACTCTAAACAATATTATTACACAAAAATATACCAAATAGAGAAATTCGTACTATTAATAATATTAAACAAAAAAATGTACTTACGTAAAAAAAATAGTTAAAAAAAAAGACTTGTGTGTAGTTTTTAAGTAATCATTAATCAATGAAAACTTCGTCTAATTAATATGTATTATATATGTATTAAAGATATTAAATGTAATAATTAATTTTGTTATTGTTTTAATTTGAATTTTTGACATGTACTTACAAATAAATAAATAAACTTTAGAGGTGTCAAGGAACACCCGGATGGAACAAAGTTCTTTTCGATTAATTAGTGAAGGAATTTTAATTTATTTTTTATTATTAACAAATAATATATGATGTAATATAAACTTAAACAGTAGGCTCAATCGCAACTCCACCTGAAACGAATGGCGCTGTTGTCGATTAGTGAATACTTTCATTGATAGCCGTAATTGACTTCCGAACAAATTTTTGAGATGCGACGTTGCCATACCGTGCGCAAAAAGCGTCGTGACAACTTTTCGTAAGATTTTTTTCCGTCTAGCCCCCTCTCACAACGCGCGATAAGGAACTTCGTTTCAATAAATATGAATGTTAAATGTCGTGTGAATAAAATAATTTGTAAAAATTAAATAATGTGCTTGTAAATATGTATTCAAGTCTAGTCATTACGTAATTCTTCTTCGTATGAGCTAATTGGCCAAGCTCTGGTGTTGAGAGTTTTCATACCCGTAGGCATGTTACTTGGCGACGTCTAGTACTAAGACTAACAGCCGGAACCTATAATTTAACGTGTCATTATATCCACGGTAGCGCCCAGATGAAAAGGCCAGTTTAAAAAAACAGTCTTTTAAAGTATAATTTAATATCATTGAAAGACTGATGGACACTTTTGGGCGGATGGCTTAATGTCTTTTCAATTTTCGTTTTGTTATTTTTTTTTAGTTTACAAAATTTTTCGTTTTCAATATGCTTTGTAAATAATTTTTACTTTATTATTCTTAAGTTATGTTTAATTTTATTTTTTAACATCACTACTAGTTTTGCCAATAAATTAGGACTACTATTTAATATCTATATGTTTTATTTTATTGTGTGTCATCTACTCACAGGTATTTTATTACAAAGTATGTACCTATGTATGTTCAAACATAGTTTTTAAATGCATGAATAAGAATGTGTACCTAATAAATGGCGTTATGATATGTACAGACCTTTTTTCATTTACCTTTAGGTGCTATTGTGTCAAGTTCAGTGACTGACTAGGCCAGACCACGCTCTATATCTAGTCCAAGTAAGTGGCAACCCTACTGAATATAACCGGCCAAGTTCATATAAAATTGACGCAAATCTATCTACAGTTTTTTTTTTATGATAGATAGGCAAGCGCTTGATCGAAACTCACCTGATGTTAAGTGATGTTGCGATCTAGGGTGGAGCGCGCTTGCCTAGAAGAAACCGATTCACTCTCGCCTTGAAGACAGTGAGGTTGTAGTTAGTGTAAACTCTATATAACGACACTGCAGTGACGGTGCATTTTTCGGCATTATGAATGAGAATGTATCATTGTATGGAATACAAGCTAAACCAACTAAAGCCAATTTATTTCGATGTTTTAAAGAGGTTGTCGTTAAATCGAGTGACGTTACGTGGAGTTCAATTTAATATTGAACCCAATGCTTGTATTTCTTTGTCCTTATAAAAATATACACTTCTGGGTCTTTTAGATCTAATAAATCAAATCTAGATCTAATAGTTATTTTCTAGGTAAGTGTGTAATATCGTAGACCTTAGTGACCTAGCCTACCTATCAATTTAGTTGTAAAAACACATACATACACATTTCGCTTATACAAAAGTCTCCTAATTTTTACTATTCCTCTCTCTATGTAGTTGTATATTAGTAGGTATATGTAATATAGTATGTAGTATATTTTTTTATACTTTTTTTTGTACTCCCCTCTCTCGTTTTTTTTATATCACTGTCCTTTCTCTGGTTGCCTGGAAGAGATCGCTTTTAGCGATAAGGCCGCCATTTTCGGCACTAGTTATAAGTTTCTTCTATGTATAATTTAATGTAATTAGTGGGCAATAAAGAATTTATCTATCTATCTATCTAACATTTCGCTTATACAAAAGTCTCCTAATTTTTACTATTCCTCTTCTCTTCTTTATCTACTTCTCTTCTCTCCCGTCTTCTTGTTACTGATTAGGCCAGACCACACTCTCGATCCAGTCTAGATAAGAGGCGATCCTGCTGTATATAGCTGGACGGCCGCTCTCAGCGCATCGCCTCCCAAACGATGTCACTCCCACTATGTGGAAGATGCAGTGGTTCTCCTTCGAAGACACTTGGAGAGGAGATCCCGAATCGCCCTGGAAAAATAAACAAATTTCCAAATTTATTATTATTATTTACAAACAAGCTTAAGTGGAAAATATACAAGACGATCATTAGACCTCTAAAATTGAAAACCAGCAAATTGAAAATCAGCGCTGGAGTACTTAGTGCTCTCAGCATTATGCTGATTTTGCTCCTTTTGTGCACACACTATTAGTGATTAGTTATATTATCATAAATTGTTTTGTGCGCAATATTTTTTTTTTCTTTCTTTTTTTCTTTTCTCTCTCCAGAGAATTAACTTAAGTGGAAAATTTACAAGACGATCATTAGACCTCTTCTTCTTCCTTACTGTATCTCACATGAGTGGGGTCGGCACAGCAAATCATCTTCTTCCACTCTCCTCTATCAGCCGTCGTCTCTACACTCACTCCTTTCTCTCTCATGTCCTTATTCATACTTTCATTTCATTCCATTCATGTCTTTTTCGATCGGTCTTTTGATCTTATTCCTTGCACTACCATTTCCATACTTCTCCTAGTGACATACATCTCATCTCTACACATCACATGTCAATACAACGATCATTAGAACTGTCGTATTGTATGGATCTGGGTGTTGGGGAACAAAATTGAGGCATGTAAGAGGATTGTATGTGGTAGTGATGCAAATGTTTAGATGGATGTGTGGAGTGATAAGAATGGACAAAATAAAGAAAGAGTACACTAGAGGAAGTTTTGAAAGCAGCCCCAGTGAGGGAGAAAATAAAGAGTGGAAGGTTAGCGTGGTATGGACATGTGATACGTAGAGAGGAGACGCATGTCACTAGGAGATGTATGGAAATGGTAGTGCAAGGAAGAAGGGCAAGAGGCCGAAGGAAGACGACTTGAATGGAGTGTGTGAATGAGGGCATTTGAGAGAAAGGAGTGAATGTGGAGATGACGGCTGACAGAGGAGAGTGGAAGAAGACATGGATAGAGTGTGTGCATGAGAGACATGAGAGAGAAAGGAGTGAGTGCAGAGACGACGGCTTATAGAGGAGAGTGGAAAAGGAAAATTTGCTGTGCCGACCCCACCAAGTGGGATAAGGCAAGGAAGAAGAAAACAGAAGAACAAACAAACATTGGTTAATAACGCATCTTCTGACACTATATTTAAAGCTAAATTAAAACTATTTTTAATAGGTAAAGCATATTATGGATGAAGTGCGTGAATGAGGACATGAGAGAGAAAGGAGTGAGTGAAGAGACGACGGCTGATAGAGGAGAGTGGAAGAGGAAAATTCTGTCTGTGTATTTGTTTGTGTGTGTGTGAGAGTGTGACCAACCTGGCAAGTGTCCTTGCCGCCTCTCAGCTCGCCGGCACACATCTGTGTGTCTCGGAAGCCGCGCCAGTTCCTGTTCTGTATGGAAGCTAGCAGGATGTCGCAGTATTTGTTGTCGAGGAGGGAAAGAGAGACCTTCTGAAGCACTTTGGCTGTCTCCTTCGAACCTGCAAAGGAATTACAGTGTAAACTCTATATAACGACACTGACAGATGCAGAAACTGTGCATTTTATGGCGTTATAGAGAGTGGTCGTTAAATGGAGAGAATGTATCGTTGTATGGAATACAAGCTAAACTAAGTAAAGTCAATCGATTTCGACACTTAGAGAGTTTGTCGTTAAATCTAGTGACGTGACAAGGAGTTTTCACTGTACTTAGGCTTAGTTACAATCAGAAAAAGAGAGATAGAGATATTTCTCCATCATGTATTTTGGTTTTTTTTTATCACTTTGTTTTTGTAAATCAACATTTTTGTCATTCTTATTTTCTATTTACATCAATGTCATTTTATTAATAAAAATAAACATATTTTTTTTTACCCTTGCTATGTTTGCATTTGACTACTGATTGCCTGATGTAATGCTCCGCAAGCTTACGTAGAAGATACTTATTAACTTTATTATTATGAAGACCCCCGGACGTATTTCGTAAACTTATTTTCTACTTGTATCTTTTTTCTTATACTCGATGATTTCAAAAACTTATATTCTACTTATTCTTTTTTGATAGAAAGAAAGGAAGAAAATTATTTATTGTGACAAATTTATACGATATGACGATACATTTTATTTGTTTTCCTTTCCTTTTATACGCGGTGTTTTCTAAAACTTATTTCTTACTTAATCTTTTCCCTTTCTCTTCATACGTGATGTTTTCGAAAACTTATTTACTTTCCTTTCTTTTTATGCACTGTGTTTTTAAAAACTTATTTTCTACTTATTATTTTTTTTTCGTTTTAACACGCGGTGTTACCGCAAAACTATTTTTCTACTCATTATTTTTTCTTTCCTTTTATACAGTGTGTTTTCGAAAGCGTATTGCTACTCACGAAGAATCAACGAACCGCCCTTGGGGTTTGCCAAAGGGCAATGGACCGCAGTATCCTGGATGTCAAATTGACAGACAGGATTCAAGACTGTTACGAATCCTGTCTGTCAATTTGACAGACTGGATTCGTAACACCATTCTGCGCTCCAAAACAAAAATTGCCGACGTAACCCAAAAGTCTGCACAGCTGAGATGGGATTGCGCGGGACATGTCTACCGAATGCCAGGTGACCGCTGGGCGAAGGTTTGTACTACTTGGGTACCGAACGCGAAACGATCTCGAGGTCGACCCAGACAAAGGTGGCGTCATGATCTGGATGAATATGACACAAACTGGGCCACCAAAGCTGAAGACCGGGCAGTCTGGAAGGAGGGAAGAGTGGCTTTTGCCAAGCAGTGGGACACAACAGGCTGAAAATAACAATAATAGATAGATAGATACATAAACACTTTATTAAATTAAAACACTCACAAAAAAAATGGAACAAATTACAGAAAACACATAAAGTACATAAAAGCTAGTGTCTTAACTGGCGACCTTATCGCTAATAGCGATCTCTTCCAGGCAACCAATTTCAAGAAAGAACATAATGACGAGGTGTAATAACATAATTGTATATGGTAATTCAAATACATAAATAATATATTTTAACAAAATAAATATATAATAATTAATAGAAAATATATAGTACACACACACACACACAGTACAATCAAAACATTAAAAATATATAATAAGAAGAAAGGTCAATCCATCAAGATGAAAGAGATAAATATAATAATAATATTGGTACTCACGCGGGTCAGTGTTGGTGACCCCCCACCCCGTAGCGATGGCCTTCTCATTGTCTCCAAAGTCCGGCTTGGTCCACAGACACGCGGGCCTTATGGCCGAGCTGAATGATACAGGACTCGCCAGCTCAAGCAGAGCAATGTCGTTGTATGTAGATGGTGAAGCGTAGTCTGGATGCTTGTGCGTACGACGGATCGGCACCTGAAGGGAAAGATTAATACGGAAAAAGAAAAAAAAATGGTTGCCTGTAAAGTCGGTTTTACGGGCGAAGATTTTACGTGACAACGTCTGCCGCGTGCCGCGCGCGCGGCAGACCGATCATAGTTGAGTGGGAGAGAGACGCAAGGCATTCGGCGGGCCTCTCTCTCGTTCGGTGACTCATCGTAACGTTACCGGCGTTACACTTTTTCATAAGTGACTCCCAGCCGCAACCTAATTTAAGACGTTGTCACGTCAAAAATATCAGGCTCTTTATTTATAACTAGCAGACCGCCCTGGCTTCGCACGGGTTATATATAAAGGTTAATACGGAAAGAGAAAAAAAAAATCTTTTATATAAATATTTATTCAAATCGGTCCAGTAGTTTCGGAGACGATTGTTAACACTGAATAAAAAAAATAATTCAGCGTCAAGAATCGTAAAACACGATTACGTAAAATACGCTCAATTGTTTTATTTTTTGTAAAATAGTCGTTTTTAATTTTCTAAATTTTGAATGCTTCTGAATGTAATGAATAAACTGAAACAAATCTTATCTTCTTTTATATAAAATTTCCGTGTCACAATGTTAGTTGCCGCACTCCTCCGAAACGTCTTGACCGATTTTTTCCAAATTGTATATGCGTATTCATTAGGTCTGAGAATTGGCTACTGTATATTTAGAAATAATTATTAAGGCAAAACAACGTTTGCCGGGTCAGCTAGTAAGTAAATAAATATTAGGACACATTTCACACACGGCTGGTTAACCCCATACTGAACCATTTCTAGTTCGTGTTGGTTGCTAACACAACTGATATACTACATATACATACATACAATTTTACATAGATACATAATTTATTATGGTACGTTTACACGCTTGCCAATCCTTGGCAAGGATCGACAATCGCAAGCATGTAAATAGGGCGTTTGGCTTGGCTTGCGTGGGCTTGTGCCTGCTTGCTTCCGATCCAGTCGAGTGTCGGTTTTTTACGCAGATCAAATTGCTTGGATGTATATAGCAGACTGACGTATTCACAAGCGTATAAACGCCTTTCAAACGCCAAAACGAAATTTGTGGAGGCTTGGGACTGTTTGCAGTTTGCCAAGGCTTGGCAAGCGTGTAAACGTACCATTTAACACTCAGACCCACAGCCAACAAATTTAGTTAAGCACAAAGATGTTAGCTGGGCCACGAATCGAACCCGGAACCTTCTGATTGGCAGTCCGGCATGGTAACCATTACGCCAACGATGTTGTCATATAGAAAACAAGTTTTTTTTTCAAAGCGAAGACAAAGGTGTAATGAATGATTTTATAGTTTTGATTGAAAAGCAGAAGTTTTTCCACCGAAGGCACACTCTAAAATATAATATTGTGAATTGTTTCTTGTGGGTTTATAATCTTAAAGTTTTGATTTATGCATATTTTTTTGTAATTGTATAAAGTACTTTATCTACACTAATGTTGTAACATTCTACTTATGTTTCCAATAATTGATTTATTTCTTTCTAGCTATTACGGTTTCTGAGATACAGCCTGGTGAACAGATAGACATCGTAGGCAATAGGCCCTTATTACTTTTAAGATATGAAACCCTAAAAAATAGATTCCAAATAAAAAAATCTGCTTTTCAATCAGAGGGCCCTTGGTTCGATGCTACACCAATGACTTATTTTTCAAGTTATGTATGGATTTGCACTCGCTTTACGGTGAAAAAAAACATCGTGAGGAAACCGGCATGTTTGAAGACCATAATATCCGAAGGTGGTGGATTATGGCCTACTTTCTCCTCGTGAGAGAAGGCCCCAAGTCCAAGCAGCGCAACAGCGCCATTCGTTTCAGGTGGAGTTGCGATTGAGCACTGATTAAGTTTATGTTACATTATATTTGTTAATAATAAAAAAAAACATTCAAAATTTTATTACAATTCCTTTCACTAATTAATCGAAAAGAATTTCTGTCCATCCGGGTGTCTCTTACTTACCTCTTTTTTTTACAACAATTTAACAAAAATCACGATAAAACTATGTATTGGACAATAAACAATGAAACTTACATCGATTGGAGTTGCACCATCATCCACACTGGGATCTGAGAAAAAAAAAAACAAATTTATAAAAAAAGTTTTGTGTAAATCAAACTCCTTTTTTGGGAAATCGGAATAAATATTCAACCAAAACTCCTGCAAATTTTAGTGTACTTCAGTGTTAGCAACCATAATACGAACTAGAAATGGTTCAGTATGGGGTTAACCAGCCGTGTGTGATAAAAAAAAATGGTTGCCTGTAAAGTCGGTTTTACGGGCGAAGATTTTACGTGACAACGTCTGCCGCGTGATGCGCGCGCGGCAGACCGATCATAGTTGAGTGGGAGAGAGACGCAAGGCATTCGGCGGGCCTCTCTCTCGTTCGGTGACTCATCGTAACGTTACCGGGCGTTACACTTTTTCATAAGTGACTCCCAGCCGCAACCTAAATTAAGACGTTGTCACGTCAAAAAAACTGCAATATTTAGTGTACTACAGTGTTAGCAACCATAATACGAACTAGAAATGGTTCAGTGTGGGGTTAACCAGCCGTGTGTGAAAAAAAAATCTGATCTCTGATAGAAATCCAAAATGGCCGACCTACAACTTCTGAATCCTCACCAATATTATGGTCCCCGAGCCGGACGAGCACGGGCGCGGGGTCCCGCACGCTGGGGTCCCGGAACTGGAGGCAGTGCCCCGCTGTCACCACGAACAGGGGGGAGATGAGGGCCCCGCCGCAGAAGAAGCCGTAGCCGCCGTCAAAGGTTGACCACCCCACTGCGGCCTGGAACAAGGAATTTTCGTACTAAGTACACGACCTTTTATTTATTTATTTATTAGGCACTCAGACAGATTACAAACATTCATTTTAACATAACTAAACTAAAAGAACAAAAACAAGTCTGCAATCCAAAAAAGAGTACACAGCATGTTAGTGTAAACTTAATAAGGAAGGTTCATCTTCTTATATATAAAATTTCCGTGTCACAGTGTTTGTTACCGTACTCCTCCGAAACGGCTTGACCGATTTGTTCCAAATTTCATATGCGTATTCAGTAGGTCTGAGAATCGGCTACTGTATATTTAGTTTTTTTTTTTATTAAGGCAAAACAACGTTTGCCGGGTCAGCTAGTATATACATAAAAAAGGGGAAATCTTAAGTACTAAAACAATTTAACAATTTAACCTATAACTTATATTATTTCTAAATTGACTGAGACTGTTACTAAATACATCCAGTTCAGTAATGTGAGTCTTACATTGGTTGTTATCTGAGGCGTCACAACATTTGAGTACCAGCTCGTTATATGAGCGACACATGCGCTGTATAGGACTATTACTGGAAATGTTGTTTTTATACAGTTTATTAGTGTGAAACAGTTTTGTTCCTTTTGCTACCATGCCAGACTACCAACCAGAAGAGGGTCCCGGGTTTGTTAGCCAACATTTTTGTTTTGAAGCTACATTATCCCCAAGTAACATAGTCTATATTTTGTTTCTCTTTACAACTTAGATTATTATTTAGCCCGTGCGAAGCCGGGATGATCTGTTAGTCTATAATAACCTTAACAAATGACTGTTATATAAAAATAAAATAGTTAGTTAAATTGTTACACACACAATATTCATACGTTGGCTTGTACGCACCATATGAGGGAATTCCCCATTTAAAGCGTTCTGCAAATGAAATAAGCGGTAAATGTGAACCGTAACCGTAAATGAAATACAGAAATACAGATCTTTATTAGCCCTAAATAACATACGTTAAAGGCAAGTCACACTACAATAATTTGTAATACCTTAAAATATTAGCTAGATAAAATTAAATAAACTTTTAATTTCATAAAATAAATATTCTACCCCATTAAATACTACACACAACAGCACTTGTTTTTCATTTCTATTAAATTTAATATACTACTGTTTACACATGAATAACGATTCTACAAACTCCATATTCATATATTCGCTTAAATTATAAAGGCTAGCTCACACTTGACGGAAATTCCGTCACAAAAGATCTGCGACGGAATTTCCGTCAATTTCCGTTTTCAAGCCAGCCTAAATGATTTTACGTACCATATGAGGGAATTCCCCCTTGAAAGCGTTCTGCAAATGAAATGAAGTGGTAAATGCAGCAAACTAGAATAAACGGAAGAGTAACTCCATACAATTGCCTTTTAGAATTTGGATCCATCTAAGAATAATACTACTATCCCAACGAAACACACAAGATCGCACGCAATTGGTCGCATCAAGGTCACACGGCGCGCGGGTAGCTGTTTTGCCCCGTCCACCGCGGCATTTTACGCGTGGACGGTGGAATCATTTTATCGGCCAAGTATAGACTATTCTATTTATTCTAGTTTGCTGGGTAAATGTGAACTGTAACCGTAAATGTACGTACCATATGAGGGAATTCCCCCCTTGAAAGTGTTCTGCAAATGAATTGAAGGGGTAAATGTGAACCATAACCGTAAAGGTTTGCTCGTACCATATGAGGGAATTCCCCCTTCAAAGCGTACTGTAAATGAAATGAAGCTGTAAATGTGAACCGTAACCGTAAATGTACGTACCATATGAGGGAATTCCCCCTTCAAAGCGTTCTCTCCCCCTACGATGAGTTCTACGCCGGTGTGGTCGCAGTGCGCCGGTAAAAATCGGTCAAGCTGTTTCGGGAAGTATGGTAACTAGCATGGAAAATTTATTATACTATAATTATATAGTATAGAATATTATAAAGGAAAAGTTTGATTTTTTGTTTGTTTGACGCGAATAGGCTCCGAAACGAAAGGACAGATTTGAAAAAAGCTACATTATAGCTTTACAACGGTGAAAGAATTTTCGAGTAACATAGGCTATATTTTCTTTCTCTTTGCAACTTAGATTTAAATTACCGTAATACTTATAAATTTTATTTATTCTAGTTCGCTGGGTAAATTTGAACTGTAACCGTAAATGTACGTACCATATGAGGGAATTCCCCCTTCAAAGCGTTCTCTCCCCCTACGATGAGTTCTACGCCGGTGTAGTCGCAGCGCGCCGCGCTGACCGAGTGTATTTCCGGGGAGGGCAACAGGGGGACAAACGGGACGTGGGACACCACGCTTCGGGTGTACTCCACGCACTCTACACAACAGAATATTATTTTTAAATAATAAAAATAAAATAAAACACAAAAAATTAAACATGAGTGTTGCAAGTTACAGTTATATGAGTCAACAGATTTTTTTTAAATAATAAAAATAAAATAAAACACAAAAAAAATAAACGTGAGTGTTGCATGATACATTTATATGAGTCAACAGATTTTTTAAAATAATAAAAAATAAAATAAACCACCCGATAAAAACTTAAACATGAGTGTTGCATGTTACAGTTATATGAGTTAACAGAAACGGCTGGCGGTCAGAACAAATGACCCAAGAACTGGTGCTTACCTCGGCCAACGTATAAGTTTGGCGATCCAGCGAGGTAATGCCGCCAGCATTTTAGCCATTATTTATATAATTCGTTTTAAATATGACATAAAAAATAAAATAAACCACAAAAAAAACTTAAGCATGAGTGTTGCATATGTTACATGTTTAATTATGAGCCTATATTTTAATAAACTTTATTACAATGTATAAAACTAAGGAGACTCTGTGTGACATACGCAACTCTTGCAAAATGTCACCCTTTTTAGGGTTCCGTACCTAAAAGGTAAAAACGGGACCCTATTACTAAGCCTCCGTTGTCTGTCTGTCTGTCTCCAGGCTGTATCTCAGAAACCGTGATAGCTAGAAAGCTGAAACTTTCACAGTAGGGTACCCATACAATAAACATGTATTTTTGCCATTTTTTTAAGATAATGGTAATGGAACCCTTCAAGCGCGCGCCCGCACTTGGCCATTCATTGCCTTTTACCAGCGAACTAGAATAAACGGAAGAGTACTATGAGACTCCATACAATTGCCGCTTAGAATTTGGATCCATCTACGCACACAATTATACTGCTATCCCAACGAAACACACACACACAAAGCTCGCACGCGATTGGTCGCATCAAGGTCACGCCACCGATACTAGCCGCGTGGGTAGATATTTTGCCCCGCCCACCGCGGTATTTTACGAGTCGACGGTGGAACCATTTTATCGGTCAAGTTACTATTCTATTGATTCTAGTTCACTGCCTTTTACTCACTCTTTTCACAAATACGTCGACCGTCGTTTTGCGTATTCTGCGCTCCCCACACTGGACGGCTGAAAATTTAAAAACCCTCTTAGTAATAAATTCTGCTTAATGTGAGATTAACTTAACTAACCAAGCGTCGAACTCAATTGGCTTTAGTGTATTTAGTATGTATTCCATACAATGATACATTGTCTCCATTTAACGACCACTCTCTATAACGACATAAAATACACAGTCCCATCAGTGTCGTTATTTAGAATTTATACTGGATATATTTTTTTTTTGTCTAACCTATATTGGCCCACTGTTGGGCAAAGGTCTCCCCCAATGATTTCCACGCTTTTCTGTCCTGGGCCAGTTCCTTCCAGTTGTTGTGGAAGTCCACCAACTCCTTGCGCCATCGAGTTGGCGACCTGCCTCGTCACTTGGACTGGATATATTAACTAAGATTATAGGTATTTTTAATAATGAATAAGCTTACGTTTTAAATTAAAGTCGTTATTGCAAAATAATATGTCAGAAAAAAATGTGACTCGCCAAATGCGACGAGATCTTACAAGGCTAATAAATTATTTTATTTTACATGTAAACTTGTTGATAGTGAATCAATAGTGAATAGTTACTCAGTCGTTTTCGGCGGCGTCTGTAGTATGGAACCCCCGTCTCTGCAGCAAACCAAGGAGCTCCCAAACGCGCTGTAGTCACAAAACGTGGGTCGGATACCGTTCTGGCTGAAAAACAAATAATACTTGTTACTTTGTAAAACTATTTGCTGAAACAAACGGTCACACTTACTTGAATAAAGTTGGGATTTACGTCCAACGGGTAATACATTTTTAACGCCCTCGTTTCCGTAATGGTTACCATGCTGGACTGCCAATCAGAAGGTTTCGGGTTCGATTCCAGGCACCGCCAACATCTTTGTGCTTAAATAAATTTGTTGGCTATCGGTCTGGGTGTTAAATATGTAAAATATGTATGTATTGCTGTATAGTATATCAGTTGTGTTAGCAACCATAATACGAACTAGAAATGGTTCAGTATGGGGTTAACCAGCCGTGTGTGGAATGCGTAAATAAAATTATCGAAGATATGCAAGACGTAAGATGCATCACGTATAAAAAGACGAAAACGACGTTTAGGTCAGTAAACAAACTTACAGTGCGGGCGCAGCCGTCATCGCGTGCGTACGATGTCTGTGTTCCTGCCCTTGAGAATGGCACACTGATTGTGCTGAAACATGTCCCGCTAATACCGACATAAACGTAAGTGATAGTCGGTTATACAAACATTATTCAAACTTACATGTAATCGTTTTTGGCTGACTGACACTTGTCTTGTGGTGTACATTTACCACTGGAGTTAGTATACTCGTCTGTGCACAGATCGCCTTCTGAAAAAAACATGTCTTGTTAAACTGAAGATAGAAGGTACAGAGGTCAAGGATTCAGAATACCCTACTAATGTAATAAACGCGAAAGTTTGTGTGTAAGTGTGAATGTACTTGATGTATGAACTAACAACATTATTATAACTCCAACTTGTTCCTATATCGTATATCTTTAAATGAGCAATTCTTGTATATATCTTTATATATATATATATTAACTAGCTGACCCGGCAAACGTTGTTTTGCCTTAAAAATAGATATGGTATCCGATTCTCAGACCTACTGAATACGCATATAAAATTTGGTAAAAATCGGTCAAGCCGTTTCGGAGGAGTACGGTAACTAACATTTTGACATGGAAATGTTTATATTAGATTAGAAAATTAGATAAGAATATCTAATTTTTTTTTTTGATAAGAATATCTAATTTTCTTTCTTAAAAAAAGTAATAATTAAAAACACTTACCATTTTTCTGTCCCTTCACGAACACCAAGACGAAAAGCAAGAAAAATTTGGACCGCATTTTATAGGTCCACTATAAATATATAGATACAATATATTTTCTTAGATTAGATCTATTATAAACAAACAGGCTTGAAAAGGTTCGTTTCTCTACGTAAGTTACCAGTGAACCTGTGTTTATAATTACTAAAGCAATACCCGATGCGGCGTTGTTTGAATCTGAAATATAAAAAACAAAACTTATTTTTACACTTTCTTCACAGGCATTTAATAAACAGGACGCGTAACCAGACGAGTACCGTGGATTAACAATAAGTACATATAATGCAGTGTAAACTCCATGTAACGTCACTCGATTTAACGACAAACTCTCTAAAGCGTCGAAAACAATTGGCTTTAGTATCAAAGTACACTCACCTACACAAGTTTTCACAAAAAAAAAACACAAGAAAACAAAACACGTCCGAAGCAAACAAGATATAAACTTGAACTGAGTCTTGTTTTCAAACCGGTATGTTGACGCTACGAACAGAGAAGTTATAAAGGTCAAAGCTTTTCGCTCTACTTGGACTATTAAGAACAAGATTAAATTTAAAAAAACTTCAGACGTGTCAAGGGAAACCCAGATGGAACGAAGTTCCTTCACTGTTAGGATTAATTATTATTATTTATCTTATATAAACAATTTCCATGCCACAATGTTAGTTACCGTACTCCTCCGAAACGACTGATTTTTACCAAATTTTCTATGTATATTCAGTAGGTCTGAGAATCGGCTACTATCTATTTTTCATGCCCTTTAGTGATAAGGGTTGTTCACCCCTAAATTTTAAGGCAAAACAACGTTTGCCGGGTCAGCTAGTTATTTACAAAAAACCTGAATACAAACAACCAAAATAATCGTCGCGACACCACACTGTTCAATGCGAAATAGAAATAAAAATACCTGGCTTGCTTTCTATAAGAGAGAGAGAGAGAGACAGAGAAACATGCGCACGCCGCACAGCTTACAATAGCAAAAAGTGTCGTGACAACTTTTCGTAAGATTTTTTTCCGTCTAGCCCCCTTTCACAACGTGCGATAAGTAACTTCAATTTTCAGTTCCGATCGAACCATTTCTAGTTCGTATTATGGTTGCTAACACAACTGATATACTACATATACATACATACATATTTTATATAGATACATAAAAACCCAGACCGACAGTCAACAAATTTAGTAAATGTTGGCCGTGCCGGGAAGCGAACCCGGAACCTTCTGATTGGCAATTAACTGTTAAATAAACTGTTAATTCCAGATTTGGCCCTAGTTCTCGCCCTAAACCTGACTTGGGGAGCAGGAAAGTTGTTTACTGTTTTTTATTTTTTTTACTGTTCATTCCATTCCAAGTATTTTTGAAACTCCATGCTTTGTCGGGGACTTACTAGAAAAGAAACAAGGAAAATAACACAACAAACTTTTTATTGGTACTTTAAAATTTGCATAATTGTGTGAAGATGGTTTATTACCATTAATAAATTGAACATAATAATAGATAGAGATAGATAGATTAACTCATTATTGGTCAGATAATTGTATTGTTACGTGCTGGATGGGTCACTCGGGATAAAGGTTTGGGTTTATGACTAAAACGTCGGTTTCATAGGATAACTAGGGTTTATTAACTATGGAATCCCCATGCTGATACGTGTCTGGTCTTATTACTTAGTAAGCAGTCGCAATCGTCATACGATTTTAGGTATCTTTGTTTTGATTTGGGTGGTAAAAGGTTTTCCATTACCGCTTTAGCCTCTTCTCTTATAAAATCAGGCGTTAAATTCATATCAGAATCAGTTGAACTCATTTTATGGGTACAAATCTCTGCTATACGTATAAAGAAAAGTAAAAAAATAAGTGAAGATTGAATGCCGCTTTCCCGCCATTTGGTTTGTTATTTTGTATATGGCCGGCCAACTATTCAGCCATTATTTTTTATTTCAGTAGCAATTCTTGTTGACTCCTGATTTCGACGCTTTAGAGAGTTTATCGTTAGACCGAGTGACGTTACACGGAGTTTACACTGTATAGTGTATATGTATAAGCAGTTTTTTTTAAGTTGAATACCAAATCCGTTCTTAAAAGGTTACCAAAAAACAGTTCATATTATACTTATGACAAAAAAAAAACAAATTTACGTAACATAACTTATATTTTATTCTCTAATAAAATAGATCAAAATTAAACATAAAATTTTATTTTTTTTAAAAAAACTTTTACTATACTAAACTATTAGGCATATTACAAAGCTTTACGATAATCCTATCATACATTACAGTTGAAACTCTATTATACGGCCCTCAGTTACCCATCATAAAAAAAAAAGTGAATAGGTTGAGTCGTTATTCACGTATATATATTAAGTTGGTATTATAAAATAATAAATTACATTTGTATATACAGTAATACCCCGACTTACGCGAATTCGGAGTTACGCGATTTAATTTTCTCGTCTATTTTAACGTTTTTTGTTTAAAAAGCCGCGCACTTCAGGTTGCGTTTATACATTTTATTAATATAGTTTGTCATATTATCTAGAATTAAATTAAAATTTATTTCCTAAATTATTGTTTTATATTTCCTAAATTATAGTCTCCGGTCCCAATTAAACATACTTTGTATGACTTTATAGGTATGTATATGCAAAATTGTACCCCGACTTACGCGAATTCGACTTACGCGGATAGCGCTCGGTCCCACCTATCGCGTAAGTCCGGGGTATTACTGTACCTGGTAATTTTAAGGCAAAAGCAAAATATTGATTTTACAATTTTTTCTGCTTCTTGCTGAAACACATCAGGCATATTGCATTCCAATTCTAAAGTTTGAAGCTTAGAATCTACTAAATCCTGGATAAAAAAGGATTAACGCGGATATTACTGACCATTCTTAAAGAAAAGTCCAATGTCACAAAGTTTTATCCTCATCAAAGCAAGTCTGAGTCTCTGCACTACTGAAACTTAACATTACATCAGCGACATTGCATCTCAACTCTGATGTTTGAGTTTCCGTTGAAGTTACGCTTGTCAGGTTACTAGGACTAGAAGAGCCGAACATCGTGAACTGAAGTTTTGGAGAATCGTACCGACACAAACACGTTTGAGTCTCTTTTAAACTCAACTCTGGATCCGTCAAAGTTTCTTTATGAGAACGGTTGGAATCAAACTCTAAGGGAAACGTTTGAGTTTGTATATCTGACAAGGAAACTGTCTCTGAAAACAGGATTGAGTCATCTTCGCTTTGAGATTTCAGGGAAAGGAGATCTTCGAAAACCGTCTGCGTTGATATCTCATCCGTTTTTGTGAAGTCGTTCTTACTTATCTGCCAAGATGGTAAGGCAACGTCATTTTTTATTGAGTTTTCCAATGTTTGAGTCGCAAAAGAGCGTTTGGGACTGTCGAATATGTAGTCAAACTTTTCCAAGTCTGTTTTCAAGCGTTTGGTTTCCGGCTCGGCTTTGGCACGTTTTCTTTCTGCTTTCCTCGCGTTCTTGTATTGCTTATGCAGGTCTGGATGGTGTCTCATTAAATGGACCAACAACCTATCATTATTACTGTAGGTTATATCACAAATTTCACACTTAAAAGCGACATTACAAGTCTTTAAATGCCGATTAAAATCCGTCATGAGAGCAAAGTTTAAACTGCACGTGTCACAGTGAAAAATCTTGCTCTTATGCATTTTGTTGACGTGTTGATTCAAGAGGCTTCTTCGTGAGAACCATTTGAGTTTGCCAGAACACTCGTTGTACCCGCAATTTGCGTCTGAACAAAAGAATTTCACGTCCAAATTTAGGGTTTTCGGAACATTGTGTATTTTTTCTAGGTGTATTTGTAGATCTCTCTTCTTTGTGTAGGCTTCTTTGCAGTTGAAGGGGCATGGAAGAGTGACTTTTGAATCTCTGTCTGGAGCTTTAATGGAGTAAATCAGTTGTGTATTGTCAAATGTGAATTCGACAGAGTTTTTCGACTGCTTAGGCTCTAGCACTGTGTTCTCGTTCTTTACCTGCAAAAGAAATAAACAAGTTTTATCGTCGTCAAAGCAAGTCTACATCTGTGCAATGCTGAAATTTAACAGTACATCGGACATGTTTTTTTTTATCTTTATTTAGTTTGCTTTTTCGCAAAGCGAATATGCCGCACAACTTTTACTATATCGAAAACATAATCACACATAATATGATAACAATAAAAAATCAAAACATACAATTACCGTGTGGCTAATCCACACCAAACTAAGGCTAGTATTTTGTTGGTTTTCTCCTCTGTAACAGGTAATGAAACAAATAAAAATTACACCAATGGAACTGTCACGTAATAATAATTGATTGGTCATGTTGTATCTCAAAAATTTTTTGTAAAGTTTCTTCCAATTATATCTTAGTTTTGAAATAAACAAGTATAAACAAATAATGCTGCCAGCATCTTGGGAACTCTGCCCCGCAGCGACAGCCTGGATGGTGAGCTTACTTTAAGTTGTCGCACGTTATAGGGCCGAAGGTATATAACTGTTTGCTGCAGAATATTACGAATGTATCTAATGACAGCATTTTCAAAAATAAGCTCAAGAACTGGCTCGTTCAGAGAATGTTCTATTCTGTGGACGAATTTTTTAATATCGAAAGAAAATATTTATTTTAATTGCTAATCTTCAGACAAACAGACCATCTGACGCAACAGGGGTGGAACAGGTATGCCAGCGAGTCAGGGCTGTGCTCCGTTACTTCAAGGAGCTCGGTTGGCTTGGGTAGGCTGGTAAGGGGGGAATGCACAATATGTCCCTAGCGGGATGTCAGTGCAGATCTCATCACCACTTCAGCTTAGAATGATAAAGTACCTTAGCAATATTCTGGAGCACGGTATCAGACTGCTGACATTGGTCTCGGAACCTCTTGCTGGCCATGAGGGCATCCTCGCACGACGTGCACAGCAACTCTGATATGCCATCTGTACCCAACACCTGGGGAAGATATCTCTAATGAGCAACAATGTGGTATAACTTGGAGCATCCTATATATCAGGTGCAGCAGAAAAGAGCAGGGTATGCCACGGTGGATGGGGGTGATAACATATGGTTGCAAACACAATATACTACATAAACATACATAAATCTTAATATATATAAATCTCGTGTCACAATGTTTAACCTCAATGGACTCCTAAACCACTTAACCGATTATAATAAAATTCGCACACCATGTGCAGTTCGATCCAACTTGAGAGAAAGGATAGTTTAAATCTCAAATTATAGTCGCAATTTTAATTTAATGCTTATTATTGTCTGTTATTATTAACAGATGTCGATACCGTTCGACTGGGTTGAGTAAGTAATCAATAGATGGTGCTGCTATGGTAAATCTACGAATGTGTCATATAAGCTACACTATCTATTTTTCATACCCCTAAGTGAGGCAAAACAACGTTTGCCGGGTCAGGTACTTTATATCGATACATATTTAACACCCAAACCGACAGCCGTCAACAAATTTAGTTCATCACAAAGATGTTGGCGTTCCTGGGACTAGGACCCTCTGGTTGGCAGTCCAGAATAGTAACCATTATGCTAACAAGATCAAATCATTAAATTAAGGTTGTTATGTTGTATGCACCTAACATTTATTAGTGTAAGGATTTCTTTTAATTTTTTTTTCTTTATGTTACAAATGTTATAAAACTGCGAGAATCATTCACCTTATCTAAATTTATTTTAATTTCTAATTTGATTATTGTTTTGTATATAGTTTTCTCTTTGTACAATGTATAATTATTGATTATTAATGGGTTCTACAACATTCCTAATTTAGCAGACAGCTTTAAAAATTGTAATTGTTGCGAGAATAGCAGAAGCCATAACCAGAAAATCCAGCGTGATCTTGCCAACACTAATATGGGGCATCATATACTCAGCAACAGAGTGGTTCATAATTAGAATAAGTTGCCCGAGGAAGTGGTCAGTGCTACATCAGTGAACAGCTATAAAAACCGGCTTGATAGCTGGCTGCAGAAAACAAAAAAATCTCTTGCTAACCTGTGATCAGTGCACCAGTGGACTTTAAACATTGACATTGAACAATGGACATTTTATGAACTGTTAAAAATTTAATTTCAACTCAGTGTGAAATAGGCATATTAGCATATAGCTGATCGCCTATAAATCAAATAAATAAATAAATACAATGATAAATGAAATGGTGCAATCCAGGAAAAGGTTCTCAAGAAATGTTTCATTTTTACACATTACAGGGTGGTATTAGACGACCTCGTTAGCGTAAAGGTTACCATGCCGGTCTGCTAATCAGAAGGTTCCGGGTTCGATTCCCGACCCGGTCAACATCTTTGTGCTTAACTAAATTTGTTGGCTGTGGGTCTGGGTGTTAAATATGTATTTATATAATATGTATGTATGTATATGTAGTATATCAGCTGTGTTAGCAACCATAATACGAGCTAGAAATGGTTCAGTATGGGGCTAATCAGCCGTGTGTGAATGTGTCCTAATATTTATTTATTTGACCAGCAGCATCATATTACAGTACCAGAAAAAAAGATGCATTAGATAGGTACCTATGTAATTATATTGCCATTAATATATTTTTTTAATTATGTCATTTTTTTTTATTCTGTAAACAAAGTAATTTATTTCAGGATAAAGACCCCTAATACATGTCACAATATAAAAATGAAATGTCAAAATTAAATTAAATTTATTATAAATTACTTAATTCTAACTAATCAACTCGCCCCTAATAGTTTCCGATGCAAAGGTGCCCATTAGACTAACAGTGTTCCCGCGCTGAATGGCAATCGTAAATTATGACATTTAATAAATACTTTTGACTTGTAAATGAAATATCGTCGAAGATACTGCAATAGTGCTGAACTGTCATTTGCAATACTGCGGAAGTGCAAAAAGTAGCGAAATTCAAATTTGCGCGCCACGCTGTCCTAGACTGCCACGCGTTGGTAAACACGCCACTTTGAATAAACCGATCAGAAGCTCTGTAGCGCTTCTCTGCAATAGTGTGATGCGCGCGCTGCGTTTAAAGTTGGAAGTGAGTACCTTAATTTAATCATCTACAAGAGCTCAAAAGTATCTTACCGCATGATTGCCACAAGTTTTACAATAATTTAATACAGTAATACCCAGAACTTACGCGATAGGTGGGACCGAGCGCTATCCGCGTAAGTCGAATTCGCGTAAGTCGGGGTACAATTTTGCATATACATACCTATAAAGTCATACAAAGTATGTTTAATTAGGACCGGAGACTATAATTTAGGAAATATAAAACAATAATTGAGGAAATAAATTTTAATTTAATTCTAGATAATATGACAAACTATATTAATAAAATGTATAAACACAATCTGAAGTGCGCGGCTTTCAAACAAAAAACGTTAAAATAGACGAGAAAATTAAATCGCGTAACTCCGAATTCGCGTAAGTCGAGGTAGCGTAAGTCGGGGTATTACTGTACATGAAGATTAAATGTTAGTATTTTAATATTATAATTCCAAGATTTAATGATGTTTGTTTTGATTTCGAGTAACTTTTGTTTAGCTACAGATTTTAAAAGTTGAAGACTAAACAGTACAAGGAGTATTGTACCTACTTAATATTAATATTTTATTTTTATTATAAGTTAAAAATTGTTTATTTCCCATATTTCTGTGATTTAGAAGTGTTATTAGTGATGAATAAATAATTGTTTTGTACTTTTTATGATTGTTTCAATTATGCCTATCTATTTATATCATTATATCTTGTAGCTGATACTGGCACAATACCGCGTAAGTGATGCTACATCCACTTATATAGAAAAAATGCATTTTTTCTACTAATGACTAATGGCCCCGTACACTAAAAAAAATGGTTGCCTGTAAAGTCGGTTTTACGGGCGAAGATTTTACGTGACAACGTCTGCCGCGTGCTGCGCGCGCGGCAGACCGATCATAGTTGAGTGGGAGAGAGACGCAAGGCATTCGGCGGGCCTCTCTCTCGTTCGGTGACTCATCGTAACGTTACCGGGCGTTACACTTTTTCATAAGTGACTCCCAGCCGCAACCTAATTTAAGACGTTGTCACGTCAAAAACCCAATATTTCACTTAGATTCACTTTATCATTCCAATTACTTAAATCATAAAGTTTTTTTATCTCCTCGAAAGTAGTCAACCTTGTAGATATGCACTATTGCAAATAGTAGATCCGCACTTTTGCAGTACCTATCGTCGACAATATGTTACCAATAAAATTGTTTATTTGTTACCACATGAGTTAACAACACTCTGGCCCAATTTGAAGCATGCCTAGTTTAGTATTACTGGCTCTCAAGGAAGCTGCTCGAACACACACCATAAAGTTGCTTGGGGGCAGGAGGCAAATCATTTTACTAATGTTAGGACAAGGTTATATGTATGTACAATCAAATTCTAATGTTAAGCGACTTAGGGTGTTATGTCACTGGTGGCATTTTTTTTTTTTTGACACATTCACACACGGCTGGTTAGCCCCATACTGAACCATTTCTAGCTCGTATTATGGTCGCTAACACAACTGATATACTACATAAACATACATACATATTATATATAAATAAATATTTAACACCCAGACCCACAGCCAACAAATTTAGTTAAGCACAAAGATTTTGACCGGGCCGGGAATCAAACCCGGAACCTTCTAATTAGCAGACCGGCATGGTAACCTTTACGCTAACGAGGTTGTTAGGTACAATTACATTTTTACAAAGGAGCAGGTTGAAAACCAGCACTGGAGTACTTAGTGTACTCACAGCACATGCTGTACCTGCTCCTTTTGTGCACATACACATTTATTTATTAACATTACTATTGTGGCGTCTCTTTCGCACTTCATCGCCCGCTACCAATCAGAGTGCTTATCCTGAATCGCGCAAACGGCATTTCCAGCGCGCGTACGACGGGTTCAAGCTACAATGCATGACCGTCGGACGGCTGTCTCTGGACACAACATCTGTCCGGGGGGATATCCCTTTGCTAGATGGAGGCAGACCGTCGTCGCTCCATACTATGTTATATGTATTGATTTTGTGATTTTTATGTACTCAATATGTGCACAATAAACATTTCTTTCTTTCTTTTAATTTCAAAATTATGCGCCAAAAATATAGCGCCTGCTGCGACTGCAGGCGCGCCACAGATGCCATGGCTAACATATTTTTATATATCATAAACTAGTTGGAATAAAAAGAAGTTAATCTGAGACAAAAAGTAGTAAAAAAGTACAAATTCTGTAATTCATTAAAATTTTGTATGAAAGAAACTTAATCGCTAAATTAAGTGTTTGTTACAAAATTAGTATGACGATAAGTTAAACCCTGGATAACCACATAGAAACAATAAATACTGAGCGTACCGCGATATCAGTCGCTTTGCAGAAATCTTCGGTCAGTCCCCATTCCCTTATGTTTTTCATTTCACCACTCGCAGCGAGACAGCCCCGACAGACTAGCGAGTATTCGCTCAGCGGCGTCGGTAACTCCACAAACATAGAGGCCATTCTCAAATTTAATTTAATTAGAACATTTTTATTTCTAGACACATGAAAAACGAAAACACAAAACAAGCTGGAATTTCAGCAAAAAAAAAATATTTGAATCAAATGTCGTTTTGACACTTGACAGTGACAACTGAAACGAAAAAGAAGAATATATAAGAATGTACAACCAAATATAAATTTTATAGTTTGCTATTTTGCGTTTCTTTCTACGCAAAACATATTTTATAATAGTTTCCAAAACTTTTCACAATTCAATTGCAAATAACAGTAAAACATGCCATTAACTAGTGATTTAAATAATGCAAAATTGACATAATGTACGTAAGTGTATTAAAACTTGATAGCTACGCAATAAAACCTGCTGGCTTAACTTTAAAAGGAGTTTTCCAAAAAGCCGTCAATGTTCAAAGAAAGAATAACAACTGTCAATTTGGCATTTTATTTGGCTGAGCTAAATTAACAAGAGTATGATTATCTCATAAAAAGGTAATTTCCACGTTTATTTTCATTATTTTCAGTGTATTTCTTATAAGTTTTCACGAAGCCGGCTTCGAGCACCACGAAGTTGCCTATTTTGCGTTCCTATCTGCATAATACGCACGAAGTTCACATCGGTCGCCATTTGCGCCACGATAGCTGGCTGGTGGTCCTGTGTAAAATTGATAAAATTATAGGTTAGAGTGCTCAAACCCAAGTTATTTGTGTGGTAAAATAATCTACAACTGCCAAGGATACTCCAGGCGGTTGTCCGAAGTCCCAGGGAGCACTACAAGTGCTATTTGAGTGAGTAACAGTTCCGATAGCCTTGCGACGTAGCATGGGTACATACACGTGTTTAGTTTCAATTTTTCTCAATTTACGCATATACGAAGTGCAATTTGCCGTCGACTTTGTACTGTGACTTGCGACAAACCGTTTTATACGCAAACTCTTTTGTCGAGAAAGTCGGTCAATTTATTATTTTGGTTTCTAGGTTGAGTCTATTTTTGGACTAGCCGTATGCACTATTCCTAGTTCTAAATCTAAAAGTTAAAAAATATATATGTGCCTTTTTACCGCGTAAAATTGTAAACATAATAGTTTACGTGTTGACTTTTACTACTTTTCCATTGTAGAATAGAAAGTTGCATATTTTAACAATAATAAGGGCACCTATCGTGTGTTGACATACAATTTCTCGGTATTCGATAGTGTGCCTACGTCTCTATCTTGTTTTTAATCACTTACTTACGTAGCCACTTTATTATGCCTTTCTGATAAGAGTTATGAGCATTATTGTTTATTGAAAAAGCATTATGCAAACTTGTACTGTTGTCAAGGTTACAGAAATGTGATTTTAAATTGATATAACATTACATTTTGTTAGCTAATTTCATCAATTAGTCACACAGTTATTTCAATGCTTTTTGATTTACTTACTCTTTGATGAATTAGTTTTTTAAGTTTGTGATTGTGATCAAAAAGGTTGGACACATTTTACCTCTTTAATGTTGAAATAGGTTTGATTTTCAAAACATTTAGTTAGTATGTTTGAGCAACCATAAATAATTGTTATCTATTAGATAACATCAAATAAAGCAATAAATTTTAATGGAACATAAACTTCATTCACATCTTTATAACATAATTTGTTCTAGAAACTTTAAAGAAAAAAAATCTCAAGGCTTTGTGATTTTTTTTTTGTTATTTTCCTTAATTTCATTTACGTCATTGATCAAACTATGCAACCAATATGACACCTACTGGTATATAACTTTTATAGGTATGCACAAAAAAGATAAAACAACAGATAATGTAATCAACATTTATTTGACTTTCAATGTTTTTTTTTTGACATTCATGTAAGCTACATTATGCCCATTTTTCAGTGTCCAGTTAGATTCAAATTTGTAAAAAAAAACATAGGTATGTTTTTTATTGTGGTGAAGCCAGAAACAAATGCAAATAAACAAAAACTATTTTTAACTACTTTTCGTTTTTTTTTTAATTTTACAAATTTTTTAACTGTCATAAAATCAAATTTAGTTTCTAAAAAAACATAGTTAAATAGTTTCTTTGCAATTCTTCTGGTTTCATTACACTAAAAAAATTTGATTCCAAATTTGAATCCAATTGGACAATAGGAAGAGTTATATTCATATAATGATATATTATTATTATCATATTATGTGTGTATCTTATATGTTGGTCTGGGTGTTAAATATGTATCTATATAAAATATGTATGTGCCTGTATATGTAGTATATCAGTTGTGTTAGCAACCATAATACGAGCTAGAAATGGTTCAGTATGGGGCTAACCAGCCGTGCGTGAAATGTGTCCTAATAAATTTAAAAAATATATTTACATCCTTGGCGAAAAGTACTAGGCAACCCCATAAAACATGTGCACCAGTAAAGTTATTGCTAGAATTACTTTTCTTTTTAGCAAAACAATTAGCTACAGTATTAAAATATGGTTTTAAACAATAGATAAGGGTTGAAGATAGCTGTTGCACAAAATGTGATTTGAGATCTTTTTGAACAAATTTAATAATACTTTTGTCAGTCTTGTTTCATCTTCCACAGTAACAATAAGGTCGAGTCTTCATTATTCGTTAATATCTTAATATATATATAAATCTTGTGTCACAATGTTCGTCCTCAATGGACTCCTAAACCACTTAACCGATTATGATAAAATTCGCACATCATGTGCAGTTCAATCCAACTTGAGAGATAGGATAGTTTAAATCTCAAATTATAGTCGCAATATTAATTTATTGCTAATTATTGTCTGTTATTATATGACAGTCACAATTATCTGTTAACTCCAAATGATTCTAACAGATGTCGATACCTTTCGACTGGGTTAAGTAAGTAATCAATAGATGGGGCTGCTATGGTATATCTACGAACGCGTCATATAAGCTACACTATCTATTTTTCATACCCCTAAGTGAGGCAAAACAGCATTTGCCGGTTGCCGGGTCAGCTAGTATACATATATTATTCGTAAATATAGATAGGTTCCTTCTAGGCAAGTGTGATACATCTTAGACCACAGTCAAGCTTAACATCAGGCAAACTGCGGTCAAACGTAAGCCTATTCATCATTAAAAAAATATTATTATGTAAATAATTGTAAATTGACTTGCCCAGTATAGTGTGATGCCGTAAGGTTAATACTTAAATGATTTGATTTTTTTTGACACATTCACACACGGTTGGTTAGCCCCATACTGAGCCATTTCTAGCTTGTATTATGGTTGCTAACACAACTGATATACATATACATACATATTATATATAAATACATATTTAACACCCATACCCACAGCCAACAAATTTAGTTAAGCACAAAGATGTTGACCGGGCCGGGAATCGAACCCGGAACCTTCTGATGAGCAGTCCGGCATAGTAACCTTTATGCCAATTAGGTTGTCAAATTTGATTAAAATGACTAATAACTGTTATTTTTCTTTCTTCCAGCTGAAGAGCAATTCAGAAATGAAGATAGCCACAACTACAAACTGCAAATCTATTGAAAAACTTATGATAATAGTGCCTAAAACAATACAAACATAAAACTTAACCTTTTTACCATAAAGTATATAAAGTAACCTCAAAACATTCAAATTGAATACGCAAAATTTGAATTAAGAAATTGAAATTTCAAATTGAGAACTTGAAAGTTTAAATTAAAGAAAAAACTCTTTTAAAATATTGTTGTTAAGTGCCAGTCTCGTTGATAAGAGAATTATAGGTTTTTTTTTTTTTCTAAAAATTTAATGGACAGTGGGTGTTGCCAGTTGGAAAAAGTTTGTTAATAATGAAAATTCCGGAGACATCTGCCAATGTTGGAGCTTACTATGGCAATGAGGAGAATGGCCAGTGGCAGGTTGGTATTAGTCTTTTTTGACGTGACAACGTCTTAAATTAGGTTGCGGCTGGGAGTCACTTATGAAAAAGTGTAACGCCCGGTAACGTTACGATGAGTCACCGAACGAGAGAGAGGCCCGCCGAATGCCTTGCGTCTCTCTCCCACTCAACTATGATCAGTCTGCCTTGCGCGCAGCACGCGGCAGACGTTGTCACGTAAAATCTTCGCCCGTAAAACCGACTTCACAGGCAACCATTTTTTTTTTACTAATTTTATTTGCACTCGCTTTACGGTGAAGGAAAACATTTTGAAGAAACATGTTTGAAGATCACAATATCCGAAGATGTGTGTCATCCGCCAACCCGCACTTGGCCAGCTTGGTGAATTATGGCCTATATCACTCACTCCTCAGCAGTCTTAGCAGTGGGAACATATACCTAATAGGCTGCTTATGCTATGCTATGGGGTAAACCAGCCATGTGTGAAATGTATCCTAATTTATGTATTTATTTATTTGATTTATAGGCGAGCAGCATTATGCTGATGTGCCTATATCACACTGAGTTGAAATTTGAATGCCAGTCTGCTAATCAGAAGGTTCCGGGTTCAATTCCCGGCCTAGTCAACATCTTTTGCTTAACTAAATTTGTTGGCTGTGGGTCTGTGTGTTAAATATGTATTTATATATAATATGTATGTATGTAGTATATGAGTTGTGTTAGCAACCATAATACAAGCTAGAAATGGTTCAGTATGAGGCTAACCAGCCATGTGTGAATGTGTAAGAAAAAAAAAATTTTAACAGTTCACATAATGTCCATTGTTCAATGTCAATGTTTAAAGTCTTCACTGGTGCACTGATCACGGGTTAGCAAGAGATTTTTTGTTCTCTGCAACCAGCTATCAAGCCGGTTTATAGATAGATAGATAGATTAACACTTTATTAAAACACATACTAAAAATAATTACAGAAAACACAAAAGGTATTTAAAAAAATGGTTGCCTGTAAAGTCGGTTTTACGGGCGAAGATTTTACGTGACAACGTCTGCCGCGTGCTGCGCGCGTCCGATCATAGTTGAGTGGGAGAGAGACGCAAGGCATTCCGCGGGTCTCTCTCTCGTTCGGTGACTCATCGTAACGTTACCGGGCGTTACACTTTTTCATAAGTGACTCCCAGCCGCAACCTAATTTAAGACGTTGTCACGTCAAAATGTAATTAAATTACTTATTGACTCAGGCGTTACTTTGCGGAAATCCATTGTAAATAGATGACAAAATTAAATATTTAGTGTACTTCCGCTGTGATCCGAAATCCAAATTAAGACAAGTAAAGGAAAAATCAACTAAGATCAATTAACCAAGCTTAATTAACTAAGATTAATTAAGATTAACGTTACCTATCACAATTTGACGACCTCGTTAGCGTAAAGGTTACCATGCCGGTCCGCTAATCAGAAGGTTCCGGGTTCGATTCCCGGCCCGGTCAACATCTTTGTGCTTAACTGAATTTGTTGGCTGTGGGTCTGGGTGTTAAATATGTATTTATATATAATATGTATGTATGTATATGTAGTATATCAGTTGTGTTAGCAACCATAATACGAGCTAGAAATGGTTCAGTATGGGGCTAACCAGCCGTGTGTGAATGTGTAAAAAAAAAAAAAAATTCGGAAGTTCTTAACTCTACTCGTGTTTCGCCTAACCACAAGGCATCATCAGGAGATGCTGACTCTTCGAACGACATCTCTCGACTTGTCGTTCGAAGAACACTAAATATTTAATTTTAATAATAATAAATTTATTTATTCAGGTTTCAAGGACCCATATTAATTCTAAATTAGGTACATTGCATTACACATTTTGTCATCTATTTGTAATTAAATTGTATATATGTGCTTGCAGCCAAACGGCGTGATAATAGACAGCGGCGTGGGAGGCGGGGTGGTGGGGAGCGGGGACGCCGGCATGCACCGCCCGCCGCTCTACCCGCTACACATTCCCCGGGGGCACGTGCCAGGTGAGCCGCGCGTCCGCCGCCAGGTGGCGCCTGTAGCACTGCCACGGGGTTGCCAACTCAGCGCTTAAAGTGCTAGATTTAGCACTAATTTCACGTTCCTAGCATGGAAATTTAAGGAACAGCAACCATTACTAAATTTACTATCATATAACTTTGAACAATGTACAGTGCATAGTGTGTGTTGAACAGTGTCGTGTAAAAGCGAGTGGGTCTCAGTGGTAATAATGTCTGGTTTTCAATCAGACAGCTCCTGGTTCGATCCTGGTCCTACACCAATGATTTGTTTTTCAAGTTATGTGTGGATTTGCACTCGCTTTACGGTGAAGGAAAACATCGTGAGGAAACCGGCATGTTTAAGGACCGCAATATCCGAATACGTGTGTCATCCGTCAACCGGCACTTGGCCAGCGTGGTGGATTATGGCCTATATGTCTCTCTTCATGAGAAAAGGCCCCGAGTTCCAGCAGTGGGAACGTATAGAGGGCTACTTATGAACAGTGTACTTTATGTGAAGTGTTAAAAATTTTATTTCAACTCAGTGTGATATAGGCACATCAGCATAATGCTGCTCGCCTATAAATCAAATAAATAAATACATCTACATTTGGATCGTTAGAAGAAACAGTGGTATATATCAGTGTATTGTCTTATATTATCATTTCATTTCACTTCGGTTTCTACATATGTATATCCCCCCCGCCACATTCCACCATCGGACGAGTAGGGAAACACCAAGGTGGCATCGTTATACTAAGCGGTTTGCCTCCACCTTCATTGTGCGTACTGCCAAGGTGTGGAGTTCTTTGCCAAGCTCCCTGTTCCCCGATAACTATAATCTAGCGGTTTTCAAGGCAAGAGTGGACCGGTTTCTTCTGGGCAAGCGCGCTCCACCTTAGATTGCAATATCGCTTACTACCAGGTGAATTGCGATCAAGCGCAAGTTCGTTAAGAGTAAAAAATATATATATATTCATTTGTATCTCCTCTCTATTCCACAGCTGGCTACGTGATGGCAGGTCCATATTACGGCGCAGGCTACGCGCCCGTCCCGCAGCCGGACGACTTCGCTGACTACATGTGGATGGAGAACGAGGAGGAGTTTGATAAGCAGGTATGTTGCTGCATCAACCGCTGGTGTCACTCTAATAAATCTTAGGAATGGTCTAATTAATAATGATAAACAGGTATGTTGCTGCATCACCCGCTGGTGTGACTCTAATAAATCTTAGGAATGTCTTAATAAATAATGATAAACAGGTATGTTGCTGCATCACCCGCTGGCGTGACTCTAATAAATCTTAGGAATGTCTTAATAAATAATAATAAATCATTTATTTGCACCAAAAATATATATATACACAAAGCAGATTACATTATTAGTGTATTAGCTACAATTTATCCTTATATTTACTATGTACTGAATTTCCTAATTCTACATTATACTTTTTTTCACATTTCACACACGGTTGGTTAATACTGAACCATTTCTAGTTCGTATTATGGTGGCTAACACAACTGATATACTACATAAACATACATACATATTAACACCCAGACCGACAGCCAACAAATTTAGTCCAGCACAAAGATGTTGACCGTGCCGGGAATCGAACCCGGAACCTTCTGATTGGCAGTCCGGCAGGGTAACTATTACGCCAACGAGGTCGTCAATATAATAAATTTTAGGATTATATTAATAAACCTTAGTAATATTAACTTCCATATTTTTCATCGAATACACTGGGATAAGAGTGCGAAGGTCTATGTATGTCTGTAGACAATTAGTCGCGGCATCGCTATATATATATATATATATGCTGATGTTTTTTATTGAATAAAGCCTATAAATACTCTTAGGACTAATTTGAGTGACATTCCTAAGATACTTTAATTAACTCCTAATTATATTAGTCATATATTTACTAATGTGTCATATCCTAAAACCTATTTAAGTTAACATTTATCGGAGTAACATATTTTGTGGACATAGTTTTCACTGACTGATGTATTCCTAAAATGTATTAATGTGACGATATCCTAAGACACATTTGAGTGACATTCTCTTAATAATTATTTGAGTTACATATTCCTAAGATTTATTTGGGTGTCTATATAATCCATACTATACAACTCTTTGTCCTGACTCATTCATCTATAGGCAACGCGGAGCCCAAATGGCTGGTCTTAGGAATATTAAATTTGAAGGGTGTAATTCTTTTAGTATGTAGACGCGTACTAAGAACGGATTTTTGGAAATTCCACCCCTAAGAGAGTGAAAGGGGGTGAAACAGTTTGTATGGAACTTCTTTGTTTTTGAACTTCCAGTAATGAAATTTGGAACATGTATTGTTTATGTAAAATTAAAAATAAAGGTATCAAGATTTTTGCCAGGGATGAATTAAGGGTTTGTAATGGGGGGTGAAAGTTTGTATGGAAAATTCATTATTTATTTATGTTTAAATCTTGAAAATTATTATGGTAGTAGTTAATTAAATTATTAAATTAAAATTATAAAACTTTTGCCAGAGGTTCATTAAGGGTCATTGGGGTTGAAAGTTCAAAATGAAAGTTTTGTGTTTTTTAAATTAAGAGGTGAATATATAAAATAGGCACGGGAATAGGATACAATAGAATTTTTTCCACAGATTACGTGAAAAGCGACTTACACGCGGGCGGAGCCGCGGTCAACTTTGTATTTGTAGTGTAACTATATATCATATGAATTGCAGGTGTTACAACAGTTAGAAGAGGAAGCGTTGATGGAGCAGTGTATCGAAGCTATGCTGGAAGATGAGCAGAGGGAACGAGAGCACAGGCATGACGCACCCACGTTAGTACACTTATCTAAGTTATATCATGAGTTGTAATAAATTTGTTATATCATAAGTTGTAATAAATAATAGTGGCGATTCAGCGGCACACACGACTAAACTAAATTTAAAGAAGCCCCGTCACTTTTCATCTTAGGTGGCCATAAAGAGACGGCACGTTCTGAACCGCACACAAAACAACTAAAAAAACGTCAAATATGAAAAATGTAAGCGATTTTAGAGCGCACCCAATTGTATCAGCCCTAAATCTGACGTGTTTGACGTGATTTTAGATGTTTTGTCTGTGGTTTAGATCGTACCATCTGTTTTTGGTCATTTATGACGAAAAGAGACAGAGCTACTTTAAATTTAGTTTAGTCGTGTGTGCCGCTGAATTTGCCTCCAATATCCATTCCACTATCGGACGAGCAGGGAAACGCCAAGGCGGCATCGGTTTACGGTTGAGGTGCCCAAGGCACGCACAAAGCGTTTTGCCTCCACCTTTGTTGTCCGAACCGCCAAACTTTGGAATTCCTTGCTGAATTCCCTGTTCCCCAATGACTACAATCTAGCGATTTTCAAGGCGAGAGTGAACCGGTTCCTTGTAGGTAAGCGCGATCCACCGTAGACCTCAATATCACTTACCATCGGAGTAAAAAAAAAATATCATAGACTAATAAACATAATAGACGCTCAACCTTTTGTTTAGAACGTTCTATTCTGTGGCCTATATTTTTATATAAAAAAAAATATTTATTTTAATAATGTGTGTCGTGACATGTATATACATTGTTTAATATTATTATTTATTAATTTTGACATTTATTACAAATTGATTGTATTACTTATCGTCTTTTTTTAAATTTTCTTTTTTTTTGACGTATAATTGAATAATTATTATTTTTATATAATTTGACGACCTCGTTGGCGCAACGGTTACCATGCCGGTCTGCTAATCAGAAGGTTCCGGGTTCTATTCCCGGCCCGGTCAACTTCTTTGTGCTTAACTAAATTTGTTGGCTGTGGGTCTGGGTGTTAAATATGTATATTTATATTCGCTAATTTGGTGCAACAACGTCGGAATTACACTTTTGTCGAATAGGTTTTTTTATGTCATAATGTTCGAAAAGTCTATTTCCACCCGGAGAAACATCGGCCAGATTGTTATTTTAATGATATGCCGCTAGATGGCGCGAGTGTCATTTGAATTGGATGAAATGGCGCCCTTTCTGATGCTACAACACAGGGACGGCCAGTTAAAAAAAAGGCCATTAATAAATTCTTTATGGGGTAGATACGCCATTGTTGCACCAAATGAGCGAATATTATGTATGTATATATATGTAGTATATCAGTTGTGTTAGCAACCATAATACGAGCTAGAAATGGTTCAGTATGGGGCTAAACAGACGTGTGTGAAATGTGTCCTAATATTTATTTAATTAGTATTTGTCTCCGCAGGACGAGTAACGGAGCGGGTCGCGTGTCACTAGAAGAGGCGGTGTCGCGCTCCACACTGAACCCGCTCGCGGCTGAGTTTGTGCCTACCTCACTCACACATACACATCCACACACAGGTACCGTGTATACAGCACACACTGAGCGGCTTTTTCGTACAGTGTGAAAACTCTATAAAACGACAATGAAGTGACTGTGCATTTTATGGTGTTGTAGAGGGTGGTCGTTAAATGGAGAGAATGTATAATTGTATGATTTTATTTTAGGACATAATTTTTAATGTATTGTAAATGACTTATATAGTTCACTGTACTGAAGTTTTTTATGTTGTAGATCCTTAGTTGTTTAATGTCACTTTCTCGTGTCCACAGAAAAGAAATCCCCTCCAACGGAAAGCGATAGAAGCGTTAGTGCGAGCAGGACAGACGCCGATCCTAATGCGGGGGAAAAGGACAGCGCGCCTAGTACGACAGGTTGGTGGATATATAACTACTCGTAATGTAATATAATAAATAGTACCTGGTTTACCTAGCTTTGCTCAATTTTTTTTAATATATAATAAAGAGTACCTGGTTTACCGAGCTTTGCTCAATTTTTTTTAATATATAATAAAGAGTACCTGGTTTACCGAGCTTTGCTCGATTTTTTTTTAATATATAATAAATAGTACCTGGCTGACCGAGCTTTGCTCGATTTTTTTTTAATATATAATATATAGTACCCGGTTTACCGAACTTTGCTCGTTTTTTTTTAATATATAATAAATAGTACCTGGTTTACCGAGCTTTGCTCGTTTAATATATAATAAATAGTACCTGGTTTACCGAGCTTTGCTCGTTTAATATATAATAAATAGTACCTGGTTTACCGAGCTTTGCTCGTTTAATATATAATAAATAGTACCTAGTTTACCGAGCTTTGCTCGTTTAATATATAATAAATAGTACCTGGTTTACCGAGCTTTGCTCGTTTAATATATAATAAATAGTACCTGGTTTACCGAGCTTTGCTCGTTTAATATATAATAAATAGTACCTGGTTTACCGAGCTTTGCTCGTTTAATATATAATAAATAGTACCTGGTTTACCGAGCTTTGCTCGTTTAATATATAATAAATAGTACCTGGTTTACCGAGCTTTGCTCGTTTAATATATAATAAATAGTACCTGGTTTACCGAGCTTTGCTCGTTTAATATATAATAAATAGTACCTGGTTTACCGAGCTTTGCTCGTTTAATATATAATAAATAGTACCTAGTTTACCGAGCTTTGCTCGTTTAATATATAATAAACAGTACCTGGTTTACCGAGCTTTGCTCGTTTAATATATAATAAATAGTACCTGGTTTACCGAGCTTTGCTCGTTTAATATATAATAAATAGTACCTGGTTTACCGAGCTTTGCTCGTTTAATATATAATAAATAGTACCTGGTTTACCGAGCTTTGCTCGTTTAATATATAATAAATAGTACCTAGTTTACCGAGCTTTGCTCGTTTAATATATAATAAATAGTACCTGGTTTACCGAGCTTTGCTCGTTTAATATATAATAAATAGTACCTGGTTTACCGAGCTTTGCTCGTTTAATATATAATAAATAGTACCTGGTTTACCGAGCTTTGCTCGTTTAATATATAATAAATAGTACCTGGTTTACCGAGCTTTGCTCGTTTAATATATAATAAATAGTACCTAGTTTACCGAGCTTTGCTCGATTTTTATTTAATATGACATTTTCTAAAAATGATTCCTAGCTAGATCTATTTATCGCCCCCGAATCCCCCTATATACTAAATATCATGAAAATCGTTGGAGCCGATTCCGAATGAATGATTGCGTATAATGACTTTGAATACGACTTTTCATTTATTTCTGTTGTTCCAGAAGCAGTAAGTCCACCCAAAGACCCGCCCGAGGTGTCCGCAGCAGACATACATCCTAACAAACCCGCCGCCAAGAAAGATAAGGATGTTAAAAAACAGGTATACAAGTTTTAGCCTTTGAAAAACTCCTAATAATATTCTTACTGGTGATTTTATATTAATCGTTGTAACACGCATAACACAGGCAAACCGTATCAAGCAGCAATAATAATAGTTTAAAAAAACTAAAAAAAAAAACACGCTTATCTGGCCGTTTAAAGTGGGTCAAAATCGCGCCCAAAGAAGTCGGTTACAAACAAACATACAGGTGAAGCTAATATAAAGCGTGTAAAAAGTAGTTACGACGCGAGCCCATTGATTCTTCTTCTGCGTAGGAGCTAAGTGGCCAAGCTCTGGTGTCGAGAGTTTTCAAGCCGCCTGAAGGCCCGACTTGGCTTAGCTGCTGCTTGTACTAAGACTAACAGCCGGGACCTACAATTTAAAGTGTCCGACCCACGGTAGCGCCCAGATGAAAATGCCACTTGAAAAACGTCAGTCTTGTGCATCACCAATCCAATCCAAACACTTCGCGCATCGACCGTTGCTTTGCTTCGATGATCACGTCAGATCACCTTAGCAACTTGACTGTCCGTGCTAGCAGACTAAAACATGCGTTAAATGTCCGGCGCTATCGCTCGATTTTTTTTTTTAGCCTATACTGTCCCACTGCTGGGCAAAGGTCTCCCCCAAGATCGATTTTTTTTGTATGCAAAAAAAAAATAGTTGCCTGTAAAGTCGGTTTTACGGGCGAAGATTTTACGTGACAACGTCTGCCGCGTGCTGCGCGCGCGGCAGACCGATCATAGTTGAGTGGGAGAGAGACGCAAGACATTCGGCGGGCCTCTCTCTCGTTCGGTGACTCATCGTAACGTTACCGGGCGTTACACTTTTTCATAAGTGACTCCCAGCCGCAACCTAATTTTTGACGTTGTCACGTCAAAAAAACCGCGTGACCTGTCCCGGTAAAAACGTTTGTTGAAAGAAAAGTATAGTAGTGATTACGAAAAAAAAACTACTACTAGATAGGTAAAACAATAAGGCATCAATCAATAAAGCTGAAAATATATAATTCGAACTTACAATTTCATATAAAAAAAAATGATGACAACAAAACCAGCCATGTTTACTCACGAACAGTAGTTGAATATTATTTGTTAAAATTATGAACTTTTGAGAATGAATCTCTATAATATTTATATATCACTGTAAAGAGAATTTTGTCTAGAAAATTATAACACATCATACTTAAAGAATTAAGTAATAAAATGAAAGTATTCTTCTTCAGCAGTAATCGCTCACTCACAGTGAAAAAGTATGTCACTTTTAAATCGCTCTATCGATAAAATAGCGCATCAACATGGATAAAACTAGGTTGAAATGCCATCTATGATTCTTTCTTAACATTAAATACTACAGCTGTGCCACAGATACGCAACCGTTTATTAATAAATAAGTTTTTACGAACGCTTCGAGTTTGTGGCACTGTAGTACCACTACAGATAACCGTAAAAAAAATGGCACTGTAGTACTCACGGACGCTCAAGTGGTTAGCTAGCTAGCCCATAGATGGCGCTAAGTGAACGCAAACCTAATTCGCGTTAACATTATTGCCCGTACTCACCGCAACACTATCAAAGCATTTCCACATGAAGAAAACATTCCACTCGTAATATTCGAGTTATTCGGCTGCTGTGACAAACTTACTTCTGAAACCTTGAATAAAATCCTGAAGATTTGCGCGCGGTGTACGCGATTTCCGCCATAGTTGGAACGTAGTACTACTAGCGTTCTGAGGAAATCTTCCCCTTCTCAACGCCGTCGGGTTTTTTTTTAATGCAGATGACGTATTCTCTCCACATTTGAACAGCGACGTCCTCGTTGGCGTAATAGTTACCATGCCGGACTGCCAATCAGAGGGTTCTGGGTTCGATCGGCCAACATCTTTGTGCTGAACTAAATTTGTTTGCTGTTGGTCTGGGTGTTAAATATGTATCTATATAAAAATGTATGTATGTATATGTAGTATATCAGTTGCGTTAGCAACCATAATACGAACTAGAAATGGTTCAGTTTGGGGCTAACCAGCCGTGTGTGAAATGTGACCTAATATTGACGTGACAACGTCTTAAATTAGGTTGCGGCTGGGAGTCACTTATGAAAAAGTGTAACGCCCGGTAACGTTACGATGAGTCACCGAACGAGAGAGAGGCCCGCCGAATGCCTTGCGTCTCTCTCCCACTCAACTATTATCGGTCTGCCGCGCGCGTAGCACGCGGCAGACGTTGTCACGTAAAATCTTCGCCCGTAAAACCGACTTTACAGGCAACCATTTTTTTTTAATTTTATTCGTGTCATTGGTTCGTTGCATCAACTCGAGACCTAGACTCATTATAATTATTCTTTTCAGGAGCCCAAAAAAGTTGTGAAGCCAGATCCGAAGAAGAAATCCCCCGTCGCAGTGAAATCAGAAACAAAAGTGCAACCCAAGAAGAAGGAAGTAAAGACAGTGAAAAGTGAACCCAAAGTGGAGGAGAAGAGAGAGGACAGCAGAGAAGAGAGGAAAGAAGAGAAGAGCGAAGAGGTTGTTGCAGTTGTTGAAGCGCCAAAGGTACTGTCTTTCTGTAGAAGAAGAAGAATTAGTTTTGGAATTACTTCAAACGCAAAAACAGTCGAATTGAGTTGACTGTATTATGCTTTTTGAGGTACCGTACCTAAAAGGTTAAAATGGGACCCTATTACTAAGACTACGCTGTCTGTCTCCAGGCTGTATCTCAGAAACCGTAATAGATAGAAAGCTGAAACTTTCACAAGTGATGTATTTCCCGTGCCGCTTTAACAACAAATACAAAAACTTAAAAAAAATATATATAAATAAATAAATAAATATTAGGACACATTCACACATGGCTGGTTAGCCCCATACTGAACCATTTCTAGCTCGTATTATGGTTGCTAACACAACTGATATACTACATTTACATACATACATATTATATATAAATACATACATATTTAACTCCCAGACCTACAGCCAACAAATTTAGTTAAGCACAAAGATGTTGACCGGGCCGGGAATCGAACCCGGAACCTTCTGATTAGCAGACCGGCATGGTAACCTTTACGCTAACGAGGTCGTAGGGGGGGTCCCCATACAATAAACGTGGTTTTTCGTATTTTATTGCTATATATCAATAACGGTAGCTTCTTAAAGCCATATTATATTTTTTTCGATATATTAGTTGGTAAAATTGGCCAAATACTTATTTTCATCTAGCTAACAACCCTATTCTTGTCAGGTAACTAACCTCTAAATGTCTTTCCCGCAGCCTTCAACACCAACAACGGAAGAGCCCACAACATTGTCTGGTCCAAAACCAATCAACTATGCTGCGGCTGCTCGAGCGAGCAAACCCAAACCCAGAACACCAACAACGGCACCAGTGACAACTGTAACCGAGAAACAACAACCACCGGCAACGGAAAAACCCAAACCCAAGACGGAAGTCAAAGACAAACCCAAACCGGAGAAGGTTGAGAAGAAAGTTGTGAAAGAAAAGAGTGTTTCAAAAGAGAAAGTGAATGTGCAAAGGAAGAATTCTGCCAAGTAACTTTTTGTGTGGTTTTTGAAATTCTACGAACTGACTTTTGTGTGAATCCGTTATGTCAAATTATTTTAAGGTTAGTATGGTGAGGCCGGTTTGTAGTTCTAAAACTTGAACATTGACATTGAACATGTGAACTGTAAAAAAAATAATTTCAACTCAGTCAGGCCTGTGTCACTCCGCGTGTAGGTGTTAAAAACATACCTACGGGCGGCGGCCACTGCGCAAAGGGCCAATCTATGTGGCTCTTTCAATACCACAGAATAATAACTAGTACTACGTGTAACCATGTACAACGTATTATGAACCGTAGCATAGTGAATTAAGGCCCATATTCCTTTGAAAAGAAATTGGTAGGTAACGAAATCATCACGTGCTCGACTGGACCACGAGCTAAATTAAATCATATTGTTTATCAGATTGAGTTCATATTTCTTTGAAAACCATTGCCATGTGAAGCTTCTGTACGAAGTACAAGTTATTATTCTGTGACTCAGTGTGATATAGGCACATCAGCATAATGCTGCTCGCCTATAAATCAAATAAATAAATAAACTAATTTGACAGGCCGTAAGTTTTAAACACTTATCTTTATTTTTCTTGTGCTTGACTGCAACTCGTCTGATGGTAAGTGATATTGTGGTTTAGAATGGAGCGCGTTTGCGTACAATGAACCAGTTTATTATCGGCTTGAAGACAGTGAGGTTATAGTTCAATAAGAACAGGGATTCCGGTAAAGAGTTCCACAGGTTTAGGAGACTGTAAAGAAAATACTTTTGTTTTAAGCGTCAGATTAGTTTCAGTGTCTATCAAGTCTTAAATTAAATTAACAGATCTATAGATAACGGTATCTCTTTCTAATTCGGTACGCGAGAAACGAGACCACATTTTTTTTACATTATTTTCTATCTTTGCCTAAGGTATGCCCATTATTAATTTTCTAACATTGTAGATTTGAAAGTTATTTGACAGCTCTCAAATATGTCAATTCTTTATGTTCGTTTTCAGAAATGTCAAATATATTTTTAAGTTAGAAACGGACTCATTAGTGTTATGTGGTGTTACTAGTGTAAAAAAAATTAGAGTGTAGCCTATTTGATTGCCCATAGTATAGCTAGTTCGAAAGACAGCCATATTGAATTAGGTTCAGCTGTTTGAGTTTGAAAGGAGAAACAAACGAGTTCTTAATAGGTAAGTGCGCTCCACTGTCCACCACACATTGCTTACCATCAGGTGGATTGTGGTCAAGCGCGAAACTGTTTGGTAAAAAAACACTGAGAGTTTAATACTCTTTCATACTGAATGACTGAACTATTTTTGATTGTATTTGGTAAGAAAACAGATTAATCCCGGGATTAAAATATAAGCTACTTTCAATTCCTATTTAACACAGGCAACACCCAAGCAGTTTCTTTAAGATAAGAATATAAATAATTCATTAAAAATCAAATTATCAAGCCAATAATTTTAGAAAGAAATGTAACAAACTAAACGCCAAAATAAGACTATATTTGACCCGATGCAGGTTGGTGAATGACAGTGATTTTGTAAGTTTCCTTTGAAAGAAAATACCAGTAAACCTCAACATACCAATCCGAGGGTGCCCTTTAAAGTTGATCCTTTGACGTATTATTTTCTATCCTTTTCCATTCTCTTGGAAAGAGACGGAAATAATTGCGAGTTGTTTAATAATTAGCAGACAGCAACGAAAGTTTTGATGTTATATTTGTGTACAAAAAAATATTATTACTGGAAAATGGTAGAATATTTTCGAAAGGGGTTGGTCATACAAAATTTGCAAAATTTTGATGGGTGTAAAATTTACAGAGAAATTTTGCGAAAACTTTGATTGAGTGACCTTTTTCTTTGCGCACCCTTTTCGTATGTTAGAATATTTTCGAAAAGGGTTGGCCATACAATATTTGCGATTTTTTGACGGGGAAAATTTAAAGAAAAAAATTTGATTGTGTGACTATTTTTCCCTTTCGAATGTTGTACCGTTTTAGGTTAGATGCAAATTTTTCGTAGATGAAATTTTGCTTGTAAAAATATACTAATAGACTTACGAGTAGGTTTTGTATGAATAAGTGATTTGGAGTGGACTTTTAACTGCTGTTGTTTTTTCTCTACTACATTTCTGTTTAAAAATGTACTTTTTATCTTTGGAACCACAGTTTGGAATCGGAACCTAGGTATGTTTGGAACCACAGACCAAGTGATATGCTAATGTTAATTATCACTGTTATAACAACAATAAATCAAAGATATTTAAACTGAAAAACGTAGTCCTATAACCCTATCGTTTACGCGGGATTTTATAGGATCTATCAAAACATTTTTTTTTCCTCTCCCATAGCGCATTTGCGCGTTCGCCATTTGCTTATGTGTGGTCACCTCAAATGAGTCCAGTAAAAAAAATGTTTGTATAACCGGCTATCACTTACGTTTATTTTGTCGGTATTAGCCCGAAATTTGGCTCGCAAGGGTAATTAGTCGGTGGAGGCAGTGCGGGCGCAGCCGTCATCGCGAGCGTACGTTGGCTGTGTTCCTGCCCTTGAGAATGGCACACTGATTGTGCTCAAACATGTCCCGCTAATACCGACATAATAAACGTAAGTGATAGCCGGTTATACAAACATTATTCAAATATGCCTTACGAAAGTTTTAATACAGTGAGTCCATTAAGTGTTGAATTTAAACGTCGAAAAAACGAGTTTGAAAATGTATTTTTCATAAAAACAATTGTCAATTAAAAAGGCCTAAAACGGCCTACGGTTTTAGTCTGCTCCAAGGTAATATAAAAATTAGAAATGTAAAATTTCGGTTTTATTTTTTTTTTAATTATGATTAGTAATAGGTATGTGATATTTCCAAGCCCATTTGAATTTGCATTTCTTTTTTCTTTCTTTAGTTAATAATGAAAATTATATAAAAAAAAAGTATTGTTGTCCTTATTATTAGAACATTTGTGATTATTTAATAATAATAATTAATAAAAAACAATACAAATGAAACAAAAAAAATACTACAGTAATGTTTTGGACATACAAGTTGTTAAGTTATTGCATGATTTTAACAAATGTAATTTTAAACAAATTTAAATTTTCATGCCAGAAGTAATCTGTGTGTCAGTTTGCAATTCCTATAATACTGTAAAAATATCTTACTATTTTTTATATATGGGGTAAAATTATTCTATTATCTTTCCTTTTTTTTTATTATAATTAATTTCACATATACCCTCAGTTATGATTCCACTGTATAAAAATAATAATTTATTCATATATAATTTATTATACATTATCATATAAATTTATCCATTTAGCAGTTGGAATAAATATAAAAATATTTTATCTTCCATCCAGCGAACTAGAATAAACGGAAGAGTAACTCCATACAATTGCCGCTTAGAATTTGGATCCATCTACGCTCACAATTATACTGCTATCCCAACGAAACACACATACAAAGCTCGCACGCGATTGCTCGCATCAAGATCACGCCACCGATACTAGCCGCCACGTGTCTGGCCATGTGACGCGGGCGCGCGGATAGCAGTTTTGCCCCGCCCACCGCGGTATTTTACGCGTGTAAATACCGCGGTGGGGTGGAACCATTTCATCGGCCAAGTTACTTTTCTATTTATTCTAGTTCGCTGCATCCCTCATACGAATTTATCCATTCATCAGATTACTATTATACACCGATTACTATGTAGTTCAAGCAGTTTTTAAGCACTTACGAGATAGATTTATGTTTAATTTGAACTAAAATTACGTTTTTTTTATATTAAGTTTTTGAAATTATTGTACCTGTAGAGAATAGGATTGTTTAACCTTTTTTTTATATTTACTAGTTTGTAGAGTTACATAGGTTTCTGTTCAGCGAGCCGAGCTAATGCGGAGATAAATTCCTGGCGTCTGATTGGTCAGAGATGACGCGTGTATTCAGCGTTGATGGCTGTGATTGGATCGCTATCTACGTGCGTCATCTTAGACCAATCATACTCCAGGAATCAGTCCCCTTATTAGCTCGATTCGTAGAACAGGATATAGATTTAAATTAGTGGTGTGATGATTTTCGTTTATAGAAATTTTTAGAATTGACTGAGATTTGTGTGGTAATTTAATTGACCGAGAAATTATGCAATATTGGAATCTGTACAGCGGAACATTGGAAATTCTACCATTTTGGCAACAGGGTTGCGAGTGAAAAGAAAAAAAATACCATTTTGGTAGAAATGTAATTTTTTTGATTTGTCCGAGCGAAAATGTGTTTATTTTTGAGTTTACAAAACTGTTACTGTTATTTAGTTTAAGATAAGAATTATGGATTGATTGGAATTTGTTTTTGATTTATTATGAATATATTTACTGGTTGAATTTAATTGTTTAAATACACTATAGGCTGAACACACGAAATAGTTTGCATTTGTTTTAGAAAAATAAGAACACTAATAAATAAATAAACTGAGAAAATACTCAGTTTTTTTTTCTGACAAATTAAAATGAATGTCTGTTGGTCACAATAATATTTAGTCATAATTTTATACAAATTAAAATCAGATATTTCGCGCGATTGTCCCAAATAAATGTTATTTTTCACACGAAAGTCTTTTTTTTAATACAAAGTTGGTCATATTTAATTATAACGTAATTCTTTTTTATTCCTAAATAAAAAGCACATGACGAGAATATTGTGAAAAGATTTTTTTTTTTACTTATAACTTTTTTTCACATATTAAAAAAAAACGTAAAAGAAATTACTTATCTAGTTATAATAAACAGGAATGAACACACTAACTATATACACTAAATATATAACTAACACTAAATAACTATTCACGCCGGTTGTTATTCTGTAGACGAAAACGATTTAAAAACATTTATGTATGAAAATTATTTTCTTGTATGGAATTGTATAAAATATGATTATGTAAAATATATGTATGGTAAACTTTGTAAACTGTTATCGTAAGGCATATTATATATTTGCACGAAACAAACGGTCATGTCTTAAAATCCCATTGGACGTATATCCAACGTTTTTAACCCTTAAATGGACGATTTTTGTTTCACGTTTTAACAAAAAAATATTTGTGTAATAGTCATGTATATGCTGTGTAGGAAAAATGAGTAAAAAATCTAGACATTAATTTTTATACTTTCTTGCAATAATGTGAGTGTTGTTTATAAACTACAATGCGCAAAATTAAAAAATATATATATATGAAGGTCAATTTTATGTGTGATTTTTAGTATGTTTTTTAAAAACAACATTGTCCATTTAAGGGTTAAGTAAGTGTGACCGTTTGTTTCGTGCAAATATATATTTATGATTTAAAGTCCCATCATACAACCGGTGTGAAATGGTATCTTTTTAAAATAAATACATATATGATGTTTATAATAAAATACAAAAATATATTATGTAATATTAATGCATACAGAGCAGATGAAAGGGGTGTTGTCATAAAAGTTTAAAAATAAGTTTTGACTGTAACATTTACGTGCATGTCGCATCTCCAAAATTAGTTCGGAAGTCAAATACGGCTATCAATGAAAGTATTCACTAATTGACAACAGCGCCATTCGTTTCAGGTGGAGTTGCGATTGAGCCTACTGAAGTTTATATTACATTATATTTGTTAGTACAAAACAAAAAATATTATTAAAAGTTGGCCCCTAAAGATGGCGCACCGAAACTGTTGGACTCATTGCAACTTTTAATAATAATTTAAGTGTGACCGTTTTCTAAGCGGAAATGTATTTTTATGTACTAAATCCGTTCTATATAGGTTTTGCGTTAGTCAAACCTTGTGTATTAAATTGATAAATATATATTATTGTATTCATTATCTTATATATAAAATTTCCGTGTCACAGTGTTTGTTACCGTACTCCTCCGAAACGGCTTGACCGATTTTTTCCAAATTTTATATGCGTATTCAGTAGGTCTGAGAATCGGCTACTGTATATTTAGAAATAATTATTAAGGCAAAACAACGTTTGCCGGGTCAGCTAGTTATATTATAATATTATCTATAATGTAAAAGTCCCGGTCTAGGCCATGAGGCATTATAACAACGCCTGGCTAGTCTATTCAGACGTCTAGATAATTCTAGATCTACATTTTTTTCTTCAGCTAAAACGTCAGAGTCGAATTAATTGTAAAAATAAATAATAGTTTAAAAAAAAACTACAAAACACGCTTATCTGGCCGTTTTAAGTGGGTCAAAATCGCGCCCAAAGAAGTCGGTTACAAACAAACATACAAAAAAATGGAATAATTCTATCAAATTAGTGTATTGTCATTGGTCCTCAATAAATCTACAAAGTTTGAAAGAAATCTAGCCGTTTAAAGTGGGTCAAAATCGCGCCCAAAGAAGTCGGTTACAAACAAACATACAGGTGAAGCTAATAAAAAGCGTGTAATAAAATATTTAAAAGTACGTGGACTTTTAAATGTTTTTTTTTTACGTTACTAACTGAAGATTGTTTTAATTCGATTAATGTCTGAATAGTCTACATATAAAACATATGTTCTATTTAACCCGTAAGTGCCTATTAGTCAATACTTTTGTTCGTGTGTCGTCCCAATCTTATCATTAATTATATTATAGGCATTTTGGCATGTTATTATTAGATAAAGCCATAGTTTTATTTAGTGTTAATGCCTTTCTTATCCTATTTATGGCTTGGAATTAAATGATTTAGAAAAAAAGTTATGGCGGAATCCTATTTACGCAAATCAGTAATCAAATTTTTAAAAGCAATATTATTGTAATAAGGTTGTAATTGAGACATCTTAATATATATAAATCTCGTGTCACAATGTTTGTCCTCAATGGACTCCTAAACCACTTAACCGATTATAATAAAATTCGCACACCATGTGTAATTGACTTTTTGTAATCGTCTTTGATTAATAATACTGCGTTTAAGTTCACTCTAAGAAAGAATTAGTGTGTAGAAAAAGGGATTGTGAAATAAAAAGTACGTGCTTGTTTATAACACGACCCCTTTTTTTATACATACTACATGGGATTTGTGAAAAAATGAAGAGTTTAAAATACGGCTGGTCCATGTACCTGTATATTAAATCATTTTTGACGTGACAACGTCTTAAATTAGGTTGCGGCTGGGAGTCACTTATGAAAAAGTGTAACGCCCGGTAACGTTACGATGAGTCACCGAACGAGAGAGAGGCCCGCCGAATGCCTTGCGTCTCTCTCCCACTCAACTATGATCGGTCTGCCGCGCGCGCAGCACGCGGCAGACGTTGTCACGTAAAATCTTCGCCCGTAAAACCGACTTTACAGGCAACCATTTTTTTTGAGCCATAAATGGGATAATAATTTGTACATTATATGTAAATTTTGATATAATAAAAATTAGTGTTACGCATGCTGTATGCTAGAGTTATATCTTATCACAAAAAAAAATATAATTATAAAAAAATACATAAAATGTTTAGAGAATTTAATAATAATGGTATTGAGAAACTGAGTTGATTTTTTATTTGACCCTTTTTATCGTAATTTTTTAATTCAGGTAATATATCTTCTAATATATAAAATTTCCATGTCACAATGTTAGTTACCGTATTCCTCCGAAACGGCTTGACCGATTTTTACCAAATTTCATATGCGTATTCAGTAGGTCTGAGAATCTGCTACTATATATTTTTCATACTCCTCAGTAAGGGTGTTCACCGTTAATTTTCTTTTTTTTATTTAATTTTTTGACGAATTTTTTGTTTTTATTATTATTGTATAATGTGGCACAAAAATACATACAACCCTAAACTTTTATCTACTTTTCTATCACCAACCCCTATTTTTTTATGCCTATTCTGGTGGCGCCCTCCATCGGTGGACAAGATAGGTCTCAAACAGTTTTTTTCATGTTATAATATCTACATTATAATCCAATAACCTCCAAACGCGCTCGAGTAAGTACACATTTAGCATCGTGGGCTCCCCTACTAGAATGTCACCCCCCACGACCTGTGGGATATAAGCGGCCGCAAGCCCAACTAAGGTTACCACATAGTTCAGCTACTCAACACAAGATGGCGCTACTCTGGTTGTTAAAAAACTACCTATCATCCATCACGGAAGAGAAAAAAACTTTTCTCTCATCCATGAATATTTCTACCGGAGGGCTAGTAATAAAAACTGAGGACATATTTTTAAATAATTACCGCATTGATTTTTTTTTTATTTGAAATTCTATTGAAAACATTTTATTATTAATCTAGAGCCTAAATATTAACAGTCTTTAAAAAAATGTGTTTAATTTATTTAATTTCGCTATGTTAGTCATTTAATTTTGCTAAAAATTTAAATTTTCTGTATTTACAACAAATTAGGTAATATCTCTTTGATAATTTACTAATATTATTTCGCAAATACAATTTATTTTTACATTGTTCTTAACGAAATTAAAGATATTATGTAATCTAACAATAACTTCCAAACATGCCCACCAATTATCACATTACTACTTTAACATACTCAATTTTAGTTTCATATACTATGCCATAAATTTGACATCTTAATCACATGGTTCCGTGGTGTAGTGGTTATCACATCTGCTTTACACGCAGAAGGCCGCCAGTTCGATCCTGGCCGGAATCACATTTTTGCATGTAATTTTTATTTGGAATTTTTTGTTGCCTGATATGTTCTGTATTATTGAAGAGCTTGTAGCTCGGCTAATTAAGGTGATCTAACTTGATCATCAAGGTGAACGAACAGTCGATGCGAACAGTCTTTGCATGGGTCACCATGCACAAGACTATCTTTTTAAAGTAACATGTAACACTGAGCGCTACAGCGGGTCGGATGTTACGTTAAAATGTAGGTCCCAGTTGTTATTCGTAGGCCAGTTAAGCCAAGTCCTTAGGGCGGCTTGAAAACTCTTGACACCAGAGTTTGGCCACTAAGTACAAATGAAAATGTGCTATCACTCAATAAGATAAATAAAAGAAAAGACAATCATTCAAATAATATTCATATAATCAACATAATTCTCTTTAAAACCTTGCTTTAAAAACACAAATGCATAAGCAAAAATATTCGGTAAAACGGCCAAAAGAAAAGCATACAAATTTTTATTTATTGGTACTGAATGACCAAAAGGGTAAAGCCATAAACCTCTACGGTTCCCATCCCTTACATGATGGGAGGTAAATGCTAATATGAGCATAAAGGTTAGAATTAAAGTATTCAACCTCTTTGCTAAATAGGAGTATATAAGTAAAATTGTTGTAACCATTGTCCAAAACGTAGTGCAATGTAAAATCCCACGTTGACTTAGGTTTGTTAAGTCCTGAAAATAAAAATAGGAATATATTTATTAAAATCTTATCTTAATATATATAAATCTCGTGTCACAATGTTTGTCCTCAATGGACTCCTAAACCACTTAAACGATTATAATAAAATTCGCATACCATGTGCAGTTCGATCCAACTTGAGAGATAGGATAGTTTAAATCTCAAATTAAAGTCGCTATAATCATATAATACTCAAATGACAGTCACAATTATCTGTTAACTCCAAATGATTCTAACAGATGTCGATGCCTTTCGACTGGGTTGAGTAAGTAATCAATAGATGGCGCTGCTATGGTAAATCTACGAACGTGTCATATAAGCTACACTATCTATTTTTCATACCCCTAAGTGAGGCAAAACAACGTTTGCCGGGTCAGCTAGTAGGACTATATTTCTCAAGCTTGCATGAAATATAATTATTAATTATTAAAATATAATTAATTATTTATATTCAACAGTTTATTTTTAGAAATTACTAGTTGACCTGACAAACATTGCTTTGCCTCACTAAGGAGTATGAAAAATAGATAGCAGCTGATTCTCAGACCTACTACACATATATAATTTGGTAAAAATCGGAAATACAGAACTTTATTAGCCCTAAATAACATATGTTAAAGGCAAGTCATACTACAATAATTCGGTCAAGCCGTTTCATGGGAGTACGGTAACTAACATTGTGACATGGAAATTTGATATATAAGTATTTTCTACTAGCAGCCAGACCCACAACATCTGACGCAATGACAGTGGAACAGGTATGCCAGCGACCCAAGACCGTGCTCCGCTACTTTAAGGAGCTTGGATGGCTTGTGTAGGCTGGTAGGGGAAATGCACAATATGCCTCCTGCGGGTTGTCAGTGCAGGTCTGATCGCCCCCATCATACAACTTATTGTATGAATAAGAATAAGCAGCCAGTCCCAACTTTGCACAGGCTTTAAAATAATAAAAAAAATATAAAGAGAAACAAAATATAGCCTATGTTACATGGGCAAAAAGTAGCTTCCCAACGGTGAAAGAATTAGGCAAAAAAATTAACAGATAGACTTCGAAAGTACTGGACTGATTTGAAAATTCTATCACTGGTGGGAAGCTACATTATCCCTGAGGAACATAGGCTATATTTTGTTTCTCTTTACAACTTAGATTATTCTACAGCCTGTGCAAAGCCAGGACTGGCTACTAGTAAGTAGACAAAACTACAGTACCTAATAGTAAATGTCACATATTCAAATAAATTTACTAAGCAAGTGTGGCTAGGTGGTTAAAACATCTGCTTTTCAATCAGACGGCCCATGGTTCGACCAATGATTTGTTTTTCAAGTTATGTGTAGATTTGCACTTGCTTTACGGACTATCGTTGACGAAGCGAAGGCTGTCAGTAAGACCTGGAGCGAGATCAAGGGAGGCGCTCAAGACGGACCGGAATGGCGACGCACTGTGGACGCCCTCTGCCCCATCTAGGGGACATAGGAACTTAAGTCAAGCACTTGCTTTACAGTGAAGGAAAACATTGTTTGGAAACCGACATGTTTCAGGATTGCAAAATCCGAAGACGTGGGTCATCCGCCAACCCGCACTTGGCCAGCGTGGTGGATTATGGCCTAAATCTCTCTCCTTGTGAGAGGCCCCGAGTCCCAGCCGTGGGAACATATAGTGGGCTACTTATGCTTATGCTAAGTTTCTATTAATAACTATAAAATTTTGTTAACAACAACACATCTCACCTTCAAATGGAATGATTTAGCGACAAAAAAGTGGTCGATGTCTATTATAGAAGCCACGAAAGTGCAAACTAAAGTGTTTAAAACACATGCTTGGGTGGTTACATTCAGTTTGTGGCTAAAAAAAGTTATGGCAGACAAAAGTCCTATGAAACCATGCACCGTTGTGTCAGAAAATGCTCTGAACTTTATAGAATCTGAGTATTTAGACTTAAATACTAAGCAATCTCCCGCAAAAGCTGATAAAAACAACATAAAACTGAGTATAAACTTAAGGAATCTCATTTTTTCTATATTTTACATTATATTTAAGTTTCTAACTTCGGCTACAACATAGTTCTGCTTTTGGTGCCGGTCTCTTTAAACTTTTACAGTAATTTAGGCATTTTTATTTTAATTTCAGTAGGTATGTAATTTACTTTATTTGTGTTTTGTTTACATTTTTGTCGTAAAAATCAAATATGTCAAATGATCAGCTGATCATTTTGACATTGACAGATTATTGTAGAAAAAGTTTTTTTCAGCTTCACAATAGCTTCTCAATTATAAGTAATTTAATTTAATCAGATTTATACTGAATTCCAAATAAAATCAAAAGTATGATTGTATGTAGTTTTATATTACACAAATTGCAATAATGTAAACACGAACAGTGTTGAAATTTATTAATTATGATTGAGAGCAATATAACTTTATGATTTCTGTTATACGTGCATTATAGCAAGCAAAATATTGAGCCAAATTAATCAAATAATTAATTGCGATATAAATTCAAATAAGACATAAATATAAGTAAATTAAACGTCCAACGCCACCAATGATTACTAAAAACGATTATGTTTTTTTACTACCCTCTAAACTAGATAGTTACTTATTTAATAGGTTCTGACTTTCTGTTATAAACAATAAATTGGAAAGATCTAGATTTTATTCTGTAGAACAAAACTTAAAAGACAGAAAAGACTAACTCTCATACCGTACACTAATAAACTCAACTTCTTATCAACAAATACTGCACCTATCACTTTTACTAAGAAACGCCTGATAAAACAAACTGATAAAATGCTCTATCAGTATATCAGTTTTTAATCTCGAATTTTTCAGTAAGGTTTGAGAGTTTGAAGTGACAGGTTGTTTTAATTAAGTGAATTGTGAAATTAATAAAAAGTAATGCCTGAAATAGTACATGTACAAGCTGGACAATGTGGAAACCAAATAGGATCCAAGGTTAGTTTAAACTTAAGTGCATTGACCTTTCTAGAATACAAAAAAAAACAATTACCGAATTTTGTTCAATTGACAGATTTTCGCATGCGCATTGCATCTTAAGTGTTTTAAATTTATAACTCGAATATATTAAAGTGTAATTAATCATATAGAAACAATATATTAGTGTAATAAATTTAAATTATTTAACCTATAAAATAGAAACTCATGGCGCGCAAACGCCTGGTGAAAGTGTGATAGCAAAGTAAAATTACGTTCCTGAGTGTATTTCAGGCGTCTTCTAATATTATTAACACCGGTAGGCCAAGCAATTCATTAAAAAGATAGTTATATATATATACATATTGTAATAGTATTATGTGCTGTAATGATGAAATTGAATAATAATAGAAATATAACATTGCATAAACCTCGTATTAGTCATGCCCTATTGACCAAGTATATTGCACTTTCATGTGATTCATTAATTGTGTCGATAAAAAATATATTTTATAATTTAATTTTTATTAATTCATAACTAAGTAATATTATGTTTTACTTAGCTCTTGATCTTTTATTTGATAAGTAAAAGTATTAATTTATTTTCTGTAAGAAAAGGCGCCGATTGCTCCAAACGACTCTTGTTGTGAAATCTAATAGGTTATTATTTAGAATCGGGGCCGCAAGGAAGGGGGGGAGAGGAGGGGGGGAAAGGGTAGAGGGGAGGTTGGGAACCCCTCCACTACAAACCCCATCTGCAGGAGACAAGTAGTTTTTGAGTTATTAATGTTTAAAAAATTTGAGGTTAAGTACTAAGTTTTTTAATAGGTAACTCAAGAAGGGAAATATGTAGGTATCTTTCGACCAAAGTGCCTCTGTAACCCGACCGAAGATAAGACCGAAGCTCCTGCCCTAGCCTTCGGTCCCAAAAATAACCGCGAAGACTAAGGCAGGAGCTTCGCTCCTGCCTTAGTCTTCGTGGTTATTTTTGTTGTATAACAGCATTTCGGTTCTGGCAGTGGTTCACAGTTCAAACCTAACCTAACCGACAGTGTTATTTGAGCTTGAAATCTGCCTTACTAAACCTAAGTCTAAAATAACAGCATTTCGGTTATAGCACTCGCCGGCCGCTGCCGCGGCACGCTCGCTTCGCTCGCTCGGCTCGTGCAGTGGGTCGCAGTTCAAACCTAACCTAACCGACAGTGTTTTTTTGAGCTTGAAATCTGCTTTAGCTAGTGAATTAAATAACGAATTCAAAAGACAAAAAAAGAAAACATTCGCATACACTCGAAAGTAACGGAATGACGCTTAAATTTTACCGCTCAAAATGGTGTTAAGACTTTTTGTTTTAATTTAAATTTTACCGCTCAAAATGTTGTGAAAACGTTTTGTTTCATCTATTTGTTACAGATGTTAACTGTCAAAATAGTTTAAATTTACTTTTAGCGTTTCGTTTCTGGTTTGCAAGCAAACTGTCAAACGATGAAAATGACAGCAAACACGTTTCATTCTACGTATTTTCTGCTAAAAACGTTTCTTTTCTCACTATTTCAATGAAACTTTGAAAAATTATTTAAATTATTTAGGCGTGGCTCCTGCAAATAAAATGTTATAAATATGTTATAAACAACCATTTCCGACACCCATGTTGTATTAGTTTCTCCAAGTTCGTGCGGCCCCGATTCTAGAGCCGACCCATCTAATAATCCGAACCGCTGCTTTCTTGACTAAGGCGCGCTCTTCTTCTTCGTTTCCCGGTTTTAGGGTTCCGTACCTAAATGGTCTGTCTGTCTCCAGGCTGTATCTCAGAAACCGTAATAGCTAGAAAGCTGAAACTTACACAAGATATGTATTTCTCGTGCCTCTATAACAAACAACAAATACTAAAAATAAAAATAAATTAAAATATTAACGGGGGTCCCTATAACAACAAACGTGTTTTTTTTCGTATTTTTTTTGCTATACTTATATCAATAACGGTACCTGCTAGACTTAAAATTTTCTCAAAATATGTAAATGTATATTAGCTATCAAATGAAATTATAAAATTAATATTAAAGATGGGCTCCCATACAATAATGGTACGGAACCCTTCAAGCGCGAGCCCACCTCGCACTTGGTCAATTATTACCTTTTAGGTAGGGAACCCTAAATAATGAAAATGATAAATATTTATTTACTTTATAACTTAATACTATATGTAATTTTTATATTTATTTAATTACTTAGGTACCTACATCTTATCATTCACAATTTACAAAGCATACAATTATAAAATTAAAAACTAAACCACTAATAAAACTAATTTAAAAGGTTTTTAGATTAGATATTATACTTTTAATTTAATTAATTTTAGACTAGATTTACTTTAAGTAATATTGAATTTAATGAAAATAAATGATTAAAATATTTTACGAATTTAAAAATCAAATGGCCTTTGCCCAGCCGTGGGACGGAACCGGCTAAAAATAATACTAAATAATAATAAAAATCAAATGAATGCCTAATGTTTTAAAAAAAAAATTAAAAGGTTATAATTAATTATTAAATATTCTCTTGTGACAACTTAACTAGGCAAGGCCTGAATCTAAGTAGTAATAATAATAATAAAAATTCGTTTATTTGACACACATATATGTACATATAACACAAATTACATTCAAGAAAAAAAAACTGTAATTATTACAATATTAACATTGGATCAACAAATTTATCATATTAAATTTTATTGATTATAAAGTATTTGTGTAGGTCCCTAGCTCTCACGCTAGGATAACCTGAGTTTGTGAGTAGTTAGTAGTTGTCCAATATAACCCTTGCCTAAATCTAAGTTGTCCAATGTAACCAGTTTACAATATAAAATGGTACCGTTACGATATTTCGAAAATCATAATGTTCGATGAACGAAAGATCGACTGAACATTAGTTCGAATTTACTTTTGTGCGAAACAACTTTATTCGTATCCTATACCTACCGAAAATCGCTGCTGCGAATAAACATTAATTTGTTTTGGAAAGTTTGTTCACATCACCAACTTAACACTCTAGCTCAGAATACATCTTTCTGTATTCTGAGCACTCTAGCTTGCTAACAACCACATATAGACATATTCGCGGACAGCTAAAAGTACACTAACGTACTGTGAAAAACAGGACATAGTTAAAAGTAGTATAAGTGAACAGTAATTTAATATCTTTTAGGTTTTTAACCGACTTCGAAAAAGGAGGAGGTTATTTATTCGACTGTATTTTTTTTTTTTTTATGTATGTTCACCGATTTCTCAGCCATTTGTGGATCGATTCGCAAAATTCTTTTTTTAATTGAAAGAGTATGGTTCTGAATTGGTCCCATTGTCACCAAAATAGGATCTGATGATGGATTCCTAGGGAAATCAAAGGAAAACCTAAAAAATTAGGTTAGTTTTACGCCCGAAGAGAGATTTACGCTCGTTCGGCTGTACTGATATTCATGAAATTTGAGATGAAAATAGGTAAGATTATGTGTTAACACATACGCTACTTTTTATCCCGAAAAAATTTACTGTTCCCGTGGAATGCACCAAATAACATATAAATCTTTTTAACTTCTTCACGCTCGAACGGCTGTACTGACATTGATGAAATTTGGAATGAAGATAGGTTAGACTATGTGTTAAGACATAGGCTACTTTTTATCCCGAAAATAATTACTGTTCCCGTGGGATGCACCAAATAACACATGACACACTGATTTCGCTAAAATTTGAAATGGGGGTAGACTAGACCTTGTATAACACGAAGGTTACTTTTTATCTTAAAAGTCATTGCTATTCCCGTGGGAAGCCCAAATAACTCGATAACCTATTTTACTTCTTCGCGCTCATACGGCAACAAAGATATCGCTCATAAAATTAGCAGCCTATAGTCTGGCTAACAAAAGTAATCTGACGCGAACATCGAGGCTAAGCAACGGCCCAAGCGGCCAGTCTTTTGGGTGACCATGCACAAGACTTTCATAAAAAAATGTGGTATTTTCATCTGGGCGTTACTGTGCTTCGGATAACACGTTAATTTGTTGGTCCTGCGACCTAACAAGCGAACTAACACGCCCACCAAGTCGCTCCAATATGCGCCAACATTCTATGGTGACAACAAAGGGATTTGGTGTTGGCGTATTGGAGCGACTTGGTAGCTAAATTGGAGCGAGTTGGTGGTTGAATTGGAGGCGAGTGAGTCGTACGTTCCAGGTTTATAATAAATTTTATAAGTTATTGAGCATTAAGTGTGTGCAACCTTTTTGGATTTAGTAAATAATTTATTATGATTTTCTCAACTCTAAAAAATAATATTGTGTAAAATCAGGGTTGCCAGAAGTACGAGAAATCTCGTACCATTACGAAATTTAGAGGGTCAGTACGAGATTCAAGATTAACAAAAACCTGTACACTTTTTTATGAGATTTTAACAATGACGACTTCTTTCGCATACCTTTATCACAGATACAGTAAATGGTACATTATTAGCTTTCGAAAGCGCTAAAGGCCCAAATCGCAAAGGTAATTGCGTACTTTTCGAACTATCAAAAGAAATGTACATCAGAATGACAGATAAAATGCTATACTCTAAAAATATAAAATATTTTACTAACATCCCTGATATCGAATATAATTAATAAAAATTATATTCATATAATAATATGATTTTTAATTGTTTTCTTTGAATTGAACAACCCCAAGCGCAAAGAATATGACTACACAAGTTACTTAGTACAGTAAGTAGCATTAATTTTACTAGAGTTTCTTGAAATGTATACATATAAGTACGAGATTATCCGTTGAAATTACAAGATATTTTAGCAACCTTGGTAACAGTAAAAATTATTGTCATTTGGCAACCCTGTACCAAACTCATGGAATGTCAATGTCAGTTTTTCGAACTTTGTAAAACGTCGTAGCAAAATAGATGGTGAAGTGAAGACTTGCGCTGAATAGTTCAAATTCAAAACGCTGCATTCGGCGCGAGCCGCGGGACCGGCTGCTGGCGGCTGCGCGCGCGCCTCCGCTCGCCGCCAGCGACTTCGAACTCCCGGCCGACACAGTGGATAACCAGCCTCACTCATTTCAACAGACAGCTGTTCGCTGACGATGGAAAACTCTTTGCTAATCCGCTCATTAATTCAGGGCGGCTCCAGCAAGATATCGAACATATTCAACTCTGGACCATGGATTGGGTCATTAGACTGAATGCTGCCAAATGTAGTGTCTTACACCTGGGATGGAATAATCCTCACTTATAGAAGGGTCTTGCTATAGCCAAAGTCCAGCAACAAAAAGATCTTGGTGTTATTATTTCAGCAGACTTAAAGTGGGATGACCACATAAGCATGATTGCTAAAAAGGCAAATTCTTTTATGTATCTCATCCGTAAAGTTTTTACTGCAATGACCATTGAAATTTTCACTAAGATTTACAAGACCTACATCAGACCGCTATTAGAATATGGGTTTCAAGTTTGGAGCCCATACTTCCGAAACAACATTGACCTCCTAGAAAGTATTCAAAGAAGAGCTACCAAGATGCCACCAGCCTTATGCCGCAAGACTTATGAGCAACAATTGAAAGCCCTGCGCCTCACCACTCTAGAAGAAAGGAGGTTATGTGGGGATCTAATAGAGACTTTCAAAATGATTAATGGGTTCTACAACCTTCCTAATTTAGCAGATTGCTTTAAAAACTGTAATTGTTACGAGCATAGCAGAGGTCATAGCCAAAAAATCCAGCGTGATCTTGCCAACACTAATATGGGGCATCATATACTCAGCAACAGAGTGGTTCATTATTGGAATAAGTTGCCCGAGGAAGTGGTCAGTGCTACATCAGTGAACAGCTTTAAAAACCGGCTTGATAGCTGGTTGCAGAAATCAAAAAAAAACTCTTGCTAACCTGTGATTAGTGCACTAGTGAACTTTAAACATTGATATTGAATAGTGGACATTATGTGAACTATTAAAAAAATAATTTCAACTCAGTGTGATATAGGCACATCAGCATAATGCTGCTCGCCTATAAATCAAATAAATAAAAATAAATATATAAATATTTGTTAATTTTTTCCTACATGCCTAGTAGACATATCTTAACTAAGCCATGCAAAACAAGTTGTAAATACTAAACTATTCAATGTATAGTCCATTTAATGTATATGTTATGTACATATGTATAGTATAACTGTGTTAGTCATTTTTTGTTTATTAATTTGGTATCCTTTAGCTGTTTTGTTGTTTCTTATACAATTAATTTACTACCTCTTCAATATAAGCAGATATCATAGGTACAATAATGTGTGTATGTGTAACTATAATATGTACTATAAATAACTATATTTTAGTTGTATTACATTTATTTGTTACTAGAGGTTGCCCGCGGCTCCGCCCGCGTGTAGGTCGCTTTTCGCGTAACCTGTGGACAAATTCTATTGTATCCTATTCCCGTGCCAATTTTATATAAACATTACATTGATACGATATCAAAATGAGTAGCATCTGTTTCCGCATTCGATTCCTGAGATCTAGTTAACATCTGTTTATAGCTACTTCGGTGACGATGCGACAGATTAGATCGTTTTCTCCAAGCAATTATTTTAATTTAAATAATTAGAATATGTTAGAACCACTTAAATTCCAATTCAGTAGTATTTAATTTCAAATACACAAAACCCCAATGGCATACCTTAATGCACTCCTGGCAAATATTTTTACAAATTTATTCTAACAATCATATAAACTACAACCATAACAACTTTCAAGACTTTAACTTGATAAATAAATAATTTTCAAACATCTCCTCCCCCATCCCTCTACAAACCCTAAGTTCACCCCTGGCAAAAAAAACTTGATACCATTATTTTTAATTTTACATAAACTATACATATTCCAAATTTCATTGCTAGAAGTTCAAAAACATAGAAATTTCATACAAACTGTTTTACCCCCTTTCACCCCCTTAAAGGAAGAATTTCTAAAAATCTATTCTTAGTACACGTTTAAGTACTAAAATATATACACACTCCAAATTTTACACCTCTAAGTTCAAAAACACAAAACTTTTATTTTTAATTTTAAACCCCCATGGCATCCCCCTCAATGCACCCCTGCCAAAAGTTTTTATAATTTTAATTCAACCATTTAATAAACTATTACCATTACAACTTTCAAGACTTTAACTTGATAAATAAAGATTTTTCCATACAAACTTTCACCCCCCATTACAAACCCTTAGTTCACCCCTGGCAAAAAAAACTTGATACCATTATTTTTAATTTTACTTAAACTATACATGTTCCAAATTTCATTGCTATAAGTTCAAAAACAAAGAAGTTTCATACAAACTGTTTTACCCCCTTTCACCCCCTTAGGGGTGGAATTTCCAAAAATCCGTTCTTAGTACGCGTCTACATACTAAAACAAATACACCCTCCAAATTTCATAACCCTAGGACCAGCCGTTTGGGCTCTGCGTTGTCTATAGATGAGTCAGGACAAAGAGTCTTATAGTATAGATAATACTTGTGCTTATACCTACCATACCTTTTTATATAAATTTTACTATCTACACTTGTGTTATTTTGATGTGTTTAAATGTCATTTATGTAGAAGATAAGGTTTGAATGTTTTTGTTGTAACTATAAGAGTATATGTGAGTAGCCTTGTAACTACCTATATCAATATGTGACTATAAGTGAGAGGGAGCAGGTTGAAAACCAACGCTGGAGGACCTAGTGTACTTCAGCATTATGCTGAAGTACACTAGGTGCACCTTTTGTGCATGTACTTATTGCCTGATATACATCCCAGTCATGTTTTTTGTATGTAATTATGTATGTGCTCAATAAACTTTTTTCTTTCTTTCTTTCAAAATAATATCAATAACTAAATATGAAAATATAACGCTAAAAGATGTGTAGACAAAATGAATGCATATATTAATTGCACCAATATCAATTTATTTATTGCATTACAACATATACCTACCTAATATTGTTGAGTATTAAATAATTTATAAAAAAGTGTATCAATTAAATAATATAGATATATTCTACTAGTAGCTTGTTACATCATAATATACCTGTTAGGTTTGTAATCTTAGCTTAACACCATTGTTAGTAATATTAATTTGTCTTTGGTAATATGTATTGGATATATTGGAAGTGATAAATAAAAGTATTTTCTATTTTTGTATTTCATTTACTATTTCCTGCAGTCTAGAAAGATATAAGGCACCAGATCAAGTGGAAGGTCACCTATGAGGTGAAGATCTAGTCGGTACCTAATGGGACTGGTGTACCATTACGGAGCGAACACGGTCTGCCTCTACTTAGCAGGGGACAAATGTTATGTGCCCGAATATGGACAACGCATATCATGGAGCGATCGCAAGTGCGTTGAAAACTTCGTGAAACGAGCATTGTGATTTCTAGTAAAAGATGGTTACGTGGCAGCGGCGTCACAATAGGATACTGAATATAAATAATCATCTTTTATGTTACATACTGAGTACCTATTTACCTATACTAGTGCCGCTGCTTCACTAATATTTAGATAACTAGTAGGTACCTAGTTACTTTTACTTACTTATTGAAACAATAAAACGCTCTGTCTACTAGGCTGTAGGTATGCCGAAATAAAAAGGTTTCAATTAGGAGCTAAATAACTGAACTCAATTTTCGTGAATTTTAATAATTTCAATTCGACTTAAGTATGTAATACAATTATATTTATTTACAAATTATTCCAGTCACATGCTATGGTAGTCGAAGATGGCTACGTAGGTACATCCATTAAATCACATAACAAAATCATTGATTGCTCTGTATCCTTTACATATTTTTTATAAACTACGTATGTAAACTAATTATAATTTATTAATAATAAACACAGTTGACATGTGTTTGAAATTTTGACAGCAGCTGCAGACTTTTTAATTATGTTCCACTTCCAGTTTGGTGTTTTAGTAAATTACATTTTGTGGCATAAATGAAAGAGGTTGGTTTGTTTTTCACAGAAGTTGTCGAACAGTGGACAATAAAAGCACAATAAACAATAAAATTAATCATGGGAAAATGTTTAAACTTTATAAATAATTTAACGCTTGTTATTACTGAGTTTTATTTGGTCTAGAGAGCCTGAAAACAAAAAAGCGGAAAAAGAGGTTATTCATTTAATAAAAAAAAAAAGTGACACAAATAATATTTATTGGTATTTCACATCTCTAATCCCAGCGAATTATCAGCGATTTATCAGCGATTTAACCGTGGATGGTCGAAGTAAGGGGGCTGGATGTTACTCTTAGTACAAGCAGTGGTTAAACTAAATAAAGGGCTTGAAAAACTCTCGACACCAGAGCTTGGCCACTTAGGTCATACTAAGTGGAAGAAGAAACTGTAAAATTTGCTATATTAATGGACTAGACCCTCGAACGGATAAGGAAAATATTTATTTCTCCCTTCACTAGGAGTTATTCCGCTTCGTTCGAATTTCCCCCAGGATGTTTTGGGCTTATGACACTCCAAATATTATATAATTTGTGCTATTTTGGACTTCTTTATGCTCAAACGGTTGGAACAAATACGATGAAAATTTTCGCGCTCGCTTTGCTCGCGCATAGCTCGCTTCACTCGCATTTGGTTATGGTACGTTTTGACACATCAAACATTATGTAATTTGTGCTGCTTTGGACTTCTTTATACTCCAACGGTTCGAACAAATACGGTGAAAATTTTCGCGCTCGCTTCGCTCGCGCATAGCTCGCTTCGCTCGCATTTGGTTCCGGTACGTTTTGACACATCAAACATTATGTAATTTGTGCTCCTTAGGACTTCTTTATACTTCAACGGTTCGAACAAATACGGTGAAAATTTTCGCGCTCGCTTCGCTCGCGCATAGCTCGCTTCGCTTGCATTTGGTTCTGGTACGTTTTGACACATCAAACATTATGTAATTTGTGCTGCTTTGGACTTCTTTATGCTCCAACGGTTCGAACAAATACGGTGAAAATTTTCGCGCTCGCTTCGCTCGCATCCAGCTCACTTTGCTTGTCCTTGGTTCTAGTACGTTTTAACAAAACAAAAATTATGTAATTTGTGCAGCTTTGGACTTCTTTATGCTCAAACGGTTCGAACAAATACGGTGAAAATTTTCGCGCTCGCTTCGCTCGCGCATAGCTCGCTATGCTCGCATCCGGCTCGTTTTGCACGCAATTGGTTCTAGTACGTTTTGACACAACAAAAAATATGTAATTTGTGCTGCTTTGGACTTCTTTATGATCAAACGGTTTGAACAAATACGGTGAAAATTTTCGCGCTCGCTTCGCTCGCATCCGGCTCGTTTTGCACGCAATTGGTTCTAGTACGTTTTGACACAATAAAAATTATGTAATTTGTGCTGCTTTGGACTTCTTTATGCTCAAACGGTTTGAACAAATACGGTAAAAATTTTCGCGCTCGCTGCGCTCGCGCATAGCTCGCTTCGCTCGCGTCCAGCTCGTTTTGCTCCCAATTGGTTGCCTGCCTGGCACACGCCAGATTTTTTCATCGTGAAGTTTATTTGGCTCTCCATAGCTATAACTGAAAAAAATATCATGACTAACCACTAAAAATTTAAAAATAAAATTGTTTTAAAAAACAAACAACCGACTTCAAAAACACAACTAAAAAGGGAAAAATAATTTTAAGCCTGCATCAAATCAAGAATATATAACTAGAATCGAAGAGTTTATTTCCTGTACTTATAAAAAACTATTTTAATTTTTTATTAATCCTGTTTTCTTGAAGTCGGTGCCATCTAAGAAGAACAAATTAATGTTTGTTAAAAAAAAAACTATTTTCAATTGTCTTTCTTTGTTGGCACCGACTCCAAGAATACAGGATTAATATGAATTTAAAATAGTTTTTTATAAGTACATGAAATAAACTCTTCGATTCTAGTTATATATTCTTGATTTGATGCAGGCTTAAAATTATTTTTCCCTTTTTAGTTGTGTTTTAGAAGTCGGTTGTTTGTTTTTTAAAACAATTTTATTTTTTAATGTGTTTTATTTTATTTTATTTATTTCAATCCTTTCATATATTTAAGTCTCTTTGTTGCAAGTAGTAATTTAAGTGTTTGTATATATGTTATATAATTTGTATATTTATTAAGTTACGTATTAATTGTTTTTTATTTAATTAAGTATTGTAAAAGTGTTTATGTGCGATTTTTAAAAAATGTGGTGCTCTAAAGACTATGTTTATCTAGCCAAGCTACAGGCGCTACATATCATATACGTAGTACACCGTTGCTTAACCTCGATGATCGCGTCTGATCACCTTAGCTAGCCGAGCTACAGGCGCTACATATCATATACGTAGTACACCGTTGCTTAACCTCGATGATCGCGTCTGATCACCTTAGCTAGCCGAGCTACAGGCGCTACATATCATATACGTAGTACACCGTTGCTTAACCTCGATGATCGCGTCAGATCACCTTAGCTAGCCGAGCTACAGGCGCTACAGTATTAGACGCGGGCAGTTATATAGCAGTGACCTCACTATTGGTTTAGATTGATTGAGTAATGGCGCTTATCTTATCTTAATAACGTAACTAACCTTAACCAAAGCCCAAGCCAGATAACGCAAGCATTAAACATTACATTAGAAGTTACTCATTTAGAACAATATTAAATGGTATTTTTATCATTCACAATTTACATAGCATGCAATTTAAAATAAATTATAAAATTAAAAAAACTTGAGAGGTTTCAAGGGACAATGGAACGAAGTTCCTTTCGATTAATTAGTAAAGGAATTGTAATAAAATTGTTTTTTTTTATATTAAATTTCTTTTTTTTATTAATAGTGTAATATAAACTTAATCAGTAGGCTCAATCGCAACTCCACCTGAAACGAATGGCGCTGTTGTCAATTAGTAAATACTTTCATTGATAGCCGTATTTGACTTCCGAACAAATTTTGGAGATGCGACGTTGCCATACCGTGCGCAAAAAGTGTCGTGACAACTTTTCGTAAGATTTTTTTCCGTCTAGCCTTTTTTCATAATGCGCGATAAGGAACTTCGTTCCAAAAAAAACTAAAAAACCACTAACAAAACTAATTTAAAAGGCCTCTCCGGACAGAACCTGAGGGAAAGGTACCCATAACGCTCGTGGCATTGCCGCGCTGTATAGCGATGGATAGCCTTTGCGCCAGGTACGATCCGGAGCGGTATTCACCAGACCTCTCTCTAATAATAATTCTATATCAGCAATTAAAAGATTAATTATAAAATTAAAAAAAAACCACTGACGGAATTTTGTGAGGGCGGTTGTACATTTCAGATACTCGTAACCACCTTTTCATATTTTAGATAACCACCTTTGCATATCTATACCAATATTTATACGAGTAAAGAGGAGATTTTTGATTTTTTGTTTGTTTCTTTGATACAAATAGGCTCCGAAACTATTGGACTGATTTGGACAAAAAGTAAAATAAAATTAATAATAGTTGGCCGAAATGGCGTGACTTGTCAATGTATATGAAATCAAACAAGTAAGTTGTGGTGAATTTTTTTTTATAAAAAGACTAAACTATCTAACCCGGCTAATCTATACTAGCAATCCCGGCGAACACAGTTTCGCCACAAAGTTGAAATAATCCCTGAATGTTGTTTGCTACTCCCTCACGGAGCCCGAGACCTTTCCAACGAATGCTGTACCGTGGAAATCGGTTCGTGCGTTCTGGAGTTATAGCGGCAGGAAGGAAAAACCTACTTATTTTTATATTATAGATAAATATAAGGATAATGAAAACTTCATCATGTGGGCAATCGAAGAATGTGAAAAGTCGGTTCAATCCAGATATTGTAACGTACCTAAAATTCGTTTTGACCAATAGCGTCGTCTGAAATTATTAATGTACTTAAAATTTTCTCCGACTCTAAAATTCGTTATAGAAAGCCTTCTGAACAATTAAACATTTTTCACAGCTCTTAAAAAAAATTACACTTATTTTTTGTTGCACTGGATATCTTTGCACATTTTTACGTCTGCAAGTGCCCAGGGCAAGAACATTATCATGAAAGTTTTCAATGTACTTGTTTTTCATGATATTTGCATATCTAATACCTACTGGATCAATTAACGGATTGTTAAGAATAATATTCAATTTTTTTTTCGAGTAGAAAACGGTCACACTTACTTAATATTAAAATCAACTTTTAGTAATAAGTAAGTCTGACCGTTTTCTACGCGAAAATATTAAGATGCCTTACGTGAACAGTTTACAATGTTTAATACTTAATTTTCCGTACATCTTTTAAAAACATCTGAAACTAACAATAATTTTGTAACATATCTTAGAAAATCATCATCATCAATCATCGAATTTCATGAATTTATTCATAAATAGAACCAAAATCATTATCATATCTGAGGCAACAAAGCCACTGTACACCATTGTTATCATTAGACGCGTTAAAAGACAGCAACCGATAAAACATTTATAATCCTGCATCAAACCGAGCATTGTTAAAAAATAATATTATTCGTTTCAGTTCTGGGAGATAATATCTGACGAGCACGGTATCGACCCGCACGGAGTATACCGCGGCACCAACCCGCTCCAACACGAGCGGCTTAACGTATACTACACCGAGGCTAGCAATGGTAACTCTAGATAATATCTGACGGCACGGTGTCGACTAGCACGGAGTGTACTGCGGCACAAACCCGCTCCAACACGAGCGGCTTACCGTATGCTACACCGAGGCTAGCAATGGTAACTCTAGATAATAGCACGATGCACGGTGTTGACTAGCACGGAGTCTACCGCGGCACCAACCCGCTCCAACACGAGCGGCTTAACGTATACTACACCGAGGCTAGCAATGGTAACTCTAGATAATATCTGTCAGCACGGAGTATACCGCGGCACCAACCCGCTCCAACACGAGCGGCTTACCGTATGCTACACCGAGGCTAGCAATGGTAACTCTAGATAATAGCACGATGCACGGTGTTGACTAGCACGGAGTCTACCGCGGCACCAACCCGCTCCAACACGAGCGGCTTAACGTATACTACACCGAGGCTAGCAATGGTAACTCTAGATAATATCTGACGAGCACGGCATCGACCCGCACGGAGTATACCGCGGCACCAACCCGCTCCAGCACGAGCGGCTTAACGTATACTACACCGAGGCTAGCAATGGTAACTCTAGATAATAGCACGATGCACGGTGTTGACTAGCACGGAGTGTACCGCGGCACCAACCCGCTCCAACTCGAGCGGCTTAACGTATACTACACCGAGGCTAGCAATGGTAACTCTAGATAATATCTGATAGCACGGTGTCGACTAGCACGGAGTGTACTGCGGCACCAACCCGCTCCAACACGAGCGGCTTAACGTATACTACACCGAGGCTAGCAATGGTAACTCTAGATAATATCTGACGGCACGGTGTCGACTAGCACGGAGTTTACCGCGGCACCAACCCGCTCCAACACGAGCGGCTTAACGTATACTACACCGAGGCTAGCAATGGTAACTCTAGATAATATCTGACGAGCACGGTATCGACCCGCACGGAGTATACCGCGGCACCAACCCGCTCCAACACGAGCGGCTTAACGTATACTACACCGAGGCTAGCAATGGTAACTCTAGATAATAGCACGATGCCCGGTGTCGACCCGCACGGAGTGTACCGCGGCACCAACCCGCTCCAACACGAGCGGCTTAACGTATACTACACCGAGGCTAGCAATGGTAACTCTAGATAATAGCACGATGCACGGTGTTGACTAGCACGGAGTCTACCGCGGCACCAACCCGCGCCAGCACGAGCGGCTTAACGTATACTACACCGAGGCTAGCAATGGTAACTCTAGATAATAGCACGATGCACGGTGTCAACCCGCACGGAGTGTACCGCGGCACCAACCCGCTCCAACACGAGCGGCTTAACGTATACTACACCGAGGCTAGCAATGGTAACTCTAGATAATAGCACGATGCACGGTGTCGACCCGCACGGAGTGTACCGCGGCACCAACCCGCTCCAACACGAGCGGCTTAACGTATACTACACCGAGGCTAGCAATGGTAACTCTAGATAATAGCACGATGCACGGTGTCGACCCGCACGGAGTGTACTGCGGCACCAACCCGCTCCAACACGAGCGGCTTAACGTATACTACACCGAGGCTAGCAATGGTAACTCTAGATAATAGCACGATGCACGGTGTTGACTAGCACGGAGTGTGCCGCGGCACCAACCCGCTCCAACACGAGCGGCTTAACGTATACTACACCGAGGCTAGCAATGGTAACTCTAGATAATAGCACGATGCACGGTGTTGACTAGCACGGAGTGTGCCGCGGCACCAACCCGCTCCAACACGAGCGGCTTAACGTATACTACACCGAGGCTAGCAATGGTAACTCTAGATAATAGCACGATGCACGGTGTTGACTAGCACGGAGTGTGCCGCGGCACCAACCCGCTCCAACACGAGCGGCTTAACGTATACTACACCGAGGCTAGCAATGGTAACTCTAGATAATATCTGACGAGCACGGCATCGACCCGCACGGAGTATACCGCGGCACCAACCCGCGCCAGCACGAGCGGCTTAACGTATACTACACCGAGGCTAGCAATGGTAACTCTAGATAATATCTGATAGCACGGTGTCGACTAGCACGGAGTGTACTGCGGCACCAACCCGCTCCAACCACGAGCGGCTTAACGTTATACTACACCGAGGCTAGCAATGGTAACTCTAGATAATATCTGACTGCACAGTGTTGACTAGCACAGAGTGTACTGCGGCACCAACCCGCTCCAACACGAGCGGCTTAACGTATACTACACCGAGGCTAGCAATGGTAACTCTAGATAATATCTGACGAGCACGGCATCGACCTGCACGGAGTCTACCGCGGCACCAACCCGCTCCAACACGAGCGGCTTAACGTATACTACACCGAGGCTAGCAATGGTAACTCTAGATTATATCTGACGAGCACGGCATCGACCTGCACGGAGTCTACCGCGGCACCAACCCGCTCCAACACGAGCGGCTTAACGTATACTACACCGAGGCTAGCAATGGTAACTCTAGATTATATCTGACGAGCACGGCATCGACCTGCACGGAGTCTACCGCGGCACCAACCCGCTCCAACACGAGCGGCTTAACGTATACTACACCGAGGCTAGCAATGGTAACTCTAGATTATATCTGACGAGCACGGCATCGACCTGCACGGAGTCTACCGCGGCACCAACCCGCTCCAACACGAGCGGCTTAACGTATACTACACCGAGGCTAGCAATGGTAACTCTAGATTATATCTGACGAGCACGGCATCGACCTGCACGGAGTCTACCGCGGCACCAACCCGCTCCAACACGAGCGGCTTAACGTATACTACACCGAGGCTAGCAATGGTAACTCTAGATTATATCTGACGAGCACGGCATCGACCTGCACGGAGTCTACCGCGGCACCAACCCGCTCCAACACGAGCGGCTTAACGTATACTACACCGAGGCTAGCAATGGTAACTCTAGATTATATCTGACGAGCACGGCATCGACCTGCACGGAGTCTACCGCGGCACCAACCCGCTCCAACACGAGCGGCTTAACGTATACTACACCGAGGCTAGCAATGGTAACTCTAGATTATATCTGACGAGCACGGCATCGACCTGCACGGAGTCTACCGCGGCACCAACCCGCTCCAACACGAGCGGCTTAACGTATACTACACCGAGGCTAGCAATGGTAACTCTAGATTATATCTGACGAGCACGGCATCGACCTGCACGGAGTCTACCGCGGCACCAACCCGCTCCAACACGAGCGGCTTAACGTATACTACACCGAGGCTAGCAATGGTAACTCTAGATTATATCTGACGAGCACGGCATCGACCTGCACGGAGTCTACCGCGGCACCAACCCGCTCCAACACGAGCGGCTTAACGTATACTACACCGAGGCTAGCAATGGTAACTCTAGATTATATCTGACGAGCACGGCATCGACCTGCACGGAGTCTACCGCGGCACCAACCCGCTCCAACACGAGCGGCTTAACGTATACTACACCGAGGCTAGCAATGGTAACTCTAGATTATATCTGACGAGCACGGCATCGACCTGCACGGAGTCTACCGCGGCACCAACCCGCTCCAACACGAGCGGCTTAACGTATACTACACCGAGGCTAGCAATGGTAACTCTAGATAATATCTGACGAGCACGGCATAATATCGACCCGCACGGAGTATACCGCGGCACCAACCCGCTGCAGCACGAGCGTTGTTTCAAAGACCTGTCGCCAAGAAAATAAAATGTATTGACATCTTCTAATATATAGAATTTCCATGTCACAATGTTAGTTACCGTACTCCTCCGAAACGACTTGACCGATTTTTACCAAATTTTATATGGGTATTCAGTAGGTCTGAGAATCGGCTACTATCTGTTTTTCATACTCCTAAGTGATAAGGGTGGTTCACCTTCAAATATTTTTTTTTTATTTTTGGCAAAAAAGTAATTTATTTTATAATGTGGCATCAAAAAATCCACACAACCCTACATTTTTACTTTTTATGGCAATTAAGTATAGTAATTTAATCATTTTTCATCCCGCTCGATAATTGATCAATATATATAGGCAGTGGTCCCACCGGCGACGATGAACGAGAAACGAGTAGAACTAGAAACTATAAACGAGTTTGTGATCAGCGGGAAGCGAGTGTAGTTTCGATAGTTTTGTCGCCGGGCTATAAGCGAGTGTGTAAGTGCGACGAGCGATTACTCGCGCCACTCGCCTCGTGCGCCATTCAATGCCGCACTGTATAGAAATGATGAAGCGGGCGAGTATCGCTGAACGAGTATTGCTAAGCGAGTTTATTTTTGAAAGCTCGTCGCTTAAGCGATAAAACTAGTAAAGTGTGAACAGTCAGCGATCAATTATTTGTATGCGCATCTCTTTTATTAACACGAAATGTTATATCTATTGAACGTTTCTTGAGCGAGAAAATAGTCGATAGTTAACCGTTTACTCGCCGTTGGTGGGACCACTGCCTTAGTGTTTCTAAATTTACTTAGGGCAAAACAACGTTTGCCGGGTCAGCTAGTAATATTATGTATTGTTAGCAAATGCACTAATAGTAGGGTAGTCTTAACTATTTCTGCCCATATAAACGCGCATTAGCGCACACAAAGAAATGCCAGAGAGGGCTCGAGTGCTTGAGCCTAGCAGTCGTCCCTTGAGGCAGGCCTGTGTCACTCCGCGTGTAGGTGTTAAAAACATACCTACGGGCGGCGGCCACTGCGCAAAGGGCCAATCTATGTGGCTCTTTCAATACCACAGAATAATAACTAGTACTACGTATAACCATGTACAATGTATTATGAACCGTAGCATAGTGAATTAAGGCCCATATTCCTTTGAAAAGAAATTGGTAGGTAACAAAATGATCAGGAGCTCGACTGGGCCGCGAGCTAAATTAAATCATATTGTTTATCAGATTGAGTTCATATTTCTTTGAAAACCATTGCGAAGTGAAGCTTCTGTACGAAGTACAAGTTATTATTCTGTGCTTGAGGTTATGTAAGCCAGTTTTTGCCATTCCTAGTCATTGAAACCACTCCGGTTCTATTTTGTATTGTGCTATTGGAAATCGTTCGTTGTGTGTGTAACTACTTTTAATGTAATTTCGAGTCTATTTGTTGTAAGATATGATGTTGTGAAATTAAAGGTTAGTTTGTGTACTTTTGTATTTTTTTTTTAAAACCACTTCTGGTCACTTATAGTATGTACTCTATTCCGCAGGAAACTACGTCCCCCGCGCGGTGTTGGTGGACCTGGAACCAGGCACCATGGACTCTGTGCGCTCCGGACCCTACGGACAGCTGTTCCGCCCGGACAACTTCGTGTTCGGACAGAGCGGTGCCGGTAAGCGACCCACAGATGGCGCTAGTTGTAGACAAATACAAATACAAATCATTTATTGATAACACCAAAGTTACAAGTCAAATAATATGATATCAATACAAAAGTATATGATATGTATCCATGTCAATTTTCAATTATATTCTAGTACTATAATATCATTACAATAGTATAATTATGATATTAATCATAATGTAAATTTTCACTACTAATTCTAGTATCTAATATAATATCAATACAAAAGTATATGATATGAATCAAATGTCAATTTGTCAATTTAAATGTCAATTTTCAAATTTAGATAATCATTTATATTATAAAAAGTGTTATCTAATAGCCAAACCCTGAGTGTAGTGTTAAAGCTGGCGGTGGAAGGTGCGTCCCGGACAGTCGCGGGTACGCGGTTGTAGATCGCGGGCCCCAACACGTAAACGGACCTCTCCAATTTCACAAGTCGATGAACCGGCGTTTCGATTGTCGTTGAGACTGCGTGTAGTTGTGTAATTCTAGTTCCTGTTTAAAGATGGCGCCACTTGAAGTTTGCGAATTTGGAGCATAGACGGCGTAAATGCATACCGTTAGTGAGCAGGGCAGTGTAGGTAGTGACAGATATAATGTTTTCTATAGCCATACTTGTACACAGTTTTATATTCAATCGAACTGAAACTGAATTGTTCGATCAGTCAAGGGAATCGCCCTGGTGTGAACAAAATAATAATGCTAATTATTTTATTATCATTACATATAATAAGGCAGAAAAAATCGAGTGTCTGTACATTAAGTATTTTTCCAAAAAACTGATAGAGGGCGATTGAAGAAGAGTAACAAATAAATAAATAAATATTAGGACACTTTCACACACGGTTGGTTAGCCCCATACTGAACCATTTCTAGCTCGTATTATGGTTGCTAACACAACTGATATACTACATATACATACATACATACATGCATATATATATAAATACATATTTAACACCCAGACCCACAGCCAACAAATTTAGTTAAGCACAAAGATGTTGACCGAGCCGGGAATCGAACCCGGAACCTTCTGATTAGCAGACCGGCATGGTAATCTTTACGCCAACGAGGTCGTCAAATAAAAAAAATAAAAAAATAAAACAAAAAACTATGTTGTTGATGTGAAACATCCATTTTGCCCTTATCATCGTCTTAACCGAAAACCAAACAGAGTTTATGGTTTTGTTGGTATTAGTAGTACATTCACATTTACAATATTAGTTTATTTTAAAAATATGTTTATGTTAACAGCATAGAACTCTGTTTTAGTTAAATCAGATCAATTCATTTTTATTCCTTTTGTTTCACGTTTAAAAAATATATTTGTGTAATAGACATATATGTACTGTCAAGGAAAAATGAATAAAAAAATGTATACATTAATTTACTATACTTTATTGCAATTATGTGAGTGTTGTTTATAAACTAAATTGCACAAAATTAAAAAAATATATATAAGAAGGTCAATTTTATATGTGATTTTAAGTATGTTGTTTAAAAACAACATTGTCTATTTAAGGGTTAAACATCCATCCATATTAAACATGAGCAATTAAATCATAAAAATAACAATACAAAATAAGGGCCATTTAAATACATAAATAAATGTCCAATGGAATAATTACAAAAATAATTAAAAAAAATAAAGTTTTGAAGCAGTGCTTGAAGTGAATTTTCAACTGACCATAAGTTGAATGAAATCGTCTAATGGTGAATGAAAACTTTTGTAATGAAGTTCCTTATCGCGCGTTATGAAAGGGGGCTAGACGGAAAAAAATCTTACGAAAAGTTGTCACGACACTTTTTGCGCACGGTAGGGCAACGTCGCATCTCCAAAATTAGTTCGGAAGTCAAATACGGCTATCAATGAAAGTATTCACTAATTGACAACAGCGCCATTCGTTTCAGGTGGAGTTGCGATTGAGCCTACTGATTAAGTTTATATTACATTATATTTGTTAAAAATACAATAAAAAATATCTCTCTTCTTTTCTTCCTTGCCTTATCCCACTAGGTGGGGTCGGCAGCAAATTTTCCTCTTCCACTCTCCTCTATCAGCCGTCGTCTCTACACTCACTCCTTTCACTCTCATGTCCTCATTCACCCACTCCATCCACGTCTTCTTCGGTCGGCCTCTTGCCTTTCTTCCTTGCACTTCCATTTCCACACATCTCCTACTAACATGCATCTCCTCTCTACGCATCGCATGCCCATACCCCGCTAACCTCCCACTCTTTAGTTTCTCACTCACTGGTGCTACTTTCAAACTTCCTCTAATATACTCATTCCTTATTTTATAATACAAAAAAAAATATATTACAATTTCTTCACGAATAAATCGAAAAGAACTTCGTTCCATCCGGGTGTCCCTTGATACCTCTCAATTTTTTTTGACGTGACAACGTCTTAAATTAGGTTGCGGCTGGGAGTCACTTATGAAAAAGTGTAACGCCCGGTAACGTTACGATGAGTCACCGAACGAGAGAGAGGCCCGCCGAATGCCTTGCGTCTCTCTCCCACTCAACTATGATCGTGACAACGTCTGCCGCGTGCTGCGCGCGCGGCAGACGTTGTCACGTAAAATCTTCGCCCGTAAAACCGACTTTACAGGCAACCATTTTTTTTAAAATATATATTTATATTATTTTATTTTATAATTCATTTATTCCTTAAAAATATAGCATTGCAGAGACATAGTCTCTAAAGCACTACATTTCTTAAAAATAACATATAAACACTAAAAGTAAACATTTGTACAATACTTAATTAAATAAAAAAAAACAATTAAGTAATACGTAACTTAATAAACATACAAATTATATAACAATATACAAACACTTAAATTACTACAAGAAGGAGACTTGGATATAAATACATGGAAAGACTGACATAAACAAAGTAAAACACATGAAAAAAAAATGGTTGCCTGTAAAGTCGGTTTTACGGGCGAAGATTTTACGTGACAACGTCTGCCGCGTGCTGCGCGCGCGGCAGACCGATCATAGTTGAGTGGGAGAGAGACGCAAGGCATTCGGCGGGCCTCTCTCTCGTTCGGTGACTCATCGTAACGTTACCGGGCGTTACACTTTTTCATAAGTGACTCCCAGCCGAAACCTAATTTAAGACGTTGTCACGTCAAAAAACAATTGATACGTAACTTGATAAACATACAAATTATATAACAATATACAAACACTTAAATTACTACAAGAAGGAGACTTGGATATAAATACATGGAAAGACTGAGATAAATAAAATAAAACACATGAAAAAAAAACAACTAGGTACTTAAAAGATAGTAAGTAAGTTATTTGTATGTTATTCAGGCAACAACTGGGCCAAGGGTCACTACACCGAAGGCGCTGAGCTGGTCGACTCCGTTATGGATGTCGTGAGGAAGGAAGCCGAGGGCTGCGACTGCTTACAAGGTGAGCGAATATTGTGCTACAGCGCCATCTGTTATCTGTTTTTAACGGTTTTAAATATGTAAAGCGGATCATAACAAATTGTCCTTGCTATGATGACTGAGTGCGATCTGCTTACAAGGTGAGCGAATATTGTGCTACAGCGCCATCTGTTATCTGTTTTTAACGGTTTTAAATATGTAAAGCGGATCATAACAAATTGTCCTTGCTATGACGACTGAGTGCGATCTGCTTACAAGGTGAGCGAATATTGTGCTACAGCGCCATCTGTTATCTGTTTTTAACGGTTTTAAATATGTAAAGCGGATCATAACAAATTGTCCTTGCTATGACGACTGAGTGCGATCTGCTTACAAGGTGAGCGAATATTGTGCTACAGCGCCATCTGTTATCTGTTTTTACCGGTTTTGAATATGTAAAGCGGATCATAACAAATTGTCCTTGCTATGATGACTGAGTGCGATCTGCTTGCGGGTGAATGGAAAATTTTTCAAAGATGATGTATGGAATTTTGTGAAAAGAAATTCTAAAACGATAAGAATTAGAAGAATAAGAATATATTTATTGTTCAACTGTGTTAGGTACAAGATCTTAAGTGTAAATACAGGTATCAACAGTCGTGTCAATTGCGAACATACAATAATGATGTATTGCTTCTTAACAATACAAAAAAGATAAAAAATATATATAACTAGCTGACCCGGCAAACGTTGTTATGCCTTAATATAAAAAAAAAAACTAAATATACAGTAGCCGATTCTCAGACCTACTGAATACGCATATCAAATTTGGAAAAAATCGGTCAAGCCGTTGCGGAGGAGTACGGTAACAAACACTGTGACACGGAAATTTTATATATAAGATAATTATAATAAACATAGATGGTTTGGCTAAAATGCTAAAATGAATAAATAAATGAATTAAATTTAATTAATGTTTATGATTTTTATACTATGACTTGAAAGAATAGTCGAAATAAATGGTATTTGACTTTCTTAATTAGTACAATGTCGTCCACTCACTAGCGTAGTTGTCGATCGACTACCCCCTTTCTTAGCATCCCCACTCTGATCTCTGTTCGGACGGTGGTACCGTCAACTATAAAAATATATCTTCTTTTTATGGGTGGTGTAACCAGTCCTTATTTGCCAAAATACTACTAACTCCAAATAGTAGAAAACAAAGATCATGGTGTGGATATCTTAGTGTAACACATAGGTAAAGATAAAGGATAAAGATAAAGATAAATTTATTTGTAGTAAACTTAGGTGTACGTACATGATGACTTAGTGCTACGTTTTTAAAGAATTATTTTTTGTTGTACGTTGTGGGAAAAACTGCGTCTCGTGCTGGGTCTCCTTGGAGCCTGTTTACCGAGCCGCAGTTGTCCCCTTGGTACCTTACAATGTAAATAAACGAATTTGACTTTGACTTTGTCTTTGTCCCAGGCTTCCAGCTGACCCACTCGCTGGGCGGCGGCACCGGCTCCGGGATGGGCACGCTGCTGCTCTCCAAGATCCGGGAGGAGTACCCGGACCGCATCATGAACACCTTCAGCGTCGTGCCTTCTCCCAAGGTGGGTTTATTGAGCTTCCCTACCTTCTTCTTCTCCTTTACCATTTCCCACTAGGTGGGGTCGATACAGCCTGTTTTTCTCTTCCACGCCACTCTATCAGCCGTCATCTCCACATTCACTCCCTTCTCATTCATATCCTCCTTCACACAATTCATCCTCGTCTTCTTTGATATTTATTCTTGGTAGTTAATGTTATCTTCTTACCTTCAGCGTCGTGCCTTCTCCGAAGGTGGGTATATTGAGCTTCCCTACCTTCTTCTTCTTACCTTCAGCGTCGTGCCTTCTCCGAAGGTGGGTATATTGAGCTTCCCTACCTTCTTCTTCTTACCTTCAGCGTCGTGCCTTCTCCGAAGGTGGGTATATTGAGCTTCCCTACCTTCTTCTTCTTACCTTCAGCGTCGTGCCTTCTCCGAAGGTGGGTATATTGAGCTTCCCTACCTTCTTCTTCTTACCTTCAGCGTCGTGCCTTCTCCGAAGGTGGGTATATTGAGCTTCCCTACCTAACAGGTAAAAATAGCCAAACCCTGAGTGTAGTGAGCTGGCGGTGGAAGGTGCATCCCGGACAGGCGAGGGTCCGCGGTTGTAGATCGCGGGCCCCAACACGTAAACGGTCATTGGTGGCGATTCAGCGGCACACACGACTAAACTAAATTTAAATAAGCTCCGTCTCTTTTCATCTTAGGTGGCCAGAAAGAGACGACACGTTCCGCACCATAGTCAAACCAACTAAAATCACGCCAAATGTAGAAAATATAGGCGACTTTAGTCCGCACTCACTTGTATCACCTCTAAAACTACCTACATTTTCCATATTTGACGTGAAGTTTTAGTTGTTTTGTCTGTGGTTCAGAACGTGCCGTCTCTTTCTGGCCACCTAAGATGAAAAGAGACGGGGCTTCTTTAAATTTAGTTTAGTCGTGTGTGCCGCTGAATCGCCACCATTCTATTCTATTCTCTTCAGGCAACTTCAGATCTACTTTCAGAGTATCACCATCATCATCATCAGCCTATATCTACCCACTGCTGGGTATAGGTCTCCTCCCTCTTATGCCAGTATCTGTAATCTTGTGCTCCACGGCCCCAGAGCGTGCCCTCAATGGACCGGATGTCGTTAACCCATCGGGCTGGTGGTCTGCCTATAGGTCGCTTTCTATCCCGCGGAAGCCATTCAGTGGTTATTTTGCTCCATCTATTGTCTTGACGTCTGGCAACGTATCCCAGCGCCACTTGAGTCGCGTAACACGGTCCCCCACGTCAGTAACTTTCGTCCTGCGTCGGATTTCCGTGTTACGGACTCGATCTTTCAGGCTGATGCCTAACATAGCCCTTTCCATTGCCCGCTGCGCAACTTTAATTTTGTGCATGGATTCCTCAGTAAGGGTCCATGTTTCGGCTCCGTATTTCATTGTAGGCAAGACACATAAATATATATTTTTTTTTATATCATTTTAATAAAATTTATTGTGGTATAATAATAAAATAAACATTGATTGACGAGTTTGCTTTTTAGACTCTGTGGGATCTTATTGTTTTTCAAGATGTCTTCAAGTTTACCGTTTTCAGAGTATGAGTTATGAAAATGTTTATTCTTCCCTTGTCCAGGTGAGCGAAGTGGTTCTAGAGCCATACAACGCGACGCTGTCAGTCCACCAGCTTGTCGAGAACACTGACATGTCATTCTGTATCGACAACGAAGCTCTTTACAACATCTGCTTCAAGACTTTACGCTTGGCCAACCCCAGCTACGGAGACCTCAACCATTTAATATCGGTAAGTTTCATAATAAGAAAGGAAGAAAAAATATTTTTTTTTTCACAAAAGAAATAATTATTTTTTTTGTGACACAATAAAGACGCCATCTGTTGACTGAATCTTGGAAACTATACGATACTAGATCAAAACAACGTGATACTTTGGGCGCGATTTTGACCCACTTTAAACGGCCAGATTTCGTTGAAACTTAGTTGATTTATTGAGGACCGATGACAATACACTAATTTGATAAAATTATTTCATTTTTTTTGTATTTTTGTTTGTATGTTTGTTACAAACAAACATACACTGACTTCTTTGGGCGCGATTTTGACCCACTTAAAACGGCCAGATAAGCGTGTTTTTTAGTTTTTTTAATACAGTAATACAGAACTTTATTAGCCCTAAATAACATACGTTAAAGGCAAGTCATACTACAATAATTACTTAATACTTAAAAACATTAGTTAGATAAAATTAAATAAACTTACAAATTTCATTAAATAAATATTCTACCCCATTAAATACTACACATGTGTGTAGTATTTAATAGCACTTGTTTTCCATGTTTATTAAATTTAAAATACTACTGTTTACACATGAATAACGATTCTGCAAGCTCCATATTCATATATTCGCTTAAATTATAAAAATGAATTACTTTCACAAAAACTCTTTATTTTCTGTTTAAACCTACTAATTCAAATTCAAATTCAAAATTATTTTTATTCAATAAAAGCTGTAAATATTTTATTTTCCCTAACCCTCAAACTGGACTGAGCGCCCGTGTCATGGAGGTTAGTTACTTCCAATGTCTTGAATAAGAGTGTCGTACATCATGTAATAGGACTAAAAATTCAAATATTTTTGGGACATGCTTTACCATACTTATCCTAACAAAATCAATTATTAATTATTATTATTATATTACATTATCATTTTATTATATTTACTACATTATAATTATTATCACTCTATTACATTCATCAAATTATATTATACTAGCTGACCCGGCAAACGTTGTTTTGCCTTAAAAATATATAGTAGAAGAAAATACACAATGTATTTAAGATACTTAATTGGATAAGGATTAATACTGTATTGCTTAAAATCGCTTCGTAAATAAGCCATTATTTCTCGTACAAAGTAAAGGATAAAAAATGGTTATTGTGGGTTATTCCTAAGAGATAAACATATACCATCACGGACTTTTTTGTAGACCTTTTTAAGTTGTACAATACTGTAGTAAATTGTTTTGATCTATCTTATAGGATTCAGTCAGCGTTTGCAATGTAAGCGCAAAAAATGTGTTTTTTTTTACGACCTCACATTAAAAACCTCAAAAATTGTAGCCTATGTGTTATTCTGATGTATAAGCTATAGCCTATGTGTTATTCTGATGTATAAGCTATATTGTGGTAAAGTTTCATTCAAATCCATTCAGTAGTTTTTACGTGAAAGAGTAACAAACATCCATACATCCATACTTACAAACTTTCGCCTTTATAATATTAGTAGGATGAAATTAAATTATACTAAACTACTATTATTGTCAATGTTTGTCCGTAGCTCACGATGTCCGGTGTGACGACGTGTCTCCGGTTCCCGGGGCAGCTGAACGCGGACCTCCGCAAGGTGGCCGTTAACATGGTGCCCTTCCCGCGGCTCCACTTCTTCATGCCGGGCTTCGCCCCCCTCACCGCGAGGAACAGCTTCGACTACCGCCCGCAGAATGTCTCCGAACTTATCACGCAGGTTAGAAAATAGTACATTGTTACCCAAGAGATAATAATAATAATAATGTTTATTTATGCAAAAGAAAATGTAACAATTTTTATACAAAATTTATATTATAAATTTATCTTATTTTAGTGTTAGTTATTGCTAAATTTTGTATGCTCTAGCTTTCTCAGTAGGATTCCCTGAGTTTGAGAAAGCTAGTTTCTCTTCTGGAGTGCAATAAAAGTGGCTACTTAGAAAATAATACCGCATTAGACATAAGGGACGTGTGAAGCAAGGTGTTACGAATGAAGTTCAATAAGTTTGTATGGTGTGTGTTTGATAGAGAGATGAAAGTAACTTAGTAAGGCCCGAGAGGGGCCAACAGTTCGAGGGACTAAATAAGTCTTTAACCCGAGGTGTGAAAATCAAAAAATCAAAATCAAATTATTTATTAGCCTTATAGCCCAGTGAAATTAGGTAGAAAAAGGGGTCAACCTCGGAATGAAAGATAATGAGCTGGAAATTGGTAAAAACCTTTGTTTTGTTACCCTAATTATTGTCTCAAAAGTCACAAATGCTATCGCGAAGAGTGCGCAGCGTACAGTTATATATGAGCGAATGCAGGGTCAAGCGTGAGCTTGACCTTGCATTAGCTCATCCGCCGCACTAGCCGCACTCTTCGCGCTCTACCTCAAAAACGGTTGATCGTAGAAAAAAAAGTTTAGACAAAAGTTGTAGAGAATTTTATACTCTACAACTTTCTAATAGGTGAAAATATCATTTAAGCAATAGGAACCGAGATATTCGCGAAAAATCATTTTTTGTGACCTTTGACCTTCAATATCTTAAGACGCGGACACGATAGCATTTGTGACTTTTGAGACAATATTTAGGGTAACAAAACAAAGGTTTTTACCAATTTCCAGCTTATTATCTTTCATTCCGAGGTGAAACCCCTAATATGACTGGGCTATTACGGCATCACACCGTACTGGGCAAGTCAATTTACAATTCACTTAATTTCTACAGTTAATTTCACAGGTAAACACTATATCCTAACACAAGGTACCCAATACAAAATACAAAATGTTTTTATTTGACAGAATTACAAAACGTTACAGTATACACTTACAATAATAAAGAACAATATACTTAAATAGATGACAAAATTAAATATTTAGTGTACTTCCGCTGTGATCCGAAATCCAAATTAAGACAAGTAAAGGAAAAATCAACTAAGATCAATTAACCAAGCTTAATTAACTAAGACTAATTAACTAAGATCAATTAACTAAGATTAATTAAGATTAACGTTACCTATCACAATTCGGAAGTTCTTAACTCTACACGTGTTTCGCCTAATCACAAGGCATCATCAGGAGATGCTGACTCTTCGAACGACAAGTCTCTCGACTTGTCGTTTACAATGGATTTACAATGGATTTCCGCAAAGTAACGCCTGAGTCAATAAGTTATAACAATATACTTGATTCATAAAGTGTAAATGTAGAGGCCCTGCCTGCTGCTTTAGCGTGAGTTGTGTTGCAGCAGCCAGTCTTCCCCATTCTAATGATAACTAGCGTACAAAAAGAAACTATTACATTTTTACAATACAGGTGACAAATAATTTAAGTTTTAAGTATTTTAAATATATATATGTCGCGGATTCAATTAGATTATAATCCGCGTGGTCGTCGTCGTCGTCCGCCATTATAATTGAATTGTTTGTCAGTGCGCACAAGTGGCGCAGGCGCTGTATCGTGGCAGACTGAAGCACACTCAAGTCTCCTCGAATGAACGCACTACTGACGCGTCCTCGAATGAACGCACTACCGACCAATAGGAAACAACTTCATTCGTACATTCACTCAATTGTTCCTTCAATCAGCACAGATAACAAACTCTTGCGTTCACAGTGCTGCCATTCGATAGGATGGAACTACTAATCGAATAAATTAAAATAAAACATTCCTCTAACATATATAATACATTGTGTGATTGCAGATGTTCAACCCGGGCAATATGATGACCGCGTGCGACCCGCGGCACGGTCGCTACCTCACCGTCACCACCATCTTCCGCGGACAGGTCTCCATGCGGGAGGTGGACAACCAGGTGCTCGCTATCCAGAACAAGAACTCCAGGTAACTATACCTGCTACCTGTCGCTAGCAATAGGTACTATGTACCTAGCGACAGGTAGCAGTAGGTACATACTACAGGTAGGTACTATGTACCTACTGCTAGCGACATCTAGTTGAAGCTGTAGGGAACGTACTCGTAGCGACATCTAGTTAGAATAGCGACAACTAGTTGATGCTTTAGGGAACGTACTCGTAGCGACATCTAGTTAGAATAGCGACAACTAGTTGATGCTTTAGGGAACGTACTCGTAGCGACATCTAGTTAGAATAGCGACAACTAGTTGATGCTTTAGGGAACGTACTCGTGGCGATATCTAGTTGGAAATACAAATTCAAATACACAGAAAGTGTGCACCCTGTGCTTCGTTATTAGGGCATAGCTTAGACTACTTAAAATTAATTAGGTAATTAATTCTATACTTAGATCTAGTTATTAACATTGAAATTATTATAAAAATATAGTTACTATACTACAGAACAAGAATCAGATAGCTCTATGTACCTACTGCTAGCGACATCTAGTTGACGCTGTAGGGAACAGACTCGTGGCGACATCTAGTTGGAACTAACTTGTAACGACACCTATACTTCCGCCAAATTCGATGTGAACTAAATGTAAACAAACAAACAAAAAAACAATTTTAGGGTTATCACTTCAAGAAAGTGCTAAGGATATCAGAATTTCTATAGTTTGTCATAAAAGTCGCATTATTGACCTGATATATGATGTTCCGTTGTACGCTCTATTTTAGTAAGATGTTATTTCAACAATTAATATTTTTATAAGGGAAATAGTCATTTGTAATCACTAAAAATAACAGTTTTAGTATACATTTCAATGACAAGTTTCTTATAAAATCTACGTCATACTTAAGTGCTATTTTAGGGAGAATACAAATACAGAAATACAGAACTTTATTAGCCCTAAATAACATACGTTAAATTCAAGTCATACTACAAAAATTACTTAATACTTAAAAACATTAGTTTGACTAAATTAACTTACAAATTGAATAAACTTACAAATTTCATTAAATTAATATTCTACCCCATTAAATACTACACACATTAGCACTTGTTTTTCGTGTCTATTAAATTTAAAATACTACTGTTTACACATGAATAACGACTCTGCAAGCTCCATATTCATATATTCACTTAAATTATAAAAGGAATTTTTAAAACTTTCAAAAAACTCTTTATTTTCTGTTTAAACATACTACTATTAAGATTAATTGTTATTTTCTCTGGCAACTCTGGCGACATCTAGTTGGAACTAACTTGTGACGACATCTAGTCTTAACACATATATATAAATCTCGTGTCACAATGTTTGTCCTCAATGGACTCCTAAACCACTTAACCGATTAAAATTCGCACACCATGTGCAGTTCGATCCAACTTGAGAGATAGGATAGTTCAAATCTCAAATTATAGTCGCAATTTTAATTTATTGCTAATTATTGTATGTTATTATTTGACAGTCACAATTATCTGTTAACTCCAAATGATTCTAACAGATGTCGATACCTTTCGACTGGGTTGAGTAAGTAATCAATAGATGGCGCTGCTATGGTAAATCTACGAACGTGTCATATAAGCTACACCGTCTATTTTTCATATCCCTAAGTGAGGCAAAACAACGTTTGCCGGGTCAGCTAGTGTATTTATAATACTGTAAATAAAAATTTTCTTCTCAGTTGTAGTACAGCCACAGAATAATAACTTGTACTTCGTCAATGGTTTTCAAAGAAATGTGAACTCAATCTGATAAACAATATGATTTAATTTAGCTCGCGGTCCAGTCGAGCTCGTGATCATTTCGTTACCTACCAATTTCTTTTCAAAGGAATATGGGCCTTAATTCACTATGCCACGGTTCATAATACGTTGTACATGGTTATACGTAGTACTAGTTATTATTCTGTGGTATTGAAAGAGCCACATAGATTGGCCCTTTGCGCAGTGGCCGCCGCCCGTAGGTATGTTTTAACACCTACACGCGGAGTGACACAGGCCTGGTACAGCTTATCAATAAATAATAAAAATAAATATATAAAAATTAGGACACATTAACACACGGCTGGTTAGCCCCATACTGAACCATTTCTAGCTCGTATTATGGTTGCTAACACAACTGATATACTACATATACATACATATTATATATAAATACATATTTAACACCCAGACCCACAGCCAACAAATTTAGTTAAGCACAAAGATGTTGACCGGGCCGGGAATCGAACCCGGAACCTTCCGATTAGCAGTCCGGCATGGTAACCCTTGCGCTAACGAGGTCGTCAATCAATGAATCCTTTTTGAATTATCCAGCTACTTCGTGGAGTGGATCCCTAACAACATGAAGGTAGCTGTGTGCGACGTGCCTCCGCGTGGACTTAAGATGTCGGCTACCTTTATGGGCAACTCCACCGCCATCCAGGAGATATTCAAGAGGATATCCGAGCAGTTCACAGCCATGTTTCGGAGGAAGGTGAGGGTTTTCTTCTTACAAGTATTAGAAAAATGAAAAAAAAATTGAGAGGTGTGAAGGGACACCCGGATAGAACGTTCCTTCCTTTAATTGGTGAAGTAATCGTAATATTTTTTTATATTATTAACAAATATAATGTAATATAAACTTAATCAGTAGGCTCAATCGCAACTCCACCTGAAACGAATGACGCTGTTGTCAATTAGTGAATACTTTCATTGATAGCCGTATTTGACTTCCGAACTAATTTTGGAGATGCGATGTTGGCATACCGTGCGCAAAAAGTGTCGTGACAACTTTTCGTAAGAATTTAAGAATTTTTGCGTGTAGCCCATGTGAAAAAATCTTTCACCGTTTGGAAGCTACATTATCCCTAAGTAACATAGGCTATATTTTATTTCTCTTTGCAACTTAGATTACAGTGTAAACCCCATGTAATTACTTAAAAATTACTTCCTTCATCACCAAGATACCTCAATATCAGAAGATATGAATAAAATAATTAAAAAAAACAACTAAATTACTGATGCAGCAAAAAACGTCAGAGAAAAATAACATACTACACGCAATAGCGTTCAAAAAAGATTCTTTTTCGTGTACATAACTACTAACACTAGACTGAAATAAACTTTTTCTTTTTCTAATTCTGATTTTTCTTCTCTCCATTTAACGACCACTCTCTATAACGCCATAAAATGCACAGTCCCTTTAGTGTCGTTTTAAAGAGTTTACACTGTATTTTATAGCCCGTGCGAAGGGACGATCTGCTAGTTTTAGATAAAGCAGATATTATGTACTATGCGTGCCAACTAAGAATAGGACTGTCAAACCGCCATCTTGCTCAATAATACGCGCTAACGTCATTACCAAAGTGTATGATGTGCAATAAAAATTTAAAACAAATTGTATTCAATTCATAATTATGTTTAATGTACGCTGTTTTGCTATTTCTTATACATTTTACGGCAAATTAATTATAAATGAGAAGGCTTTAAAACTTATACTTATAAAAAATGTTTTTTTCTCTGTTGGCACTTCTTTTTGTACCAAATAAAAAGAGTTTATTATACTGCTTACAGCACTTAAGTCGTAACTATCTAACACCAATGTCTCATCACGTGATTTTTTTAAGGTGTTGTTAATTTGCTTTGGGTACTTCTTACCTGTAGAAATAATTAATAATAAAATGATGATATTAATCCAGTAATAAAATCAAGAAAAATTGTCCAATAATTAAATTTACATTTATGAACCAAAAAAAAAATACGTTTCTTTTTTACGCTTTCTTTGCTGGCAGTACTTTTTGACATTTATCGTGTGAAATTGAAGCAAGCGCGATCCTATTCTTTGTTGGCACGTATAGTATGTCTTAATATAAAAATAATATATGTATATATATAATAATATTTTTTGACGTGACAACGTCTTAAATTAGGTTGCGGCTGGGAGTCACTTATGAAAAAGTGTAACGCCCGGTAACGTTACGATGAGTCACCGAACGAGAGAGAGGCCCGCCGAATGCCTTGCGTCTCTCTCCCACCCAACTATGATCGGTCTGCCGCGCGCGCAGCACGCGGCAGACGTTGTCACGTAAAATCTTCGCCCGTAAAACCGACTTTACAGGCAACCATTTTTATTTTACGCTTTCTTTGCTGGCAGTACTATTTTGACTGTTATCGTGTGAAATTGAAGCAAGCGCGATCCTATTCTTAGTTGGCACGCATAGTATGTCTTTTTCGTCTGAAATAAATGTGTTCTTTCTTTCTGTCTTTGTTTACATGTAATTTGTTCCAGGCGTTCCTCCACTGGTACACGGGCGAGGGTATGGACGAGATGGAGTTCACTGAAGCAGCTAGCAATATGAGCGATCTCATCTCCGAGTACCAGCAGTACCAGGTACAGCTCTCTGTTTCATTATAATCTTATATCTTTAAATGAGCAATTCTTGTATATATCTTATCTTAATATATATAAATCTCGTGTCACAATGTTTGTCCTCAATGGACTTCTAAACCGCTTAACCGATTATAATAAAATTCGCACACCATGTGCAGTTCGCTCCAACTTGAGAGATAGGATAGTTTAAATCTCAAATTATAGTCGCAATTTTAATTTATTGCTAATTATTGTCTGTTATTATTTGACAGTCACAATTATCTGTTAGCTCCAAATGATTCTAACAGACGTCGATACCTTTCGACTGGGTTGAGTAAGTAATCAATAGATGGCGCTGCTATGGTAAATCTACGAACGTGTCATATAAGCTACACTATCTATTTTTCATACCCCTAAGTGAGGCAAAACAACGTTTGCCGGGTCAGCTAGTGCTATATATATATATATCTTATATATAAAATTTCCGTGTCACAGTGTTAGTTCCCGTACTCCTCCGAAACGGCTTGACCGATTTTTTCCAAATTTTATATGCGTATTCAGTAGGTCTGAGAATCGGCTACTGTATATTTAGAAATAATTATTAAGGCAAAACAAAGTTTGCCGGGTCAGCTAGTAAATAAATAAATTGTTTATTCAGGCAAAACATACATTCACATATTATAATGACATTCATAATTATGATTATTATTTTGAACATAAGAATACATATTAATATAATTATTTTTATTTGTACACAAAATTTGATATTTTTATTTTTCAACAGCTTCTTCTAATCTTCTAATATATAAAATGTCCGTGTCACAATGTTAGTTACCGTACTCCTCCGAAACGTCATGACTGATTTTCAACTAATTTTATATGCGTATTCAGTAAGGTCTGAGAATCGGCTAGTAAATATTTTTCATACCCCTAAGTGATAAGGGATGTTTAGCCTGAAACATTTTTTAAATTTTTCGACGAAATTGTTTGTTTTTATTTTTTATAATGTGGCATTAAAAAAACACATTTTTTTTGACGATTTTTTGTATTTACTTTTTATAATGTGCCCAGCACACATGTTGTGCCGGGAATCGAACCCGGAACCTTCTGATTGGCAGTCTGAATAAATAAACTATACGTAACAATGTTCTAAAATAATAATTAATAATAGTTTAAAAAAACTAAAAAACACGCTTATCTGGCCGTTTAAAGTGGGTCAAAATCGCGCCCAAAGAAGTCGGTTACAAACAAACATACAAAAAATGGAATAATTTTATCAAATTTGTGTATTGTCATCGGTCCTCTATAAAGCTACAGTTTGAACGAAATCTGGCCGTTTAAAGTGGGTCAAAATCGCGCCCAAAGAAGTCGGTTACAAACAAACATACAGGTGAAGCTAATATAAAGCGTGTAAAAATGGAATAATTTTATCAAATTAGTGTATTGTCATCGGTCCTCTATAAAGCTACAGTTTGAACGAAATCTGGCCGTTTAAAGTGGGTCAAAATCGCGCCCAAAGAAGTCGGCTACAAACAAACATACAGGTGAAGCTAATAAAAAGCGTGTAATAAACAACAATTTTTTACTTGTTTTTTTTTTCAGGAGGCCACAGCAGACGATGAAGTATTCGACGAAGAGGAAGAATTACAAGATGTGCCAGAAGAGGATGAAAGAGATGACATTGCACAAATAGCGCGTTAGAGCGAGACAGAGAATCTGTTCCGGGGGCAGATGAAATGGGGCTAAGTAAATTTAAGTAGGTTAGAATTTAGAATCGATTTTTGCAGCTTTTGTTCCTTTTAGCATAGACAACATATTGTAAAAATATTATAGTACAGTAATAGCCCGGACTTACGCGATAGGTGGGACCGAGCGCTATCCGCGTAAGTCGAATTCGCGTAAGTCGGGGTACAATTTTGCATATACATACCTATAAAGTCATACAAAGTATGTTTAATTGGGACCGGAGACTATAATTTAGGAAATATAACACAATAATTTAGGAAATAAATTGTAATTTAATTCTAGATAATATGACAAACTATATTAATAAAATGTATAAACACAATCTGAAGTGCGCGGCTTTCAAACAAAAAACGTTAAAATAGACGAGAAAATTAAATCGCGTAACTCCGAATTCGCGTAAGTCGGGGTATTACTGTATACTAAATTGGAATTTTCCCTGAATGTTGTTAGCTACTGCCCTCACGGAGCCCGAGACCTTTCCAACGAATGCTGTACCGTGGAAATCGGTTCGTGCGTTCTGGAGTTATAGCGGCAGGAAGGAAAACCCCACTTATTTTTATATATTAAATTACCTTGTCTATGCTTTTAGTGAAGTATTTTCTTTGTTAAACCAGAATTTAGAATTATCAATTCTTGTAGTTTTTTGTATGTTCCTTTTAGTGGAATATTTTGTTTGTAAAACCAGGTTCTTAATTATTTTCATGACGGTTTAGTGGTTTCAGACATTTTTTAACAATTATTAAACATTATATTGTGCTTTAAATATTATAGTATGTTACGAAGTAGGTACTAGTATATAACAGTGTTCACTCTATTTAACGACACTCATACGACCGTGCTTATGTTGACGCTATAGAGATTTGTCGTTAAATGGAGAGAAGAAAATTTAATTAAAATTAGAAAAAGTGTTTTTTTTTTCCGGGCTTATGTTGGCAATGCTTACATAACTTTATCCCAATTTCATTTATGTCAATTTACTATAAATTAATTTCATTAAGCTGTTTTTCCATTTTTGTGAATTTAAGATCCGATTCTTTTTAAAATTTCATACTTTTTCGTGCAGATAGTAGAGTTTTTATTGGCTAGATCAATAAAGGAAAACAACATCTACACGATTGCACTATTTTTCTTAGTTTGGCAACTTAAGAGGTACTTTAGTTGTCGTCATTGAGAGTGAATATAACTCTATATAGAGTGTGTAATTGTATTAGAAACCATCAAAACCAACCAAAGTAAAGTTTTCGACGCTTTAGAGAGTTTGTCGTTAATTGGAGTAATGTTACATGGAGTTTATGGTGTACAGTGTAAACTCTATGTAACGTCACTCGATTTAACGATTGAATTTAATTAATTGGCTTTAGTTGGTTTAGCTTGTATTCCATACAATGATACATTCTCTCCATTTAACGACCACTCTCTATAACCCCGTAAAATGCACAATCCCCTCAGTGTCGTTATATAGAGCCTACACTGTATTTATATACTTACTAAATTTGCGAATAGTGCCTTTTACAAACAAAATACATTTTCATACAGAATTTAAAATTGTATTAGATTCATAAGTGTTAAATTTAAAAACCACCTTTTTTCCTTACTAAGCCCTAAATTAAGAATAATTGTATTTTTAATCTTAAGAAAACTTTCAAACAATTCTATCCAACCCGAGTCTGGTCTTTAAGACACTGGTAATTCGCTCATTAAATGAAAAAGGGCCACAAATAAAAAAAAACTTGAGATGTGTCAAGAACACCCGGATGGAACGATGTTCCTACACTGTCAAGATTCATTATTTACAAAAAACCTGTATACACTCAACAAAAATGATCGTCGCGACACCACACTGTTCAATGTGAAATAGAAATGAAAATATCTGGCTTGCTTTCTATAAGAGAGAGAGAGAGAGAGAGAGAGAGAAACATGCGCACGCCGCACAGCTTACAACAGCTTACTATAGCAAAAAGTGTCGTGACAACTTTTCGTAAGAACTTTTTCCGTCTAGCCCCCTTTCACAACGCGCGATAAGAACTTGGTGCCAAAAAAAAAAACAAATATTGTTTTATTACGAAAATGTATTTTAAATAACTTATGTTTATAGTTCCGTTTAAACAGCCAACATTTTCTCAGCTCAAATAACCGTAGAAACGCATAACCGCTTTTTTTTAATTTTGACGGTTTGGTTGCAAAGTTCAGTACAAAGACGACATAAGACAACAAATTTTATATAGACACATAGATATCAGAGAGAAAAACACAAATTTTTGATATATTCTTATCCAATACAATAGGAAAAAAACATGAAAAATTAAAAAAAACTTGAGTGGTGTCAACTTTTCGTAAGATTTTTTTCCGTCTAGCCCCCTTTCACAACGCGCGATAAGGAACTTCGATCCAAAAATCAGTAAAAAAAAATTATATACGTGTGGCCCTTTTGTATTTAAGAAGGGAATTGTCCAATGATAATCTTAAATAACAGACCTGAGGATTTTTCTTCTAGTAGGTATGTATGTTTCTTTTTTATAATCATTACACTTTTTGCAGGGCAAAATGCTCATTACACCAAACAATTTAACCTTTTTTAAAGAGGCTATTAAAATTTGTAATCATTTCAATTCTTAAATATTTTAAAATTGACATGTATTTTGCTAAATAGTTAAGAAATGAGTTTTTGCTAAGTTTAGTTGAAATTTTAACCAAAATTTTTTTAAAACCAAAGAAATTACTTTTCAAATTTGTTGCCATTATTATCCCCTCCAAACAAATAAGATTCTGTTCTAATAAATTTGAAAAAAAAAATACAAGTAAGTTAAATACTCCTTTTTCTATTTTTCTTGATTCGACTCAATCCCATAGATTATATATAATACTACAGATATAAAACGTATTTAACTACGACTAAAATTAATTAATGTAAAACTAAAGTTAATCTAAAATTAATTAAAGTAAAAGTATATCAAATCTAAAAAACCAGTGCCAGTGGGAAGAATGAGAAACCCAAAATGCCAGCCGAGTTGCCTCTTTGTATAGCAACGCATATCCGCTGTGCAAAGTAGAGGCCGGTATTTTAGTCACGAGTGGAGTCGACCAAGCGCGTCTTCAAATCATTGAATAAAGATTTAGTTTTACATTAATTAATTTTAGATTAGATATAGTTTTATGGTTGTTTGTAATAAAGTCAATTACCCTTGTTAGTTGCGTTAAAAGACATTTAGGACAAAGTGGTTCCTAACGTTGGAACATTTTGTTACAAAGAAACCATAGATAAGGACCTCTCCCTTACTAACCTCTTTGCTCAATCCGGATTTGACATAGAGAAAGGAACTTAATTATGTCTGGCCAGATCAAAAAGTTTTTTTGGATATGTATAAAATGAGCTTTTTGGAGTAAAAAGCAACGACATTTATAATATAAATGTCGTTGGTAAAAAGTACTGTATTTCTTTTTTATTAATTCGCTTCACTAAACAAAACATTTGAAAGTTCTTCTTTTGTTATGCATCTGCAACCTAAGTAATATAAACAATAGGTAAGTCTTTGTAACTTGAATAAACACTTCAAATGTAGAAAAAAAACTGACTCATGAACTTTCAAATTGTTTTATTTATTGATTAGCGTTTAACGCATTGTTTTTTGTTTGTTAAAATTGTAATTAAATAATAATATCACAATTATAATAAATCATGTTCATGCCTGTACCGTTTATTGTTAAGCTTATAATTTTGAAGAATAAATGTTTTTTTAAGCATATTTTATTTTTATTTGTTTTTTATTAATACCTACACACAAGCTGTAATACCTATAGCAATACAGCGAACTAGAACTATAAATAGAAAAGTAACTTGGCCGACGAAATGGTTTCACCGTCCACGCGTAAAATACCGCGGTGGGCGGAGCAAAACAGCTACCCGCGCGGCTAGTATCGGTGGCGTGACCTTGATGCGACCAATCGCGTGCGAGCTTTGTGTGTGTGTTTCGTTGGGAGAGCAGTATAATTGTGTGCGTAGATGGATTCAAATTCTAAGCGGCAATTGTATGGAGTTACTCTTCCGTTTATTCTAGTCCAATGCATCTAGAGAACTGTTGCGTCGCTCAGTAATAGTTTTATCTAACGCCACTAATAGTGGTCATTACCAATTATAGTAGTGTCAGTGATAATCTGTGTCCATCCAACTGTTATTGTTATAAATAGGTTACTTTTTATGTTTTTGTCAGAAATTTAAGTTTCACTAAATTTTTTATTAGTTTAATCTTAATATATATATAAATCTCGTGTCACATTGTTTGTCCTCAATGGACTCCTAAACCACTTAACCGATTATAATAAAATTCGCACACCATGTGCAGTTTGATCCAACTTGAGAGATAGGATAGTTTAAATGTCAAATTTTAGTCGCAATTTTAATTTATTGATAATTATTGTCTGTTATTATTTGACAGTCACAATTATCTGTTAACTCCAAATGATTCTAACAGATGTCGATACCTTTCGACTGGGTTGAGTAAGTAATCAATAAATGGCGCTGCTATGGTAAATCTACGAACGTGTCATATAAGCTACACTATTTATTTTTCATACCCCTAAGTGAGGCAAAACAACGTTTGCCGGGTCAGCTAGTTATAAATAAAGACGACTGACGCCCTGCAACTCAGGCTCTCCCCGAGCCTTCCTGCGGGGCTCAAGGCTAAACAAGCGTACTAAAATGTAATTTGTAAGTACCTATAGTTTTTAAGTATATATTTTTCTCTTTTGTAATCTGTACGCATAACTTGTATTGGACTACTTAGATTCAGGCCTTGCCAAGTTAAGTAGTCACAAGAAAATATGTAATCTAGTAATAAGTTAGTTAATAAATATTTTTCATTTTCATTTTCAACTATCCTTTTGAAATAAGTATTCTTTATGTTTATCTTATCTAGTTACCGACGTTTATCTGACTAAGGCTGAAAGTCTACGAGTCTAGAGTAAATAGGTTCCTTCTAGGCAAGCGTGTAACATCTTAGACCACAGTCAAGCTTAACATCAGGCTAGCTGCGGTCAAACGCGTATCTATAAGGGTCAGCTCACACCGAGACGCGACGCGACGCGACGCTGCGCGCAGATTTTATATAGAGCGACTCAAAATATACTTTATTTAGTACACGAAAAGATACACATTTCACTGTGAGTATTCATATACGCTGCGCAGCGCTGCACCTCGAGACGCCTCGCGGCTTGTTCTAACAATGAAATGTGTATCTTTTCTTGTAGTAAATAAAGTATATTTTGAGTCGCTCTATGTAAAATCTACGCGCAGCGTCGCGTCGCGTCTTGATGTGAGCTGACCCTAAAAGAGTTTTTAAAAATATCTTTTTCTGTGCTGTAGTATTTTTACTCTTTGATAAAAAAATCTAATCTTTAGAACCTGAACAGAGTAATCCTTACACAGCTGGGCCCCGCAATTTTGTCCGCATTAATCCGGAATAAGCCAATATTAAACCTCTATCAACTTGTAGACCACATTTTATAAAATTAAAAATACTTACTCTAACCTGTATATATATCTATGAAGCAGCATTATTTGTCAAAAAAAAAAAAATTATACACAATAGATCCAAACCCTCGTAGAAACAACAAACTTGTTCTGCCAGAACCCAAACTCGAAATTTTCAAGAATGGACCTGAATATATGAGCATAAAAATCTACAATAAAATACCACAGAACATAAGAAACCAAACAAAAGTCGTTAACTTCCAAAACCAGCTAAAGAAATACCTCAATGCCAAATGCTATTATAACATATCAGATTTTTTAGAAGATGACATAAAATAGGCTATATATTTACTGATTTACATTTAGTTTATTACAGTATTTTTAGATTTGTTTTTTTTTCATCTAGATATAATTTTAATTTTTAAATAATTTTTAACTTGTAGACATAAGTTAGATGTAGCTACGCCCTATGTACAGGGTACAATAATTAATTAGCTAATAAGTTAATTTAATTATCTGTAATGCTATATGAATAAATAAATAAGAAATAGCCTAATTGTTAATCCAAGGTTTTACCTATCTTCATAGAAAACATCAAAATCGGTCCAGGCGTTGCAGCGTGAAGAAGTAACATAGATTTTGAAGTTATTTGCGTATCCCACGGCACAGAATAATAACTTGTACTTCGTACAGAAGCTTCACTTCGCAATGGTTTTCAAAGAAATATGAACTCAATCTGATAAACAATATGATTTAATTTAGCTCGCGGTCTAGTCGAGCACGTGATGATTTCGTTACCTACCAATTTCTTTTCAAAGGAATATGGGCCTTAATTCACTATGCTACGGTTCATAATACGTTGTACATGGTTATACGTAGTACTAGTTATTATTCTGTGGTATTGAAAGAGCCACATAGATTGGCCCTTGCGCAGTGGCCGCCGCCCGTAGGTATGTTTTTAACACCTACACGCGGAGTGACACAGGCCTGCCCAGGGTAACCAAAATTGTTTTCGGGATAAAAAGTAGTATATGAGTTAATCCAAGATCTAACCTATCTTCACGCCAAATTTCTTCAAAATTGGTTCAGCTTTTGTAGCGTGAAGAAGTAACAAACATACACACTTACACACAAACTTTTGCTTTTGTAATATGAGTACAATCCCGGTATCCAGTATACTTCAAGAAGGTAGTTCCATCATAACTTAAATGAATAAAAGTATAATTTTATTATTCAATGCTTTTTATTACAAAATTCGTCTAATATAAATATAAATATAGTTGTTACAAACATAAATACCTATTTGCAATAAATATATAATTATTTCTTGCATGTCTGACTGCAGCGAACTAGAATAAATAGAATTGTAACTTGACCGATAAAATGGTTCCACCGTCCACGCGTAAAATACCGCGGTGGGCGGGGCAAAACAGCTACCTGCAAGCCCACGTGGCGTCACATGGTGTGGCGGCGACCAATCGCGTGCGAGCTTTGTGTGCGTTTCGTTGGGATAGCAGTATAATTGTGTGCGTAGATGGATTCAAATTCTAAGCAGCAATTTTATGGAGTTACTCTTCCGTTTATTCTAGTTCGCTGTCTAACTGTTAAAATAGAGGGCCAACTTAATATGATAACATCAATTGTACCTATTTTGCAAGAAATACATGATTGGTTTTTTTTGTTTAATATTTCATAATCTACATCTGCAATAAAATAAATTAAGGCATTCACTGGCAATTCTGGCGAACACACGACTAAACTAAATTTAGAGTAGTCCTGTCACTTTTCATCTTTATTGAACAGAAAGAGACAGCACGATTTGAACCATATACAAAACAACTAAAATCACGTCAAATATGGAAAATGTAGGCGACTTTAGAACGCACTCACTTGTATCACCTCTAAAACTGCCTGCACATGTCTATGGTTTAGATCGTGCCATCTCTTTCTGTTCACTAATGGTGAAAAGAGACAGAGTTACTTTAAATTTAGTTACGTCGTATGTACGCTAGAACCGCCACCACTGCTTTTTTACACGCTTTCTATTAGCTTCACCTGTATGTTTGTTTGTAACCGACTTCTTTGGGCGCGATTATGACCCACTTTAAACGGCCAGATTTTGTTCAAACTTTGTAGATTTATTGAGGACCGATGACAATACACTAATTTGATAAAATTATTACATTTTTTGTATTTTTGTTTGTATGTTTGTTTGTAACTGACTTCTTTGGAAGCGATTTTGACCCACTTTAAACGGCCAGATAAGCGTGTTTTTTAGTTTTTTTTTTTAACTATTATTTTAAGTATACAGCTATGCATTTTACCAGGACGCGTAACCACACGATCCAACGATACTAGCAGTGGAGCATGCCTAGTATGGAGTTACTTGCTTTCAAAGAAGATGCCGAAAGACACTTGCGTGCTTAGTGACACATAAAAAAAAAATAGTTTTGTTAGCAAGCATAAAACCTAACTAATCTTATATATAAAATTTCCATGTCACAATGTTAGTTACCGTACTCCTCCGAAACGGCTTGACCGATTTTTACCAAATTTTATATGCGTATTCAGTAGGTCTGAGAATCGGCAACTATCTATTTTTTAAGGCAAAACAACGTTTGCCGGGTCAGCTAGTTAATATATAAAATTAATATTTTTGTACATTAGGAGTTTCGGTCAAGCGCAAACCTATTATCTTAAAAAGCTATATAAATATGTATTGTCTGTCAAATACCTAAAATATGTACGTCCTTAAAATTGAAATCATAAATATGAAGAATCGATATTATTTTTATTATTAATTATTATTAAGAAACTAAAATTCATACACTTCGCTCGCTCGGTCTTATATTAAAACTACTGTCAGATATACAGATCTAGTTTTTACATATTTAGTTTTTAATAAATAAATTATATTCTAATCAGATCTCTATAATATAAAGCATTAGTAATATCTTGATTATTATATCGTTTAAAAATAAATTAGTTTTTTTTTACTCTTGACAGCTAAGCATTTGACCAGCAAAAGCAGCCCACTATACGTTCCCACTGCTGGGACTCGGGGCCTTCTCTCACAAGGAGACAGATATAGGCCATAATCCACCACGCTGGCCAAGTGCGGGTTGGCGGATGACACACGTCTTCGGATAATGTGGTCATCAAACATGTCGGTTTCCTCACGATGTTTTCCTTCACCGTAAAGCGAGTTCAAATCCACACATAACTTGAAAGATAAGTCATTGGTCTAACCAGGTGCCGTTTAAATTATATTAATTATAATACAATTTCACTTGTCATTCGATCCGCGTTGAAAATGCCACCCATACAAAGACTGTCTTCGTCGACCGTTGCTTAACCTCGATGATCGCGTCAGATCACCTTAGCTAGCCGAGCTACAGGCGCTACATATCATTTATACGTAGTACACCGTTGCTTAACCTCGATGATCGCGTCAGATCACCTTAGCTAGCCGAGCTACAAGCGCTACATATAATTCATACGTAGTACACTGTTACTTAACCTCGATGATCGCGTCAGATCACCTTAGCTAGGCGAGCTACAGGCGCTACATATCATATACGTAGTAGACCGTTGCTTAACCTCGATGATCGCGTCAGATCACCTTAGCTAGCCGAGCTACAAGCGCTACATATAATTCATACGTAGTACACTGTTACTTAACCTCGATGATCGCGTCAGATCACCTTAGCTAGGCGAGCTACAGGCGCTACATATCATATACGTAGTAGACCGTTGCTTAACCTCGATGATCGCGTCAGATCACCTAAGCTAGCCGAGCTACGAGTTATATTTTCAAGTTGTAGTAGACCGGTTTATCATCCAATATGTTAATATCGGATAATTTAGGTTCGCAGGCTGGCCACACCGGCTGGATGTCTATGGCTATATCCTGCGGTGAACCCTGAAAAAAAAAAACAACTTTATAATTAAAAATAATTAGCCAAGTGCGAGTTGGACTCGCGCATGAAGGGTTCCGTGCCATTGTTGTCAGTGTGAAATCTGTCGGTCATAATATAGTGTATTCATATAGTATATAGTTCAACTGTAAAACCCAGTCAGTGGCATTAAAATATTTATTAATTACAAGTATTTTGTAAATTAGTTAAGTTAATATAAGAACCCTATGTAAGAGCACTTCTGTTTAAATGACAAGAACCTGGTTGACCGAGCTTTGCTCGGTATTTTTTTTCTTAATATGACATTTTCTATAAATGATTCCTAGCTAGATCGATTTATCGCCCCCGAAACCCCCTATACACTAGATTTCATGAAAATCGTTGGAGCCGATTCCGAGATTCCAATAATAATATATACAAGAATTGCCCATTTAAAGATAGAAGATAAATTTATCTTTATCTTTAAAGTCAAAGTCAAATAATTTATTGCGGTTTCAGAGTGTTCATGTTGTACAATTAATTTAAATGTCCTAACTGAAACCTACCACTAGGGCGTGCAAAATATATCTGTCTGGTTTTCTTAAAAACACATACTCGTACGTTATACATAGTGATACATTAGAATCATTAAAGAAAAGTTAATTACATCAAATAAACAATAACATGTCAGGTAAATTTAAAGGTATAAAATTCTCTTAATTTATAAAAACAATTTTTAGTCAATAATATTGATAATTTCCTCTTAAATACATTTATGCTTTCTTGTTTAATTAAATTGGGTAGATGATTATATATTTTTATGGGATTATACAAGCAACTATTATATATAACATAATATGCCGTTCTAACTTTCTTTTTGCAAATAATTCTCCCCGTTCGGACTGACATGAAATTTGTACCATAATATTCGGGATGTTGATTTTTTGACATTGATTTTGACATGATTTTTGACATTGTTTTAATTTTTTAGATTGATGACATACTCATATTTAACTGAAAAATGTACAGAAGTATATTTATATTATTTTTGTTATATTATTTTATAAAAATGTATGTATGAATTGACTTGTAAAACATTTTTACCAATAAATGATGATTATGATTATGATGATTATGTTGTTTTATGAACATACAACACTCGTAGATGTAAAGCGCGCACAATGTCATTATCCTATACTTAATAAAATATGGACGACAACTAACTCTCATTTTGATTCCTGCTATGGCTCTTATACACCGTTTTTGAAACATAATTTAGTTAGTTAATCACCTGTCTCTCTCGCCTGGCCAGATGAATGTTTTTTGAAGGAACCAGTATCTGGCCGCTTGCCAGTTGAATGTTTTTTAAAAGAAATACAGAACTTCATTAGCCCTAAATAACATACGTTAAAGGCAAATACTACTGTTTACACATAAATAACGATTCAGCAAGCTCCATATTTGTATATTCGCTTCAATTATAAAAGGAATTACTCTCACAAAAACTCTTTATTTTCTGTTTAAACATACTACTATTAAGATTTGTTATATTCTCTGGCAACTTGTTGTACATTAATATGTTTGTATAACATCCCTGTTTCTGTACTTTAGCTAGTCTATTTGCTGGTAGAACGTTACCTATATTCCTACGTAAACAATAAGGAATAGCATCTTTTTTATTCTGGTACATTTTATTTTCATGAATTTATGGTATATATGTACATTGTAATTACTGTCATTATCCAAGGAACCAGTATCTGGACGGTTGCCAGATAATGGGATAAGAAAGTTTCAGTATATCACCTGTCTCTCTTGCCGCTTGCCCCGGCTCCGCTTGGGCCAGGGTTTCTTCAGGTGCACGTATGTGACATGCGCGCGCTTTTCCGCCGCGTGCTTGAACCCCTTCCCGCACATCTCACACTTGAACGGCTTCAAGCCTGTGTGGATCTGGAATGGAGGAAAAAAAACTTTTATTAACATCAAAAAAAAAAAAATTGGTTGCCTGTAAAGTCGGTTTTACGGGCGAAGATTTTACGTGACAACGTCTGCCGCGTGCTGCGCGCGCGGCAGACCGATCATAGTTGAGTGGGAGAGAGACGCAAGGCATTCGGCGGGCCTCTCTCTCGTTCGGTGACTCATCGTAACGTTACCGGGCGTTACACTTTTTCATAAGTGACTCCCAGCCGCAACCTAATTTAAGACGTTGTCACGTCAAAAAAATTTTTTAGGACTCATTTCACACACGGCTGGTTAACAATGTATTACTTTCATCCCGCTCCTCAGGCAACTTCAGACATACTTTCAGAGTATGAGTAATGAAAAAACATAAACGTTAAAACATCTTTACTAAGCAACTGTAAACTTAATATAATATTAGGACACATTTCACACATGGCTAGTTAACCCCATAATGAACCATATCAAGTTCGTATTATGGTTGCTAACACAACTGATATACATACATATTATATATTTTATATAGATACATATTTAACACCCAGACCGACAGCCAACAAACTTAGTTAAGCACAAAGATGTTGGCCGTGCTGGGAATCGTTGTGACACTTTACGGAAGTGACGTTTGACATTGACATTTAAGTGACTTGACTTCAAAGTATACTTACAAACATATGTCTCTGCCTGTTACTATGCGTAGAGAAATGCTTCCCACAGACTGAGCACATATAAGCTAGCTTTGACTAGCGCGTGCACCCGGCGATGCGCGACCAATTGCTGTTTGCTTCATACGGAAGTATCATTTGACACTTTTGGAAATAATATTTGATACTTCTCAGAATCATAGAAACAGTCACTTGACACTAGCTGAAAGTATCTTCCTTTTTGGAAGTTACAAAAGATATTTATCAGAAACGTTTTAATAACCGGCATCAACATTGTTTTATTAGCCTCATTTTAGGAAGTCAGTTAAAATATCTGAAAGGCACAACCCTAGCCATTATTCCAATTACCCCCTCAAACGTACCCATTCACCCCAAACATGGGGTTTAGGAAACGATAACATTTTTGCTTATTTATCAAAATCTACAAACAAACCAAGCAAGCAAATATGGCAATACAACATTAAAAATCTGTACTTCCTGGCATCGGAATTGCTATGAAACCAGAGATAGTTACGTTATAGTTACGTTTAGTATAGCCAACAGCTACAAATATATTATTAAAACTAGCTGACCCGGCAAACGTTGTTTTGCCTTAAAAATATATAGTAGAAGATTCTCAGACCTACTGAATACGCATATGAAATTTGGTAAATTCGGTCAAGCCGTTTCGGAGGAGTACGGTAACTAACATTGTGTCATGGAAATTTTATAATTCTTTATTGGACACATAAATAAAAAAGGCACAGTAAAAGACAATTAACTTAAAATTAGTGTACCACAATTGGCGGCCTTATCGCTTAAAGCGATCTCTTCCAGGCAACCTTTGGATGGAAAGGAATTTATAAACGACTAAAGAAGGACGTAGTGTACAATAAAGAATAATAAAAAACATACATATAATATTAATAATCTTATCTTAATTTATATAATCTCGTGTCACAATGTTTGTCCTCAATGGACTCCTAAACCACTTAACCGATTATAATAAAATTCGCACACCATGTGCAGTTTGATCCAACTTGAGAGATAGGATAGTTTAAATCTCAAATTATAGTCGCAATTTTAATTTATTGCTAATATAATTTGTTATAATTAACTGTAAGTAACCTATCTATATAGTAATTGAATTATCAATGAAGTAATTTGTAAAAATGAAGTATCTTTTTGTACGTGTTACTCCTAACCAAAAAGAAACCTGGCAATAACTAACCTTAGGCCTATATTACTTAAAGTAGGCGACCATACGTTTTTATCAAATCGCTAGTGCCTTGAAAATTCGCAAAACGGACACAACCGTCAACGACGTCTGCCCTCATGCGTCTGCCCGCGTTCGAGTCGCGCACTCAGCGATGAGCCACTTCTTCCCCACCGCACCTACCCCCGCTCCCCCCACGCCCCGTTCGCCTGGCGCCGCTGCATTTTAAATCTGTGATATCTTCGAAAATATTTATTTAATTTACATGCTGCAAAAAGCCATATTGATCTTTATTAAATGCACAATGTATTTAAGATACTTAATTGGATAAGGATTTATACTGTATTGCTTAAAATCGCTTCGTAAATAAGCCATTATTTCTCGTACAAAGTAAAGGATAAAAAATGGTTATTGTGGGTTATTCCTAAGAGATAAACATATACCATCACGGATTTTTTTGTAGACCTTTTTAAGTTGTACAATACTGTAGTAAATTGTTTTGATCTATCTTGTAGGATTCAGTCAGCGTTTGCAATGTAAGCGCAAAAAATGTGTTTTTTTTACGACCTCACATTAAAAACCTCAAAAATTGTAGCCTATGTGTTATTCTGATGTATAAGCTATAGCCTATGTGTTATTCTGATGTATAAGCTATATTGTGGTAGAGTTTCATTCAAATCCATTCAGTAGTTTTTACGTGAAAGAGTAACAAACATACATCCATACATCCACACATCCATACATACAAACTTTCGCCTTTATAATATTAGTAGGATAAGCTCTGAAGTTTGTTCCGATTCACCCCGTTTTACGGTAATTGATACTTCTGGGAAGTGTCATATGACATTTATTTTTGTGACACTTTACGGAAGTGACATTTGACATTGACATTTTAGTGACTTTGAAGTATACTTACAAACATATGTCTCTGCCTGTTACTATGCGTAGAGAAATGCTTCCCACAGACTGAGCACACGTAGCTAGCTTTGACTAGCGCGTGCACCCGGCGATGCGCGACCAGCCTCTGCTTCATACGGAACGCTTTTCCACACTCTGCACATTTGAATGGCTTCTCTCCTGTGTGGACCCACGTGTGGTCTTTTAGGAGCGCGTAACTCTGAAAAACAAGCATTTTTTTAACACAAATTTATAAACATATATAATGGTTATATCTTGTATTATTTATATTATAATATATGTATGTTTTTTATTATCCTTTTTTTATATTATTGTACACTACGTCCTTCTTAAGTTGTTTATAAATTCCTTTCCATCCAAAGGTTGCCTGGAAGAGATCGCTTTAAGCGATAAGGCCACCAATTGTAGCACACTAATTTTAAGATAATTGTATTTTACTGTGTCTTTTTTTTTGTGCTCACCAACGATATGCAGACTTCAATTGATGTTTTTAAAGGTTATGGATATCCACGCAATGGTCTCGATGTGGTTTTAGCACAATATATCACGTTTTTCACTTTATTATGAAATAAATATCGAACAGAATCCCAAGGTAAGTGTTCACATTGCCGGGGTTACCTAACTAATGTTTTTAAGTATTAAGTAAAATACACCTACCGGCATTTGGTCATTTGGTTACATACATACATATTTTATATAGATACATATTTAACACCCAGACCCACAGCCAACAAATTTAGTTAAGCACAAAGATGTACGCCGGGCAGGGAATCGAACTCGGAACCTTCTGATTGGCAGTCCGGTAACCTTTACGACAACGAAGTCGTTACCTGGAAGATACGTCCGCACAGTTCGCACATGCACGGCGACTTCATTGAGGGGTACTTGGTTCGATTCTTGTCGGGGTGCACACGACGGAAATGCGTGTGGTACGCGCGAGAGTCTTCTAGTTGAAGGCCACACTGGAACAAAATGGAAATTAAATACTGTGAGGCTTTGGAACTCTCTACCTGAGTCTCTGTTTCCTGAGAGGTATCATCCGGGGGCCTTCGAAAGTAGAGTTTATAGGTATCTTCTAGGTAAGCGTGCCACACCGTAGACTGCAGTGCAGCTTAACATCAGGCTAGCTGTAGTCAAACGCTAACCTATCAAGGATAAAAAAAGCTCATACGAAAAGTTCTGTTTTTATAAGTTTACACGCTTTATATTAGCTTCACCTGTATGTTTGTTTGTATGTTTGTTTGTAACCGACTTCTTTGGGCGCTATTTTGACCCACTTTAAACGGCCAGATTTCGTTGAAACTTTGTAGATTTGTTGAGGACCGATGACAATACACTAATTTGATAAAATGATTACTTTTTTTTGTATTTTTGTTTGTATGTTTGTTTGTAACCGACTTCTTTTGGGAGCGATTTTGACCCTTCTTAAAACGGCCAGATAAGCGTGTTTTTTATTTTTTTCAAACTATGGGTAGTTATATAAGGCAGTGGTCCAACGGCGAGTAAACGGTTAACTATAAACTATTTTCTCGCTCAAGAAACGTTCAATAGATTTTTTTTTGACACATTCACACACGGCTGGTTAGCCCCATACTGAACCATTTCTAGCTCGTATTATGGTTGCTAGCACAACTTATATACTACATATACATACATATTATATATAAATACATATTTAACACCCAGACCCACAGCCAACAAATTTAGTTAAGCACAAAGATGTTGACCGGGCCGGGAATCGAACCCGGAACCTTCTGATTAGCAGACCGGCATGGTAACCTTTACGCTAACGAGGTCGAATGCGGGTAGTTATATAAAGAAAGAAAGAAAATACACTTATTATGCACACTTAGATACAAATAGACATTCAAAACAATATACTCAGGTGTCAGGTGTGTGCACAAAAGGAGCAAATTCAGCATAATGCTGAAAGTACCAAGTACTCCAGCGCTGGTTTTCAATTATATATATAAACTATCTGACCCGGCAAACGTTGTTTTGCCTTAATAATTATTTCTAAATATACAGTAGCCGATTCTCAGACCTACTGAATCCGCATATAAAATTTGGAAAAAATCGGTCAAGCCGCTTCGGAGGAGTACGGTAACAAACACTGTGACACGGAAATTTTATATCTTATATATATAAAATTTCCGTGTCACACGTAGGTCTGAGAATCGGCTACTGCATATTTAGTTTTTTTTTTTTTTTATTAAGGAAAACAACGTTTGCCGGGTCAGCTAGTATAAGATATAAGGCAGTGGTCCCACCAACGGCGAGTAAACGGTTGACTATCGACTATTTTCTCGCTCAAGAAACGTTCAATACATATAACATTCCGTGTAAATAAAAGAGATGCACAAACAAATAGTTGATTGCTGACTGTTCACACTGCCGGCGACGACTCGCTTTACTAGTTTTATCGCTTAAGCGACGAGCTTTCAAAAATACACTCTTTATAGCGAAACTGAAAGGACTGTGCATTTTATGGCTTTATAGAGAGTGGTCGTTAAATGGAGATAATGTATCATTGTATGGAGTACAAGCTAAACCAACTAAAGCCAATTGATTTCGACTGTCGTTTGTCGTTAAATCGAGTGAGTTTACACAGTACATAAGTACATATTAAGCACCCAGACCAACAGCAAACAAATTTATTTGAGCACAAGATGTTGATGAATTGAACCCGGAATTTTCTAGGAAGTATTGTTAGGGTTTGTAATTTTTTGTAATAATTTTTGTTTAAAACAATCCTTTAATTATCGGTTTTCGTGTGACCAGATATTAGGACTTAATAAAGTTAGAAAACCGATAATCGGTTAATATTTCTTTATCGGTTTTCTAACTTTATTAAGTCCTGATATCTGGTTTCACCAAGTATTCAAAAAGGCACCATGATGGTTGGCAGATCACGGGAGAGGCATTCGGCTTCCAGCTTCGGTACTAGTCGGTTCTGCTTATAAGTGCATAGTCTGTTTGAAAAGTAATAAAAGTGAATTGATTTAAAGTCATCCTTCGTTTAACTCTCTTCGGAGGCTGTCCACTCTAACATTATTTATGTATGTACATGTAGTATATCAGTTGTGTAAGCAACCATAATACGAACTAGAAATGGTTCAGTATGGGGCTAACCAGCCGTGTGTGAAAAAGAAAGGTAAATACATACTTGTTCGCACGGGATAGGTCCCTCCACTTTCCGAGGCTGGCTTGGACACGACGATCTCTCTTCACTGTTATCTTGCTCACCGCCCAACTTCGGTGCTTTAGATCTGAAAAAAAATAATAATTAATTATTTTTGAATTCCCATATACACTTATGTTATTACACCTCGTCATTATGTTCTGTCTTTGTGTTCTTTCTTGCAATTGGTTGCCTGGAAGAGATCGCTATTAGCGTATTTTGTGAATCTTTGTGCAGCGTTTTGAAATAATTTAATTATTATTTATTATTTATGTATTTGAACTCCCATATACACTTATGTTATTACACCTCGTCATTATGTTCTTTCTTGAAATTGGTTGCCTGGAAGAGATCGCTATTAGCGATAAGGTCGCCAGTTAAGGCACTAGCTTTTATGTATTTTATGTGTTTTCTGTAATTTGTTCCATTTTTTTTTTGTGAATGTTTTAATAATGTTAAAATAATGTGTTTATCTATCTATCTATCTAATTAAAAATTCAAAAAATACCAAATTCTTTATTTTGTATTTTACTAGCATCCCGTCCCGGCTTCGCACGGGCTATAAAATAATCTAAGTAGCAAAGAGAAACAAAATATAGACTATGTTACTCGGGGATAATGTAGCTTGCCAACGGTGAAAGAATTTTTCAAATCGGTCCAGTAGTTTTGGAGCCTATTCGCGTCAAACAAACAAACAATCAAACTTTTAATATTTTTAAGAATATTAATGTACAACAAGTTGCCACAGAAACTAACAAATCTTAATAGTAGTATGTTTAAACATAAAATAAAGAGTTTTTGTGAAAGTAATCCCTTTTATAATTGATATGATATGATAATATAATTGATTGTATTTATGTATGATTTCTACCCCCCCCCTCAGTACCTGGTTTGTCATATGGCCTTGTTGGTTTTAAGTGTACCTGGTTTGTCGTGTGTCCTTGATTAAATTCATTTATTCAAATAAAGGTACATGTAGTACACTTATGAATGTCAAAATTTACAGTCAAAATTAATTACGTAAAGTAGCAAATAGCGGAAAATCCCTGTCATTAATAAATTCGTCAACAGAGTAATACATACCATTGTCTTAAATTTAATGTCACTTAATTTTTGTACACATTCTATGTCTGTGGGTTAATACCCCCCTAAGTACCTGATTTGTCGCGCGGCCATTGGCAATTGTTGGTTTCCACCCCGCAGTACCTGGTTTGTCGTGTGACCTTGTTGGTTTCAACCCCCCCTCAGTACCTGGTTTGTCGTGTAGCCTTGTTGGTTTCGCACGCGATGGGGGAGTGTCGCGCGCTCACATTCAGATGCTTGGTGTAAGCTCGCCGCGATATGAAGCGCACGTTGCACGTGTCACAGTTCGGCCCGTCCGGGGGGACCTGGGGAGAGAGGGGGAGACAAATAGTCTAGTCTACAAGTGCCTTATTGGTCAACTTTTTTCAGCAGCCTCCGAAAATTATGATTGAGGTGTCATTCGATTCGGAATGGCATCTAAATAGTTTTCGAAATACAATGAAGTTCCGCTGAAAATAAAAAAAAGAAATTTAAAAATTTTTTGACCACGGATTATTGTTTATTGATCTGTTCTGTAGGCACCAAAATTTTTTCAAATTTTAATTTTCATATTTAAAAAGTTTAAACAATATTTATTCATTCAAGGCCGAAGGAATTTTTTTTTTCAGCGGAACTTCATTGTTTTTCGAAAACTATCTAGATGCCATTCCGAATCGAATGACACCTCAATCGTAATTTTCGGAGACTGCTGAAAAAAGTTGACCAAAAAGGCACTTGTTGACTAGACTAAAATTTGTATACGATTTGTGGTTAAAGAAAAGCAGCCGAAAGTATCACGACCACCGGGATTCGAAACCAAACCGAACGCTGGTCGTGATATGTAGTAGACCGTCTACTTGGACTATCATTACTGAAGCGTAGAATCTATTATAATAGTGCGTTTAGTATGGTTTAACATAAGTGTACAAAATGGTCCACTATAGTAGATCGTATGCTATAGTCTAACATTAACACCGCCAGTATACTTTCGTAAGGCATATTTGGATAATGTTTGTATAACTAACGTTTATTTTCGGGCTAATACCGACAAAATAAACTTAAGTGATAGCCGGTTATACAAACATTGGTGGCGATTCTGCCGTACACACGACTAAACTAAATTTAAAGAAGCCTCGTCTCTTTTCATCTTAGGTGGCCAGAAAGAGACGGCACGTTCTGCAGTTTAGTCAAAACAACTAAAATCACGTCAAATGTAGAAAATATAGGCGACTTTAGACCGCACTCACTTGTATCACCTCTAAAACTGCCTGCGCATTCCATATTTGACGTGATTTTAGTTGTTTTGTCTGTGGGTCAGAACGTGCCGTCTCTTTCTGGCCACCTAAGATGAAAAGAGGCGGGGCTTCTTTAAATTTAGTTTAGTCGTGTGTGCCGCTGAATTTCCACCATTATCTAATCTAATTGACCAAGGTCTGATCTAGTAGACATAGCTCTAATCTAATTGACCAAGGTCTGATCTAGTAGACCAACGTCCAAGACCAACATCTAATCTAATAGACCAACGTCTAATCTAGTAGACTAACGTCTAATCTAGTAGACCAACGTTTAATCTAGAAGAACAACGCCTAATCTAGTAGACCAACGCCTAATCTAGTAGATCTTATACTATAGAAGCCCGATTACACCGTTTACTACGGTCTACTACAGAAGACCATTCCAATAACTCAAGTTAAGTTGGTGTATGTGACTTACCACCTCCTGCTCTCTATGTTTAAGCTTCTTATGAAGATCAATGCCCTTCTGACTGACGAAAGAATACCCGCAAAGCGCGCAAACAAAGTCCGACGGGTGTTTTATTCGTACGTGACCCATATAGGTGGTGAATTTACTGGAACAAAACTTAAATTTAGTAAAAACACACTTTTTTTACACACCGCCCGTTAAAAATGAAATTAAATAATTTTATTCGCGTAGCCACAGGTAATATAAATACATGGAAAATAATATAAATTGTCCCTTGTAGGCTACCGCATATGCGGTGTGCAAAAAGTCAATTAATTAGTAAATTTACAAGTTAATTTCACGCCACTATAATTTACAGTTAAGCAATAATATTTAAAAGAAATGTCAAAAGATTATAAGTATAAAATATCAAAAAATGTCAATAATAATAATATGTCAAGGTTTTCTATAATGTCAAAGTTATAGTATTTACAAACAGTTATCAATTGTTTTATTAGCCCCATACTAAACCTTTTCTAGTTTGTAATACGGTTGCTAACACAACTGATATACTACATATACATACATAAATGCTTTATATCGATACATAAGATAGATTTAACACCCAGACCGACAGCCAACAAATTTAGTTTATCACGCAGATGTTAACTATTCACCATGCAAAAAAATAATGAAACTGAACTTACCCGAAGTCTTCTGGACAATGCGGGCACTTATACCTCGTCCCGTTATGCCACCGCTCGTGAAGACGCGCCGTTTGTCTGCAAATATATATTGGTGGTGATTCAGCGGCACACACGACTAAACTAAATTTAAAGAAGCCCCGTCTCTTTTCATCTTAGGTGGCCAGAAAGAGACGGCACGTTCTGAACCACAGACAAAACAACTAAAATCACGTCAAATATGGAATGTGCAGGCAGTTTTGGAGGTGATACAAGTGAGTGCGGTCTAAAGTCGCCTGCCTATATTTTCTACATTTTGCATCCGGATTAAACGTTGTGGTTTTCCTTTTTTTGACGTGACAACGTCTTAAATTAGGTTGCGGCTGGGAGTCACTTATGAAAAAGTGTAACGCCCGGTAACGTTACGATGAGTCACCGAACGAGAGAGAGGCCCGCCGAATGCCTTGCGTCTCTCTCCCACTCAACTATGATCGGTCTGCCGCGCGCGCAGCACGCGGCAGACGTTGTCACGTAAAATCTTCGCCCGTAAAACCGACTTTACAGGCAACCATTTTTTATCCTTGATAGGTTAGCGTTTGACTAAAGCTAGCCTGATGTGAAGCTGCACTGCAGTCTACGGTGTGGCACGCTTACCTAGAAGATATATACTCATCCTGAGAAGGACTCATCCTGAGGAGTTTCCCGCACAGGGAGCATCCCATGAGTACGGCACTAGGTGGAAGGACAGGCTCGCCACACCTGCCCACTCGATAGCCAAATTTGAAAAATCGATCTACATTTGTGGCCCTAAGCTATATAATAAACTACCTAGTAGTATAAGAGATGCAGCTTCTGTCTCTATATTCAAAGCCAAATTAAAACAATTTTTAGTCGGCAAATCTTATTATTCTCTTAGAGAATTTAAAAATGATACGAGTACCGCTTATGGTAATTAATTATATTTTTATATTAGTATCTTGACCTGTAAATATTTATTTATCAATAAATGTCTGTATTCTGTATACCTATTAACTCTAATTTTCGTGTGTTTTCTAGTTTTGATCCCAGATTAACATACCTGTGCGTGGTAACGTACAGGCACTACTGGTTACGCGTGAACCGCTGCGTAATTATTTCGATATAGAGATACCTAAATAAAAGAGGACTAAACATGATCAACATTGATTTCCTAATTTTATGTCAAATTAAACAACCACCATGTATTTACTATGCTAATTAAACACATTTTTAATCCCAGTTGTAACATATAAAACAGATTTACCACGTTTTATCCCGGATTAAACATAGCAATCGTAGCGTTGCTAACTTTAACCCCAGATTAAACATTGCCACCGTAGCTTTGCAATTATAAGTATTACTATTCTTTATTGTGCAACCCCTCTTTTTCTCGTCCTTTCAACTCCTTTCCATCCAAAGGTTGCCTGGAAGAGATCGCTGTTAGCGATAAGGCCGCCGTTTGTGGCACATTGTAAATATTTTTATGTTGTTACTTTTTATTTGTTGTACCTTGTACAATTTGTACCAATAATTTGCCCAATAAAGAGTTAATCTATCTATCTATCTATCTTTGCTAACTTTAACCCCAGATTGGATTTACTAAGATAGATCCCGGATTAAACAGTGGTTTTTCTATTTTGAATCCCGGATTAACCAACATACCTGTGCGTGGTACCGTAAGGGCACTGGTTGCAAGTGAACGTTGTGGGTCCCCGTGTGTTTACTACATTTAGACCCGGATTAAGCGTCGTGAGTATACCATTCTTATATAACCTTCTTTAATGACTATAAAATGAATTGAACACTGTAGGTTGCGGCTGGGAGTCACTTATGAAAAAGTGTAACGCCCGGTAACGTTACGATGAGTCACCGAACGAGAGAGAGGCCCGCCGAATGCCTTGCGTCTCTCTCCCACTCAACTATGATCGGTCTGCCGCGCGCGCAGCACGCGGCAGACGTTGTCACGTAAAATCTTCGCCCGTAAAACCGACTTTACAGGCAACCATTTTTTCTTTGGTAACCTAATTTGTGTCAATTCAAATTTACTTTTAATGATATTGATATAAATAATGTACTATATTATATTAAATTGTGTGTACCCATACTACCTATTGTCTTGTCTAAATAGAGTGAGAAGGAGCAAATTGAAAACCAGCGCTGGGGTATCTGGTACCTCAAGCATTATGCTGAATTTGCTCCTTTTGTGCATATAGGCTTATTTTATAGTAATACTAGCTGACCCGGCAAACGTTGTTTTGTCTTAATAATTAATTCTAAATATACAGTAGCCGATTCTCAGACCTACTCAATACGCATATAAAATTTGGGAAAAATCGGTCAAGCCGTTTCGGAGGAGTACGGTAACCAACACTGTGACACGGAAATTTTATATATAAGAAGAAATTGTATATATGTATTTTTTTTTTGTGTGCACAATAAATAATTTTCTTTCTTTCTTTCTGTCTTTCTATTTTTAATCCCAGATTAACCAACATACCTGTGCGTGGTAACGTAAGGGCACTGGTTACAAGTGAACCTCTGCGTGTGATGCGCTGTGATGTGTTTCCTCAACGCGTGCGACTGTTTGAAATAGGTCTTGCATATTTCACACTTGTGCTCTCCGCATTCCTGGAACGGAGTAAAATGTTTGGTCAAGTGCGAGTCAGGCTCGCGCATGAAGGGTTCCGTACCATTGTTGTGTGGAAGCGCCTTTAATTTTTTTTTATTAATTATCTATTTTAAAATATTTGTAAAATACAGCTTTCGGTATATTCAAATTTTATTATAGAAAACAAGTTAGCTAGCAACTATAAGTTTGCGTGAGGCCAATTAGACGAACGTTGCTTTTCGGTTCAGTATCGCGAAAAAGTAAATACACGTGATATTTAGGATTTATACATTTATATTCAACTAAAAGACTTAAAAACTACACTCCTGAATGCGCACACAATGCAAGTGATATCGGATAAAGCGTTATGGTAAGATATAGCTCGACGCGTAGGGGTCGTTTTAGCATATTCCGTGCGAGAATGAGGAACACTGAACAACTTGTGCCATTGACAGCCACACAAGTGATATATTGTTATAACCCCCCGCCCCTCCCCACCTCTCTGTGATATGTCGTGATTTTATATGTATATACCCCCTCCCGTCCTTTCGAACTTTCACGTGATTAGACGGCCCGGCCCCTTAGTAGGATATATATTAACATCTGCTTTTCAATCAGACGGCCCTGGTTCGATCCCGGCCCTACACCAATGACTTGTTTTTCAAGTTATGTGTGGATTTGCACTCGCTTTACGGTGAAGGAAAACATCGTGAGGAAACCGACATGTTTGAGGACTGCAATATCTGAAAACATGTCTCATCTGCCAACCCGCACTTGGCCAGCGTGGTGGATTATGGCCTGTATCTCTAAGCGAGTGAGAGAAGGCCCCGAGTCCCAGCAGTGGGAACGTATAGTGGGCTGTTTATGCTATGCTTATGCTAAGATACACACTATTAAAATGAAACCATTGTTGTTGATATAGTCATAGACTGTGTTTCAACACCAATGGCCTCTCCCAGAGTTATTAAAAGTCTTGGTTTAATTTTAATTGAATTAACAATCAAATGACGTTATATAAAAAGTAAAAAAAAAAAAAAAAAAAAAAAAAGGTTATTTTTGTGAAAGTTACTTAAAAACATTAAAATTTGCAAATCTAGGTATTTATAATAATAATAATAGTAGTTTAAAAAAACTAAAAAACACGCTTATCTGGCCGTTTTAAGTGGGTCAAAATCGCGCCCTAAGAAGTCGGTTACAAACAAACATACAAACAAAAATACAAAATATGTAATAATTTTATCAAATTAGTGTATTGTCATCGGTCCTCAATAAATCTACAAAGTTTCAACGAAATCTGGCCGTTTAAAGTGGGTCAAAATCGCGCCCAAAGAAGTCGGTTACAAACAAACATACAGGTGAAGCTAATATAAAGCGTGTAAAAAGTAGGATATACATAGATGCTTGTATACTTAATACTTACAGTAGTATGTCTCAAGATATGTCCATTAAACGCCTCCCTATCTAGAAACCCCTTAAAACACTCAGTACATTTATACACAGAATGTTTATAATTATCACTTTCCTGCCTCTTTTCTATTTCCGCAATTTGCTCTTCAAATGTCAAATTAACTATTGTGAAAAGGGTCTCGTTCAAATCCTGATTCAGGAAGGGTTTCCTACGCCTGTCGATTTTGGGTTCCGCCGGTGGGTTTTCGATCTTTTTCCGCACCTTTTTCTGCGCTTGTGTCTTTTCCTTTGCCGCTTTGCGTTTCTTTGTTTCCACCTGCAAAGATAATAAAACATTTTGTATTTTATTGTAAGTAAATTTGTATCACAATTTTTGGTTTTAATTGTGTATTTTGTATAATAATTGAAACCTCGATGATCGCGTCAGGTCACCTAAGCTAGCCGAGCTACAGGCGCTACATATCATATACGTAGTACACCGTTGCTTAACCTCGATGATCGCGTCAGATCACCTTAGTTTGCCGAGCTGCAGGCGCTACATATCATATACGTAGTCAGGGTGTCCACTCTAAATCGTCAAAACATTTCCCTGACTTTCCCTGACCACTTCTAAAATTTTCCCTGACCTTTATAGCTGTAATTTTTCGAAGTAAAAATGTTTCTCTTGCGAATGATTGTAAGAGACAAAAAATTATGTCTTCACAAACACTCTTAGAGATTTATGTTATTGGCTTCCCAAGGTGTCCAACTATCAAGGTGAAAATTTTCAACACAGATAGATTGCCACACCATAACCATACCGTACCATACATACACCATACCCACAATTAATTATACCGAACACCACCTTACTTTAATTAAACGATATTACCACCAGCCATTACCTGGGTATAGCCTAAGACAAGGTCAGCGTTACGTCCGTTTTCATTATCTACATGGCAAAGCCTATTTGCGCTTGAAAAGGTATCGCTGACCTGAGATTGTACATAGTTTTCAGTACTTCAAAAGTCTTCCAATCTACTTTTTGATGACCTGTTTTGAAAGCACCATTGACAGTGTGCAATCCACACCCTAAGGGACTTTTTGTTTCCTCGGAAGAAAGAACATTTTTCAATTTTTTCAGAAAACTATTGTTCACATTGGGGCCATCCATAGAAACTTGTAGCAGTCTTTTTCTATCTAAATCAGCCAATCCTTCCAGAAATGAGTCTACAAGATTATCGGCTGTTTGCCGTCCCAGAAAAACTGAGGTCAAATATCTGTTGCTACTGTGTTAGTATTAACGCACCAATATCTCACGCACAAGTCCATCTGACATTTTTGGGCCACTTTATTCAGGGATTCGTCAAATGACATGACGTAATATAAGCATTCTCTAAGCAGGCTATTCAGTGTCATCGGAATGAATGGCGCAATGCCATGGTTAATCACATATGACGCTTTTTTTTACCCATGATAAAGTTCTGGGCGATTTTGCTATCGGGAAACATTCTATTAAATGAGGTAGAAATTCGGTCACATGAATTCAACGATAGTTTATTGTAAATTACTTGGAGTGCCCACAAGATTTCTGACGATGTTACATCATTTTCATTGTAGGTTTGAATCACAACTTGTATATGTGTTTTATTGTCATGAGCTTCAACAGTTGGGGCACGTGTGGCTGTTGTTTCATTGTCACCTACATTAGCCGCTGGCGATTGTTTTTCCACCACAACTACATCTTTATCTACTGCAGGAACTGATTTTGTAAAGTATTTTTATTATCATAGTTTTGGAATTTTCTATGGCAGTTCGAAATCACGTACCGACTCGCCGTCCGAAAACACTCGATGTTTTCGTCGCACGGGATCGGCAAAATTGTTATTATGCAGTAAGTTTTTGTTAAATCAGTATAGTGTGTGTTATCCATAGATACTTCGAGATAGTATCTATCCAGTAATGTATATTTAGTGTAGTTTTGTACGCATTTCTTTTTTCGATCTAAAGTTCGTATCGACATTCACGGGAAAAATAGGTGCCGATTCATGTTCTCGATTTTTTTTAAGTACTGAGATCTAAACTTGTAGCCTAGACTTAAGAAAATCATTTTGTTTATACATTAGGCTACACTACGGTATTTTTTCTAGTAACATAGCTTGTGAATTTATCGCTTGACAAACGTTTATAAATTGCGCGGTGGAATCGTGAATTTTTGCTCGGACGTTCAAGGCATTTTGGCACAGATGGCGCGGACGTGTGAGTGGCTAATTAGCTGTTGGAATATAAATATGTAAGTATATAAGAAGTACTGATGACTGATAAGATAATATTATTTTTATTTATTATATACTTTTTTAGACTTTTACATTAATTTTAAAGATCAATCATCAAAAAGTCCTGGTTTTCCCTGACTTTTCCAGGTAGAGAAGTCATTTCCCTGACTTTCCCTGACCCTTAATAGCTACCCTGACTTTTCCCTGACTTTCCCTGACTTTCCAGGTCCGTGGACACCCTGGTAGTACACCGTTGCTTAACCTCGATGATCGCGTCAGATCACCTTAGTTTGCCGAGCTACAGGCGCTACATATCATATACGTAGTACACCGTTGCTTAACCTCGATGATCGCGTCAGATCACCTTAGCTAGCCGAGCTACAGGCGCTACATATCATATACGTAGTACACCGTTGCTTAACCTCGATGATCGCGTCAGATCACCTTAGTTTGCCGAGCTACAGGCGCTACATATCATATACGTAGTACACCGTTGCTTAACCTCGATGATCGCGTCAGATCACCTTAGCTAGCCGAGCTACAGGCGCTACATATCATATACGTAGTACACCGTTGCTTAACCTCGACGATCGCGTCAGATCACCTTAGCTAGCCGAGCTACAGGCGCTACAGTAAATTTAAATAAACATGCAAGTATCCTTATTGTAATACAAACACGAGGCACATACCTTTTCTTTCTTATTTTTCTTTCTAGAACGTTCTAGAGGCAAGCTGTCTTCGGAATCAAAGTCATCATTAGCAACAAAATCTTGATCATTTTCATCATCTTCAGCAGCAATTTCATCCGAAAAGTCTTTCGTTTCATCTATAAATATCTTGTTACTTTTATCGACAAATATCTCATCGCTTTTATCGACAAATATTTCTTCACTTTTATCGATAAATATCTCTTCACTTTTATCGATAAATATCTCTACGCTTTTATCGATAAATACCCCATTGCTTTTATCGTTCACGTCGACTTTTTCATCATTGATCTCAGATTTATTTTCTTCAATTTCGTTGCTAAATTTACTTTCATCTTTTATAACGATGTCGAATTCCAAATTCTCTTGGTTCGAAGATTTTTCTTGATTTTCAGATCGGGTGTATATAAATTCATAGGGGGGGTTAAGGGTACTTTGGAGGGGGGATATTAAACAGTGATAGCTTCTGTCGATTGATTTTAGAGATTCTTTTGTTAGCTGAAAATTAAGAAACTGTATGTTAGTTATATTCTTCACATATTTAAGTAGATTTGCTTAAGACATAAGCTTTATAAATTTATTCATATTTTCTTGGCATAATGGTTACCATGCTAGCCTGCCAATCAGAAGGTTCGGTTTAGGTGGATATCGGATTTCCTGAGGGGCAGATCAATTCGAGTGGTCATTGATGGCTGCTCGTCTGATCTAATGGCGGTTAACGCCGGAGTCCCTCAGGGGTCGGTTCTCTCTGCAACGTTATTTCTGCTGCACATAAACGACCTGCTAAAACCCGGTATCTTTGGGTATGCAGATGACAGCACTGTTGTAGAGAGCTATATGTCCACCGCTAGAGCCAGTGCGGCTGAAATCCAGACGCACAGAGAGTCCATGATTGATCGCTTAAACTTGGCCCTTAAGGCAGTCTCCGACTGGGGCGATGCCAATTTGGTGAAGTTTAATGCGTCAAAAACACAAGCGTGTCTTTTTTCCGCTAAAAAAAGGCCTTTCGATTTGACCCCCACTTTCCGAAATGTAACTGTACCGATTGCCGACAACCTCGAACTTCTTGGCGTAACCTTAACTCCAACCCTCAACTTTGGCTCGTACATTGAGTCCAAGGCTCAAATTGCGGCCAAAAAACTGGGCATCCTCTCAAAGGTTAGACAGTACTTCACACCGGAACAGCTGCTCACTCTATACCAAGCACAAGTTCGGTCGTGTATGGAGTATTGTTCGCACCTTTGGGATGGCTCTGCTAAATACCAGCTTCAGGCGTTGGAGGCAATTCAGAAGAAGGCCAAGAAAGTTATAGGTAATTTTTGGAGCACCGCCGCACGGTTGCGAGTCTGTCGGTATTCTACCGGTTGCATTTCGGTGAGTGTGCGTCGGAATTACATGACTTAATTCCCCCGGCCCCTTTCCATTACCGAACGAGCAGGGAGACTGCTAAGAGTAGAGTTTCTCTACGAGAGTTCTCGAACCGAGAATTCCCGGGAAATTTTGCTTTACTCGAGACGAGAAAAAAGTGGTCGAGAAATCGAGAAATCGAGAAATTCAGTCAAAAATTTCAAAAACACAATAACGCGCCTGGCTAAACTGAAAAATGCAATTAAAAAGGCACTGATCGATTTAAATATGTCCTCAATGTGGCGAGACGACCACATTGACGTATTAGAGTCATTGTTGGCAGTTTTACACCGGTTAAATTGTCTGTTGAAGCGTTATCGAGGAAAGATGCTACTATTTTGACATCGGAGGCAATAATAGACGTGCTGATAAATAAGTTACAGTCTATGGAAAACAATTTAGCAACAACGTTTGTGGACCATCTGATGAGCTTGGGTTTTCTCCTTGTCTGGAAACTTTGTGACAAAAATACGAAACCGATTGTCAGACGGTGCTATAAATGCCCTCGTATTTTTAAAGGCTTATTTCCTTATTAAGAAGACATATTGGGCTAGCTTTTAAGCAGTTTCCGCTTTAAGTTGTGATTGTAATTAGTTTAAGAGTATTAATCTTATATATAAAATTTCCGTGTCACAGTGTTTGTTACCGTACTCCTCCGAAACGGCTTGACCGATTTTTTCCAAATTTTATATGCGTATTCAGTAGGTCTGAGAATCGGCTACTGTATATTTAGATATTTTTTTTTATTAAGGCAAAACAACGTTTGCCAGGTCAGCTAGTTACTTATAAGGTTCCTATGTTTACTTACGTAACGAAAAATACTGTCCATTTATAACAAATCTTGAATAGTAGATACAAAGATTAAACTAAAGTACCTACTTTACTCGTAATTATTAAGCTAGTCTGATTGTTATTTTTTATATACAATTTAAATACTGTCGTTTTATGTTGCATAATTGTAAAGATAAACTTAGTGTAAGGTTTACACACTATATAATTTACTTAGTGTGTAAGGTACTAAGTTTTATTGTGGTCACATGAAGCTTTTGTTTTTAGAAGATATTTTATTTAATTTTCCAAAGGAAAAGGCTACTCTTAATTGTTTGTAGAAACATTGATTAAAAGATCTCGCTAGAGTTTATTTCGCTTATTTAAAATTTTCAAGTCACACGACGTGAAAATAAAAATAAATATTGTTGATTATAACATAAAAAACGTAGTTTTATTGCTAAATCATATATATTTAAAACAAATCGTATTTCTCGGCAACCCGGGAATTCCCGGGAAAAAGTGGTCGAGAATTCTCGTGCTCCGGGAAATAAAAAAGGTCGAGAAATGAGAAACCCTAGCTAAGAGACACCGATATACAGTGGAAATGCCGAAAATGCGTACTAAGCGATTTGCTTCCACGTTTATAGTACGGACGGCCAAACTGTGGAACTCCTTGCCGGAATCCCTGTTCCCACTGAACTACAACCTGACTGTCTTCAAGGCGAGAGTGAACCGGTTTCTTCTAGGCAAGCGCGTTTCATCTTAGACTGCAATATTACTTAACATCAGGTGAGTTGTGGTCAAGCGCAAGCCTATTAAGCATAAAAAAAAAAAAAAAAAAAAAAGGTTCCGGGTTCGATTCCCGGCACGGCCAACATCTTTGAGCTAAACTAAATTTGTTGGCTGTTGGTCTGGGTGTTAAATATGTATCTATATAAAATATGTATATGTAGTATATCAGTTGTGTTAGCAACCATAATACGAACTAGAAACGGTTCAGTATGGGGTTAACCAGCCGTGTGTGAAATGTGTAAAAAAATTATGAATTAATGAACCTTACCGAGTTCTGTTTATTCAATAAGTCCACCATTATTTCGTAGGCTCTCATCGCTTTACTTCTTATATATATGTATATGTAGTATATCTGTTGTGTTAGCAACCATAATACAAACTAGAAACGGTTCAGTATGGGGTTAACCAGTCGTGTGAGAAATGGGTAAAAAAAGGTTTTTTTTTTTTTTAGATTCATGATTTTTTTAGACAAGCGCTTGATCGAAACCTACCTGATATTAAGTGTTTTTGCGATCTAGGGTGGAGCGCGCTTGCCTAGAAGAAACCGATTCACTCTTGTGTATTAATGAACCTTACCGAGTTCTGTTTATTCAATAAGTCCACCATTATTTCATAGGCTCTCAACGCTTTACTTCTTAACAGGTCCGCGTTTAGCAACCTTCGAGAACATTCTGAACACAATGCCTGCGGTAAACCATCATCTTCTGACACCTGGAAAATATTAAGAATAGTACATTGTTTAGTCTAGTCAACAAGTTCAAAAACGTGTTAAATAGACATAAAGCTCCTAAAAATATGTGCCATAGCTCATTCGATTCGGAATGACGTGTAGAAAATGTTTTTTAAGGGTTTATTAGCACATAAAAAATTGCGATTGTTATTAACAAAATAAGAAAAAAAAAAGGTATTTAGTTTTTCGTTAATAACTTTTAAAATAATGATATTTAAGGAATTTTGAAAAAGGGACCTGGAAGAGGAGAAAATTTCCAATAAAAGGGTCATAACTCCCGGAACTCTATCTATATTATTTATTAGGCCCCGAGTCCCAGTTGTTATGTTAGTCGGGCTAGATAGGCGCTAGTTTTTTTTTTATCTTTGATAGGTTAGCGTTTGACTACAGCTAGCCTGATGTTAAGCTGCGCTGCAGTCCACGGTGTGGCACGCTTACCTAGAAGATACCTCTACTCTACTTTCTCTTAATTTCGATTAACTCTACTTTCGAAGCCCCCCGGATGATACCTCTCAGGAAACAGAGACTCAGGTAGTGAGTTCCAAAGCTTCGCAGTCCTCACAATAAAGGTCGACGCAAAGCGTTTTGTAGGAAAGTTTGGAACTTCAACTCTGTATCGGTGTCTCTTTTTTTTTTAATTTACATTAAATGGGTTTGCGCTTGATCACAATTCACCTGATGGCAAGCGACATTATGATCTAAGGTGGAGCGCGCTTACCCAGAAAAAACCGATTCACTCTTGCTTTGAAAACCGCCAGATTGTAGCTCTCAGGGAACAGGGAGATTGGCAAAGAATTCCACACCTTCGGGGTTCGCACTATGAAGGTGGAGGCAAACTGCTTAGTACGCGCCTTTGGAACCTCCACGGTATAACGATGCCGCTTTGGTGTTTCCCTGCTCGTCCAATATTGGAATTGTCTCTTCACTGACTCTCTGCTCGTTCTGTAGTAGAACGGAGATGGTGGAATCAATAGGTTTGGTACAAGAAATTGATACTCACAGAAAGACCGGTGACTCTCTCAAATGCTTGGCCCAAATTATAAAGCTTGATGGAGAACAGCTTTATTCCTGAGACGAGACACATCCTGCAAGCTCCAACTTCTCCCGGGTTGCCAAACATACAGCTGGTCGGTGACACCTGGAACATTGTTAGTTTTTGTATGATTTTCAACAAGAGGTTTAGTGTCTATTATATTTATTAGTCTACTAGCTGACCCGGCAAACGTTGTTTTGCCTCACATAGGGGTATGAAAAATAGATAGTGTAGCTTATATGACACGTTCGTAGATTTACCATAGCAGCGCCATCTATTGATTACTTACTCAACCCAGTCGAAAGGTATCGACATCTGTTAGAATCATTTGGAGTTAACAGATAATTGTGACTGTCAAATAATAACAGACAATGATTAGCAATAAATTAAAATTGCAACTATAATTTGAGATTTAAACTATCCTTTCTCTCAAGTTGGATCGAACTGCACATGATGTGCGAATTTTATTATAATCGGTTAAGTGGTTTAGGAGTCCATTGAGGACAAACATTGTGACACAAGATTTATATACATATATTAAGATGGTAAAAACTCACCTGTTCTACGAAAGGCACGGCTCCCGCGCGAACTTTTCTCAGCCCATTCTTGGTGACATACAGATCATCCTTCAGGAAGTGGTCAGAACACACCGCGCTCCTGTCTTTAGGGCTCCAAGTAGGGCGGCTGATGGCACGAAGCCACGCGTCGCGGTGCGACGGCTCTGTGGGAAACCTGGAAGATTTTATTTAATAAAGAGATTTTCAAAATAATTAATGGGTTCTACAACCTTCATAATTTGCTTCATAAATTGCTGAGTATGGCTCGATAGTGTGGTCACCATATTACATAACTCACACAAATAATGTAGAACGTATACAACGTCGGTGCATGACTTCGGTCTGCCGTCGCCATGGCTTGATACGCAAATTTCCTGAATATGAAGATCGCATTAGTTATTTCAAGTTAAGCCTGCTCTCCACTAGGAGACAGATTGGTGAGCTGCTATATCTTCATAAGGTTATTCACTCGAACGTGGACTGCCCGAGTCTGCTTAGTTCTATAAGCTTTAATTTCAGCCCTCGGCTTAGAAGCCAGAAGCAAAAATCTAAACTGTTTCACACTAATAAACTGTATAAAAATAACGTTTCCAGTAATAGTCCTATACAGCGCATGTGTCGCTCATATAACGAGCTGGTACTCAAATGTTGTGACGCCTCAGATAACAACCAATGTAAGACTCACATTACTGAACTGGATGTATTTAGTAACAGTCTCAGTCAATTTAGAAATAATATAAGTTATAGGTTAAATTGTTAAATTGTTTAGTACTTAAGATTTCCCCTTTTTTTTATGTATATCTGAACCTTCCTTATCATTAAGTTAACACTAGCATGCTGTGTACTCTTCTTTGGATTGCAGACTTGTTTTTGTTCCTTTAGTTTAGTTATGTTTAAAATGAATGTTTGTAATCTGTCTGAGTGCCTAATAAATAAATAAATTAATAAATTTAGCAGATTGCTTTAAAAACTGTAATCGTTACGAGCATAGCAGAGTTAGATCTTGCCAACACTAATACGGGGCATCATATACTCACCAACAAAGTGGTTCATAATTGGAATAAGTTGCCCGAGGAAGTGGTCAGTGCTACATCAGTGAACAGCTTTAAAAACTGGCTTGATAGCTGGCTGCAGAAAACAAAAAAAAACTCTTGCTAACCTGTGATCAGTGCACTAGTAAACTTTAAACATTCACATTGAACAGTGGACATTATGTGAACTGTTAAAAAATAAATTTCAACTCAGTGTGATATAGGCACATCAGCATAATGCTGCTCGCCTATAAATCAAATAAATAAATACCAGCTGTATTCCGCGTTAAATACCCGCGTTAGTCCGGGACAAAAGAAGTTAATCCGGAATAAAAATGCCTATGTGCAGATCACCAAGGCCTAAAGTGCCTAACATTATAAAGTGCCTAAAATGTAAATTGTAAGTACCTATAGTTTTAATATGTATTTTCCTCTATTTTAATTTGTACGCATAACTATCTTTTTTTGAAATAAATATTCTTATTTTATATTCTTATTCTTAAGAAAAATTTTTTTTTGTATTTTAAGGGTAAGTATAAATTTGACTTAATATATTATTTAATTATTTCTTCAAACACCACCCCCATCTGTCATACTTTTGGAGATCCCATGGAGTGTTCCAGGGTCATTTCTACTTTCAGACACTTTTAAATTTTTTGCGAAGTTTTTTTTTTACTCTAAATAGATCAGCGCTTGACCACAATTCACCTGATGGTAAGTGACATTGAGGTCTACGGTGGTTCGCGCTTACCTAGAATGAACCGGTTCACTCTCGCCTTGAAAATCGCTAGATTGTTATAGGTGGTCTCAAGGTCCTTTCTTTACTGCTGAACCTCGCAAGTGAATCCAAAGTCTAACTTATCTTCAAAGTAAATCTAAGCGCAACCCATCCAGCCATTGAAACGTGAAAGAGTAACATAGACTTAGAAGTTATTTGCATATCCCATGGGAACCAAAATTGTTTTCGGTATAAAAAGTAGCCTGTGTTATTCTAGGGGGCAAAGGCAGGTCATCAGGGGGATTTTATTGGGTACAAATTCCACAAACCTGGCTACCCATATTGTGGCCAGGTATCTTATTTATCATTATTATTTTAATTTATGTATTTTATTCTCTTCTTTATTGTACACTAAATTCCTTGTTCAGTCGTTTTTAAACTCCTCTCCATCCAAAGGTTGCCTGGAAGAGATTGCTTTAAGTGTTAAGGCCGCTAATTGTGGCCCACTTATTTGTAAGCCTTTCTCTTTCGTTTTTCGAAATTTCATGTTTGTGTCCAATAAAGAATTTTCTATCTATCCATAATATTTTTTAATTTTTGGATGTAATTTTATATAATATTAAGTAGATTAATATTGTGGAGTTAGTAATAAACAAGTATTTTATCATTTAAAATAAATTATACACTAAAAACTAACCAAAACAACTAACAAAATCCATCTATTTTTTTTATTTATTTGATATAAAGGCGAGCAGCATTATGCTGATGTGCCTATATCACACTGTGTTGAAATTTAATTTGTAACAGTTCATAAAATGCCCATTGTTCAATGTCAATGTTTAAAGTGCACTGGTGCACTGATCACAGGTTAGCAAGAGATGTTTTTGTTTTCTGTAGCCAGGTATCAAGCCGGTTTTTAAAGTATAACTAGCTGACCCGGCAAACATTGTTTTGCCTTAATAAAAAAAAACTAAATATACAGTAGCCGATTCTCAGACCTACTGAATACGCATATAAAATTTGGAAAAAATCGGTCAAGCCGTTTCAGAGGAGTACGGTAACAAACACTGTGACACGGAAATTTTATATATAAGATATTTTGAGTATTTTTATTCACTGTATATACTTTTAGGATTATCAGATAATTATTTTTCTGTATGAGGGCATTTTGAGTTTTGTGTGTTTGTCTCAAATCTAGATATATTATTTTATACAAAATCATCAAAATATCTTATCTAGATTTTGGTTTCTGTTTCGTGTATACATACATATATCAAAAGTCAAAGTATATTTATTAACCTTAGGCTAGTTACAAGCACTTGGTTTCATCAAAACAGTACAATATGAAAATTATACAATATATGCATAAAAATAGAATTGTAAAAATAAAACCTATATAATATAATAAAATAATCAAATTACAATATAATTATTTGTCATTTTTACATGCTAGTACATTCATACTATCTAGATTTCATATATATACTATCTTATATTACTTAGTGTTTAAGATATTGATTATATACTTTAATTTAATTAGCTTATCTCACTACCCTTTTACTGTGCATGTATATTATGTAAAGGTGATGGTTGAAAACCAGCGCTGGGGTACCTTGAAAGTACTCTCAGCATTATGCTGAACCAGCACCTTTTATGCACAAATGAAATGGTTAATTCTTTTTGGTACATATATTTTTTTAATTTGCGCATAATAAATTATTTTTCTTTCATTCTTTCTTTCTTAAAGCTGTTCACCGACTGAAGGTTTCCCCCTCACCAACAAAAGAAAAAGGTTTTGACTACTGGCATTGTACATATCTTAAGACTTTTTTTTATAAAATAAAGACAGTTTGAACTTGAATTGAATTGTTTGCGTATTTTGGGCTTTTGATAGTTCACATAATCCAATATTTATTCATTAACTATCATAAGTGGTGTTATATTAAAAATAAATATTGTTTTTTTTATTTATGATAAATAGGCTTACGTTTGACCGCAGCTTGCCTGATGTTAAGCTTTACTGTGGTCTAAGATGTATCACGTTTGCCTAGAAGGAACCTATTTACTCTAGATTTGAAGACCCCCAAATTGTACTTCTCGGGAAAAAGAGACTCAGGAAGAGAGTTCCAAAGCTTTGCAGTTCTCACAATGAAGGTCGCAGCAAAACGATTTAAATCCAACCCTGGGTCCAACGCTCTACCTTAGATTTATCATTTACCATCAGGAGAATAGTGGTCAAGCGCAAACCTTATCATGTAAGTAGGCTGTATTCTAAGAAAGTACTATTGATATATAAGAAAACTTACGTATGAAATGTGATCCCTTGGGCCTTGGAACTTTGTCTAGAGTCATTCTTACAGAGGAGGACGCAGCAGCGCATCTTTTTGGAGGTTTTTTAACTGAATTTACAGAAAATAATCACTACATAATGTCGACTTGTATTTTTTTGTTTAGCACTGGTTATGTATTCGCCGGGAGCACTTGTTTTGTATGTTATTGCAAAGCGCAATTGTTTCAGTAACTAAGTGGAATGAATTACATTTTAGAAGCAAAAAAGTCTTAAAAGACTTAAATCCGATGCAAGTAAAATACCTACAACAACAAGCTGCGAGTGATGTGCTTCAATTATTTATACGCTTTAGCCTCTAAAGCCATTGCATTAATGCTTGCTTGCTATGCTTGATAAGAAAAAGGGAACACACCCGTAGCTCAACCCTAATATTGGAGAAAAAACAATTATTTAAAAATGGCGTCCTCAACAAATCGATGTACATATTTATGAAAATATATAATTTAATAGCTAAAAATGAATAAAACCTGCCAAACTATTCCATGCAACAATTAAATACAAGTAGTTTGTGCTGTCTTTTAATAAATTCAGCAGCTGTGAGCAAGAAAAATCCCTAGAACCGGCAGTTGCAAGTGTGCAGTTTATGTCTCTATAATTTCTAAGTTTTCCTATTCAAAATGCGGTGTAGTGTGCAAAATTGTTCAAACAGCACAAAAAACGCTACTAAAAGTGAAGGAATTACTTTCCACCTGTAAGTTTATCTATTTACCTATGCATGATTCTTGAGACTTTTAATCTAGCCTAGTGGGTATTTTCTTTCGAAAGTTACCGATTAAAAGTATTCTAGACCTTAAACTGGGTTATTTTTGGCACTAAAATTAGGCATCGCTATTCAGTGCTGCAATGCAGCTCATGATAGTCTTCTCACTGGAGTAGAATTTTTCTTTTGGCACATTTTCACTGGCTACAGTAGGAATTACTTATTTGATAAAATTTAATTTAATCGACACTTTATTTTGGTAATTTTCTCAAAACTGATTTTGTTATAAAATTATTGACATTTGTTTGACTTACGAGACACCTAATTTGTTATTGTATATTGTATGTTTTAATCTCTTGACCTTGTTAATTTAATTAGTACTTCAATTGTTTTGCAATTTCTTTTAATTATGTTTATGTATACTTATTATAATTGGACTATTTATTATATAATGTAATTTATTTTGACTGTAATATTGTAATTTAATTTAATGTTATTTAAATGTAACTTGCATTGTAATTGGTCTGGGCCTTAAAGTAATGTAAACAAATAAATATAAATATTAGTCTAAGATTCCATTAAGAACACCTGCATACTTTCAATTTGCATGGAATTTATTCATAAACTAAACCGGTATAATAAAACAAAAACCCAGGACTGACCAACATAACTTTGTGCTAAACCAAATTTGTTGGCTGTGGGTCTGGGTGTTAAATATGTATCTATATAAAGTACAGTAATACCCCGGACTTACGCGATAGGTGGGACCGAGCGCTATCCGCGTAAGTCGAATACCTATAAAGCCATACAAAGTATGTTTAATTGGGACCGGACACTATAATTTAGGAAATATAAAACAATAATTTAGGAAATAAATTTTAATTTAATAGATAATATGACAAACTATATTAATAAAATGTATAAACACAATCTGAAGTGCGCGGCTTTCAAACAAAAAACGTTAAAATAGACGAGAAAATTAAATCGCGTAACTCCGAATTCGCGTAAGTCGAGGTAGCGTAAGTCGGGGTATTACTGTATGTATATATGTAGTATATCAGTTGTGTTAGCAACCATAATATGAACTAGATATGTTTCAGTACGGGGTTAACCAGAGGCATGTGAAATGTGTCCTAAAATTTATTTATTTATTTAACTTAACTTACAGTAACATGTACCCTGTAATCAGGTACTTTCTACCATTATGCAAAATGTATTATATATTGTTTCTATTCCAGGTTTCCCAAAGACCCCGTGCTTCGCTCAGCGTGGCTGGAAGCTTTGGCGCTGACAAACTTTGAGCCTAAAGAAAGGAGCATTGTCTGTTCGGAACATTTTAGAAATGAGGACTTTTTTGACACAAAAATGGGATTGAGGAAGATTAAGAAGGAGGCCGTACCTATTACTGTCCTTGTAAGAAATCCTTTATTCCTGCTTCCTTGTTTAGGGTTCCGTACCTAAAAGGTAAAAACGGGACCCTATTACTAAGACTTCGCTGTCTGTCTGTCTGTCTCCAGGCTGTATCTCAGAAACTGTAATAGCTAGAAAGCTGAAACTTTCACAAGATATGTATTTTCCGTGCCACTATAACAACAAATACTAAAAATAAAAATATTAAGGGTGGTAAATAAACATGTTTTTTTCGTATTATTTCTGTATACAGTAATACCCCGACTTACGCTACCTCGACTTACGAGTTACGCGATTTAATTTTCTCGTCTATTTTAACGTTTTTTGTTTGAAAGCCGCGCACTTCAGATTGTGTTTATACATTTTATTAATATAGTTTGTCATATTATCTAGAATTAAATTAAAATTTATTTCCTAAATTATAGTCTCCGGTCCCAATCAAACATACTTTGTATGACTTTATAGGTATGTATATGCAAAATTGTACCCCGACTTACGCGAATTCGACTTACGCGGATAGCGCTCGGTCCCACCTATCGCGTAAGTCCGGGGTATTACTGTATTAATAACGGTAGCTGCTAGATACTTAAAATTTTCACAAAATATATAAATGTATATTAGCTATCAAATAAAATTATAAAATTTAAATAAAATGCATATTTGAGGGGGGCTCCCATACAACAAACATACGAGGGTGGATTAGAAAACTTTGCGGCCTAATACATAAATACTTAAACTATTAAACTATTTTAATGTAAACTATGTAAAATGTGTCACAAGTCTGGTTGTCAAATTGTCAAGAAATAAATTATTTGATTTGATTTGATTTGAAAATAACTTTATATAACTCCAGGACCCTGAGGAAGATCTAGAGGAGCCGGCGATGCTGCGAGTTTGTCGCGTATGTCTCACAATGGACGTCAAAATGTTCGACATAAAGTACAGGAACTTGGACCAACAGTATGAGCACATCACTGGATTATTTGTAAGTAATGTACAGACAGCTTAGTCCTTTTGTGTAATTTTTTTTCGAATCTTATTAGTACATAGTACATATTGGGGGCGATTCAGCGGCACACACGACTAAACTAAATTTAAAGAAGCCCTTAGAAGAAGTCTCTTTTCATCTTAGGTGGCCAGAAAGAGACTGCAAATGGAAATCTAGTTAACCTGTGATCAGTGCACCAGTTGACTTTAAACATTGACCACTGTTCAATGTCAATGTTTAAATTTCACTAGTGCAATGATCACAGGTTAGCCAGAGTTTTTTTTGTTTTCCGCAACCAGCTTAAAGCTGTTCACTGATGTAGCACTGACCACTTTCTCGGGCAACTTATTCCAATTGTGAACCACTCTGTTGCTGAGTATAAGATGCCCCGTATTAGTGTTGGCAAGATCACGCTGGATTTTCTGGTTATGGCCTCTGCTATGCTCGCAACGATTACAGTTTTTAAAGCAAACTGCTAAATCAGGAAGGTTGTAGAACCCATTAATCATTTTGAAATTCTCTATTAGATCCCCACAGTATTATATTCCCATTTGACGACCTCGTTGGCGTAAAGGTTACCATGCCGGACTGCCAATCAGAAGGTACTGGGTTCGATTCCTGGCCCAACCAACATCTTTATGCTTAACTAAATTTGTTGGCTGTGGATATGGGTGTTAAATATGTATCTATTTAAAATATGTATGTATATGTATTATATCAGCTGTGTTAGCTACCATAACACAAGCTAGAAATGGTTCAGTATGGGGCTAACCAGCCGTGTGTGAAAGGAGTCCTAATATTTATTATTTATTTATTTTATATAGAGCTTGGCAACTTAGCTCATATGAAGAGGAAAAAGAATATAAAGATTTTAAGCCGTATTTTTTTTCATGGTATTTCAGTTCAACATAGAAGACCGTCTCCCGCAGAAGCTGTGTTGGGAGTGTGCTCACCGCTTGCACTCGGCTATAGCGTTCCGGAGCAGAGCTCTCCGCGCGCACGGCGTGCTCGCACACATACTGCACACGGCTGCTTATGTAAGTATATTATTTCCTACTATCCTATCCTATGCCCTACTATCCTATCCTACTTTCTTCTATCCCATCTTTATTCCTACTGTACTATCCTACTTCCTACTATACTATCTTTATTCCTACTATCTTAACCTACTTCTTTCCAGCCTATCCTACTAACTACTATTTTACCCTTCTTCCCTACTTTTCTAGCCTATCCTACTTCCTACTATAATATCCTACTTCCGTCTATCCTATCTTTATTCCTACTATACTATCCTACTTCCTTCTATACTATCTTTATTTCTACTATCCTATCCTGCTTCCTACTATCCTATCCTATTTCCTACTAACCTATCCTTGTTCTTACTACCTTATTCTACTTTCTGGTGTCCTATTCTACTTATTTCTATCCTATCCTACTTCATTCTATCCTATCCTACTTTAATCTATCTTATCCTACCTCCTACTATCCCATCCCACTTTCTTCTAGCCTATCCTAGTTACTACCATCCTATCCTATTTCCTACTAACCCATCCTTGTTCTTACTATCTTATTCTACTTTCTAGTATCCTATTCTACTTATTTCTATCCTATCCTACTTCATTCTATCCTATCCTACTTTAATCTATCTTATCCTACCTCCTACTATCCCATCCCACTTTCTTCTAGCCTATCCTAGTTACTACCATCCTATCCTACTTCCTAATATCCTATCCTATTATAGTTCCTACTAACTTATCCTACTACCCACTATTCAATCCTATTTCCTACTGTCCTATTTATTATTCTACTATACAAACGAAACGAAAAAATATTATTAACGCGAAAGTTATTAAGGATGTTTGGATGTTTTGTTATATTTTTTATTTGTTCACAGATAACAATAAAAGATATAAAATCAATAAACCGAATAGAAAACAAACTGAGATCAACGCTAGTCAAGAAGAAACTGTACGAAAATGAAGAATGCAATTTAAGTATTAAAGAGAATCCCGAAATCAAATGTGAAAATTACAACGGATTCGATCATGATATTGAAGATAACAAAACTGATGAAGAACACAAACTTGATCATGATAATCTTAATGTTAGTGATAATCAAAATTTAGATGATCATTTCAATAATTGTGATGAATTAAATATAAATAATGATGATATTTTCAACGGATTCGAAGAAGAAACTAAAGATGTACAAATAATGCAAGTTGAAGTTAAAGACGAGACGAATAGTGATATGTTTTTTAAAGAGTTTGGTGAAAATTTCGAATCGGACGACGATAAGAAGTTGAGTGAGATATATCCGGAGTTAGTTGAGAAGAGGAATAAAGTTAAAGTCAAAGTTAAAGATAAAAAGAAGAAGGTTAAAGATAAAGTGAAGAAGCGAACGGTTAAAAGGAAGCTGGAGAACGATGAAGGGGAAAAAAAGAATCCTGATGATGAACTTAATTTTGTTGATAAGTGAGTATGATGGCAAACGTTGTTTTGCCTTAATAATTATTTCTAAATATACAGTAGCCGATTCTCAGACCTACTGAATACGCATATAAAATTTGGTAAAGATCAGTCAAGCCGTTTCGGAGGAGTATAGTAACAAACACTGTGACACGAAAATTTTATATATAAGAAGATATAAAGAGAAAAAGTTTGATTTTTTGTTTGTTTGTTTGGCGCAAATAGGATCCGAAACTACTAAAGCGATTTGAAATATCCTTTCACCGTTGGGAAGCTACATTATCCCTTAGTAACATAGGCTATATTTTGTTCCTCTTTGCAACTTAGACTATTGAATAGCCCGTGCGAAGCCGGGACGATCTACTAGTTTTTAGGGTTCCGTTCCTAAAAGGTAAAAACGGGACCCTATTGCTAAGTCTCCAATGTCTGTCTGTCTGTCTCCAGGCTGTATCTCAGAAACTGTAATAGCTAGAAAGCTGAAACTTTCACAAGATATGTATTTCCCGTGCCGCTATAACAACAAAAACTAAAAATAAAATAAATGAAAATATTAAGGGGGGTCCCCATACAATAAACGTGTATTTTTCTTATTTTTTTGCTATATATCAACAACGGTAGCTGCTAAAAATTCAAATTCAAATCATTTATTGCGTCATTTAAATGTCATACAATATTAAATTATCATAAAAACATGAAAATGTACCCTAATCAGGGTGTGGCAATGTTGGTTTGAAGCGAGCCGATTTATTTATTTTCCAGTAAATGGTGTACATACGTGTCATTTAAACTTTTATCATTTAGGAATTCGTCAATTGTATAATAACACTTATATAATAATATCTCCTTCAGAGTTTTTTCGAATGTGCTATGGTTATTTACGTTTTTTAATGTGGCCGGTAGATTGTTATATATTTTTATGACATAGCATTTGGCCCGGAACTTTGCATATGTAGCCTAGATTTTTGGATCACTAATTTGTTAACATATTTAGGTATCTACGGTTTTGCTAGACTTTCTTTATATAGAGCTAGGCACTCAACTGTCTGGTCGAAGGTAGCGCATACCTAGTCTAGGATTACTGTCTCTCGAGTAGGCTGCCGGTTGGTTGCCTGGGTTATAACATCTTTAATATATATAAATCTCGTGTCACAATGTTTGTCCTCAATGGACTCCTAAACCACTTAAGTGATTATAATAAAATTCGCACACCATGTGCAGTTCGATCCAACTTGAGAGATAGGATAGTTTAAATCTCAAATTATATTCGCAATTTTAATTAATTGCTAATTATTGTCTGTTATTATTTGACAGGCACAATTATCTGTTAACTCCAAATGATTCTAACAGATGTCGATACCTTTCGACTGGGTTGAGTAAGTAATCAATAGATGGCGCTGCTATGGTAAATCTACGAACGTGTCATATAAGCTACACTATCTATTTTTCATACCCCTAAGTGAGGCAAAACAACGTTTGCCGGGTCAGCTAGTATCTTATAAAATCTTCCTCAATACGGGTATCACGTAAAATGACGAGACGTTACTATGCCGCACTTACAACAAGAGGGTCCCAGGTTCGATTCCCGGCAAGGGCACTATTTTTGTGATGAACTAAATTAATAAAACTAAATTAACGATGTAAATAAATAATAATAATAATACTTTCTTTGGCAGGTACAAAACAAACGAGATAAAGCGTCGTAAGAACGAAGCGCCGAACGAGAATCTCTTCATAATCTCGTCCCTGACTTACGCGGAACAGATCGCGGAGGTAGAGAAGCGTCAAGAGAGCACCATGTATAAGAATGCGCCTTTCAAATGCACCGTCTGCTATAGAGGGTTCTCGGCCAAGGAGCGGTACGATGCCCATGTTATCAGGCATAGCGATGTAAGTTTTTTATTTATTTATTTTATTTATTTGATGTATAGGCGAGCAGCATTATGCTGATGTGCCTATATCACACGAGTGTTGTTTTTACACGCATTATATTAGCTTCACCTGTATGTTTGTAACCGATTTCTTTGGGCGCGATTTTGACCCACTTTAAACGGCCAGATTTCGTTTAAACTTTGTAGATTTATTGAGGACCGATGACAATACACTAATTTGATAAAATTATTCCATTTCTTGTATTTTTGTTTGTATGTTTGCTTGTAACCGACTTCTTTGGGCGCGATATTGACCCACTTAAAACGGCCAGATAAGCGTGTTTTTAGTTTTTTTAAACTACTATTATTTTTTATTAGTTCACATAATGTCCACTGTTCAATGTCAATGTTTAAAGTTCACTAGTGCACTGATCACAGGTTAGCAAGAGTGTTACGTTGATACGGTGATATGTTTAAGGACCACAATATCCGAAGACGTGTGTCATCCACCAACCCGCACTTGGCCAGCGTGGGGGATTATGGCTTAAATCTATCTATTGAGAGAAAGCCCAGAGACCCAGCAGTAGGAACGCATAGTAGGCTGCTTATACTTATAATATCTTTTTTTTTTTTTTATAGATATTTATAATAGTACTAGCTGAGCTCCGCGGTGTTACCCGCTTTAATCCGGGACGAGAAGAAGCTAATTCGGAATAAAAAGTAGTAAATCTCATCAAAATTTACTGCCAATCAGAAGGTTCCGGGTTCGATTTCCGGCATGGCCAACATCTTTGTGATCAACTTAATTTGTTAGCAGTCGGTCTGGGTGTTAATATGTATCGATATAAACTATGTATGTATAATTAGTATAACAGTTGTGTTAGCAACCATAATATAAACTACTAATGGTTTAGTATGGGTCTAACCGGCCGTGTGTCAAATGTGTCCTAATATTTATTTTATTTATATCACGTATTATGAGATAAGCTTGGTGACAGGTTTATAGGGCCCCATTTTTAACCGACTTCATTAGGGTATGAAATCCTTAAAAAGACCCCATTTTAATTGATTTTTTTTTATATTCCAGCAAAGTGGTATCTACGAATGTTTCATTTGTAAGACCCGCCTGAAAACAAGTCGCGCGCTCCGCAAACATCTCACCGCGCAACATACGGAGCAGTTCAGCTGTAAAGGCTGTCCGTTTGTCACCAGGAACAGGTATATTATGTATTGACATTTATTTGGTGTCAAAAATTAGGTCAAGTATGTCATTACTTATAATACCTGAGTTTTAGGTTCGAGTCAGACAAAAGTTTTAATTTCGTAAATAAAAAGTAGATTAATAGTGCACAAGGCTAAAAAGGTATTGTTTTTAAATAAATTATTTGGTGTCAAAAATTAGGTCAAGTATGTCAAAACCTGAGTTTTAGTTTCGAGTCAGACAAAAGTTTTAATTTCGTAAATAAAAAGTAGATTAATAGTGCACAAGGCTAAAAAGGTATTGTTTTTAAATAAATTATTTGGTGTCAAAAATTAGGTCAAGTATGTCAAAACCTGAGTTTTAGTTTCGAGTCAGACAAAAGTTTTAATTTCGTAAATAAAAAGTAGATTAATAGTGCACAAGGCTAAAAAGGTATTGTTTTTAAATAAATTATTTGGTGTCAAAAATTAGGTCAAGTATGTCAAAACCTGAGTTCTTTTTTCAATTCAGTTAAAAGATTGATTAATAGTGCACAAGGCTAAAAAGGTATTGTTTTTAAATAAATTATTTGGTGTCAAAAATTATGTCATATATGTCAAAATCTGAGTTTTAGTTTCAATTCAGTTAAAAGATTTTTAAAATAAATCAATTACGTAAAGTCATTAAAATCTTTCAAAGGTATTGTTTTTAAACAAATGATTTGGTGTCAAATATATAGTGCAAGTGTCAAAAATTTTGGTCATGTATGTCAAAAATTTGGTAATGTATGTAAAAAATTTAGTAATATTAGTTGAAGTAATGCACATTTATATGCTGTAAAAAAGAAAAGACAGTACTTCAAGCCGGAAGAGTTGTTAACATTATATAAAGCACAAGTTCGGTCGTGCATGGAGTACTGTTCGCACCTTTGGTACGGATCAGCTAAATACCAGCTAGAGGCGGCGAGAAAAGAGGCTCATTGGTAGCGATGCTCTTTGCGAGGCAAAGTTGTAGAGTCTTGAGCATCGCCGCCTTGTGACCAGCCTTTTAGTTTTTTATAAGTTGCGTTTCGGTGAGCGGGCGACGGAATTGCATGACTTAATTCCCCCCGCCCCATTCCACTATCGGACGAGCAGGGAAACACCAAAGCGGCATCGTTATACCGTGGAGGTTCCAAAGTCGCGTACTAAGCGGTTTGCCTCCACCTTCATTATGCGAACCGCGAAGGTGTGGAACTCTTTGCCAAGCTCCCTGTTCCCTGAGAGCTACAATCAATACAAATGGCGGTTTTCAAAGCAACAGTGAATCGGTTTTTTCTGGGTAAGCGCGCTCCACCATAGATCATAATGTCGCTTGCCATCAGGTGAATTGTGATCAAGCCGATTTAATGTAAAAAAAGACAAACTTCAGATTAAGGATATCAAAAAATAGGTCCAATGTGTCCGAAACAAACATGACTTTAAAAATTAAACAAATAGAATTCTTAAATCATAGTTATGTTTGAGGTTCCTGCACTCAAACGAAAAAATAGCTAGGGTTGATCTAAAATCCAATGTAAGTAATTACTGAAGATTCTGATTTCTTTTAAAACTCACTTCTTGGCAATTTGTTATTGCTATTGATCTTTAATAACAGTAAATATGACTTTTCGATTGAAATTACAAAGAGTCTGGACGACTTTTATGACAGAATATAGAAATTCTGATATCCATAGCACTTTCTTGAAGTGATAACCCTAAAATTGTTTTTTTTTTGTTTGTAAAAAAAAAAAATATAAAAATAAAATCATTTATTGACCTTGCAACATCTCATCGCATTTGGCAAGTCATTTACATTTAGTTTAAGCAACACAGATAAACTTAATTAAACTTAACTAAATTAAACTTAATTATTATAACATAGACTAATGTTTACATTAAGTTCACATCGAATTTGGCGGAAGTATAGAATAGAATATTTATTTCAGTATGTAATTATAATTATAATTAATTTTCATTATGTATGTAATTGTTTTTCAGAGGTGTGGCAAGAGAACACGAAAGATGGCATTCGGGAGCGAAATATCAATGCCCCCACTGTCCGAGCACTTTTGAGTAAGTTTCTACATTTTTTTTAAATAGAATAGATCTACTCTTGGCCACCAACTCACCTGATGGTAAGCGAAGCTGTGGCCGAAGATGAAGCACGTTGATCTAGAAGAAATCTGTTCACTCTCGCCTTGAAAAAATCCGAGTTATATTTATCAGGAAACACAGTAGGAGGCAATCCATTCCATTCATTAGCAGTACTAAAGTTTTACTATATTTTGTCTATGGCAGTACGCATGATGAATGTGGAGTCAAATCGTTGCGTACGGATTTTTGGAATCTCCACAAGGAATGGATGATATAAAGCTGACCTCCTACTGGTCCTGTAGTGGAAGGGTGAAGGAGGGATGAGATCGTGCAACTCCTGCGCACACTCACCGCAGTGCAATCTGTAAAATATTGACAGACAAGACATATAGATAGATAGATAATACTTTATTGGACACAATCTAAAAACTAAAGATAAAATAATAACTAAGAACAAAAAAATAGTGTGCCGCAATTGGCGGCCTTATCGCTTAAAGCGATCTCCTCCAGGCAACCTTTGGATGGAAAGGAGTTAATAAACGACTAAAAAGAACGTAGTGTACAATAAAGAGAAAAGAAAGATAATAAGTCACATATACTTACAATAATTATAATAATTTATGCTAATACATAAATAAAATATGCATAATATTATAAATGAACGAATGTTAATAAAATGAAGGGAAACAAATAGTCTTAATGTAGTGAAGATAAATACCACCTCTCAACAAGATTTTTATTTTTACACACATATATTTATTTCAACAACCAACTAGCTAATTTATTAAAATAACACCACATTTGTACCATGTAATTTGCAAGAAATAAATGATTTGATATTTTATTTGACGACCTCGTTGGCGTAAAGGTTACCATGCCGGACTGCCATCCAGAAGGTTCCGGTTTCGATTCCCGGCCCGGTCAACATCTTTGTGCTTAAATAAATTTGTTGACTGTCGGTCTGAGTGTCAAATATGTATCTATATAAAATATTTATGTATATATGTAGTACATATATCAGTTGTGTTAGCAACCATAACACGAACTAGATATGGTTCAATATGGGGTTAACCAGCCGTGTGTGAAATGTGTCCTATTTTTTTTTTAAATTGTTTTTTTTTGTAATTTGGCAGCTGTCAGTTGAATACGATTCTCCGTAGGTATGAAAGGTATTACTTTCATCCCGCTCCTCAGGCAACTTCAGACCTACTTTCAGAGTATGAGGAATGAAAATAAATGATTTGATTTTTACACGCTTTATATTAGCTTCACCTGTATGTTTGTTTGTAACCGACTTCTTTGGGCGCGATTTTGACTCACTTTAAACGGCCAGATCTCGTTGAAACTTTGTAGATTTATTGAGTGAGGACCGATGACAATACACTAATTTGATAAAATTATTCCATTTTGTTTGTATGTTTGTTTGTAACCGACTTCTTTGGGCGCGATTTTGACCCACTTCAAACGGCCAGATAAGCGTGTTTTTTAGTTTTTTGAAACTAATATTATTATATTTTCAACAGAAAAGTGACAACGTACATGGGCCATATTCGCATCAAGCACGTGTCAGACTTCGTGTGTGAACTGTGCGGATACACGTTTGTGAGTCAGAAAGGGATAGATGTACACAAGAAGAAGAAACATAGACTACACGACCGACAGGTAAGGGAAGTTTGACGTGACAACGTCTTAAATTAGGTTGCGGCTGGGAGTCACTTATGAAAAAGTGTAACGCCCGGTAACGTTACGATGAGTCACCGAACGAGAGAGAGGCCCGCCGAATGCCTTGCGTCTCTCTCCCACTCAACTATGATCGGTCTGCCGCGCGCGCAGCACGCGGCAGACGTTGACACGTAAAATCTTCGCCCGTAAAACCGACTTTACAGGCAACCATTTTTTTGATGTTTCGTATCTAAAAGGTAAAAACGGCACCCTATTACTAAGACTCCGCTGTCTGTCTGTCTCCAGGCTGTATCTCAGAAACCGTAATAGCTAGAAAGCTAAAACTTTCACAAGATATGTATTTCTCGTGCCGCTATAACAACTAATACCAAGAATAAAAAAATAGGATATTAAGAGGGGTCCTATTTTCACTAAATATATATAAATACTAGCTGACCCGGCAAACGTTGTTTTGCCTTAATAAAAAATAAAAAAAATCTAAATATACAGTAGCCGATTCCCAGACCTACTGAATACGCATATAAAATTTGGAAAAAATCGGTCAAGCCGTTTCGGAGGAGTACGGTAACAAACACTGTGACACGGAAATTTTATATATAAGATATATTAGCTATCAAATTATATTATAAAATTGTTGGCGTAATGGTTGCCATACCGGATTGTCAATTAGAAGGTTCTGAGTTCGATTCCCGGCACGGCCAACATCTTTGTGCTCAACTAAACTTGTGTTTGTGTGGTTTGGGTGTAACATACAGTGTAAACTCTATATAACGACACTGAAGGAACTGTGCATTTTATGGCGTTATAGAGAGTGGTAGTTAAATGGAGATAATTCATCATTGTATGGAATACAAGGTAAACCAACTAAAGCCAATTGATTTCGACGCTTTAGAGAGTTTGTCGATAAATCGAGTGATGTTACATGGAGTTGATATGGAGATATGTAGTATATCAGTTGTGTTAGCAACCATAATACAAACTGGAAAGGGTTTAGTATGGGGCTAACCACCCGTGTGTGAAATGTGTCCTTATTTTTTTTTAATTTTCAGTCCTTTCCTACATTTAAATCCCTTATACGTGCAGTAATTTAAGTGTTAGTATATTCTTATATAATTTTACTTGTTATACATATAATGATTTATTGACGGATAACTAATTATTAGAAATCTTATATCTTTAAATGAGCAATTGTTTTGTATATATATAATTGGAATCTCGGAATCGGCTCCAACGATTTTCATGATATTTTATATATAGGGGGTTTCGGGGGCGATAAATCGATCTAGTTAGGAATCATTTTTAGAAAAAAAAACATATATATTTAAAAAAAACCCGGTCTACCAGGTACTTTTACTTATCATACAGATAATGATTTATTGACCAATAACTAATTACTACAAATTAATATTTATTTAATTTCTGCCAAGTAAGAAATAAATTAAAACATGTCAAAATTATTCATGTCAAAAACATTTTAAGTTAGGAAAACCCGCCCATGACCGTACCTGGTGCAAAGGTGCCCATAACACTGGCTGCGTTTCCACGCTGAATAGCAATGGCTATCCTCTGCACCAAGTACGATCGAGAACGTATAACGTATAATGTAACATATTTATACGTTTTTAAGTCCAAACTCCCTCAATGCCTCAAGACCAAGGTGTTCAACCAATGTGTGCTGCCCATCCTCACTTATAGTTCCGAAACATGGCCCCTTACTAAGGAGCATATCCATAAGATCCGGCTAGCCCAAAGGGCAATGGAACGGGCCATGTTAGGAATACGCTTGGTAGACCGTATTCCCAACGTTGAAATTCGACGGCGTACAAAAGTCGAAGACGTGGGGATACGGATTGCCAAGTTAAAGTGGAGATGGGCAGGACACTTGGTGCGTAGGGAAGTCTCTAGGTGGAGCAGGGCAGTCACCGAGTGGTATCCGAGGAACGGACAACGACAGAGAGGCAGACCACCAGCACGATGGTCAGATGATATCGTTAGGCACGCTGGAAAGAGCTGGTGGAAACTGGCTGAAGACCGTACTGGCGTGTTGGAGAGGAGGCCTATACCCAGCAGTGGCAAGACACAGGCTGATGATGATGATGATGATGATGATTTTATTTATTCCAGGTAGAGCTAACAGGCCCGTACTGTGAAGTTTGCGACGTGAAATTCGTATCAGAAGAAGCTCACACGAGACATCTGAAGCTCTCTGGAAGACATAGCAGTGATAACGATCCGTATGTATACTACATTTGACGGACATGACAAGATTAATAATAAAACATCTTTTTGTCATTGTTTGTCATTGTCATAAATTACATTAAGTGACAACAAATAGATTTTTCATATTAATTTTACTTTTATTATGCAGTTTTATTATTAATCTTAATTATTGTGATTTAGTTTAAATAAATATAATTTTATATTATATAGATATACTAGCTGACCCGGCAAACATTGTTTTGCGTCACTTAGGGTATGAAAAATAGATAGTGGTGGCGATTCAGTGGCACACACGACTAAACTAAATTTAAAGAAGCCCCGTCTCTTTTCATCTTAGGTGGCCAGAAAGAGACGGCACGTTCTGAATTTCACACAAAACAACTAAAATCACGTCAAATATGAAAAATGTAAGCGGTTTTAGAGCGCACCCAATTGTATCAGCTCTAAATCTGACGTGTTTGACGTGATTTTAGATGTTTTGTCTATGGTTTAGATTGTACCATCTCTTATTGGTCATTTATGACGAAAAGAGACAGAGCTACTTTAAATTTAGTTTAGTCGTGTGTGCCGCTGAATCGACACCACTGTAGCTTATATGACACGTTCGTAGATTTATCATAGCAGCGCCATCTATTGATTACTTACTCAACCCAGTCGAAAGGTATCGACATCTGTTAGAATCATTTGGAGTTAACAGATAATTGTGACTGTCAAATAATAACAGACAATAATTAGCAATAAATTAAAATTGCGAATATAATTTGAGATTTAAACTATCCTATCTCTCAAGTTGGATCGAACTGCACATGGTGTGCGAATTTTATTATAATCGGTTAAGTGGTTTAGGAGTCCATTGAGGACAAACATTGTGACAAGAGATTTATATATATTAAGATAAGATATACAAGAATTGCTCATTTAAAGATATAAGATAAGATTAATTGTATTTAACAATCAACAATTTTAATTATTTAATATTTTTTTGTTATTATGTAAATGATTAATCGTATTTAGTACTTATTTAGTTGATTGATTCACAGTAACAGAATACGCAACGACTCGCAGAGCGTTCGGTCTGAGAACACGGGCCGGTCGCCGCGCCAGATAGAGAGGAGGCCATCGATACATCCGAGGAAACCGGAGCAGTCGCGCGTGCCGGGCCCCGTGCCGTGCGAACAGGTATTACTCGGCAACCACTTGGCCAATTTGGTTGATACTTAACATTGATGTAGTTACTGAATGCAACTATCTGTGTGCCAAATTTCGTGACGCTAGGTCTAATAGCAGACAAGGTAAAGTCGTTCTTATATCCGTGAAATTTTAAACAGTTGTCAGTGATCGGCCTCATGCCGTGCGAACAGGTATTACTCGGCAAGCACTTGGCCAATTTGGTTGTTACTTTACATTAGTGTAGTTACTGAATGCAACTATCTGTGTACCAAATTTCGTGACGCTAGGTCTAATAGCTGTCACGGTAAAGTCGTTCGTTCATAAATCTGTGAAATTTTAAACAGTTGTCAGTAATCAACCCCGTGCCTTGTGAACAGTTTGTATGGCAAGCACTTGGCCGATTTTGTTGTTACTTCACATTCATATAGTTACTGAATGCAACTGTCTGTGTACCAAATTTGGTGACGCTAGGTCCAATAGCAGTTGTTAACCCTGCAGCCTGGGTGAAAGAATAAGGCTGCGGAATTGCCCCTGCCTGTCGTAAGAGAAGCATCAGACTCGAGGGTGTTCGGAGATGGGGCTCCGACACCCGCTTCATCGAGTCCGGGGTGAATGACGGCGTCGCGTGACCGTCACCGTCGCGGGAAGGGCCACAGCGCAGTGCAAGGAGGTCTCCGGAGTGTTTCCCGGAAGAACCCGGAGACCTCCGTTAAGCACAGAGGCAGGTCACCGGGGGGGTTTTAGTGGGTACAAATCCCACATAACCTGGCTGCGCCCCATCGTAGCCAGGTATCTTGTTGAAGATTTCCTCCTCGTCTATCTTTTATCCGTGAAAACTTAAATAGTCTTCAGTGACCGATCGCGAATTGAAAATAGTTATTGTATGTTATTTTTTTTTCAAGTGCGGCGTCCAACTCCGAGATCTGCGACTGTACGCGCAACACTTCCGCAAAGCGCACCCGGACAAGAATCGAACCAAGTACCCCGCGATGAAGACACCGTGCATGTGCGAACAGTGCGGCCGTATCTTCCAGGTGAGTGTTTTTTTGTTTTCAAATTATATGTTAGAGAAATGTTTTATTTTAATTTATTCGATTAGTAGTTCCATCCTATCGAATGGCAGCACTGTGAACGCAAGAGTTTGTTATCTGTGCTGATTGAAGGAACGATTGTGAATATACGAATGAAGTTGTTTCCTATTTGTCAGTAGTGCGTTCACTCGCGGTTTGACTTGAATGTGCTTCAGTCTGCCCCGAAACAGCGCCTGCGCCATTTGTGCGCCCTGATATTATTAAAACCCATAATGGCAGACAACGACGACGACCACGCTGATTCTAATCTAATTGAATCCGCGACATGTATTTATTCACATACTAGCTGCGCTCCGTTGCGTTACTCGCGTAAATTAAACATTTTAACAAACCTCTTTAATGCGCAAGCCTGACTCGCGCTTGGCCAATTTTATATATTACTAGCAGATCGACCCGGTTTCGCACGGGCTATAAAATAATGTAAGATTCAATAACTTATTGACTCAGGCGTTACTTTGCGGAAATCCATTGTAAATAGATGACTAAATTAAATATATAGCTGTGATCTGAAACCCAAATTAAGACAAGTAAAGGAAAAATTAACTAAGATTAATTAAGTTAATCTTAATTAATAACTTTTTATTCTGTGTTTTTTTTTTGTCCCGGATTAAAGCGGGTAAAACCGTGGGGCGCAGTTAGTTACTAATCTATACCAATATATAAAGAGGAAAAGTTTGTTTGACGCGAATAGACTCCGAAACTACTGGACCGATTTGAAAACATTCTTTCACCGTTGGGAAGCTACATTATCCCCGAGTAACATAGGTTATATTTTGTTTTTCTTTGAATCTTACATTGTAATTAGAAGACAAAATTAAATATTTAGTGTACTTCCGCTGTGATAAGATAATAAAATATATATTTTCCCTGTTACAGAGCATGGCCCTCCTAAAAGACCACATGTGGGTGCACACCGGCGAGAAGCGTTTCAAGTGTTCCCACTGTCCGAAGAGCTTCACGCAGAAGACCAACCTTGTGTTCCACGAGCGTGTGCACTCCTCCACCAGACCCACGTACGAGTGTGGGTTGTGCGGGAAACACTTTGCCTTCTACAACAACCGTAGGAGACATATGTTTGTAAGTACAGACACAATAATCCTGCTCTGGCCCTTATCTTTCCACTCACCATCTAAGCTATCCTCACGTCTAGTTTCATCGACATCGGTCGAGCGGTTCGCGAGCTATCGCCTTTTGAAAATGGCGCTCACTTCGCTCACTTCATAAATAATAATAAATAAATAAATAAAACGTTTATTTATCCAAATATAGTGGTGTACAATAATGAAAAAGAATATTTTTACAAAAGTATATTACATACTATTGTACAACAACAAGATGTACCCTGTGCTTCACTGTAGGACAAGTCCTGTGTTGTGAAGCACAGTGTCTCCTCCTTAATAGGCAAACAATTTCAAAAAAGGAAATAACACGATAAACCTGCTCTGGCTCTAAGCTGTCCACTCGTCAAGTTTCATCGACATCGGTCGAGCGGTTCGCGAGCTATAGCCTTTTGAAAATGGCGCTCGCTTCGCTCAGTTCATAGAAACGATCATTAACACACTTCCATCAGCGAGTAAACTGGTCATCCAGATTACGTACGAGTGTGGGTGTGCGGGAAACACTTTGCCTTCTACAACAACCGTAGGAGACATATGTTTGTAAGTACAGACACAATAATCCTGCTCTGGCCCTTATCTTTCCACTCACCATCTAAGCTATCCTCACGTCTAGTTTCATCGACATCGGTCGAGCGGTTCGCGAGCTATCGCCTTTTGAAAATGGCGCTCACTTCGCTCACTTCATAAATAATAATAAATAAATAAATAAAACGTTTATTTATCCAAATATAGTGGTGTACAATAATGAAAAAGAATATTTTTACAAAAGTATATTACATACTATTGTACAACAACAAGATGTACCCTGTGCTTCACTGTAGGACAAGTCCTGTGTTGTGAAGCACAGTGTCTCCTCCTTAATAGGCAAACAATTTCAAAAAAGGAAATAACACGATAAACCTGCTCTGGCTCTAAGCTGTCCACTCGTCAAGTTTCATCGACATCGGTCGAGCGGTTCGCGAGCTATAGCCTTTTGAAAATGGCGCTCGCTTCGCTCAGTTCATAGAAACGATCATTAACACACTTCCATCAGCGAGTAAACTGGTCATCCAGATTACGTACGAGTGTGGGTGTGCGGGAAACACTTTGCCTTCTACAACAACCGTAGGAGACATATGTTTGTAAGTACAGACACAATAATCCTGCTCTGGCCCTTATCTTTCCACTCACCATCTAAGCTATCCTCACGTCTAGTTTCATCGACATCGGTCGAGCGGTTCGCGAGCTATCGCCTTTTGAAAATGGCGCTCACTTCGCTCACTTCATAAATAATAATAAATAAATAAATAAAACGTTTATTTATCCAAATATAGTGGTGTACAATAATGAAAAAGAATATTTTTACAAAAGTATATTACATACTATTGTACAACAACAAGATGTACCCTGTGCTTCACTGTAGGACAAGTCCTGTGTTGTGAAGCACAGTGTCTCCTCCTTAATAGGCAAACAATTTCAAAAAAGGAAATAACACGATAAACCTGCTCTGGCTCTAAGCTGTCCACTCGTCAAGTTTCATCGACATCGGTCGAGCGGTTCGCGAGCTATAGCCTTTTGAAAATGGCGCTCGCTTCGCTCAGTTCATAGAAACGATCATTAACACACTTCCATCAGCGAGTAAACTGGTCATCCAGATTACGTACGAGTGTGGGTGTGCGGGAAACACTTTGCCTTCTACAACAACCGTAGGAGACATATGTTTGTAAGTACAGACACGATAATCCTGCTCTGGCTCCGTTTGAAAACGGCGCTCGCTTCGCTCATATCATTAAAACTATCATAATCAACCGTAGGAGACATTATGTTTGTAAGTAATAATAAAATAATAATAATTATTATATTCAAACCATTTCTAGTTCGTTTGATGGTTGCTAACACAACTGATATACTACATATATATACTTTATATAGATGCATATTTAACACTCAGACGACGACTCAGCCAACAAATGCATTTAATCATAAAGATGTATGTATGTATATGTTGTATATCAGTTGTGTTAGCAACCATAACACAACCCAGAAATGGTTCAGTATCGGGTTAAACAGCCGTGTGTGAAATGTGTCCAAAAATATGATAGGTTGCAAAAAAATAGACAAAGACAGTACTTTTGAGAATAAATTAAAACGATTATTGTTGCATTAATGCTATTTTACACAACTGACGAATTTCTAAACGATAAGGATTTATTTTTTGCATGCTAATAAACCGGCTCACTCCTCTTGTGTTGCGATACCCGAACAGGGTACATTATGAGATACCTACTTTTTAAATGTCATCATCATCCACAGCCTGTTCTATCCCACTGCTGGGTATAGGCCTCTCTCCTGACATGTCATCTGTCTCGGTCCTGTGTCAATCTAGTCCAGGTTGGACCCGTTTTAAATGTCAATATATGACAATATCATAATTATACCATAACGAAGAAATAAATGTATTTGACTTTGACTTTGAAAATATTTCTCACGAAAATAAAAAGGTTACTAAACAACCCCTTTTCTCCTTGACAGATCCACACGGGGCTAAAGCCTTACAAATGCGAGACGTGCGGCAAGAGTTTCACGACGGCCGGCGAGCAGAGAGCGCACATAGAACACGTGCACCTGAAGAAACCCTGGCCGAGGCGCGCCAGGAGACATAATGCGGGCATGGAGATGGAACACGATGGGGTTTGAAGCCTGGGGAAAATGTGGGGGTTAACAAATAATAGTATTTTATCAAGATCAAATCAAAATTTATTTATTTACAAGCAACACATTGACATAACAGGCGCAAAACTTCGACTGTAGGACTTTTATCCATGGTCATGAAATAAATTAAAAAAAAACAGGCGCAATATAGAATGGGTGAAAATAACTTTTTTTTAAAGAGGTCCTTTTCCTGCAGACCCCAAACTAGGCCGCAGCCTGTTTTTCGGTTGTCCGATAATGGATTATTCTATATAGATTACAACATGAATAATTATAGGAAAAAAATCAAATTTACACCAGTAAGAAAGTTAAAATGAGCCCATTATTATTACAACTAAAGAGATTATGGGGTGTAGCAATAACAAAAGGGTGTTAATATGTAAAAAATAAATAGCCAAACAAAATACTAGAAATGGTAAGTCAAGCTCGCGTATGAAGGGTTTCGTAGCATAATCTATAAAAATTGGTCAAGCGTGAGTCGGGCAACACACATAGAGCATGTTCACTTAAAAAAACCTGAGGCGTGCCAGGAGACACAACGCGGGCATGTAGATGGACCATGATGGGGTTTGAAGCCCGGGGAAAATGTGGGGTGTAACAATAAAAAAGGGGTGAAAAATATATCATCCCTTTTTTATTGTAATAATATAATGTAATAATAATATAATTTATGGGGTGTAACAATAACTTTTCATTGGGTGGTAACAAGGATAATAATATGGGGTGGTGAAATTATAAAAAATTGGCCAAGTGCGAGTTGGTCTCGCGCATGAAGGGTTCCGTACCATTGTTGTATGGAAGCCCCCCTTAAATATTTATTTTATTTCAATTTCATAATTTAATTTGATAGCCAATTTACTTTTATGTATTTTGTGAATATTTTAACGACATCCAACAAATTTAGTTCAGCACAAAGATGTTGGCCGTGCCGGGAATCGAACCCGGAACCTCTTGATTGTCAGTCCGGCATGGTAACTTTTACGCCAACGAGGTCGTCGAGGTATATAACTGTTTGCCTAAAGATATTACAAATGCATGTAATGACAGCATTTTCAAGAATAAGCCCAAGAACTGGCTCGTTCTGGAAACTTTTATTCTATGGACGATTTTTTTATATCGGATAAAATGTTATGTGAAACATGTCGTGACATGTAATTGTTAAATATTATTATTATTTTATTAGGTATTAATATTGACATTATTCCATAATATGACGTTTATTACAAATTATTTGTATTTACATTTTTTAATTTTTGACGTATAATTGAATAATTATCAATAAATGGTTTATCTTGTTATCATTATCTTGAATAACGCGGGCAGGACCGCGGGGCACAGCTAGTATGTACATAAATAAATAAATAAATGTAATAATGTATCTCATAGCTTTAAATACTATTTAGTTTTTAGAAGTATTAAGTTTTAGCTTTGACTGAACGAGCGAAGCGTCACTGCTTTTAATAGCATAAGCGGCCCACTATGCGTTCCCATTGCTGGGACTCAGGCCTTCTCTCATGAGGAGAGAGATATAGGCCATACATAATTAAATTGGTAAGAATTCATAAATTTACAAATTTACTTAAAATAAATATATTATTTATATAAGTAATTGTTAATTTATTTCTTAATTTATTGAGACTATGGGAAGTTGGGGTGCAGATGCGAGGAGGCTAGTGGGAGAACTCGGGCGAAGACTAGTGGATAGGACGGGGGATCCCCGTTCTCGATCGTACTCGGTGCAGAGGATAGCCATTGCTATTAAGCGTGGAAACGCAGCCAGTGTTATGGGCACCTTTGCACCAGGTATGGTCATGGGCGGGTTTTCCTAACTTTGAATGATTTTGATATGAATAATTTTGACATGTAATTTGAATTATTTTTATAATAAAATTTAATATATGTAAAATTCGCTAAATAGTTAGATATTAATTTCTGACATGTAATTATTTCTTTTTCTGACATGTAATTAAAATTACCAATAAATGAGTTTATAAGTTGTCACTTATTACCGTCATCGATAAATTTGTCATTTAAATACTCGACCGTTCTCTAAAATATTTTTTAATCATAATATAACCACAGTGGCCATGTACTAGTTGGTGTATGACACATATTTTCGGATATTGCAGTCCTCAAACGTGTCGGTTTCCTCACGATGTTTTCCTTCACCGTAAAGCGAGTGCAAATCCACACATAACTTGAAAGACAAGTCTGGTGTAGGGCCGGGATCGAACCAGGGGCCGTCAGATTGAAAAGCAGACGTTTTGCCCTCACGCAGTATAGTATTTGAACAGCGTTGTGTATATGAACAAATAATTATTATAGATCTATTAGTGTTTTAGTGAAAATAGTAAGCTTTAGATTTTATAGTATTTTTGCCGATATAAATAAGTGAGTTCTAAGTTACTAGATTTAGAAGAAAGTATTAATAGCATATAAATGATCTTGTGTGTATGTGTATTTTATTATGTATTGTGAAATAAATAAATATGTAATATATTAGTAATATTGTTTCATTATTATTTACCCTTTACTAGTTGTCTTCAATGTACGAGCTAAGTGGCTATACTTTGATGTCGAAAGATTTCAAGCCGCTTCACAATTCAGTCGGATATGATATATATTATCATGTTACGTTATATGTAAGAATGTTGGAAAGGCAATGATTTTTAATCAGGGATCAGATTAATAATAATAATAATAAATATTTGGACATATTTCATACACGGCTGGTTAGCCCCATTCTGAACCATTTCTAGCTCGTATTATGGTTGCTAACACATACATATATATAAATACATATTTAACACCCAGACCCACAGTCAACAAATTTAGTTGAGCACAAAGATGTTGACCGGGCCGGGAATCGGAACCTTCTGATTAGCAGTCCGGCATGGTAACCTTTACGCCAACGAGGTCGACAGATATGATAAGAACCCCCAAATATAGGCTGTAATGTTATATTACAGCACATGGGTGACATAAAGCTATGTTACATATACCCAACAATCTTTGCAAGGCAAAGTTGCAGAGCCTGGAGCACCGCCGCATTGTTGCCAGTCTGTCGGTCTTCTATCGGTTGCATTTCGGCGAGTGTGCGAATGAATTACATGAAGTAATTCCCCCCGCCCCCTTTCACTATCGGACGAGCAGGGAAACATCAAGGCGGCATCGGTTTACGGATGAGGTGCCCAAGGCACGCACAAAGCGTTTTGCCTCCACCTTTGTTGTCCGAACCGACAAACTTTGGAACTCCTTGCCGAATTCCCTGTTCCCCAATGACTATAATCTAGCGATTTTCAAGGCGAGAGTGAACCGGTTCCTTCTAGGTAAGCGCGTTTCACCGTAGACCTCAATGTCACTTACCATCAGGTGAATTGTGGTCAAGCGCTGACCTATTTAGAGTAAAAAAAAAATAGGGTGAAGCAAGAGGCACTGGCTAGTATTGCTTCAAGGCACAATATTAGGACACATTTCACACACGGCTGATTAGCCCCATTCTAAACCATTTCTAATAGTTTATAATATGGTTGCTAACACAACTGATATACTACATATATATACATACTTTTATGGAGCGACGACGGTCTGCTTCCATCTAGCAAAGGGATATCCCCCGGACAGATGTTGTGTCCGGAGACGGCCGTCCACAGGTCATGCATTGTAGCTTGAATCAGTCGTACGCGCGCTGTAAATACCGTTTGCGCGATTCAGGACAAGCGCTCTGATTGGTAGCGGGCGATGAAGTGCGACAGAGACGCCACACTTTATATCATACATATTTAACACCCAGACCGACAGCCAACAAATTTTGTTCATCACAAAGATGTTGATCGTGCCGAGAATTGAACCCGAGACCCTCTGGTTGGCAGCAAATCAATACGCCAACGAGGTCGTCAAACTTAATACATACGGGCTCCAGTGTATTTTACTCTAGCGGATATTACAATATCATGATTTAAAGGTTTGATAGTTACAGTAAATAAATAACAAACTATAGAAATGCTTATGTACTGTTTGAATATATGTATCAGTCTACTATTAATTTATAAAATTTCCAAACTAATCTAAATAAGCACCAAGTGTGCAGCCAAAAAACGTTATCGACTTTACTTTTTCTATGGTACCGAAAATAAAACAACAAAATATTGTCAAATCAAAATGGAAGAAGATTAAAATGGAGGAAGTGTTTTATAATTTACTTTCGAAAAGAAAAGGTTTTGAAGGATAATATAGTGCATTAATGAAATAAATCTATTTTATCTTTATTATCCTAGACGTGCGCCGTGAAATTAAGCTGCGGCGCATATTTTTCTCGCGATATATTCGAAAAAACAGCAAATCAGGTATAACTCTTTTCTACTTCATATTATTACGTTATTTCAATAAGATTTACTGGATTACTGGTAGATGTAATTCTTTTATAGGGTGTAATTGGTAATTAGAGTGCAGAATGTACCACATTTTTTCTTATTTTGTGCAAGTTTATGTCCAATTTATTGAACTGCAGTTACCTACTAGGTTTCGCCTTTTGAACAAAGGCATATCAAAAATATTATTCTACAAATTATGTTCTCAAACTAATTTCGTTTCACACTTGTACACAACCACTACGCTTCGCAGCGATGACCACGGTTTACCAGACAAAGAAGTTTCAAGGTGGAATTGTCTAGTGCTCGCCTGGCTAGCTACCACACTCAAGTTGAAACATCGTGAGGAAACCATAGCATGGTGGTAGAGCATTGTCTAGTGCTCGCCTGGCTAGCTACCACACTCAAGTTTTAGTACAAGCAGTCAATAAGCTAAGTCAGAAGCTTAAGGGTGGCTAGCAAAATCTCGACACCAGAGCTTGGCCACTAAGCTCAAATTAAGAAGAAGAACCCAAAACCTATGCACAAAAAGCTGTGTGTTGAAATTAAGATTGTATGAGATGTTGGTACTTAATAAGAGGCAAACATTTTGAAAAATATTCATGATTTTGGTTTACGGGTTGTACTTAAATGAGTACTTAGTTATAAATTTATGTTTAATCAATTTATGTATTGATTGAATTTTATTAAAATGGAACATAGACCAATTACATTAATTAAATAGTATCCTTCACCTTATTAATTATCGTTCAGCATTGTTGTAGGTTCATCATTAATTTAAGTTAACTGAATAGATTTTAATTAGTTACATTTAATTTAATTTAATATAAGTAATAATGTATAATGTAAGTAATAATGTAGATAATGTAATTGTCTATTTTAAATCCAATGTAAATCTAAATGTAATGAATGACTTGCCAAATGCGATTAGATGTTGTAAGGCCAATAAATTATTATTTATCTTTTAAGATAACAAAAATTACAATTACAAATAATTTATTCACTAAAACATTACTAAAACAATGTTATTTTATACTTATCTCTTGCTTACCTGTGATCAGTGCACTAGTAAACTTTAAACATTGACATTGAACAGTGGACATTATGTGAAGTGTTAAAAATTTAATTTCAACGCAGTGTGATATAGGCACATCAGCATAATGCTGCTCGCCTATACATCAAATAAATAAATAAGTAATTGCTAGTTTAATTATAACAAAAATTGGTGCTCCTGCAATCCCTTCACTAAGTATACATCAAATAAATAAATAAATAATTGCTAGTTTAATTAAAACTAAAATTGGTGCTCCTGCAATCCCTTCACTAAGTATACATCAAATAAATAAATAAATAATTGCTAGTTTAATTAAAACTAAAATTGGTGCTCCTGCAATCCCTTCACTAAGTATACATCAAATAAATAAATAAATAATTGCTAGTTTAATTAAAACTAAAATTGGTGCTCCTGCAATCCCTTCACTAAGTAAACATTTGTATCGCAAGCTTTCACAGTGAGCTATAAGGCATGAGCTAATACAGAGGTGCGATTCTGTAACACAATGATTCACCATAAATCTTAGTAACAAATTAAATTAGATAATGAATTAAAACCATAAATACTTTTTATTATTTTCTAAATGATTACATTACATGTCAAAAACAAAAAATATTATTTATATTACATGTCACATATTAAAAACTAAAACTAATACTAATCAAATAACCCGCCCCTGGTCGCCCCCGGTGCAAAGGTGCCCGTCACGCTTGCTGCATTACCGCGCTGAATAGCTATGGCCATCCTCTGAACCAAGAATGACCCGGAGTGGATAATGAATTAATTAATTGTGAGCAGTTCACAATTGGAACAAGTTGCTGAGGAAGTGGTCAGTGCTACATTAGTGAACAGCTTTAAAAACCGGCTTGATAGCTGGCTGCAGAAAACAAAAACATCTCTTGCTAACCTGTGATCAGTGCACCAGTGAACTTTAAAGTTTAAAGTCAATGTTTAAAGTTCAAACATTGACACTGAACAGTGGACATTATGTGAATTGTTAAAATTTTAATTTCAACTCAGTGTGATATAGGCACATCAGCATAATGCTGCTCACCTATAAATGAAATAAATAAATAAAATCAATAAATATGTTAGAATGGAAGGGAAGAATAGGAATAGCTGTATAGGGAATATTGGGGTGTTACAAATTTGGACCAGAATTAGGTAATCAATTTAAGAGATACAATACCATAGACCTAAATGACATGAATCAAATTCATTTAATCATTTACACATTTAAGTCAAACCTAAAAATACAATTCTAATCAGCGAACTAGAATAAATAGAAAAGTAACTTGGCAGATAAAATGGTTCCACCCCACCGCGGTATTTTACGCGTGTAAAAAACCGCGGTGGGCGGGGCAAAACTGCTATCCGCGCGCCCGCGTCGCATGGTCACACGTGGCGGCATAGGTGGTGTGACCTTGATGCGACCAATCGCGTGCGAGCTTTGTGTGTGTGTGTGTGTTTCGTTGGGATAGCAGTATAATTGTGTGTGTAGATGGATTCAAATTCTAAGCGGCAATTGTATGGAGCTACTCTTCCGTTTATTCTAGTTCGCTGGTTGAATTTGAATTGAATGTCAAACGTTTAACTACCGAAGTAATAGCAACTGGGTATTAAAGTTTAACGTGTGTGTCTATCTGTGGTATTGTATCTCCTAAATGGATGAACTGATTTTGTTTATATTTTTTGTAATAAGTGTTTTATTTTTATTGACGACCTCGTTGGCGCAACGGTTACCATGCCGGACTGCTAACCAGAAGGTTCCGGGTTCGATTCCCGGCCCGGTCAACATCTTTGTGCTTAACTAAATTTGTTGGCTGTGGGTCTGGGTGTTAAATATGTATTTATATATAATATGTATGTATGTATATGTAGTATATCAGTTGTGTTAGCAACCATAATACGAGCTAGAAAAAGGTTCAGTATGGGGCTAACCAGCCGTGTGTGAATGTGTCCTAATATTTATTATTTATTTATTTATTGTATTTTTTTTTTGATAATGGTATGGAGGAACCCTTCATACGCGAGCGCGACATGCACTTAACCAATTTTTTTAGATAGTACGGAATCCTTTGCGCGCGAACCCAAGTGGCACTGACCTATTTTTTTTATTACACCTATGATTACCCATCTATGATTTACTTTCAATAATATTTGTAGAGATTTTTTTTCATTATATATATTGTCATATTTTCAGATCTGACGGGTTCCTTTTGTCAATGCTGAGACATCAACAACATAAATAACTACAACACCGCAAGACAAGGAATGAATATAAATTGCAAAGATGTCTGAGAGAGACATCGATTTACTGTCGAAGTTCCGAGTATTCGCACAAAGCGTTTTGCTTCGACCTTCATTGTGAGAACTGCAAAGCTTCGGAACTCTCTTCCTGAGTCTCTGACTCCCGAAAGTACAATTTGGGGGTCTTCAAATCTAGAGTAAATAGGTTCCTTCTAGGCAAGCGTGTTACATCTTAGACCACAGTCAAGCTTAACATCAGGCTAGCTGCGGTCAAACGTAAGCCTATTCATCAATAAAAAAAAATGTCTCAAGGCGACTATGTTTGTGATTACTGTAGCCGAACATTCACAAGGAAATATAACCTCCAAACTCACATAGAGAACTGTCACGAAACCGCATCCAGCTATTGTGAAATTTGTGATCAAAAATTTGGCAGCCCAAGTGGCTTACAACTTCACCTGCTAAGAGGACATAACAGGTACGGCCAACCGTATCCAGAATGTGATCTCTGTGGCCGTATCTTTACAAGAAAACAAAATATCATGTCTCATATGATCACCGTACATCTCCAAGGCATTGGACCTGAGATTAAGTGTGAAGTGTGTGGTAAAACGTTCACAACAGAACGGAATCTCAAAAGACATAGCAAGTTGTTGCACGACCCCAACATGGAGTATCCTACATGCAATGATTGTAAGAAACCGTTTAAAAGTAAGCACACTCTTGTACTACACATACAAGCTATGCACAATCACACGGATAAGACTATAAAATGTCACCTGTGTGATAAAATATACACAAACGGTAGAAATTTGAAACGGCACATAGAAATGCAGCACGGTGATAAAGAAGGACACAAATGCCACAGGTGCCCTAAGGTTTACTCGTCCAATCAGAGTCTCAAACGTCATATCAAGACTTCGCACATCAATTATAATTTTGATGAAGACTCGCTGCCTTGCGAGGTTAAGTTGGAGGACTCCGAAGTCCAATACTGGCATAGTGATAACTCAAACAACTATATTGACATGAAATCGTTCACTTGTGAGACGTGTGACAGGTCATTCGCAATAGAACCTGTTTTACGGCAGCATATCAAGCAAGACCATTCGTTTGAGGTGTTCTACGAATACTGCAAAAGTCAGTTGGAGAAAAAAGTTGTAGGGCCCAGTCAAGACGCGATTTACAAATGCGAGTTTTGTCTCAACGCGTTCTTCAATGTTTACGAGCTGAAAGAGCATATGCGTGTGAACCACGATACGGACTATAACCTGTGCAGTTGCAACGTGTGTTTTTCAAAATTCTTCAGTAAGGAATCGTTGCTGGAACACAAGAAGGTATGTCTGCCACCGCCAGACGTGAACCCTTGCAGTCACTGTGATAAGCTCTTCACAGACATAATGAGCTTGGAGTTTCACTCTAGAATATTCCACCCGCAAGCCCAGCTGGCTGATCCGAACATAACCTCAACAAAATGTGACGATGTGACCGAACTGACTCAGTTCAAGTGTGAACATTGTGACCGTATTTACTACAGCGACAGATCTCTCAAACACCATATAAAGCTAAAACACACTACGGACGAGGCAGTCGAATGTGGGTATTGCAACAGAATTTGCAATAACAAATACTATTTAGCGTCCCACATCAAAATAGTTCACAGTGTCGTTGACTTCTCCAAATGTGATTACTGCGAGAAGGTATTCAAATCGAAACGCAACATAAGAAGGCACATAGAATACACACATATGGGTATGCAAAGGTACAAGTGCATCGAATGCGAAACTCTGTTCAAAGAGAAACGGAGTCTACGTAAGCATGTCCGTACAAAACATCCTAATTCGACCACGTTCCCCCAATGCCATATATGTTATAAGAGATTCGAGTCAGCCAAGTCTTGCAAGATACATTTGAAACTGCTCCACTCATTCAACATGAATACGTACCCTTGTGATTTGTGTTCAGTTTCCTTCGGCTCAAAAGAGGCTCTGAAAATCCATTTAACAACAAAACACCTGGCCGAAGACGAAATATACAAGTGTGAGGAATGTAATCTACTATTCAAAGGGCAACAAAGATTTGATGAACACAATGAGTCAACACATGCATACATAAAGAGAGTGTCTCTGCACAAACCACTGCCCCGTTGCGTGATTTGCAATAAAGACTTCAGCACACGAAAGACTCTCCGACGTCACATCAAGAAGTTCCACAAGGAGTTCCAAGCTGAGGACTTGGCGAACTACGGTTGCAGGAATCGCGAATTTGCTGTCCATTGTGAGGATTGCTTAAAAAACATCAGCGATAACTACTATATGAACATTTACAACAGAGTAAAACATGACAAAGAAGCGGTTGTATTCAAATGTGAAACGTGTCATATGGGCTTTAATTCCTTGGAGTTTGCTATTCAGAGACAGAAATTGGCCACCGATGATAAGCCGCAGTTGATGTTGAGCGAATTTTGTACGACACAGATGAGCGATGATGAGCCAGACGGTTCTGGGTCTGGCTTACAATATGGGGACGGTTCTGGCACACAGTATTTGAAGGGTTCTGGGTCTGGCTTACAATATTTGAAGGGTTCTGCCACACAGTATGGGGAAAGTTCTGGTTCACAGTATATGGAGGCGGAAAGTACGACGGCTGATGTTCAAATTAAAGTGGAACCAGACGATGATATGGATATTAAATCTGAGCCATTGTCGCCGTGAAGAGTATACGTGGCTAGAATACGATTTAATAGCAGTCGTTACCTGCATACAGAGATAAAGAGGCTCATTGGTAATGAAGCTCTTTGCAAGGCAAAATTGCAGAGTCTTGAGTATCACTGCCTGGTGATACTCAAGACTCTGCAGTGAGTGTGGGACGGACGAATTGAATTAGTAAATCCCCTCTGCCCATTCCACTATCGGATGAGTAGGGAAACACCAAAGCGGCATTGTTATACCGTGGAGGTTCCAAAGGCGCGTACTAAGCAGTTTGCCTCCAACCTTCACAGTGCGAACCGCCAAGGTGTGGAACTCTTTGCTAAGCTCCCTGTTCCCTGAGAGCTACAATCTGGCGGTTTTCAAAGCAAGAATGAACCTGTTTTTTCTGGGTAAGCGCGCTCCACCTTAGATCATAATGTCGCTTGCCATCAGGTGAGTTGTGATCAAGCGCAAGCCCATTTTAATGTAAAAAAAAACCTGTGTTTTCACACATTTAAAAGAAAACTGAATAACTTCTTTGTGGAAAACCATTTTTATGCCTAAAATGAATATATGAGGTTGCCTCTTTCAGAATATTTATTTAAGTTTATGTTAATTTAACAAAATGTTTTAAGGTTAATAATGTTCTATGATTTCTATGTATAATCTGTATTATATAAACCGCCTATTCGTGCAACTAATGTTTTTAATAAATAAATTAAATCGAATCTCACTTATTTTTGTAAATAATGATATTATATAGAATCGTTAGAACCTTATATTTTCAATGTTGTAAATTGCTGATTTTACATGAATTTATTTTATTTAGCTAAAATTAATCGCAAACTAAGACAGAGAGAGATCTGGTGAATACCGCTCCGGATCGTACCTGGTGCAAAGGCTATACAACGCGGCAATGCCACCAGCGTTATGGGTACCTTTCCCTCAGGTTCTGTCCGGAGTGGTATTCTAAATTAGTTTTGTGGTTCTATTTTAGTTCTATAATTAATTATGAAATGCTATATACAACTTAATATTAGTAGTGGCTACATGTGTAAAATATTTTATGAAATACAGTGTAAACTATACTATAACGACACTGAAGGGACTGTGCATTTTATGGCGTGATAGAGAGTGGTCATTAAATGGAGTTGTAGTCCATACACTGATACATTCTCGCCATTTAACGACCATTCCTTATAACGCCATAAAATTCACAGTTCCTTAGTGTTGTTGACGTGACAACGTCTTAAATTAGGTTGCGGCTGGGAGTCACTTATGAAAAAGTGTAACGCCCGGTAACGTTACGATGAGTCACCGAACGAGAGAGAGGCCCGCCGAATGCCTTGCGTCTCTCTCCCACTCAACTATGATCGGTCTGCCGCGCGCGCAGCACGCGGCAGACGTTGTCACGTAAAATCTTCGCCCGTAAAACCGACTTTACAGGCAACCATTTTTTTATAGTTTATGCTGTATTTTAGTATTGTAATCCATAATTCACATAAATAAATGAATAATTCGCCGTCCCCGGAGAATAAAATGATAACTGCAAAAACTCAACTTTTCAGGAGAGCCAAAAAACATGTTTTTGTTAATTTCTCAAAAAGTACTAGTCGGAGGCAGATGGTTCTTACCTATATGTAAAGCTAATTTTTTATACATACATTATACTTCAATGGAACACATATATAATATAACATAATAAAGATATTAAAAAAATAAGAAGTTAGTCAAAATTAATCATCAGTTGAGTTGTATAATGTCACTTATCATTTTATTCTCGGTACTTTTTAGTCAAAGTTTGATATTGTATCACTATCTTGTCATTTTATTCGGTAGTTTATTAGGGTACAATTGAAGATGATAATGCATTAATATCGTTTTATTCTCCTTATCATAGTCTAACTCTATGTTGTTTAAAAGCTATTTCAATAAAACTTTGTGTGGTAAGTATTCACAAATCCTAATGTTATATTAAATTTCGGCCATCATGCCTTAGAATCTGGTCATGCTTTGAGACAAAATATTGAAAAGGACACAGTTTTTACAAAACCAAAAAAATGGTAATTTATATTGAGTATTATACGTTAACACTAATGAGCTATTTTCTATAATAGTGAATAAAAATCAGACTTGAAATCACAAATCACTTTGTAAGCGTCTGGATAACTTAATTTGCTATATGCCCTAAATGCTATATACTTTAAAAGCCTAATGAGATCATCATGCAAAGCCTTGCTATAAGAAAAAGCCCAGTGCATAACACTTGCAATTCGAGCACATGGCTTGGGATAGGGCTTGATATAACCTATTGACTCATACGTAACTTTGTGGAAATGCATTGTAAATGGAAGAAAATCTGAAATATTTGGTGTACTTCTGCTGTGATCTGAAAACAAATTTACACTGCCACTAATTGCCATTAGATCAGACGAGCAGCCATCACTGACCACCCGTATAGACCATTCTCTCGTATCTCACGGAAACCAGAGGGCAAACCGTAGGAGCTGTCAAAAGCCTTAGAAATTTTCCGAATTTCTCGATGGTGATGGCAAATTTCTTGATTTTCCAGATGTGAGTGGCAAATACTAGAAGGTCCCCAGTAGATCGGTTCCGGCAAAAGCTATATTGTCGATCACTGAGGAGGTCATTCGCTTCTAGGTATACCAGGAGCCTGCGATTCAGAACACGTTCCATACTCTTACAGAGTACGGACGTTACTGATATGGACCTGTAGTTAGCAGGGTCGGCAGCGAGGGACGGCAGAAGTTAGCTTCGACCGCTTTAGCTAGGGGCCAGAACGCTTTACTACCCACCGAGTACGAAGCCAGTTTGGTCCCTATTCGGCCAATATGGTCAAAACGGGCCTTCTGTATAACCTTCTTGCAGGACTTGGCAGCCTTATTAAAAGCTCTCTTTTTATCACGAATATTCGATGCCTTACGCTGCCGAGTTTCAGCCCAGGCTTGGTACGCCAGATGTTTTTGTGCCTCAGCACATCCACATTCAGGCCTAAACCATGGGCGAGCCTTACATGAAGATGGTGCGTCAGAAATAGGGATAAAATATTCCATGCCCTTACGCAACACATCGCCAAAGGGAAGGATGCAAAGAAAGATCGCATCTCATCCAAGTCTGCTGACTTGGATCGCCACAGCCGCCTAGAGCCTTTTGGGCTAGGATCTGGCAGGGAGTAGACAAATACAGACTTCACCAAACAGTGGTCGGCCAGTGGCGATGAAATCGCCACTGAGTACCGGTCTGGATCAGTTGTTAACAGAAGGCCTTAGCAATAAGGTGTATGAGAGTCAACGTCGAGTACCCGTGTGGCTCCTTGCCTCCAGCTGGGTGAGATCTAACGTACGTAACGTACGGGGAAAGTTTCCTAGTCTCTCGTCCAGCATGGTTGGTGACTAGGTATGGATACATTCCTGGTGATGGCCATTAAAATCCCCTAATAACACAAGCTGAGCCGACAGTCACTGCTGTTGAGCTTCATCCGCCCTCTCGCTGAGGTAGTCAATGAGCCTAGTTGTCTCCAAATCTTCGCTGTGCGACCGGTAGCCATAGGGATAGATAATTTTCTCCACGCCTGTGTCCACCAGTACCCATAGCACCGTGAAGCTGGGATCTTCAAATTTACGGAGACGCAGAAAACAGATGTCGTCACGGGCGTATAAGCATACGCCCGCGCGTGGTTTGAAGTTGTGCTCCAGGGTGTACCCTGGGTAGGAAAGGTACGACATCTCATTTGGGTCTCCGCAAGAAACAATAGGTGAGGTCTGTATGTCACAAGATGGTGGTGGACAGAAGCGAGATTTGAGTGCAACCCCAGTATATAGTATTAGTATACAGAAGTGCACTTTTAATGAGAGGGTGCGAAACCGCTGTGTAACCTTTTAATAATATTGTTTTTTATCATGATTCAAGAGGAAATAAAAGGCAGCAGTTGAACGAGGCATTCCATGTACTGACTGCTCATGAGTTATCTTTTCACGCTTTTAAGGTTTTATGCTTGTTTTGTCTAAAAATTCTGGCACTACATGAACCCCTTGCGGGTTGGTCTTTATTCATACTAGACTGTGATATTTATTGTTTTCTTCTCCTTGTCTTAGATCCTGATGATTAGGTATCTTGCTCATAATATTATCAGTGACCGGTTGTTTCCACAATATACTATCGGAAGTATTATTGGATGTTACATCTAAACCAATGGCTTCATTAGATGGTGTTGTTTATTTTTTTCAACATCAACATCGTATATTAATAGTACTATAATATGAGAATGACGACTGATTGTCATTATAGAATATTTTATTTTGATTTATTTTTGAGGACAGCTCTGTTTTATTGTCCTTGATTGCATGTATTTGAATAAGTGTTGAATAAAGGTATGTGTAAATAAACAATAACACTTCGAGAGAATACCTGCCAATTTTGTAGCTACCATTTCAAACTATTACCATAACTTCTAAGTGAAAGCAGAGCATGACAATATGTTTTGCACCACGAATAGTTTTACTAACAGAACATTATACGAAGCGCACAGATTGTTTTGTACGAGAATAAAATGATAACTGCTATTATCATTATCCAATCGAATATTTTTTACGAGAATATAACTTCATGACTGTTTGTCATACTTATAAGTTTAAAAATATTTTGATAATATAACAATACAATTATATTCTTGTAAATTTAGGCATGGGTCTAATACTCGAATAACATTGTAATTTTTTATATTTCCGTAAATAACAGTATTAGAGTCACGAAAAAAATTTAGCAGATGTATCAGCACCCACAGATATCAAAAATGGAATAACACTAAAATGAAGATAATGGCAGTTATCATTTTATTCTCCGGGGACGGCGAATTGTATTTCCCTCTTTCATCTTTTATTTCGAACCTTTTAGACCAAGAGCCTGTAAGTTACTGACCTTCGTTATTTAATAAAAGCTGAACTTTTATATGTGTGTCCCTAGTAGAGGTAAGAATGATCCCCACCCATGAAGCTGAGGCCGCGGTGACTTTGGCAGATAACTGGTAACAAAGGTGTCTAAAATTCCAACTCAAATTTGTCATAGTATAAAACTTGCTTTTTTTTACATTTGATTCATAACAATATCAAAAGTCGCGTTGCTCATTGCCAGACGGTTATTATGGTGGCAACCCTCTGCCAGACACCCTTAAACTATTATAATTTATTTATAAAACCTAAATTTTATATAATCTTTTGGGGGCCTATTAATCTTTGTTTACATAAAAGCCGGACAGTTTCGGTAGTATATTATTTCCGTGCCAGATGTGAACAAGTTAGTGAAGATCGAACTGCCGCGTAGACGGCGAATTCGTCTACGAACTACCGCTTTCCCGCCATTTTGTTAATTTTTTTCCGTGGCCGGCCAACTATTCAGCCAGTATTTTTTATTTTCATCATTACAAAAATGTTAAATAATTTGCCTAAATCTAAGTTATTTTAAAGAAATATAATAAGAAAAAACTTAATAATAATAAAGTTATTTTAAAAATATATATTCATTCAATACATACTTAGCTTTAATATATTTCAATTTTACATCGTGGCTGACATATGTGACATTGATTGATTTTTTTTCAGTTGCTTATGGCGTCCTGTCAAAATATTATAACTTTACTTTTTGTTTACAAATTCAATTTAAATATTTTAAAATATTTCCCCAACAGGAAATAATGGACCAAGCCAACCATTTAAACCCAACATTTTGATTAAAAATTAAAAGAACCATGCAGTGATTAATTTTAATGCTCAATTAACAGCCAGAAATATATCTACAGCTATAAACTTACACCATTCAGAAATCATTAAAAATGAATAAAGCAGCTTGTTGCAGAATTTGTCTAACCGACAATGTTAAACTTCACAATCTGTTAAACTCGCCTCTTCAAGAATTATACGAAAATATAACAGACGCTAAGGTATGTACATTTTTGATATCTTCACATAGGTTAGCTTTGTAAATCAGTAATTTCAGACTAAGCATGCTTCGCTTAGGCCAGAGTATCGCTAATTTCTGTGGTTTCACGCTTTGCTAGTCAAATGCTAGCTGCAATTAGTAAAAACGCTAGAACACAAAATTAATACAATAGTACCTGGTTGAACGGTATTTGATATAACATTTTCTAAAAATGATTTCTAGCTAGATCGATTTATCGCCCCCGAAACCCCCTATATACTAAATTTCATGAAAATTGTTGGAGCCGATTCCGAGATTCCAATTTTATAGAAAGTTTTGGGGGCGATAAATCGATCTAGCTGGGAATCATGTTTATAAAATGTCATATTAAAAAAATAAAAAAACCTAGGTCAACCAGGTACTTCAAATAATATGTTATACTGTACAGTAGCCAATAATATTTAGTCATAAGTAGTAACTACTACTATTGTAAAGACATTGTCTAGTTTGCCTCGGAGCAAAGCTAGTTTTGCTATTAGATAAAACTTTGTACAATATAAATGATTATCTAAATTTGAAAATTGACATTTGATTCATATCATATACTTTTGTATTGATATTATATTAGATACTAGAATTAGTAGTGAAAATTGACATTATGATTAATATCATATACTATTGTAATGATATTATAGTACTAGAATATAATTGAAAATTGACATGTATACATATCATATACTTTTGTAATGATATCATATTATTTGACTTGTAACTTTGGTGTTATCAATAAATGATTTGTATTTGTAGCCAGTGCCTCTTACTACGCCCTATTACAACAGGGTACATGTAACAGAGCTTTATGTCTTACATGTGTTGCAAGATAATAAATAAACTATAAACTATTATAAAGCAAGTGGAACTGTTTTCTAACACAGTTATATTTAAACTGATTTGCTACAATTAGGTACAGTTTGCCTGGTGTTAAGCAAAACTATGGTCTATGTTTTTACTGTTCTTAGGATTCGGTACCAGGTTTGGATTTAGGTATGTTGAAAAAGATAGCACAAAAAAGGGAACAGGATAGTATTTAAAAAAAAATAGACACAGAAAAAAAAATCTCTAGCTAACCTGTGATCAGTGCACCAGTAGACTTTAAACATTGACATTGAACAGTGGACATTTTGTGAATTGTTAAAAAATTTGTTTCAACTCAGGCCCATCAGCATAATGCTGCTAGTCTATAAATCAAATAAATAAATAAAATAAAATATCAAATGGAAGGCTTGATTATTACAAATACAAATTAATACAAATCATTTATTGATAACACCAAAGTTACAAGTCAAATAATATAATATCAGTACAAAAGTATATGATATGTATCAATGTCAATTTTCAATTATATTCTAGTAATATAATATCATTACAATAGTATATAATATTAATCAACGTGTCAATTTTCACTACTGATTCTAGTAATATAATATCAATACAATAGTATATGATATGAAATGAAATTATATTAGAACACATACACTGCGATACATTTTAAATGAGAAATTGATTGTGCTTTTTCATATACAGGTATCACAACACGACAAGCCAACCAGTATATGCTACCTGTGTTACGCGACCCTGCACCGATGCATCAGAATCCAGGAGGCAGCCAAGAGGTCTGAGGAGCTACTCACACAGCTCTTTCTAGACGATGTGTCGGTAAGTTTTTGTATTTGTACTAGTTTTATTTACAACAGGGCCGTTAAAACCATTGCCAACTGGATCCCACAGCAGAAACGACCCAGAGGCAGACCATGGAAGGATGGAAAACCTGGCCCTAAACCGCACAAAGTGGCACAGACTGGTAGAGGAGGCCAAGACCCACCCAGGGTTGTAGAGCCACAGGAAGTAAGTAACTAGATTTATTTATTAGCAACAGAGTGGTTCTTTGAACTTATTTGCGTATCCCACGGGAATACAATTGTTTTCGCGATAAAAGCAGCCTGTGTCCAGCGAACTAGAATAAATAGAATAGTAACTTGGCCGATAAAATGATTCCACCGTCCACTCGTAAAATACCGCGGTGGGCGGGGCAAACAGCTACCCGCTTGGCTAGTATTGATGGCATGACCTTGATGCGACCAATCGCGTGCGAGCTTTGTTTGTGTGTGTTTCGTTGGGATAGCAGTAGATTTGCTTGCGAAGAAGGATTCAAATTCTAAGCGGCAATTGTATAGAGTTACTCTTTCGTTTATTCTAGTTTACTGATCCAAGGTCTAAAATATCCTCACACCAAATTTCAACAAAATTGGTTTTGCCGTTTGAGCATGAAGAAGTAATAGACATACATACAAACTTCTGTATTTATTAGTAGGATAGAGTTATATTTAATTTATAAAAAAAATGAATCTCATGTACTCAAGGAAAACTATTAACGTAAGGCAGCAAAATACATTTTTAAATTATTTATTCTTCTCTCTCTCTCACTCCACAGATAAGTGACAGCAAGCTATCTCTGTACTCCTTCCCTCCATTACATAATTACATAACAACAGCTGTGGAACAAATAAACATTGACGATGAGAGTGAAGGAGACAGATACATGTGGAGTGGCAAGGGTGAAAGAGATAGCCAACCATGTTTCGAAATAGAGAGTGTTAAAGAGGAAAACGGCCTAGATGATTCTGGTAAGTGTTTATCTTTATATTATTTTTATTTTATAGGACATCAGAAAAAGGTGTAGTATGGGCATGTGATGCGTAGAGAGGAGATGTATGGAAATGGTAGTGCAAGGAAGAAGGGTGAGAGGCCGACCGAAGGAGACATGGATGGAGTGTGTGAATGAGGACATGAGAGAGAAAGCAGTGAGTGTAGAGACGATGGCTGATAGAGGAGAGTGGAAGAAGACATGGATGGAGTGTGTGAATGAGGAAATGAGAGAGAAAGGAGTAAGTGTAGAGAAGATGGCTGATAGAGGAGAGTGGAAGAAGACATGGATGGAGTGTGAATGAGGACATGAGAGAGAAAGGAGTGAGTGTAGAGACGACGGCTGATAGAGGAGAGTGGAAGAAGACATGGATGGAGTGTGTGAATGAGAACATGAGAGAGAAAGGAGTGAGTGTAGAGACGACGGCTGATAGAGGAGAGTGGAAGAAGACATGGATGGAGTGTGTGAATGAGGACATGAGATAGAAAGGAGTGAATGTAGAGACGACGGCTGATAGAGGAGAGTGGAAGAAGACATGGATGGATTGTGTGAATGAGGACATGAGAGAGAAAGGAGTTAGTGTTCAGACGGCGGCTGATAGAGGAGAGTGGAAGAAGAAAATTTGCTGCCGACCCCACCTAGTGGGATAAGACAAGGAAGAAGAAGATCTTATCCTATAAATAGATGAATGCCAGAAACACGTAAAATTGTTACGTTTCGCCAGATTAGAAAGTGCAAGACGATAGAGAGTCACGATTGGCGTAGACTTTCGGCTTGTAATACATCCATCTCTCTTCCACTCCATCGGCCGATGTTGAGTGTTTTTGAGTTTTACGACGTCATCATGAAAGCTTTTAGCTCGGCTAGCTAAGGCGATCTGACGCGATCACCGGAGCTAAGCATCGGCCAATGCGGACGGTGTTTGGATGGGTAACCATGCAACACTTAGCTTATAAGAAGAAGAATCATGAAAATTATTGTCCATAAACTGACTCTAAGGACTATTTTTTCCCCATTACAGATATGTTAGAAGATGTCAAAAATTCTCAGTCGCAAACACTAAGCGACGAATCTAGACTACCTAGTCAGTCTATAGAAGTTAGCTTAACATCTAGATTATCTAGCTGTCAAGACCAAACACAAAGTAAATATCGTTATTTAGAAATAGACGGGCTCAAAAGAACAATAGCGCAAGATTTTGGTGGCAAAATTGACACCAATTTTGATACTCAAGAATTGACCTCTGATATAGAACCGATGCAAACTTGCACGAAGAAAAATCAATTCAAAACTAAAAGTCTGATCTCCAAGCGATCGAAAAATGGAAGTCTAAACTTTGAATATAAATCTAAAAAGTGTAATCAAAATCTAGATTCAGATTATGAAACTAAAATGCATAATCTAGATTTATCTTCGTCCTATATTCAAAATGTAAACTCAAGTCAAACAGAGCCTAATGAAATAAATAAGTTTAGAAAAAACAGAAAAAACTCGTCTTCTGGCAAATTCAACTCGGAGATGTCATTTGAATCTGGCAAATCGAATACCGAAATGTCATATGAATCTGGCAAATTTGTCTCTCAAAGTCGGAAAATGTCACACGAACTCAAAGCCTTTTCCAAAAATCAGTATCTTTATAATATGGAGAATACATCTGAGGTGCAATTTGACATTGAACCCAAAAAAGTGGACTGCGAATCTAAGGTCCCGAATCTAAATCTAGATTTAACATATGAACAATCAAGTTCGAGAACTCTAGAAACTGAATCTAGAGTTTTCTTTAGTCCGTGCGAAACAGATTCCGAAGATGACCTGCCTCTAAAATTGTTGAGGAAAAATTCTGTGACAAAGAATAAGACTGAAAAATTTGTTGGCGAACGGAAAAGGCAATATAGAAGAGGTAAGAAGAGTTGATTTCTTTACAGCATAAGTATAATTCGTTTTAATATAGGAATACTTTTGGAAGTTCCAACTTAGGCCAGGGTGTCGTTAAATCGTGAGGTTAGTGCTAGATAAAATTATTGCAGATAGCTTTGTAATTTTACAAATGAATAATAATATCGACATTCACGGGAAAAATAAGTGCCGATTCATGTTCTCGATTTTTTTTAAGTATTGAGATTTAAACTTGTAGCCTAGACTTTTAGAAAATCATTTTGTTCATACATTAGGCTACACTACGGTATTTTTTTAGTAACATAGCTTGTGTATTTATCGCTTGACAAACATTTATAAATTACGCGGTGGAATCGTGAATTTTTGCGCGAGCGCTCGGACGTTCAAGGCATTTTGGCACAGATGGCGCGGACGTGTGAGTGGCTAGTGTTAGTTAAATGCTTTTTTTTTACGTGAGGAAATGAATTCACGCATGCCCACCACACCCGGGGAGGTGGGTGGGGTATGTCGGGCTCGATGCCAGAAGGGCATCACTACCGACTGCAACCTCACGATGGCCTCCTCACCGGAAAGGGTGGGGTGAGGTTCCGCTCCTCGCATTAACCCACCACCCCGCCCACCTCGGCTAGCCTGCGAGGCTCCTCCTCAGGGGATGACTCCCCTTGCAGTGCACGTGGTGCACCGCAACCACCTCGGGGACCGTTTTCGCCGGTGACTATAATAGGGTCTTGTTCCTCCGCTGTCAGTGGCATGTTATCTTTTAGGTTTTTTATAATCTTTTGTATTTTATTTATATATGATCACTAGCTGACCTGGCAAATGTTGTTTTGCCTCACTTAGGGGTATGAAAAATAGATAGTGTAGCTTATATGACACGTTCGTAGATTTACCATAGCAGCGCCATCTATTGATTACTTACTCAACCCAGTCGAAAGGTATCGACATCTGTTAGAATCATTTGGAGTTAACAGATAATTGTGACTGTCAAATAATAACAGACAATAATTTGCAATGAATTAAAATTGCGACTATAATTTGAGATTTAAACTATCCTATCTCTCAAGTTGGATCGAACTGCACATGGTGTGCGAATTTTATTATAATCGGTTAAGTGGTTTAGGAGTCCATTGAGGATAAACATTGTGACACGAGATTTATATATATTAAGATATAATATGTATATGCAGTATATCAGTTGTGTTAGCAACCATAATACGAGCTAGAAATGGTTCAGTACGGGGTTAACCAGCCGTGTGTGAAATGAGTCCCAAAAAAAATTTTTTTGTTCTTAAAAATAGGTTTTTTCCTCCATTCCAGATCCACACAGGCACAATTTTATTATAATCGGTTAAGTGGTTTTGGAGTCCATCGAGGACAAACATTGTGACACGAGATTTATATATATTAAGATAAGATATTGTAAATATCTTAAAACTAAGATAAATAAATAAGTATGTCAGATACGAATATCATGTCCTCAGAATCGGCTATCAACGCGGCGGTAGAGCTAGTCGGTCGCGCCGACCAAGTGGCAGAATTAAAGGCACGCGCCTCGTCTGAGAACTATCTGCATGCCGCCTACAGATGTCACCACTGCTACCGCGGCTTCCTCACGGAGGAGGTCTACGTGCATCACATGGGGAAACACGATGAGGTGTGTTGCTTGCTTTTTTGACGTGACAACGTCTTAAATTAGGTTGCGGCTGGGAGTCACTTATGAAAAAGTGTAACGCCCGGTAACGTTACGATGAGTCACCGAACGAGAGAGAGGCCCGCCGAATGCCTTGCGTCTCTCTCCCACTCAACTATGATCGGTCTGCCGCGCGCGCAGCACGCGCCAGACGTTGTCACGTAAAATCTTCGCCCGTAAAACCGACTATACAGGCAACCATTTTTGAATAGGCTTACGTTTCCATTGTTAATCCTCAGACAAACAGACCATCTGACGCAACAGGGGTGGAACAGGTATGCCAGCGAGCCAGTGCTGTGCTCCGTTACTTTAAGGAGCTCGGTTGGCTTGGGTAGGATGGTAAGGGGGGAATGCACATTACGCCCCTAGCGGGATGTCAGTGCAGGTCTCATCACCCCCACTTCAAATTAGAATTAGTATTTAGGCTTACGTTTGACCGCAGCTTGCCTGATGTCAAGCTTGACTGTGGTCTAAGATGTATCACGCTTGCCTAGAAGGAACCTATTTACTCTAGATTTGAAGACCCCCAAATTGTACTTCTAGGGAAGAGACTCGGAAGAGAGTTCCAAAGCTTCGCAGTTCTCACAATGAAGGTCGAAGCAAAACGCTTTTTTGCGAATCCTCGGAATTTCGACAGTGAATCGATGTCTCTTCGCTGTGCCCTTGCTCGAAGATACGATAAAGATGACTTTTTTTTATGATGGATAGGCAAGCGGTTGATCGAAACTCACCTGATGTTAAGTGATGATATGATCTAGGGTGGAGCGCGCTTGCCTAGAAGAAACCGATTCGTTCTCGCCTTGAAAACAGTGAGGTTATTACTAATCCACTAAGATTACACATATTAGGGGCCCAACCATTTACAATAAATTACCTGCTAATGTGACCGAGGTAACAAGTTTAGGTAGCTTTAAAACTCGACTTAAACGTTGGCTTGTCGAGGAAACTCTCTATGATATAGATGACTTTGAAAACTTACTTGTACTTTTTTTTTTACTCTAATTAGGTCAGCGCTTGACCACAATTCACCTGATGGTAAGTGACATTGAGGTCTACGGTAAAACGCGCTTACCTAGAAGGAACCGGTTCACTCTCGCCTTGAAAATCGCTAGATTATAGTCATTGGGGAACAGGGAATTCGGCAAGGTACTTACTACATACTTTATACATTGTACATTGGTATATTGTTATAATTTTGTTTTACAGATGACATTTAACTCTAAAATGTACAGAAGTATATTTATATTCTTTTTGTTATAATATTTTATAAATAATTATGTACGAATTGGCTTGTAAAATTTTAGTACCAGAAGTACAATTTGGGGGTCTTCAAATCTAGAGTAAATAGGTTCCTTCTAGGCAAGCGTGATACATCTTAGACCACAGTCAAGCTTAACATCAGGCTAGTTGCGGTCAAACGTAAGCCTATTCATAAATAAAAAAAAAACATCAGGTGAGTTTCGATCAAGCGCTTGTCTATCCATCATAAAAAAAAAATAAAAAAAAGTCGCGACAGCGACATCTTTATTGTATCTTATCTTGGTAATAGGGTTTTTTATTTTATTTATTTATTTTTATTATATTATAATTTATTTCAGATTGTCATCCATATTTATATTACAACATTATACATAATTACAACAAATAAATTTAATAATAACAAATGTCAACAATAATATCAATCAAAATCATAATTATTCTTAAAAAACTATTAGAATGTCAATATTTGGAACTCTCTTCCTGAGTCTCTGACTCCCGAGAAGTACAATTTGTGGGTCTTCAAATCTAGAGTAAATAGGTTCCTTCTAGGCAAGCGTGTTACATCTTAGACCACAGTCAAGCTTAACATCAGTCTAGCTGCGGTCAAATGTAAGCCTATTTATCATTTAAAAAAAAATGTGAGCCGTCATTGGACGCCTGGCAGATGTGAAACATCGACATTATTTTGTAAAAGTAATATACAGAAAATGAACATTTTTTGTGATTACTAAATATGTACTACATAATGATAAAATAAAATATATATTTTTTCCAGATAACGATGACTATTTCTTGAATAAGTAAATAACTTTTTGACTCAGGCGTTACTTTGCGGAAATCCATTGTAAATAGATGACAAAATTAAATATTTAGTGTACTTCCGCTGTGATCCAAAATCCAAATTAAGACAAGTAAAGGAAAAAATTAACTAAGATTAATTAAGATTAACGTTACCTATCACAGTCGAGAGTGACTCTCGACTTGTCGTTCGAAGAGTCAGCATCTCCTGATGATGCCTTGTGGTTAGGCGAAACACGTGTAGAGTTAAGAATTTCCGAATTGTGATAGGTAACGTTAATCTTAATTAATCTTAGTTAATTTATCTTAGTTAATTAATCTTAGTTAATTTTTCCTTTACTTGTCTTAATTTGGATTTTGGATCACAGCGGAAGTACACTAAATATTTAATTTTGTCATCTATTTGAATAAGTAAACATTTATTTTCATGAAATGCAAAAATTTTCAAATTTAATCGTGACTATTTAATTCGTCACAGTCGATTGCGCATGGTGACGCGTCGCCACACCGTACACACTACTGCATAGACTGTATATTTTATACCATCATTGTAGCGGGGCAACGCGTCGCCATAGCATGCGTCGCCACGGCAGAAATCGGTTTTACGTGCGGCTATAGATGTTTCACGTCAAAAAACTTGTCTTAGTAATAGGGTCCCGTTTTTGTCTTTATAAGTCAAGTTTCTTTATTGCATTGAAATTAAAATTGTCTAAGCCTTGAATTCAGAGTAGGGCGACTTGGTTAGCGGGATGTTCCTCCACAAGTCAGGAGTGAGATAGGCATAGGTCTTAGCGATGGCAGCATAAGTGGCCTTAGCAAAGTTGCCCAGGGTTCCGGTAGAGCCACGGGCTGAGGTGTAGCAGTCCTGGACTCCAGCCATCTGAAGCAGCTTCTTGGGGACAGGGGCGGACACAATGCCAGTACCACGGGGAGCGGGGATCAGCCTCACAGTGACTGAACCTTTAAATGAATGTGTATTAATGTCCGTATCAACAGTCGCGCGGAGCGTACGCGTGCGAGGTGTGCGCGCTCCGGTACGGGTCGGCGCGTCAGCGACATCTTTATTGTATCTTATCTTAGTAATAGGGTTAATTATTTTATTTTATTTAGTTATTTCAGATTGTCATCCATACTTATATTACTACAAATATTACAACATTACACATAATTACAACAAATAAATTTAATAATAACAAATGTCAACAATAATATCAATCAAAATCATAATTATTCTTAAAAAACTATTAGAATGTCAATATTTGGAACTCTTTTCCTACGTCTCTGACTAGAGTAAATAGGTTCCTTCTAGGCAAGCGTGTTACATCTAAGACCACAGTCAAGCTTAACATCAGGCTAGCTGCGGTCAAACGTAAACCCATTTATCATTAAAAAAAAACTTGTCTTAGTAATAGGGTCCCGTTTTGACGTGACAACGTCTTAAATTAGGTTGCGGCTGGGAGTCACTTATGAAAAAGTGTAACGCCCGGTAACGTTACGATGAGTCACCGAACGAGAGAGAGGCCCGCCGAATGCCTTGCGTCTCTCTCCCACTCAACTATGATCGGTCTGCCGCGCGCGCAGCACGCGGCAGACGTTGTCACGTAAAATCTTCGCCCGTAAAACCGACTTTACAGGCAACCATTTTTTATCTTTAAATGAATGTGTATTAATGTCCGTATCAACAGTCGCGCGGAGCGTACGCGTGCGAGGTGTGCGCGCTCCGGTACGCGTCGGCGCGTCAGCTGGCAGCGCACGCGCGCGCCGCCCACGCGCGTCGCTATCGCTGTCTCACGTGCGCGCACTACTCCAACACCAAGTTAGTTTGGGAGCATTAGAATAAACGGAAGAATGAATGAATGAATCTCTTGCATAAACTTTAATATTAATATTACTACAAATTCTCGCAAACCGACGACCTCGTTAGCGTAAAGGCTACCATGCCAGACTGCTAATCAGAAGGTTCCGGGTTCGATTCCCGGCCCGGTCAACATATTTGTGCTTAACTAAATTTGTTGGCTGTGGGTCTGGGTGTTAAATATGTATTTATATATAATATGTATGTATGTATATGTAGTATATCAGTTGTGTTAGCAACCATAATACGAGCTAGAAATGGTTCAGTATGGGGCTAACCAGCCGTGTGTGAATGTGTCCTAATATAAAAAATATATATATATATAGGGTTATCAGGAAAGGGTATGGTAAGCCGAAAATCCCTAAAAGTACTCGTTATAAAGAATGTGTTCTGAAAGTTTCAGCGGGAAACCAGCAAATTTTTGTTTCCATACAAAAGTTGAAAATTATTTTTTATAAAAAAAATAGCACAACCCTAAATTACTACGATCACCCATTCATTCAAAACAATCAAAGAAACAAGATGGCCTCTCGGCTACACGTTAACTCTGCGCGTGGCATCTGTGCGCCTAGTAGATTCATTCACATTTTTCGTTCTGTACCTACGCGCCGCCTCGGACTGGCGCGCGCCGAAATCAAGACACGTTTTTTTTACCTATTTTACTTTTGGCAAGAAGACAATCGGGTGCCAGGGCTAAATTATTGAATTACAAAACTGGTTTTACCTTATTTAAAACAAAATATTTAGGCAATAATAATTTACACACCACAAATCAAATTAATTTCTGTATCTGTGCGATGAATAAATAAATGATAGGAGGAACATACCTGCCCAAGTTTCATAGTAGCGGTTCAAAGTGGGTCCCTTGCACCTCAATACAGAGCGCAGCACGGCGTCGAACGGCACCTGTGGCGCGGGCTAACATGTCCGGCGACGCTCGCAATTGATCAAATGTTGCGCTTATTCGAGCTCGCATGTCTTCTTGTGTACTGCAATCGTCTGCGTAAACTTTATTTTTGACGTAGCCCCACAAGAAGAAGTCAAGGGGCGTGAGGTCGGGCGAGCGGGCTGGCCAAGCTACGGGTCCACCTCGGCCAATCCACAGCGGGAAGCGTTCGTCAAGGTGAGCCCTGCAAGAGCGGGCGTAGTGAGCTGGCGCGCCGTCGTGCTGGAATATGACATTCCTGTACTCAGACAGCGGCAGCTCGTCTAGCGCGTCCTCTAGCTCTGTCTGCAGCAGCTCCAGATACTGAGCAGCACCCATACTGCTGGGAAGAAATATTGGGCCAATAAGGCGCGACCCAATCATCCCAGCCCACACATTAATCCGCCACTTGAACTGGAGTGCATCTTCCTTCGATACATGAGGATTCTCGTGCGCCCAGTAGTGTTCGTTATGGATGTTGCCAATCCCGCCCCTGGTAAAGGAGGATTCATCCGACCACAATATTTTGCTGCCGAAATGTTCGTCCTCACTGACTTGGGCCAAGTACCACTCACAGAAAGTAATTCGCTGAGGGTAATCTGGCGCCACAAGTTCCTGTGTAGGCTGGAAGTGGTACGGATACTGGTCGTCATTGTGAACGATAGCCCACGCTGCGCTCTGACTTAAATTAAAAGCTAGACCGGCTTGGGTAGTGCTGCGCCTCGGGTCCTCTCTGAAGTATTCCAGCACTTGCTCTTCCAAATCAGTTCGGCTCCGACTAGCCGGAACTGGCCGCCCTTCAGATTGCGATGAACGCACGCTCCCCGTCGAATAAAGACGGCTCGTCAAACTACGAAAACAATTGTATGACGGTAGGGGCAAGTTGGGATACCGTTCCGCGTACAGTTCTCGCGCACTCGTAAGAACACCGTCACATTTACCTACGCACATTATCATGTGATAATACTCTGCATTCGAGTACATCACCATTCTCACTCACAACAATAACACACAAAACGAACTAAATAACAAGTAACAACAAATAAACTAAGTAACAAAACAATACAACTAACGGAAACAAAACAAAAATATCCGGGAGCTTTCAAAATTCGTAATCCGCACGAACTGATAGCTAATAGCAGACTAACAAGTTGAAAAAATAAAATGTATTAAATATAAAACCGAATAAAGAAAGCAGTGGAGTAATAATGATGATTAATTTTGATAACATTTGGTATGCGAGAAATTGACCCGAGCCTAAACCGCAGTATTTACTTTTTATTAGTTTTAAACTAAATAATATTCTGAATCCGCATTTTAAAAACCTATAAATGAAATTAATATTTTTTTTTAAAACAACTGTAGAAGTTTTTTTTTATATTTTTCTTTTACGGAAATTGCAAAAATATGTCAATTCTGCTGAAAATATACAGTGTTTCCCAGCTAAATTGCAGTAAAAACATACTAAGTACATAAGAATTATTTGATTTCTCCGGCGAAATTGCAGTATTTTCACATATTTTGCAACAATTAAAGTGGTAAGTTTATCTAGGAGAATAAATAAAAAAACCTATTAAAGTGCAGTATTATTTGCCTCCATACAAGTTGATTTTACTGCAAATGTAGTTTTTATTTGTATCCCTAATTAAAGTGCAGTATTAGTTCAGTACATTTGCTATTACTGCATTTTAACTTGTGTAGATTTTTTTGAACCTGTGAAAAACCAAATAGAATGAAGGTAAAAAAAGATTTGAAACGTATTAGGGTTTAATCTTTATACTGCTCTATGTAAGATGTTTCCATAAAGTATTTTAGTATTATAAGTAGCATTTAAATTTAATAGTGGTTTTAATTAGTGGAGAAGCATAATTTTTATATTAAATTTAAAGGTAGTTTTCTTTCACTGTAAATAAAGAACTTCAGTATCTTATTTAAAAAATCTATTAAACAGCAGTTTTTTTATATTAATACTGCACTTTAGTAAGTAAAATTAAAGGTATACTTTTAAAAGTGTAGTAATAGTAGAATTTAATACATTTTAACTAGTTTTTTATATTTTTTTTGTTTTTTACTACTTGTAGTAAGAGAGACCAAAAAAACTTAATGGTTATAATTATTGTATTTTAAAACAAAAATAATGTAACAACACAAACAGTAATTCGTTTTTCCTATTACTGCACTTTATGTTTGGGAGGGCAGCATTAGTATCCTTTAAAACCGCGGGCAACACCGCGGAGCGCAGCTAGTATACTATATCGGTAAGTGGCGGCATATTATAATATTTTTAACCAAATAAAAAAAAAACATTGTTAACTTATCGATTTCGATTTACCTACTATAAAATATTTTATTATTTAATGATGATTGTGTCAATATTACCATTAATATACCATTTGACAACAATCAGCCTTTATCCGAATAAAAAAGTACTAAATAATAAATTAACATTTTACCTAGTTCCGCAAACAATAAATTATTAGCGACTCCATTGCGCCCTGCGTCTTGTGTTTTAAGTTTTCTATGATAGCTACCGTTTCTTTTGATATCGCATTGCCGCCACGGCGCAAAGGAGCCGACAAAAGAGAAGCCGCGCGAGCGCGGGCGTTCGTAGATACAGTACAGCAACTTACATGAAACTTTAATAAATTCACGGAAATTAATTTAATCACTAAAATAGGAGATCGGTACCTACCTAACTGGTTGTCATTATGTTACTAACGAAACAAAACATGTTTTATAACGAAAAACAAAAGACTGAAGAAAATAATGTTATTAAAAACAATACAAGCATTAATAAACAAAAATTGAAAAGTTTTATGTATCTTACTTTCAACACATAAATTCCTGATTATTCGTTAAAACTAGCAAAATAAATATTATTTTTTTATTATAACAATTTATTTGGTTGGTATTTTCATATCCTACTACTGTATGTGTGCTTTACTTTCTTCAGCCGTTTCTCTCACGGTACAACATATTTAGTTTTGTTACCTTAGTTACGTATGACAAGAAGTTAGGCTACTGCTTTCATTTCTGTACAGTCAGATTCTATTGATGTAGCATTGCCGCCATGACACAAAGGAACCGACATAAGAGACGCCGCGCGCGCGGTCTTTTTGTAGTGATTTTTTTTGGTTTGTTTCGCGAAAGTTTGTAGGCAACTGGCCGCGATACCAGGGTTCCATAAGTTTTAAGTAGTAATAAAAGACTCCTCAGCTAAGCGAGCAGACGACAATTCTCATAATTTATTTTACGTGCTCGAGCGAAATACCAGGACTTCATAACTTACGAGATAGTTGTAAAAAATAAAGGCGAGTACACAATTTATTTGTACATGTTAGAATTAACATTAACTAGGTTAACAATTTTCATCAAACGAGTTGATGGCCTATTCCGTGAAAATCAACAATTTTATTTATGAGTACCGATTGTTAAAATTCTAAATTAAATTTCAAGTAAGTTGTTTGCCTCTTACACTTTATCTTAGTCATACTACGATAAGCTGTACTAATTTGAAATTGTAATTTCTGTTACTAAGCACGTTCTATCCTAGACCGTAATGATTGCTTACCATCAGGCGAATTACGGCCAAGTGCAAACCCATTCCTTGTAAAAAAAAATATTATCATGTCTGTGTCATTATTTAATTATTTAGTTTAAGCATCAACATCTAATGCTTGCTTGCTTTCCGTTTGAGTAAATTTATTTTATCCAAAATGTTGTAACTCGTAATTATGTTACGTGAGTTATCTGACTCCAGTGTGTAGTCGGCTTAAAACCGTCCGGCAGGATTGTCCTATGTTTGTCTCCTTCTTTTCTGTCTGTCCCTCTCTCTCTCTAAAGTTTGTTGACTTATTGTTCATTGATAAATGCGCGAGCGCGGGCGTTCGTAGATACAGATCGCGCGGCGATCGCGCGAAGTTTGGCTATGACCTTCGGGTGGAGGGGATTACTGCGCATGGGTACTGTCACGCACACAATACTTTTCCTTTTTTATGTACCAGGTTGGATATTTGAGTGGGAGTGGTTCAAAATTCATGTACAGTGCTAATGCTAGAAAATAATACGAAATAGATTAAACTTCTTCATTTATTAAAACTATTTATTAAAATTGATTTTAAAATGCGTACTAAAAACATTGTTTTAAAAGGAAATAAACATTTTGTATAAAATGTTTAATAATTAATTATTATTCTTAAACATTTTATACAAAATGTTTATTTCCTTTTAAAACAATGTTTTTAGTACGCATTTTAAAATCAATTTTAAATATTACCAAAAAAAAAACTTAACTGACAAACTTAAACAAACAAACTCAACAAATAATAACAATCGACAACAATAAACAATTAACGAAAACAGCAATTCACTTGTGATCGTGATAGTACAACAGGAGTGCGCGGGACGTCGTATTGGTGCGAGAGGCAGGGAACGATTGGAGCGCCAATCAGAGCACCGCGTGCTATCCCACCCACACACCCACCCCGCACCCCGCTAACCGCGTTGTTCATTGATAAATGCGCGAGCGCGGGCGTTCGTAGATACAGTACAGCAACTTACATGAAACTTTAATAAATTCACGGAAATTAATTTAATCACTAAAATAGGAGATCGGTACCTACCTAACTGGTTGTCATTACGTTACTAACGAAACAAAACATGTGTTATAACGAAAAACAAAAGACTGAAGAAAATAATGTTATTAAAAACAATACAAGCATTAATAAACAAAAATTGAAAAGTACTACTACTGTATGTGTGCCTTACTCTCTTCAGCCGTACCACATATTTAGTTTTGTTACCTTAGTTACGTATGCCAAGAAGTTAGGCTACTGCTTTCATTTCTGTACGGTCACAATTAGCTGTGCGCGGGTGATTGACCGGAACATTAGGGGCGCAAATGACGTTTTTTTGTGAAAACTTTAGAAGGCTTTATTTCAAAAACTAAGAGGCTTTTCGGGAAACTGCTTGAACAAAAGATGTTCAGAATGATGTGTACTTTAGCGTGTTTTCGGCTTACCATACCCTTTCCTGATAACCCTGTATATAATCCTGTAATTAGAATGTGTCGCCAATACAATGATATTCTTATCCACCATCACCTCGCCATTGATGTATTCAATAGTAGCATAGTCAAATTTAATATAAATATTTTTGATTTATTGAAATTAGAATAAAACTAAACTTAAACTTATACTAAACTAAATTTAATTGTAGATTAACCTATTTGTCACCAACTAGTTTTGTAGTTTTGTTTTGATTCTTTGTTTCTTTCTAATACTTATATTTGTTCATGTTGTGTACACATAGTTAGGAAAATAATCTAGTTTTGATCCTGGTTAAATAATCTTTTTTAGTTATAGTTTTGATTTTTTTCTGTTTTGTGTACCATAATAAATAAATAAATGAATGAATGTTATATATTTTCCAATAAGTCACAAAGATATTACATTTCACATATAATAACTACACTTCAAATTGGAATCGTCTAAAGATGTCATTACAAGTGAGAGGAGTAACTCCATACAATAGCCGCTTAGAATTTGAATCCACGCACACAATTATACTGCTGTCCCAACGAAACACATACACACAAAGCTCGCACGCGATTGGTCGCATCAAGGTCACGCGGTGCGCGGGTAGCTGTTTTGCCCCGCCCACCGCGGTATTTATAGTTACTATTCTATTTATTCTAGTTCGCTAATTTTACGCCTTTTAGATCGAAAATAAATGTATTGTGCACACAGAAATATACATTTATACTACTACATAGATAATTACTCGTAATACTAAAAGTATGTGCTCTAACGGAGCAAATTCAGTTTGATGCTGAGTATATCTCCTCCTACTTTTCCTTCTCTTCTCCTCCTCCTTGTCCTGCGCCTCTTCTTCCTTCTTATTTTATTCTCCTTCTGCGTTTCCTCATCTTCCTCCATATCTCCTTCTGCTCCTACTTCTCCTTCTCCTCCTCCTTTACGCCTGTCTCCCCCTATCCCTCTCTTCAATCCCTCTACCTAGCAGCGCACGCGCGCGCCGCCCGCGTCGCTACCGCTGTCTCACGCGGTGCGCGCACTTCCCTTAGAAAGAATGAACGAAAGACAGAAAATAAATTTACCATGCACACAACAATACATAAGAAGGAGAAGGAGGAGGAGAAGGATGAGAATTGATATTTAAGTAGTATAGGATAATGAGAAATGATATTGAAAAAAAATGCATATATACAATGGCTAATTACTGTTATTAACCTTTTATAACCTTATTAGATGATTTTTTTTATTTATTTTATGAGTAATGCATCTCCAAATAAAAATTCAGTTTAAGGATGATAGGATTGATAGGAGTCAATAAGTGAACTATTCAAATATCAATTCTTCTCCTCCTGCTTCTACTCCTTCTTCTCTTTCCCCTCTGTTCCTTCACTCTCTCTTCAATCTCTCTACCTTTGCATCTCCCTCTCCCTTTCTCCCCTTATAAAAGTGTCGCCTTCCATCTGATCCGAACGACAAAAAAAGGAAGCGTGCTCAACATTTTATGTAATTTTTTTTTATCATCCCAGGAACCAAGCGAGGGATCACCAACGTCTTCACACCGGAGACTTGTACGAGTGTAAAATGTGCAGCAAAGCTTTCCAGTAAGTTTTTTTTTATTTTTTTTTATACTATGATGGGTTTGCGCTTGATCAGAATTCACCTGATGGTAAGCGATATTGTGATCTAAGGTGGAACACGCTTACCCATAAGAAACCGGTTCACTCGTGCTTTGAAAACCGCAAGATTATAGTTTTCGTAGAACAGGGCATTTGGCAAAGAGTTCCACACCTTGGCAGCACGTACAATGAAGGTGGAGGCAAAAGAGGGGTTTGTTTTTTTTTTGTTTTTTTATAAGAAAGTTCACAAAACTATTTACAAATACATATTAACTAACCGTAACCTAATTTTATTATAACTTAGTTGTTTAACTTAATTATAACTTTCTAATGTTTAACTTAATTATAATTTACTAATGTTTAACATAATTATAACTTACTAATGTTTAACTTAATTATAACTTACTAATGTTTAACTTAATTATGACTTACTAATGTTTACCTTAATTATAACTTACTAATGTTTAACTTAATTATAACTTACTAATGTTTCACATAATTATAACTTACTAATGTTTAACTTAATTATAACTTACTAATGTTTACCTTAATTATAACTTAATTATAACTTACTAATGTTTAACATAATTATAACTTACTAATGTTTAACTTAATTATAACTTACTAATGTTTAACTTAATTATAACTTACTAATGTTTAACTTAATTATAACTTACTAATGTTTAACTTAATTATAACTCACTAATGTTTATAAACTTCTTCATGTGAAAAAAAAATCGTATGAGCTAAGTGGCTAAGCTCTGGTGTGGAGAGTTTTCAAGCCGCCCTAAGGGCTTTGACTTGGCTTAGCAACAAATACAAATCATTTATTGATAACACCAATACAAGGCAAATGTTTGTACTAAGACTAACTAGCCGGCACCTACAATTTAACCTGTCAATCGACCCACGGTAACGTCCAGGTGAAAATGCCACTTGAAAAACGACAGTCTTGTGCATGGTCACCCAGTTATAAGACAATGCATACATGAAAGCTTATCGTGATCGTGACACATGACATTGGTGGCGATTCTGCCGTACACACGACTAAACTAAATTTAAAGAAGCTCCGTCTCTTTTCATCTTAGGTGGCCAGAAAGAGACGGCACGTTCTGCACCATAGTCTAAACAACTAAAATCACGTCAAATGTAGAAAATATAGGCGACTTTAGAGGGCACTCACTTGTATCACCTCTAAAACTGCCTGCACATTCCATATTTGACGTGATTTTAGTTGTTTTGTCTGTGGTTCAGAACGTGCCGTCTCTTTCTGGCCACCTAAGATGAAAAGAGACAGGGCTTCTTTAAATTTAGTTTAGTCGTGTGTGCCGCTGAATCGCCACCATTGCTTACATGAAAGCTTATAGTGGTCGTGACACACAGTTTTCACATATTTTAACCCTTAAATGGACAATGTTGTTTTTAAACAACATACTAAAAATCACACATAATATTTACCTTCATTAAGTTTTTTTTTTAATTTTGCGCAATGAAGTGTATAAACAACACTCAGATTATTGCAAAAAAGTACAGTAAATTAATGTCTAGATTTTTTTACTAATTTTTCCTAGACATTAATACATGTCTATTATACAAATATATATTATTTCGTCCAGCGGCGAGATGGGTCAACGTCATCACTGAAGTCGCAGGGCCTACCTGGACGAGGATTGCACAAGACCGACGCAGGTGGCACATGCAGAGGGAGGCCTATACCCAGCAGTGGGATAAAAAGGGCTGTGGATTATGATGATGATGATATTATTTTAAAACGTGAAACAAAAATCATCCATTTTTTTTACGCTTAATAAGCTTGCGCTTGACCACAACTCACCTGATGTTAAGTGATATTGCAGTCTAAGATGAAACACGCTTGCCTAGAAGAAACCGGTACACTCTCGCCTTGAAGACAGTCAGGTTGTAGTTCAGTGGGAACAGGGATTCCGGCAAGGAGTTCCACAGTTTGGCCGTCCGTACTATAAACGTGGAAGCGAATCGCTTAGTACGCATTTTCGGCATTTCCACTGTATAACGGTGTCTCCTAGCAGTCTCCCTGCTCGTTCGGTAATGCTCGTTAGGGTTAATGTTGTTTTGACGTGACAACGTCTTAAATTAGGTTGCGGCTGGGAGTCACTTATGAAAAAGTGTAACGCCCGGTAACGTTACGATGAGTCACCGAACGAGAGAGAGGCCCGCCGAATGCCTTGCGTCTCTCTCCCACTCAACTATGATCGTCTGCCGCGTGCTGCGCGCGCGGCAGACGTTGTCACGTAAAATCTTCGCCCGTAAAACCGACTTTACAGGCAACCATTTTTTTTTCAGCGCTAGAACGTCATACCTGACCCACGTGAGGGCAGCGCACGGTGCGGCGCGAGCCGGCTGCGTGTGCGCTGTGTGCGGAGAAAGGTTTCTCAGTGAACAGGGGCGGGCCATGCATCGCGCTAAGATGCACGCTCATACTGTGAGTTATACACATGCGCTCATACATACATCTCATACAAACATGTCATCCATACTTCTCATTTATAGACCTTTTACATACTTCTCTTTTATAGATCTCATACATACTTATCTTTTATAGATCTCATGCATACTTCTCATTTCAGATCTCATACATACATCTTTATACTAATATCTCATACATACTTCTCATACACATATCTTTATACTAATATCTCATACATACTTCTCATATATAGATCTTATACATACATCTTTATATAAACATCTCATATGTACATACTTCTCATATATAGACCTCATACATACATTTCATACACACATCTCATGCATATATATGTCTCTCTCTTTCCTGCTTTGATTCTACCTCTCATTTGTCCAGGGTGATGGCGAAAGTTCAGCACCTGGACGTGGTTTTGTGTGTGCAGTCTGCGGAGAACGGTGCAGCAGCGAACAAGATTTGGCTGTACATATAGAGACCAAACATCACGGTGTATTGGTGAGAATGAATAGCCCAGTGTCGCTCTGTGTATTTAGCATTTTTTTCGCCTTGCCTACCTATCACTCTTTCTCCATACTCATCTCCTCCCCTCTCTCTCTGTTTCCCTCCCTCCCCCACTCTCTATCTCTGTTTGGGATTTTGTATGTATGGGAAAAATCTTGAAAACTAAGAGGAAAGCACACAATGTAGGCTTTAAATTGACTTGACAGTCTTGACAATGACAGTTGTCTAGACTAATTTGACAGTTCTTCTGTAACTGTCATTGTCAAACTATCAAGTAAAGTTTAACTTAGCAAATATTTACCTCTCTCTCTGTCTATTTCGCTCCCCCTCCTCTATCTCTATATATATATCTCTCTCTCTCTCTTTGTGGTGGAGAATATTCAGTATCAGCGCGCGATTATGTGTGTGGTGAATGGTTTGACAGACCTGACAATGACAGTTGTATAAACTAGTTTGACAGTTCTTCTGTAACTGTCATTGTCAAAACTGACAAGTCTTATCACTTTTAAATTAAGCAAGCGCTAAGCTAAGCTAAAAGCGATGGTTTGCAAGAGATTGTAAATATGTTTTTAATAATAAGTTTTCTACACAGGAGGAAGACGACTCGCGAGCGAACACAAAGTACTGCGATTCTTGCGACATACACTTCGCGTCGCGTCGCGCCTGGACTCGACACGTACTCAACACTCCGGCGCACATACAACTGGCGGTGCACACGTGAGTCTCATACATACATCTCATACTTTTATGTCATGCACATATCTCATACATACATCTCATACTTTTATGTCATGCACATATCTCATACATAACTCACATACTTTTATGTCATGCAAATATCTCATACATACATCTCATACTTTTATGTCATGCACATATCTCATACATACATCTCATACTTTCATGTTATGCACATATCTCATACATAACTCTCATACTTTTATGTCATGCACATATCTCATACATACATCTCATACTTTCATGTCATGCACATATCTCATACATACATCTCATACTTTCATGTCATGCACATATCTCATACATACATCTCATACTTTCATGTTATGCACATATCTCATACATACATCTCATACTTTCATGTTATGCACATATCATACATACATAAATATCATACATTCATCACATGCATGCATATCATGCATACATATATCTAATACATACATCTCCTACATACATATCTTGCATAAATCTCATACATTCATCACATGCATGCATATCATAAATACATATATCTAATATGTACTTACATCTCATACATATATTTCAAAGATACGTCTCATAAACTCGATTTAATAAATAAATAAATAAATATTAGGACACATTCCACACACGGCTGGTTAACCCCATACTGACCCATTTCTAGTTCGTGTTATGGTTGCTAACACAGCTGATATACTACATATACATACATACATATTTTATATAGATACATATTTAACACCCAGACCCACAGCCAACAAATTTTGTTAAGCACAAAGATGTTGGCCGGGCTGGGAATCAAACCCGGAACCTTCTGATTGACAGGCCGGCATGATAACCTTTACGCCAACGAGGTCGTCAGATTTGCAGCGCCATCTAAGTTTCGTCGGTAATTATGGCAAACTTCTCTCTAAACTGCTCTCTAGTAACCCGAAAAGAATAGAAAAGAATATTTATTTCAGCAAAACATGTACAGTACAAATTAAATTAATACAGTAACATGTACCCTATAATTATGTAACATTAGGTTGTTGTTAGACTCCGGACTCTTGGGATTCTCGCTTTGCCGGCAGTAGTCATACTCCAAGTAGCAATGTATGTGAGACAAAATCTTGAATCATATGTCACTTATGCCAGCTACCTTCCCTACATTAAACGTGACAGTCGCAAACTGGTTGGTGTAAAACGATCACTCGCGAAGTCGGATAAACTCACACATGTCATGGGCCCCACAGTTTATAATAAACTCCCGGTTGCCATCAGGGATGCTCCCAGTCTGAATAGCTTTAAATTTAGACTGCAGCGCTGGCTTATTGAGCACTCGTTTTATAGTATTAATGAATTTATTTTATTCAAACATTGACATTACATATTATTTATGAATTTATATAAGATTAAATTGATTTATTAATTGTTTTGGATTTAAATAAGTATGTACATACTTATAAGATTATTTACTTACTTATTATCTATCTATACTATAAGAATGACATGTAAATTGGTTTTACACAAATAAATGATTATGATTATGTTTATGACTCATGAATTACCTTAAAAACTAACATGAGATCATGATCCATGCGATGTGGAAAAAAAATGCGTAAAAAATATTCTCATAAATTTATTCTTATGTTTTTTTTTTACAGTAAAGAATGTCCCATCTGTCTGCAAAGTATAGAAGGCACCGTGCGCAGTCATATGAGAATACACGACAGGGAGACCAAGCCTCGGACTACTAAACCGCCGGCGAACGCGAAATTACTGCAATGCGAACAGGTTCGTTAGTTCCTTTGTGTCTTATTCATTCTTCTATATAAAGTACTAGCTGACCCGGCAAACGTTGTTTTGCCTCACTTAGGGGTATGAAAAATAGATAGTGTAGCTTATATGACACGTTCGTAGACTTACCATAGCAGCGCCATCTATTGATTACTTACTCAACCCAGTTGAAAGGTATCGACATCTGTTAGAATCATTTGGAGTTAACAGATAATTGTGACTGTCAAATAATAACAGACAATAATTAGCAATAAATTAAAATTGCGACTATAATTTGAGATTTAAACTATCCTATCTCTCAAGTTGGATCGAACTGCACATGGTGTGCGAATTTTATTATAATCGGTTAAGTGGTTTAGGAGTCCATTGAGGACAAACATTTTATACATATTAAGATTTATATTTATTAAGATGTATGTATAATATGTAGTATATCAGTTGTGTTAGCAACCATAATACGTTTTTTTCTCTGTTCGCAGTGCCCTCTTACGTTTGCGAGCAAGTCGCGTGTGAACGCACACACTCGCCGCGTACATCTCGGCATTAAGTACGACAAGAACCTCGTGTGCGAGACTTGCGGGAAACACTGCACGGTCAGTATGCATTTTACTTTACTCATACTTTTTTTTATGATGGATAGGCAAGCGCTTGATCGAAACTCACCTGATGTTAAGTGATGTTGCGATCTAGGGTGGAGCGCGCTTACCTAGAAGAAACCGATTCACTTCGCTTTGAAGACAGTGAGGTTATAGTTCAGAGGGAACAGGGATTCCGGCAAAGAGTTCCACAGTTTAATGGTTCGCACAATATATGAGGAAGCGAAACGCTTCGTGTGGATTCTTGGAACTTCAAATATATAGCGGTCTCCCTGCTCGTCCGATTGTGGAAAAGAGCCGGAGGAATTTAGCTGATGCAATTCAGACGCGCACTCTCCGAAATGCAACCGATAGAAAACCGACAGACTCGCAACATTGTGGCGATGCTCCAAACTTTGAAGCCTCGCGTTGCACATGGACTCATTACTTATGAGCTTCTTGGCTGATACTCTGAAAGTAGGTCTGAAGTTGCCTGAGGAGCGGGATGAAAGTAATACATTGCATCCCTAGGGAGAATCGCTTCGCAATTGACTGCTGTCAAATTATTTAAATAATTTGACGACCTCGTTGGCGTAATGGTTACCATGCCGGACTGCCAATCAGAAGGTTCCGGGTTCGATTCCCGGCCCGGCCAACATCTTTGTGCTTACCTAAATTTGTTGGCTGTGGGTCTGGGTGTTAAATATGTACCTATATAAAATATGTATGTATGTATATGTAGTATATCAGTTGTGTTAGCTACCATAACACGAACTAGAAATGGTTCAGTATGGGGTTAACCAGCCAAGTGTGAAATGTGTCAAAAAAAAAATACATTGAGCATATCTATATATGCAGTATCTATATATGCACAGCACGGTCAGTATGCATTTTGGATTATTTAGTCTCTGAAGTTGTCTGAGGAGCGGGATGAAAGTAATACTTGTCATCCCTAGGGAGAATCGCTTTCAACTGACAGCTGTCAAATCATTTAAAAAGAAACAAACTAGTTTTATTTCACATATCTATTGAACCATTCAAACTTTCTATACAGCCACGATGTAAAATTGAAATAACCTAAAGTTAAGTATTGATTGAAGAATATATTTTTTTAAACAACTTTATTATAATTTAGTTTCAACAACAAAGCTAACAGTTTCTTTAAAGTAACTTAGATTTGGGCAAAATATTTAAAATTTTTGCAATGATGATTATTAATAATGGCTGAATAGTTGGCCGGCCACAAAAAAAAACATAATGGCGGGAAAGCGGCAATTCTCTCTTCATTTATTTTTTCTATTTAAAAATACTTTTGTTTACACGTATAGCAGAGATTTGTACCTATAAAATCACCACTATCTTAGTAAAATTGTTGAAAACACACATTTGTTGTATTCGCCTCCTTAAAATTTTATGTTATAATTATTTTGTAAGTTAATATATTATTAAATATACTGTGAATTAAAAAAAAATTAAAAAAAAAAATGGTTGCCTGTAAAGTCGGTTTTACGGACGAAGACTTTACGTGACAACGTCTGCCGCGTGCTGCGCGCGCGGCAGACCGATCATAGTTGAGTGGGAGAGAGACGCAAGGCATTCGGCGGGCCTCTCTCTCGTTCGGTGACTCATCGTAACGTTACCGGGCGTTACACTTTTTCATAAGTGACTCCCAGCCGCAACCTAATTTAAGACGTTGTCACGTCAAAAATAGTGTCACATAAACATATTGTTATTCTGGCAGTCGCGAGCCACGCTCCGTTACCACCAGCGCACACATTCTGGCGAGCGTCCCTACCCGTGCAGTGCGCCGGCGTGCAACAAACGCTTTCCCGACGCTCACCAGCTGCGGCTACATACTCGGACTCATACTGGTTTGTTCGTTAGAATCGTTGTTTATCTGGCATCTAGAATGCCAGATAAACTTTTATCGTTTATTATCTTATTATATAGTAGATAGAATGCCGAGTAAATATTTTTCGTTGTTTATCTGGCAACTAGAATGCCAAGTAAATATTTATTGTTGTTAATCTGGCAGCTAGAATGCCGGATAAAAAAATATCGTTGTTATCTGTCAGCTAAAATGTTAGTTAAACGATTATCGTTGTTTATCTAACAGCTAGAATGGTAGATAAACAATTATCGTTCATTGTCTGGCAGCTAAAATGCAGATATACAATTTTCTTGATTTATCTGGCATTTGTGACCCACGCTTCTCTACCACCAGTGCACGCATTCTAGCATGCTGGAACATAGACTTTTTACTTTACTAAGTTATTTGAATTTATCATATTGTTGTACGCAGGTAATGTACGAAATATATACAGTAATACCCCGGACTTTCGCGATAGGTGGGACCGAGCGCTATCCGCGTAAGTCGAATTCGCGTAAGTCGGGTACAATTTTGCATATACATACCTATAAAGTCATACAAAGTATGTTTAATTGAGACCGAAGACTAGAATTTAGGAAATACATTTTAATTTAATTCTAGATAATTAATAAAATGTATAAACACAATCTGAAGTGTGCGGCTTTCAAACAAAAAACGTTAAAATAGACGAGAAAATTAAATCGCGTAACTCCGAATTCGCGTAAGTCGAGGTAGCGTAAGTCGGGGTATTACTGTATAGCATAATAAAATGTATGTTTGTCTGTGTCGCAGGCGAGAGACCGTACACATGCCACGCCTGCGGCCGGGGGTTCTCGCAACGCGCTGCGCTTACCAGACATACTCGGGTAATTATTATTATTTTTTTATGATGGACAGGCAAGCGCTCGATTGAAACTCACCTCATGTTAAGTGATGTTGCGATCTAGGGTATTATAGGATCCATTATAACCCTTATTTCAATATTCCATTGAAACCTTTATTTGTAATATATTCCATTATAACTTTTATGTCAATATTTCATAGTAACCTTTATTTGTATAATATTCCATTATAACCTTTATTTCTATATTCCATTATAACCCTTATTTCAATATTCCATTGTAACCTTTATTTACATAATATTCCATTTATAAGCTTTATTTCAATATTCCATTGTAACCCTTATTTGTATAATATTCCATTGTTACCCTTATTTCAATATTTCATTGTAACCTTTATTTGTATAATATTCCATTGTAACCCTTATTTGTATAATATTCCATTATAACCTTTATTTCAATATTCCATTGTAACCTTTTTATTTGTATAATATTCCATTATAACTTTTATTTCAATATTCCGTTGTAACCTTTATTTGTATAATATTTCATTGTAACCCTTATTTATATAATATTCCATTTATAACCTTTATTTCAATATTCCATTGTAACCTTTATTTGTATAATATTCCATTATAACCTTTATTTTAATATTCCATTATAACCTTTTTATTTGTATAATATTCCATTATAACCTTTATTTCAATATTCCATTGTAACCTCTTATTTGAATAATAATCTATTCTAACCCCTATTCTTTTGTCCACAGGTTCATACCGGCATTAAACCGCACACATGCGACATCTGTCAGAAATCCTTCTCACAATCAAACTCCCTCAGCACCCACGTCAAATCAGTTCACCTTAAAATGCCCAGAAAATTGTATACGAAGAACGCGTTTGTAAGAAAAAATAACCAAAACTTGGTTGAGAATAAAAAACTTGCGATAACCGATACGAGACAATTGACTCCAAATGTGGGTAGTTCTGATTTGAGTGAAGTGACGTTAGTGGATGAACAGGTTCATTCCAAAATTGAATTGGGCCAATAAGCGGGTTTTGTAACGGTTTTCACGTCGTAAAAGTTTGAGCGAAAAGCTTGAAACGAGGTAGTAGGTATTTTATGAAATTCAAATGTGTATAAAAAAACATCGGGTTCGTCGCACACTCTCCGAAATGTAACCTATAAAAAACCGAAAGACTGGTTACTTTACCATTACTTTACTTATGTTGTCCGCGTTACCAATCCAGATGATACAAATACAAAATAATTTATTTCCAATAAAAATATGGTTACAAAAAAGATATAACAAAAATAAAGACTTATAGAAACGGTAATAACCGCTTTGGCGAGTGAGTGTAAGCTCTGCAATAGGATAAACCTGTCTCACAGGGCTTACAATTGTCTAGATTACCACGGGTGATAGCGGTGCCATCGCTTAATGCCGTTAGGTAAACAAATTAAACTAGAAACTATCTGCCAAAATTGCATAAAAAAATTATAAAAATGTAATAATTTTATCAAATTAGTGTATTGTCATCGGTCCTCAATAAATCTACAAAGTTTCAACGAAATCTGGCCGTTTAAAGTGGGAAAAAATCGCGCCCAAAGAAGTCGGTTACAAACAAACATACAGGTGAAGCTAATATAAAGCATAAAAAAATAGTAAAAATACAGAGATCCCTCCGTACGCGGTATCTTCCGGCCTATTAAATTTGGTAAATTTTTATACGTCAATAAGATTGTAAATATTTGTCGCGATCGGATCAAAAGGATTAGCCCTAATGAAATGTCAATCCAATTCAAATCAGCTGAATCAGCAAATAAATTCCCTTTTTTGTTGTTGTTGACGAGGGGGAAATCTGCAACAAGATACCTGGCTAACATGGGGCGCAGCCAGGTTATGTGGGATTTGTACCCAATAAAACCCCCCCGTTGACCTGCCTGTGCTTTGGTCTCCGGGTTCTTCCGGGAAACACTCCGGAGACCTCCTGCGCTGGCCCTTCCCGGATTGGTTTCCAACCCGTCAACGACGGCGACGGTCACGCGACGCCGTCGTTCACCCCGGACTCGATGAAGCGGGTGTCGGAGCCCCATCTCCGAACTCCCTCGAGTCTGATGCCTCTTTTAGTCGCCTCTTACGACAGGCAGGGGCAGTTCCGCAGCCTTATTCTTTCACCCAGGCTGCAGGGTTAAAAAAAAAACCTGGAAACCTCGTTACTCACAGCTCAAGAACTGAGTGTCACCATTCCAACATACAATGTGACTAATGTGAACATACGTCTCGTTTTAAACGGGACTGTCCCTTTATTCGACCACACGTCCCGTTGTCCCCGTACAATGATCCGGGACGCAAAATAGTCCCGTTCTCTGACACCGCGCGAAAATTTTAAATACATACCTATAAACGCATTGCGTATAATTTAGTAATTACTGCCACAGAAAAGTTGCTTTATTGAAGCTGGTAATAACTTCTTTCTTTTTCTTATAATAAAAATAATTTTAATGAATGTGCGCACAAAATAAAGAACATTAAAAAAGTTGTGTTTATTTTCATTGTTAATGTGTATGTTTAAGTATAAACTACTGTAATATATAAAAATTATAGATGTCAAGAAAAAAAAAATCATGTTAGGAAAACCCGCCCATGACCGTACCTAGTGCAAAGGTGCCCATAATACTGGCTGCGTTTCCACGCTGAATAGCAATCGCTATCCTCTGCACCAAGTACGTGCGAGAACGGGGATCCCCCGTCCTATCCACTAGTCTTCGCCCGAGTTCTTCCACTAGCCTCCTCGCATCTGCACCCCAACTGCCCATAGTTTCAACTGCGAAAGGATAAAACAAATTTGAACACACTTTTTTTCATTGTTAATATTATTATAATATACTAGCTGACCCGGCAAACGTTGTTTTGCCTTATTAATTATTTTTATTCTAGTTTCTAGACAAATTCTAGTATAATTAAAATGTTACTTACTTATTATAAGTGTGTATGGTATATGCATGAAATGGGTATGGAGCGCTATGAACAAACTTTAAGGAAATATAAAAATAACAAACGCCAAAAAATATTATGTTCAAGATTTATAGTTTATTACCTAAAATTACATATCACATATTAATTACGACAGGAACAAACAAACAACATCAATCTTTTAATGCTATAGTGAGAACCTTATCCATAGCACCAATTGCCTCTTTTAAATGAGCATTATATTCGATATTGAGCTCATATTGGAATGCTAGACGCAATAAAAATCTTTTTAAAACAAATAACCGACTCCAAAACCAAATCTATTTAATAGTGTCTATTTTAACAAACTTTAATTTGTTCTTCTTAGATGGCACCGACGCCAAGAATACAGGATAAATAAAACTTGAAAATAGCATTTTTATAAGTAAATCAAATTAAGTCTTCGATAGTACTTATGTGTAGGCATAAAATTATTTTTTACTTATTAGATACAGTTAATATTTATAAATGTAGGTATGATTTTGAAGTCTGTTATTTGTATAATACAATTTCATTGTAAAATTTTTAAGATTAGTAATTATATTTTTCCAAAGTTTTAGTATTCAAAATTTATTAGCGATTCCGTTCGAGCCGTTACCAAACAAATTACATAATATTTGTAGTGTCATAAGCTATGACCCAAAACGTAATAGGACCAATCGCGAGTGAAGCGAGCCGGACTCGAGCGTAGCGAGCTATGCGCGAGCGAAGCGAGCGCGAATTTTTTTTAGCATATTTGTTTGAGCCGTTTGAGCATAAAGAAGTCCAAAGCAGAAAACATTACATAATATTTGTAGTGTCGTAAGCTATGACCCATAACGTCCTAAGACCAATCGCGAGCGAAGCGAGCGCGAAAATTTTTTGCATATTTGTTTGAGCCGTTTGAGCATAAAGAAGTCCAAAGCAGAACAAATTACATAATATTTGTAGTGTCGTATGCTATGACCCAAAACGTCCTAGGACCAATCGCGAGCGAAGCGAGCTGGATGCGAGCGCAGCGAGCTATGCGCGAGCGAAGCGAGCGCGAAAATTTTTTGCATATTTGTTTGAGCCGTTTGAGCATAAAGAAGTCCAAAGCAGAACAAATTACATAATATTTGTAGTGTCGTATGCTATGACCCAAAACGTCCTAGGACCAATCGCGAGCGAAGCGAGCTGGATGCGAGCGCAGCGAGCAATGCGCGAGCGAAGCGAGCGCGAAAATTTTTAGCATATTTGTTTGAGCCGTTTGAGCATAAAGAAGTCCAAAGCAGAACAAATTACATAATATTTGTAGTGTCGTAAGCTATGACCCAAAACGAACGTCCTAGGACCAATCGCGAGTGAAGCGAGCGCGAAAATTTTTAGCATATTTTTTGAGCCGTTTGAGCATAAAGAAGTCCAAAGCAGAACAAATTACATAATATTTGTAGTGTCGTAAGCTATGACCCAAAACGTCCTAGGACCAATCGCGAGCGAAGCGAGCCGGGTTCGAGCGCAGCGAGCTATGCGCGAGCGAAGCGAGCGCGAAAATTTTTAGCATATTTGTTTGAGCCGTTCGAGCATAAAGAAGTCCAAAGCAGAACAAATTACATAATATTTGTAGTGTCGTAAGCTATGACCCAAAACGTCCTAGGACCAATCTCGAGTGAAGCGAGTCGGATGCGAGCGCAGCGAGCTATGCGCGAGCGAAGCGAGCGCGAAAATTTTTAGCATATTTGTTTGAGCCGTTTGAGCATAAAGAAGTCCAAAGCAGAACAAATTTAATTTCATAATATTTGTAGTGTCATCATCATATTTGTTGAAAATTTTTTGCTCATACGTTCGGGGTCTAGTTTATTAGTACATCAAATTTTATAACTTATTCTACGTAAGAACTAAGTGATCAGGTTCATATAAGTTATGGTGTCGAGAGTTTTTTAAGCCCCTTCCATAGTTTAACGACTGTTTGTACTAAGAGGACCTACAATTTAACGTATAATCCGATCCACAGTAGCGCACAGATGAAAATACATTTTTTTACAACAGTCATGTGCAGGAGAGGTTATGCAATAAAGCGACTTACACACGGGTGGAGCCGCTGGCAACAGCTAGTAGTTCATAAGAGTGTTACATTGAGATAGCAAAATGATAATTGTAAACAATACTACTACATACGATACATAAACAATAACGAAGGTCGAAATTTGTGTAAACAGTGAGAGAAGTCTGTGAAGAAGAATTTTGTGAGTGAAACAGGAGAACGACTTCAGTCTATGGCATAGTGTGGCATTTCACTCACCAGTAAAGGCGCGGCAAATTTTAAGTATTTAAGATTGGTAATACTAAGCATATGTATATCAGGTTTAATTTTGTGAGTTATTTTCTTCAAAAAAAAGATAGATTTTTACTCGAAGTACAGTTAAAGACACTATATTTGATCAGTTATCAAGCGAGATGAAAAATGAATAAAATACTAAAATGGCCATAAAAAATAGGGGTTGATGATAAAAAAGTAAAAATTTTGGGTTGTATGTTTTTTTAATGCCACTTTATATAAAATTCAAATAAAAAAAATTCGTCGAAAAAATAAAAAATATATTTAAGGGTGAACAACCCTTATCACTTAGGGGTAAAAACGTTACACAGTAGCCGATTCTCATACCTACTGAATACGTATATGAAATTTGGTAAAGATCAGTCAATCCGTTTCGGAGGAGTACAGTAACAAACACTGTGACACGGAAATTTACTAAAATGGCTATAAAAAAATAGGGGTTGATGATAAAAAAGTAAAAATTTAGGGTTGTATGTATTTTTGAATATCGTATCATAAAAAAATAAAATATAAAAATTTTGTCAAAAAAATGAAAAAAAAAATTGAGGGGTGGACCACCCTTATTATTTAGGGGTGTGAAAAATAGATGTTAGCCGATTCTCAGACCTACCCAATATGCTTACCAAATTTCAGAGGAATCGGTCAAGCCGTTTCGGAGGAGTATCGAGACTAACATTGTGACACTAGAATTTTATATATAAGATAAGATATTATATTGATTAGACGCCTTTGTTCATTTTCCCATTTGGTCATATTACCTAATAGATATACAATATCATATATATTATAGTGCCTATGGTCCATCCATACAGATAATATACGGAATGTCCATGTCCCGTTTTGAGCTTTAAAAAAAATGGTCAGTTTAAATATGACTCGAATGGGCTTTGTTCGAGGTGTTCCTGTAGATTGGTCTATCGAAGACTTTGTTAACACTGCAGAATATCAGATTCGACATATATCTTAAAAGCCAGAAGAATAAATGACAAACTAACAATACCCGCCCAGGAAGATAATCAAATTCAAATAATTTATATTGCAAAACACGGGTTAATAATGGGAAATAATATTATGATGATGAAGTTGAAGTCTCACCATGTTTTATTAGCCTATTAAGGCATGCAAAAAATTATATATTAATAAAACTTATTCTAATTTACATTCAGGACATTATATGGTACATAAATAAACAGTCCTAACTAAAAATCCAAATAATAAAATAATCCAATGAGCAGTCTTAACAATATTCCAATCATTTACCTTTTAAAAACTCTTTAATGCTATAATAACATTTTTGAACACGGAAAGATTTTAATTTTATCTTAAAAGCAAACAAAGAATTGGTCTCTCTAATTGAGGCAAGTTATTGTAGATTTATACACCCATACAGAAAATACTACTATACTGTATATTACATTGTAAATTATTATAAGGATATAAAAAAAAAAAACTAAAATTGCTGGCTTGGACATAAGCTTTTGATTTACCTACCTAATATTTTTTTTATTTTGACGTTATATGTAATATTGGAATACACATTTTTTTTGTATTTATAAATTAAAACTTCAGAGTAAACTCCATGTAACGTCACTCGATTTAACGACAGAACTCTCTAAAGCGTCGAAAACAATTGGCTTTAGTTGGTTTAGCTTGTATTCCAACAATAATACATTCTCTCCATTTAACGACCACTCTCTATAACGCCATAAAATGCGCAGTCCCTTCAGTGTTGTTATATAGAGTTTACACTGTAGGCGAATTAAATTATCTCTTGATGAGGTAAATAAGAAACATCATGTTCATTATAAACTTCATTTTATTTTGATAAAAATAAAAGTTTGGCTGACAATAAATTGTATTACAAAGAAAAATGGTTTTTATTGTTTACCTAACCCTGTCACATATAGGTACCAAATAACAAAACTAATAAACGTTTTTTTTCCATTATAAGTGTTTTTTTTGTACTTTTAAAAAAGCGAGTGTGGCTCAGTTGAGAAAACGTCTGCTTGAAATCAGACAGTTGTGGTTCAATTCTGTCCCTACACCAATGACTTGTTTTTTAAGTTATGTGTGGATTTGCACTCGCTTTACGGTGAAGGAAAACATTGTAAGGACACCAACAAACACATTTAAGGACCACAATATCCGAAAACGTGTGTCATCGGCCAACCCGTACTTGGCCAGTGCGGTGGAATATAGCCTATATATCTCTCTCCACATGAAAGAAGGCCCTGAGACCCAGTAGTGGGAACCTATAGTGCGCGGTCTATTCTATTTGAATTTTTTGTAGATTACGTAAGTTTCGAAAGTGTTTGTTTCGTTCGCAATAACCATATTAACATATGCATTAATTTCTGCCATTTTTCTTATGGGACATACAAATGTTTTAATCTTGTTTGTTGGGTAAATTACAAAGAAATAATGCGAAATACACGACGAAAGTCAAAAGAGTCCTATGCATTTAAAATTTCAATTCATTTTTTCAATTTCCATAATTATATATTTCTGTCTCCCTATGAATTAACATAGATACAAGTAAACTATGTAAGTTCGGATCAGAAAAACAGATTGACCTAGCAGTTTTGAACAAGAGAAACTTATGAAACTTAGGTTTAGGGTAAATTTAAATACAAAAATATTAAAATATTCATACGAAAATCACAAGAAAATCTGCAAAAAGAGTCCGTATCATAAAGTTTGTATTCAGGATGCTACATTTATGCACTTGAAGAAGCACACCAAGGATCTATCTTTTATGTAGAATCGTATCGAATTATTTAAGATTGCGCTAAGTATCACTGATCTGAAAAATCATTAGCATCGTAGAAAGAGGAGATTATGATCCAAAATCGTAGTTTTTTTTATGTCAAAATAGAATTTTCACAGATTTACATTTTTCAAATTGTATGTAAATGTCAATGTCAAATTAAGAAAATATAAAAATACCACAGTATCCATCTTCCCTTTCTATGTACATATACCATTTCTCTATAATATTTTAGTGTATGTAATGTATGTAAATATTTGCTTTTAACTTACATTCATATTTATGAAATAATCATAAGTTTTTACTACGCAGTTACTTGCGTTGCGTTTTAGCTACACTTCTTTACTAAGAGCATTATTGAAAAAAATTTACTACAATTCTTTCACTGTCTACCATTACTAATTTGCATATAGCAACACTGTCAAAAAATGTAAACGAAACGCAAAAGTCCGGTTGTTGTTGTTTTTCCGATTAATAAATTACAAACATTAATTATTATTTAATTGCGCGCGTAATTACAATAAGACAAGTTCGTACACACTCATCGAACTTCCATTCGCGCTTACAAAGTGTTAAACAATGTTATTGTGTTAGTAAACTTGCGATGTCGGCAGATTTCTAACCGATGTCAACACAAACAGTTTTGAGATGTTGCCCATAGTTCTTTACAATAATATGGAAGGGGGCACGAATAGCAATCCTAATTCGAGTTTCGGACAGTTATACGACGATAGCGTGATAATAAACAGTGTCAGAACTAGAAAAAAAGTGTCCGAGTTACCGAATTGTCCTGTTTGTAGTTGTACGGTGCGACAAGGGGAGTTAGAATCGCATTTAAATTTGGAACTGGAGCGGTTGCAAAAAATATCCAGTTCTAGCGGGAAAAGAAAACTTAGTACGTCCAATTCTTCCAATTTAGCGGTCCCAGGGTCGAGCACCAGTCCGGATGAACCAGATGAAGAGGAAATTGATGTATCTGGATGTCCTGGAAGCGATGTTTACCAGGTTTGTTTGTTTCTTTCACCCATATGTTTATCGATATCGCTCGTAAAATCTTTTATTTGCTGTTTTTAACAAAGCAGTCATATACCTAGAGAAGAAAAAGTTTTGTGCCTGCATAGTAAATTTGAAGTTACATAATTCATTTTCTTAGAATCAACAGATGGTCATATCTTACGACTTGTGAATTTCATGTATTTATTTTCATTTGAGCTATTGAAAATGTGTATTGAGTAAACTAGGATTGAGTATGATCATTTATGTAACAATAAAATAAAATAAAATTGGCCAATTGCGAGTCGGACTCGCCATTAAACACGAAAAATCGCAAAAAAACACGTTTTTTGTATGGCAGCACACTTAAATATAAATTTTTATATTAATTCTATAACTAATTTTAAAGTTCATGCATTATTAAATATTCTGTGAATATTTAGATGTATGCGGCTGGTTATCCCCATACTAAACCATTTCTAGTTTGTATTATGGTTGCTAACACAACTGATATACTGCAAATACATACATACTTTATATCAATACATATTTAACACCCAGACTAACAACAAACAAATTCAGTCCATCATGAAGATGTAGGCAGCTGTGCCGAGATTCAAACCTGGGACCATTTTGTTGGTAGTCCACCATTACGCCAATGAGGTGGTTATAAATAATACTGACATAGGTATTAATTATAATATTTTGCTAAACTCCTTATTATTTTTATACAAATTTACAACTTAATACCAAATATTAAAAATAAATTTATATACCTAACATAGATAGATATAGATAAATAAATATAGATAAACTCTTTATTAGGCAAATTAAAGGTACAAGTAAAAAATAAAAAGTAATAACACAAACAGCGGCCTTATCACTAACAGCAATCTCTTCCAGGCAACCTTTGGATAAAAAGGAGTTGAAAAGGACGAGAAAAAGAGGGGTTGCTCAAAAAAGAATATTAATACTTATAGTAAAGTGAAAATCTTATTAAAATTATTTACAATCAATAGAAGAAACCAATTTTTTTTATACTTAAAAAAACAAAACAAAAAATTTTTTTTTAGATACATAATTATATCTTTTTTTTTGTCATTTTTGTCATATTTTTTTTATTGTTGACATTACATGTAGTGATTTTGTATTGGACACATTTGCTCGGAAACTGTTTATCAAATATAGAGAAACAATAATCCTCAGTAAAAATATACTGTGATAGCTAGTAAGCTGAAATTTTCAGAAATAATTTATTTCCAAAGCCACTATAACAACAAATATGAATAAAAAAATGTTTTATATTAATAACAGCAACAGGTAGACATTTCATATTTACACTGAACTAATTTAGTTGTATATTACCATTATTAAATTTTTATTTAATTATAATATTTGACAATAAATGTTTTTTATATTATTTAAGCTTAATAATTTAATTTCAAAGAAAACCAATAGATATAGGTTTAAAAATATTGAAGCAAATTTTCAAGTGGAAATAGATATTTAAATTAACTAATGTTGAATTATATTGTAGATTTTTCTTTTCATCAGTAATATTTTACTGGAAAAAAAATTTGAAATTTAAATTATTTAAGGGGCTTCCATACAAAAGATGTGTTATTTGCCATATTTTTTATTATAATTGTATGGAACCCTTCATGCACGCATGCGCCTTTAATGCACAACAAAATAGGATTCTTTTTTTTTTTATAACTTATAGGTTTGCGTTTGACCACAGCTTGCCTCATGTTAAACAATACTATGGCCTACGATGTTACACGCTTACCTGGAAAATACCTATTAACTCTAGATTTGAAGACCCCAGGTGGTACTTCTCAGGAAACAGAGACTCGGGAAGAGAATTCCAAAGTTTTGCACTCCTCACAAGAAAGGTAGAAGCGAATCGGCTTGTGCGAAACTTAGGGATTTTCATTATGTTATGTTTGTATAAATTTCTTGTTGTGCATAATAAACGTGTTTTCTTTCTTTCTTTCCTATGTTACTTCTTCACGCTCCAGCGGCTGGACCGATTTTGAAGGGTGAAATAAATAATTAATCTATCTATGTACTTCTGTATTTCAGAGGGTACATGCTAACCGTCTCCGGCGGCTGCGCGCGCGCCGGCGCTCCCCCCCGCCCCCGCTCGAGGGGGAGTGTCCCATCTGCAACAGCACCCTGCCCATGTCCAGGCTCCAAAGACACGCGCTGCGCTGTCTGAAGAGAACCGGAGCCAGCATGGAAGAGGATGTTCCGGATACCAGCGAGGAAGAGGGCAGCATTGATGTGGAGGTAGTAGAGATCCCTAGAGACTCTAGGGACTTTAACCATAGACCCCCTTTTTTTACGTGAGCAAATGCATTTACGCATCTCCCGCTACAAGCCTGGACGAGGCGGGCGCGGTATGTCGGACTCGAGGGCCAGAGGGCCGTCACTACCGACTACAACCTCACGGTGTCCCATCTCACGACGGGGGCTGGAATGCAGGACCGCACAGCGCATTGCCGCTGCTCTCCCCGCCCAGGCCGCTGTCCGCAGTCCGAGCGGACCCACCTCAAGGGGGGCGGCACCCCCCTCTACGGCGCGAGCGATGACCTGGGACAACCAAAGGCATCGTCTCCTCGGGTTAACCATAGACTCAAATCTAGAGTAAATATATCATACTAGAGGTTGCCCGCGGCTCCGCCCGCGTGTAGGTCGCTTTTCGCGTAACCTGTGGAAAAATTCTATTGTATCCCATTCCCGTGCCAATTTTATATAAACATTACATTGCTATGTTCAAAAACACAAAACTTTCATTTTTAACTTTCAACCCCAATGGCATCCCCCTTAATGCATCCCTGGCAAAAAAATATAATTTTAATTTAACCATTTAATAATAATCTACCATAACAACTTTCAAGACTTTAACTTGATAAATAAAGAATTTTCCATACAAACTTTCACCCCTCATTACAAACCCTTAGTTCACCCCTGGCAAAAAACTTAATACCATTATTTTTAATTTTACATAAACTATACATATTTCAAATTTCATTGCTAGAAGTTTAAAAACATAGAAGTTTCATACAAACTGTTTTACCCTCTTTCATCCCCTTAAGGGTTGAATTTCCAAAAATCTATCCTTAGTACACGTTTAAGTACTAAAATATATACACACTCCAAATTTTACACCTCTAAGTTCAAAAACACAAAACTTTCATTTTTAACTTTCAACCCCAATGGCAACCCCCTTAATGCACCCCTGGCAAAAAAAATATAATTTTAATTTAACCATTTAATAATATACTACTATAACAACTTTCAAGACTTTAACTTGATAAATAAAGAATTTTCCATACAAACTTTCACCCCCCATAACCAACCCTTAGTTCACCCCTGGCAAAAAAACCTGATAACATTATTTTTAATTTTACATAAACTACACATATTCCAAATTTCATTGCTGGAAGTTCAAAAACAAAGAAGTTTCATACAAACTGTTTTACCCCCTTTCACCCCCTTAGGGGTGGAATTTCCAAAAATCCGTTCTTAGTACGCGTCTACATACTAAAACAAATACCTCCTCCAAATTTCATAACCCTAGGACCAGCCATTTGGGCTGTGCGTTGTCTATAGATGAATGAGTCAGGACAAAGAGTCTTATAGTATAGAAGATAGCATAAGAGCCAGTGAAAGGATACCTGTATGTAATTTGACCAGACCTGGGTTTTTGTACATTGAGGCCCCTATGGGTACCTACCGTACATGAGATGGGGACTCACGAAGCCCTAAGTGGTGTACGCGGCTAGTGCACAGGTAACACAGGTATCGATGTTTGGCTATTTGTAAATGCATTCGACCACGTCTGCCGTTTTGATATTTGATAATATATTATTATTATTATTAATGGATAATAACAATGGCAGACCGTTATCACGCGTTTAACATTGTGGCAGACATTTTTAAAAATGTAAACAAATATTTTATTTGAAATTAATTGACCAGATCTGCCATCAATATATTTTATTTATCATAGTCTTAAAAACTTATATTGAAAACGGCAGTTTTTTTTTCTAATCCATTGTTTTGTGCATTTCAGAACGACGAGCCGCCAGAGTCGGGTAGTTTCGGTGCTGAGTATCAGTGGTGCGGGGAGTGGAGGGTGAGGGCCGCCGCCTTGCAGGACAGCGAGGCACGCGCCGCCACCTGCGTGCGCCGTGCCTCGCAGGACCGCGCTCTGGTAGGTTCCGCAGATAAAGATATGATATATCAAATACAAATCCAAATCATGTTTGTATAACCGGCTATCACTTACGTTTATTGTGTCGGTATTAGCGGGACATGTTTGAGCACAATCAGTGTGCCATTCTCAAGGGCAGGAACACAGCCAACGTTCGTCCGCGGTGACGGGAGGGCCTGAACTCGACTGAAACATGTCGGGCTAATTCCGACAAAATAAACGTAAGTGATAGCCGGTTATACAAACATTATTCAAATATGCCATACGAAAGTTTTAATACAGCAAATACAAATCATTTATTGATAACACCAAAATCACAAGTCAAATAATATAATATCAGTACAAAAGTATATGATATGTATCAATGTCAATTTTCAATTATATTCTAGTAATATAATATCATTACAATAGTATATGATATTAATCAAAATGTAAGTTTTCACTACTAATTCTAGTAATATAATATCAATACAATAGTATAAGATATAAATCAAATGTCAATTTTCAATTCTAGATAATCATTTATATTATAAAAAGTTTGATCTAATAGCCAAACCCTGAGTCTAGTCTTTAACGTTAATTAAAATAAAAAATTAGTTAAATTAGTTTATAAGTGCGTATTCGTACAAAAAATCTCGAAAGATTCTCCACGGCACGAGCCTTACATTTCGGTACAAGACATCGGCAGAGACTGGTGACCCCAGCCCACTCCCTGGCCAGGTCTGAGCAGTCAGTGTATGTTGGTGGAGCCAGACTGGTGGCGATTCAGCGGCACACACGACTAAACTAAATTTAAAGAAGCCCCGTCTCTTTTCATCTTAGATGGCCAGAAAGAGACGGCACGTTCTGAAACACAGACAAAACAACTAAAATCGCGTCAAATGTGGAATGTGCAGGCAGTTTTAGAGGTGATACAAGTGAGTGTGGTCTAAAGTTGCCTAAATTTTCTACATTCAATTCAATTCCAACCATTTGCCTGATTATTATCAGAAATACAGCTTCCCCTAACATATTTAGAAGTAAGTTGAAATTATTTTTAATTGATAAAGCACACTATAGTGTTAAGGAAATTTTAAATGACAAAGTAATTAATACTCAGGAACATAGTGGTTCATAATTGGAATAAGTTGCCCGAGGAAGTGGTCAGTGCTACATCAGTGAACAGCTTTAAAACCGGCTTGATAGCTGGCTGCAGAAAACAAAAACATCTCTTGCTATCCTGTGATCAGTGCACCAGTGGACTTACATTGACATTGAACAGTGGACATTATGTGAACTGTTAAAAATAACATTTCAACTCAGTGTGATATAAGCACGTCAGCATAATGCCGCTCGCTTATAAATCAAACAAATTAGTATTTATATCTTCTAATATATAAAATTTCCATTACTATACTCCATTGGTCAAGCCCCAATATGTCAAGCCGTATTGGGGCTTGACCGATTTTTTACAAAATTTTAATAAAAAGGCCATATAAATATAGTGGTTGGTGATAAAAAAGGAAAAATGTAGGGTTGTATAGATTTATTGATGCCACATTATAAAAAAAAATGAAAAAAAAATTTTGGGTGAACAACTTTATCACTTAGGGGTGTGAAAAATAGATAATAGCCGATTCTCAGACCTACTGAAGACGCGTATAAAATTTGGTAAAAATCGGTCAAGCCGTTTCGGAGGAGTACGGTTACAAACATTGTGACATGGAAATTTAATATATCAGAAGATGTGTTTATTATATATTATTTTTATATTTGCAGGTGGTAGATAGTGATGAGGACGCAGAACTGTATGGCCCCCCCCAGTATTCCCCCTCCAGGATTGCGGCCGGTGTAAGTATATACACTAATAAATATATACTAGCTGACCCGGCAAACGTTGTTTTGCCTCACTTAGGGGTACAGCGCCATCTATTGATTACTTACTCAACCCAGTCGAAAGGTATCGACATCTGTTAGAATCATTTGGAGTTAACAGATAATTGTGACTGTCAAATAATTACAGACAATAATTAGAAATAAATTAAAATTGCGACCATAATTTGAGATTTAAACTATCCTATCTCTCAAGTTGGATCGAACTGCACATGGTGTGCGAATTTTATTATAATCGGTTAAGTGGTTTAGGAGTCCATTGAGGACAAACATTGTGACACGAGATTTATACATATTAAGAAGATATACAAGAATTGCTCGTTTAAAGGTATAAGATAAGATTAATTTTTAATATTTATTTATTCAAATGTTTCTAGTGGTGTTTTCACTTAGCAACAGCACTAAATTCATTCAAAGAATTTTTCATTCGGATCTCTTCGTTCTCTCGTTCTCATTTATATCCTATTGGTGCAAATAAATCTTATATCTTTAAATGAGCAATTCTTGTATATATATAATTGGAATCTCTGAAACGGCAACGATTTTCATGAAATTTAGTATATAGGGGGTTTCGGGGGCGATAAATCGATCTAACTATCATATTTAGAAAATGTCATATTAAAAAAAAAATTATACACCGAGCAAAGCTCGGTTAACCAGGTACTAACTATATTATAAATACAAAGGGATGTTGGTTTAAAGAGTATGCTATCCTAATAATATAATATAATATGTATTTTAAACTGTATTTTAAAAAATGAAGACAATTATCTTGGTTTTTGCAGAGTGAAGATATAGCAGAAGAGTCAGAGCAGATGGACACACAGAATGGGACGGAGACCTCAGGGATGACTGATAGAGTACCTTCCCCCATCAAATATAATGGCATTGTGGAGGCCAGCGCAGAGGTTATTATTCTTTTTTTTATGATTAATATGCTTACGTTTTTTTTTTTTTATTAAATTAATCGTCCTACTCCGCAGATTGATTTTTGGGGATCTTAGTCTACTTTGTTTAATAGGCTCACGTTTGACCGCAGCTAGCCTGATGTTAAGCTTGACTGTGGTCTTAGATGTAACACGCTTGCCTAGAAGGAACCTATTTACTCTAGATTTGAAGACCCCCAAATTGTACTTCTCGGGAGTCAGAGACTCAGGAAGAGAGTTCCAAAGCTTCGCAGTTCAGTTGCCTGGAAGTTATCGCTATTAGCGATCTCTTCCAGGCAACCAATTTCAAGAAAGAACATAATGACGAGGTGAAATAACATAAGTGTAAATGGGAATTCAAATACATAAATAATATATTTATACTAGCTGACCCGGCAAACGTTTTTTTATCTTAATAAAAAAATAAAATCTAAATATACAGTAGCCGATTCTCAGACCTTCTGAATACGCATATAAAATTTAAAATCGGTCAAGCCGTTTCGGAGGAGTACGGTAACAAACACTGTGACACGGAAATTTTATATATAAGATAATATATAAGATTAATTGACATTTTGCACACCGCTATGCGGTAGCCTACAAGGGATATTTGTTAATATTTTTCATGTTTATATTTTACCTGTGGCTACGCAAGTTAAATTATTTCATTCCATTTACCTTTACGGCCTATTAAAGTGATAATCCCTCACTAGATGGCGCTGTACGGTCCTAAAACACGCAAACGGTATGTTTGATAAGACCCGGGATCGAATGTGTGATGACATTAACCAATGTTATCAATTAACAGTTTTGCGTATAAATAAATACATACAAGTTTTTTAATACCTAATACCTTTATTGTATTAGGTTTAACTTTAAACTTGAAATTTATTAACTAATCAAAAATCCTGGACTCTGGACAATCTTTGACGGTGCAAAATTTGAATCAAATTTTTTTTTAAAATATTCTGTCCAGGATTTTTTTGGCAACCTATTTTAAATATATTTTCTAATGTGCTAAATTTATTATGAAATTAATTTTAACTTGAAAATTATAAAGTAGACAAAAAAAACCTGTCCAACTTGATAGTGCATAATATATTAAAAAAAGAAACATTTAAAAAAAATATTCTGTCCAGGATTTTTTTGGCAACCCATTTATAATATATTTTCTAAGATAGGTACTAAATTAAAAAAAAAATCAAAATATTTTCAATTTTTTTTTATTCATTTAAATGCTGTACATAATGACTTAAATTAAAATGTCGTAGGACTACAATTTCATGTAATAGGACTACAATTTCAAATATTTGTGACATGTTTTAATTTACTTAATTACTTATCCTAACAAAATCAATTATTATTATATGTATTACTAAAATCATGGTTTGGTTAGGTTTTATTTAGAATAACTCAATATGTTCTTTAAAATTTAATAGGTGACCATGCAAACAAATTGGCAGCATTTTCATGCTACTATAAACTGTTGTTTAAGTTAGACATGCGTAGTTCACGAATGAATCCTTCAAATGAAGTACTTCAGTGATTTGTATCTTTCACTCTCTAGTTCAATAACATTTCAATTAGTTCTTAGTTCACTAGTTCTTTCATCCGTTTAAGAACGACTCGAGACTCGAATGAAAACATCGGGAGTATTCGGGACTATCTATGGCTGTCCCGCTCTGTTGTACGTATGGATATGATACATGATAGTCTATTTCACTCACTCGGCGAATCTGACTGACCAGGCAAATTTAAACTCTATTCCAAGGTGACAGAGATAAAATACCCTGAATGAAATAGTGAAAGAAAACTAGTACTGAACTAAAAGAAAGATATAGTTCACTGTTATAAAAATATATGTACATATCTTTTCATTTAAGTGACACATTTTGCGCATGTCTAGTTTAAGTAATTTAAGTTAAACCCAATACATAAAGGTATTGGGCAGTTAAAAATTGATTTTCTCAATTTTAAAAAATAATATGGTGACAGAAAACATCACACGCTCGCTCTTGGGTTCTTGTCGAACATACCGTTTGCGTGTTTTAAGACCGTACAGCGCCATCTAGTGAGCGACTAGAACATTAAGTGGCCATCAATTTGTTTGTGTATTTTGTAATTAAATCGGACTTTTTATTAATTAACAAATGCTTAAATTAAAAAATGTTAAAGGGGGTATACAATAAACGTGTTTTTTTTTTCGTATTTTTTTTGCTTTAAATTAATAACGGTAGCTGCTGCACACATTAAAATTTTCACAAAAATTTTTTTACTCAAATTTGTATAAAATTTATATTTAAGTGGGGCTCCCATAGAAAAATGGTACGGAACCCTTCACGCGATAGCCCGACTCGCACTTGGCCAATTTTTACCTTTATTCAAATAAAAAAAAATTGTAATTATTGTTTTACTTTGTTACAGCAACAGGCTTAGTTTAAAAAAAAATACAAAAATACTTTATATAGCTACATACTTAACACCCAGACCGATAGCCAACAAATTTAGTTCAGCACAAAGATGTTGGCCGTGCCGGGAATCGAACCCGGAACCTTCTGATTGGCAGTCCGGCATAGTAACCATTACGTTAACGAGGTCATCAATGGTGTCGATTCAGCGGCACACACGACTAAAAAAAGTTATAATAACAAAATAAAAAAATTAATAAATAAAAAAATAACTGATGACATATTATTAGTATACATATATAATATAGGTATAGTTAAGAGTACTAAACAATAGTACTCACTTCGGAGCGCTGTAAAACCTTAGCTATTAACTTAATGAAAAAATGATGCAAATAAAAGTTGTTCCCCAAAAAACGATCTACAAAAAAGGTCTGATATTATTTTTTCGTAAAATGATAAAAAAAAAGTTATATCGAAAAACATATTTTTTTTTCTTGAATTTCTGAAGATTTTCGCTCATAACTTTTTTATTTATAGTTTTACGATAAAAAGTTACTGGACCAAAGTTGTAGAGAATTTAATTTGCAACAAAAAATGTTAACAATTTTTTTTATCAAATAAATAGTTTAAGAGATATATCATAAAAACCGTTTCAACCCCTATTTTCAAGATGGCGGCCGTGGGACAAGGATGGCGACCCCACAAACTTGGTTTTAGCTTTACACTGACCCCCTCTACACATCAAAAAAATTAAATTGCGTCCTCTAAAAAACGCAAGGTTAGGCCTAAAAAATGTAACATTTCAATGGACTACAAGCCTGTTAAGCTGTTACGAACAAACAATAATTACAAAATTTTTGTTTTTGAATTTGAATAAAGGTAATAATGGGCCAAGTGCGAGTCGAGCTATCGCGTGAAGGGTTCCGTACCATTTTTCTATAGGAACCCCACTTAAATATAAATTTTATACGCCATTAGTAACTGATTAATAGTCATTATTTTGAAACTAACTAGTGACATTGACAAGATTCGCTAACAATCGAGTCAAAACGCCATTAGTAGCTAATAAGTAGTCATCATTCGATTATTAACATCATATTACTAATATTCAAGTCGAACGTGTATATTAGTAGTTGTAGATAATTCGACTGGTCAGATTATTCGCGCATCTCTAAAAACCCTGTACATAAAGGTTATTGACGACCTCGTTGGCGTAATGGTTCCAATGAATGTAATTGGAATATAAAATATCGATTCCGAAAATCTAACAACTATTCACCATAAAGTTAAACCCAGTACTTAAAGGTATTGGGCAGTTAAAAACTAATCTGTAACTATTAACTTTGCTGCAATTAGTGCAGATCTAATGTAAAACGATACCATCGCACGCTCCCTCTTGGGTTCTTATCGAACATACCGTTTGCGAGTTTTAAGACCGTACAGCGCCATCTAGTGAGCGACTAGAACATTAAGTGGCCATCAATTTGCATGTGTATTTCGTGATTAAATCGGACTTTTCATTAATTTACAAATACTTAAATTAAAAAATATTAAAGGGGGTATACAATAAACGTGTTTTTTCGTATTTTTTTTTTGCTATATCAATAACGGTAGCTGCTAGACACTTATTTCACACTCGCACTTGGGCAATTATTACCTTTATTCAAATTCATTTATAACTTATTGACTCAGGCGTTACTTTGCGGAAATCCATTGTAAATAGAAGACATAATTAAATATTTAGTGTACTTCCGCTGTGATCCGAAACCCAAATTAAAATACTAAGATAATAAGACTCTTCGAACGACGAATCGAATCTTTCGATCCGTCGTTCGAAGAGTCAGCATCTCCTGATGATGGCTTGTGGTTAGGCGAAACATATATATGTTGTGATAGGTAACGTTAATCTTAATTTATCTTAGTTAATTTTTCCTTTGCTTGTCTTAATTTGGATTTCGGATCACAGTGAAAGTACACTAAACATTTAATTTTGTCTTCTATTCAAATTCATTTGTTTCAGGATCAAGTCCCATATCCAAATACTACATAAAATTATTAAATTATCAGTAAATTTTAGCGCCTGTAACTCGGCTATTATTGCTATTACACAATTATTTTATACCCCCCTATTTTATTTTGTATTTGTAAGTAAATAAAAAGTCAGATTTAAATACAAAATACAAATACAAATTTATAAACTCAAACGGAAACTTCTAAACACAGCCTAAAATGTTTTACATTTATTTGACTGTAAACTAAATTTATATATGCCTAAATTAGTGTGCGTGAGTATATTTATATTTTATTTTTCTCGCTCCAACGGCAGAATAGTAGCAAAATATTGATATCAGTGCAATAAAATTTGATTCAAATTCAAATTATATATTTCTTGCAAAATAGGTAGAATTGGTGTTATTACAGTAAGTTGGCCCTCTATTTTGACTTCCAGGCATGTAAAACATACATTTTGTGAAATACTAGATACAGGCAGCAGTATTAATTATACACACATGTCCAAGATTATAAGTAAAAAGTCAATAAGTACAGTCAGCAGCAGAAATGATCAAATACATACATAGATACGGACATAGTTTAACTCTAGACTCTAGTAACGCATAGGTGGCGATTCAGCCAATTAAATTTAAAGAAGCCCCGTCTCTTTTCATCTTAGGTGGCCAGAAAGAGACGGCACGTTCAGAACCACAGACAAAACAACTAAAATCACGTCAAATATGGAAAATGTAGGTAGTTTTAGAGGTGATACAAGTGAGTGCGGACTAAAGTCGCCTATATTTTCTACATTTGACCAGGCCTGTGTCACTCCGCGTGTAGGTGTTAAAAACATACCTACGGGCGGCGGCCACTCCGGAGTGGCCAATCTAGTAGACTGCCACAAGCGAACGAAAACACACGCGTGCGCGCTATATGTTCGACCACGTTCAACTTAATTATTTGATTGATTCATTATATAATTGCAAGATGGACACAAAACGAAAAAAAGGCAAAAAGATACAGGGCAGTATTTAATTGTTTAAATACGGATCGTGATCGAAATTTAACTTTTTTTTGGTTACCTAAAGACGCTGACAGGTAAGGGTAAAATCTATTTTGACTGGATTACATTATGTTCCTATATGAAATGAAATTAATTCAAACTACAAACCGTTTCTCCCCGTACTATTCCAATATCCTAAAAGTACAATAAAAAAGATATTTTAGTCGTTTCATTCGAGTTACATTTTATTTGTCGTACATTTACGAACTAAGACTAAGAGCCCAACGCAAAATATTTTCGGTGATACTATAGATGATACCTATGGAATTATATTCGCGCTAGATGGCATAAGAAGTGGTTTCTCGAAGTAAGCAACCCTAGTCCGTGGCTCTTTCAATACCACAGAATAATAACTAGTACTCCGTATAACCATGTACAACGTATTATGAACCGTAGCAAGGTGAATTAAGGCCCATATTCCGTTGAAAAGAAATTGGTAGGCAACGAAATGATCACGTGATCGACTGGACCGCGAGCTAAATCCTACTAATATTATAAAGGCGAAAGTTTGTATGTATGGATGTGTGGATGTATGGATGTATGTTTGTTACTCTTTCACGTAAAAACTACTGAATGGATTTGAATGAAACTTTACCACAATATAGCTTATACATCAGAATAACACATAGGCTACAATTTTTGAGGTTTTTAATGTGAGGTCGTAAAAAAAACAATTTTTTTGCGCCTACATTGCAAACGCTGACTGTATCCTACAAGATAGATCAAAACAATTTACTACAGTATTGTACAACTTAAAAAGGTCTACAAAAAAGTCCGTGATGGTATATGTTTATCTCTTAGGAATAACCCACAATAACCATTTTTTATCCTTTACTTTGTACGAGAAATAATGGCTTATTTACGAAGCGATTTTAAGCAATACAGTATAAATCCTTATCCAATTAAGTATCTTAAATACATTGTGCATTTAATAAAGATCAATATGGCTTTTTGCAGCATGTAAATTAAATAAATATTTTCGAAGATATCACAGATTTAAAATGCAGCGGCGCCAGGCGAACGGGGCGTGGGGTGGGGAAGAAGTGGCTAATAGCTGAGTGCGCGACCCGAACGCGGGCAGACGCATGAGGGCAGACGTCGTTGACGGTTGTGTCCGTTTTGCGAATTTTCAAGGCACTAGCGATTTGATAAAAACGTATGGTCGCCTACTTTAAGTAATATAGGCCTAAGGTTAGTTATTGCCAGGTTTCTTTTTGGTTAGGAGTTAGTAACACGTACAAAAAGATACTTCATTTTTACGAATTACTTCATTGATAATTCAATTACTATATAGATAGGTTACTTACAGTTAATTATAACAAATTATATTAGCAATAAATTAAAATTGCGACTATAATTTGAGATTTAAACTATCCTATCTCTCAAGTTGGATCGAACTGCACATGGTGTGCGAATTTTATTATAATCGGTTAAGTGGTTTAGGAGTCCATTGAGGACAAACATTGTGACACGAGATTATATAAATTAAGATAAGATTATTAATATTATATGTATGTTTTTTATTATTCTTTATTGTACACTACGTCCTTCTTTAGTCGTTTATAAATTCCTTTCCATCCAAAGGTTGCCTGGAAGAGATCGCTTTAAGCGATAAGGCCGCCAATTGTGGTACACTAATTTTAAGTTAATTGTCTTTTACTGTGCCTTTTTTATTTATGTGTCCAATAAAGAATTATAAAATTTCCATGACACAATGTTAGTAACTGTACTCCTCCAAAACGGCTTGACCGATTTTTACCAAATTTCATATGCGTATTCAGTAGGTCTGAGAATCTTCTACTATATATTTTTAAGGCAAAACAACGTTTGCCGGGTCAGCTAGTTAAATCATATTGTTTATCAGATTGAGTTCATATTTCTTTGAAAACCATTGCGAAGTGAAGCTTCTGTACGAAGTACAAGTTATTATTCTGTGATTTGACGTGACTTTAGTTGGTTTGACTATGGTGCGGAACGTGTCGTCTCTTTCTGGCCATCTAAGATGAAAAGAGACGGGGCCTCTTTAAATTTAGTTTATTCGTGTGTGCCGCTGAATCGCCACCATTGGCATTTTTTAACCTCGTAGTAAAGCAGGTGACGCCGCGGGACGCAGCTAGTGTATTTATATATTATGGTCTTTAGTAAAATTATTGCTTTTTACACGCTTTATATTAGCTTCACCTGTATGTTTTTTTGTATGTTTGTTTGTAACCGACTTCTTTGGGCGCGATTTTGACCCACTTTAAACAGCCAGAGTTCGTTCAAACTTTGTAGATTTATTGAGGACCGATGACAATACACTAATTTGATAAAAAAATTCCATTTTTTGTATTTTTGTTTGTATGTTTGTTTGTAACCGACTTCTTTGGGCGCGATTTTGACCCACTTAAAACGGCCGGATAAGCGTGTTTTTTAGTTTTTTTAAACTACTATTATTTGTATGATACAAAATCATTGTTTGTTTGTAACAGGCTTAGTTTTTAAATAAATACAAAAACGTTTGCTTGAAACTGTTACTCTAATAGTAATAATTCGTCAAGTGCGAGTTGGGCTCGCGCGTGAAGGGTTCCGTACTGTTTGGCAGTCCGGTATTACGAGGTCCTCAATGGGCGATTCAGCGGCACACACGACAAAACTAAATTTAAAGAAGCCCCGTCTCTTTTCATCTTAGGTGGCCAGAAAGAGACGGCACGTTCCGAACCACACACAAAACAACTAAAATCACGTCAAATATGAAAAATGTAAGCAATTTTAGAGCGCACCCAATTGTATCAGCTCTAAATCTGACGTGTTTGACGTGATTTTAGATGTTTTGTCTATGGTTTAGATCGTACCATCTCTTTTTGGTCATATATGACGAAAAGAGACAGAGCTACTTTAAATTTAGTTTAGTCGTGTGTGCCGCTGAATCGCCACCAATATCCGTCTAAAGTTACAAACTAAAGGCCACTTAATGTTTTAGTCGCTCACTAGATGGCGCTGTAAGGTCTTAAAACTCGCAAACGGTATGTACGATAAGAACCTGGGAGCGAGCGTGCGATATTAATATCTACACTATTTATAGTAATGACAATAATTACCGATTAGTTTTTAACTGCCCAGTACCTTTAAGTACTGGGTTTAACATTGTGGTGAATAGTTATGTTATTACGATTTTCGGATTCGATATTTTATATTCCAATTACATTCATTGGAACTAGACATGCGCAGAATGTGTCACTAAAATTAAAAGATATGTACATATCTTTTTATATCAGTGAACTATATCTTTCTTTTAGTTCAGTAGTTCATTTAGTTCAGTACTACTTTTCTTTCACTATTTCATTCAGGGTATTGTATCTCTGTCACCTTGGAATAAAGTTTAAATTTGCCTGGTCAGTCAGATTCGCCGAGTGAGTGAAATAGGCTATCATGTATGATATCCATACGTACAACAGAGCGGGACAGCCATAGATAGTCCAGATACTCCCGATGTTTTCATTCGAGTCTCGAGTCGTTCTTAAACGGATGAAAGAACTAGTGAACTAAGACCTAATTGAAATGTTATTGAACTAGAGAGTGAAAGATACAAATCACTGAAGTACTTCATTTGAAGGATTCATTCGTGAACTACGCATGTCTACTAGTTATGTCAGCCGATTTCGATTTTCGGAACCGATATATTTTATTTTCCAATTACATTCTTTGGAACCATTACGCCAACGAGGTCGTCAATAACCTTTATGTACAGGGTTTAGAGATGCGCGACTGCGAATAATCTGACCAGTCGAATTATCTACAACTACTAATATACACTATAATAATCGAATGATGACTACTAATTAGTTTCTAATGGCGTTTTGACTCGATTGTTTGCGAATCTTGTCAATGTCACTTGTTAGTTTCAAATGAATGAATCGTTCGCCGGACTCCCGCGCCGCTCCCTAGCGCCACTGCCACTCGAATTACGTCATTCAAAGGTGTAAGTTACTAATTTTCGGAGATCATTCGAATGAGTCGAATGATTTGTATAGTCGAATAATTCGACTGGAAGCACAGTGAAGAGACACCGATTTACTGTCGAAGTTCCGAAGATTAGCACAAAGCGTTTAACTTCGACCTTCATTGTGAGAACTGCGAAGCTTTGGAACTCTCTTCCTGAGTCTCTGTTTCCCGAGAAGTACAATTTGGGGGTCTTCAAATCTAGAGTAAATAGGTTCCTTCTAGGCAAGCGTGATACATATAAGACCACAGTTAAGCTTAACATCAGGCTTGCTGCGATCAAACATAAGCCTATGCCTAGCCAGCCGTGGGAAGGTATAATGGGTTGCTTATGTTACTACGCAGAGAACGGTTGTAATTTTATTGTGACATATTACTAAATTAGATGTTATTTATTTTAATATTTGACATGACAAATAACGTTTAATTATAATTGTAATCATTAATTATTTATATTAGACATTGCTGATTATTGATATTGTATTTTATTGTAAACTGACCTATAATTTGACATATCTATACTATAAGACTCTTTGTCCTGACTCATTCATCTATAGACAACGCAGAGCCCAAACGGCTGGTCCTAGGGTTGTGTAATTTGGAGGGTGTATCTGTTTTAGTATGTAGACGCGTACTAAGAACGGATTTTTGGAAATTCCACCCCTAAGGGGGTGAAAGGGGGTAAAATAATTTGTATGAAACTTCTTTGTTTTTGAACTTCCAGCAATGAAATTTGGAATATGTATAGTTTATGTAAAATTAAAAATAATGGTATCAAGTTTTTTTGCCAGGGGTGAACTAAGGGTTTGTAATGGGGGGTGAAAGTTTGTATGGAAAATTCTTTATTTATCAAGTTAAAGTCTTGAAAGTTGTTATGTTTGTAGTTTCTTTGATGGTTAAAATAAATTCGTAAAAATATTTGCCAGGAGTGCATTTAGGTATGCTAATGGGGTTTAAAGTTCAAAGGGAAAGTTTTGTGTTTTTGAAATTAAATACTTCTGAATTAGAATTTAAGTAAATGGTTCACTTAGTGGTATGGTTCACGTATTCTAATTACATATTTAAATGGCTTGGAGAAAACGATCTAATCTGTCGCATCATCACCAAAGTAGCTAAAAACAGAGGTTAACTAGATCTCAGGAATCGAATGAGGAAAGTGTATATAAAATTGGCACGGGAATAGGATACCATAGAATTTTTCCACAGGTTACGCGAAAAGCGACCACACGCGGGCGGAGCCGCGGGCAACCTCTAGTTATTAATAAAATGTTTATCTTATTATGCTAATGTTCGTTTTTTCCTTTTTTTTTCAGACGCGAATTCAGGCGTTAAAGGCGAAGATAAAAGATTTAGAAACAAAACATAATGGAGCAGCGCAGGTATAGTACATTCTTCTTCTTCTTCTTCGTATAAGCTAAGTGGCCAAGCTCTGGTGTCGAGAATTTTCAAACCGCCCGAAGGTCTCTGACTTGGCTTAACAACATTGTATTAAATAAATAAATAAATAACATAAATATTAGGACACATTTCACACACGACTGGTTAACCCCATACTGAACCATTTCTAGTTCGTATTATGGTTGCTAACACAACTGATATACAACATATACATTCATACATATTTTATATAGATACATATTTAATACCCAAACCGACAGCCAACAAATTTAGTTTATCACAAAGATGTTGGCCGTGCCGGTAATCGAACCCGGAACCTTCTGATTGGCAGTCCGGCATGGTAACTATTACGCCAACGAGTTCTTCAACGTATAATGTAATATAGTATAATGTGTAAATGTATTATGTAATGATTATCACTGCTGAGGTGTCATTGAGATCTGGTGAGGGTCTTAATAGAGACGAGGACAATAAAACACTATCTTGAAGCTATGACGGAAAAAAATCTTACGAAAAGTTGTCACGACACTTTTTGCATGTTTCTCTGTTTCTCTCTTTCTCTCTCTCTCTCTCTATTATAGAAAGCAAGCCAGATATCATTCGTATTTTTATAATATTACTAGCTGACCCGGCAAACGTTGTTTTGTCTTAGTAAAAAAAAAAAAACTAAATATGCAGTAGCCGATTCTCAGACCTACTGAATACGCATATAAAATTTGGAAAAAATCGGTCAAGCCGTTTCGGAGGAGTACGGTAACAAACACTGTGACACGGAAATTTTATATATAAGACATTATATTTGTTAATAATAAATTTATTTATTTATCAACAGTGGACAGAAACACCATGACAGTAAAAAAAAACTAATGCTATATTCCTGCTAATAATAATATTAAACAAACTTATATTGTTATAATTCAAATTTTTACATATGAAATGAGCGGTTCTCGTGTATTCTGCCAGGTTACAGTAAAATATATCTACCTCAGTAGCTATTTTATTTAACATCTGCTCGCTAGACCCTAGTTGTAATGAGTAAAATAATTTTGTTTCCAGTCGAAATGCCTGATCTGCCTCGGACCTCACGTGTCTCCTGCTGTCTCCATCCAGTGCTGGCATGTCTACTGTGAGGTATGTCATCAACTTCTTAACCCTGCAGCCTGGGTGAAAGAATAAGGCTACGGAACTGCCCCTGCCTGTCGTAAGAGTAAATAAATAAATAAATATATTTGGACACTTTCACACACGGCTGATTAGCCCCATACTGAACCATTTCTAGCTCGTATTATGGTTGCTAACACAACTGATATACTACATATACATACATATATATACATATACATACACATTATATATAAATACATATTTAACACCCAGACCCATAGCCAACAAATTTAGTTAAGCACAAAGATGTTGACCGGGCCGGGAATCGAACCCGGAACCTTCTGATTAGCAGACCGGCATGGTAACCTTTACGCTAACGAGGTCGTCAAAGAGGCGACTAAAAGGGGCATCAGACTCGAAGGTGTTCGTTCGGAGATTTTTTTTTATCCTTGATAGGTTAGCGTTTGACTACAGCTAGCCTGATGTTAAGCTGCACTGCAGTCTACGGTGTGGCACGCTTACCTAGAAGATACCTATTAACTCTACTTTTGAAGCCCCCCGGATGACACCTCTCAGGAAACAGAGACTCAGGTAGTGAGTTCCAAAGCTTCGCAGTCCTAACAATAAAGGTCGACGCAAAGCGTTTTGTACGAAAGTTTGGAACTTCAACTCTGTATCGGTGTCTCTTCACTGTCTCTCTGCTCGTTCTGTAGTAGAACGGAGATGGGGTTCCGACACCCGCTCCATCGAGTCCGGGGTGAACGACAACAATCCGGGAAGGGCCACAGCACAGTGCAAGGAGGTCTCCGGAGTGTTTCCCGGAAGAACCCCAGAGACCTCCGTTAAGCACAGAGGCAGGTCACCGGGGGGGTTTCAGTGGGTACAAATCCCACATAACCTGGCTGCGCCCCATCGTAGCCAGGTATCTTGTCGAAGATCTCTTCCTGAGTCTCTTTTTCCCGAGAAGTACAATTTGGGGGTCTTCAAATCTAGAGTAAATAGGTTCCTTCTAGGCAAGCGTGATACATCCTAGACCACAGTCAAGCTTAACATCAGGCAAGCTGCGGTCAAACGTAAGCCCATTTATAATTAAAAAAAAAATAGTAAAACTCTGTTATTGTATGGGAACCCCCTTTAATATTTTCATTTTTTATATCAAGTATTTGTTGTTATAGCGGCACGGGAAATTCATAACTTATGAAAGTTTCAGTTTTTTCTAGCTATCACGGTTTCTGAGATACAGCCTGAAGACAGACAGACAGACAGCGGAAGCTTAGTGTATACTATATATGTGTGTACTATTTTAATTATTATATTTTGTCGCATGTATCTTAATTTTCCACAATAAATAGTTTTCTTTCTTAATCAAATTAACCTTAACCTTACGGCATCGCGCCGTAACAGGGCAAGTCAATTTACAAATATTCAAATTAAAATTTAATTTATATACACATGCATAGAATAGGTAGTCAAATTACAAATTTAGTCCCGTTTTTACCTTTTATTCAAAGGGTTAACAAAAAAAAATATTTACTTATGACTGTATTTTCACGCTAGCTATAAGATAGTTATTAAGATTGATACAGTGATTTGACTTGACCTATTGACAATGTTATTTATAATTTGACATTATGATTTATAATTTGACATTGTAATTTATAATTTGACATTTTAATTTATAATTTGATATTGTAATTTATAATTTGACATTGTAATTTATAATTTGACATTTTAATTTATAATTTGATATTGTAATTTATAATTTGACATTGTAATTTATAATTTGACATTGTAATTTGTAATTTATAATTTGACATTATAATTTGACAATGTAGTTTATTATTTGACATTGTAATTTCTAATTTGACTAGCCCTATTGACATTGTAATTTCTAATTTGACTAGCCCTATTGACATTGTAATTTCTAATTTGACTTGCCCTATTGACATTGTAATTTCTAATTTGACGTTGTAATTTGACATTGTAATTTCTAATTTGAGTTGCCTTATTGACATTGTAATTTCTAATTTGACATTGTAATTTCTAATTTGACTTGCCCTGTTGACATTGTAATTTCTAATTTGATGATGTAATTTGACATTGTTATTTCTAATTTGACTTGCCCTATTGACATTGTAATTTCTAATATGACGTTGTAATTTGACATTGTTATTTCTAATTTGACTTGCCCTATTGACATTGTAATTTCTAATTTGACGTTGTAATTTATAATTTAACATTGTAATGTATAATTTGACACTGTAATTTATAATTTGACATTGTAATTTCTAATTTGACGTTGTAATTTGACATTGTAATTTCTAATTTGACGTTGTAATTTGACATTGTAATGTCAAATTAACAATAATATTGTATTTGACCTGCCCTATATGACGTGATATCATAAGGGAAATAAATGTCTATTCTATTCTAATTATTGTTTTTTTCTTCCAGGTTTGTTGGCTCCAGTCTCTGCGAGCGAAGAAGATCTGCCCTCAATGCAACGCCATAACAACCACACAACATCTGAGAAGAATATATATGTGAACTAGTTGCGTCCTGCGGCGCTACCCGCGTCAATCCGGAATAAAAGAGGTTCATCCGTAAGTAACATATTGACTCAGGCGTTACTTTGCGGAAATCCATTGTAAATAGAAGACAAAATTAAATATTTAGTGTACTTCCGCTGTGATCCGAAACCCAAATTAAGATAAGTAAAGGAAAAAATGGTTGCCTGTAAAGTCGGTTTTACGGGCGAAGATTTTACGTGACAACGTCTGCCGCGTGCTGCGCGCGCGGCAGACCGATCATAGTTGAGTGGGAGAGAGACGCAAGGCATTCGGCGGGCCTCTCTCTCGTTCGGTGACTCATCGTAACGTTACCGGGCGTTACACTTTTTCATAAGTGACTCCCAGCTGCAACCTAATTTAAGACGTTGTCACGTCAAAATTAACTAAGATTAATTAAGATTAACGTTACCTATCACAATTCGGAAATTCTTAACTCTACACGTGTTTCGCCTAACCACAAGGCATCATCAGGAGATGCTGACTCTTCGAACGACAAGTCGTGTGTCGATAATTTCCGAATTGTGATAGGTAACGTTAATCTTAATTAATCTTAGTTAATTAATTTTAGTTAATTTATCTTAGTTAATTAATTTTAGTTAATTTATCTTAGTTAATTAATTTTAGTTAATTTATCTTAGTTAATTAATCTTAGTTAATTTTCCTTTACTTGTCTTAATTTGGATTTCGGATCACAGCGGAAGTACACTAAATATTTAATTTTGTCTTCTATGTTCATTCGTGAGGACAAATAGCCTATGTGTTAATCCAGGGTCTGAGCTATCAGCGTACCAAATTTCATGCAAATCGAATCGTCAAGAAGTAGCAAACATAATAATAATATTCTTAGCGTTGTTCTTTAGACGGTCTTTAAGCTATTTTTAGGGTTCCGTACCTAAAAGGTAAAAACGGGACCCTATTACTAAGACTCCGCTGTCTGTCTCCAGGCTCTCAGAAACCGTAATAGCTAGAAAGCTGAAACTTTCACAAAATATGTATTTCCCGTGCCGCTATGACAACAAATACTAAAAATAAAAAAGATTAAAAAATAAGGGGGGTCCTCATACAGTGAACGTGTTTTTTTCGTATTTTTTGCTATATATCAATAACGGTAGATACTAGACACTTAATTTTTTTTACAAAATATATAAATGTATATTAACTACAGTGAAACTTGGTTAAGTGGGACCTGGATAAGTGAGAAACCTCCATAACTGGAACTCATGCTGAGGTTCCAACACTTTGGCACTGAATTACCTCTGTTAGTGGGACGAGGTAAACCTCTATATCTGGGATTTGTTCTTTCGATTTATCATCATAGTTACCTCTATAACTGAGACAGCGAGTATATTTTATATGCATAAACCTCTGTAACTGAGATAACATTGTTTGTTTACTCATTCTTATTCTACCCACAAATTCACATATCACATTATTTTATTTAATGATCGCACCTGTATAACAGAAATAACCTGTATTCTCACCTCTATTAATGGAACCCTCAGTAAATGAGACAGATATTTATTTATACCTGTATATCTGAGACACTGGGTAAGTGGAATTCCTCTATAAGTGAAACGACATTGTAGGTCCCTTGATGTCTCACTTAACCAGGTTCCTCTGTATCATATTAAATTTTAAAATTTAAATAAAAGCAAATATTTGAGGGGGGGCACCCATAGAACAATGGTACGGAACCCTTCATGCGCGAGCCCAACTCGCACTTGGCCAATTTTTTTCAATATTTTTACCATTTATGATTTATTTTTAGTAAAAAAAACTGTAACTTTAAAATTTTTGTCCTTATCGCCTTAATATTATTTGTTATGTAATAAGATTATGTAAATATTAAAAATTGTAATTAAAAAATTGAACTGAGAACTGAACAATAATATAGATTAACAAAAATAAGGAGTTGATTAGATTAGTTAGGATTTTCTTTCTTCAAGATGTTTGTACAAGGTGACTTTTTCTGATGGACCTCGACGATCGCGTCAGATCACCTTAGCCGAGCTTAATTTCTAATTCTTTATTTTCGAGCAACAATGACTCATACATGACGACAACCTCGTTGGCGTAAAGGTTACCATGCCGGACTGCTAATCAGAAGGTTCCGGGCTCGAATCCCGGCCCGGTCAACTTCGTTGTGCTTAACTAAATTTGTTGGCTGTGGGTCTGGGTGTCAAATATGTATTTATATATAATATGTATGTATATGTAGTATATCAGTTGTGTTAGCAACCATAATACGAGCTAGAAATGGTTCAGTATGGGGCTAACCAGCCATGTGTGAAAAAAAACATATTATTAAAACTTAACTTACCAATACCCTAACTCAATAATAAAATCAAAAAAGTCAAAATAAAAAGAGAATTAAATATTATAGTATTTGTTTACTCTAAATAGGTCAGCGATTGACCACAATTCACCTGATGGTAAGTGATATTGAGGTCTACGGTGGAGCGCGCTTACCTAGAAGGAACCGGTTCACTCTCGCCTTGAAAATCGCTAGATTATAGTCATTGAAGTCTATGGAAAAAGTCACCTTGTAATCATAACATATTTATCGCTCAATATAAAAAGATTTTGTTTTATTTGTGTAAATTTTGAAATGTAACAATTTCTATGAAATTGTATTTTTTTTTCGATTATTTTTTGTCTATTGTTAAGGAGACATTAAAATAGGCTTATGTTTGTAATTTCGTTTGGAAATACATATTTGTAATTTGCTCGTAATTTTACTAACTTGGAAAAAAAACACGGTATTAGTCTAGTCAACAAGTGCCTTTTTGGTCAACTTTTTTCAGCAGTCTCCGAAAATTATGATTGAGGTGTCATTCGATTCGGAATGACATCTAGATAGTTTTCGAAAAACAATGAAGATCCGAAAAAAAAAAGTTTTTGATAATATTAATATTTATTTATTCCTTCGGCCTTGAATGAATAAATATTATTTACTTACTTATTTACTTATTAAATATGAAAATTAAAATTTGAAAAAATTCAGGTGCCTACAGGACAGATCAATAAACAATAATCCGTGGTCAAAAACTTTAATTTTTTTTATTTTTTTTATTTGCGGAACTTCATTGTTTTTCGAAAACTATCTAGATGCCATTCCGAATCGAATGACACCTCTTTCGGAGACTGCTGAAAAAAGTTGACCAAAAAGGCACTTGTTGACTAGACTAAAAGTTCCATTTTTTATTTATGCATATAAATAATAAAGGTATATCCTTTGAATTTACAGTGTTGTATTTTTTTTTCAGTATACATCTCATCATTTGACCAAGCAGTACTTGTAAACTAAAGAGTTAGGAACTCTCTGACTTTAGGTAGACCATGCATAGTCTGGAATTATTGGCTACGTTGCCAAGCGAGTGTGTCTCGGTGGTATTAACGTCTGCTTTTCAATCAGACGGCCCCTGGTTCGATCCCGGCCCTACACCAATGACTTGCTTTTCAAGTTATGTGTGGATTTGCACTCGCTTTACGGTGAAGGAAAACATCGTGAGGAAACCGACATGTTGGGAGGACTGCAATATCCGAAGACGTGTGTCATTCACCAACCGGCACTTGGTCAGAGTGGTGGAATATGGCCTGTATCTCTCTCCGAGTGAGAGAAGGCCCCGAGATCCAGCAATGAGAACGTATAGTGGGCTGCTTATAATGAGGTTGTCGAAAAACATTGTTAGATGATTGGCAACAGATGTTTCAACTTAATGATGTTCTAAAAGATTTTCGATTCCTTAAATTGTTAATTTTAGGTTTTGCTATTATGTACCTTAAAAGGCCAATCAAGACGGGTCGTTTTTTCTTTTCATTATAAACCATTTTGTTTTTGATTTCGCGCCCTTTTGATCCGCCTCAAGCAAGTGTTTTTTGTTATTAAAAAAAACAACTTTGAAATAATATAAATTATGAATGTATAATTTATTTTGGGGGAGCCCATTAATCACATGAGGTTCGAAAGGGCGGGAGGGGGTATATATAAAATCACGAAATATCACAAAGGGGTGGGGGTTGTAATAATATATCACGTGTATTTATTTTTACGGGATATTGAACTGAAAAGTGGCGTTCGTCCTTTAGGCCTCACGCTAACTTATAGTTGCTAGCTAACTTGTAATCTATAATACAACTAGCTGACCCGGCAAACGTTGTTTTGCCTCACTTAGGGGTATGAAAAATAGATAGTGTGGCTTATATGACACGTTCGTAGATTTACCATAGCAGCGCCATCTATTGATTACTTACTCAACCCAGTCGAAAGGTATCGACATCTGTTAGAATCATTTGGAGTTAACAGATAATTGTGACTGTCAAATAATAACAGACAATAATTAGCAATAGATTAAAATTGCGACTATAATTTGAGATTTAAACTATCCTATCTCTCAAGTTGGATTGAACTGCACATGGTGTGCGAATTTTATTATAATCGCTTAAGTGGTTTAAGAGTCCATTGAGGACAAACATTGTGACACGAGATTTATATATATTAAGATTTGATTATACCGAAAGCTGTATTTTATAAATATTGAAAAATAGTTACGAAATTAGTTAATTGTAGTTACTAAAAAATACACGTGATATAGGATGGGGGTAGTCTTAAACTTCACTATTTATTACCAAGGGTGAAAAAAGTAAAAAAAAAACGTCTCGTGATTAATGGCCGGTCCCTTTACATGGGGCTGATTGTCCAAATTTTAGTTCCAAAATACTATTAGTATTAATTAGATTTAGATATTTGTGATGTATATAAATAAATAAATAAATATATGATATATTTTAAATTAACTTGTTTTATTTATTTTCTGCCTGCTCTAGTATTAGACTGGGATGTTACAATAATGACGACCATAAGTAATGGTTACCATGCCGGACTGGCGACCAGAGGTTCCGGGGTTCGATTTCCGACACGGCCAACATCTTTGTGATGAACTAAATTTGTTGGCTGTCGGTCTGGGTGTTAAATATGAAGCGATATATTTTTTTTTTTATCCTTGATAGGTTAGCGTTTGACTACAGCTAGCCTGATGTTAAGCTGCACTGCAGTCTATGGTGTGGCACGCTTACCTAGAAGATACCTATTAACTCCACTTTGGAAGGCCCCCGGATGATACAGGTAGTATAAAGTATGCATGTATGTATCTGTAGTACCTATATCAGTTGTGTAAGCTACCATAATACAAACTAGAAATGGTTTAGTATGGGGTTAACCAGCCGTGTGTGAAATGAGTCCTCATAATATTTATTTATATATGATGTCGCCTCCTTCAATAATTTTCTCGTGTCAAAGTTTTGTTTGACGCATTCAATATTTTTGTTGACGACCCTCTCCTATCCCATCCTGTAAAAAGAAACAGGCAGTCATTTGCAATAATAATAATAATAGTTTATTTCAGAAATGCTTCCATACAATTACAATTATAATGTCCTTATACATATAAATTAATTTTAAGATATTCAAATATCTTAAAATTAAATACAAATTATTAAAAATGGTGGCGATTCAGCGGCACACACGACTAAACCAAATTTAAAGAAGCCTCGTCTCTTTTCATCTTAGGTGGCCAGAAAGAGACGACACATTCCGCAGAATATGCCGTCTCTTTCTGGCCACCTAAGATGAAATGAGACGGGGCTTCTTTAAATTTGGTTTAGTCGTGTGTGCCGCTGAATCGCCACCAATGTCAATAAAGCATAATTAATTAAAGTTTTTCTCCAGTTAACACTCTCATCCATTTGTGCTGGATAGGACAGTCCCACCGATCACTGATCATCCTCAGGATGGCAATAGGTATGTCCTATATGATAGATATTTTTTTACCAAAAACTAGATTCAAAACAAACAATGGTGGATGGTGAATTTACAGACGACCTCGTTGGCGTAAAGGTTACCATGCCGGTCTGCTAACCAGAAGGTTCCGGGTTCGATTCCCGGCCCGGTCAACATCTTTGTGCTGAACTAAATTTGTTGGCTGTGGGTCTGGGTGTTAAATATGTATTTATATATAATATGTATGTATGTATATGTAGTATATCAGTTGTGTTAGCAACCATAATACGAGCTAGAAATGGTTCAGTATGGGGCTAACCAGCCGTGTGTGAAAAAAAAAAAAAATTCACCATCGGACGAGTAGGGAAACACCAAGGCGGCATCGTTATACTGTGGAGGTGCCTAAGTCGCGTACTAAGCGGTTAGCCTCCACCTTCATTGTGCGTACCGCCAAGGTGTGGAATTCTTTGCCAAATTCCCTGTTCCCCGATAACTATAATCTAGTGGTTTTCAAGGCAAGAGTGAACCTGTTTCTTCTGGGCAAGCGCGCTCCACCTTAGATCGCAATATCGCTTACCACCAGGTAAATTGCAATCCAGCACAAGCAAGTAAAAAAAAATGCCTTTGTCATTTAGTTTAGTTTTGACATTTTCTACTATTTTGTTTTGATTTGTCTTAATTTTATTTTTATGGAATGTTATTTTGTTCTGAAATAAACTATTTAATAATAAGTTGCCTTAACCTCGATGATCGAATCAAATTGCCTTAGTCAGTCGAGCCACAGGCGCTTCATAAAGTCTGTATAAAACAAACCACTCAATAGGGTCCTTAATATATAAAATAAAAAACGTAGATAATCTTAGTTAAAAATTTTATTTCTAGAAATAATGCATGTATATTACATATTTACTACAATAAGTGTACTTAACATCAATAAAAGAACACATTTAAAATCATTTTTTTTATTTCATTTCACTCCATATTGATGCAAAGTAAAGAAACTACATAATTCTATTTATTACTATTTACATTAAAAAACTAAAATATCTAAGATATATCCAGTAAATGAAGTAAAAAAAAATGCTATACATTCCCACTATAGATACAGTGTAACTCTATGTAACGTCACTCGATTTAACGACAAACTCTCTATAGAGTCGAAATCAATTGGCTTTAGTTGGTTTAGCTTGTATTTCATACAATTATACATTCTCTCCATTTAACGACCACTCTCTATAACGCCATTAAATGAGCAGTCTCTTCAGTGTCGTTATATAGAGTTTACACTGTATATAGAATAAGCTATACATTCCCACTGCTGGGACTCGTAGCCTTCTCTTACGAGGAGAGAAGTATAGGCCAATCCACCACGCTGGCCAAGTGCGGGTTGGCAGATGACAGACGTCTTTGGTAATAATATGTTATAAGATAATAATATGTTATAAGATAACATATTATTATTAAAATTTTAAACTAAAAGCGTTTATAAAATCTAGTTTCTTGGATCAGTATACAACTAAAACAGACATTTTATGAATATTGTTTTGTATTAAAACTTTATTTTATTTATTTATTTATATTTACATTTAAAACCATATTGGCGTAATGGTTACCATGCCAGCGTACTTAAAATAGTTTAGTCCTGGATTAACGTTCAGATTTTAAACCACAACTAACATACTTAAATACCGGATTAAAAGTAAAATAAATAAAATATATTAATCCCTAACAAGATTTGAATAGATGTTTAAACTATTATATATAGAGAAAACCTTAACCTTCATTGTGAGAACTGCGAAGCTTTGGAACTCTCTTCCTGAGTCTCTGTTTCCCAAGTAGTACAATTTGGGGGTTTTCAAATCTAGAGTAAATAGGTTCCTTCTAGGCAAGCGTGTTACATATTAGACCACAGTTAAGCTTAACATCAGGCAAGCTGCGGTCAAACGTAAATCCATTTATCATAAAAAAAAAATATCCCATAGCAGCGTAAATGTTTTAAACCACAATTAATAAAGTTTAATCTCTGATTAACGTAAACATTTACCGTGTGGTAAATATAGATTTATCAATATGAAAAAAAAAACTGTTTCCAAAAACCTAACAACAGTATTATTTTTATTTGGGAACCAATCAGACTTTAAATTAGGAAAAAAGGTACTGAAAAATCAAATATTTTGTTACCAAAATAAGTATAAATATTGTTCTTTAGACGGCCTTAAGCTATTTTTTCAATATTTTTGCCATAAACTAAATTCATAACAAAACAAACAGTAAAAAAGATAATATTTACCGTATGGTAAATATTTACGTTAATAAGAGATTAAACTTCATTAATTGTGGTTCAAAACATTTTTGCTACTCTGGAATAATATAATAGTTTAAACATCTATTCAAATCTTGTTAGGGATTAATATATTTTATTTTGGCTTAATATATATTATATTTTAATATATATTATATTTTAGGGATTAATATATATTATATTTTATTTAATCCGGGGTTAAAGTTAGTTGAGGTTTAAAATCTGAACGTTAATCCAGGACTAAACTATTTTGAGCACGCCGGCATGGTAACCATTACGCCTATATGGTTTTAAATGTAAATATATATAAATCTCGTGTCACAATGTTTGTCCTCAACGGACTCCTAAACCACTTAACCGATTATAATAAAATTCGCACACCATGTGCAGTTCGATCCAACTTGAGAGATAGGATAGTTTAAATCTCAAATTACACTGGTCTACAGTGGTTTTGTTGCCCTAGATAAGAAAATGATTTTAGTTTTATTTATGCAAACAATTTATGAAACAATCAATGATTTTGTAAGATTTGCTCAGATTATATTAAAAAAATTACAAGAAAATTAAATTTTAACGATAAATTGTTCTAAACTCAATACGATACAATCATAAAAATTAACGAGCAAATTGAGTAATTTTATAAATATAGTCGTAATCTGGACACTTAAAAACGTAACAATTTGCTATGATAATCCAGGGCAACAAAAAAAAATCATTTTTTTGTAGAGCTGTGTTATAGTTGCAATTTTAATTTATTGCCAATTATTGTCTGTTATTATTTTACAGTCACAATTATCTGTTAACTCCAAATGATTCTAACAGATGTCGATACCTTTCGACTGGGTTGAGTAAGTAATCAATAGATGGCGCTGCTATGGTAAATCTACGAACGTGTCATATAAGCTACACTATCTATTTTCCATACCCCTACTAAGTGAGGCAAAACAACGTTTGCCGGGTCAGCTAGTGTGTTATATATTCAGGAGTCGTACTCGACGATGGTGTCGGTGGTCTCAATGATGTATGACTCCTGGTCGGAGTCCTGCATCACTACGCTTACGTGACTATCTGCATACTCCTCGCACTCCTGCCGACAACAAAAAAATAAAGATATAGATAAATAATTTATTGGCCTTACAACATCTCGTACAGCGAAGTTTTTTGATTTTGATTCATATCATGTACTATTGTAATGATATTATATTATTAGAATTAGAATTGAAAATTGACATTGATACATATCATATACTTTTGTAATGATATTATACTACTACAATATAATTGAAAATTGACATTATACTTTTGTTATGATATTATACTACTAGAATATAATTGAAAATTGACATCGATACATATCATATACTTTTGTATTCATATCATATTATTAGAATTTAAAATTGACATTATACTTTTGTAATGATATTACACTACTAGAATATCATTGAAAATTAACATGGATACATATCATATACTTTTGTAATGATATCATATTATTTGACTTGTAACTTTGGTGTTATCAATAAATGATTTGTATTTGAATTAGAATAAACGGAAGAGTAACTTTAGCTGCTTGTTTGCTAATACTAGTCTGGCTTGTTGCTTAGACTGGTGGTGCTAATTGAAATAGCGATTACAAGAACATAGTTATATTGAACATCATATGTTCATTTAGAACAAATTTGATTCGCGCCAAAGTAACGTATAACGGCAGTATCCTGTTGCCCTCTCGTTCGCACCTCGCTTGCTATAAGCACAGAATAATAACTTGTACTTCGTACAGAAGCTTCACTTCGCCATGGTTTTCAAAGAAATATGAACTCGATCTGATAAACAATATGATTTAATTTAGCTCGCGGTCCAGTCGAGCTTGTGATGATTTACGTACCTACCAATTTCTTTTTTTAATGGAATATGGGCCTTAATTCACTATGCTACGGTTCATAATACGTTGTACATGGTTATACGTAGTACTAGTTATTATTCTGTGGTATTTAAAGAGCCACATAGATTGGCCCTTGCGCAGTGGCCGCCGCCCGTAGGTATGTTTTTAACACCTACACGCGGAGTGACACAGGCCTGCTATAAGTAAACATTTGGTATCGGCGCGCGCAGTCGGCCGGAGTCTACGACGCTGGGGTAGTGTCTGTTAGATTACACAGGTCTACAAAAAAAAAAAATTGTTTGGTGCCGATAATTCTAGGTTATCTAGGTCTCGAAAACTATATGTAGCATTAAAAAAGTAAGTATCACGTTTTTATCAGGGTACCGAATGTACTTGAAATCAGTTTTATTTTAAGCGGCACCAAAATCATTGTAGACCTGTGTTATGTTTTTAAACGAGTTTATTATCTTATATATAGTTTCCGTGTCACAGTGTTTGTTACCGTACTCCTCCGAAACGGCTTGACCGATTTTTTCCAAATTTTATATGCGTATTCAGTAGGTCTGAGAATCGGCTACTGTATATATATATTTTTTTTTTTTTTTATTAAGGCAATACAACGTTTGCCGGGTCAGCTAGTTATTATATATAGAACGCCTTGTAAATATATATTTATCAACAAATCTTATATATAAAATTTCCGTGTCACAGTGTTTGTTACCGTACTCCTCCGAAACGGCTTTTCTTGACCGATTTTGTCCAAATTTTCTATGCGTATTCAGTAAGGTCTGAGAATCGGCTACTGTATATTTTTTTTTTTTTTTTTTTTTTTTTTATTAAGGCAATACAACGTTTGCCGGGTCAGCTAGTTATTATATATAGAACGCCTTGTAAATCTATATTTATCAACAAATTTTCTGTATCTTCTTATCTTATAAAGGTTACCATGCCGGTCTGCTAATCAGAAGGTTCCGGGTTCGATTCCCGGCCCGGTCAACATCTTTGTGCTTAAGTAAATTTGTAGGCTGTGGGTCTGGGTGTTAAATATGTATTTATATAATATGTATGTATGTATATGTAGTATATCAGTTGTGTTAGCAACCATAATACGAGCTAGAAATGGTTCAGTATGGGGCTAACCAGCCGTGTGTGAATGTGTCCTAATATTTATTTATTTATTTATATATATTTAATTATGTGTGATTTTTAGTATGTTGTTTAAAAACAACATTGTCCATTGTCCGGTTAACGGTGTGAGTGCACTGACCTCGGTGTCGATCTCCCGGGGCAGGTCCCCGGCGCAGTGCTCCTCGAGTTGGCCGACGAGGTGCTCGAACCGCCGCCGCTGCTCCTCGCTCATGTTGGCCGGGTTGTGGTTCTTCAGGTGGTAGTTCAGGTGGCTGCTTTGCTTGAACCTGTAACATATGCAATAGCGAGTGTCATAAATTGTACAATTGTACCTGTTAGGCATCAGCCTGAAAGATCGAGTCCGTAACACGGAAATCCGACGCAGGACGAAAGTTAGTGACGTGGGGGACCGTGTTACGCGACTCAAGTGGCGCTGGGCAGGACACGTTGCCAGACGTCATCACAATAGGTGGAGCAAAATAATCACGGAATGGCTTCCACGGGATAGAAAGCGACCTATAGGCAGACCACCAGCCCGATGGGTCAACGACATCCGATCCATTGAGGGCACGCTCTGGGGCCGTGGAGCACAAGATCGTAGATACTGGCATAAGAGGGAGGAGGCCTATACCCAGCAGTGGGTAGATATAGGTTGATGATGATGATGATAAATTGTACTGAAAACATAAATTGAATTAAATTGTACTGAAAACCTAATTAAGTTCTATACTTTAAGTTCTATACCTACGATTGGGAGAAGACATCGGCTTCCGTCATACAGTTCTGAACTAGTTCGGAAGCCTTTGGATTTCTTTATATATTTGTAACATTTACTTTGTCAAATAAATAAATTTTGTATTTTGTATTTGTATTTAGTGAGGCTCGGTGGTAATAACGTCTGCTTTTCAATCAGACGTATGTTTGTTACTTCTTTATGATCAAACGGCTATACCGATTTGGATGAAATTTTGACCTTGGATTTTTATGCCGAAAATATTACTGGTTCCCGTGGGACGCAATTGGCGCTGAGTTCAAATCCGTTCTCAATAACTTTATATAACTGTTATATTTGAGGACCAGAATGTTTCATTTCATTTGTAAAAAAATGGAGTGTGTTTCGGTGATACAAACGTCTGCTTTTCAATCAGACGGCCCCTGCTTCGATCCCGGCCTTACACCAATGACTTGTTTTTCAACGTTTATTTTCAGTTGATCAGATTTTCAAAACGTCAGACTTTCATTTGGTCTGATTTTCAAAATGTCAGTCTTTCAAATGACCATAGTACAGTCGTTCACAAAAATAGTGCATTTTTTATATGTTTGACACCGTGCTGTGTGTGTAGGTGTATTAAAATGTGCGTGTGTGTGTGTTTTTGCACCCTGGTCTGTACAATAATTGTTATGTGTAGATTTGCACTCGCTTTACGGTGTACGAAAACATCGTGAGGAAACCGGCATGTTTGAGGACCACAATATCCGAAGACGTGTGTGATCCGCCAACCCTCACTTGGCCAGTGTGGTGGATTATAGCCTATATCTCTCTCCTGGTGAGAGAAGGCCCCGAGTCCCAGCAGTGGGAATGTATAGTGGGGGCTGCTTATACTATATGCAATAGGCTCCTTGATTGGTTTTAAAATCCATTTCATATTTTTAACCCCTGGGTTTAAAAACCCAGTGTTAAAGTATATTTTAAAATTCTGGTACCTACATATTTTTGGGAAAATATCAATTTCAAAATTCTATATATTTAAATAGTGCGCCAAAACGCTACTTTGACAATATGGCGCTGCAATGGAATCGGTGACGTCACTTGGTCTAAAATACACTCGGTTTAAAATACACTTTGTATTTTAAAATTCTGGTACATAGTTTCGAAAAAATATCAATAATATATTAAATGTTCTATATTTAAATAGTTCGCCAAAACGCTACTTTGACAATATGGCGCTGCAATGGAATCGGTGACGTCACTTGGTCTAAAATACACTCGGTTTAAAATACACTTTGTATTTTAAAATTCTGGTACATAGTTTCGAAAAAATATCAATAATATATTGAATATTCTATATTTAAATAGTTCGCCAAAACGCTACTTTGACAATATGGCGCTGCATTGAATCGGTGACGTCACTTGGTCTAAAATACACTCGGTTTAAAATACACTTTGTATTTTAAAATTCTGGTACATAGTTTCGAAAAAATATCAATAATATATTAAATGTTCTATATTTAAATAGTTCGCCAAAACGCTACTTTGACAATATGGCGCTGCAATGGAATCGGTGACGTCACTTGGTCTAAAATACACTCGGTTTAAAATACACTTTGTATTTTAAAATTCTGGTACATAGTTTCGAAAAAATATCAATAATATATTAAATGTTCTATATTTAAATAGTTCGCCAAAACGCTACTTTGACAATATGGCGCTGCAATGGAATCGGTGACGTCACTTGGTCTAAAATACACTCGGTTTAAAATACACTTTGTATTTTAAAATTCTGGTACATAGTTTCGAAAAAATATCAATAATATATTGAATATTCTATATTTAAATAGTTCGCCAAAACGCTACTTTGACAATATGGCGCTGCATTGAATCGGTGACGTCACTTGGTCTAAAATACACTCGGTTTAAAATACACTTTGTATTTTAAAATTCTGGTACATAGTTTCGAAAAAATATCAATAATATATTAAATGTTCTATATTTAAATAGTTCGCCAAAACGCTACTTTGACAATATGGCGCTGCAATGGAATCGGTGACGTCACTTGGTCTAAAATACACTCGGTTTAAAATACACTTTGTATTTTAAAATTCTGGTACATAGTTTCGAAAAAATATCAATAATATATTAAATGTTCTATATTTAAATAGTTCGCCAAAACGCTACTTTGACAATATGGCGCTGCAATGGAATCGGTGACGTCACTTGGTCTAAAATACACTCGGTTTAAAATACACTTTGTATTTTAAAATTCTGGTACATAGTTTCGAAAAAATATCAATAATATATTGAATATTCTATATTTAAATAGTTCGCCAAAACGCTACTTTGACAATATGGCGCTGCATTGAATCGGTGACGTCACTTGGTCTAAAATACACTCGGTTTAAAATACACTTTGTATTTTAAAATTCTGGTACATAGTTTCGAAAAAATATCAATAATATATTAAATGTTCTATATTTAAATAGTTCGCCAAAACGCTACTTTGACAATATGGCGCTGCAATGGAATCGGTGACGTCACTTGGTCTAAAATACACTCGGTTTAAAATACACTTTGTATTTTAAAATTCTGGTACATAGTTTCGAAAAAATATCAATAATATATTAAATGTTCTATATTTAAATAGTTCGCCAAAACGCTACTTTGACAATATGGCGCTGCAATGGAATCGGTGACGTCACTTGGTCTAAAATACACTCGGTTTAAAATACACTTTGTATTTTAAAATTCTGGTACATAGTTTCGAAAAAATATCAATAATATATTGAATATTCTATATTTAAATAGTTCGCCAAAACGCTACTTTGACAATATGGCGCTGCATTGAATCGGTGACGTCACTTGGTCTAAAATACACTCGGTTTAAAATACACTTTGTATTTTAAAATTCTGGTACATAGTTTCGAAAAAATATCAATAATATATTAAATGTTCTATATTTAAATAGTTCGCCAAAACGCTACTTTGACAATATGGCGCTGCAATGGAATCGGTGACGTCACTTGGTCTAAAATACACTCGGTTTAAAATACACTTTGTATTTTAAAATTCTGGTACATAGTTTCGAAAAAATATCAATAATATATTAAATGTTCTATATTTAAATAGTTCGCCAAAACGCTACTTTGACAATATGGCGCTGCAATGGAATCGGTGACGTCACTTGGTCTAAAATACACTCGGTTTAAAATACACTTTGTATTTTAAAATTCTGGTACATAGTTTCGAAAAAATATCAATAATATATTGAATATTCTATATTTAAATAGTTCGCCAAAACGCTACTTTGACAATATGGCGCTGCATTGAATCGGTGACGTCACTTGGTCTAAAATACACTCGGTTTAAAATACACTTTGTATTTTAAAATTCTGGTACATAGTTTCGAAAAAATATCAATAATATATTAAATGTTCTATATTTAAATAGTTCGCCAAAACGCTACTTTGACAATATGGCGCTGCAATGGAATCGGTGACGTCACTTGGTCTAAAATACACTCGGTTTAAAATACACTTTGTATTTTAAAATTCTGGTACATAGTTTCGAAAAAATATCAATAATATATTAAATAATTAAAATTATTTAAATTATGTAAATAATTTGTGGCACATATGATCCACATACAGGACACGTTGCCATACGTCATGACAATAGATGGAGCAAAATAACCACTGAATGGCTTCCACGGGATGAAGTAAAAGTCAACGTCAAATTAATTTATTGCATCATTATCGCATACATAAGGTCTTAAAAGTTATTTATTAGGTATCACATAATGGACCCTTCTCGAGTATCGCAAAAACATATTATTATGAGGAGTGAGTTAATATTTAATTATAATATAAACAGTAATCGTTCATTGTCGTATAGTTTTATCATATAGAAAATCATTCGATAGAAAGCGACCTATAGGCAGACCACCAGCCCGATGGATCTACGACATCCGGTCCGTTGAGGGCACGCTCTGGAGCCTGGGAAGATCGCAGATACTGGCATAAGAGGGAGGAGGCCTATACCCAGCAGTGGGTAGATATAGGCTGATGATGATGACCGAGCATTGGCAAAATATGACTAAGCCGACGTCGCTTCAAAGCTACTATTTAGTATATTACCGTTTCTGACATATCCCGCACTGGAAAGCTACTATTTAGTATATTACCGTTTCTGACATATCCCGCACTGGAAAGCTACTATTTAGTATATTACCGTTTCTGACATATTCCGCACTGGAAAGCTACTATTTAGTATATTACCGTTTCTGACATATCCCGCACTGGAAAGCTACTATTTAGTATATTACCGTTTCTGACATATCCCGCACTGGAAAGCTACTATTTAGTATATTACCGTTTCTGACATATCCCGCACTGGAAAGCTACTATTTAGTATATTACCGTTTCTGACATATCCCGCACTGGAAAGCTACTATTTAGTATATTACCGTTTCTGACATATTCCGCACTGGAAAGCTACTATTTAGTATATTACCGTTTCTGACATATCCCGCACTGGAAAGCTACTATTTAGTATATTACCGTTTCTGACATATCCCGCACTGGAAAGGCGCCACGTTGGTATGCGTCCGCATGTGTTGCTTCAGGTGTACCGACTGGACGAACGTCTTGGAACATACCACGCATCTGCAAATTAAACACATGTGTATTTTTACTCAACATAAACATTCATCATTGAAAATAATACTCAACTTAAAAGTTCATCGTTCATTTATACTAATAATACTCCACTTAAAATGTTCATCGTTAATTTATACTAATAATACTCCACTTAAAGGTTCATCGTTATTTTATACTAATAATACTCAACTTAAATGTTCATCGTTCACTTATACTTATACTCAACTTAAAAGTTCATCATTCATTTATACTAATACTCAACGTAAATGTTCATCATTCATTTATACTAATAATACTCAACTTAAAGGTTCATCGTTAATTTATACTAATAATACTCAACTTAAAGGTTCATTGTTAATTTATACTAATAATACTTCACTTAAAGGTTCATCGTTAATTTATACTAATAATACTCAACTTAAAGGTTCATTGTTAATTTATACTAATAATACTCAACTTAAAGGTTCATCGTTAATTTATACTAATAATACTCAACTTAAAAGTTCATCATTCATTTATACTAATTCTCAACTTAAAAGTTCATCATTCATTTATACTAATACTCAACTTAAAAGTTCATCATTCATTTATACTAATACTCAACTTAAATGTTCATCATTCATATATACTAATACTCAACTTAAAAGTTCATCATTCATTTATACTAATTCTCAACTTAAATGTTCATCGTTCATTTATACTATTATACTACAGTACTATCTATCATAATTATATGATTTTAGCCAAGAACTAGTTTCTCTAATTATTTAACTAGTGTTATTTTCTAGGTAGCTAACTCTGGTGCCACGGTTTTTTTTATAATTACTCTGAATAGGTCAGCGCTTGATCACAATTCACCTGATGGTAAGTGATATTGAGGTCTACTACGGTCTACGGTGGATCGCGCTTACCTAGAAGGAACCGGTTCACTTTCGCCTTGAAAATCGCTAGATTGTAGTCATTGGGGGATACGGTTATCCACGGTACTATTTACTATGTACGGTACATGTACGGTACCTGTACGGTTTGTGCTTGGTATGCGTCCGCATGTGCTGGTCGAGGCCGGACTTCTGCGTGAAAGCCTTGTTGCACACGGTGCAGGGGAACGGCCGCTCGCCGGTGTGCATACGCATGTGTTGCAGTACTCCGCCCTGGAACATTTCACATCATCATCATCATCAGCTTTCACTTTATTAGAATATAATAAGAAATTCCTACTTGATAAGGCCTACTATTCTATAAAAGATTTTTTTAATGACAAATTGTGATCTATTTTATAATATCCTGACCTAATTTTATTTGTATCATGACTAAGTTTTACTCACCACAGATAATGTGTAATGTTTGTGTAACCGGCTATTACTTACTTACTTACTTTTACATTAGTGCTAGATCCAACATAAATTTGCACACCCTAACGGGTATAGTATAGAGTACATTAAATTTTAATACCTATGTAACACCTTTCGACCTATACTTCGCAAATAAAAACATTTGATTTGAATATAAATTTATTGTCCTCCTCGTCCTCGCGTCGTTTCCCTCACTGCTGAGGGTCGTGACCCGCCACGGATCATCTTCTCCCGCACGATCTTGCGCCATCGACTCCGGTCATTTGCCGTGTGAATGGCTTCATGAACTTTTGTTCCGAGTGTGGTGCGAATCTGGTCAGTCCAACGCACCGGACTTCGTCCTCGCGGTCTTTTACCCTCGATCTTGCCTGTGATAACTAGCTTCTCAAGGTTGCTCCCATCTTTACGAGCTATGTGACCGAAATACTCAAGGACTCTTTGTAGGCAGATGGATGAAAGCCTCGTCTTGATCTTCAGTTCCTTCCAACCACATAAAAAACAGCTTATACGTAATACATAAACATTGTAAACTATTCACGTAAGGCATCTTAATATTTTCGCGTAGGAAACGGTCACACTTACTTATTATTAAAAGTGTGAATGAGTGGAACAGTTTCGGTGCTTTCTGAGCACCATCTTCAGGGCGAGTGTTACACGGACCGCCGCCGGCGAGAGAAACTGTTGGACTCGTTCCAACTTTTAATAATAAGTAAGTGTGACCGTTTTCTACGCGGAAATACATTAACATACTTTATATCGCTACATATTTAACACCACACATAGATATAAAAATATTTAACACCCAGACTGACAGCCAACAAATTTAGTTCACCACAAAGATGTTGATCATGCTGGGAATTGAACCCGAGAAACCTCTGGTTGGCCATTGGGTAAGGTGAAAGATACTGACCTCAGTATTCTGAGAACTGGGTTTAGTCCTCTAACATGACTGATATAATGCACATACATACATAAATATTAACACCCAGACCGACAGCCAACAAATTTAGTTCAGCACCATGCCCAAGAAATTAATGATTTATGAATGATGCCATATTGGCCATGCCGGGAATCGAACCCGGGATCCTCTGAGGACATGAGAGTGAAAGGAGTGAGTGTAGAGACGACGGCTGATAGAGGAGAGTGGAAGAAGAAGAATTGCTGTGCCGACCCCGCCTAAGTGGGAATGAGATAACTCAGCGAAGAGACATAGGTATACAGTCGAAATCCCTAAGTTTCGCACAAGCCGATTCGCGTTCACCTTTCTTGTGAGGAGCAAAACTTTGGAATTCTCTTCCTGAGTCTCTGTTCCCTGAGAAGTACCACCTGGGGGTCTTCAGATCTAGAGTTAATAGGTAATTTCTAGGTAAGCGTGTAACATCGTAGGCCATAGTATTGTTTAACACCAGGCCAGCTGTGGTCAAACGCAAACCTATAAGTTATAAAAAAAATGGTTGCCTGTAAAGTCGGTTTACGGGCGAAGATTTTACGTGACAACGTGACCGATCATAGTTGAGTGGGAGAGAGACGCAAGGCATTCGGCGGGCCTCTCTCTCGTTCGGTGACTCATCGTAACGTTACCGGGCGTTACACTTTTTCATAAGTGACTCCCAGCCGCAACCTAATTTAAGACGTTGTCACGTCAAAAAAAGGTTAAGAAAAAGAAGATGGAAGATGGATCTGACCTGCTGAGTGAACCGCTTGTGACAAACTCCGCACGCGTAAGGTTTCTCCTTCACATGCGCCGTAGCCATGTGACTCTCCAGATCTGTGTCTGTCGTGAAGTTAGCGCCGCATGTCTGTAACATCAGATCAGTTTAGCCAAGGCTGAGAAATCCGTTTAATTAGTGCTCCAAAAATATATAATAAACTAGCTGACCCGGCAAACGTTGTTTTGCCTCACTTAGGCGTATGAAAATTAGATAGTCTAGCTTATATGACACGTTCGTAGATTTACCATAGCAGCGCCATCTATTGATTACTTACTCAACCCAGTCGAAAGGTAACGACATCTGTTAGAATCGTTTGGAGTTAACAGATAATTGTGACTGTCAAATAATAACAGACAATAATAGCAATAAATTAAAATTGCGACTATATTTTGAGATTTAAACTATCCGGTCTCTCAAGTTGGATCGAACTGCACATGGTGTGCGAATTTTATTATAATCGATTAAGTGGTTTAGGAGTCCATTGAGGTCAAACATTGTGACACGAGATTTATATATATTAAGATGTATGTTTTATTACCTCACAAGCATACGCCAGTCCATCGCCCGTGTCGAGGCGAACAGGCAGGATTCTTTCGCACACCTGGAATATTAAAAAAAAACAACAAGAATATTAAAGATTAAACTATACTATTAAAGATTAAACTATACTTATTACTATTTTAAAACCAATGCCATCTTTGCGTGTTATCAAAAAAAAATACTTTTTTTTAAACCATTTTTTACCGTTAACGGTTTATATGTATCTATATTAATATGTATGTATGTATGTATATGTAGTATATCAGTTTTGTTAACAACCATAATACAAACTAAAAATGGTTCAGTATGGAGTTACACAGCTGTGTGTGAAATGTGTTCTAATAATTATATTTATATACAGTGTATATATTTATGTACAATATTTATATTTATGTACAGTGTTAAACTCCATGTAACGTCACTTGATTTAACGACAAACTCCCTAAAGCGTCGAAATCAATTGGTGTTAGTTGGTTTAGCTAGTATTCCATACAATGAATTAACGACCACTCTCTATAACGCCATAAAATGCACAGCCCCTTCAGTGTCGTTATATAGAGTTTACAATGCATATTTAATTGATATGCCAGCTAAAATATTTTTTTGCTGGTGACCAAGTGACTGTGTGTGTTGTGTGTATGAGTGTATTTATATCTGTGTAAGGTCAGACCTGTGTCACTCCGCGTATAGGTGTTAAAAACATACCTACGGGCGGCGGCCACTGCGCAAGGGCCAATCTATGTGGCTCTTTCAATACCACAGAATAATAACTAGTACTACGTATAACCATGTACAACGTATTATGAACCGTAGCATAGTGAATTAAGGCCCATATTCCTTTGAAAAGAAATTGGTAGGTACGTAAATCATCACGTGCTCGACTGGACCGCGAGCTAAATTAAATCATATTGTTTATCAGATTGAGTTCATATTTCTTTGAAAACCATTGCGAAGTGAAGCTTCTGTACGAAGTACAAGTTATTATTCTGTGGTAAGGTTGAGAGAGAGATAGAGAGAGTATAATGTTTTTAAATCTAAACTCAAATTATTTCTTCTTGATAAAACTTATTACTCTGTAAAATTATTTCTGGAAGACCAAACTATTTGACATTAACTTATTGTATTTTCTATTCATTGACATATTAATATTGTATTACTTTTATGACTGTACTTATTGACTTTTTACTTATAATATTGGACATGTGTGTATAATTAGTGCTGCTGCCTGTATCTATTTAACAAAATGTATGTTTTAATTAATTAATTAATCAACTTTCTTACTGACATTGTAATCTTGCATGCCTGGCGGTCAAAATAGAGGGCCAACTTACTTTAATAACACCAAATGTACCTATTTTGCAAGAAATATATAATTTGAATTTGAATAATATATGGTGTTGCAGCGCCCCGTACCTGACACTTGTGCGCGCGCCGGCGCCGCGTGTGCTCGGTGCGCGCGTGCGCAGAGTACTCGCAGCACGAGAAGAACATCTGGTGGCACACGCCGTCCGCGCCCAGAGGGGACGGCTCCACGCACTCGAACGGACCTCTGTCGCACACAGAGAGAGAGATGGCTGTTAGCTGGTTGTTGGAGTGTGTGAGAGAGGGAGAGATAGAGAGAGAAAATGAAGATAGAGGGATAGTGTGTGAGAGAGATAGAGAAGAGAGAAAGAGGGAAAAGAGAGAGCGAGAGAGAGAGAGAGGGGAAAGCGAGACAGTCAATAGAGTAAGAGGGAAAAGAGAGAGAATAAAGGGAAAAGAAAGACAGAGATAGGGCGAACGAAGAAAAGAAGCTCTTTTTCTTAGCTCACTTCGCTTTTAGAGCCAGAGAGAGTTAGAGAGGCAAGATAGAGAGAGATACCAATTAAAATCAAAAGTGTTTAAAAAATGTATTAGCTACCACTAGTATAATGTACTAGCTACTACCAGGCCTGTGTCACTCCGCGTGTAGGTGTTAAAAACATACCTACGGGCGGCGGCCACTCCGGAGTGGCCAATCTAGTAGGCTGCCACAAGCGAACGAAAACACACGCGTGCGCGCTAGGTATATGTTCGACCACGTTCAACTTAATTATTTGCGAAGTACTAGTTATTATTCTGTGTTATTTGATTGATTCATTATATAATTGCAAGATGGACACAAAACGAAAAAAAGCAAAAAAAATACTGTGCAGTATTTAATTGTTTAAATATGGATCGTGATCGAAATTAAACTTTTTTTTTGTTACCTAAAGACGCTGACAGGTAAGGGTAAAATCTATTTTGACTGTATTACATAATGTTCCTATATGAAATGAAATTAATTCAAACTACAAACCGTTTCTCCCCGTACTATTTCAATATCCAAAAAGTACAATAAAAAAGATAGTTGCATTTCATTTGTCGTACATTTACGAAATTAGACTAAGAGCCCAACGCAAAATATTTTCGGTGATACTATAATAGATGATACCTATGGAATTCTATTCGCGCTAGATGGCATATGAATTAGTTTCTCGAAGTAAGCAACCATAGTCCGTGGCTCTTTCAATACCACAGAATAATAACTAGTACTACGTATAACCATGTACAATGTATTATGAACCGTAGCATAGTGAATTAAGGCCCATATTCCTTTGAAAAGAAATTGGTAGGTAGAAAACTAATCACGTGATCGACTGGACCGCGAGCTAAATTAAATCATATTGTTTATCAGATTGAGTTCATATTTCTTTGAAAACCATTGCGAAGTGAAGCTTCTGTACGAAGTACAAGTTATTATTCTGTGCTACTACTAAAGCGTACATAAACTATAATTCAAATAATGTTAAATTAAAAACAACTTATTGTATGAGAATTAGGTACTAAACATGAATGCAATAAATTTCAAATGAGCAAACGAGCTTGCGAAACATAATAATCAACAATTATGATGTAATATGTTAGGTTAGATATAAGTACACTAACATTGTTCCTCCAAATATGTATAAGTTATAAATAAAGATTTTTTTTTTGAAACTAAGAGATACCAATTAAAATGTCTATATAATACTGAGTAGAACTTTTATTTTTACCAACCCGTTACTCACAAGTTAGCCTGTACTTCTCATTCTCACGTATGAGAGACAGAGTGAGAGAGATAGAGAAAAAGGGAGACAAAAGAGAGAGATATACCAAAACAAATGTAATAATATACATAAAAACAAATCAATCAAAACTTTCTTTATTCGGACTACAAAAGGGGTCCACGGTTAGTAATAACAACTTAATAATGTTAGTATCTGGTGAAAAAAATAACCAATACAAATGAGAACAGAATCCTGAACAAAAGCATTACAGAGGTGAGCCTAAGTCATAGGGAGGTAATTTTATTAGTTCCTGTATTAAGAAAACTGCAGTTGTGCAGCTCTTTATTTAAATTGTATTCTATGTATTTTTTTTATGGTGGATAGGCAAGCGCTTGATCGAAACTCACCTGATGTTGTGATGTTGCGATCTAGGGTGGAGCGCGCTTGCCTAGAAGAAACCGATTCACTCTCGCCTTGAAGACAATGCAGTTATAGTTCAGAGGAAACAGGGATTCCGGCAATGAGTTCCACAGTAATGGCCCGCACAATATATGTGGAAGCGAAACGCTTCAACTGTATAGCGGTGCCTCCTAGCCGTCTAGAGCAGGGAGACTGCTAGGAGACACCGATATACAGTGGAAATGCCGAAAATGCGTACTAAGCGTGTCGCTTCCACGTTTATAGTACGGACGGCCAAACTGTGGAACTCCTTGCCGGAATCCCTGTTCCCACTCAACTACAACCTTAGTGTCTTCAAGGCGAGAGTGAACCGGTTTTTTCCGGGCAAGCGCGTTTCATCTTAGACTGCAATATCACTTAACAACAGGTGAGTTGTGGTCAAGCGCAAACCTATTAAGCGTAAAAAAAAAAATGCGCGCGAAAATAACTTATTGACTCAGGTGTTACTTTGCGGAAATCCATTGTAAATAGATGACAAAATTAAATATTTAGTGTACTTCCGCTGTGATCCGAAATCCAAATTAAGACAAGTAAAGGAAAAATCAACTAAGATCAATTATAATAATAATATAGCCATTTATTCAGATCTTAAGATACAAAAAATAATTAAATAAAAACAAATAAAAGTTTAAACTATTCTATACTATCTGCTGTTTGGTAATCTTTTGCAGATCTGTTTGCCAATCGGCAAAGGCCTCCTCCAACGATGACATCAAAGAGGTGGCAGGAGTGATGTGGAACAGAGTAGCCATAGTAAGGACAGAGTGGAAAAGGTTGGAGGAAGATCAATTAACCAAGCTTAATTAACTAAGATTAATTAACTAAGATCAATTAACTAAGATTAATTAAGATTAACGTTATCTATCACAATTCGGAAATTCTTAACTCTACACGTGTTTCGCCTAACCACAAGGCATCATCAGGAGATGCTGACTGCTGCTGACTCTTCGTACGACAAGTCGAAATTCTCGACTTGTCGTTCGACTGTCGAAGTACACTAAATATTTAATTTTGTCATCTATTTAAAAATGCGCGCGAGTCTAAACTGAGTGGAAATATTATCAACTCACGTGATAGCCTGCACTTCTCGCGGCTTCTAAAAAAGAGTCTAAACTGAGTGGAAATATTATCAACTCACGTGATAGCCTGCACTTCTCGCGGCTTCTAAAAAAGAGTATAAACTGAGTGGAAATATTATCAACTCACGTGATAGCCTGCACTTCTCGCGGCTTCTAAAAAAGAGTCTAAACTGAGTGGAAATATTATCAACTCACGTGATAGCCTGCACTTCCCGGGGCTTCTAAAAACGAGTCTAAACTGAGTGGAAATATTATCAACTCACGTGATAGCCTGCACTTCTCGCGGCTTCTAAAAAAGAGTCTAAACTGAGTGGAAATATTATCAACTCACGTGATAGCCTGCACTTCTCGCGGCTTCTAAAAAAGAGTCTAAACTGAGTGGAAATATTATCAACTCACGTGATAGCCTGCACTTCTCGCGGCTTCTAAAAAAGAGTCTAAACTGAGTGAAATTATTATCAACTCACGTGATAGCCTGCACCTCCCGGGGTTTCTTGGCGAGCGACTTCTTGGGGCTCTTCGCGATCTTGGCGGCGAGCAGGTCCTCCGGCTTCACGATGATGAAGCTCACGTCTGTGGAGGCCAGACTCTTCAGGTCCGTGTGGGAGAAGTTCGACAGTATCCCCTCCGAGGTCGACTTCACTTTCTTCTTGATGCTCTTCTTGGGCTGTGAATGGACAAGTACTAAGTTAGAGACATCTTCTTCTTATATATTGATGATTTTTATTTTTATGATTTTGATTATGTGTAATATGGACTATGTCTGAAATAAATGATTTGAATTTGACCATACTCCTCCGTAACTGCTTGACCTATTTTTACCAAATTTTATTTGCGTATTCAGTAGGTCTAAGAATCGGTTACTATCTATTTTATTCATACCCCTAAGTTTTTTTTTTTACTCTGAATAGGCCAGCGCTTGACCACAATTCACCTGATGGTAAGTGATATTGAGTTCTACGGTGGATCGCGCTTATTACGGCTTATATGAAGGAACCGGTTCACTCTCGCCTTGAAAATCGCTAGATTGTAGTCATTGGGGAACAGGGAATTCGGCAAGGAATTCCAAAGTCTGGCGGTTCGGACAACAAAGGTGGAGGCAAAACGCTTCTTATATATAAAATTTCCATGTCACAATGTTAGTTACCGTACTCCTCCGAAACGGCTTGACCTATTTTTGCTAAATTTTATTTGCGTATTCAGTATGTCTGAGAATCGGCTAATTCATACCCCTAAGTGAGGCGAAACAACGTTTGCCGGGCCAGCTAGTATAACTATAAGAAGCCCACTATACGTTCCCACTGCTGGGACTCGGGGTCTTCCCGCACGAGGAGAGAGATATAGGCCACAATCCAACAAGCTGTCCAAGTACAGGTTGGCGGATGACACACTTCTTCGGATATTGTGATCCTCAAACATGCCGCTTTCCTCACTATGTTTTCCTTCACCGTAAAGCGAGTGCAAATCCACACATAACTTGAAAAGCAAGTCATTGGTGTAGAACTGGTATCGAACCAGAGGCAGTCTGATTGAAAAGTAGACGTTTTTGCCACCAAGACACACTTGCTTTTTGTATTAACAAATGAACAGACAAGTACTAAATTAGAAACATAAAATTACTAATTTTATGTTACATAAGTACTTTTTTACATAAAGGTGCAATTTTTAGTATACCATACCCCATACTTTAGTATGGGGTATGGTATACTTATATATACATATATGGTATATATATACTTATATGGTACACTTATAGTTTGTATAATGATTTCTAACATAACTGATATAATGCACATCTTATCTTATCTTAATATATATAAATCTCGTGTCACAATGTTTGTCCTCAATGGACTCCTAAACCACTTAATTGATTATAATAAAATTCGCACACCATGTGCAGTTCGATCCAACTTGAGAGATAGGATATCAAATTATAGTCGCAATTTTAATTTATTGCTAATTATTGTCTGTTATTATTTGACAGTCACAATTATCTGTTAACTCCAAATGATTCTAACAGACGTCGATACCTTTCGACTGGGTTGAGTAAGTAATCAATAGATGGCGCTGTACCCCTAAGTGAGGCAAAACAACGTTTGCCGGGTCAGCTAGTACATACATAAATATTTAACACCCAGACCGACAGCCAACAAATTTAGTTCATGACAAAGATATTGGCCATACCTGGAATCGAACCCGGAACCTTCTGATTGGCCATTGGGTAGGGTAAAAGATACTGACCTCTATTCTGAGAACTGGGTTTAGTCCTCCATGACTGATATAATGCACATACATACATAAATATTAACACCCAGATGGACAGCCAACAAATTTAGTTCACCACAAAGATGTTGATCATGCTGGGAATCGAACCCGGAACCTTCTGATTGGCAGTGTGTCATGGTAATCATTACGCCAATGAGGTCGTCAAAACTAAAGGATTTTTTTACTCTATAGAGTATACAGAGCTGTATACAGCTACACACTTGACAAGCAGTTTGGTAACATAAGTAAGAGACACACAGGCCATAGGTGGTAGTCTGATACAAATACAAATCAAATACAAATCATTTATTGATAACACCAAAGTTACAAGTCAAATAATTAGATAACATTATAAAAGTATCTGATATGTATCCATGTCAATTTTCAATTATATTCTAGTACTATAATATTGTCGCGAAGCTCCCAGAACAGAATGTTCCAGAAAACACAGGAACACCTTCTGTCTCACTCTCACACATATTTGTTGTCTCACTGCTACAGTAACTCGAACATTCTAGATTATACTGGGGAGTAGTATATAAGATTCGAAAACTTCCCGAACGCCGCCTGTTTGTTTACGTGTGTAAACAAACATCTTCTATCTCATTCGACACTACCTCGAATTCTCTTAAGGAATAGTTCCGAACGTTCGATATATAGAACTTACGAGAGCTTGTATGATCGGGTATAAAAGAGCGGACGGAACGATCGGAAGTTAGTTATCTGCGAGATGTCGTAGAGTTAACTGCGAGTTGTCGGAGAGTTAACTCCGAGCGATACCCCGAGCGAAAAGTGCGATTAGTGACTACGAGTGTACGACTCCGGCGAGGAACAAGGATTGCGACTGCACACGATTTGGACGTTTCGACGAGTTGGAAGACCAGACACGTACAATCAGCGTGGGGATTCCATAGTGAATAAATCCTAGTTATCCACGAAACTCATATAGTATAGTTTTAGTCATATACCCAAACCTTTATCCCGAGTGCCCCGTCCAGCACGTAACAATATCATTACAATAGTATATGATATTAATCATAATGTCAATTTTCACTACTAATTCTAGTATCTAATATAATATCAATACAAAAGTATATGATATGAATCAAATGTCAATTTGTCAATTTAAATGTCTGAAATTAATAGCTCTCAAGGAGGCTGTTTGAGGACCACACCGTTAGGTGCTTGGTGACAGGATTTCAACTTGAAGATAAGGTGGTTTTCAACTTGAAGATAAGGTGGTTTTCAACTTGAAGATAAGGTGGTTTTCAACTTTAAGATGAGGTGGTTTTCAACTTTAAGATAAGGTGGTTTTCAACTAGAAGATAAGGTGGTTTTCAACTTGAAGATAAGGTGGTTTTCAACTTGAAGATAAGGTGGTTTTCAACTTGAAGATGAGGTGGTTTTCAACTTGAAGATAAGGTGGTTTTCAACTTTAAGATGAGGTGGTTTTCAACTTTAAGATGAGGTGGTTTTCAACTTGAAGATAAAGTGGTTTTCAACTTTAAGATGAGGTGGTTTTCAACTTGAAGATTAGGTGGTTTTCAACTTTAAGATGAGGTGGTTTTCAACTTGAAGATGAGGTGGTTTTCAACTTGAAGATGAGGTGGTTTTCAACTTGAAGATAAGGTAAAAGATACTGACCTCAGTATTCTGAGAACTGGGTTTAGTCCACTTCTCAGGGTTGCCCGTGGAGAAAGCCTCCAAGTGTTCCATGCTGGCATGGTTGCGCAGCGCTATGGGGCTGGCAAACCCTTTATGACAGATGCTGCAGAACACTTCCTCGCTGTCCGAGTCTACTTCCTCCTGCAATAACAATTTTAAATAACTTATTGACTCAGGCGTTACTTTGCGGAAATCCATTGTAAAGCTTTAAAAATTGTAATCGTTGCGAGAATAGCAGAAGCCATAACCAGAAAATCCAGCGTGATCTTGCCAACACTAATACGGGGCATCAATTATACTCAGCAACAGAGTGGTTCATAATTGGAACAAGTTGCCCGAGGAAGTAGTTAGTGCTACGTCAGTGAACAGCTTTAAAAACTGGCTTGATAGCTGGTTGCAGAAAACAAAAAAATCTCTTGCTAACCTGTGATCAGTGCACCAGTGGACTTTAAACATTGACATAGAACAATGGACATTTTATGAACAGTTAAAAATTTAATTTCAACTTAGTGTGATATAGGCACTATAAATCAAATAAATAAATAAATAGAAGACAAAATTAAATATTTAGTGTACTTCTGCTGTGATCCAGTCTAGGATACATAACACTACTTTCAAATTTTTTTTACGCTGAATAGGCTTGCGCTTGACCACAACTCACCTGATGTTAAGTGATATTACAGTCTAAGATGAAGCGCGCTTGCCTAGAATAAACCGGTTCACTCTCACCTTGAAGACAGTAAGGTTGTAGTTCAGTGGGAACAGAGATTCCGGCAAGGAGTTCCACAGTTTGGCCGTCCGTACTATAAACGTGGAAGCGACACGCTTAGCACGCATTTTCGGCATTTCCACTGTATAACGGTGTCTCCTAGCAGTCTCCCTGCTCGTTCGGTAATGGAAAGGGGCCGGGGGAATTAAGTCATGTAATTCCGACGCACACTCGCCGAAATGCAACCTGTAGACTAGGCTAGGTAACCCAGACTGCCTAAACACTAGGCTAAAGAGGCAGTCACAGATTTGTTAAACAGTTCTATTGGTTGATAGAGGTGAACTTTTGTTTGAATATACGTAAATATGAAATTACTAACCTTAATCTGGATCTGGATTGGATATGGCATCATGAACTCCATTTTTGTACGAATAACAACGAAAAACACTAATCACGAGTAAAAAAATGCTGAAAAGAACACGAATAAGTTACTAATGCATTTTAAAAGCCACGGAAAATTCCGTTTTATGGTAAGCTTTGTAAGAGAACCTAACCTAACACTTTAGATGCTTATAACTACTTGGGTCTATATATTTCTCCAAGAATTTGCATGATTTATTGAAAAATAATACTTTGTTTACAAATCAACTCGAAAAAGCGGGAAAAAGAATGACAATTAAAAATAACTTTTTCTAAAAAACAAACGCTTTGGCTATGGCGTTATTGGGTCAAGAAAAAAGTAAATATCATTGAAAGATTATTACGGAATGCATAGAATATGGTTCTAGAAAGGTTAAAATGCACTTACCAAGGAAATAACACAGTAAAAGAGCCTAATAGTACACTAAAATCGAGTATTTCACTAAAACCCCAATTATTATACGGGTATGGCAGATTGGCCAATGTTTTTTTTTTATTAAAAAAAAAGAAATCTTACGAAAAATAAAAAAAAATAATTTGACTTTCAATTGTCAAAACAAAAAAATGAGTTCACACTTTAAAAAAATGTTACAAGGCGCTTGAACTTGGATATTTTATGTGAAATACGTAGGTTTTGTCACGAAATACGCCATGTACAACGCGAAAAGTGAACCAGGAAGGTGGTTATGATCGATAAGCCGCCATTTCGTGGTTTCTTGGCTTGCGTTGCGTAGTAAAAAGTCATGAATCAACCAACGCCCGCTTGCTCTGTGACGTAAAATAAACATGGCGGCGGCATGTCCTGTGTCCATTTACCTTCTAATAACTGTATGAAGGCCGTTTACTATAAATATACGAAGCTGGTTATACCTTTTTAATCATGATTGGAATATTTAAGAATACATTTTGGCGTATAGGTATATAGACGCGTATTCAACATGAATATGAATACTACTTATGATAGTGACAAGCGCGCGAACGTCGCGCCCTAGAAAGAGCGGCAATATTCAAAATTGCTGCGACGGAAAACACATTCCTTAGTTCTAAAAACAATTATGATAATATTATAGATATAATAAGATAATAATAATATATAAACAATATTTATTTGAAAATCAATTACTACAATATTTAAATAAGTAAACGACTAAATATGTCAAAAAATTCCATTTCTTTATAATGAATTGCATATTGCAAGATATATAAAAATAATTAAGAGTCGTATTGTCTGTGACCTATATTGTTTTTATTTTGTTATCCGTGTATTGGCATCAATGATGGTATAATAGGCGTATGGCGCTTATATTAATATTTTTTTTGTATTATCGAATCTGTGAAAGTACCTAACTGATTTCGACATACCTGTTTACACAATAGGCAACCCAATAGTTTGTCCAGGTAAAAGATAAGCAACCCTGGGGCTGCACGTTCTATATGATCTATACTTCAACTCAGGATATATATTTTTTTATAAATCATTTTCCAAAATAAAATGAAAAATATTCTGTCCAGGATTTTGTGATTAAATTAGAAATAAGATATTAGAAGACAAAATTAAATATTTAGTGTATTACAGTCATATAAATACACTAAATATTTAATTTTCTCATCTATTTACAATGGATTTCCGCAAATTAACGTCTGAGTCAAATAAGTTAAGTAAGATATTAAGTATAGAACAAAATATGTTATAAAACATTTTCGGCTGATTATGTATTATGGTTGCTAACACAACTGATATACTACGAGTATAGATATACTACATATACATACATAGTAGGCTTTTTCGATACATAATCAACACCCAGACCGGCAGCCAACAAATAAGCTTATCACAAAGATGTTGGCCGTGCCGGGATTGGTTGTCATGGTTACAACCCAGGACCCTCTGGTTCCCCCCCGTGGGGCCCCGCATTGTCGAGGCGGGGGGGCTCAGTAACCGTGGCCTGGTCACCCACGGTGAAGCGAAGAGGGTCCCTGAGGCGGGCCACTCCCTAGACTTGTAATCCCTGTACGCAAGTTCTAGATGGAGTGGCACCAGTAGGTTGCGGAACCTCGTTTCGGGGGGGTTTCGCAACTGAGGCGGGCTGCGGTGTGGTTTGGGAGGCACCGCAGCTGAAGGTGTGGGGCCGCGGCAGGAGAGAAGTGTCGGTATTACGATGCGCCGCTCTTCCTACCTGCCGCGGCCTCGACGGGGTCGCCACCGTTGATGGCGGACGCGGTGGGGCCGCAGGGAGAAGGGAGTGGTAACCGGAGACTACCACTTTCCCTATTCTCTGCGGCCGTAGTGGCATGTGACGGGGCCACAGACCTGACCCGTCACGGGGGACCTAGGACGTCGGACTGGGGTTGTCCGGCGTCCATTGCACTCACGGTCCCCGAGGTGGTTGCGGTGCACTACGTGCACTGCAAGGGGAGTCATCCCCTGAGGAGGAGTCTCTCTCAGGCTAGCCGAGGTGGGCGGGGTGGTGGGTTAATGCGAGAAGCGGAACCTCACCCCGCCCTTACCGGTGAGGAGGCCATCGTGAGGTTTTAGTCGGTAGTGATGCCCTTCTGGCATCGAGCCCGACATACCCCACCCACCTCCCCGGGTGTGGTGGGCATGCGTAAATGCATTTCCTCACGTTAAAAAAAAAAAAAAAAAAAAAGGACCCTCTGGTTGGCAGTCCGGCAAGGAGGTAGTTGTCATAATAACTTCTAGTATAAGCTAAAGTTTAATAGTAAAATTAAAATACATCTTAACATGCAACTGTATTTAACAATACAATTCATATAATTTTGTTCTTACATTTGAGATAGTATAAGCAGCCCACTATACGTTCCCACTGCTGAGACTCGGGGCCTTCTCTCGCTCAGAAAGATATAAGCCATAATCGCTGGCCAAGTGCGGGTTGGCGGATGACACACGTCTTCGCATATGCTCCTCAAACATGCCGGTTTCCTCACGATGTTTTCCTTCACCGTAAAGCGAGTGCAAATCCACACATAACTAGAAAAACAAGTCATTGGTGTAGGGCCGGGATCGAACCAGGGGCCGTCTGATTGAAAAGCAGACTTTATTACCACCGAACCACATTCGCTTTTTAAGATAAATATAATAGTGATTGTTATTTTAAGATTGAAGGACATAAAAATAAGGAAGCGAAAGTTTGCGCCGTGAATACAAAAAGTTAAATGTCACGAACGTTGCTAACAAAACCTCATTTTGCTGTTATTCAGTTGTTTAATCAATAATTTTATGATTCCTTCTGTTCTAATCTTGTTATAAAAGAAAGTAGATAAAATGTTAATGTAATGTAACTTATGTGATATAACGCTACGAATTAATCTGTAATAGTAGCATATGAATAAGAATAAATATATTGTTCAACTGTGCTAGAAGATCTTAAGTGTAAATACAGGTAAATAGTATCAACAGTCGTGTCCATTGTGAATCTACACTAATATTATAAAGAGGAAAACTTTGTTTGTTTGGTTGTAATGAATAGGCTCAAAAACTACTTGACCAATTTTAAAAATTCTTTAACCATTCGTAAGCTACATTATCCACGAGTAACATAGACTATATTTTATTTTGAAAAATTAGGGTTCCGTAAGATATTTGGATTTTTAGGACACAAACTGAAAAAAATCAACCAAAGAAGTTACTTGTTTTGCGTACGCTGCCTAAACTACAAAAGATAGAACCATAAAATATTGTAATTAATTGTAGATCTTATAAATATCTACAAAAAAGTCCGCGACACACTATACCTATCTATGTCGAGTGAGGCACAACAACCACATTTTTTTTAAAAATCTTGAATTTTTTTTGAACTACATTTAAACGCGTTTATTTTACTCGTGCTATTAATCCTTACCAAAATAAATTATTTCATCAATAAGTACAGTTTATGTTGATAATATTTGGTCTTTGAATGATTAAAATTGGACGTTTGGTTTTGAAGTTGTGGCGAAATTAAAATATTACGATCAGTTGTACTGCGGGACTGCAGGCAGAAGTGAACACTTTTGCCGGGAGCAAGACTTAGTTAGCGCTTTGCGGGCGATCCTTTAGTTAGTTCTAAGATAATATTTAGTATCGGTATACAATAATTATGTATTGCTTCTTAACAATACGTTTTACAAAAAATATAGTTATTCTACTTAAATTAAAACAATTGCTATCTTAAATACCTATTATATAATCTATGAAATCCCTAGCACATATTCATAATAATCTAAATTGAAATATTCCTTTAAAGCCAAATATAATGTTTTCTCTAAATTGGAACTGCATACTAAAAGTCAAATAAAAAGATCAGAAACAATCAAATCAAACAAATAAAGATCTGTAAATTCACACAAAAAAAAAACAATTCAATATACTAGAAGTTAAGGAAGTTAAACATTAAACATTTGAAATGTAGAAAACAAAATTAGTATAATATTATATTACATTAAATAGTAGAGCACGACCTAAGAAGATGTAAATAACAAATAAAAAAAAATACATACAGTCGAATATATAACCTCCTCCTTTTTTGAAGTCGGATAAAAAATATAGTACTAGTAATAAAGAACATCAAAGTTTGAAAGTTTGACACCCTCTCACTCCCAAGTGTTACATTTAAATTGGACAATTTAAATATACACTCTTATGGACGTTAATAACTTACATTAGCTTAATCTGACAATTTGGAGTATGCCTGCCAACCAACTTTTATTTTCAGTCGTTATTAAAGACAATCCCACCAACGAGGAAAGCTTGTATTTGGTGGAGATACTCAAACGAGTTCAAGGTATCTCTCATATCTTAATCTGAGGCGCTCGAGATACTACATTTTTTTTATTTTTTTTTTTACTGGTAATGGGCTTGCGCTTGACCGCAATTCACCTGGTGGTAAGCGATATTGCGATCTAAGGTGGAGCGCGCTTGCCCAGAAGAAACCGGTTCACTCTTGCCTTGAAAACCGCTAGATTATAGTTATCGGGGAACAGGGAATTTGGCAACGAATTCAACACTTCCACTTCAAATCCCTTCTTCGGCTCCCCTAGTATAGTTTGCGATCAATTTCAGCAATAAAACCTTGACCTCTTTGAATAAAATAAAAACTTTTTGGGCTAAATAAACGAAATGGCCAAAGCCACGACTATAAAGGAAGCAATAAAGAAGTGGGAGGAAAAGAGTGGGCAGCACGCAGCGACCGCCACGGAGGTTAGTTTGGTGTTCCAATGGCCGCCCATAGAGAAAATGGATAATACTTTAGGCACGCTTACTGAATGCGAGTAAGTAGAATCTTCTTCTTCTTCTTCTTTACCATTTCCCACTAGGCGAGGTCGGCACAGCATGTTTTTCTCTTCCACGCCACTCTATCAGCCGTCATCTCCACATTCACTCCCTTCTCATTCATATCCTCATTCACACAATTCATCCACGTCTTCTTTGGTCTACCTCTCCTTCCGCTACTACTTACAATCATATCCATACTTCTCCTAGTCACATGCATCTCCTCTCTACGCATTACATGTCCGTACCACGCTAACCGTCCACTCTTCACTTTCTCTGAAACAGGCGCCACTTTCAAACTTCCTCTAATATACTAATTTCTTACCTTGTTCATTCTTGTTATATTACTCCACACATCCATCGTAAGTAGAATAATTTTGATAAATTTAATTTATTTATGTTCTTTTTAAGATTCCGTACCTAAAAGGTAAAAATTGGCCAAGTACGAGTTGGGCTCGCGCATAAAGGGTTACCATTGTTGTATGGGAGCCCCTCTTAAATATTTATTTTATGTCAAATTTATAATTTGATTTGAAAGGTAATGGACATTTGTACATACCGTGAAAATGTTAGGTGTTTACATGCTACCGTTATTAATATATAGCAAAAATATACCTAAAAACGGGTCATTTGTACGACACCCCCCTTAATATTTTAATTTTTTATTTTTAGTATTTTATAAGATTCCTCCTCCAGGAGTGGTAGTTAATTAAAACACCCACGGCTCATATTCAACTCAATAATCATTTATTGCTTTACTTTTGCAAAATACACTGGCTTACTTTAACTTAATTAGTACAATGTCGTCCACTCACTAGCGTAGTTGTCGATCGACTGCCCCTTACTTAGCATCCCCACTCTGATCTTTGTTCGGACGGTGGTACCGTCAACTATAAAAATATATCTTCTTTTTATGGGTGGTGTTACCAGTCCTTATTTGCCAAAATACTACTAACTCCAAATAGTAGAAAACAAAGATCAGGGTGTGGATATCTTAGGATAACACATAGGTACCTTACAATTTGTTGTTATAGCGGTACGAGAAATACATATCTAGAGAAAGTTTCAGCTTTCTAGCTATTACGGTTTCTGAGATGCAGCCTGGAGAACAGAAGTTTTGAAATTTTAAAAATTATGTCAATTTATTCATTTGTTTAAGTATGCAATAAATGATTTGTTTTTTTTAGGAAATTGAGTTTATCTACGAATACCATTGAAAAAGTGACAGGTTTGACGAGCTTAAAGAAGCTACGCGTATTGTCTTTAGGACGAAACTATATTAAATCATTTGCTGGCATGGTGAGTAGTATGAAAAAAAAATATTTGTAGAAGTATTATGATTTACTTGCTGCGCACTTTCTGTTTATTTGAAGGGGGGGTCCCATACAACAAACGTAAATTTTAAGTAGTAATCGATTCAGTACAAAATTAGACAATTTCACCAACATTTTAGTTTTCAATAGAAATAAGTATCTACCGAAATTTAGTTTTCCGTAGAAATATCTACCGAAATTTTCATAGTTTAACTAACGGTTGAATCAAGCTATATACGAAGTTTTGTATTGTTTTGCATCGATCCATTACAAAATTAGACAATTTCAGCAACTTTTAGATATCAAACGTAATTTTAAGTAGTTTTTCTGCAAATAGTGATCGCTGACGGGACGACTATTACATTTAATTTTTTTTGGACATATGTTAGTCTGAAATAAATTATTTGATTTGATTTGATTTGATAAATCATTTTTTTAATGATTTCCAGGAGTGTCTAGGCGATACCCTGGAAGAGCTATGGGTGTCGTACAACCTAATAGAGAAGCTGAAAGGTATTCACGTGCTGAGAAGTTTACGCGTCTTGTACATGAGCAATAACTTGGTCAAGGATTGGCCGGAGTTTAATAAATTACAGGTACGGTAATACCCCGACTTACACTACCTCGACTTACGCGAATTCGGAGTTACGCGATTTAATTTTCTCGTCTATTTAACCGACTTCAAAAAGGAGGAGGTTATATATTCGACGTGTATGTATTTTTTTTTTTTTTATGTATGTTCACCGATTTCTCAGCCATTTGTGGATCGATTCTCAAAATTCTTTTTTTAATTGAAAGAGTATGGTTCTGAATTGGTCCCATTGTCACCAAAATAGGATCTGATGATGGATTCCTAGGGAAATCGAAGGAAAACCTAAAAAGTTAGGTTATGTTTACGCCCGAAGAGAGATTCACGCTCGTTCGGCTGTACTGATATTCTTGAAATTTAAGATGAAAATAGGTAAGACTATGTGTTAACACATAGGCTACTTTTTATCCCGAATATAATTACTGTTCCCGTGGGATGCACCAAATAACACATAAATCTTTATAACTTCTTCACGCCCGAACGGCTGTACTGATGTTGATGAAATTCGAGATGAAGATAGGTTAGACTATGTGTTAACACATTGGCTACTTTTTATCCCGAAAATAATTACTGTTCCTGTGGGATGCACCAAATAACACATGACACACTGATTTCGCTTAAATTTGATATGGGGGTAGACTAGACCTTGTATAACACGAAGGTTACTTTTTATCTTAAAAGTCATTGCTACCCTTGGGATACCCAAATAACTCGATAACCTATTTCACTTCTTCGCGCTCATACGGCAATACAGATTTCACTCATGTAAAATTTGATAATATATTAATAGACTAGACACTCGAACGGATAAAAAAAATATTTACGGGCTCGCTTCGCTAGGAGTTATCCCACTTCGTTCGACTTTCCCCCAGGATGTTTTGGGCTTATGACACTCCAAATATTATATAATTTGTGCTGCTTTGGACTTCTTTATGCTCAAATGGTTTGAACAAATACGGTGAAAATTTTCGCGCTCGCTTCGCTCGCGCATTGCTCGATACGCTCGCATCCAGCTCGCTTCGCTCGCCCTTGGTCCTAGTACGTTTTGACACAACAAACATTATGTTATTTGTGCTGCTCTGGACTTCTTTATGCTCAAACGGTTTAAAGAAATACGGTGAAAATTTTCGCGCTCGCTTCGCTCGCGCATAGTTCGGATCGCTCGCATCCGGCTCGTTTCGCTCGCATCCGGCTCGCTTCGCTCGCTGTTGGTTCTAGTAAGTTTTGACACAACAAACATTATGTAATTTGTGCTGCTTTGGACTTCTTCAAGCTCAAGCGGTTCGAACAAATACGGTGAAAATTTTCGCGCTCGCTTCGCTCGCAATTAGTTTTAGTACGTTTTGACACAAAAAACATTATGTAATTTGTGCTGCTTTGGACTTCTTTATACTCAAACGGTTCGAACAAATACGGTGAAAATTTTCGCGCTCGCTTCGCTCGCGCATAGCTCGCTTCGCTCGCATCCGGCTCGCTTCGCTCGCAATTGGTTCTATTACGTTTTGACACAACAAACATTATGTAATTTGTGCTGCTTTGGACTTCTTTATGCTCAAACGGTTCGAACAAATACGGTGAAAATTTTCGCGCTCGCTTCGCTCGCATCCGGCTCGCTTCGCTCGCAATTGGTTCTATTACGTTTTGACACAACAAACATTATGTAATTTGTGCTGCTTTGGACTTCTTTATGCTCAAACGGTTCGAACAAATACGGTGAAAATTTTCGCGCTCGCATCGCTCGCGCATAGCTCGCTTCGCTCGCGCATAGCTCGCTTCGCTCGCATCCGGCTCGCTTCGCTCGCAATTGGTTCTATTACGTTTTGACACAACAAACATTATGTAATTTGTGCTGCTTTGGACTTCTTTATGCTCAAACGGTTCGAACAAATACGGTGAATATTTTCGCGCTCGCTGCGCTAGCATACAGCTCAATTTGCTCGCAATTGGTTGCCTGCCTGGTACACGCCAGAGGTTTTTTGATCGTGAAGTTTATTTGGCTCTCTAAGTATAGCTAAAACTTAAAAAATATCATGACTAACCACTAAAAATGTAAAAATAAAATTGTTTTAAAAAACAAAGAACCGACTTCAAAACACAACTAAAAAGGGAAAAATAATTTTAAGCCTACATCAAATCAAGAATAGTTATATAAGTAGAATCGAAGAGTTTATTTCATGTACTTATAAAAAACTATTTTAAATTTTTATTAATCCTGTTTTCTTGAAGTCGGTGCCATCTAAGAAGAACAATTTAATGTTTGTTAAAAAAACTATTTTCAATTGTCTTTCTTTGCTGGCACCGACTCCAAGAATACAGGATTCATAAAAATTTAAAATAGTTTTTTGTAAGTACATGAAATAAACTCTTCGATTCTACTTATATAACTATTCTTGATTTGATGTAGGCTTAAAATTATTTTTCCCTTTTTAGTTGTGTTTTGAAGTCGGTTCTTTGTTTTTTAAAACAATTTTATTTAACGTTTTTTGTTTGAAAATCGCGCACTTCAGATTGTGTTTATACATTTTATTAATATAGTTTGTCATATTATCTAGAATTAAATTAAAATTTATTTCCTAAATTATTGTTTTATATTTCCTAAATTATAGTCTCCGGTCCCAATTAAACATACTTTGTATGACTTTATAGGTATGTATATGCAAAATTGTACCCCGACTTACGCGAATTCGACTTACGCGGATAGCGCTCGGTCCCACCTATCGCGTAAGTTCGGGGTATTACTGTACGGTTTTATATTTTCAGTATGGATTTAAAAGTAAAATAAAGCGACGCTCCGGTCTAATAGTCTAGTCAACAAGTGCCTTTTTGGACAACTTTTTTCAGCAGTCTCCGAAAATTATGATTGAGGTGTCATTCGATTCGGAATGGCATCTAGATAGTTTTCGAAAAACAATGATGTTCCGCAAATAAAAAAAATAAATAAATAAAAACGTAAAAATAAAGAAATTTAGAAATTTTTTGACCACGGATTATTGTTTATTGATCTGTCTTGTAAGCACCTGATTTTTTTCAAATTTTAATTTTCATATTTAATAAGTTTAAATAATATTTATTCATTCAAAGTCCGAAAGAGGCGTGTCTTGCGCAAGCCGGAGTACCCGTTTTCGGGCGTATTTTCAACCCTCTGGGAAAATTATAAATAATTGTCCTACAATTCCGAAAGTCTTAATTTTTATTAGGAAATTTCCTCTTCTTTCTGAATCTCAAATTTGAAAAATCTTTATTAGTTTATGAGATATTTGCAAAAAACTAAACCCCTCTCTTTTTTTTAGTTAATTGTTAATAACTTTTGTAATTTTTATTTGCGGAACTTCATTGTTTTTTGAAAACTATCTAAATGCCATTCCGAATCGAATGACACCTCAATCATAATTTTCGGAGACTGCTGAAAAAAGTTGACCAAAAAGGCACTTGTTGACTAGACTATGAGGTACAGTGAGTCTAGTCATCATTATAAAGAATTTAAACTAAAAGTATTATGACAATGTAATGTTTGGTCATTTGTTATTTAGTATGCAGTCTATTAATTAGTTTTTTTTTTATTTATGGACTCCTAAACCACTTAACCGATTATAATAAAATTCGCACACCATGTGCAGTTTGATCCAACTTGAGAGATAGGATAGTTTAAATCTCAAATTATAGTCGCAATTTTAATTTATTGCTAATTATTGTCTGTTATTATTTGTCAGTCACAATTATCTGTTAACTCCAAATGATTCTAACAGATGTCGATACCTTTCGACTGGGTTGAGTAAGTAATCAATAGATGGCGCTGCTATGATAAATCTACGAACGTGTCATATAAGCTACACTATCTATTTTTCATACCCCTAAGTGAGGCAAAACAACGTTTGCCGGGTCAGCTAGTATACTATAAAACCTAGTGAAGCAACCATTAGATATATCTAGTGGTTGCTTCACTAGGCGGTTCATTCATTCATTCATTCATTCATTCATAACGTATCTCCAGGAGCTTCCACACCTAGAAGACCTCCTCTTCGTCGGGAACCCGCTGTACGACGCGTGTGAGCTGGAGGCCTGGCGAGCCGAGGCTGCCAGACGACTTCCTAACCTGAAGAAGTTGGATGGAGAAACCGTGCTGCGAGAGGATGACCCGCCTCTCACAGTGGCTGATATGCAGGTAACTTCTTCTTCGTATGAGCTTAGTGGAGTTAAGACAGAGACAAGTAAAGGGAGAGGCAGAGATAAAGGCAGAGATAGAGGCAGAGGCAGAGACAACCGGACGAGCAGGGAAACACCAAAGCGGCATCGTTATACCGTGGAGGTTCCAAAGTCGCGTACTAAGCGGTTTGCCTCCACCTTCATAGTGCGAACTGCGAAGGTGTGGAACTCTTTGCCAAGCTCCCTGTTCCCTGAGAGCTACAATCTGGCGGTTTTCAAAGCAAGAGTGAACCGGTTTTTTCTGGGTAAGCGCGCTCCACCTTAGATCATAATGTCGCTTGCCATCAGGTGAATTGTGATCAAGCGCAAGCCCATTTAATGTAAAAAAAAAACAAAGATGAAGACCAAAGACGAAGACAAAGACAAAAACGAAGACGAAAACGAAGATGAAAACGAAGACGAAAACGAAGACGAAGACGAAAACGAAGATGAAAACGAAGACGAAAACGAAGACGCAGACGAAGACGAAGTCAAACCACAATATCCGAAGACGTGTGTCGTCCGCCAACCCGCACTTGGCCAGCGTGGTTGATTATAGCCTATATCTCTCACTTCGTGAGAGAAGGCCTCGAGTCCCAGCCGTGGGACCGTATAGTAGGCTGCTTATGCTATATAAATGTAAACTTGCTATCAAATTTAATTATCAAATTAAAAAAATATATATTTTAAAAATGTATCCTAGCTATCAATTCAAATAAAATTGTAAAATTTAATAAAAATTAATATTTAATGGGGGCTCCCATACAACAATGGTACGGAACCCCTCATGCGCCCCAACTCGCACTTGGCCAATTATTCTTAAATTTTTTTTTTTCTTTCCAGCCCGATGGCGGGGATGGAGTGGAAACTTTGGTTAGCGCCGAGACTAATGATTAAGGTTCTGTTGTACCGAGTTTCGCCACGACATATATATTTGAGCAAAGTGCCGTGCGCGCGGCAGAAGGTGTTTTACGAAATAATCTTAATATATATAAATCTCGTGTCACAATGTTTGTCCTCAATGGACTCCTAAACCACTTAACCGATTATAATAAAATTCGCACACCATGTGCAGTTCGATCCAACTTGAGAGATAGGATAGTTTAAATCTCAAATTATAGTCGCAATTTTAATTTTGTGCTAATTATTGTCTGTTATTATTTGACAGTCACAATTGTCTGTTAACTCCAAATGATCATAACAGATGTCGATACCTTTCGACTGGATTGAGTAAGTAATCAATAGATGGCGCTGTACCCCTAAGTGAGGCAAAACAACGTTTGCCGGGTCAGCTAGTAATAATATAAAATGTCCATGTCACAATGTTAGTTACCGTACTCCTCCGAAACGGCTTGACCGATTTTTACCAAATTTTATATGCGTATTCAGTAGGTCTGAGAATCGGCTACTATCTATGTTTCATACTCCTAAGTTAGACAAGACAGCGTTTGCCGGGTCAGCTAGTTTATATAAAATCTAGAATTAATTGACTTGAAATTATAAGCTCCGACGATTCTAGATAATAAACTAAAACAGTAAAAGTTGTTTTATTTTCTTCATTACTTTCTGCTGAAGCTCAACATTTTAAACAAATTGTTTTTTGTAAACTGTTATTACTTTGTAAATCTATACCAATATTATAAAGAGGAAAAGTTAGATTTTTTGTTTGACGCAAATAGGCTCTGAAACTACTTACTGGACTGAATGGAAAAATTCTTTCACCGTTGGGAACCTACATTATCCCGAGTAACATAGGCTATACTCGTATTTTGTTTCTCTTTGCAACTTACATTATTTTATAGCCCGTGCGCAGCCGGGACGATCTGCTAGTAAATAATAAACGATATTTAACTTACAAAGATCTTTATTTCTCAAACCCAATAAAACGTATTTCTGTAATTTCTAATTTAGTATGTGTCTTTAATAATTGAAATCCTCGAGGTAATAAAAACATATGTACCAGCGAATTAGGATAAAAAGAATAGTAACTTGGTCGATAAAATGGTTCTACCGTACACGCGTAAAATACCGCGGTGGGTGGGGCAAAACAGATACTCGCGCGAACGCGTGGCGTCGACCGACCAATCGCGTGCGAGCTTTGTGTGTGTGTGTTTCGTTGGTATAGGAGTATAATTGTGTGCGTAGATAGATCCTAATTCTAAGCGGCAACTGTATGGAGTTACTCTTCCGTTTATTCTAGTTCGCTCGTAGGTACCCAAATCAAAAGATGCCCAATTTAATGTAATTTTCACAGCAATTTAGTGGTGTAAGAAAATTAAGTAATTGTAGCTTATAGTATGAATTTCGCACCCAACCAATCCATCATTAGAAATTTAAATGTATTATTAATATTATTATTTTTTAAATTAAGGCACACAATATACGACATTATTAGGCTCCAAATTATTAATATTACCAATCTGTCGAATATTCATAATATCATTTGCATCGAAATAATTTGCCTCAATATTACTCTCATTAATTGTATCTTTCATATTGGAATGGCAGTATCCATTTGAATCTATATTATCATTTTTAATAATATTACTTAGAAGATTCTTATTAAAAGAGTTTGAATTATTAATATTGTTCGAATACGTGATTGATTCAACATCGTTATTATTATTGGTATTAGATAGCAACCTATTATTATTATTTCTAATATTACTATTATTAGAGTCTTTATTATTAAAATTTGGTTGTCTCTGAGAAGTCTTATTACCAGAGTTTGTTTTATTCAAATTATTCGAATACGTGAATGATTCAAATTTGTTATTATTATTGGAATAAGAGAGTCGCAATCCCATATTATTATTACTCGAGTCTGTATTATCAATAATATCATTCGAGTATGTGATTGATTCAAAATTGTTTTTATTATTATTCGTATTAATGTTTCGGTTTCGCATATTATTATTATTTATAATACTCGTATTATTATTATTACTTGAGTCTGTATTATCATTATAATTCGAGTACGTGATTGGTTCAATAAAGTTATTATTATTATTATTCGTATTAATGTTTCGATTGCCCATATTATTATTATTATTAGAGTCTGTATTATCATTATTATTCGAGTACGTGATTGATTCGAAATTGTTTTTGCTATTATTCGTATTAATGTTTCGTTTTCGCATATTATTATTATTACTAGAGTCTGTATTATTTATATTATTCGAGTACGTGATTGATTCAAAATTGTTTTTGTTATTATTCGTATTAATGTTTCGATTGCCCATATTATTATTACTAGAGTCTGTATTATCATTATTATTCGAGAACGTGATTGATTCAAAATCGTTTTTATTATTGGTATTAGAGTGTCGATACTGCATATTGTTTCTATTATTATTTTTACAGTCTATATTACTAAAATTAGGTCGTCTATGAACAATATTATTGGAAACTATATTATTTTGACGATATCTTGGAGGTAAGTTGGATAGTGAGCGAGGAACAGGTTTGATGTCCAGATGCGAGCTTGGAGAGATGGCCAGGGCTCGTAAACTGTGCGGGTCCAGTGGTCGAAATACAAATACGGGGCCCAGGCTGTATTCCCCTGAAAGTAACCATCAAAACATACAGCGTTAACTTCATGTAGCGTCACTCGATTTAACGACACATTCTCTAAAGCGTCTAATTCTAATTTGAAGTGGGGGTGATGAGACCTGCACTGACATCCCGCTAGGGGCGTATTGTGCATTCCCCCCTTACCAGCCTACCCAAGCCAACCGAGCTCCTTGAAATAGCCGAGCTACAGGCGCTACATATCATAT